>OW026359.1:73519055-76019055 GCA_932273835.1 Sarcophaga variegata
CTCTTGCAGTAAAAATTAAATAAAAATAAAATAACAGTGGGAATCGCTAAGTGTTGCAATTGCAACGAAGAAGGGTAAAGTGCTCGGTACTATAGAAGAATGCTATGGTGCATCATACACTCATCTGCCAATGATCTCTAAAAATTTGTTGTTTTTCAAAGTGCGTGGACAAACAGTACGACTATTTGTTTATTTCTAATTTATACTGATGTTAGCGTTCCTCATACAATTATTATGTTCTCTTCCAGCTGTGATAATTATAATTTTCTAAAGTATGCAAAACTAATTAAATTCCAAGAACATCCTTAGCTCATCTCATTTGATTTCGTATCATCCATCAATTTATTTATTTTGTGCATTTTTTTATTTATTTATTTTTTTTTTTTTATTCAATGCGAAGAAAATAATTGATTTCGTAATATGGCTACTGATTGCTTAAACAAAACGAAAGAAAATAAAATTTGTAAAAATAAATAAAAACAAAACATGTATAAAAAAAACAAGTTCGGAAGAAATAGGAAAAACAAATAAACAAATTACAAAATTTTATAATTTTATTAAACAATGCGTAAAAGTGTTGTGAATAGAAGCAAAAGAGTAGTAAACTGGTTGGTGGGTTGCTGCTTTTCTGGCGGGTTGTTTGGTTGGTGCGAGCTGGGAAATCTCTAAATAAAAAATCTGAATATGTATGAATATATGTATACGAGTAAATAAGATGGCAATGATGAACTAGAGATAATAGTATGCTACTGTGGAGTGATTTGCAAATGTGCTCTTGGATGACATCGTCAGTCATCTCAGAAACACTGACGGATTCAGCGCTAGTTCACAATATCAATGATAAGAAGAGTGGTACATATGTATATGAAGAGTGTCGGCTTATTAGAGGTGTGTACGAGAGAACATTTCGTTGTATTATAAAATTTTTTGTTGAGTTTATCTAAATTTTCTAGGAGCTCTTAATGGTGTTCTGTGACTTGTACTTCTTCCCTAATTACTACATATTTTTATGTTCTTTTATAAAATAGTTTAAAATCATTTAAACAGTATTTGTACAAAATTCAATCAAATATATTATATATGTTTGTACATTTGTATAATACATATATAAAGCAACAAGAGTCAGTAAAAATCAACGGACTTCGAATTAAAAAAAAAATCAACCAATTTCGTACTCAGTGCCGGAATTTCGGGAATGAAAATTTTGCAATATTCCCAGGATTTTTCCGTCCCGAGAATTTCCATAAAATACTCTACTACGTTTTTATGTATTTGGATGTACCGAATAAACATTTCTTGTACAAAAAAACGATATATGCTTTTTTGTGAGATTCTTAAGTTCAAATTAGAACTTTCATATTGGCCGTTACGTAAACTTATAAATATAAAATAACCGGTTCCGAGAACATTCGATTCTTCAGTGAATTCATTCGTGGTTTTACAAATGATGAATGAACGATTAAATACCCCAATGATCTGTAGAGAAATTAGAAAACCTCTTATTATTTTTTAATTTATTACCACTTCAATGTTTCAAAACATAGGTGCGTTTACACTGAATATTTCTTCGTCTTTAATAATTAAAAAATAAAATAACCCGAAAGCTGCTTCATTTGGCTGATTTATTCGCGTTTCATAAATTTAAAAATATTTTATTTACTTATTACAACACAATTAGAAATTCTACACTAGAAATTCACACTACCCATTAGACTACCAGGGCGAACAATTTACGAATGAAAATCCTTCTTAATGTACTATTTAATGAATTTACGACATTATTATAAACGTAAATATGTCTTCTTCCTGATGCCTTTTTTCACAGAAACTAACTAAAATTTGTTGATTATTAAAGATGCTTGATGTTAAAGTGGGTACTTTTGTTTATAGATCCGAAAAGTCATAAATCATGAAAATATTAATCGTCAGACCGACGTCAAAACGTAACACAATTTTGTTTTGTTTTTTTTTTGTCCACTAGTTCAAGGAAAAATAATAATAACGTCTAGGAATGACAACAACTCAAGTCGACAATGAGCTGCACTCATATGCAAAATATTTTTTGTTTATATATGCGACATACACCACCAAAGTTGTTCTATAATACTTAGCATTCGTCGCTTAAGAACTCTTGAATGAGAACAACAACAGCAAGAAATCTAAAGGTATAGACATGTATGTTGTTCCTGCACTATAGTCCACACCAACTAGAAAAAAAAGAAAAAATAAAGAAACACAAGAGAGAAATACATACATCTTGTACATACATACATACATACATATTTTTATACTATTTTACTTGAAAAGTTTGAATCGCATTTTATTTCATTCAGTTTTTTCTACATCTGCATGCAGCGTATAATTTATGATTGTGCACAAACGAAATGCTGCAGTAAACCATCGAACAAAAAAATAAAAAAAAAATAAAGAAAAATTATGAAATTGTAGCTAAAAAGAGCAATAACAACAACAACAACAACAGCAATAATTGCGCCAACAACTCGAAATGTATCAAACAAACACCAGGCCCACTTCATGGACTTGCATACAGTTCAAGGAAGATCGCAACAGGACAATTGCGTGATACATCCGTATGTTGCACGACCACACAGAGCGACAATTCACAGTATCCTGTAAAGCTCTAATATTTATGAATATATTTGTTTGTTGCTATTTCTTCGTCTTGTTAATAATATTCGTTGAATTCATGGCACAGTTTGAGAGTAACACAAGAAGTAAATCCGTGTACCGATAAAAAAAACTTCCAACAGGCATAATTAGAACACATTTTTTTATTTCTAAGGCGTGAGAATATATGTACATGTGATTTGTATGTATATAATTATAGGATATATGATGTATATGAATTTATTATATCTTTCGTATTGGGTTTTCTCTGAATGGCAAAATTGGAAAATTAAATTCAATGGAATTTATTATTTATTTATTATTAAAACTAATGCTTGTAAGGAAAGCAAAACAAAAAAAATTTAATTTGAATTGTTGTTTTGCATTTTTTAATAATATTTCTAGATAACCTTCATAGCTAGCGTTTCCATCGCTTGTCATATAGGTTTTAGTCTTTGTTTGAAATTTAATTTTTCTTAATTAAAACAGACGTGCTTGGCCAAATTCCAGTTTCTTATATCCTACCTAATTCAGTTTTATTTCTCCCTGAGCCTTTAAAATTTAAGGTGGCTTTCTTTACAATTTGCTTTTCTACTCCTTTGATCGAAAAAATCTTGTGGTGAGTATTTACAATGCTATACGCTACAGAAAATAAGGAATGCAGTGCGTAAAATATTGATTATTCTGAAGTATTTTATTAAGATGATTGAACTTTGGATTGAAATAATGGCAATACTTATCTTATTAATTTTACCCAAAATTTTCTGGGTGATATTCGTGCGGCAGTTTTCTGAACAAAGATTACACCTCAGTATTTTCTTTACTTCTCTAACGCTGCCTTCAGTTACTTACTGCTGTATTCAGAGCATAGGAATAAAAGCAGTTTCACTATTATTTTTTATATGTCAGATTAACGACAATTTATGACAAATATTCCTATATTTCTCATATCGTTTGTTTCTTTCAATCAGCGTACGTAAAAAAATACCAAGTCAATCAGCCAAAAGGAATCATCATCCAGAATAATATTCGGTCAAATGTTTTGCCCTAATATATGTGGTTATAATTAATGATACAGCATGTTATTGAGCACAAGTTATGGACTACAAAGAACTTCTTTTAAAAATGGATAAATGATGCTTCTTGTTTTTTTTAGCATTGGTTTCTATTCTACATACAGCATACAGTTACACTAAGATATTTCCTCTATTTTTCCTCTTGATATTCATGCCACAATAGGAAATTTAGTTTAAAACAGTGAGGAAGCATGATCCATATCTGTTGCAAGTCCGTAGCAGGAAATACTGTTCGGCAAGTAATTCCCTTAAACTCTAATCAGGTAATCAGTTGCACATACCCTCATCATCAAGGATGTGTAGCCATTGCGCCGAGTTAAAAGCATTTTTAATATCCAAGATCACAGAAATTAATATTTGTGGGCGTTGTCGACTTTTTTTGGGTTGCAATACCTAGCTTGATCAACTTAAGAAATGTCATCGAATTATTTGTTCCCTAATCAGATACTCATGCATTGTGTCACATCCACTGATAGTTTCCCCTCGAGAGGAATATTGAACATTGAAATTTATATGCTTACTAAAGTGCATAAATAAACATGTCAGAAAGGTTTGCCTTCGCAGAACAGTCAGATGATCTCCCCACTCCTTCATCGATCTCTCTGCTTTCACGCTCCCATACTATTGCTTTACCCGATGAATCTTTGTTCTAAAAGTTTTTGTCAAGGTCCATGTACCGTACACTTATAACATCAACATCGTTTTGAGTTTCTCCGTTCATTTGGTTTACGTTCAACTGCCATGTAACAAATTTAAGAAGCTTTTTCATGCCAGGTGAAACAGCTAGAGTTTAGACAGTTTGCTTCTAAACGCTGTGTGAGGACATATCTCCAAATGATGCTGAATAGTTATGTAGACAGACGGACAGATACGTTGTGTTCGAAAACAAAAATCATTTTGTAACAATCAGGTTAACGTAAACATTCTCTCCAGACACAGACTACAAGCAATGAAGTTAATATTGCTTAATATTGATACCAGAGATATAAGCGTTCTTATTAATATTTAAAGTTTTTATTTCTTATTAGAGTCTAAGAATCTATCTTAATAACAATTGAGTTGAAATGTGTTTGATTTAGAAAAATGGTTTTGTTTTTAATTTAACATGATATTCAAATATCTTGGGTACGTTGTTTACTTGCTGTCTGTTTATGAAGGTGGTCAGAAAAGTAATGCTGAAATTATCATACATAACCCCTTTTATTGCCAGTAAGATTTGAAAGGAATGAAGAAGATAAAGTGTGACGACAAAAGGCGGAGACCTTCTTTTTGCCCACACCATATCACTGGATGATATTTTTGATTTAATGTATTGTTCATTTTCTTTTATATTTTTTGCTGTATGAATTATTGAAAATAAAATTATTGTAAATATTTTAGTATAAGTTTATAACAGGCCCCACTGTGCCTAAAATATTTAAATTAATTTTTGTTAAGCTCTTATGATCTATTTTTAGAAATAGTATTATTCTTATTTATAGTATTATTCTTCGGCACTGTTACTTAATGAACTGTAGTGTGGCCGGCCTAGTTATTTATTTTTTCCCCTCTTTAATTAATTTTAAATTTAAGCTTTCTTTATATCTAGTTAGCTTAAGGTGGCACGTAAGTTATTTCAGGAGTTATAAATAAATAGATTTAAAATTTCTTCGAAAAACAATTTTGTTTTTATTTAACCACTGGACGCCGCTGAACTACCCCAGCACCCAAGCGGAAACGTGTCGTTACAAACGTATACAAAGAACCTGTGTTATACTATGTATGTTCAGGCATGAATTTTAATTGAGTCAATATTCGTTTAATTGACAAAATTATTTTAAGTGTTCAGGCATACGCAAATCAGCTTATTCAATAATCATTTGACAGCTGGAAAACAACAAATTTTTTTATTTTTTTTCTAAAAATTCATAAATTTAACACTAAACTTCCCGTGATGGGAAAAATTGGGCATTTAAGATTTTTTATCAGAAGTTCTTGAATATAACATTATAACAACGCTATTTGCCCTTACTTACGACTTCTATTAAAAAATACATCGAATATATTTTTGAAGATTTACTCCTATCTTGTATTTTTTTACTGAGGAATGCATATAATCTGCCGTAACTACTGCGGGAAGTTATTTGCCCTGAGCACAGGTTCTGTATCTTGATTTGCATATTTTGTGATATAAAACCACTGTTTTGAACATTTTTGGCATTGCCTGGTATGATTAGATATATTGAGGTATATTGTTTGTTTTCTGGCAGATGGATATTCATTCTAGTCAAAGCGAGTATTACAATAAAAATTTCTAGTGCTATTTTGTTAATAAAAATTCTTATTTCCTTATCCCCAAAATTTCGAAACATTCAAAATATTTTAAATCATTAGAAATTTCAAATAATATATAATAGAAAGAGAATGGAATAGAAAAAACCTCACTCGCCATTTTTATTTGACGTCGTTGATATTGATATTTAAAAATAAAAATATCAACAAAACAAAATTTGTTCGTTTTGTTGTATTATAACAATTTGCGTATTTATTGCGTATTTATTGAGCTCAATACCGGCGTTTATTGCGATTTACGCAGTAAAGATGCATATCTAAACACCGTATTAAGCGGCTATTACATTATCGATCTTCGACCTTCATGAGACTTACACCATATTTGTGTGTATGTTTGGTAGAATTGCTATAACATGAATTGAATGACCTTTATGAAAAGAACAAGACATCAAAAATTGTTGATATTCATCAGGTCGGGTTTTGCAAACACGAATTTTGCTCTACTACACGAGCTGGTTGGTTTGCCAAAAGGTCGTGCCTGCAGACGAAGATCGATAATGTAATAGCCGCATAAAGAAAGGACTTTAAAAAGCCAGATTGATTGTAAATGCATCAAATGCAATAAAATATTTACCGACGCTTTATGATATAATTCCGAAACTTTTAAAAAAGGTAAAGTTTATGGTTTTAAGTAGTAATAAGGAAAGGCCTGGATTGTTATATTTATAAACACTAGTTAGAGATTTATGGGGCATTATTAAAATTAGTATGTCAAATAAGTTTTAGACGATGTGCTTAATAGAAAATTAATAACGAGTTGAGTTCTGTGGGCAATAATCATCTAAAAGAAGTCACTCAAGAATTAAGAGACGGACATTAATCAATTTTCACCCTTTTTGTAAACGCCCTCATCAATTGAAAGCGATGTTTTGTTTTTAGAAAATCCTTCCCTTTCACAAATTCAAAAAATCAGCAAGGCTAGTACAACAACAACATTATGAATTACTTAAACACACTTTAATTGCGCAAATCAGTGTATTTGTGCGTGTGTGTGTGTGTGTTGTGTGTGTATTTGAGTGCGTATGGTTTAGAACGTGTATCCCGCTATGTTATGTGAATTTTTATGTTCTATTTATGTTGTGTAAACGATGCCATAATCGTAAAAATATCAAAACAAATCGTTAAAATTCGATCAGCTTTTGAAGTCTCATGTTTAGGGTGTATGAGTACTTTTCTGCGTTTTTATATTGGAGCATTGAACACATGTACCCTATAACAAATGCTCAAATGGTTGTTTCCTCTCGCACTTCAGATACAAACGCATTCAATTCACCAAAAATTGTGCGGTGATAGAGAAAATGTTCGATTTTATTTTATTGGCTGTTCGTAGCCACCATCTTCTATCTTTAAATACAATAAAATTTTATAAAAATAAGGAATTTTCTTTGGGGAACTTTTATGTATTAAAAGTGTTCTGTTTATATTTGTAAGGACATGGCTGTCTATTGGAATTTTTGTGTTGTCTGTCTGTACTCCATACCCTCAAAAATTATGTAAAAAAAATGTTTTGTGGAAGTGTCGATGGATGCATGATTGTAAATTCATGTCTTCTGACTACTTATCGTAACACATCGCACATGTTCTTGTTCTCTGCTGATATGAATGAAGAGTTTTTTTTCTGTGGAGAGACAAAGAACACGTTGTTGATAAAAATTTAAACATAAATTAAATGGCTTAATTATGTTAGGCATGTAATCGAAAGTACATTTTTAAGTTCATGCAGACATTTCTCATTTCACATAAGTACATACTTATGTGGAAATATGTATATACTTATGTATGTATGGTATGTGCACTGTGGATTAGATATACATAGGTATACTTATATGTACATGCGTAAGTCCATGAATGCACTTTAGTTATCTGTTTTAATTATAATTTTTTTTAAGTTTTCCTTCATTACAGATGAATTTTTGTTTTATTTTATTTTTTTAATGTTTAATTTTGCTTATTTTACTTGAAATATTACTTCATTTCTATTTTAGAATATTTTTTACACATGCTATATGCATTAAGCCAAGCTTTATTTGATAGCGAGGGTTATGCCCTCACCATAATGTTTTTAATAATGCAAAATTGATTTTTTTCACTTTAAATTATTTTCACATTAAACTGATAGAAAATATTTTAATTACTGATTTCTGTTTTTTTTTCTTTTTAAATTAATTTTTTTTATTGTTTTTTTAGGAATTGACATGATTATTGCTCCCAAAACAAAAAGTGGTGTGAAGATCGCTACTAAATAAAGAACTTATTTAAATTTAAAGAGAGTGAAATTTTAAAAACATAACAATATTTCAAGTTAGGTTCAGGCCTTGATAAACTGGAGGAATAATGGTTAATCTTTTTTCTATTTTCTGATAAATCACGTAACGGGGATCTGTGTTGCTGCCACTTTTTTCCAACGTTATGTTGTGTCTGCATAGAACACTCTGTTACATATAATTAGCGACTAGATCAGTTTGCAAGTTCAGCAGCCTGCATCAAGCAAGTTGAAAACAATGACATCTATCGTATTGTACTCTGGTATCTCAGCCGTATAGTTTTGGTGCATATATTCATCCTAATATTTAGCGGGGGTGACAAAAAATTTTAACGGATTGAATTTGCAGAAAAAAAGTAAACCTGAATGGTGCGGGCCCAAACCTCTGAACATAATTTGAGAACTTAAAATTACCACGAAAAGATTCTCAAAAATCTTTGTTCGGAGTCGACTATAACACACACAATATAAGTGGTGAGAGAATAAGGTCGTAATCCTGACTAAAGGGTTGTAATGACCAATTATGTACGTAATGTATACATTCCTGTTGAACTCAGAACATAGGTTGTAAAATTATATTCCTATTTTTTATGATATTTCCTATGCAGTAACAATTACTCGATTTGATTGATTGGAAGGATTCCATATCTTTTACCTGCGTGTAATGACAACTTGATTAGACTGCAGAAACTTTGTCTATGGACACTTTATGATCGGTGGCCAATCTAGACGACGAAATTTTAACACTTACCTTTCAACTCGTTGCTATACTAGTGTTTGCTGTAATACTTACTGCACTTCGCAAAACTTGGTCCTATTAGTCTAGCTTGCAAACAACTTTTTCGCATTTCAATAACAGATATGTGTCCCCGAAAACCAAGTTTGCTAGCAAAGGTTTACAAAATCCAAATTTGTTTTTCTAATATTTTTATACGCAAATAGTAAATATTGTTACGTTTCTACCTTTTAAAAATGCAGACCCGTAATTTGCAAATAACATAAAAATAAATTTGTGTTTAGTTTTTACTAAAATTCTTTATTATTCGCACTAATCTGTGTGCCACTGTTCACAACTTTATGTAAACAACAACAATTGCATTTTTTATTATTCCTCTGTTTATACCCTTTGCATAAGCAATAACAATTACTAGATAATTATTCGAAAGATCTTTGTAACGGAAATCTTCAGAGCACGATTACTCTCTTCATAAATATTTAATATGGTTAATAACGTCCAATGATATATTATTTAGTTTTTTAGTGAAAGGAATCTTTACATTATTGAAAATGATATTTAAACAAAAATTTACAATTGCGCGAATTTTGTATGAATGTATTCCAATATACCAATTTAGAACAACTTTTAAATGTTCTTCAAAGGAACAAAATATACATACTCTTCTTTCCTTTCAGGGTAACTTACTTATTTAATGAGATAATTTTATTACACTTCATGCCTTTTCTGTTCTTTAGGCGAAGGACAAAAGAAGTTAAAGGTAATTATATATTTGAATGGGTATTGACATCCTTCTTTGTCTTTTTATATTCACATTCAAGTAATTTTAAAATTCTTAAAATGTTCTCCCTAATTATGTTTTAAAATGCATTATCGATTGCTTTATTCAATTAATCATAAATTCAAGCTTTTCAATATTTTATTCGAAACATATTTTTCAAGTCAGTGTTAGTCGTTGAGAGCCCTTAATTATGTATATTTTAATTAATAATTAAAAAAAAGAGCGCCACATACGCAGAAGAGATAAAAATATGAAATCCATTAAAATATTTTGCCTTCATTCATTTTATTTTTGTTGTTGTTGTTCTTATGACGAGAATTTCTGTTTCAACAATCACATGCTGTACATAAATTATGACTTTTTTTCAAGATGTATCTGTGGTGATGAAGTCGCCGTGGTGTAGTAGGTAGTGTGTTGGCTTACTATTCGTAAAGCCCGGGTTCGTATCCCAGGTCAGACATCAAAAATGAAATATGAAAAAAAAAATATTTCTTCGGCGACTTCCTCTCAGCAGATTTCTGGCAAAAACTCTGAGAGTAAAATAAACTGCCATGAAAAAAGTTTCTCAAAATTCTGTCGTTCGGAGTCGACGTTAAACTGTAGGTCCCGCCACTCACGTATAAAATTAACGCACACAACATGAGTGGTGTGAGAAGCTAGGCCGTAATCCTGACTGAAGGGTTGTAATGGCCAATTATGTATGTATGTATGTATCTGTGGTGTTGGTTTAAAGTGTTGTAGGAGATTGCAAATGAATTTCAATTTAATTGAGATGAAATTGTTCGAGGACAACCAGATTAAGGTTTAAAATAAAATTATTTTCTTAAATCATTAAAACCAATAACATTTTGAAACTGCATACTGTAAACTCATAAGAAAAATAAGAAAAGAAAAAAATTAAAAAAGAAATTTTTAAATAAAACTTCAATAAGTATTCTTCGTATTATAAATTAGCAGGAAGTTCATAATGAGTCGCTGTATTCCCAATACTTCATAGATATTTTTTTTTGCTTTTCTTTCATTTGTCTGTATGGCAAGTGAAGGAAAGTAAAGTTGTACAATTAAGAATTTTTTTTCTCTTCTCGATTTCTTGTTTTTGTTACTATTCATTGTTCAGTATAATTTGGTTTATATACATAAAATACGAGAAGCACTTCCTTAAAACAACATACTTAAAAGGCAATATTCATAAACTAACTTTCATACACTTGCCGTTCGTTCATGGTAATTGTAGAGTTTTTTCCCTTTTTTTTCTCTTTCTTTGTATCTATTATTTTTTGGGTATAAAACAGTAGATGTAGCCAAAGAAATGAGGGGGGAATATGATGAAAAAAATACAACCCAAAAACTGTTAGAATCGAAATAATAAATAGCTTTTAGTTGTCGTTGTGATGTTACCCTCATTTCATGACGCTGTGATAGTCGAAAAAATTAAAAACGAATCCAAATACACTCTGAAAAACTATAATCTAAATCAGTATTATTCATTCGATTTAAAGGATCTAAATATGAAAGATTTCTATATAAGATTCGTTTGGCATCCGCATTCAATTATTGTGCTCTTATACGTTTTACGTTTTTACCTTTTAACAACATTTAAAACATTAGCTAGTAGATTGCAAATAAAATAAAAATAAATTTGTGTTTTAATTAAATTCTTTACTGTTCGCACAATTCGCTGTGCCACTGTTCACAACTTGATGTAAACAACAATAATTGCTTTGTTTGTTATTCCTCTTTACACTCTCTTGCGTCAACAATAACAATTGTTCGACAGATCTTTGTAACGGAGGTCTTCAAACCACGATTATTCTCTTCAAATACACTGTGTCTTCTCACAAGACTGACTGAACTTTTACTAATTCCGTTGCCTGCTTTGCCTTGCCTTTTATATGGCAACGTAAACAGTCTGATGAATGTTCTTGAAGGCGAATGTTTGCGACTTCGCCTTCTCGAGATCTCTATAAAAGTAAACATCGTTGTTTCATTACTGTTGTTTTTGTATTTTTGCTTACATTTATTCTTTCAGTGCTTGTTGTTGCAGTTTTGTTTACTTGTTTATCCTACTTCTTATACTGGTGTTTGTTGGTATATTTTTGTTTACTTATTTATCATGTAAACAAGTTCATTGGTTTTGTTTTTATGGCTTTTGTTTATAATTTGAGTGAGAAGCTAATCCTGACCAATTATGTATGTATGTAAATAACGTCCAAATCTGAAAAATGCGTCACCTTCATGTATATTTCGATATAAATGAAGTAATGGGATCAATGGTTTACATTTCATAATCTATTCGATTGAATACATTAATGTTTTCAGTGTATTTGTCTAGATGACATATAAAAATGTTAGTATATACATATGTATGTATGTATATATCTATGTACATATAAATTGTGTGGTCTATAGACTTTTATATTGGTTCCATTAAAGTTTTTCCCTCTTTTCATTACATTTTTTTTTTGTTTGGTTTATAAACTTTTTTTTTATTCCTTTCAAAACTCTTTCAATATCTAGAGAAAAATTAAAATTCCACAAACAAACACGCAAAAATAAAAAAAGATCTAAAAATGTGTTCAAATGTACGAATGTATACAGAAAGAGAATTCAAATAGAAAATCTGTCGCATCATGTAAAAAAAAAAAGAAATTTCGGAACGCGACAAATGAGCGCCTTATTTTAGTTGTTCATATTAAAATGAAATGTAGGGGTAAAAACTTACAATTTGGATGCGTTCCAATTGATTATTTGAGGCATAAAAAACTGTGTTGTTTGAGACAAAAACTTTTTAAACTTTATCATAGACAAACGAACAAAAACAGACTGATGGACAAACAGACAGACAGACAGACGGACAGGCATATAGACACATACGTATACGAATAAACAACTACAACAATCTAAACAATACCACCATTGGAGAAGAAAGAAAAACTATTTAATAAATGTGAATTTTTATTTTACAAAACATGTAGTAAATTTCGACTTTCGAACATAATGAATTCAAAATGAAATTTATTTAGAAGTTTATAATAATAGCGATAATGACAATGATGACAATATGGCGGTATGGGTCAACACATGTCTATGATGGGCGTCATATTTTCAAGTACCACAACGTAGTCCAATAACTTTTACCCAAGACTATTTTCGTTATCTCTCCCGTAATACTTGTCAATATTAAAAATATCTGCAATTAATTGCGTTGTGTACATAGAAACGGTAGGCAGTTAACCTGGTATTAAAATTATGAACTCAACTGCATGAGCAAGTTAATTTTTTTTTTGGAATTTATAATATTCTGAACTACCGGGAACATGTGAATTTTATAGACGCAGAGTAATATGTACTTACATACAGTGAATTGAAGTTGAAGTTGAGGTTCAAATCTCAGGTCAGACACCAAAACGAAATCATGCAAAAAAATATTTCTTCGGTGAATTCATATCAGCAGATTTCTGGCAAAAACTCTGAGAGTAAATAAAAATGACTAAAGTTCTTCACAACAAAAAATTGTTAATTATTAAAATGGCACATAATGGCACGAATAAGCCTTTAAAACGAATAGACCATTCAAATAAGTTTCATCAACTTATTATGAAAAGGTTTCTTTTAGAAATTACGAACACCTCAAAAAGTGAAGACCAATTTGATCGCCTTTGGTAGTGGAATGAATCAACATTATTTGTAAAACTTAATAATTTTGTGAGAGTTCCTTTAAGGATTCTGGAGGCGGCTATAAGCCACCAGTTTAAGAGTTGCACGAAGCTTCGAAAATACAATAGGCTTGCCTCAACGAATTTTCTAAGGATCATTATATACTGAGAGGTCATTGTATATTATACATGCAGTCATTGGAAAAAACGTAACACATATCGACGCCTCCATTCTATAAGTACACTTAGAACGTTTTTAATGTTCTTGTATTTTTAAATTCTACGTTCTCTAATTTAAATGCTGTCAAAATTTGGTTAATATGCGCCGATCCGTTCCGAAGTTATAGGGAAAAATCTACTTAGAATACACATATAGTCGTATGTCGCGTGAAAACTTTGAGAGCTCATAACTCAAAACTCACTTTTTCGACTTAGAATGTTATACAACGGAGGCGTCGATATTATGTGTTGTTAGATTTAGAAAAAAGTTTGGAAAGCTTAAAGTTCAATTAGATTCGCTAGCTTACTTTCGAAATGGAATATAACCTATTATGAGTATATTAATGCAGAATTAATAACAAATTTTCCACCAAAGTTTTGAGTTCTCATACTTTGACCACTTCACATTATAGTTAAAGAACTAGATGTCAGATAATGGTGTCATTGTCTCTAATTGTACATGGTTTAGGATTTAAAATAATAATAACAAAAATACATTACAAGATTCTTAGTGATTTATAGGCTACTTTTTGCCATATGAGGAATTCAATTTTATAATAAACGGAATTCCTTTTTTTAAGGTGACATGGAAATACAAACAAATTTATTAAATCTAACAAAAAAAAAAGACTCATTTATAAATTTGAAGAATAAATAATTTAACACCTCAAATTCAGATGATGAGAATCTCGTACCTAAAAGTTAATTTAATATCCTCATGCTGTTAGTGCTTCTTAGCATCCTTTTACACCAACAACTTCTGTGGGGATGAGTAGAACAAAAAATCCTTTCTATTCGCATGTCTGTGCACCATGAACATAACAATGTCCAACAACAACAACAACAAATAATTCTATAACAGAATTAAAATGAATTTCTTTCAAACATGACTAAATACTAAATATGAGTACAGAAAATAAATAAAAAATATAATGAAAGAAAAAAAAAGCAAAAAAGAAATAAGATTATAACAATAATAACAATAAAATATACAAGAAAAGCATCATCATAATGCACATAAAAGGATACGATATGTAAGTAGTAGGCATCAGATATTTAAATTAAACCATTCTATAATAAGTAGAATATAATCTATTCTAAGTATATTAATATGGGATTAATAACAAACGTTACGACGCTGTCAACATACTAAACATATAAGCCCAATTCTCACAACTGCGTATTTAATATAACAATACGACCGCTTCACATGTTAGGTAAGGAAAATACTAAAAAGTAAGAATATCGACAGTTAATCCAACTGAGTGGTGGTTATCACAAATGAATAATCCCAGGAACTTTTTCGAAAAAAACCACAGAAGTTATGGCTTAAGAGAAAGTTCATCAGACCCATTGGTCTATAAACTTTGCATCCATAATCAGCTGGACTATATGTCTTATATTGTATCGTACTATATAAAACCAATAAGTCCTTAATGAGTAGACGATACTAATATTGGGATCTATATTGCTAGACTGACAGCTTTGAAGGTCTTGGATAGTATATGCACATTGGCCCCTTTAACCAATTTATGTCATTGAGAGACATTTTTGTTTCGAATGCTGATCATATGAGTTGCTTAAAGAATAGTTTGAATACAAACATGCCTTGATAATAAAACAGTCTAAATAGTCTACGGAATCCCCCTTGTTATGAATTAATAGATTTGGCATCACTGTAATCTTAAGAAATTGTTTGTAAATTCAAGACTCAAAAGTTAGTGTAAGTGCTTCTCATAAAGAATTTTGTTGATGCTATCATTGTAACTGAATGGTACCTTCATGATGGACTTATCGATCTATCTATGCTTATGGGTTTCTTAGAACTTTTAATTGGTTAGGTCGAATTAGTATTAGTAACTACACTCAACTAATATAGGATATTGAAAACTTGGGTATGAGAAGAGAAAACGGGTAAATCTTTAAAATAAAAGAAAATTTAAAAATTGTTGCAAAAAAAACAAAAAAACAAAAAACCTTTAACAGTTTATTTATACAGTTATTTTTGATTGAAAATATTTGATTTAATTCCTTTAGAGTTGTGAAAAATGCGAAAAAAATTCGAATAATTTGAGCCTGAACAAAGTTATAGTGAAAGGAAGGGAGCAATACACAATAATTTTTCAGAAATATACGATGTTCTGTCTCTTGCGATTTGATGTGTTGCTGGCAATGACTACAGCCAACACTGAGTGTAATTATGTTGAGCAAATCGGATCCTTGCAGGATTAATTAGTGCGCATTATGAGACGCACTGAAAACATGCGAATTATAAAGAAAGCATCATTCATAAGTAAAAGCACTTTGTGCTCTCTTCTATTGTTTGCGATTTCCGAAAGGAGGGTAAAAGCTCATTATTTCTCTAGTGGTTAAGATGTGTACGAAACAAATATTGCTGTCTTGTTGCTGAGTTTCTATACGCATACCCGCATATTTCACTTCTTGTGGTTAATGGAGGTTTTTGTTATTCTGCTTCAAGTTTGGTTAATGAAACGTACAGACTTGTTTAAGGATACTAAACTGTAAAGAGGAACACTGAAGCTAATTAAGAATCCATGTTTAAACAATGGTTCTTGTTTTCTGTTTCTGCTGTTTTTTGTTTTTGTTTTTGTTTTTTTTTTTGATTTTATCCTTTTTTAGGTTTTCTAAAGAATGGGTTGATGTTCAATTGTGGTACACAAAACAATGTACATGAAACAGGATAATTAAATGTTCTCTTGTACAACAACAACAACATAGAAATACTCATGCTTGCATCGCATACCATATTCCAAGTGCTTGATATTTCTTGAATTTTTAAATACAAATACAAGGAAAATATTTAATATAAATACCCAGTTTTTATACCCAAAATACCCAAAATCTATTCAACCGACCAATTTATCATCTTAATACTTAAGGTGAGGTTTATAAAATTCTAGTCATTGACATGGCAGTCAGAGATCAGCAATGAGTATTCAAAAAGATTAGTAGAATCGAATCATACTCATAACTTCTGATACTTATACCCATTCATACTTATTTTAATATCATGCAACCTTTAAAGTCTGAAGTACTCATCATATTCATACTTAACAACACGAATGATTTCAACTCAACATTTACCAGAATCACAAAATAAGTATAATTCGCATACGAACACTAAAATAGTCACTAAAAGGTTGTGTGTTTGCTCTGCTAGCCGATCTGTCTTTTTTGCTAATTTGATTCGAGTCACTCGAATCATTTGTAAGTATTTTTCTAATGTTATGAAACTAAATGAGTAGGCTTATGAATCAAACACATTTCGAATGGTATGAGTTTGATGTCAATGTTGTACGCATACTCATTGCAACCTGTACTTATAAATCAACGTTGTAGTGAGTACGAATGAATCAGAGTAGTTAAGTTTCAATATTGTTGACTCACTTATATTCAAAATTTCATGAGTGCTTATGAGTAGCGATTCATTGCTGACCTCTGATGCCATTAAACAAAATCACCAAAACGCAATATTTTCCGAATGATTCAGATATTGTCCACACTTTAAAATGGTAGAAGTTTCTACCATAAATAAAAGGAAATAAATTTTGTTAGATTTAAAATTATACTTCAGAAAGATTAGGCCTGCAGAAAGATTACTATGCTGTAGTTTATTATCAAATTACAACCTTTTTTTTAGATTTTGTTCGATTATGATAAAAGATGCTGTTCGATGTTACAGAATTCAGTAATAAATGGAACGAAAGTATTTGATTGTTTAACATTAATGCCAGGCCTTCAAGACAGAATAATAATAATATACTTAAAATAGATGATTAAAATGCTAAACAATATGAAAACAACGTAAAGGAACTGCATAAGTCGCAGAAGAACATCGGCGCAAAGGGAGCACAGATTAGGCTTTAAGTTTTCGGAAATAGTAAATTAACAAAGTAACTGGAAGTTAAACGTTTGTAGTTCACTAAAGAAATATTGAAATATTATTGATTTTTAAAAGAATATTATTAAGAATGCAATTTAACACATCATTCTAGTTCCAAAAACAAATACACCCATACCTCGGTATGCGTCGTTTGTTTTTCAAAGTAGCATCGCTACTGAATTAGTACTAATTGTCACTGTGGGTCGTTAGATTTTCGCAGTTGCGTTGTTTTCGGTTCGAGTTTTTATTTTCTTTTGGATTTTTTTTTCTAATTGCGTCATGCTATCAAAACTTGGGGATTCCCTTGCTAATTGAAAATAATGCAGTTTTATTTTCACCTTGTTTTTCTAATTTTAGAGTTCAGTTTCAATTATTGTGTTATAAGTTAATTGAATTTTTCATTTTATTTTAATTGAATTTTTTTTCTTTGTTTTTTGTTTTTTGAATGTATGTAATAAAATTTTATATTATTTTTGTTTTTTAAATGTTTACTTTGTTCAATTTCCTTTTAAAAAGTGGTACTTCCATGAGCCTGGAACATATCTTCGAACTTTACATGGCTTGGTATAGAAAATCATAATTCACATTGCGTCGTGTTTTTTGGAACGTAAATACGACGCAAAGTGAGGTGTGGTTGTAGGCTTTTTAAATTATTTAAAAATTTCAAATACATCTTCAATAAGATAGCGTTTACACTGTAAGGAAATACAGTCTAGAACTTTCGAGTTATCGATTATACATAATAACTTAACCTTTTCATTTGTTTTTTATAAATTGCTTTTAAATACTATTGCATACAAGATAACATTTAATATTTATTAAAAAACTAATTAAAAAATGTTTAACATTTAAATGAATGAAATGAAATTTAAATGAATAAATCATGCAATATTGTTCACCATCAAATACAATCAGAATTCCTATCACATTCTATTGTTATGTTTAGCTTATTAAAGTAAGGTCATGCTAAATGACAAAAAAAAAATTCAAAAGGAAACTGTGTAAATGATCTAGATTTTAAGCATGTTTTTTACCGAATACAAGTTGTTTAGTTAGGCAATTGTGGACTTATGTATGTACATATAAAAGTTACAGTAAACCTGTGGTCTTTGATGGCTGTTGATGATGCCGTTTTCGCTGTAAATCGCACGCTTAAAAGTATTAATAAAAGTCATTAAATACGGATTTGGAGCAAAATTCTTTAAACATAAAAATAAAATAAAAATGGTAAAATAACACAAATTCTAGAAAAGAACGGAACGGTTAAACAAAATTTAAGTTTCTTGATTTTTATGTCATCCCAGCAACAACATTGTAATAAAAATATTAAAATGGAAATAAAAATACTCGTAAATACAGCGTATACAACAAGATACTTGAGTTTATTGGTTGAATTTCATTCTTATTTCCATCTCTATTACAAACGATGTTTTCATTTCCGTAAGTTTTTGTTTGACAGAAAATAAAACCAACCGACCAACCGACGGTCACAACAACAAATGAGCTTGCGAATGAACCAACTGTTGAGCAGATTTTACGAGACAACTAATGGTGACAATAAAATTAACAGCATTTTCAAGTGGCATTTAAATGACAAGAAAAACAAACAGACAAATTGTAATACAATTTTATAACCATTAAAACTGGTAGGAATGTGAAAAAGTGTTGGATTTTTTGTTTGTTTGTTTGTTTTCTTGAATTTGTATGTTAATAAGCCATGTTTTGTGCCACATTTACTTACATACAGTCGTACATTTTTTATTTAATTCTTAGTTGAACTTCTAATTCAAATACTCGTATATATTTCAACAACAATAATTAAGCAGTAGAGTACAACTAGCATGTGTTGTTACAAAGAAATTCTTGATTAATATTCTGTATTGCAATTGATAACATCGAAAATACTTTTACGAGAAAATCGATTCTAATCTTCATTATTTACTAATTCTCTAATACGAATACTGATGATTAGATAACATTACATAATTCATATTTCACGATAATATTAATTGAGGGACGACAGCAAGAGTAATACACGTTAGTATACACCGAATAAAGAATACTACGTTTTATATGCCAATTATTACCAGTGTTGCCAATTTAGCACTTTTTAAACTCGTTTAACACCAAATAAAAGTAATCTAGCACCTAGCACTTTTTTTTAGCATTTTTAAATTTTTTTTCTAGCACTTAGCAAAGGTAAGATAAATATAAAAAATACATAAACTAAGCCCTTCTTTATTTAAGATTAGCAGATAATATAAAAGTTTTACAAAACATAGATTTTTTCGGTACAAAACGTTTTATGTTCCCAAAAAGGTGATATTTTACCAATTTTAAAATTATTTTGTATAAGCGAGGAAGAAATTGGAAAAATAATTGATCAATATTCCATCATTCAATATATAAAATGGATTAATAAAAACAACATAGTATCATTCTGGTCAGAGGGAAAAGCATATAGAGATGCCGGAGGAAACATGAGATTCGAGGAGAATGCCAATTTTGTTTTAAAACTTCTCAGTCTTCCATGGTCTAATGCAGACGTAGAACGTGTGTTCAGTCAAATGAACATCGTAAAGACAAATATAAGAAACCGATTACATCCACAGACAGTAAATTCTGTTTTAGCAATTAGGTATAACTTTAATGTTAAATTTATATTTCTTAATTTTATTATATAATAACATTTTAGATACGGATTAAAACGAAGCGGAAAGTGCTGTTACCAATATGAAGTCCCAACGAGTTATCTGAAATTAATTGGATCTGGTGAAAGTTATGGTAATAATGATGAAAATGACGATGATGATGACTGGACTTCTTAAAACATCAAATTATTTTAGTCATCTTAAAACTTATGTGAAAAACTATAAATTTAAAAGTTCATGTTTAAACAGTAATTTAAAGACTTTTTGTTTTTTAAGAATTTACTTTCGATTTATTGTTTTTAAAAATGAATTGAACATGTTATTTTTGATTTTTTTTTCATTTAATTTCAATTTCTTTATTCATATTTAAGTATAAAAATGAATTTTTAAGAAATACAGATCTCATAATTAACTATAAATAAATTTTTTTCTATTAATTTTTTTTGGCACTTTTTTTACAATTTTTAGCATTTTTTTTTAGAAAAATCTAGCATTTTTTCTCAATAATGTTTTGGCAACACTGATTATTACATACATACATACATACTTAATTGGTCATTACAACCATTCAGACAGAATTACGACTTAGTTTTTCACACCACTTATGTTGTGTGTGTTAATTTTATACATGAGTGGCGGGACCTACAGTTTAAAGTCTACTCCGAACGACATATTTTTGAGAAAATTTTTCATGGCAATTTTTTTTGGTCTCAGAGTTTTTGCCATAAATCTGCTGAGAGGAAGTCACAGAAGTCTGACCTGGGATTTGAACCGTGGCCTTACCTCTAATAAAACAAAACACTACCTACTAGACTACGGCGACTTCATGTCAATTATTACTTTTAATTATTCACTGTAATGTTTTTCTGTGCTTTATGACAGGCATAAACAATTAATTTTTCGTTACATGATCCAAGAAAACTTTGAAAAATCCACACATAAAAATATACGTACCATCATTATTGGCCCTTACAACCCTATATAAAGGCAGAATTAAGGCACAGGTATAACGAACACCCTTCAAAAATTTAAACGACTGTCTCATTTAGCAGGTTTGTTATTAATTTAATTCAGTTAATAATATTATTCTAGCATTTTCACAGGTTATGATCAATCCATCGCCATTTATCTCATAAGATTTTGGTGCGAATTGTGTTCAGCGATTTTTCGTTGTCGCTATTTGGTAATTGTGTTTGTCAAGATTGTTTGAAGTATACTTAAACAGAAATAGTTCATAAAACTGTTTAAAAGAATGGGTATTTTCAGTAAATAAACGATTGAAATTTGATTTTTTTATTTTTAAATAAAAATCCAGAAGAATTTCTAGAGTGCGTGTAGTTAAGGATACAGGCCAGGGCGAACTTACTAAAGTGATAGCAAAATTACAACAACTCAATTCGCAGTGTATTTTAACAAAAACAACATGTATTTATTGCTTCTTTTTTGGGCGCTAGATTGTCAAATGAATTTCACTGCATGACAGAAATGACAAACGAGAATTCATGTAATGACATTAAGTTGTTATTTTGTGTCATTATATCTCTATTTTTTTTAATTGTTAAAAAAAAATTGATTTTTAAATTTTTTTAAAATACGGACTGATTTAAGCTACCACTAAGGTAGTCATTTGGAGTCGACATAGTCTAGTAGGTAGTGTGTTGGCTTATTAGACGTAAAGCCAGCGTTTTCGTATTTCTTCGGCGACTTCCTCTCAGCAGATTTTTGGCAAAAACTCTGAAAGTAAATAAAATTAACGTGAAAAGTTACTGTCGTTCGGAATCGACTTTAAACTGTAGGTCCCGCCACTTATGTATAAAATTAACACACACAACATAAGTGGTGTGAGAAACTAGGTCGTAATCCTGACTGAAGGCTTGTGATGGCCAATTATGTACTAAGGTAGTCATACTTCAGTGGGATACTGGGAGCCATAATAGCAGATTCTACGATAAAAGCTGTGCCAGTGCATTAAGAATATTTAAACAAATTATAAAAACGTGTAAAATTCAAAAATAAAAGGAAATGAAAAATAAATAAACAAAAGAATGCATGTACAGTGAGCAAAAAAAATGTGTACACTAATTATAAAAATCTAACAAATATATTATTCCACAGGATTTTGTTCAAGACGACTTTGTAAAGAATTCGGTCGCCGTACTCAAAGAATCACCACTTCTTTTGCCTAAAAATGTGAGAATTTCTTAGTTTCGACAATTATTTTCTTTATGCGTGACCAATAAAGAAATATTTTAATTTATAATCAAAATATAGTATTTGAGCTTTTATCTGGTCCTAAAGACAAAAAATTTCCTTTTATAGATAATTTATTGTTGAAAATTGTATTTCGAGGTAGTAAGTGTACAATTTTTTTTTGCTCACTGTACGTAAACGAAACATTTGACAATCACTCGCACATAGAAAGCTTTCACCTGGGCTGACAATACCACCTTATATGAATTGGCCTTGATACAGGCGGTACATGTGAGGGTTTAAGACTTTAATATAATATGAAGTTGATTATCTAAACAAAATACACAAAAAAACAAAAATTTTTTTTGACAGCTCGATACTGTGCGATACAGCTGAAATTTTAGGGCCACCTTGGTATTTAATGTTTTTATATTTGACAACACTTGTTATAATATACACTATTCCCTCTCTTTCCGATAAATATTTTTATGAGAAGTTTCGTATTATACTGTCTGCTCAATTAGACCAGACAAAAGTTCAAAAGAGATGAATACTTTTGTGTTTGAAAGCTTAATTACAAGTTATTGTACTTGAACATGTCAAATATTTTTCGCATTCTTATTATTTGACAATTCAAAATCTGAGTCAAAAAAAGGGAAAACAAAAGTCGATTATTAACCCTTAAATGTTCAAGCATAAAATTTTCATGGCTCAAAATAGGCAAAAAAAAAATAGAAAAATCAAAATTTATTGCACCACTCTGTTTTTAGAAGCAAACATAACAAACCTCTTTAACATCATTTGCAACTTAAGATAACAAAATTTTAAAGAGAATAATTTAAGAGGGAATAAATGCTGCTATTGTTCGCGAAAAGATATTGCAATGAATAGCTTAAACTCAATGTACAACTGAAATAATACAATTTCATTTGTTGGACAATTTTTTTGACAAACTTCATATGTTTTCTTGGTTGGCATTCTAAGTAAGAAGGCAATTTTTTCTTCTAGAATAGTGCTAAAATTTGCATCTGTGGCTATATGGTGCATATTTGATGTCAAATGAAGATTAAGTTACTGGTCTATTACCGAGACCAGATAAAAAATTTTCACTTTCTTCCATCCCGAAATCTGGTAACTCCATTAGGGCGGTTATGTAGAACTTAGGAGTTCACCATTGCAACATCCAACAAATGGTAAAATTATCAAGTTGTCCACTTTCTCATATTTATTTCAATGTGATATCGACCCAGATATCCATCCATTACCTATCAGATTTTTATTGTTATTGGCATATAATTTTAAACTTTCGTTAATTGTTTTACTAACTACTAGAAGCAGAAGTTTTAAAACTTTTGTCGATTGTTCTCCTAACTAACATATCCAAAATGGAATTTTCATCATATCATAAAACAACAATGATTAATAGATACCATTGTTTTCTACAATGTATCCTCTGGCGAGACTTTGTAATGTGGTGAAAGGTTGCTTCTCACTGTTCTAAGACAATGTTCTTTAAATATGCGAGAAGTACCATTGAAGTTGTCAAAATAAAGGATGTGATTCATATTATAAGGAATTTTTAGCAACAGTCGAACAAACCACATTTAAGCTGCACTAAGACCTGAGGAAATCTAAATTTATTGGCATACAAAAAGTCACTTGAATCGCATACAGTAAAAATAATTAAAATTTAGATGGTATTCGATTCGACTTTCCTCGCGTTTTTGTATTACAAAACTGTTCATTAAAATGAGGATTGTTTATAAGTTCTTCGAATTGTCTGATTGTCATAATGCTTCCAATGGATTCAAATTACTATGCTCCTCAATAGGATCTAACATTTGGATGTTGGTAAACAGTCAGCCTTTTTTTTATCTGTCATACAGCATACAGATTCATTTGATTAGCAAAACAAATCTTAAATGTTGTCCTTGTCAAAATACGAAAATATTATATTTTTTTTTAATTATTTAATTAAACATGACGCTGCTTTTGACTGTAAATGTTCATCTGATATCTGATAATTTGGATGTCTTACTCATCATACTACATGTTTCATTGTATTTAAAAATAAAATTTTAAAATTATGTCTAAGAATGTTACAAAAACTTATTTTATTCTGCTGCTACAGGAAAAGAAATAAAAAAAACAAATTTAATCTTTAATTTGGTACATTATTATTGACGAATAATAACAGAGTAAATTACAAAAGTTAGTAGAAAGCAAATCTCTAGAATGTAAGGCTTGAAATGAAATCACTCTCTTACATGTGGATCATTACATTTAACTTAACAAGGTGTTCTCGGTTGTTTTCTATCTTCACTTATTGGCAGTATTCTGACTACAATTGCACTACAATTTAAAACAAAAAATTAAACCACATTAAATGCGCCCTGTCATATATGTATGTACATATGTATGTATGCACACTGTACACAGATAGAATCGCTGAACGCCAGTATCTGTGTATGTCTATAGATATTGTATGCCAACAGAAGATACATTTGTATCTGTATAGTGTATAGTGTTTTAGTATGTGTACACGTATGGATTGGTATAAAATAATATGATGGCCGTTGTTTTACTGGCCTTCTCTTGGTCTGGCTATGCACGGCTTGTGAATTTATATAATTTATTCGATCTTAGATAATATGGGCCTGCTGTCCGAAATGTCTCATAAAAATTGCACTTTAATTACTCCATCGACAGTATCAATTTGCTGAGATCTTTTATTAGAGATGAATTGCAAAATAAATTTATGAAATCATGCTTTCTGGTCACATTTTTTGCATACAATATGAAATTATTGGCAATCATTGGTATAAAATATTTTTTTGTTGTCGTTGTTATATTGCATTGTTTTTTGTATCTTTTTTTTGTTTTTTTTTATTCTAACAAATTCTGATTTGGAAAATATATTTGTTTTTAAATGAATCGTAAATAATTTACATTTTTATGAACTTGTTTTAATGAAAATCGCTATTTGACAATTAAAATTTTATTAAATATTTTTGTTTTATAAATGAATGGTTATTAAGAGTATTTTATTAATTTTTATATATATTGTAATATAGTACATATATTCATTCATATATGTATGTATATGTATGTATCTCTATATATATAAAAATGACGTGTATCTTCATGGTCGCTAAACTCAAAAGTTTGAAGTTCGTCGGACAGATGGCGCAATATTTAGTTTTTTTGTGTTTTTGCACCGTAACTCAAGAACTACTGCACTATGCTGTGTTTCGTTGAAGGCGTTGGGTCGTTAATCAGCGTGCAGTGGCGTTAATTAGCCCGATACCGACTGAAACCTAACATCTTTTTGTGAAAAAAATATATTTAAAAAAGTAAATAAATATCTATGACTCTTTTTTAAACTCTATTTGCGCAATAAGCCTATTTTATGTTTTGCTTAAGGCGTTAGGTGCTTGATCGGCGTGTGGCGGCGTGTAGCGGCGTTAAGTATCCCGACACCGACTCATACATAACCTTTTTTCGTGAAAAGTTCGTGGGTGTCAAACCAAAAAAAGAACTTATTAAATTGAAGATTAATTTATTTAAATTAAATATTGCATACATTTTAATAAATTAACCCAAGGTGTTAGTGAAAGTAAATTAATCGTATTATTGAAAGCTATTGAAGAAAGTAAATAAGCAACAGGTAAGACAATAAAGGGCAGCCTCCCTACCATAACAATAACAAAAAAAAAATATCATAAAAAACGTATATTGCAGTACAAAATGCCACGCCCACGTGCGGATCGGGCCCAGCTATCAAAAATATATAATTCCATTTGAACAATAATTGCTATGTCGATTTAGTGCACCCCTTTCATTCTTCTTCTAAATATCAATCAGCCATGACTTTGCATGGAAACCAGACTTACAGTGAAAATAAAATTCGAAGGCAAAACAACGTTTGCCCGAGTCTGCCAGTATATAAATAAATATAAAAAAAGGAATTTAAAACTTTGGAAATTTAAATGTCAATATCTCAAATGGAAGTTAGCCGTTTCTGTTGAAGTCATACAATATATTTCATACTATTAGAGGAATGTGTTCAGATCTAATAACATCATATACACAAATTTTTGGTCTTTCACATTAATCTATCTTGGAAAATAGTATCAAAGTTTATGCGCTGACTTTCTGATACCAAGGATTAAAGACATTAATTCGAAAATTTTTTTTTACAATTTTCTTAATAAAATGTGTTGTACTACATGGTATGTCAACAATTCACACTTTATTTAATGCTCTTTTATAACATTTAATATCAAAAACTATTTGATTTAATAGACATGCTAGATTAACACTGAATAAAAACCAAATCATATAAAAAGATTCCATTCTTTTCATTTTTGTTCTCTTTCAGTATCACATGAATATTTAAACAGCAATAAATGAAACAAAAAAAAACCCTGTCTGTTTTTTCCGAGCACTAAAAACTTATACAATACAATCACATGCCATTGTATTTATAGGTGGAGGGTATAGGATTATAATTTGCGCCTACTGGCATATGACACCAACCCTACTTCATTTAAACACCCACAAATGAAAAAATAAAAATAATACAAAACGGATATGAAATAAATCGAGAGCGAAATGAATGTACTCGCACTGGTGTATAAAATGAATGGACTACACACACGCTCTTTACTGCATTTGATTGGATTGGATCGGATCGGACTGGACTGGACCAAAAGGACAAAACAGCCAAAGTACAAAATAAATAAATATTTTTTACTCTCCATCTTTTTTTTTTTTGTCTATGTAGACAAATACACGCATATGCAATTGCACAAGAAAAAAGTTTTGTTTTTCGGTAACAACACAAAACTTTAAAAAAGAAAAATGAGTTAAAAAACATTGGATAGCGCGGAGCTAAGGAGCTACACTCACATTGAAGGTTTAATTTTGATAACATAACATCATATTGATGTAACAATTTGAAATTATTTTTACATTTTATTCCAATCGAAAGTTTGATTAAATCCAACAAGAGAAGATGGGAGCACGAAGCTTTGTGCTGTTATAGAGTTTAAGACAATAATGATTTTTTTTAGAATTTTGCTAAATACCACAAGACATTCGCATGCATGAATCTATAACACCGCCTCTGTAGTGAAGTGTTCGTTAACACCAACACACCAAACAGTTGAAACAAATATTCGAAAGCGAAACAAGAGCAAAAAGTGTTTCGGTATGAAATTATTGTCTGCTCATAGTTTTTGTACTCGAACATACATACATTTAACTGACAAAAATTTTTATTCCTTTTATTTGCAAAAGAGGAGCACTCCATAAATTTTCGTACGCTCAATATTGTTTCAGATCATAAATCATGGCTACATTTGCGTATGGACACACATTTTTATTCACACAAACACTTACCCACATACACATACATAGATGCACACTGAAGTCCAAAAGCAAAAAAAAAAAAAAAAAAGATTCCAAAAAAGCGAACCATTCTGCCAAAACACATACAAATAGACATTAAAGTGCATCTCATTCAAATCTACAGTTGAACCCAAGAAGATCGAATAAAACATTTTTAATTTCATCATATCTTTGCATTTTTCCCCATGAAATGTATTTATTGAATCTTCAATTATTAAATTGAATTAACAACAATTAATAAAATGTTATAATTAGAAATAGAAAAAATTAAGTTTAAATTTAATTCCGAACAACACCAGGCGTAAACTTAGGTTTCACATACATAGGAGAAGGTATTTCTACGAAGTGATGAATACTGCTGTATATCTCTTATTTAATTGGCTTTGGAAGGAAGAGTTGAGTTGAGTTTCGGAAGGAAAACGAGTGTTTATGTGAAAATTTCTGAGCCTAATTTTTTAACTGTTGGATCACCGAGATCTTTATATGTATTAATGTTTCTAATATACCAATGTGCTGCTGTTATTATCCCTAAGATCATAAGATTGACGTCACTAATATTTTTTGTGCGTTTAGATGAGGCAGATGTGCATAACTCCATAATCATAAAACCACATTGGTTTTAGAAGAGAATTGTATAGCAAGCGTGCACAGTTCAATCTAAGGAATGAGTTTCAATAAGCCAATGTATTTAAAAAAGCTTCAGCTTAATTTACGCTAATTTCCCTTCTATGCGAAATTTCCAAGTCAGACGACTATCAAGGTGTATGCCCAAATCTTTTATATGCGAATGTTAAGCAAAAACTTGGTTAATGCATATCTTATGTGAACAAACTTTTGTTCGTTCACCTTTGTCCTTCATAGGGTTAAGCATCTTACAGAAGCTTAGAGTTCAGGTCAAAGTCCGCTTCGAAAATACTGGCCTGCCAAACACCGGCTGCAATAGGCTGCTGTCGACTCTCAAAGTCTGGCTTCTTAATATCAAACCTTCAGTTAATTATGTAACTTTCCAATGACTCCTCTAAGTTACTGGGTACGTTTAGCTTCAACTAAAGTCTTAGGCCCTCATGCCAAAGCTTGAGAAATATCGGTAAATGAGAAGAACAGAAATTATTTTCCCCGAAAGCCTTTCTAACTGTGGCCTTGTTCAGTGGTGCTATGTTGTCACTGAAGCCAAGTTGATGATCCAATATACACTTCCTCTCATTTATAATTGACATTATTTTTTGAATATTAGCAGTCTTTTAAAGAGCGTTGACATTGTTAGCAGTAAGCTAATGTATCTGTATTCTAAACTGGCTTCGGTATTATTTTAACAAGCGTCACCTTCCGCTGATAAATGAAATATTCATGTCTCAAAATGGCATTAAATATGAAAAGGATAATCCTGATTACTATTCGAGGCAGTGCAATAAGCATCTCTACCATGAGATTTCTTCGTATTCGAGTCCAGCAATAATTGTCTGTATCTCTAGAAACTCAAAATGTAAAGATGGTAGAGGTCACGCCAGTTGGTCACGCCAATCGATGACAGGGTTTCCACGATTTGGTCCTTCCAACGGATACAAGGTCGTCCTCTTCGCCGACTTCCGCAGATCCCCGCATCAAATACCCGTCTCTATTCCTCCATTCGAACGACATGGCCGAGCCAGCGCAGCCATTGGATATTACTACGCTGCACAACGTCTATGTCGTTTAGGAGCGCACACTGTTGGATCGAATGCGGAAATCATCGCCAACTCGCACTCGACCGAAGATCTTACGTAGGACTTTTCTCTCAAATATTCTCAAGGCGGCTGCATCAGTGCTTAATAGGGTCTCGTCTAGCTACCAGTAGCTTAAATAGAACATGTCTAGTCGTACGCCACAATGAATATATTTCCTCTTATATTGCGTATTTGGAAATGTACGATTTCATTTCCTTTGCATTTTTTCATTTGAATTTTTTTTAATATTGCTTATGTTCCATCTTAAATTTCATTTTTTCTACATATATTTTAAGAAATAGTCAATTGCTATTATAAATCTAAAGTTTAAGTTAAGATAGGAAACTGGTATTATTACTTATTAAATAATTGTTTGTCTACTACTAAATGCTAGGGAAATTCCTAATGGGCATCAGAGAGGTCTTGATGCATATTAACGATGAAGCTTTCTTTGCATTGAGTCCGGCAATAGTTTACAATAAATAAAGCCAATAAATAGCGCCCTTAGAGCAATTTTTATTTCTGCTCGCGGTAATTAACGGCTTAGTGGTGCTAATACAATAAAATGTGTGGAATAGAGGTTTATAAAACACGGCGCATAGAATATAATTATTAAAAACACGAAAATCCATTTTAGTATCATCATTGGTAAAGAAGTAAGGAACTGCTCTTTTTTATTATTATTTTACCTCTAAGCATTAAATAAGAAACTGTTGGGGGAACAATAAATACTGTTTTTTTCCTTTTGGGATGTACAACAATCTTCAGGTAAAATATGATACAAGGGACTATTTTACAAACCGAAAAAACTACTTCCAATACTCTTACTCTTGGTAAATACAACATTTTGTCAGGAGCCAGAGAAATCACACCACTGATGCTGTTTGTGTGTTAATTTAATACAGGAGAGGAGAGACCTACAGTTTAAAGTCGATTCCGAACGACAGATTTTTGAGAAACTTTTCATGGTAATTTTGGAGAGTTTTTCCAGAAACTACTGAGAGGAAGTCGCCGCAGAAATATTATTTCAATATTTCGTTTTGTTGAATTTGTCTGACCTGGGTTTTGAACCGGGGCCTCACCTTTAATAAGCCAACACACTCCCTACTATACTACGGCCACACTACACACATACATACGTATATCTTGTGTTAAATTTGTATCTTAGTAATATTTTAATGCTTGTTGCGGTATCAGTTTTATATACAATTCTTATATCTGAAATTTCGATTATAAATAATATTTTGATTGCAACCTATCTGCTTTGCAATACTATCTGCTATCATAGATCCCAGTGATACTTCTAGACGACTACAGCAAGAACTTAGAGTAATCGAAAATTGAGTTGATATAGATTGGAAAATAAATGTTTGTTTGGTACAAGACAAACAGAATTCCAAAATCATCTAAGACTTAAAAAAAAATTAAAATATACAAAGCAATTTTAATGTTGTATTTATTCGACCTTTAAATTTGTAATGTAAATGAAATAATTGAGCTCGAGGTCTGTTGTTGTTTTAAATAATTTTTATTTTATTTCTCCGATATTTCGAAATTCATCGAATTTCATCCTCAGGGACACTCTAAAGTTTAACAATAAACATAAACAACGATAAAAACATTTATAAATAAGTACATCGATCACAGAATAAAACAAAAAATTACGAAGAAAAACATTGAAAAAACCCTTACTGTAAAAATTAAACAAACAAAAAAACTTTAAGCTATAGTTGTTTTAACATCGTCGTATGGTATTGCACTGATCTACTTAAAATTAATTATTGCTTCTTTTTCGTTACTAAATGTCTATAGCTGCTGGCTGCGCTGCACTCACTTTTGTTTTGTTTGTTTAATTTTTACAGTAAGGGTTTTTTCAATGTTTTTCTTCGTAATTTTTTGTTTTATTCTGTGATCGATGTACTTATTTATAAATGTTTTTATCTTTGTTTATGTTTATTGTTAAACTTTAGAGTGTCCCTGAGGATGAAATTCGATGAATTTCGAAATATCGGAGAAATAAAATAAAAATTATTTAAAACAACAACAGACCTCGAGCTCAATTATTTCATTTACATATACAAAGCAATGTTAAAACAAATTTGGATTTACGGTATACATTTAAATGGCATATGGCTGAACGGAAATACTGGCTTACTTCGAAATATTATAAAAATTTCGTTCTATAATTTTAAGATCTTTTGTTGTTAGTCTTGTGGTATATGTCAAACAAATCTTTTAAGGCTGACTTAGCAATGCTAATGGTCAAAGACGAAATACGCGAATTTAGCAAATATTATTTATACTGACTAAGCAATAATAATAATTTGTTGCCCATGATGCTATTTGATAATACCAATGAATTTCGCAGCCTCAAAGAAATCAATTGAATATGTAAGATATCAGATATATGTACATATGTATGTAGGTGTACTAGAGATGAGCGATATTTTCAAAACTGTGATTTAATCACGGTAATTGATAATTCACTGGTAACTACAGTGATTGAAAGTGCCAAATAACAGTTACTAATAATGTCGTTCTTTCAAAATTGTTACATACTCAAATTTATTTCATTTTATTTTGAGCGATGCAGAATTACTATTAGTTGATCCTGATTATTTACTTTTGTCTTTTATACATGAACTTTCTGTGGAACTTAATAGTCAAACTTCATATAAAGAAAAAAATTACATTAAAAATAATAACATTGATAACACCACTTTGATTTTGTTTAGTAGTCTTTTTGTAGTATGTATCTAGTTGTCTCTTTCTGACGACTTAATAAAATACCATACTGTCGGTATTGTTTTCTTTTGGAAAACTGTGATCACAATCACTGTTTTAAAGAACAGTGATTAACCAATCACGTTCACTGAGAACAACGTTCTTCAAAATTCACTGGATCGCTCATCTCTAAGGTGTAGGCGGGAATTTTAATATTTTTTTATTTTATAAAATTTCAGGTATTCATCCATTTGAACGCCAATGTTATGTACGAATGTTGATGCATACATTGGTCATGACAACCCTTTAGTTAGGATTACGAACTAGATTCTCACACCACTGATGCTGTGTGTGTGTTAATTTTATGCATGAGTGGCGGGACCTACAGTTTAAAGTCGATTCCGAACGACAGATTTCTGAGAAACTTTTCATGGCAATTTTATTTGCTCTCAGAGTTTTTGCCAGAAATCTGATGAGAGGAAGTCGCAAAGTTCACAAAGTTCGCTTGACTAAAAGAAGACTTATTCGAATACTTGCTGCAGGCCACAACACCTTGCCAACATTTTATGTGAGAAATTGTGGATGCAGGGATCTTTTTGCTTGTATTAGACAAAAATCTTGCGCTCACGAATATAGAGAATACAGCAATTGGAAGTAGATGATAAGCACAAATCAAAAACTTGCACTTTTAATGTATTTACATATGCTAATGGCTTAGGTTTGACAATAGAAGGGAAACAACTACAACAATTAGAGGAGATATTAAAGAAATGTTATCGAGAAAAAATATAGAATCGACTTGATGATTCAAACCCATAATTTCATTGACAGAAAATTCGAGAAAATAGAAAAAAGGTGGAAATTATTACACATGAAATAGACAGACACAAAATATGAAGCCATCACGTTGTTTGGAAAAAGTCATATGCATATATGTATATAAAAATCTCAAAAGCTGTATATTGACTAAGAGTTTTATAGCAGTGAGTGCTTTCCCTACTGTATTCATTGCATTCAAGAGTGGCATAACACCTCTGGATATACTAACTTACTTAATTGGCCATTAACAACCCGAATAATGGATTTCGGCCTGCCGCAACACATCCTTCCAGGCGCCTCTGCATCTTCACATCCATTACAAAAAAGGGCTTTCTCGATTTCTTCTTTCCAACGCAAACAAGGTCGTCCTCTTGGCCGACTTCCGCAGACCCCCGCATCAAATACCCGTCTCGACGGAACATCCTCCTCCATTCGAATGACATGGCCGAGCCAGCGCAGCTGCTAGATGTTAATACGCTGCGCAACGTCTATGTCGTTGAGGAGATCATACTGCTCACTGTTGGATCGGATGCGGAAATCATCGCCAGCTCGCACTGAACGAATACTCTCAAGGCTGCCGCATCAATGCTTAATAGGGTCCATGTCTCTGCGCCATAAAGAATCATGGGAAGGATGACCGTCTTATAGTTTATTAGTTTTGTCGTACGAGAGAGGTCTCTGCTGCTCAATTTCAATTGCCTATTGAGACCATAGTAGCACCTGCTGGCATAATTTCTAGTGCTAACAGCGGAGCCAAGATAAATAAATTCCATGACTACGTCGAAAGTATAGTTATCGGCCCTAATCTGAAATCCAATACGCCGCACGTCCCTACTTGGCGGTAACATATACTTCGTTTTGCCCCCTCATTTACTGCCAGACCCATCTTACTTCAGCTAGAATTACACCCTAGCTGTACACACCACCCATGTTGGGTTAATTTTATCAATAAGTGTCAAGACCACAGCTAAATGTCTACTCTCAGTGTTTCTGCCAGAAATCCATTGAAGTCGCCAAATATTACTATTTATTATATTATATTATTATATATTTTTTCATATTCCGTTTTTGTTTGAGATGGGTGGTTTGGAGATTGAACCACGGCTACATGTCTAATAAGCCAACACGTCTCATAAGCCAATTGACAATGCAGAGAAAGATAAAGGAGTCGGGACAAGTGGCAGAGGTAAATGAATGCATGGACTTATTAGAAAGATTTAAACAAAGTGTGAAAGAGTGATGTTGATTGTTGTATGACAAATTTGTGATATCGCATGTTTGTCTTAAAAAATATCTCTGCGGGAACGATGACGCAATTGTTCGAGGATGAAAATTCAGAAAATATATTTTCATATTGCTCAAGATATGAAATGCTATTAGAGGAGAGAAGTTATGATAGTCTAATAGGTGGTGTGTTAGTTTACACACACCTGAGGTCATACCAAAATCAAGAGAAATTTTAAATCTTTTGCCCATCTGTATCCCCAATAAGTTGGTTTTCCATCCGAAGCAGCGTCCAAATCCATTATGGATAATGTAACAAACAGCACTGTCCTTAGGCAATTAGTACTATTATATCTTTCATGTAGTATTGCAAGTTCAAAATATATTTCAAGTACATACGGTTTAGCAACATTCAAAATAGCTGATGTTAAATATGATAAAAATTAAAGAACAAAAGTAAATCATCGAAGGAGAGATATCTGAAGTGGTCTATTCAGTTAAATTTGCATTAATGGAAAAACTACATCGCAGCATTCATTTAACATTTGCAACAAGTAACGCAAATTTTCAAAAAAAAAACACACAATTAGAAAATTAGAAAATTAAAATCACATAATTTACAAACAAGAAAACATTTTATTTTAATTATGAAAATAATTTGAATAACTCCTTTTTGAACGCGTTTGCATTGCTCAGATTTCGGATGTTATTTGGTAGGGAATTCCAAAGACTAGAAGGAGGCATCTAATTTTCAGGTGATTATCAAATTTGATACCAAGAATCTGGTAAGCTAAATGAGAAATATGATCTCGACGCCTCTTAAGGAAAACATACCTGGCTATGTTATTGTACGCTTGGTTAAGTTTCTGGTTGTCATCATAACAGCAACTTGCGAATATCTCACACCCATATAAAAGTACCGGAATTAAGTACGTTTTAGCAAGTTGCATACGAATGACAAAAGGATTTGAATCTATGACAACCCACAAATTTCGAAGCATGCCATAAATTCTGCCAACAACGACACTTATATGGGTAGACCACGATAATTTATCATTAAAGACAATACCCAGATCAGTAGCCGTCTTGACAAATTCAATTTTATTTCCCCTGATACTCAATTCTGGTATGACAAATGATCCGTTTGTTCTCGAAAGTATAATACATTTAGACTTAGAAGAATTGATTTATAGTCCATTGGCCGATTCCAATCCGTCAATCCTTGCTAAGTCACGATTGATGTAGTCTAAACAAGAATAAATATTCTGAGCATACATGTGAACATTACATTTAACCAAAACATCAGGTAGATCATTTATATACATGCACAACAGCAGAGGCCCAAGTATTGACCCCTCTACTAATATTAAGTGGATCTGAAATGAAACTTCTGAAATATGTTCGTCAAATAAGAATAAATTAGATTACAGGTTCGGAGAAAAAAAAACAGTTTTCGGAGCTTTTTCAATAGAACCGTGTGGTCGACTGTATCAAAAGCCTTAGAGTAATCAAGCAGAACCAAGAACGCCAGACTATTCCCATCAAGTTCCGACCTAAGTTCCTCAACTACATTTATCAGAGCGGTAGTACAACTCCTACCTTTCATGAAGCCCGACTGACCGTTAAGTAATTGTGAATCTCATCACCATTGATCAATCATCTCTTCCCCTTTCAAAAAACTTTGGATTTTGAAAATAGGTTAAAAAATATTTGGGTAATTAAAAATGAAAAGATTTAAAATACCGTTTTTGTCAAATAAAAGAAGCTTGGGAGTAGGCTTGCCAGACGTACTGTTTTCAGCAGTACGCGTACTTTTTTTAGTTTTTGTACTTTTAACTGCATAACCCCTAAAGAAGTACGCAAATGTACTTCTTTTCACTATTTGTACTTCTTTTTGTACTTTTTTTCTATCTTTTCTGTACTTTTTTGTACTTTCACCATAATTTTGTAGGGACATGTCCATAAAAAAAAAAAAACAAAACATAAATTAAGACTTATTTTTTGTCGCGAGATTGGTGTTCCCCTGTTTTACTCCAATTTTTCGAAAATTAAATTTCTGAAGCATACCTCGGTTTTGTCCATAATAAAGGAAATACAATAATATCTGCTATTAAAAAGTTAGCAGAAAATAATAGCCTTGTATCAATTGAAATGTTTCAAATAATAAAACATTAAACGACAAATTTGAACAACAGCATGATGAAAAATTTTATGGGTTTTTAGCAAGAGATTTGCCTTTTTAAAAAACGCGCAGCAGGTCGTTTCAATATAGAAAATAATAAGTTTGAAAAACTTTAAATTTTTCATCTTAATTCAAACATTTCTTTTCATGAATTTGTAGAAATAATTACATACATTATTTTCGATCAAAAATATTGATTTAGATCAACTTTTTGACGAATTTATATAATTAAAAACATTTGCTGAAAACATTGAAAAAGAAAAATCTGCATAAGAAAAATGGAAAGAATTCTTAAATATTTGATCATTTCCTAATTTTGAAAAGATTTGTTGCTTCGTCTTTTCAATTCCTCATTCTAATGCAGTCAGTGAACGAATGTTTAGTTTAATGTTTAATTTTTGGAGGAAGGAACGAGATAAACTTTTAATAGAAAATTTGGAAAACGAGTTAATAATAAAAACAAACTTTGAATACAGTTCTACTGAGTTTTTCAATTTTTTAAAAACCGAAAAAAGTAAAAATTAAATTGTAAATCAAATACAAAAGAGTGATAAATATTTATAATTTATTTCAATGCATCAGTAAATTTTAAAGTTAATAATTTTCAAAAATTAAAAATGTATATATGTACGTACATATGTACTTATATCAAAGTATGTATACCATTAAAATTATATTTTTGAAATTAATTTTGAAGTATGAAACAATGAAAATTTGTTTTTGAGTTTTAATTCAGATAAATTAAAAATCCAATAATACTATCATAATATACATTGATTTTAGTCTAGTCTGAAATATATATAAATTCTATAGATTTAAAATCACAAAAACTGATTTAAATTAAATTAAATTTTAAGTTCATTTTTTATATGAAATACAAATAGCTATGATCTCTGTTTTATACTCTTCATTGTTGATGTTTTCAACTATTTTATGTTAGTTTTCTTTTATTGAATTAAATAAATTTTGAAAATAAACAATTGTACTTCTTTTTACTCAATTGTACTGCTTTTTTAATTTCGATGTACGTTTTTTGACGATTTTAAATCTGACAAGCCTACTTGGAAGGTACGAGAAATATAAAAAAAAATATTTTTGAGTTCTACTCAACAAAACTCACAACCTAAACTATGTAGGTAGTATGTAGGGGCGTATTTTGCCTGTCGAACCGTATAATTAAATGTTGTCATACAATTATATGAGTAAAAATTGTTCTTTATTTAATTTTATTGTGGGATTCAGAGAAAAGTCACCATAGTCTAGTAGGCAGTGTGATGGCTTATTAGACGTAAGGCCACGGTTCAAACCTCAGGTCAGACAACAAATCCAACAAAACGAAATATGAAAAATGTTCATAATTGCCATGAAAGGGTTCTCAAAAAATCTGTCATTCGGAGTTGATTTTAAACTGTAAGTACTGAGCCTCTTATGAAGAAAATTATCGCAGACAACATAAGTGTGAGAAGCTAGGTCGTAATACAGACTGAAGGGTAGTAATGACAAATTAAGTAAGTGGGATTCAGAGTGATTTTTAATTATTGTGTAGGTATTTACAGAGGCAAATATCATCTGACGTTTTTGTAGATCAAATACCTGTGATTCTTTAAAAACCATTGTAGGCTTCGTCTCTGTATAATTACCGTAAAAATTTCACCTGTAATTTGTTGTTAAGAATATAATTTTCAAATTTACTTCATCCAATAGGGGATTCTGAATAAGTTCAATCTAACTAGACAAATCCGAATTTTGAAAGTTATATACTAGTTCGGAACCTAAGAGGTTCCAGTTTCCAAATCGTCCAGAACATTTTATTTTACACGCTATAAAGACTATACGTCTCTAAGATGGATGGAGTTAATGGAAAATGAGTTTTAAAAAGCAAATTTATTTTAGCTTTTTGTAAACCATATTAAATCACACCTACAGTAGTCAAAAGGTAAAAAACGAAACAAAATTTAATATTTTTGTTTAAGTGCATGGAGACCATGCAGCGATGATAATGATAATCATATGATTATTGCAGAAATTCCACTAAAAAAAAATGATGTTTTAATGCATATTTAGTATTCGAAAAATGAAAATTTTATCAGATGTTACGTAAAGATACCGTTTATAATACAGCTCCATGTGCTTAATAGTATTGCCATCATCATCACAACTCCTCTCCCCACATTTAGAAGGCAATCAATGCAATTGCATTGAAATTCAAAGTATTAAGAAGAAGAAATCTTTGAAAAGATGAAACTTTACCACAGATCCATATGCAGTCAACATCAAATAACTATTGGCTTCAAGTGGAATATCTGAATGCATAAATCAAACATTTATGAGGCTCTCTATTTTTCTATCCGCTTCGCACCGCTCCGCTCCGTTCCTGTCTGTCTGTCGGCTGTTTTGTTTGCCTTTGGATTCCTTGTTACACATATGTATGTATGTGTGCGATTATATAGCATTTCGTATGTTTTATTTAAAATCTACCAGAAGTTCAAGTAAAACCATTTCTCAATTTTTCGACTCTTTGCTTTGTTTTTTTCTTGGTTTTGCTTGGTACCCTGCGAAAAATGTTTTTCGCCTTTATAGCACCGCTTTAATCATACGGATTTATAAAACAAAAGAATCTTTTTTTGGCTTTTATTTTTTGTTTTTCTTTCTTTATTTTCAATGTAAAAGATTGTATGCAGAGGCCAGCAACAACTGGAATGGGTGCTGGGTTGCATTACGGTTCTGTAATGATGCAAGGAATTGTTTAATGTTCAACTGTCGAAGTAAAAATCATTGCACAGCGGTATACTACTTAAATGATAAACATGATTGATGACTTCATTTGACGATGATTATTGGGAATAGTGCTTAACCACCTTTCAAACTTTAGAATGTTTCTATTTAATGAAATATTTCCTTAAATAATCGTATTCATACTCGTGTCACATACCTACATGTATAAAGTTTTAATATAAAGCGTTCAATAATGACTGCGAATATATTTGTTGGTCATTTAAACACTTTCTATATTTTGTATATATGTATGTATATGCATTAATATATTTTATATAGGCACAAATAGGTTTACAAATGAGAAAACTCGTTATGGAGGAACATAACAGATTTATTTTAACAAGAAACATCCTTGTCATACGAAAGGCAACCAACTTAATTGGGGGTATGTGGTGCACCATAAAGCTATGCTATCAAAATACAATCCTGCGACTTGTCTATTCATTCATTCATATTCATTAAAAATGTTTATAAGAACAATCAATTTTACTTTAATTTAAAAAACAATGTGAGACGACCGCCGAAGCAAAATTTAAATCCACGCTATACTTTGAAGACAATTAAACAACTGTAAAACAACAAGTAATACAGTTTCTAGATACGCGAAAGTTTAACATTGAATGTACATACATATACATGTACTTTATTTACATGTGCATATATGTATGTATGTATATACTGCCATGGGGTAAAATTCGCCGTAGTGTAATAGGTAGTGTGTTGGCTTAATAGACGTGAGGCCTTGGTTCAAGCGCCAGACATATCCAATAAAAACCAAGTAAGAAAAATTTTTCTTCGGGAACTGCCTCCCAGCAGATTTGTGGCAAAAACTCTGAGAGTAAAAATAAAATTGCCATAAGAGGTTTCTTAAAAATCTGTCGTTCGGTATCGACTTTAAACTGTAGGTCCCGCCACTCATGCATAAAATTAACACACACAACATAAGTGGTGTGAGAAGCTAAGACGTAATTCTGATTGAAGGGTTGTAATGACCAATTATGTATGTATGCAGCAGAGATCAGCAATGAATCATTTTTTCACTACTCATAAGCGCTTATGAAATTTTGAATATAAGTGAGTCAACAATATTGAAATTTAAATACTCTGTTTCATTCGTACTCACTACAACGTTGATTTATAAGTACAGGTTGCAATAAGTATGCGTGCAACGTTGATATCAAATTCATACCATTCGAAATATGCTTGATTCATAAGCCTACTCATTTAGATTCTTAACTTTAAAAAAATACTTATAATACTTATAAATGATTCTAGTGACTCGTATCATTCATCAAAATTTACAGTCTTATGTTGTTGCATTTACAAAAAAAGACACATAAGGAAAAAGACAGAGCAGGAAGCACACAACCTTCTAGTAAGTATTTTAGTGTTCGTATGCGAGTCATACATATTTTGTGATTCCTATAAATGTTGAGCTATAGAGAGTTGAAAACAAATAGATCATACGTATTATTAAGTATGGATATGATGAGTTCCTTAAACTTTGAATATGAATAGAGGTTCCATGATATTAAAATAAAATTATGAGTATGATTCGATTCTACTCATATTTTTGAATACTCATTACTGATCACTGGTACACTGTCATCCAACAAAGGGTTAAATATTTAATGGTTTTAATTGGAATTAACTTTTCTTCTTTGGATTTTGTTAAATTCCTCATCATCAAATTCATTGAAAACATTGTTTTGTATTGAACTGCTTTCATAAAATATTATTTTATTTTATTATTGTTTGATTTAACAACAGTGGATTATTTTTTAAAGGCATATATTATACATATATAATCAAAAAAAAGAGAAGTCCATCAAATTATAATGTTATATGTGTTGTTATTAATAAATTGTAAGCGGTCTAAGAGATAAACACGCATATTAACAATCATTTTGAATTTCCATACAAAATGATAACAATTTTATTAAAAAAGAAATAAGAGACCTTAAGTAATAGAATATGAATAATATTCATTAAATGTAATCAAAAAATATTAAATATTATTTGTTTAAGCAAAAATAAAGAATATATAAAATATAAATAATAATATAAAATAAATAAAGAATTTTTTTAAAAAAAGGTTTGAAATTAAAATAAAAATATTGAAATTATTAAGCGATGTAAACGAATATTTCGGTTCTTCTTTATGTATTATGCAATATAAATAATAATACAATATGAATATTCGTATTAAATATTGTAGTTTCTACATTTATGTTGCATGCAACCATTTAACAGAAGCAGTACCAACAGCAAATATGAAAACATGAACAATTACAATAGCAGCACTAGCAATAATAATAAAATCGTTTATTTCCTGTGTCTTTTCTATTATATTTTTCATATTATATGCATACATACATAAATAGATTTATCCTTGTTGTTGTTTATAATACATACATACATACATACATACATAATATACCCATTTCATACGATATAAAACCATCAAAATCTCATAAGCAATGTGCAAACATACTGTGGCTAAATGGTTCAATGGCACAATGGTTGGTTGGTTGCCTTGTTGTCATACAAACCAATACTTGTCGTATAGTAATGATTCCAGTGGAGGAGTTTCCCACCAGTTTCCCAACTTTAAGTGATTGTAAGTATTTACCAAATCTTTTAACTGTCATTGACAATAAAAAAAAATGAAAGAAGATAAAAACTAAAAAATTTATTGAAATAATCATTGCTCAAGTAGAAAGAAAAAATTGGAAACGTTTTTATGGAAAAGAGCGAACTTTGAAAAATTTATAAAAAAAAAGCGGAAAACATTTAAACTTCCTATTTTGAAAGGAAGAGTTTACTTTACAACGTAATGAAAAATATTGATCTCAACTTTCGTAAGTTTTGTATTCTCTGGAGAATATTAAACATCTTAATTTTATATTCTGAATGAAATCTTAAAAGTTTCTAATTTGAAAAGTGACATTAATTAATAAAATTACATCAATATTAAAATAAGCTTCCACCCGAAGCAAAAAAAAACAAAAAAAAGCAAAAACAAAATTTATATTGTTATGAAAATGAAAAATCTAGAGACTAGTGTTTTGCTTTTACATCGCTTAACGTTAAAATTATAAACAAAAGCTACGAAAACAAAACAATTCAGTAAACAAATCTGTTTACAAATTACCGTACTGCTTAATATATATTTTTTTTTCTATCATAGGAACATTGGATAAGTGAAATTATTTACAGTGTTTTGAGTTTCTATCTTAATGATATTTCAACGAATTATCACATTTTTATTATTACTAAATACTTATTAAAATTATCTATTTAATAGGAAACAGATAGTAAGAAACCTAAAATTTAATATCACATAAGAAAAATGAGAAGCTCTAACCCTTTGACGACCAAACATTTCCTGCTGAAGCGATTTAACCTTTTGTTTTATTTTAATAATCTGTGGCCTAGTAGTAGTGACGAAAAAAAAAAATTGCGCACCTGGGTATCCTCTAAGTCCCCCATTTCGCTTGGCAAATATAGTTGCCTATGGGTTGAAAGCAATCTTTTTATCCCAAATTATTAATTTTTAGACATGATTTAAAAACGGTTTTTTTTTATAAAAAATATAAAGTAAAATACAATAAATCTTAAAAATTTATAATTAGTGTTGTTCGTGAAAGTTTTCAAAGCAATCACGGGATGTAGTGAAACAAAGAAACACATTGAACGCAAAAACAAAAACACAATGAAAACAGCGTTTCCAACATTCACTCTTTTCCATTTTATGAAGAGATTTGGACATACATATTTATAAAATTAGTTCCAAATTTGTTTGACGCTGAAAAGGCACATTTTCTCGAATTGAAGCTATTTATCAGTTCTTTGGCTAAAGCTGCTCGAAATTCAATTGAAGTCACATTGATTGAGGAACTGTTAGCCAATATGAGTTTCTTATATATTATATAACTATTATGAACACATAGCTCAAATAGGTCGAAGAACAATCGTAAATAAAAGCGCGACTTACTTCTGCGATCGTACTTATAATAAACTTTCTTTTGGTCCAGTAGATCAACGCCTCCCATTCCATTGTTGTAGTGCTGTATAATCAGAGGGCAATCAATATATATTTTATTAGCTTGTCCAGCAACACGTCGCATGAACTTGATTACCTCTGTTGGGTCAATAAAATTTGAGGCGAGGTAGACACCACGATTGTCCATCCATTTGACGACGGAAATGCTTCCTGACATGAAGTAACTTAACTCTTTTCATTTTTTTATCCGCTGGAAAATTCTTCAGTATGTGCTTTCTACTACATCGAATAGTTCCACATGACATTATTTCATTTTGCTGAAGAATGTGCATTAAGTTTAGACTTGTAAAGAAATGATCAAAGTAAACTTCAGCCCCTTTTTTGCCAGTGGCTTACATAACTGAAGGACGACAGCTTCGCCCAGACCGTGTTCAACAAATGGTTTTTTTTCCTGTGTAAATGTCAATATTGTACAAGTATCATCCAGTTTCTGACTTACATAAACACCATAGTTTGAATCCCCATGAAATAGGTTTGTCCTTCATATACTGTTTCATGGCATTAAATCCCTTAAACTTTACCATATATTCATCAATTGAGAGTTTTTTGGAAAATGTATATGCGTCAGGCATAGCGTTGTTAATGTGCTCTATAATTGGACGGATTTTGTAGTCACGGTCAGTAACATTAGCCTTACTGTTGTTGTAAAAGTGAAGATTGGCTGTAATTTCCTCAAATCGGTTCCGTAGCTGACGCCTGCAATCTGAGCTTGGTGAAATGTTGGATTAGCGGACCAATACAGACGTGTTGATGGGAGTTTCACTAAGCTTATACTTATGATAATACCCATATAAGCCTTAAACTCGGATATGTTTAAAGTGAACATACGCCCTTTTTGTGAAGCAAATAGGTTGGACTGCTTCACTATCATGAGACACAGGCGCGCTTAAAAAAGCTCAAATTTAATGACAATTTAAAGGTTTTAATTCTAGAGTTTTTAGGAATGATAATTTTCGTTTCAACCCATAGGCAAACATAATTGCCAAACATAAAATGACTATTTTTAGGCAGTTTGGAGTTTATCCAAAACTGTTCATTATATTTTTTTGATAGACAAAGGCTAAATCCAAAACATTATTGACTCCCATCCCCTTGTGCCCTATCTTTACCCTGTAGTAGTTCTCGGTATAAAGACCATTATTTGGCCAAATTTGGAGCCAGATAGGGGTTTGAACTCAACCACATTTTTGTTGCCCCAATCTTCTTCTATAAAACATTCTCTGACATATTTGCTCTATCTGTAACCTGGACAAATATATAAGCCAAAAACCCCCAGGCAAGCATACTTGCCTATGGTCGTCAAAGGGCTAAGGCAACATCCAATGAATGCTATACATAATAGTATAGCTGAAAATAGAAGTTATCAAATCAAACCAAACAGATGGGCGTAGTTTGACCTTCTGCATTTTTCTAGAAATGGCAGCGCCAAGTCAGTTATAAAGTTTTCAATCATCTGGATGTTAGCCTTTGAATGCAATTCAACAGTAGGAAATCTTGAAGGCAGATTGTAAATTATTTTCAAATTCTTATACTGTATTATTTGTAACTTTTTCAGGTGTGACCTGGCACAATCATACCAGATTTGGCAGCCATACGTATGAATTGGCCTTATACACATTTTGAATAAATGTAATTTATTTTTAAAATTCAATTTTGACTTCCTATTCAGAAGAGGATATAAAGATCGCCCGCACCTGATTACTATAGCGGAATATTCCTTTTGTGAAGCTTGAAAATAATGCCAGATAGGGTCAAAAGCTTTCTCCACGTCAAGGAATAGAATACCAGTAGAGTACCTTCGGTTTTTGTTCGATCTAATCATGTTGACCGTTCTCTTAATCTGGTTAATTGTGGAGTGTTCTGCTCTGAAACCAAACTGATAGGGATTAGGAATTAGGTTGTTGTCTTCTACAAACGTTTTGAGTCGATGATGAACAATGTTCTCAAATAATTTGCCTAAGGAGCTTAATAGACTAATTGGGCGATAATTGGATGGAAGTCTTTCATCTTTTCCTTTCTTTGGGAGTGGGATAACCTTTGCTAGTTTAGAAGCGCTTGGGAAGTATGAATTAGTGATAGAGGATACATGTACGTTTGACTGACCAGTCGGCCACAAAGAGATAACTTTGTATCCAATTCGATACTGTACATTAATAACCACTTTTCCTTACTTGTACGCGATCGAGTATCTCCAAAATAACCTTCGAGGAACAATGGGCCATGCATGAGAATTGTATTATTGCTTAATATACCAACAAACATCAGCATAAAAAATGGTAAACTAGTAACCAAAAATACACCAACAACTCTACAAGAATAAATGTACAAGCAACACTTCAATAATAGATGTAAACAACGATGTTTACATTTACAGAGATTTCGTGAAGGCGAAGTCATGAACGTTCGTCTTCAAGAACAATCATCAGACTGCTAACTCTGCCATATAAAAAGCAGGTCTAAGTAGACGCCCGTAGTTAGTGAAGTTCAGACAGTCTTGTGTGAAAACTCGGTGTTTGAAGGAATAATCATGGTTTGAAGATCTCCGTTACAAAGATTTTTTGAATAATTGTCTAGTAATTATTATTGTTTATGCAAAGGGTGTAAAGAGAGTAATAACAAACAAAGCAATTGTTGTTGTTTACATAAAGTTGTGAACAGTGCAACACAGAATTGTGCGAATAATAAAGAATTTTAGTTAAAACTAAACACAAATTTATTTTTATTTGCAATCTACGAGCTTATATTTTAAACGTTTTTAAAAGGTAAAAACATAAAAATATTGATTTATTTACAAATAATACATACATACATACATATATTTTTAAAAACCAATTTCTTTAAAACCATAAAACAATTCAAATTATGACTTCAATTGCCACAATATTGTTTGGATGACAAAATTTGCGTAAACTTAAAAAAAAATTTTTTTTTAACAAATTTCATTCAATAACTTCGGTTAAAATACTGACCCAGAAACAGATTTTGTGACGTGGAGTGATTATCTTCAAAAATATACAATTAAAATACGATAGCTATTGTTTTGTATAAGTGAATATAAAAGCTGAATTTTTAAAAGTTTAAGTAAACCAAAAAAAAAAAAAAAAAACTTTCAAAAGTGAATTAAATATTTATTTGAGGTTAGAGCTGAACAGCTTCCATTTACCTTTTTAAAGATTATGACATGTAAATGCTTTTGGTCTTTTCGTGTAATACAATTTAGGCATAGTTTTCCAAATAATTCAACCGGTTACTTACCAAAATCTCTTAAGGCCGAAATTGTGTCTTGCTTGACCCTGTTTATTAGAGAGTTCATGTTTTCTTTTATCATGTTGGTATTAACTAAATCTGCGCCGTAGTCTAGTAGGTAGTGTGTTGGCTTATTAGACGTAAGACGTAAGTTCAAACCCCAGGTCAGACATCAAAACGAAATTTGAAAAAATATGTCTTCAGCGACTTCTTCTCAGCAGATTTCTGGCAAAAGCTCTGAGAGTAAACAAAATTGCCTGAAAAGTTTCTCAAAAAATTTGTCCTTTTAAATCGACTTTAAACTGTAGGTCCAGCCGCTCCTATATGAAATTAACGCACACAACATAAGTGGTGTGAAAAACTAAGTCGTAACCGTGGCAAAAGGGTTGTAATGACCAATTATGTATATATGTGTGCAACGCCTGAATTTCTTAATCGTATAATATTAATCGAACAATAAACTGGGGGATATACATTCGTATATCGTGTGAATTTGAAATCGTAATAATAGTAGGCGGTTGATTCAAAAACAGATTCAGTGCTGAATCAACACATGAACCATTGTCTGGACATATATTTCACTACTCGATATTGAAAACATCTGGAATTTTTCATCAATTGGAAGATCAGTAAGTTGGTTGCTCAAATCCATTTTACCTACCGTATCAAACAAAAACCAAAAGATGTGTTTGCCTTCATAGTCGCCAAAAGCCAGAAAACATGGTTCTAAAAATGTATAGAAGTGGCAATACTTACCCTCTGTTATCGCAAATCTGAATATTAAAAAATAATATTATAAATTAGTAATTAAATTCTTAAATGCAGATGTTGTTAGCTTGTGGATAATTTTTGTACATGTTATCCAATAGATAATGTTTAAATCGTCTTAATGAAAATAGCTCAACATCCGCATAATCTACATCGAGGGTCCTTGTAACCCTATAAAGCGTAGCCTGAAATTTTGAAAAGAGATCTTGTCGTCAAATGAATTTCGAATATTGGTATTACTTCAATTTGTGTTTCTATTTGTGTTTCGCATCGTTACATTGACTGACGCCGGTCTTAGATTACCACCACAATTACTGCATTTCTCCGGAGATGTTTCACCTGAAAGTTTGTCACATCCATCGTTTTCGTGGAGGACACCATATAACACATACGGTGGAAAGATTACAATAAGTTTTCCTGTGACCAATCGCTTGTGATTTGTCAATATAATTGATATTTCATATTGTATAATGATGCATTTGATTCTTTTGGAACCTTATATGATCAGGCTCTAAAAACATTAATAGCAAAAAAAAATCACCCGTTTTTCTTTATAAATAAAACAAGCGCCACTAGCTGGATCATTTCAACGTCAAGTTCTTATAGAAAGTTTTTTTTGGGTGCCAATGTTCCGCACACAAAAGCATATCAATAATGGTAGAATTCATTCATTGTACATAAAAGGTCATACTCGTATGTACATATTGATGTGAATTCGCTTGAATGCAGTCATATTTGCGTCTACATGTGTTCTTCCATAAGCTGAAGATATTACACGAACAATACTCTTCTGGAACACAAGTTTCAATGTTTAAATGTAATGAAAAGTTATTTTTTATTTATTCAATATTTGATTCCCTTATTTGCTTTGCCTTTTTATGTCTCTTTATGTACACATTTGATTTTGTTTTATTTTGTCAATTGAATTCCAATTCATTTTTCATTCACAGTTCACTGGTCACCTTTGATTGTTGTTGAAAATTTACAATATTTTCCAATAAAACGAATTATTTATTTGCAATATACACACTATTTCTTTCGGGTGAAACGAATTCATACAAGAATATTGTATGTACATACATACATATGTACATGCATTGATACATATGTCTTTGAATGTATATTAGTATGAATGTACAACATACATACATATGTAAAGAATATTTGTTTGAATGCTGGGGTTTTGTTTTATTCTCTTCTTTTTTTTTGTTTTTGTTTATTTGTTGTATTTATTTATTTGTTGTATTTCACTTGTATCTGACATAATGGCAATATTCATTCAATAAACTACAATACATTATAATTCAAATTCAATTCTTTTATTTATTTGCTTGGTCTTCTTGGATTTCTTTTTTATTTTCCCATTATATAGTTGTTGCTGTTGTAGTATATTTATTACACAGTTGAATGAATTTCTTTTTGCCGGCTGGCATAGAGCAAAAAAAAATCGAAAATTCGATTACATTTTTATTTATTATCCAATTTTACATCCATAATTGTGAAATAGATTCTCGACTATTGACATTACATCTCAATTACCGCTCCTTTCGATGGAAAAATTTATAAACTTCAAACGTTTCCAAACACAATACAAAAATTAGCATTTTTAAATGCATAAAGTCTTTTCCTTTATACTTGTACTAAATTTGAAATATTTTATTTCATAATATAAAATAAATAATAATAAAATATTACTAATAACAATAGCTTAAATATGTATTTGTTTTGAGTCAATAATTAATTAATTAAATATAATTACGATAATATTGTTATATAAGCCAATACAATGGGAACCGACTTTGAGTTTTCTTGATCCAACGCAATAATGGCTTGGAGAGAAAATAATTGAAGTGTTTATAAATGAAATCACGTGTTATGAAAGACATTCAGTGTTTTTTTTTGTTTTGTTCCGCTTCAACAAAAGATCTTCTCTCGGTTAGATGGGTGGATAATGCTGCAGTATTTGTTTTTATGTATTGAACGCCTTTGGAGTCGACTGGAACAGTATTCAGATATTCGTGAGCGGAATCGGATAAACGTAAAAGTTTCCTGATATAACAATAATATGGACGGTGTTGACTTATCTAATCAATTCCTATTAACATATTGCACAACTATTGGTCACTTTTTCTGTTTGGCAATCAATATTTGCTGTGTTCAAGGAATGTTGTAGTTTCGTAGGTTAGAACCTGATACACCATACTTACCATTCAAAATACAATGTGTTAGGAACATAATGTCATTTAGAACACTAGCTGCTAAAACAGGTCCGTCGTCTCTTAGTCAAAGGGATGTAAGAAAAAGTATCAGGTTGAATGAAAAAGATTACATAATTATGAAAGGAGAGCCACAATACCACAGATGCAAACACTGCAATTGGCGCACAACAATATTCATACGCAAAAAATGCAATGTTTACCTTCAAACAAATAAATGTTTATCTGCGTTTAACAATAAATAATTAATAAATATTGTTACGATTTTACCCTTTAAAGACTTTTAAAATATGAACTCGTAGATTGCAAATAAAATAAAAATAAATTTGTGTTTAATTTTAATATACAACAACAACTTCTTTGTTATTCCTCTGCTTACAGCCTTTGCATAAACAATAACAATTACTACGGAATTGTTAAACTGATCTTTGTAACGGAATCTTCAAACCAGGATTACTCTCTTCAAACACACTGCGTCTTCACACAAGACTGACTGAGCTTTTACTAATTCAGTCGCCTGCTTTGCCTTGCCTTTTATATGGCAAAGTAAATAGTCTGTTGAATGTTCTTGAAGGTGAACGTTCATGACTTAGCCTTCTGGAAATCTCTATAAATGTAAACACTGTTGTTTACGTTTATTATTGTAGTGTTTTTGATATATTTCTGTTTGCTTGTTTACCATTTGTTTGTGGTGGTGTTTGTTGTTGTATTAAGCAGTGCGATAATTTGTAAACAAGTTAATTGTTTTGTTTTTGTAGCTTTTGTTTACAATTTTAATATGAAACGATGTAGAAGTAAAACACCAGTATCTAGACTTTTTCATTTTCGTAACAATATAGTTAGACACACACTTATATTGCTACTTTAAATAAATAATCCTGGATTCATAAATATATGAATTAATTCCTATTTTACTATTCAAAACAAGAATTGATGTCAAATTTGAACTGTTATCTTAAGTTGTCGGGTCAAAACACATCCTTATCCCAATTTGTGCGCAAAGTCGGTGAATGTCTGGTAAGACTATTGCATACTATTCTGCCACGTAAGCGACGGACTATATAATGAATTCCATTCAGACTTAAAATATAATCGAAGTTTCGACTCGGCCACGATCGGTCGATGATCAGTTTAAGAAAAACACACCTCAGATGTAAACCTGTGATGGGTAACTGATACTCCATTAGATCGGATTGAATAGGTATTATTCATACAAACAAACACAGATTAATTGTTGCATGCTATGTACACTCACATTTTACAAATCGTTTTTTCTATGACGCTAAAATGAAGTTCTACTCATTATTTTACATTACAAATATATTTAATTACTACTTAATTAAAATTTTACATGTACCGTCAAAAATCAAAGTAGCTTTTACTTCCTTCTCCTTTAATATATTGAATCCAATAAGTTCAAAAATAAATAATATTTAAGGAGTTAAATCAGAAGTAAAAGTTCAACTCAGCAAATGATGAGACAAAATTCGAATTATTGATTGCAAATAATTTACATTCTAGAATCATTAAGATATCTGAACACTAACAACCGTTAACAAATTGTGCGCTCACAACGAGGGTTTAAAATACATTTTTTTGTACCATAAATATTACCATTTACATCGTTGTAGGAAATCCATTGATAAAACAATCCTATTGTAATTGTATCCAGAATTGCAATTCAAATCGAGAGAAGAGGAATACTCATAAGGAAGTCACCACAAACTCAAACTTCTCAACATCATGGCCATCGCCATCAGTAACAGATCCACTCGGGCGAGGGTTGTAAGAATCATTAAAATCATGCTAAAAATTCGTTTTTCCCCAAAATGAAATAAATTCATATTGTTTTTCTCTGTTTCATTCAGCTTTTAGCATGGCTGACAAAATCATATTTGAAAGAAAAACTCTCAAGCTTCTGAAGAGGTAGAAGAAAAAAAAAGAAAAATAAAAACAATTTAAAAAGAAAAACAACTTAGAAAAGAAAACAAATTGCTAAGGAAGAAAAAGTTTGTTTTTCTTTGTGTTTTCGTTGTCAGCAGTGAAAGTCCTTGGCCAATGACACAAGGCTGAGGCAGGAAAATATTTCTTAATCTTCTTTTTTCATACTTTTTTTCGATAAAAATGATGAATGACATCATAAATTATGGTGAAGTGTACTAAACAGAGGGTTTGGTGGTTGTTTATTCCGATATAAACGATTTTTGTGTTTTTGTTTTCATTGTTTTTTTTTTTTCTTCCTACCACAGCTATTTCTCCTTCCCTGAATAAAAATAAATTCGTGTATTTTTTTTCTATTTTAAACACATCTTTTCTTTCTTTAGTTGCGGTTTTCTACTTCTTTGTTGGGGTTCTTAACATACATACACATACATTTGCAAGAAAACATATATATTTTGTCTTTTAAAATTGAAATAAAACAAATGCTAGAACTGAATTAAACAATGATTTTAGTTTTAATGTAAATAAAATTGAATTTAAAGATTTATAATTTTTGAAAATAACAAATTAAAGCCAATACAGTGCCTAACAGTTTCCCCGTGATAGCAGAATTCTTGTCGATCCGCAAGCCGCAGCAAACAATGACTCATTTTGAATTTAAATGATGTTTTCGAAATATTAAAAACGTACATTATATTCATTATTAAATAAAATATGAAAATAAATTTATAAAATGGAATGTTTTTATTTCTAATTTGTTATTCATGAAAAATGAGATGACTGTCAGAAAAAGCATTTGCTTAAGCTTCATCAATAAAGAGTTCGAGCTAAGCAATCGATTTACTGTAACAGTTTCCAAGATGATACGAAACTTAGTGTAGTAGTAGGAACTGTTGGAATTGAGACCTACCTCCTATGATGTTCTTTGTAGATAATATTCTCTCAAGGGAACCAAAGGTCTGATGAATGTGTACGTACGTGGTTAGGCACTGATGAGTCTGAACTTTGCAATTCGAAACACATGATGAAAATATGTTCACTTTACCCTAATTTGAAGTCGAACTGTAAGTCTTTTTAACCACTCCAAAATAAATGTTATTATAAAACGAAACGAAATAGTTGTACAAAACAAAAGTCACTTAAGAACCTAACTGAAATGAAAGAAAAGGTTTGAATTTACGTGCAGCAACATTCATTCAAACCAAAAGGTAAAATATGTATGTATAGAGGCTGCATACATTTCTTAGCATTAAACCGCAAAGCCATTTATTTTATATTAATAAGTTAGTTATATTAGATAAGTACGGGTGCCCACTAGACTACCAGTGGGTAGTGTGCTAGACTATTAGCGTGAGGATCGTGGGTTCGTTTCCCACCAGAGACTATGGTCTGTGACACTACACCGAGCATATGGTCAAGTTACTCATCTCGTATATAATTAGAATATAATTTGTAATTGTATTGCAATTAATTAATAAATAAATAAATAAATAAATAGATAGATAGGTTAGGTTAGAGGACGTGTACTTGCCAATTAAGACAAGTACAGTATACCCGGAGGTCGAATTGACCCATTGTACAACGTCCTAGTTTCTCACACCACTTATGTTGTGTGTGTTAATTTTATACATGAGTCGCCGAAAAAATACTCTTTGTATTTTGTCTTTGATGCCTGGCCTGGGGCTCGAACCCAGGCTTTTGCATCTAATTAGCCAACACACTACCTACTAGACTACGGCGACTTCTTAATATTAATAAATAGATAAGTACACTACATTTTACTCTCTTGACGTTTAAACGTATCTATATTGTTACGTTTTTAAATTTTGTAAAATGTTTATATCTCGTGGATTCGAAGATAACAACTTTAATTGTAAATTATTTACTTTTGATCGCAATGCATATCTTGATTCCTTTTACCTAAAACCACTGTGCTCAATATACACTTTTTAATACAACTTTCGATTACAGACTCAAACTTCAACACTGATACACTCACTAATTGTGAATGCGTGGAAGTAAATTTCTTCGCTCTTTTTTACTCCCTTTTTGATTCGGATGTCTGGTAACATTGCGATCTCTCTTTATAAATTGTTTTTGTCCTTTGGATTTTTGTTTTGTTCCCTTCTCGTAGTTTCATAAGTATTTACTTGTGTAATTCTGTTTACAGTTGTTTACAATTTTGTTGTTGTCCATTTGTCTTGTTTATTTATTTTTGTTTTTGTTCGTATAACACTTATATGAACGTTAGCTAGTGTATTGCATGTCTAACGTGAGACATGGTAAATACCAGAAATGAGCAATTGAGAATTTCTAATACTTATACGCATTCATACTTCTTTTAATATCATGGAACCTCTATAAAGTTTGAAGTACTCATCATATTCATATTCATACCTAAAAACACGTATAATGTTGTTGATTTCGACTCGCCATGACTCAACATTTACAAGAATCACAAAATAAGTATGATTCGCATACGATCACTAAAATACTCACTAAATGGTTGCGAGATTGCTCTGCTTTCTGCTCTGTATTTTTACTTATGTGGTTTGTTTCTTTTTTTGTAAATGCAACAACAACTAAGACTGTAAATTTTGATGTATGCATCAAAAGTATTATTACGAAAATGGAAATGGTGTATTGCTTTTACATCATTTAACATTAAAATTGTAAATATAATCGGCAAAAACAATGAACTTGTTTATATGATAAACAAGTAAAGAAAATATGCCAATAAAAACCAGTATAAAAAAGGGGATAAACAAGTAAACAAAAATACAACAACAAACACTACAAGAATAAATGTAAACAAAAATACACAAACAACAATAATGAAGCAACAATGTTTACATTTATAGAGATCTCGAAATGGCAGAGCCACGAAGATGCGACTTTAAGATCATTCATCAGACTGTATTATAAGTATTTTTCTAAAGTTATGAATCTGAATGAGTAGGCTTATGAATCAAACATATTTCGAATGGTATGAGCTTGATGCCAACGTTGTACGCATACCCATTGCAACCTGTACTTATACATAAATCAACGTTGTAGTGAGTACGAATGAATCAGAGATGTTATATATCAATATTGTTGACTCACTTATATTCAAAATTTCATGAGTGCTTATGAGTGGCGAAAAAACGATTCATTGTTGATCTCTGGTGAATACAGAGCAAACAATTAAAACTATCTGTACAGCACAGGGATAAAATGTTGCGATGTGGACTAGTATTATTAAACATCATAAAAGGTAAATAAATAAAAAATTTGGTATAAATTCCTAATGCTGTAGGTATTACGGGTCGTTTTCGGTGTGTAAACATAGGCTGCCTTCCAAAAGGTTAGTTGCTTTGTGTTTGAACAAAGTATCGTGTTTCATAACCCCGCTGTACAAAATATATAGAATGTATTCTATTTCAAAATGTCGTCAATGTGTATTTTTAACGCAGTCAAAAAGCAATCAAGCATTGGATTTATAGTTGAAGCATTGTTTGGTTACTTTGCATATCTGCATAGTTTATATATGTACAGTAGTAGAACTGCATATAAACTTTGTATTGATACATTTTGGAAGGCAGTCATAATGTTCAGAAACACTAATGTAGGAAAATTAATGCAAAATGTGAAGGGCAATGATCGATATTAGCTTATATAGATTTGGTTTTTTTTTATATACTTTGAGTTGTTTTCATACCAAAAGTTGTATTAATATTCATATAATGGTATATTTTTTCTTTAAGAATTATATACAATAAACATTGTAAATATTGTAAATAACTTGCAGAATCTGTAATAAATAATTGTAATATTCGTTGTTGTATCCTCAGATAGGATCTCGAAACAAAATCGTATATATGCATATATTTGAATAAAGAAGAAATTTTAAATAAAATAAAAGTTCTATTAATACTTGAAAGTATTTGCAATTTTTATTTAAATTAAAAGTATTTCTTATCAACATTGGGTATTTCATCATTGTCTTTTTTCCATTTAATTTAAATTTGTTCACTTTTAGCCATTTGTTAACGTTTTTTATATAATTTATCAAATTGTTCCGGCACCTTTCACTCTATCAATACGACTGTGTCGTCCGCATATTATACGATTTCACATTTATCGAGTATACTTATTATATCCTTAATGTATGGTATATAAACAACAGTAAGGCACCCAATAGTGTGCATCAGACTTTATTTCATTAACTCTTGCAAGCTGTCTTCTTTTTTCTTATATGATTCAAACCATCTGAGCTTTTTATCTTGAATGCCATGCATATATAATTTCCCAAATTAAATTTATCTGTTTATAGTTTGACTGTTCTAAAGTCTGTAAATATACATATATGTATATAAATTTTTCAACGCTCTTCTACCGATTAATTTTATAATTTATCACAAAATCAAAATATTTCCTAAAACTCGATCGACATTCTATATATTTTTCTTTCATACACTTACATAATTGGTCATTATAACCTCTAGGTCAGGATTACGACCTAGTTTCTCCAACCAGTTAGGTTGTGTGTGTTAATTTTATAAATGAGTGGCAGTACCTGCAGTTTAAAGTAGACTCCGAACACCAGATTTTTGAGAAACTTTTCATGGCAATTTTATTTTCTATCAGAGTTTTTGCCAGAAAGTAGACTTTTTGCGCTGAGGATTGGTTGGGTTTATGTAATAAAATTAACTTTGTTACTGAAATTAAATCCGTGCCCCTTAGCAAACATTGTAAATCAATTTTACAGCACGTTAGAACGTATAAATATGGTAATTTAATTTCCGACGCCATAATCTCTCAATTTATATTCCCAACTAAATTATTCTCTGTTGCTAATAACTTCTACTGGACTCTCGTCTCTTGAATTAAGTCTACTGATAAGAGCAAGAGGTGGACTTTTGGATATACACGCTAGACCGTTCAGAAGTCCTTCAAACGAAATCTGCAGACTATGCAACTTAGATTCTTCTGAAAATACGCTTCACTTCATTGGTATCTGCATGGTTTTAATGAATTGAGAATTAAATTTTTTAACAAAATGCAGAAAACTAGTCCTAAATGAATTTAATCAGATTTGTATTTTAATTGATATATCAAACGAAAATGAAATGAAAAATATTGTTACGTTTTTACCTTTTAAAATCGTTTAAAATATGAGCTCGTAGATTGCAAATAAAATAAAAATAAATTTGTGTTTAGTTCTAATTAAAATTCTTTATTATTCGCACAATTCTGTGCGCCACTATTCACAACTTGATGTAAACAACAACAATTGCTTTGTTTGTTATTCCTTTGCATAAACAATAACAATTACTCGGCAATTATTTGATAGATCCTTGTAACGGAGATCTTCAAACCACGATTACTCTCTTCAAACGCACCGTATCTTCACACAAGTCTGACTGAACTTCACTAACTCACTCGCCTGCTTTGCCTTGCCTTTTATATGGCTAGGTAAACAGTGTAATGAATGTCCTTGAAGGCTAATGTTCGTGGCTTCGTCTTCTCGAAATCTCTATAAATGTAAAAATCGTTGTTTCATTATTGTTGTTTGTGTATTTTATTTACATTTATTTTTGTAGTGTTGTTTGTGGACTTTTGTTTACTTATTCACCATTTGTTTATGCTACTGGTTGTTCTTACATTAAGCAGTACGATAATTTGTAAACAGGTTTAGTTACTGCATTGTTTGGTTTTTGTAGCTTTTGTTTATAATTTTAATGTTAAGCGATATAAAAGCAAACCACCAGTATCTAGTTTTTCATTTTCGTATTAATACTAATATTTACGTATATAATTTTCCATTTCAATAATATTTATACTGTTAATAATATCAAATTATATGAATTTTTCCGCTGCCTTAATGTCGCCTTTCTTGCTCACAACTATAAGTTAAGCCAACTATAGGTCAATGTTATTTTTTTTAAATCTAATTTTCTTGAGGTACTCGTATCTGTTAATGATTCTATTAAATAAAACAAACAAAAAAGACATTTAATTCGCATACAAAATGCAGTCTTTCTAAGTCAGGACACAATTAGTGCCTAAAAGTAAATATTTTTAAATGAGATTTGTTTTTTCACTTTTCTTTAGCTTTATTCACCATTATTCTTCAAATTTGTCAAAATGTCTTCAGTAAAATCCGTCTGATTTAAAATTATTTTAAAATATGCCTCGAACTCTAAGTGGACTTCCGAAAATGTCTTTATGCCACATGGAAAATATTATTTACAAAGTACTTCTGGTGCCTATAAAGTTTTCTGAACCAGTAGTTCCGTTAAGCTTCCTTTAACGTTATTGTTGCTGTTGTTGTTAATGTCAGAAAATATTAAAGTTTTCTTTGGTTACTTATGAATGCGGCAAAGCTCAAAAGATTATGGCAACAAACAAACAAATACGACCCTGTTGTGACTATGGTCGGGTAAATGTGTGTAAATGTGTACGAATGGGGCCAGTTGCACTATTCACACTTGCCGACAGGCATTATGTAAATTTAAAAGGCAATGCTTTGAAATCGTTTTCGCAACTACAATGTAATTCAAAGTGTTCAGTCGTTTTGTTTTGAACGAGAAATATTGTCGGTAAATTTTGTTTCTAGATTTTTAGGTGCTTTAGCTGAAGAATGTTTTTTTTTTTTGCTTTTATTTCTTCCTTCATTTATGGTCATGTGAAAACAAAAAAAAATACCTAATATTTGTTGGAACAGTCAACACTTTGGAAATGGAATTGTATGAAATCAATAACTATTATTGGAAATAAAAATTATTTTATTTTCCCAATACCATCTGTGTCTTATAATTTATCGCATACTATTGTTAGGGACAACGCCATAACTGTCACAAAATGTTATCACTTTTATTATAATTTTCAAAATTATTAGATTATTATTTTAGAATGTATTTAAAAACTGTAGTTCCACTACAAACCCTAAACAGTCTACTGCTTCAAGTCAATTTAACACAGAAATAAATCCAAAATAATTAAAATAACGTTACAACAAGCAACTGCCTGATGCAAATTTTAAGTTGGGCGAAGAGATTGGGCTTTGTTGTTTGAAGATAATATTGAGAATGCAATGACTATGAACGAGATTTGTGACAGAAACATGATGAAAGAGTACTTGTGGACCCAATTGGACTGGATGGTTTTGGATGACATTTGGGTTTAGCAAGCTGGCACCACCTGATACCACATTCGTGCAGCAAAACATTTCCAGAACAAATTAAATCAAGAAATTATCGGTTGTCGGTTGATTGCTAAGATCATGCGATTAAATAACGAGTGATTTTTTTGTGTTCTGGAAAATCTCGGCGTTAATTATTTATATTAAAAGCAATTTCTGAGTTTAAATTCGATACCTACTGCGTCATGGAAAATTTCATTAAAACAGTAAGGGTCTGTCATCTAAGCTATGATAGCCATTTATTCCATACTTAATCAGAACATGTTTTTATTATAACTGTTCTTATTTAAAAATGAAAAGTACATTCTTACTGAGACACCTTTCATAAACCACTGCCTACTGGTAACGATACCTTCCGCCTTATCCATTTTCGCAACTTGTAGAATCTCACTGTTGACTTGTTATTGTTATTTTTAATTTTTATTGATGTCTTGTAATTCTAGAAATTTCATGGTTGCTTTGCTACGTTTATTTTATTTCACTTCGAAACAATTCTTTGTTAATTATCTAATCTACAAAAATTTTTGAATGATGCTGTGCAAATTAAGACCTTTTGAGGAATATAAATTTGAAATAGTTCACTAGCTTGGCAACTTTATTTTCCATTAATTTAATTATTTAAATCTTTTTTTTTTTGTCGAATATTTTAACCTGTATAAGAGGAAGATGACCAAATAAAGAAGAAAATTTTGCATGATGTGGGAATACTGTATTGGATTTAAATAGTGTGAACTACACTTACATATTTAACTTTGTGTTCCATATTTGGCTTTGGAGGATATTGCATGCTACCACTTTTTAGAGAGTTTTATGAGTGTTTGGCTTTATTTGTTGCAAAGAACGAAATTCATATGAATTCATAATGTACTCGCAATATGGAATAGAGTCAAGCTGCTAAAGGATTCATACCAACAGGCAGACGACATACACAATAAATACAACATATTAAAGACTTGTGGCAGTAGAGCAAGTATTAGCATTAGAACTCTAAAAAGCGTTTGGCAGTGTGTGCAACTCTGTTAAGAATGTTCATGTAAATTCTTAGACTAGTATTTAGCATTATTATTTATTATTTTAACACTTCTCAACACCTCTCAACAATTTCAGTTAGTTATTGTTGCCACTTGAACAACTGCTACTTGTAAGCTGCATTATCATTCATAACATTATTATTATTTAGTCGCAGTCACAAAATCCATTCATTTTCAAACATTTTCAAATAAATGAAGTGCAGTCTTAATAATGTGCCTTAAATGGTATACGTATACAATATATTGGCAAACTGAAGTAAAAAAAATTACTTAAAAATGTAACAGACGTTACTGCAATGATCAGTCAATACGATAACTTACATCTCTTTGGCATATTTTTGCAATTTGAAACTATGAAATAAAATTAAATCAAGCTGTTATTATTCATTAAATATAAGGACGGATTAGTAGTGATCAGAGTTGCTCACATTTTGTTTAGATTTTTATAAAAAGAAAATTTTAATTACAAAAATATTTCAATCAGATGATGAATAAAATTGTAAAGAATTTTTAAAATAAATTGGAAAAAAGAATGAAAACAAATTAAATAAATTTAATTTAAATTTCTTTCTTTGAATTTCGTTTGTTTGTGTTTTTTTTTCTATTTTTCCCTAACGCAAGCTGTTGCAAAATAATATGGCAACAAAAACCTAAACGTGTGTTTCAGGGTCGTGGATAATAAATCACGTTCGGAACACCACTGGCAGTAGTAGCTGTTGCTACTGCATAACAACCAAAAAACAATTGCAGAATAATTCTTCTCGTTCATAACTACACAAAGAAAAAGACAGAATGTTGAACGCGTAAAATTGGAATCCAAATACCATTCCGCCACCACCACCATAAACACCAATAACCCAACCTGTCACCTCCCTTCATATGCAACAAACACTACCACACTCTGAAATAAACTGAAAAATAGGAGGAAAAACCCTCTCTGGAAAGTTAGGAAAAAGAAAAATTTGAGAGAAATGAAAAAACCACAAACATCCACAGCTTCGAAAGATGAAAAAGATATATGAAGTTGAATGGAGTTGCATGGTTTATTTAGTTTTCATTTCTGCAAGGTTGAAGTTTTTTACATGGATAGTGAGTTGTAATGTTTGAATGAGACAATCGAATAATCGATTGTCCGTTTGTCATAACCATTATTCACATGTCACAATTAGTTATTTGGACGAAAAACAACAAAGTGATGATACTAAATAAAACGACCTTAATTATCCGATCGTGATCTTCTGAAACTGGATATCTAACACTTGCATCCGAAACAAACACGATTACTCTCTAAAATCGTTCAAAATGAGCAGTCCGTTATATCGCAATGCTTCCCTAATTCTTTATGCACCAATCCTACATTCTGGTAAGGAATCAGTCCGTCGAGAGTCATAGATGTAAGATATTGAGTTTTCTTATACGATTCCTCAAAACTCAATCGTGTATCGTATTAAACGAAAAAGTTTTTGAGAAATGCTATGGAAATCTGTACACCTATAGCTCACTTTGCGTGGGGGTTATGTTCCAAAAAAAAAAAACAAGACGCATAGTGAATTATGATTTTCTATAGCAAACCATGTAATGATCGAAGATAGATTCCAGGGTTACGAAAATCCTACTTTTTAAAAAGAAAATTGAACAAAGTAAACATTTAAAAAACAAAAATAGTATAAAACTTTATTACATATATTCATACATACACAAAACAAAAAAAAAACAAATTCAATTAAAATAAAATAAAAAATTTACTTAATTTATGACGCCCTAATTGAAACTGAACTCTAAAATTAGAAAAAGAAGATGATAATAAAACTGTATTATTTTAAGTTAGAAAGGGAATCTCCAAACTTTTTATAATATGGCGCAATTAGAAACAAAATTCGTGCCATCTTTTAGAAGAAATAGTAAATTTAAAAAAATTCAAAAAAAAAAATTAAAACTCGACCCCAAAACAACGCAACTTCTAAAATCTAAGGACGCACAGTGAATATTAGTACTAATTCAGCAGCGACGCAACATCAATAAAACGCAAAACAAAACAAGGCAACGCGAGGTATGGGTGTATGTCTATTTATATAAAAATTTTAATTTCTTTCCATTCATATTGCACAAATCAATATACGATTAATCGGTATTAAATAAACGACTCTTATAATATTTGGAGCTATGTATGAACCCTTGTTAAGGGATCCTACAATAACGTTTAGCACAATCAACCCCAATAGAACAGCAACAAAATTGCAAAACAATAAAAATACAAAAACGAGTAGTAGAAGTACCACCACATTAACCAACACTATTAACGATGTCACCAATACAGCCTCATGCAATGCTCGCTCGAGTCTGTACGTTAAAACAGTGTAGAGCGTGACATAAAGATGAATGGAAATGCAGTCGCAATGCTGGCAAAATGGTATTTATGCGCTCTGGTTACATGCAATATAACCAACAGTAGGAGCAACAACAAAAGGAACACAAAAAAAACAAATATCTCAGCAACAGTATAACTACAAAACTACATACACGAGTAAATAAACTGAATGGGTATACCAAAATACAAAAACAAAATTGTATATTTCTGGACGAATAGTTTAAGAGAAAGTCTATCGAAAAGAGAAAGAGTAACGTTGTACTACCAAGTGCTACACCAATAACTCACGTGAAGAACTGATCCTTTATAATAGTATGTAAAGGTGGAACAGTCAACTACGGAACACGTTCAGTGATTCGCATATGCTGTTTTTTTTCTGGAATATACTCTCCCAGCTTTTAAATAATTTGAATGCTTGTGTAGTTCTGTAAAAAATGATACGTTATTCCACCAACACTATGATGATTACAATTAAAAGCAGACTCTAGAAATAATACTAACATGCCGCATGCTGCCTTTTCACTTGAGTATATGATTGTCCCATAAAACTAATGGTAGCAAACTCTATATTCTATCGACAATGGTGTTAAAAATTAGTGCATTTAAATATTTGTGACTCACTGTATTTATGTTGTAAAAGGTACAATTTTTTTATACCGTTAGGAATTGCTTGGCACAGATGTGACTATTTGGAAATCTTCCATCTCATTTTGCCTCGATGTATTTTTAGAAAATCCAATTTTTTTTATTCTCTCCTACTATTGTGCGAAATGCTCCACTAGGACAAGGACTTCTATGAATTGTAGTGAGACTATCAACGTACCACGAGTTTTGCAAACCCATATTTTACTACGTAAATACCCAGATGAATGTTCCTTGTACTTTACCCAGTGAACAATAACTAAAGAAATTAAACGGTCTAAAGTAACGAAAATTTCGCCCAAATTAAATTATCTACAAAATGAACATTCCATAATTTTAGAAGTCAAATTGTCCAATTTACAAATTAATACCATACGAAAAGCCAGGGTTCGAGCCCCAGGCCAGACATCAAAATAAAATATAAAAAGTATTTCTTCGGCGACTTCCTCTCAGCAGATTTCTGGCAAAAAAAACTCTGAGAGTAAATAAAATTGCCGTGAAGAGTTTCTCAAAAAATCTGTGGTTCGGAGTCGACTTTAAACTGTAGGTCCCGCCACTCATGTATACAATTAACAGACACAACATGAGTGGTGTGTGAAACTAGGTCGTAATCCTGACTGAAGGGTTATAATGACCAATTACGTACTTACGTACCACACTGCCTAGAACTGACATATAAAATTTTTTATTCTTAATTTTTGTATATTGAAATCATGGTTGTGTTGTTCTAAAAATATTTTTTTTATTGAGAAATTAATAAATCAAAGAACATGCTAATATCGGATTTCATAGCCAGCCGTGAATATGCATGGATTTATTCTTTATGACAGAGGTAGCAACCGATAATGTATTCAGTTTTCTACTCATAGCCTCTTGTCCAGCGGACGTTCTAATAGAATATATACAAGGAGAGCCAAGAGAAATAATGTTGGCAAATTAGACTGTTTTTTACCTTTTAAAAACGTTTAAAATATGAACTCGCAGATTGCAAATAAAATAAAAATAAATATGTGTTTGTTTTAATTAAAATTCTTTATTATTCACACAATTTTGTGTCCCACTGTTCACAACTTGATGTAACAACAACAACAATTGCTTTGTTTGTTATTTCTCTGTTTACTCCCTTTACTTAACAATAACAATTACTAGGCAATTGTTCGGCAGACCTTTGTAACGGAGATCTTCAAACCACGTTTACTCTCTTCATACGCACCCCGTCTGCATACAAGACTGACTGAACTTTTATTCGATTCTAAATGAATATAAAATGATGGTTTGACGAAATAAAAAGGAAATAGTAAAGATTCAAGAAAATAATTTTCTTTTTGCGTTGCTCATATTTTTTATTGAACATTAAATTAAGTATGTATGTATGGAACTAACAACTCCATTAAAAAAACTTATACCTAAAATAAAAAAAGGTTATTCATGCCTGATAGACATCGGAAAATTCAGCTCTTGTACAATTTTATATATTTATTTTTCAAAAAAAAAATTATATTTTTAATTGTCCAATTCATATTAAATTTTCAAATCTTAGCGCTAATTTGGACATCACCAGGAATGAATTCAGCTTTCTTACAAATTTGCATTTACAGTAGATTGTGTAAACATAACACAGACGAATACGATGCTTCTCAGATATTTCTGAATATATTTTTCAAATTATATTTTCATCCATATTTAATTGAGAAAGGACGCTTGTTTATAGCCTTAAGTTCAAAGTGTATAGCAACAGTTAGGAATCATCTTTAAGTATGAGTTTTTATCTACTGAATATTACATTGCAAAGATTAAGTTCATTTAGTCATTTCACCGCGTTCGAATATAGCATTCAACAACACGAGCAAATAAAAAAATTCTTTTGTCAAAAAGAGTTTTTTGTTCGGACGACGTATCCACCTTTAGTGATGAGACCCATTTCTGAATGAATGTCTACACGAACAAACAAAATTGTGGAACTTCAATAAACATATAATCAAAGAGCGTTAAATATATACCGAAAATCTCACTGTTTGGTTGGTGAACTTAGTGCTATGCAGCACCGTTTTATTTTTTATTTTAAAAATTATTTGGTTTGTCTTTGCTGTGTTTTTTAACTTGCATGAGTTATCATGAGGCATACAAATTTTTTTTTATGATAATAATTATACAATATTAGATATTAATTTCAATTTAGGTCTCAGCGTCAATAAGGCATTATTGAGGCAAGTTGGCAATATATATACTTAACAATAATATTATATACGCAATATAAAAAAATGTATCATAATGAAAAACTTAAAAAAAATTAATTAAATTAATATATACTTCTGTGTGTTATACCAAAGAATATGGATATAAAGAATGCGCATCATGTAGAAGTAAAATTTCTTATGTCGGGTCGTAACATCACGACCCGCTCTCACCAAATTTTTTTTAAAAATCATATCTGGGTGAGGGGAAAGGAAGACAGAAGGAAAATGAACACAAACAAAGAGCGTAACAATGTGTATGTTGTATGTACATGTGTATGTATTCTTGTGTTTTTTGATTTAGTTGTCGATCAGACTGCGACAAGAATACATGTGCTGCGGATGCTTTATCATTTTATTTCAGAATAACACTCGAAGAATATTTTGTGTTAAAAATGTTCTATGTCATTAGCTGGGCGTATTTTATTTTTTATTTTGTCCCATAGTATATTTTTTTTAAATGCTTTGGAATGCTCGTTTTTTTTCTTTTAATAAAAAATGGTTTTTTATTCTTTTTATTTTTATTTATCTAAAAAACATGGCCTAATTTTTAAGCCAAAGATGGATAGCTTTATGTTCTTTTAATAATAAAATCGATGTTTTATTTTATTTTTATTTATCCAAAATTATTAAGCCATAGATAGACAGCTTTACATATGTATGTTGATGAAATGAAAATAAAAATAGAGTATATTACTAACATTTTTATTTATAAATAAATTCTCTCAACTTATTTTCTCTCTCTCACTCACTAATCCATAACCATAGGCATGTGATAACCTAGAGGAAAATTGTTAGTAATAATGTCAAGTCTACTTATTAACCCAATGATATGTATATATGATCGGAAAATATAGAAAAATTGTACTGCATTAAATCCCTAAAGACACGGTATTTAACTTGGCAAGTATTCTTCCAAAAATCGAAATCATTTCTCATTGATATTAGTGAATACTACTGTGATATTTCTTTAGGTGTATCATTGAAGTCTGAAAAAAGCGACATGAACCTTCTTCTTTAAAAACTGACAAGATTTTTACGCTCTTTTTAACGAACATTCTTGATGTTCGTGTCCTATGTGTGTAAAAAGCCGAAGATGTTCTTACCCTGAGGGTCATTGGCGCCGACGTCTGTTTTTAACACCAGAAAAATAAATAAAAAAGTGGTCAAACAACAAAAACGCACGATGAGAACAACGCATGATGAGAACAACGCATTGTTACGCTCTTGGTTTCTGTAACCTTCCCTTCTATCTTTCCCCCCGCGTCATGAAATATTTTTGAAAAATATTCAAAAATATGTTAAAATGCACATTCTTTATACTTTATTTTCTTTGGTTATACTTTTAAATTCAAATTAGTTACATAAGAAGCGTTTCTATTAAGCCACATAAGTATTCCTTGCATAATGATTTGAACGTTGCTATTCTGCCGATTGATTTTAAATTAGGTGGTAAATCATTATACATATTACCACCTACACAATCAATACGCTGCTTAGTTTTTTCCAACCTGCATCTAGGAACTCTAAGGTTTGACATATTTCGAGTATTGGAATGTGACTGGTTATGCAAAAATGTTATTGTCTGCTGACCTGTGCCGTGAAGACTTTTAAATACAAATAACAAAGCCTGATACTTGTGCAAACCATAAATAGGCAAAATAGTTCTATAAACACTCCTATATAGTGAAATTGTTGGATGTGTTCTTGGTAAATTGTATACAATTTTCAATGCCTTATTTTGATAAGATTGTAATGATTTGTGAAGAATATTGTTCTTGTTATAAGCATACACACAAGCCAAATAATATAAATGTGGGTGTATCAAACCATTATAAGTCATTAGCTTACCTTTCACACTCAGCTTATTCTTAAACTTATACAATATACCTATAGCAGGAGCTATCTTATTCTTCAACTCATGTGAAGATCCCAGGATAAGTTACTCTGTAACGTAATTCCTAAATATTTAACTGAGTGTGTTTTGCTAATAGATGTTCCATCGACATAAACAGAAAAGTTATTATTCATACTAACTGCATGTGGCCGAAAACGAATTAAGCTGGTCTTATCAGAATTTAATAATAAACCATTCAAACGCGTAAATTCAAATAATATAGACGCATCTCTCTCAATGTGTGTTTTTAGAATAAGATCATGCTTAAATGGGTAGAACAAACATATATCATCGGCGAACATATACAGTTGACCGATTAGATTCAAATTTCCCAAGCCATTCAAATAAATTGAAAACAATAAAGGACCCAGTCCACTCCCCTTATTTCGCTTATTTCGCTTCTTTTCCAAATTTTCCACATATTACAAACATACATACATAATTGATCTTTATAACCCTTTAATCAGGATTACAACATAGTTTCTCACACCACTTATGTTGTGTGTGTTAATTTTATACATGAGTGATGGGACCTGCAGGTCTAAACTGAAATTTAAACAATGACGACTGCTTTGCTCATTTTTTTTAATATAATTAAGGCCAAGATTATTCTAAAATATATATATATACCTTGTTGAGGGTGGAATAAATCAGTTCCTATTACTTTAATCGAAGTACACATCAAGTGTATAATGAAAATTCGCAGCTACTTTACCAAGGAATTTTCATTCATAAAAGCTCTTCAGCCAAAGATATTCCATTCTATTCGAATAGATTCCCTTTTTATGGAATGGAATATGATTGTCAGCTGGGAAACAAATGCAAAAGCGTACGTGTATTGGAGCATTGTTATGCCACTGTTGTATAAATTCATGATGTTCCACTGCTACAACATATTGCATGTAGAAACGCAAAAATACAACCAGAACGCACATACCCACCCAAACACCACCGGCAAACATTTTCTGTTCATCATTCTTCGTTATGGAAAATCTCTTCCCTTATCACTGTTTTATAAAATTGGCGAATATTGAATGAACTCCTTCGTTATCATACTTCAAACACATATACTCGTACACAGGAACCAGAAGACTATAACAACAACAAATGTGAAAGGAGGACAACAATAAAACAAAAACATCTCATACATATTCAGAACTCCATTTACAAATTCAAAGCATAAAATGTTTGAGCATTTTTTCATACAAACAAGGAGATTTTATTTCATTTTCTACCAACAATCAATTCAATGGTTCAAGTATTTAATAAAGATCTCAAATTGTAGTCTTATTAAACTATCTTATAAAATTAAGAACAGAAAACAAATTTGAGCACAAAAATTTCAATTTGATCAAAATGAATACAAACAATAATAACCCAAAATAAACATTTACTCTTGAAAACGTTGCTAGTGTGTGTTTGATTAAAATTTTTTTTTATACACAGACTGTTTTGTTGTTACAGTTGGATGTTCTTTCACGACTACTTTAATTGCCGTTACTTACTGAACTGTACTGATGTGGCCCTCTAGCATAAGGAATCATTTAAGATTTAAGGTTTCCCAGAAGATAACATATCGGCTTTTGACATATTTTGTAAGGAGGCAATTATCGTAATAGGAAATTGCCGATATTTCTTCGAAAACGATGTTTCCCAGTCCATCTGCGCCAGAATAAACGAAAATTGGTCATTTTGAATGTTTTCCACCTAGAGAACTAATGGCGGCCATTTGAGTGATATTATATTCCACACATAATGGCATCAAATCTGGTAATATCGCACACACACATTGTTTTATTTAAATTTAAGGATATTCAGTCCTTAATTTAAGACCCTCTACTAGCATTAAGTCTATTTTTTTATATCAAGAAAATATTTGATCTGCTTCTTGCAATCACGAATGTCATTTACAATAAAAGAGCAGATAATAATGGAAAATAAAAATGAAGACGATCAAAATGATGTCACTGATTCAATTGACGGTAGATATTAGCAGAGCATTATAAGAGCAGACTATTATAAACAACTTTTCAGGAAAAGACCATTCCTTCCGTACTATAAATATGTACATATGTACCTACCAGAGATCAGCAATGAATCATTTTTTCGCTACTCATAAGCATTCATGAAATTTTGAATATAAGTGAGTGAGTCAACAATATTGAAATTTAACTATTCTGATTCATTCGTACTCACTACAACATTGATTTATAAGTACAGGTTCAAAAGAGTATGCGTACAACGTTGATATCAAACTCATACCATTCGAACTATGTTTGATTCATGACACAAAAGCAAAAAAGGCAGAGCAGCAAGCAGAGGAAACACACAACCTTTTAGTGAGTATTTTAGTATTCGTACGCGAATCATACTTGTTTTGGGATTCTTGTAAATATTGAGTCATGGAGAGTCGCAAGCAACAACATCATGCCTGCTGTTAAATATGAATATGGTGAGTACTTCAAACTTTGAATATGAGTAGAGGTTCCATTATATTAAAATAAGTATGAATGAGTATATGTATCAGAAATCATGAGTATGATTCTATTGTATTCATTTCTTTGAATACTCATAGCTGATCTCTGGTACCTACATGTGTATATATGTAATGGAAATGTATCTAGTGTGTTATATGTATGTATTCAACTACTATTGCAATGGTGGCGGAAAATAGTGTACAATACTACCATAAATTCTTACAGTAGAGAAACTGTCGTTGGTATACATTTGGTTGTATTGTTACTAAAATGGAAAAATCTAGATACTGGTGCTTTGCTTTTACTTCTTTTAACATTAAAATTATAAACAAAAGCTACAAAAACAATGAACTTGTTTAAAAATTATCGCACTGCGTAATATAACAACAAGCACCAGCTTGAAAAAGTGATAAACATGTAAACAAAAATATAACAACAAACACTACAAGAATATATGTAAACAAAATACACAAACAACAATAATGAAACAACGATGTTTACATTTATAGAGATCTCGTTCGCCTTCAAGAACATTAATCGGACTATTTACGTTGCCAAGACAAAGCAAAGCAGGCAACTGAGTAGAAAATTTTCAGTCAGTCGTGTGTGTAGACGCGATGTGTTTGAAGAGAATCGTGGTTTGATGTTCTCCATTACAAATATCTGTCGAACAATTGACTAATAATTGTTATTGCTTATGCAAAAGAGTGCAAAGAGAAATAACAAACAAAGCAATTGTTGTTGTTACCATTAAGTTGTGAACAGTGGCACACAGAATTTTGCGAACAATAAAGAATTTAATTAAAGCTAAACACAAATTTATTTTTATTTTATTTGCAATCTACGAGCTCATATTTTAAACGCTTTTAAAAGGCAAAAATCCAACAGCATTCAAATTATCAGTTTAAATGGGAATTGTCACAGTTTTAGGGATTATTGACGCTTTAAATACCGCCACTGTTTTAGATGCATTTTCTAGGGCGTTAAGAGAGAATCAAAATACTCCGATTTAAGCTATCTAAAATCCAAAGTAATTTAGTTTTTGGCAACTTTTTAATTTGAAACTAAATCAACCAACAGTTAAAGAACACACATACAACTTTTCCACCAGTAGGTATAAATATCGCCATTTTGAATCTGACTCAATGCCATGAAGGAGACCACAATGGTTCTTCGAGTGGACTGGTTCTTCGAGTGGACGTGTCTCATTTACCGTTTGAACTCAAAGTACTGCAATTATTTTAGCAGCACCGTAAATGTCAAGGCACACTATCCTTCCGCGTAAAGATTGTCTTAATGCGTCCATACTCCTAACAATTAAGGTACGATTAATAGAAATCTTTCGAATTCATAAACTATTTTGGAATATTTCCTTCCACTATTTCCGGTTCATCAATGCTTCCCCTTTTTTTTATTCACCGATGGATAAATTTAATATTTTTATTATGTGTAACAAAATAAAAATCTATTCTTCCGAAAGGCAACGAGCAAATTTTCGGAGACTTTGAGCTTGGCTCTCTTTGAAACACTCATGGTGAGCTTAATGCATTACTGTATAGTATGGTGTACGTTTCATTATGTATTTCCAATTCCTAATTTCATTGTTATTGAAACTTCAATTCTTATTTCTAAGTATACTCTTAATTAAATCAATGAAGCATTTATTTCCAATGGAGACTTTTCTTTTTTCATAGAAAAACATTTATTTTTTCATTAATGCCGATGGTATAATCCAGATTTTGATGTCACAAAACCGAAAACAAAAAATAAAATAATAATTAAAATATAATATAAAAAATGTAATAATTAAATAAAGAGAGAATTTAGAATGTGACAGCTTTTATACGAATCGTGTTCAAAAATAATTAATTTAATTTAATTTAATCGATATTCAGCAGTTACTTAATTAAGCATTTGCACTTCATAATTTTATTTTTCAGTGATGACGATGAGTTAATTTACATTTGAATAGAATATCATGAATAAATGAGCAAATGAACAAACGGGAATGAATAGCTGAATGAATGAATGAATGAATAAATAAAGGAATGAGCATCGTTAACTGATTATTTTTATTATCGCGGTTGTTGCGGTTCAACACTTTTTGTCATACGCTTTTTTCCCTTCAACGTATTGAATGAAATAATATTTTCAATTATATAAAGAGAAATTGTTGCCCCCCCCCCCTTCTTGCACAACCGCAAACAAACAAACAATTTATTCAGAATATTATTTCTTTTTGTTTTTTTTTTCCCCGTTTATTTTTTGTTAATATATTCAAATTTCATAACGACAAAAACAAAAATATTATAGAAAGAAACACAAGCAAAAAATTACGTACAAAAAGGATGAAACGAAAGTGCACAGAAAAACAAAAAAACAACACTCCCGAGGAGAACCGGCAAATGTCATTGGGAAGTGAGCGTTTATGAACATAAAGAATTGATGACAATTTAAATTTTCTGAATAATAAAATTCAATGAATGAATTAATTGAATTTATAATAAATGCTTAAAATATGCAACGGACAAAAATTTTACAAAAAAAAAAACGAAAAAAGGCAAAAATTAACAACAAACCACAAATTTTTTTCAACGCAGGACAAAAATGCAGAAAATGAAATTATGATAAAGAAAATAATGTCCATATTTTATGAAATAATATTTAACAATGCAATGTTGGAAAAACTGTTTGGAAAAATGTGAAAATTTCAACTGGAAAATAAAAACGAAGAATTGTTTGAAAATTTTTCAATTAATTACATGTGCGACCATAGACCGCGGTTGGTTCATTGCTCAGTCAAAGGGTCATGTGATGGCTTACGCTTAAATTGTGGAAATTGCATTCCATACACTCGTAATGCACTCCCGTCTATGGTATTCTTTCAACACAAAATTTACAATCCATTTGTATTCACATTGTAAATTTGGTTTTTCTCTCAGTTATAGTTCAAAATCAGTTTCACTTCAATGCAATTCGTATTTTCTGTGGCATTTTACCATTCTACAGTAGTTTCTATTTGCCGAAGTGACTGTGAGTGTTCATCATCGTGGCCATTGGTGAGCTGCACATATCTATGGAAAAGAATGAAATGCCGTAAATAGAATATTCGCATCTGATTTTTTTTTTGTCAGGCATAAAAATTTTACAATTTAGAATTCTATTACGGAAACGATTTCAAAATTGTAAGCCTTTGCTGCTATTAATTATTTAGCAAGTTGAAGGCAAAACCTACTCGGGACACTCTGTTGTCGAAATATTCCACATGAAATTAAACAAAAGTTTAACTTTTTTTGTTGAGTCAGTAATCTCTAGAAGTGAGGAGACAGGAAGGAGACATTTTATTCTAAAGAAATACGCTCAGAATTTTTTATTGGGCTTGAGTGAAATCACATGAGTGTTAAAAATTTCAGATTTTACAAATCAAGAACAAAATGATTCTAAAAATAAAATAAAAAACTTCTTATTATATAATGTTGCAATTGCTTAAAATTTATTAGATTCTTATCATCATTGTTATTAAAATATTTAAGCCAATAACGCAAGTTTGAATGATAACCGTGATCAAATTGAATCCAAAGTAAATAAGGTTTTCTATTTTAAAAATGTTCCGTAAAATGAAAACATTAGCTTAAATAGCTTTTATGCTACGTTGCATGACACAAGTTCATTCTGTTTCTCATTTCTCTTTCTAACATTTTTAAACATTTTTCTTTTAAACATTCTTTTAAGTTTTTCAACTACCAATAAACTATACTGGTCGCAAATTCATCACTTACACAATGTGTAAGTGAGTGCGGGTATGTGAGTACTATTGGAAATAACAAAATTTCGTAATATTCTCATTTCAATTCAACGTTTGTTATCACACATCTGGGAATAGCAATTCTTCTTCCGTTTTGTTGCGATGCGTTTATCAGCGTTTTTTTTTTTTTTGTTTGCCACGGTTTGTTTGTAAAATGAAAACGAAAACTTTTATTTTTCACTCTGAGAGAAAACAATCAAGCAAACGCTTGTAAAAAGTATGAGAAAAAGCGCAAACAAGAGAGACAGAAGGAGTATGAGTTTCAGCTTCAGTAAGAACAACAACCAATTATTTTTCGATTAGTTTCGCTATCATTCCTGCCAGAGCTACTAGTTTGGCAACAATAACAACCATTCCATCCATATTTGGCACATCCTTATGGTAGTGAATGTATATCAAATGAAACACATCCATCTTAACAATTTACACACAGAAACTGACAAACACACACATAGACACACCGCCATATACCACCACCACATCAGCATCAGCAGTAGTTGTGGCATCGATGAAGAGAACCCTACAAATGTAGAAGCAAAAAACTACCACCATGGCACCATTACTGTCATTACCACCCAGTATAAACGGCAACAGCAGAAAAAGGAAAGTTTAAAGGAAATATGTTACGGACTTTAGACTCCTACAATAACAACAAGAATAACAACAACAACGGTACAAATCACTCACACAAACACACCCTCCCCCAAAAGAAAAAAAGAAAACTCATAAATATGTATCAGGCAGCATCTGAAAAAATAAATAAAAATAAACAAATAAAACATTCAGAAAAATATAAAAAAAAACAAAAATAAAAACAGAAAAAAGAATAACAACAATAACAAGAAGCAGAAGAAGTAGTAGAAGAAGGAGAGAAAAGATATAAATCTTACTAAAAAGCCATAAAGCATTTTCACCATTCACAATTTAATACACGTGTGTGTTTGTGTGAGCCTGTATTTACGTATGTGTATTATAGATGTACAGTGGAAGACATAAAAGCTTAATTATTTGAGTGACTATAACTTTTATCCAATGATTTAATAATTTTGTTAAATTTTGAGTTGTTCCAATATACATTGTATGCCAACAATATGCTTTAAAATACAAAAATCGCTTTTAATTAATTATTTGCCACATTCTTTGACAATAATTTGGACGAAAAGTCTTAAGTATTTTAATTGAAATTATTGCTTTGCTGTTTTATTTTGTGTGCTTTATGAGAGCCTAATTCATTAATCAAACTAATAAGAAAAAATTAATTAAAATTAATTTAATTTTGACTTAAACATACGTATATCATTTGAACATATCCTAACCAGAGTCAACAGAGTGACTTCAAGGCATTTTACTAAAATTACGTCGGCTTGATATTCAGCATTCGCTTTGAATTCTAGTCAAATAGATGGCGGGTGTTGATTTTATTGTCCATTGTCTTTTACAGGATTTCACGTAAGAGAAATATTTATAACTCGTCTAAGCAGGACTTACCGCACTAATCGTAGTATATATAGTTGTTTCACGCAATTGATAGTAGAGTTGAGTCGCGGCAATTGAGGCCAATTATAGGGCAGATTTGAGAAAACGGAATAAAATACTAAGATTCCAACCACTTCCATCAGACCAAATTTTGGTAAATGTTAATGAAAAAAAATCTGTAAATTTGTTTTATTCGACTTGCCGTAACTTACGTAATTAATTACTTACTTACTTACGTAATTGGTCATTACAACTTATTAGTCTGGATTACAAACTAGCTTCTCACAACACACATGTAGTGTGTATTTCTTTCAACTAGACAAACGACAAATTTTTTTGTTTCATTTTTTCTTTAAATTACTAAATTAATTTAATAATGAATTCAGAAATTTTCGAGCAATGACAGCCAGAAAATCTCATTTGGGACCAAAGAATAATAAAATATTCAAAAACATGAAATATTCAAAAGCATGACTATAATAAAATGATTACAACTCATTTTCTACAAAAAATTTTATTTATGATACTATTGGCGTAGTTAATTAATCGAATAATAAGTTTGTACACATGCGCCTTACCTTAAACCGTGATCCTTTAATGGATCACCGTCATTTACAAGACTTGAGTTTGTAAATATTTTTTTAGGTTATAGCCATCAACGCTTCAGAGACACATGAAATCACAGGGATACACTGATTAAATTGGTGGTAATCAAACTTAAACTTATCGTAACAGAGATAATTTAAATAACTTAACACGATCATTATCCGTAACTAATGTGAATCGCATTCCATTACACTGAAAACAATTTTTCTTATCGTTTTTTATTCATATCTTTTGCAACATTAAAATAAAATTCTGAAAGAATCTGTAGACGATTTATATGCTCAAAAGACCAATGTTGCTTACTAACATATCAGCGCGAGTGTGTCAACTGTGCTTCGTGTAAATATGTATTAGAGATCCGCAAGTTCTTTATGTTCTGGGTATACAAATTCAATGCGATCTTTGCTGGAACCAGCATAAATTTAAAATGTCAAAAAAAGCATTCAAATGGCTTTGATTTTCATAACGCGGCAACAAATCTTTCACTGTCTAATCTCCTTACCAATTCCAACTCTTATATTCAATAAATGAAAAATCTTATTTATGAAGCGGTTCCTCGAAGTAGGACAATTTTCAAATATAATTTCATCTTTCCTAAATTCGTCACAAAGAGCAAACCATAGTTTGAATAAAATTAAAAGAAATAGCCAACAAAAACCATATGGTGATATTTGGCAGATAATCATTAAGCACCAAATTTAAAGCCAAACGTCACAAAAGTCCATTTTTATAAATTTTATTCTATAATTCATCTTGGGAGTGCAATGCACGAACACTTCTATTTGACCCACTTGTGTTCAATACTTAACCTGGTGCAAAACGCTCGGGAGGTACATGAAAACATATATTTGATGAGTGTTTTTATAAATTCACATTAATAAGGACCTTAAAATACTACCTAGAAAAAATTCAACATAACATAATTGTTCATTACAAATCTTCAGTCAGGATTACGACCTAGCTTCTCACACAACTTATGTTGTGTTCGTTAATTTCATACATGAGTGGCGGGACCTATAGTTTATAGCCGATTCCGAACGACACATTTTTAAGAAACTTTTCATGGTAATTTTATTTACTTTCAGAGTTTTTGCCAGAAATTTGCTGAGAGGAAGTCGCCGAAGAAATATTTTTTCAAATTTCGTTTTGATGTCTGACCTGGGGTTTGAACCGTGGCCTTACGTCTAATAAACCAACACACTACCTACTACACTACGGCGAAAAAATACAACTATCTGTCGAAAAAGTTTAATTTATGAATTTTCCACCAAATAACGATTATTATAAAGTCTAATAAAATTAAAAACATTCTACGTTTGCACACTTGAGGGTAATAACGTACTCCATTACTTTCAACAAGAGTTTAATTATTTAAACAGTTACACTCTCCACTGTAGATTTTTTTATTCTTTTCTACTTGGGAGTTTTTTTTGTATGTATGTGTACCTCAGGCGCACTCGTATTCACTTTCCGTTTCTACATCAGGACACATTAGAATTTCAGAAGAAATTAAAGTTGCTGTTGTTCTTGGTGTTGGTGTTGCGGTACTTGTAACCATCTTTACAACGTACAATACGTCTAGAAGACGTATGGAGGAGGATAGAATGTGGAAGTGGAAGAAAAAGATAAAAAGAGAAGAAAAAATAAAATATTTTATAGAGAAGGCTGTGAAATTTCTTCGACTTACGAAAGAGATACTGGTGATACCAAGGCACGCATATACACAATCGCTCTTATTCAAACTCAACAACAACGAAAATAATAATAATGGGGAAGAAAAATAAACCTATGCACGCACTAAGTGTGATATATTTTCCAGGATTATTTACAACAAAAACAAAGAGGAAGCCGAAGAAAAGAAAAATAATGTTTTATTATCGCATATTCTTTCAATGGCATTTTGTTGTTGTTGCTGTTGTTGTTTTTGTTGTTGTTGTTGTTGTTGTGTTGGGTGAAACTTCCTTTCGAAAGTATTAGAAGAAGAATCGAAAAAGAAACTCATTTAAAAGTGCGAAAAGGAAAAAAAAAGAATATTAAAGGTACAGCAAATAAAACAAAATAAAAGAAACATATACACAAGGATATTAAATAAATAGCGACAAGAACAACATTAACAATATATATGTATACCAAATGCCTACTACGGCTACTGCTACTACTGCTACCACCATTACACCCACTTATCAGACCCTCTAAGATTTGTTAGATTCCTTTGCTTGTTTTTCATTCTCGCCGTGCAGCATCTGTCTTAAGGATTCCTTTATTATATTTTTTTTTGCTTTCGTTTTCTTTTTCTTCACAAAAAAAGGGAAACAACTGAATGAATTATTTGTTTCGTATTTCACATTTACTGCCTCATCTTGACTTATTACAACGTCTAAATGATAAATTTATGAAGGAGTTCGAGCACTTTCCACTGACGATACATACATACATGCATATGTATGTATGTACTTGTTTCGTGCACAAGTATGTTTCATTAAAAAAAAAGAGAAAAGAAAAGGAATGTAATAAAACTTTAATTTTCTTTTATTATAATTATAAATTTTTTTTCCAATCTTTTTTCTTCTTCTACGTTTTGGTGAATTATTGCCTTGAAGTAAAGGATTTTTCATCGTTTTTGCTCAACTACTCATTACGTCTTAGATGACATGCGGTTCTCGATATCATTTTATGAAATCCAGAAGTGAACAAACTTATTGAATTCATATTTGTTTACTTGTTTATGATATTCGTTCATATATGTATACATAATAAGAGTACAAAGCCGCATATACTTCCTTCAGAAAGATAAGTTTTTTCTACTACTTATCTACATATGTATTTGAATTGGTCATGTTTTGTCTCACTATATCAACTAATTTTACAGATATTACTTCGCGATCTTATACCATATTTAGTTTGCAACTTAAAAAAATAGAGACATATTGCACAAGAGTTTTTCGCTCTAAACTAAAAACAAAATACTAATACGAACTGATTTAATTGCATTGAAATTTATTACAAACATCAATCGTTGCTTGTCTACATTCTTCCTGAAAATATGAATAAAAAATTTTGGATCAAATTTGACACTCGAAATGATTTCTAATCCTTATATTTTTAACAGAGTTTGTCTATATATCTAAAGTTGTACTTGTATGTACATATATTTCGTTAGTATAGGTTTCTTAACATTAAACGGTTTCTGAGTCTGGTAGTAGTAGGTAGCAGAGATAAGCAATGAATCATTTTTTCACTACTCATAAGCACTCATGAAGTTTTGAATATAATAGAGTCAAAATATCGAAATTTAACCACTCTGATTCATTCGTACTCACTACAACGTTGATTTATAAGTACAGGTTGCAATGAGTATGCGTGCAACGCTGACATCAAACTCATACCATTTGAAATATTTTTGATTCATAAGCCTACTCATTTAGATTCTTAACTTTAGAAAAATACTTATAATACCTATAAATGATTCGAGTGACTCGAAAATTTACAGTCTTAGTTGCTGTTGCATTTACAAAAAAAGAAAAAAGACACAAAAGCAAAAAGGCAGAGCAGCAAGCGGAGCAAACACACAACCTTTTAGTGAGTATTTTAGTGTTCGTACGCGATTCATACTTATTTTGTGATTCTTGTAAATGTTAAGTTATGGAGAGTCGAAACCAACAACATCATACGTATTGTTAAGTATGAATATGATGAGTACTTCAAACTTTGAATATGAGTAGAGGTTCCATGATATTAAAATAAGTATGAATGCAAGTAAGTATCAGAAATTATAAGTATGATTCGATTCTACTCATCTTTTTAAGTACTAATTGTTGATCTCTGGTAGGTAGGGTGTTGGCTTATTAGACGTGTAGCCGCGGTTCAAACTCCAGGTCAGACATTTTCAGCAAAAAGTTGCTCTAAGAACTGTCGTCCGAAGTCGACTTTAAACTGTAGATCCTTCCGCTCATGTACACAACATAACTGGTGTGAGAATCTAGGTTTTAATCCTGACTGAAGGGTTGTAATGATCAATTAAGTATGTATGTATGTTTACTAAGACATTAATAGGGCTGGTGTACAATATAGAGAATACAACAACAGTTCTTTTCTCATACTCAAGATCATTCAAAAATTTAACTAATTAAAGTACAAAGTTATGTAATAACTTTAAAATCAAGATACTGTCATCCGCATTAAAGTACTTAAAAATTGTATTAATTCTCGCAAAATGTGTTCAAAATATTCCATTTCGCAATTATTTCGTCTTTCTAGCAAATTATAGATAAAAATAGATGTTAAATTCATAAAAATTATTACAATTACAATTTCAGTTGGAATTGAATTTGAATGTTTTAAAAGTTCCGATATATCGGATTAATAATAGCGATTTTTGCTTTTGGAATACGCAAGTGAACATCGTCGCATTTTAATTGTTACGCTGATGATAAATTTGGCGATTTTTGTTTTATTTTGTATGGTTTCAAATCATTTTTATAACTTAAGCAAATTTGCAAACAAGAAAAAAGAAAACAAAATTTGCTAAAAAAAAAATAAAAAAATAAATATTCCACAGATATGCGGTAGATTTAAGCTAAGTGTGGTCGTCGTTATTGTTGCTGCTATTATTTCTATTGTGAGCAAACAATATAAATAAATTTTTAACCAAACAAATAAAGTCATAAAAATTCCAACACATTCCGGCAATTTGGCTCATCAAAATGGCAAACAAAACGAACAAACCATTGCAATCTGCTGGTTACTCGATCCGTTAAACTAAACCAAAACTAATCCAACAACAACAAAAACAACAAAAACATTTAATTCGCAAAACGTATTTTGCAAATCATAGGATCACAAAAAAAGAAAAATTTAACGAATAAAAAAACTCTTAATTTGAGTACGTGTCTAAAACAGAAACGTAAAAATCAACAGACGTCGAGGCACAAAGTGTCGTTTAATTAAAACAAAAGAAACAACAACGAAAATTAAATTCATATCCATGTAATGTGAGTATGTCTGTCTGTGCTCTCGACGCACTCGCTTAAGTTCCCATATACAATATTATTGTACTTACCATATATACTATGACAAGCTCTACAATGAAATACTACTACTCGTAGAGTAAAATCCAAATAGAAAATCACAATCGCAACAGCCAAATACAACAAAAAGTCATAATTTTTTAACACGTTGCACTCTGACTGCAAATCACTCTCATTTTGGATTGACAGGCGGACAACGTGCGATTTTAGGTAGTGGCGTTACATGGAGTCGGCCAAAATGCAATATTTTGTCATTATGACGACGAGTTTTTACATGTAAATCGAAAACCAACAAATTTGCCAGCCTTACAGTTGGGTACGAAATTGCAATTGCATGTGATATGAGTGTAAAGTCTGTTCGTGCGTTTTTCATTCGTTCATATTCGTCATATTTGTTCATATTTCTGTTGCCCCGCACAAGGGTATAAAATATATTTGGAAGCACTTGTCATCGTGACACAATTCGTATGCGTAAGTCTGTTTATTAGCAGATCTGTCAAAGAATTCAGTGTGAAATCAAAAACCTACACTCTCAAGTGCAACTGAATGAAGTCAAAATCAGCCACCCAAGGCATTTCAAAACAAGCATGAGTCAAGTTAGAAGAAATTAGACCCTACTGTTCTACTTACATACTTACTTTACTTAATAATCCGTTTATCGGATTTCAGTCTGCCTTAACACATCCTTCCAGGCGCATCTGCTTCTTGCGCCCCTTTGTCAGGTAGTCACATCAACCTATGACAGGGTTTTCTCCATTTCGTCCTTCTAACACAGGCAAAGTCGTCCTCTAGGTCGACTTCCGCCAATCCTCCCATCTAATACTCACCGTCTCACCGAAACATCCTCTTCTAACCGAATGACAAGGGTTAGACAGCGCTGCCGCTGAAGTTTAATGCGCTACACAACGTCTATGTCGTTGAGGAGCTCATTATTAGTCTTGCCTAAGACTTTTTCCCCTAATACTCTCAAGGCTAGTGCACCGGTACTTAATAGCATCCACGCTTCTGTGCCATAAAAAAGTATGGGGAGGACGAGCAACTTGTAGAGCATTAGCTTCGTCGCACGAGAGAGGTCTCGGCTAGTGAATTGCCTAAGTCCATATAACATTTGTTGGCAAGAGTGATCTTACGGTTGATATCCAACCTGACATCTTTTTTGCTGGTAACGGCTGAGCCAAGATAACAAATTCACTGTCAATATTGAAAGTATAGTTATCGGACGTAATTTGAGATTCAATACGTCTCATGTTCCTACTTATATGATTCCATTTACCCTCATTTAGTACCAGACACATCTTGATTGATTCCTGTTTAATAGCGCTTAAGGCAGCAGCAACATCTCGCTTAGTACGCACTAGGCTGTCAATATTGTCAATGTACGCATGCAACTGGAGACAACTAAAACACTTTCAATGACAAAGTTTAAGCGGTTGCATGATAAGGGATCTCCTTGCCTAAAACCGCGCTCGTTATCAAAAGGTCCGTTCCTACCTTGACGGAGCTGCAGGCACTCTACATAGCTTTATCAGCTTTGCAGAAATACCGAGGTCTTGCATTGCCGCAAAAACACAATTCCTTATGAGGCTATCGAAGGCTACATTCTACTGTCGGTCTACTGCAGAATTTGACATAATGTGAAATTGTGAAATTGATAGTTCAATTTAATAAAAAAATTTATAATAAAACCAATAATTTAATAAGTTAGCATATGAATGGAATTGTACTGTTGTCCTCAATAATTTTCGCATCAATGGATGTATGTTGATATTAATTTATTAATTGATAATTTCATTGAAAAAATCCAACTTTCAAGCAGACTGTTGAGGTGCGAAAAAATCAATTTGAATTTGTTGATATTTTTATAGAATTTATTCTTTGTCATTCTGCAAATCGAGTTTCTTCACGATAAAATTTTCTTGAAAAAGGGATGGCACGATTCAATATGTGCGCTCACTTATATTCCATATGCTAATATCATATTCACATTTGTTCTTGAATCTCAAAATATTGAAAATAATTATTTACCAACGAATTACAAATAAATTATTTTGATTGATTACGCTGTTCACAGCCTATGGTAAACGAACTGTTGCAATTATGTTTGTGTCTTTGTTATCACTATTGTTACTGCTTTTGTAGAATTGAAGCATTTACCACCATACTTCAATCATACTGTAAACACTTATTAGTGTAGTGTTAGCAGTTTGTCACAATATTGTCGTAATCCATTGTAATTTTCCATTTAATGTGATGAGCAGATTTATATGCAACGTATGAACTTCCAAACAACAGTATTTTTGTAGAAATTTGTTTAGCATTGGCCTACAATAATTACATTTTTATTTAAAAGAATTTAATGCCTACTGCTCTTACGTTAAACTACTCCATGGATATCTGACTATACTTAATGCGTGATCTGAATATCTTGTAATTATTTTTAATATCGAATATCGAATTCTGGATGAAGAGAGTAAAGGGATTATAGGAGATTTTAAGCTCTAATCCGTAGTTGCCCCCTATCAATCTTAGGTTCTTCTGAAACAAATTCAAGCCTGCAATAAAATTGTTTAAATCGAATGAATTTTTTTGTTAAACCATTAGTTAACAAATATAAAAAAATTTAACCATTGCTTGGTGCAGTTTATTTCATCGATCAGCGGTTTCAAATGGTTTCAGCATGGTTATGCAATGGTTGGAACATGATTAAGAAAAGTTTGCACTTCGTAATACCACAACGTATGCCTGACCCATAATTATGCATAAATAAAAGAGATCAGCAATGAATCGTTGTTTCGCTACTCATAGGTCGTGATCATAGCTGCCAGATTTGACGATTTATCGTCATTTTGACGATTTTATACTCCAAAAATATCACATTGACGAGATGACGATTTTTATATATTACAAATTAACATAATTTTCTTGACTTTAGTACATTAAAAGCCTCTTTAAGCTTTGTATTAGCTTTGCAGTTGTTAGTTTTGCAAATTTAGGTTAGTAATAATAAGGAGTAAAGTATTATATTTTTAAATTATTCACATACTACATAAAATGCTAAATAACCTAAATAAAAGCGCCAATTAGTAAAGAAGGTTAAAATAAAATGAGCAGATATTTAAAGATAAATTGTAAGTTCTTCAATTATCTGCAAATACCCCAACATTGCCCAGCAAATAATACCAATACCAAGAATTTTGAAATAAGATTGGCACTTTTCGTAGTTGTGCATAATTTACCATTTGCTGTTGAAGACAATTTTTAGTGATTCGAATATATTACCCTAGAAAGACCAAAGGCAAATGCCAAAAAAATTTTTTTTGTACGACCAACACTCATGGTACGGCCCCTATTCATGCAGTGCATTCATTGTGTTGGAACTAGGAAAATATGTTATGGGAAGGATGAAAGAGGGAGTAGTATTGATTTGAAACCTTTTATACCATATGTGAAAGAAAACACCTTTGCAGCAAGGTTGTTCCACATACGAATATACCGAGTAAAGGACGAATTGTGTTTATAATGCAGTCTGCGATCCACTGGCCAATCGATTATTTAAACATCAAACAATTTTTTCCTGAAAATGAATAAAAATTCTCCATTTTTGGAAAAACTATCAACAAATGAAAACAAAAGATGGTAGCCTTTAGTTTCCAGCCTTGACTAAATTTATTAAGAAATATTAGTATTATCACATTCCTTAGCTAATTTAGAGAGAGTAGTATGCCAAGTTAATTTAAATTAAACTAAATTCCTTAAAACTGAATTCCTTAAAACTTAACCTAAACTCCTGAGAAGCAATATTGTATAAAAATATTATTTAAAACTTGGCAATTGTAATTGCTTCGACTTTAATATTGTACCTGATTTGATTATGTTTTTAACATACAAATACTATATATTATATGAAAAACTCTTTTATTACAATTAAAGCGTTAAAAAGAATTTGTTAAATGTGTTATGATTTATTTTTGAAATAAAGTGCGTACATTGAATTAACTTTATATGTTTTATTACAATAAAAATCTTTTTTTAAAAAACCTTTCAATTTATTTTCTGACGATTTTTTTTGACGATTTCAATGAACGTCTTGACGATTTTGACAATTTTTTTAATATTTGACGATTTGATGCTTTATTTATCTGACAGCTATGGTCGTGATCATGCTGTGTCGTTCAAGTAATTGATGACAAACAAAATACGTTTAAATATTCAATATTATATGTACATACCAAAGATCAGCAATGAATCGCTCTTGATATTTTGAATATAAGTGAGTCAACAATATTGAAATTTAACATCTTTGATCCATTCATACTCACAACAACGTTAATTTACAAGTTCAGGTTGAAATGAGTATGAGTACAACGTTGACATCAAACTCATACCATTCGAAATATATTTGATTCACAAGCCTACTCATTTAGATTCATAGTTTTAGAAAAATACTTATAATACTTATAAATGATTCGAGTGACTCGAATCGAATAAGCAAATAAGACAGAGCAGCAAGCAGAGCAGACACACAACCTTTTAGTGAGTATTTTAGTGTTCGTATGCGAATCATACTTATTTTGAAATTCTTGTAAATGTTGAGTCGAAATCATACGTGTTGTTAAGCATGAATATGATGAGTACTTCAAATTTTGAATATGAGTAGAAGTTCCATGATATTAAAATAAGTATGAATGCTTATAAGTATCAGAAATTATGAGTATGATTCGATTCTTTTTGAATAGTTTTATATTAAACTCCGCTTTTGCTGAAAAGAAAAGTTGACATTTTCTTATTTTGCCGTATTGCAATTATTTACTAGTAAATATCAGACTTATTATAGATAAAGAACCCGTTGACAAGTAGTCTCTTTTAAAGTTGGTGGTAATTTAATCAAAGATATGATTTTGAATAATAATAAAAAATTGATAAGGGATTTACGTGTTTTAGTAAGTACGTACGTAATTGGTCATTACAACCCTTCAGTCAGGATTACGACCTAGTTTCTCACACCACTTATGTTGTGTGTGTTAATTTTATACATGACCTACAGTTTAAAGTTGACTCCGAACGACAGATTTTTGAGAAAGTTTTCATGGCAATTTTATTTACTCTCATAGTTTTTGCCAGAAATCTGCTGAGAGGAAGTCACTGAAGAAATATTTTTTATATTTCATTTTGATGTCTGGCCTGGGGCTCGAACCCTGGCTTAACATTTAATAAGCCAACACACTACCTACTAGACTACGGCGACTTCATGTGTTTTAGTAAGTAGTATTGAAATTCTCTTATACAATACTGTCAATACTCCATTCTGCATGTTGCTTTAAATTTCTATTTTTATTTACAAAAAAACTGAATAATTTAATTCAAGCAAGTCTTTTAAACTCTTTATTTCGTTCATGGAAAATATAATTTAATTAAAATTATTCAATTTTAGAAATGAAAGTCTCTCAACAACAGAATGGAAAGAAATGAAATCAGTTTTGGTTTTTATAAATCCCTCGGGATCATTTACAATTTTTAGATTTGATTTGAAAGTTGTCGTAACATGTGATACAAGAAATGTTTTATCGCTGCTCAAATTTCAAACCACAACCAAAAAATATATTTTTTTTGTTGTTGTCTTGTGTTGAAAAATTGTCTTGAATCAATTTCCCCAATGAGTTGGTTGCCACAAAAAGCGAAAACATGACAGAAGAAAGAACAATTTCAAGTTTAAGATGATTTCGTTTTATCCCACATTTTTGATTGAGTTGTTGTGATGAAGTGTGCTCCACGAATGGATGGCAATGTAGTCAGTATGGTTGAAAATGATGTTTTTCTTGTTTTTTTTTTGTCGTTTCTTTTTTCTTGTTTTAATTCAATTGTGGTTGAAAATGGAAACATTTTCGTTTTTCCTCTGTCTTGTGTTTTTCTTTTTTCATTTGAAATTAGCAAAGTTGCTACAGAATTCCGTTAAAATTGAAATAAAGAAATTGTGTGGTTTTGTGTTACGGTATTTTCTTGTTCTTATTTCAAACTGTTGTTTTAGGCCAAAAAGTTTTTTTTGTTAGGAAAAAAGGGAAGAACGCAATAAAAGAATTTTTTGTTTTGTAGGCTTTTTAAAAATAAGGAAAAATTTCTTGTACTCAGTAGCATTTGACTGCTTTATTTTTCGAAATCCAAAAAAAATAATAAACTTATATCGTGTTTATGATTGCGGTTGTGATTGCCAAGCACTGAAAGAAATTTGCTGTATATAAACGGGGATTTTAATTCGATGGCATGAAAAATAGAAGTCGGTCTTGTAACAATCTATACGATTAAGTTTCATACAGAGTTTCCCTTTTTTATAAAATTTGTAAAGGTTGGACTGACTAAATTTCTCAAGTACTTACAGGTTATAAAAATGGCTTCTAATCAATCATGGATGCTCTAATGTCCTAGTTTGGTGGGAAGTGTAATAAATTATTAGCGTGAGAGGTCGTGGGTTTGATCGACACCAGAGATTTTTGTCTGTTACACTACACCGAGCATACGGGCGAAGTTACTCACCTCGTAATATTTATAATATAATTTGAAATTGTATTCCAATAAATAAATAAATAAAACAACTTCATTATTATTATTCGGAAATAAAGTAGAAAGTACTGCGAAAATTAAGAAATTCAAATACCAAGATTGGTACACTCTGCCTTATGACCACTTCCACAAAATAAGCAGACAATAGTCTCAGAGACACCAATTTTTATAAAATGGTACTTTCAAATGATGCCTGGAATGGCCGGTAAAGTACCTCTTTAGTAGGCTTATTTTTTTGACGCTGGCCGTCACAATTATAGATCTATAGAGCACACGTATTTCTTTCCCATGGCCTTTTGTAAGTCCACAGAATAGTTTAGAGCCAATTATTGCCAGATCTGACTTCGTCACTTCACACAATATTACCTTTATGTCACTGATAGAGCTCGATAACGTGTCAAATATCATTTTGGATGTGACAGAGGCTGATTGAAGTGCTTTAAGTGTTTCCTGGCGGTTATTAAAAAGAAGGTTTACGTATGTATATGGTTAGACATATTAATTCGTACGTATAATATTCAATGAAACTTCGGTCTAATTTTGTCTTTTAAAGCTCCGCTTAATATTGAATATTTTTTGTATTCTATTTAAAAAGTTAAATTGATTTAAAATTAAATGAAAAATCTCAAGGAATATGCAATGTTTTTCTATTACAAAGTCCCAAAGCCTCTTCTCTCTGATTAATCGAATTGCCACTAAGGTAAGGGTTAAATACTTAAAGAAAACACAGTAGTCACACGACCATTTCCAAGTTTCGATTACCGTCAAACAGGGTTATGTGTAATGCTTGATGTGATTGTAAGACAATTAATCATTACGAGCTTCAACAATGTATCCAATTCTAGTATATTTTGCTAACACCTCGACAGCTTGTCCGACCAATATTAAACGTAAGAGATAATTTTTTATGATAATTTTGTATAAACCTAAATTAACGATTCCTATTTATCTGAATAACATTAATTTTGAATTTACAAACATTTACAAAATTTCAGGGTATATTAAGTTCTCACAGGTTCAGAAGCGAAGAATATTTCTGTTTGGCTGAGAGAATGATCTAAGAAAAGAGTGTTTTTAAAATATATATTAAAACCGTTATGATATATGATATGACGATAACCATCGGTATGCACTTCAAAGACATCTGAATAATTTCACTCTATTCTTACGAATAGTAGTCGTAATAGATAGTGTATTGGCTTATTAGACGTAAGGCCACGGTTTAAACTCCAGGTCAGACATCAAAACGAAAATATGAAAGAATATTTCTTCGGCGACTTCCTCTGAGCAGATTTCTGGCAAAAACTCTGACAGTAAATAAAATTACCATGAAAGTTTCTCAAAAATCTGTCGTTCGGAATTGACTTTCAGCTATAAGTCCCGCTACTAATGTATAAAATTAAAACACACAATATAAGTGGTGTGAGAAACTAGGTCGTAATCTTGACTAAAGGGTTATAATGACCAATTATGTGTGTGCATGTATTAATTTTATTTAAAAAAAAATCATTCGGAATAAATTCTATCAGTGTTTTAGAAAAAATTTCAATCAAATTATTGCTTGATTGCGTTTTTCGGTGCTTTTCTATCATCATTAACTGTCATTGACAAAAAAAAAAGCTCAACCATGATTTCAAATTTTTACTTTCGTTCAAGTGGTGCCAATGTGATGTTGTTTCGAGGGGACCAACCAAAGAGAATTCCGTTCCGTTCGAAATATAATGTATTCGTATTTATTGTAATTTTATTCAATTGACAAATCGGAAATGTTGGTGAAAAAATAAAAGAAAATAAAAAAAATGATAGAAAATAAATAAATTTATTATTGTATGAACTTAAAGTGGGTGGTAATATTGAGGGTAATTTTATATGATTCGATTCTGCAATTTGAAGAGGGAAAATAGGAAAAAACCTCAATGAATAAACGAGATGAAAAGACAAGAACAACAACAGCTACCATCATAAATTATGGTAGAATCTATAAATTTACTTTAATTACTTGTTATTGTGAAAACTTAAACCGAAACGAACAACATTTTCCAAAAGAAACTTTTGGATACAGAATTACTCCCTTTTTTTCCTTTCTTTTCTTTGTACATCTTTCAAGAACTGAAACTTTTTGAATTTTCAACTTTTATAATATCGTATAAATTATTTCGGCCCTAAAAATAAGAAACTGAAAACAAATGTTATTTATGGCTGTCAATAAAAATAAAAATAAAAATATAAATTGTGGAATACTTATCATTAGCACAAGTGACAGCACTAGTGAGTGCGGGTGTTTAAAAATTACACAAACACAAACAAACAAAAAATCGTTTAATTTTTCACTTTACCTGTCTTGAATTGTGTATGCAAGAAACATTTGCAACCTTAATATGGCTTAATATGGTTATTTAACAAACTCATTGACCTCATTGATATTCAAAGTTAATCACAATGCATCCAAATAGCTCATTGTGACGATAAATACACAGTCGTGTGTTGTTATAGTTCATTATCTTTAATTACTTTTGTCAGACAATTGCACTTTCTCCTAAAAGGCTAAGGAATAACAAAAACTGTAAAAAGTAAAAGTATAACAGGAAAATAAAACAATTAACCTTGATCCTGAAAAGCCTTTGTAGACGACATCAATACAGCAAATAATTATTGCGGTGGCCTTGCACAAAATATTCAAGCCACAATTTCACCTTTATTACCTCATTTGTTGTGGATCATAAAATATTATACAATCTTCTCTATACATACACACTTGCTTATACTTCTATACACTTTCACAAATAGCATTCGACACATGCCGTTGTAAAATGCTTATAAATCTTTAAAAATCTTCAGGACTATGGGCTATGAGGCTAACAAGTTAAAAGTTACGTCAAACCATTATTGGAAATTTCTGTGTCGAAAGGCTGTGCGATAGTTTAAGGAGACACATTAAAAACGATTAATTTTTTGGGAAACAAAAGATGCACTCATATTGTCGCCCAAGTGAACTAATATTTATCCTTGAAGTAACACATGTAGTTTGCAATGAGAATAGAATTTAACACACTTCCTCTATTTTTAAATATAAAATATATGCATATTAATAAAATACCTTGATTATTATCCATAACATGTTACTGCTTATAAACTAATTATAATTGAATTCAGAATACCTGTATATGAAAGTTTTAAAACAATTTTTAATTGTCGTTATCATCGTTGAGGCAAATAAAAATACAATTAAACTATTTCGGAGCGTAAAAATTACTCTTTTAATGAAATGTTCACATATATGACAGCGTCTTCTTTTCATTTCTTTAATTACAGCTTTTTTTCCAAAGCAAAGTTTAAATTTAAAGTCTATATGGCGAGATACTTACATACTATATATGGGCTAAAGTACGCCTTGTGTCGGTTTGTAATGTCATTTTGAATATTATAAACTTAAAGTTCATTTGATAATATAATATATAAAAAATATGGCTCAGCTGTTATGCTTTCTAAATAATAACTACTGTAAGATTTGTCCGATTTTATGAAATGAAGTGTCAATCACTTCACAAGAGAATGCACTTTAAGAATATTACCACCTGTTTTATACTCTGTGATTAAATTTTGCAATTAAGAATGGCCAAACTTGGAAAAATAGAAAAAAAATATATTTCAAGTTTACTCCATCAAAACTCATAACATGTAATTTTGAACAAAATGTTTATGCGTACTTTCTAGAAAGCTTTGACTTTTTACAAAAATTTTGTTCGAAAAGATAAAAAAAATCGTTTTTGTCAAATAAAACGAGTTTGGAGGGTTCGAAAAATATAAAAAATGTATTTTTGAGTTCTACTCAACTACCTGAACAGCTTAGACTGGTAGTTACTCGGGTGAATTTAATTTTTTATATTTCGCCACCTAGCTTCTCACAGCACTTATGTTGTGTGTGTTAATTTTATACATGAGTGGCGGGACCTAAAGTTTAAAGTCTAGCTACTGTAAATGGTTTTTGCCAGAAATCTGTTGAGAGGAAGTCGTCGAAGAAATATTTTTGTCATTTTTCGCTTTGATGAAAATTGAATCGTGCCCTCACGCCTAATAAGCCAATAAACTACCTACTAGACTACAACGACTACATTGCAGAGAATCGTTTGGCCTTAATTTTTGTACCAATTGCACCTTTTAAGGCTAAAGCGACAATTTCAGTTGAACAAAGCGGGGATATTTTCGTTTAAAAAAAAAACAAAATAAAAATCTTTTATTAAGGGAAAGAAACCCCAAAATTCAGTTGAAGTTTGTATCGCATTAAATAAAATATGTACAAATATTGTGGGTCGTTCAATAAAATTAATAACGGCTCAATTCATACTCATATTCATCAAGTATGTAGGTAAACAATTTCTATAAAATTTTTTATAAATATTTTCAATGGAATGAAAATTAAAAATACCAAGAAAATGAAAAGTTTGAATATTTTTATGAACAAGTGAATCCTTAGAAATATGTATATGTATACGCCTAAAAGATGATAAATTACAAAAATTATCGTCATTATTTAAACATTTTCTTTAATATTATCAATTATCGCTTGTTGGCACTCATGTTTTCAATGTGTTTCGACTGAGGAAACACGCATGCAACAATAAGAACAATGATTACAATAAAAAAATAGCATTTTGAAGATAATATTTATGTGCCACATTGTTGATATTCTCGTCTTACAAAGCTGTTCAAAACTACAGTTGAAAAAAAAAGTAGATTCTGTATCTGCCTCAGATAGCAAAAAAGACCAATGCCACAATTTTTTTTTCTCGTTTTTGTTTTTTTCTTATTATTATTATTATTTATTATAAAAAAAAAGAAGAGAAGAAAACAGTAACAAATACATAAATTGTCAAAGAAATCTACCGTCGTCGTGTTGTTAAATTTCAGCAATAAGTGGACTAAGTATTCGGATGTATATGTTGTTGTATGGTTGGCTCATTCTTATACTTTAATTCACAACCTACATACTTATTTCGGACTAACAAAATAACAAAAATAAAATAAAAATATGGACTAAAATTCAAAAAGATTTGAATGAAAAGGCCAAAATTTAATATACGGCATTCCTTTTCTTTTTCTTTTTGGTTTTTGTTTTTTTTTTTTCTAAAATGTTTTCTTTTCATTTTGCGTTTTGCTAAATATGAAAAGTCAAAAACTTCTACGCCGTCCACCTAAATGCTGAAAGCAGCATCTTTATCGTTTACAGTACGTTGTTTATGCCCTACAATCCAGCAAATGCTTTAATTAATTCAATTGCAATGATTGTCATGCTTTCTAATAACAATAATTCACAATACTGTAGTGCGCTTTACTGCCAAACGGCTATTGTCAATATGTCGTACAAATTGTGAAAATCAGAATCACACCTCCTCACAGGGAACCTGTGGTACACGATGGATAAAAAATAAAAGTTGACTAGGAGGGCAATAAACGAAAAATTCAGAAAGTGAAATTGATAAATTAATAATTCCAGTGACTTCCAAATGTGCTGATTTTTTTAACCGTAATGGTTATGTTCAAAGGGATATGGGCCAATGATGTCTCCGATCCACAAACCGTACTAACAGTCACTCGTAGTGGGTGCATTGGCTTCTGTAAGACCACGTATGAGTTTTCTGAGACCCAAATAAATTAAATGAGTTTCATCCGAAAAATTGTTTTTTGTTTTTTTTTTTTTGCAAAATCGACATCATCGTGTAGTTTCTCTCTCGTTGGCTTATCTAGCGAAGCAAAACGAAACGTAAATCGATTCATTATGTTCAGTGGAGATAATATACTAAATTTTTTGACAGAATAGAATTGCAGATTCGAAATAACCAAGGGTTCAAATTTAAACCGATAGATGGCCCACCCGTTAGATGTATCATATATGATTACAAAATGAAATTTTTGCTTTGGATCGAAAAGGAAGTTGAAAGTACGTATGTGACTTTAGCATAATTGTGTTCCAAAGAGTGATTTTAGAAATTAAGTTTATACGACTGTTACGCCACTATAATCTATACTTTATCGGTGCTCTAAATTCAACTAACCTATGCCAGCAGTTACCCGGCGAATAGCAAAATTTATATTATTTTATTATACACTTTGAGATCCTGTATTAAATTTACGGCTAAAGATTTGTTCTTCAGAAAATCAAAATCAGAAATAAAGTTGTGTAGGTTTTTAAACACGTTTAAAATATGAGCTCGTAGATTGTAAATAAAATAAAAATAAATTTGCGTTTAGTTTGAATTAAAATTCTTTATTATTCTTCTTTATTATTCATATTATTTATCCTCGGTTCACAACTTAATGTAAACAACAGCAATTGTTATTTTTTTTTTTTTTTGTTATCCCTGTGTTTATACCCTTCGGATAAACAACAACAACAATACTAGACGATTATTCGCCAGATCCTTGTAACGGAGATCTTCCAACCACGATTACTCTCTTCAAACACACCGCGTCTTCACACAAGGCTGACTGAACTTTTACTACTCAGATGCCTGCTTTGCCATGCATTTTATATGACAACATAAGCATGTCTGATGAATGTTCTTGAAGGCGAAAGTTCTCGACTTCGTCTTCTCGAAAACTAAACATCGTTGTTTACATTTATTATTGTTGTTTGTGTATTTTGTTTATATTTATTCTTGTAGTATTGTTTGTGTATTTTTGTTTACTTGTTTACCATTTTTTTATGCTGGTGTTTGTTGTTGTATGAAGCAGTACGATAATTTTTAAACAGGTTTGTTTTCTGCATTGTTTTGTTTTTGTAGCTTTTGTTTATAATTTTAATGTTAAGTGATGTAAAAGCAAAACACCAGTATCTTGATTTTCGTAACAATATTATTTTTGTAAAACTATACAGAAAAAAACGTTTGTATGTATCGTATATGTATTCAACTTTATACAGCAGAATCCAGTCGTTGTTACCAATCGAGTGCCATAAGTACGTGATATCTTTTTATATTTTTCTTTTTTTTTTCAATATTTTCGTTGTAGTCCCTGTAACTGGCCGAGCAATAAATCTTTCTATATTGGACTTTTAGACGATATCAATGAAATTGTATCTCTTTATCCGCATTATAATAATAAATGTACGTATAAAAAGTAACTACAAACAACAACAAAAAAAATCTAAATCTCACACACACTATGTATCTCCATTTGTATATTTACGCATACGATTGCGACTAAGACGGCATTGATGGTGATGACGATGATGATGATGATGCGGATGATGATGACGGTGAGTACATCTGGAGTTTTTAGGCAAAGAAGATGAATATGGTTATGAAAAAAAAGCTTGTCGCTTAACAGAGTATTTTTTATTTTTTGTTTCCTCTACCACCATAACGAAAAAGTGCCGCTTTGATATTTGTTTGCTGTTTTGTATAGATACAATATTTACATGTGTATATACATACATAAATATATACATACATATCCATATATTTGTATATGGTGGGTATACTTCTTCATCTTGGATTTGTTTTGTTTTGTTTTTATTTTCTTTCTTATTATTTTTATGTGGTGTTTAAGTTGCGATAACTCATGAGTTTTATTACTCTTGCTGTCCAATCTTACCACTCAAATTCAATTCGAAAGGTACAATCATAACGACGAAGATGAGTGAATGAGTAAGAGTATCATTTGTACAGATCTGCGGATATTATTTATACGATATATTCTATAAAATCCTAGTTTTTCTTACGTATTTACTGTAAGTAAAAATTCGTTAGTTCAGCTTTAATTTTTGTCATCACCTAAGTTTTTGCTACCTTTTTAATTTAATTATTTGAAATTATTTGAAATTGAATTTGATATAATAAAATAAGAGTCTAGTAGGTAGTGTGTTGGCTTATTAGACGTAAGGCCACGGTTCAAACCCCAGGTCAGACATCAAAACGAAAATATGAAAAAAATATTTCTTCGGCGACTTTCTCTCCGCAGATTTCAGGCAAAAACTTTGAAACATAACATAAGTGGTGAGAGAGACTAGGTCGTAATCCTGACTAAAAGGTTGTAAAAACCAATTATGTACCTATGTATGTATATGATGTCTGTAGTGTTTTTGTTCTGAATTTTACATCGGTATATTCTCGACGTCATTGTTCTATGATTATTTATTCATATATTCCTTGGTAGTCGCAAATATTGTATAAAAGTCGATATAAGTTCAGAGATTTTTGTCTGTTAACTGTTTCCGTATTTCATTTATTAGTATATTTGTATTGATTCGTTGAGCACATTATGTCGACATGTCAATTGTATTCTAAAGTTAGGGTTTATAACTGTTCTGTATCTAACAGTTTTTGGTTGAGCAGCAGTGCGTTATAGAGTTTTGAATTGCTTCTATTCACAAGTAATTGAAGTAATTTCCATTCTTTATAAAACATGACTGATTCCATACCCGTATTTCAGTTTCACTTTAAAGAGCAAGTAGTTTAAATACATCACAATTTTCAATAAAAAGCATTTTTGTAATAAGCACCTCGAAGCTTTGCATTTAGTAAAATGGATTAGACTAAATAACTTTCGCGGCTTTTCATTCAGATCTTTCTAAAAGGGGAAATGGTCAAATACATTGCAAGTTTCTTTCTGCCGTATATACTGTTACGTTTTTACCTTTTAAAAACGTTTAAATATGAGTTCGTTGATTGCAAACAAAATAAAAATAAATTTGTGTTTAGTTTTAATTAAATTCCTTATTATTCGTACAATTCTGGGTGCCACTGTTCACAACTTGATGTAAACAACAACAGTTGCTTTGTTTGTTATTCCTCTTTGCACTCTTTTGCATAAACAATATCAATTACTAATCATTTGTTCGGCAGATCTTTGTAACGGAGATGTTCAAACCACGATTACATACATACATACATAATTGGTCATTACAACCCTTCAGTCAAGATTACGACCTAGTTTCTCACACCACTTAAGTTGTGTGTGTTAATTTTATACATGAGTGGCGGGACCTACAGTTTAAAGTCGACTCCGAACGACAGATTTTTATTTACTGAGAAACTTTTCATGGCAATTTTTATTTACTCTCGGACATTTTGCCAGAAATCTACTGAGAAGAAGTCGCCGAAGAAATACTTTTTGTATTTTGTTTTGATGTCTGGCCTGGGGCTCGAACCCTGGCTTTTCGTCTAATAACCCAACACACTACCTACTAGACCACGGCGACTTCAAACCACGATTACTTTCTAAAAACACACGCGTCTTCACCCAATGCTGACTGAGCTCTTACTACTTAGATGCCTGCTTTGCCTTGCGCTTTATATGGCAACATAAACAAGTCTGATGTCATTGAAGGCGATTCTCGAGAACTCTATAGATGTAAGCATCGTTGTTTCGTTATTGTAGTTTATGTATTTTCTTTACATTTATTATTGTAGTGTTTGTCGTTATATTTTTGTTTACTTGTTTATCAGTTGTAATTAAACTCATTGTTTTCGTTTTTTGTAGCTTTTGCTTAATTGTAATGTTATAGAATGTAATAGCCAGTATCTAGATTTTTCCATTTTCGTTACAATATAATTATGGCCGAATGAACTCAATTGCTTCGACCCACAGGCGGTATCCAAATGTATGATCTCGATGCTGGTAAACAAACGACTACACTACCTGCAAAATCTCTAAATTATGTGTACAATGGAATAAAGAAACAATATTCAATTCATATAATTCAATTCATATAAACATTTGAAGAATATTTTTTTTTTTTTTCAATATGAAGTAAAAATAAAAAATGGTCAGCGGATATCTTGTTAAAATTCTTTATGTCATAGGAATTCATAGGAATTTCTAATTTTTATTATATATTTTGTATTTGTATTTTTGTTTTTGCATTAAAAACAAAACAATTGTTATGCGCGCCTATGGTCACTCATTTAACTTCAAATTAAAATCAATTTCTGATATGAAACTGACACATCTGAAGACACATTAAGTCAAGTAGTTAAGAAACTAAGTATTTCAAAATATACGCTATAATAAATTAACTTTAAAGATATGTTTCCAAATCAAATAATTCTGAAAATAACGAATTTTCTGTGAAACAATGGATAAGCGATGAAAAACGAAACAAAAATCCATTAGTTTCGAATAAAAATAGACGAATTGCATATTAAAGAAAAATAATGAAAAAGACATGCTAAAATGCTACGTTTTCTATTTTTCAAACAAATGTTCTAAAAATTACATTAAATATCCTGGAGAATTTGTGAGCGGGGGGAGAGCGCCGTGTCTGCATGAAGTGGGTGTTTCACCATGTTCAAAACATTACTTTTAGTTTCCTTTTACCCCCGAACAATTCTTGTCCTCATCTAGCCCTTCTTCATACAAATGAATCGTTATTCTTATTGAAAAAGCAACACGAGACAATATCAAGACATCGGCACTGCTGTGGCAGCCAATACACAACCGAAGATGATGACACCCAAAATCACAAATCATACTGATAAGAGCACACAAAGGAATTTATTTCTATTTTGGCAATTTCATTTTTCTTATTTTGGGGAATTTTTATCTTATTTTTCTGATATTTTGCACTTTTTTTTTTCTTTTTGCCAACTCGTTTTACTTTGGTTAGTAGGCTGTCAGTGCGTTTTTTTTTGCTTTCCGCCCCAAAACAACGATCTGGTGGTGTTTCGATTTTCTTGTAATGTTTCGTTCATGCAAAATGTTCCTTTGAACAGCACCCATCTGTCTTGTATTGAAATTTAAAGGAGATCCTTATATGTACGTAACCTTTCACATACACACTCACCACGGATATTATGAGTGGAAACACGCACCGGAAGCCAATATGTGCCATGTATCGTTGTACGTATGGAAATTGTGATTGTTGTTACTGTTGCTGTAGTTATAGTTATTTAAGTTGAGATTGTGTGCGTGTATGCCACGGGTTTTCTTCGTTTCCACATTTATTTCGTATTATTTGTAGAACGAAGCTCTTTTTTCGAAAACGTGTTACCACATCATTTATTAAAGCATTCGTTTTCATTCATTCATTTCTCCACTAATTTCTTTTTTACTCTTTCATTTATTTATCCTTCTTTTTTTACTTCAAATAATAACAACAAATACAAATACTTGTGCTTCTGTTGCCACTATATTACGAAACATAAACATCGTTTTGGGGGCAGTATGCGTGCAACCATTAAAGGCGTTAACCAACCATCTTTTCTTCTTCAGTTTTCCTTTCATATTTTTACAACGCACGCACTTTTCTATTAATTTTCTAATATTTCTTTTCAATAATAAACGCCCATTGACCAGATTTCTTGTTGTATCTTTCCTTAACTGAAAGCATGTGTATTTAAATTTCTTTTGGACTTTCCATTCAGTTTAATGAAACTAAGTATGTGAAATAAAGAAGAAAATGTGATTAAAATATAAACTCCCGGTTATAATTTTTACTTTCCCCAGACATACACCCATATGGCTATCTTCAGTTTAGTTCTTTAGTTTTCTCCGTACATAAGAGTGTGATATGGAAATGCAAAATACTTTAATTTTGTTGAATTAGCTAAGATTAGGTTCACACTTCGCATCTTCACTTCTTCTCATATCCATAATCCACGACAGCTGTGTATTCAAGGCTTGTAAAGAAAGGATTTTAATTGTTAAAAAATAGCACAATAAATACAGTATAGTTGCAGTGAGATGAAGATTTTGTTTTTCCTTCAAAATTACGACCTTTCTTCAGCCAAAATTATTATTATCTTCTCACACCACTTATGTTGTGTGTATTAATTTTAGACATGAGTGGCCGGAGCTACAGTTTAAAGTCGACTCCGAATGACAGATTTTTGAGGAACATTCCATGGCGATTTTATTTACTCTCAGAGTTTTTGCCTGGAAGTCACCGCTGTCTAGTAGCTAGTGTGTTGAGGCAACGGGTCAAGCCTCAGGTCAGACATGTCCAACAAAACGAAAGATGAAAGAATATATCTTCAGTGACTTCCTCTCAGCCGATTAATCACAGAGAGTTATAGTTAATCATTACATTTTAAAAACATTTAAAATAGAGCTCGTAGATTGCAAATAAAATAAAAATAAATTTTGTGTTTAGTTTTAATTAAATTCTTTATTGTTCGCACAATGCTTCACAACTTGATGTAAACAACAACAATTACTTTATTTGTTATTCCTATTTGCACCCTTTTGCATAAGCAATAACAATTACTAGTCATTTGTTCAACAGATCTTTGTAACAGATCCTTAAACCATGATTACTCCATTCAAATATACCCCGTCTTCACACAAGACTAAGTGAACTTTTACTGAACCAGTTGCCCGCTTTGGCTTGCCACGGCAACGTAAACAGTCTGATGAATGTTCTTGAAGGTGAATGTTCGTGGCTTCGCCTTCTCGAGATCTCTATAAATGTAAAAATCGGTGTTTCGTTATCGTTGTTTGTGTATTTTGTTTACATTTATTCCTGTAGTGTTCGTTGTTGGTACATTTTTGTTTACATGTTTGTCATTTTTTTGTTTTGTTGTTGTAACTTTTGTTTATAATTTTAATGTTAAGTGATGTAAAAGGAAAACACCACTATTTAGATTTTCCATTTTCGTAGCAATATTGCAGTATTAAACACTACTACTTAAATACTTTACATTATTTAGTAAATATTTCTTTCTATCACTTTGAGGGAAAAAATATAGAAAAAGTTTATTATTTGAATGAATTCGGTGTTTGACTAGAGAAATTTTCCATGTGTACACTGCGCAAATTTCTTAGGCACGTGGATGTAAAAATACCAGACAATTTTTTTTTTGTAAAGTAGTTTGAATAAAGTCGATTAAAGCTTATTGTGTGAGCACAACTGTATCAGGCCACATACTGATATTACTGATATTTTATGTCCGTTTGATTTTACATACTAAAATTAAACGTAACTTAGTTGTAGGCAGCTTCGATGTAGTCAAAGTATGCTAAAAGAAAACCATAGCCTTCCTTTGTCAAAACCATTCACAGCAAAACGTGTCTTCACTCGACGGAGAATAATAAATATTAGATAGTCAGGTAGAGATTTTGTAACAACAAGAAATGAACCAAAGCTCAATTTAAACTCCTGGAATTGATAGAATCAGTAACAAAATGATTATTAAATTGACTCTCATAACAATGAAAATTCTTCTCTTTAATTTCGATGCTAATTTACAAGTTAAATATTACACGGAATAGTAAATAGTTGCACTTGTAAATATAATACCAAAAGGATATCATACGGACCCAAAACTTTATTACAAGCAGTTTGAGAAAGAGCTTACGTGTTAATTAAAGCATAATTTTAATTGCACGTAGGTTTCAGAAAGCAACACAGTAGGAACACCGCTTTACTCTCTTTGTAGATTCGACAGAGTTCGGTTGAGTTGAATCTCAATTTCCTGATTATTTGTTAATATCAGACGAAACTTTGTAATTAATAAAGGCGATTTTGTGAAGTCGTCGTAGTCTAGTAAGTAGTGTGTTGGCTTATTGGACGTGAGACCACGATTCAAAATCATGATCAGACATCAATTTGATGTCATCAAAACGAAATATGAAAAAATATTTCTTTGCCGACTTCGTCTCAGCAGATTTCTGGCAAAAAAAACTCTGAGTAAGTGAAACTGCCTTAAAAAGTTTCTCAAAAAATCTGTCGTTCGGAGTCGACTGTAAACTGTGGTCCCGCCACTCAAGTATAAAATTAACATACACAACATAAGTGGGGTTAGAAACTAGGTCCATAATCCTGACTGAAGGGTTGTAATGACCAATTATGTATGTTATGTATGCCTTTAGGAGCACAGCCAATATTTTACAAGGAAATACTGTAGGCCAGATTTTATTATTTTTTTTCTTCATCATATGCTGCGGATATGACATTCAGTATTCATACTCCATCTTCCATCTGGGTTGATGACCCTCCTTTTCTTAGCACACATGAAAAATTTAAAAAAAGTTTTTTCCTGTAAGAGAAGTTGTTAAGCCCTAAAGAGAACAAGAAAATTAACAAAATTTTGTTCATGTGACATTCACATTACGAAAAGTTGGAGAATCAGGGAACTAATTCAGTTCGACAAGACAAGGCATTCTAACAAGAATTCTAATGGGACAGTGCGCTATTGGCAGTTTCTCTGACAAGCTCGGTCCGCCCCACCAGGATTACTGCAGGAGCTGCCATGATGTAGAGTAAGCGGATTCAGTACAACATAGTTATGCGAGTGGACCTTGATAGACGAATAACTTAAATATTTCATATCGAAACGAAATTAACACAAATTAAATTAATTCACTACCAAAACCAATATTCAGTTATCCTAAATTGAGTCTGCTGGACACAGAGAAATAACTCAAAGGAGTCAAAAGCTTCATGTTCCATCTATTGAAACAGAGATTTTCATATATTTTGAAAAATCTTTAGAGTATCTCTACTCCAACCAAATCCTCAGGTCAGTGAATCCGCAGGTCTCATTACAAAGCGAGAAATATAATAGTTTACGAACAATGTAAACAACTACGATGATCGAGAAAAAATATATAATTTTTTTCGAAATTCAATATTTTACAACTTTATTGTTCAATTGACGATTTAATATTACTGTGTTAGCAGCAGCATCACGCTTTCACTCGTAGACCCAGTCGGTCTATTGTAAAAAACCCCCTTAAGAATGAATAGAATAATAAAATATGAAGGGCGAAACAAAAAAAAGGAGAAAGTGAAAGTGAAGTGAAGTAGTGGAAGAAAACGAGAAACAACTGAAAAGAAAATAAACATATCTCCTATCCATCATGCATAAGATGTGACGTGAATGAATAACATATTATTTATAAATATCCCCCCCGGCAAGTCAATTCCGTTCAAATCATAACGTTTTTCTGCTCTAAAATAAAATTGCGAATAGTGATGCTTTATTCGATTTTATTCGATTTTGTAATGAATTCGATTTAGGCGCTTCCACTTTGTAAATTTTGTATTTTATAATCAATATTTTAAAAAAAAATTAAATTATGTTTTCCTTTTTGTAACAAATACTTTGTGATAATTCGAGGCCACCATATTCTCAAAATATTTTTTGAGCTTCTGTTGGTAAAAGATTGTAGATAGAATTCTCCGAACCATACAGCAAAACAGTTTAAAAACATTCATTATATACGTGTATTTTAGTCTTTGGAGACAGTTCGTTTAAATTCCAGACATGATGACTGTCCATGATACTCAGGTGCTTAATTTATTCGAAGTTTTCGAAGGTAATACATACTATTAATGTTAAAATGGGGGATTATGTAATATCTACCACACAAGACTCAGTTTGTCTAATATTTACGCGAGGAAATTATAGAAGAAGAACAATCTCGTCCACGTATTCCCCAGCTTATACCTCACTTAATGACTGTTATTTTATTAATATTGTATCCGGAGTAATGGCGAATATCATAGGTGATAATAGGTAACCTTGTTTGACCTTGGTATGCGTATTAGGAGGCTCATTTACAGTGCCGCAATGTGCAACTCTTCTGCCCCACGTCCGTCATAATTCTCCTTGATTAAATCTATTACTTTCTGGTCTATCGTATCGAAATAATTTTCAGTCAAATTATATTCACGCAGTCCAATATGTTAGGTCGTAACCTTGTTTTCTCTTTCCGTAATTTCTGATAGCGTATTAAATTTGATTAAAATTGTATTAAAATTTTTTGAATTTTTTAATTAAAATAAAATAAAATTTAAAAAGAAAAATAAAATTAAGTGTAGTCATCAAAATACATCTGCTTGCAAACAAATTTCATCGTGTACTGATCTACACTCATTTCACCATTGTCAAACATTCCGGGTATCACCGACTGAATTTTCCCGCATTTGTTTTGAATTTTCTTCATTTGTAAGACGCATTATGAGCACGCATTTCAAGTGCCACTTTTCTACACAGTAGATTGGACATAATAATCTAACAGGAATACAAACTCAAACGTAAGGGATGAAACTGAAATAAAACTGGCGATAATCTCAGCTTGTCGTAATTGAAATTCTATTTCATTTACAAAATTCCACTAATTTGACCTTTAAGTTTAGATGGCGAGTTATAATAATGGTAGCAATAGAATGAAAAGGGAATCCTTTGGCCATCGTTCAATTATAAAGAAATTTGTATTGTAATGGATCGTGCGCCACAAGTAACAGAGACATGTACGTGCTTCAATAAATTAAAGTTCCCGTCTGAAAACAGGAAAACAAAAACACTTTTTGACTTTGACTTGTTGCCCGAAAGTTTTAACCGACAAAATATTATTCAGTGTTGTCCCGTATTTTATTGTTTTTTGATCGCTTTTATATTCTCCAGGTTAAAAAAAAGAAACAAAATTACAAATCAATTGACAGCAATTCTATTTTGAAATCAATTTATGTGCACGTAATTCTAACTTCATTTGTCATAATATCTGTGCGTAGGAAATAAATCAAAGGAAAGGAAAATATTGTTGTCATCACAAGTGAGTGTTGACTGGCAAAAATTATAATATTTACAACAAATTGATGAATGTTTTAACTTTTAATTAAATTTTTGCTTCAGAATAAAATTTTCAATATTTCGTATTGACTTAACTGAACAATGAATTGAAATAAAATGGGGAAGAGAACGAATTCTGCAAAACCTAATCAGTAACGATAGTAATTGCTCAGCCTCGGATCTGAGAACGTCTACAAAACATTGTCTACAAAAAAATTTATGTGTGAATACTTTTAAGAACACAACAAAAAAAGAGATAAAATAATAACAACAACAACAATAAACACAAAATAAAAGAAAAACAACATGGCTCACTCACACGAGTCACACCATAAGCAAAATTATAACGTAATTCGTCACACTTAACGCATCCATATGCATACGCACTCTTTCTAACATATATTTACAGCCTATATGATCATCTCTCTCTCTTGTGCAGTGCCATACTTCTTTATGGGTCGCTCTTGCAGAACTCCTCATTACCACATCTCGCACACTCTTGCTTATACTCTTTAAAGAAAATATACTCAAATACAGGGCCTTTATTCAACTTTACCGGCGATTGTTTTGTATTGTGTAGTTAATATCGCAGTGTTGCTGCCGGATTTGCTGTAGCAGCTCTGTTACTGCTGTCACCACACACCATAAAAATGTACTGAAAATGCTTTATGAGCTCGACTCCTCCCCATTTGTTGCCCGTTTTATTACCAATTGGAAACGGGTATGGCTGATGATGACTGTTGTTTTGACTGTTCGACAGTCGTATAATGCACGTGGTTTCCAACAAGAGTACAAATGCAAAGAGTATAATAACTTACAAAGAGACCAAGATTGATATTTTCAGGAGAGCGCAAGAGAAATCCAACTGATTAATCAGAAGAACGGGGTTGATTCATAAACATTTTAAATTTATTGTTGGAAATCTCTCTCAAATTGCATGAAAGAATTGTGAGAGAACTTAAGTGAATTTTCTTCCATGTTTTCATTGTTGTTGTTTCTGTTCTTGTAGATTTTACGCCATGATTGTTATGCCGTCGGCAAACATGGTCGTTAAGACTTCCACACATAGTGGATACCGTCGATACAAGTGGTTGTTCTGCGAGTGCTTTAATGATTTCATATGTGTTTCTAGTAGAGTCGGCAGCCATAATTGCTTAACAAGTAATAAATCATGCACGAATTAAGAGAACAAAAAAAGATGCCCCGATCAATTAAATGCACACTTAAACAAAATCGTAATAAATTTATAAAATAAAACAGAAGAAATAATTAATTTCGTCTCTTTAAGCAGAATGCGAACGCTGGTTGCATGTTGAACATTTAATATCCAATGGATGACTGTTTTAATTCCAATGTCAACATAGAAGTTTTAAATGCCTTAAGGAGTCGTAAAGTACACAAGCAACAAAGTGAAAAAGCTCAAAGGAGTCTGTTATTGTTGTTGTTAACATTCTTCCTTTTACTCTTGCTTTCAATACAACTCAACTAAGAAGAAATATTCAAGAGAATTAAAAGAGATGCAAGGGTACTAAGTGCACGTCTTTCTCTAAAAAAAAAGGTACTCCAGACTAAATCAAACTACATATTTGAAATTTTTTTTCAATATTCGTATAGGTATAACAGGAAATCTTAATCAATGCGATCTGAAATACAAAATTAAAAAAATTTCAACTATCTTTACCAAAATCCTAAATTTACTTCTCTCCTTAACAGTACAATTTGTCATAATGTCCCACAAAATGCATCCATTTCTTGCGTATGTAGAGATTTTCGCAACACATTTATTTCGCATCTCTATTCCTGAAAAAACTCAGGGCATTATTGATTCTTTTAAAAAAAAATTTTGTGCTTTTTTGTAGTACTCAATTGTGTCGTATGGTTTACGAGCTTTTTTCAATATATTAGTGTTTGTCAATTGATGCAGAGTTACCAGGAGTCAATGATTTCCAATCATAAAATGTTTTTTTTTTCGAATATCTTTAACTTTTACTTGCTCATTGTATCGAGGGCATATTACAAAAAAAAAAGATGGAACCCCAAGATTGAACTCCTTTCCAACTATCCGGTTGTTTTCCAATTAAATTGATCAGCTGTTGATGTTGCCGATCGTAGTTTAACAACCGTTTTAAAAGAGTAAAACCATCCTTATAGAAAAGTGTTAGTTGAAGATACATACATGCAATGCTTTTTAACGCGGCCAACCTATCAAATTTTAATCTTCTTCGTCTCATTTCTTTATTCTGATGATTGTATAATCTCTCCAAATAAAACTATAGTAGGTGGTGAATTTGCTTAAACATAATTTTGATTGTTCCTTGTTCCAATGTGAGTCACAATTTATACACCAAATCTATTATTTTCAAAATTTTATGAATTGAGTCTACAATTCTGTTTTAAAGGCATGTGTTTGCATAGTTCGATTTATCGCTTCAGTTAAAAAGTCGAAAAAACTAATGGAAAATGAAGAAGCGTGTTTTTCAAATACAATAAAGCTGTGGAGTCAGTATATTCCCATCAAAGCACCGTAAAAGTTTTCGGGACGTAATGCTGATAAGCATTTGTTTTTCGATTGCAGTTGTTTTATATTGCAAAAATGTTCTTAGAGTTGTTCCATAGCTGCTGTTTTTATACGCTATCGTACGATGTGGCAAAATAAATCAAACTTTGTTCATCGCTAATCACAAATGGTAGACATACATACATAACTTTAGCGGATTCAATTTCCTCAAATTACTTCAAAGCACCTTTGTAAATCCAATATTAATTCAGAGTCTGTAACTCCTTTCCTCTGTACATACTCAATCATTTACGGAAAAAATATTGTTGTCCTTGGCAACCCTTTTCGATGGAATATAATTATTCAATTATTTCGTCGTCTAAATTACACTCCAAAACTTATTGAAATTAAAAATTCAAAAATATAAACTTTTTAGATATGTTTTCGAGTACAAAGGATCCGAAGACAAACTGAGCGAAAGTAAAGTAAAATTATGGTACAATGAAAAGAAACGAAAAACAAAAAGTGTATTAACAAAAATATAAACGCATACATACACGCATCCATACCAATAACACAACGGCACACAAATACAAAAATTCTCACATAAATTGTACATCCTCAAAAACCCAACTAAGAGGTAATAAACAAAAAAATAACAACAACAACTCATACACATGCCCATATACGAGTCTCTCCGGCTCTCACTTAAAGAAATCACAATAATTCACTCACTCGTTTTTCACAAGCAACACAGGCAGCAAATAACAACAAACACACCGAAAACACATAAACACTCTCTTTTCATATGTTATTTAACTCAAGTTTTATACTGGAAAATACAAAAACGGTCAAAGCAAAAAAATACGAATAAAAATAAAACAAGAACACAAATAAAGAAGAGTGTAAAAAAAAACAAAAACACAAAAAATTCACACAATAAATTTGCAAAACAGACCCAGGAATACTTTATTGCTTCGGCGCTACGCGTGGTCACTCAAATTCTGAACATCAACAATATTTACGAGACGAAACGCAACGTAGCCGTTTGCGTTGTCCTCGTCAAAGCCAACGTTAACAGAGACGCTTACAAACATAAATAACAAAAATGAGAAAAGTGAGAGCAACTTGGCACAGTGGGTTTTTCTCCAACAATGAATGGTAACGTTGGCTCGATGTGTATTTCTTTATCTCTGCTGTGCATTGTGGTTGGTGTGTGTTTGGTTGAAAGTGTGGAGGTTGTTGTTGTTTATACTATAATATTTATATTTTTGTAGAGAGTAGGTATCTTATAAGATTATTTATATACTGCTCTGTTTTATAGCAAACAGAACAGTCAACTGCTCTGTTTTTTCTGTTGACGTTGGCTTCTACGATAGCAGCCAGAAGCGCAAGAATGAATGGCAATTGTATTCGGTTTTTCAAATCATATGTGTGTTATTTATATCAGAGTTTTGTAAATTTCTTGTTTATATCGTGAATTTCTTCTACTCTATATATTGTACGATTTTTGTTTTTGTGTTTCCCCTTTTCAATTGTAGCGTTTCTTTTTCATACGGAATTTGATTTTTTTTCATTTACTTTTTGTTTTTGTTTGAATTTTTCAACAAAGAGCTGTTGTTGCTCGACTCTTTTAGCTGATTTAGCTATAAACTAAGGCTATACAGCTGACTGGCTGGCTGGCTGGCTAAATGTGTGCTTATTTCTTTCAGCTTTTTTCAGTACGTTCGATTCTGCCACCGCTGGCGTTTACGTTATACAACAGCAATATACACAGAGACGACGGTACCGTTTACTCGCTTTCGTACATTTTTCCGTCTTATTGCCATATATTTTCATTTGAATGTCGTATTAAGGAATACCACTACTTTTACTACCACCACCACTACGCGACGCGCGGCTCTACAATTTTTGCTCGGATTTTTCACATGTATATGCTTCAAATTGTATACTTTATGGGTTTAGTTTGATAGAAGTCGTAAAGAAATCAACATCATCAAAAACAATAATAATAACAATTACAATAACTGTAGTAATAAACACACAATAAATATAAAAACAAAATCTAAGAAGAGAATCAATCATCTCAACTTCTAGATAAATACCATACTACACCAGAGTCAATGGATACTTAATGATAATAAATCTCTGTTTAACGAACATTTTTTTAATAAAATTCTTTGGAAATTTCTATCAAGAAAGAGTGATGTCGTATAGCTCAACTACACTAGTTTCTTTCTAATTGCACTTGATTTTATGCGAAACTTTTACTTATTATTCTATCACAACTACATTCTCTATTTACTATTAATAGTTTGCCTGTATGAATGAATAGGATTATACATAATATATACATATACGTACGTGTGTATTGTATGTATGTATGCTACTGTCTTTTTCTATGCTATGTTTTGAATCAAAATATAAATGAGTTCCTTGTGCACCAGTGTAAACGTTGAGTAATTCATTATATTCTTCAGCATTCTAATGCCAGCCAAAACAATTTATGACAATAGAAATTGTCGAAATAGAACAGCAGCAGCAGCAGCAGCTAGAAAATTAAACATTTGAATGTACTATACATGCTATAGACGGGCGAACAGACAGTAGTGGTGGCTGACTGGCTGGTTGGCTGGCAAGCTGGCTGCTGGGATTTTGGGAAAACAGAAACAACAAGCAAAGACAGTGAACAGCAACAAACAAGACGGCTGCATCCATACATAAACTCGTCATAATCAACATCATCGCAGGCAGCATCATCGTAAATAATCAACCAAACAATCATAAAAATAATAAAAATAATCATAATAATAATAATAATCGTAAAAGCTGATATTTATTCGTACACTTAGACTCACATCAAAAATAGAAACGGCAACAGTAAACTAAAGTAAAATCCCTCCAAACAAAGACAAAAAAACAGAAGATTAAACAGAAGTATAAACAAAGTTACAACCAACAGACAAACAGTTGAAATTGTATAATATATGGAGGAGTGATCAAACATTATAAACGAGGTGTACACAAAAAAATAAAAAATAACGGCCGGTAAATAAATGGCAATAAAACAAATTAATAACGTATTAAATATACAAATAAAAATAAAAATAAAAGAATTATATTAAAAGAAAATCCAACTAAATAATAAGAAACCAATGAAAATAGTGTGAAAATAAAGAAAATATAAATTAAAAACAACAACAAATAGTGCAATATTTAACACAATTAAATTTAAATAAAAAAAAAGAAAATATAGGAAAAGAAATGCAAAATTGTGCCAATAACACTTTTCACTGATTTTCTTCTTACCGTATATCTTATATTCATAATTAATGCCAAAATTATAACTTAAAATTTAAAAGTAACAACATAACACATGCTCGTACGCGTTTAATTTCATCTTAATTTAAATTTATTTTATAAAAAAAAAATAAAATAAATAAAAATAATCATAAAACAAATAAAATTAAACGTATACATATAAATACATATATATATTTATTTATAAAAGCATTAAAATAAATACAAAAATAAACAAAAATAAAAATGGTGTTAATCTTCTCTAGTCTCAAATATTAGCAATAAATTTAAATACAGAAATACATATAAGAAAACAAAATATAAAATTAAAAAAATAAAAAAAATATCATATTAAATTTATAAATAAAACATAAATCAAAATGGCTTCATTGTATAAAGAAACAAAAAATTATTTTCATTAAAATTTTCATCACTAATGCCCACTGTATTTCAGAGTGTATCCAAAAAGGAAAAGAAAAATTCTAAAACAAGGAATAAAGTGCATGCGAAAAGAGTATAACTTTTTGCAACAACTACAAAACGGGCAGTATAGAGCAAACAATAGAAGAAAAAAAATATATTACAGTGTGTGTAAACATCTCGCGTACAAGAATCTCTTCTATACATTCAACAAGGATTAAACGTGAGTATTTTTGAGAGATTTACATATATTTTTACTATTCGAGGTTTAGGAGTAAATATAAATATCGAAGTACATACATAATAATTGTATGTTATCCGATCTATTAGTCACCATTCAGAAAGATCTGGAAAAAGAAATGAAAACTTACGACTCATTCGAACATATACATACGATATGTTTTCATCAGTTTATTATTAATGATGCACAAGTTTTGTAATATATTGTAACTATATACATATGTATATGTACCGTTTAAATTATCGTAATAACTTGGCAACATCAGCTTCCTTAGAGTCTGACCTATTCAGTTCCACTTATGTTTCACAATATTCAAACGAACGGGTATCTGCTCAGTCAGCGCCCATAGTCCAGAAGTCAAAATTTTACCAGGTCTGAAAATGATTAGCAATTTTAAGATTAGCGGTTAGTAAATGTTTGAAAGCATTATAGAACCCCAATTGAGTACGCTTATATTCGAATACTGGAAAAACCTTGCAGTTAAGAGTCGCCGTAATTTTTTAATTAGGTTTTCAATATACATACTTTGAAGTCGGTGTAGTCTAGTAGGTAGTACATACATACATAATTGGTCATTACAACCCTTCAGTCAGGATTACGACCTAGCTTCTCACACCACTCATGTTGTGTGTGTTAATTTTATACATGAGTGGCGGGACCTACAGTTTAAAGTCGTCTCCGAACGACAGATTTTTGAGAAACTTTTCATGGTAATTTTATTTACTCTCAGAGTTTTTGCCAGAAATCTGCTGAGAGGAAGTCGCCGAAGAAATACTTATTGTATTTTATTTTGATGTCTGGCCTGGGGCTCGAACCCTGGCTTTTCGTCTAATAAGCCAACACGGCTAGACCACGGCGACTTATTAGACGTAAGGCCATGGCTTATTGGACGTAAGGCCATGGTTCAAAACTCGGGTCAGACATCAAAACAAAAATATGAAAAAATATTTCTTCGGCGAATGCCTCTCAGCAGATTTCTGGCAAAAACTGTGACAGTAAATAAAATTGCCATGAAAAGTTTGTCGAAAATCTGTCGGAATCAACTTTAAACTGTAGGTCCCGCCGCTCATGTATAAAATTAACACACACAACATAAGTGGTGTGAGAAGCTAGGTCGTAATCCTGACTGAGGGGTTGTAATGACCAATTATGTATGTATGTATGTATATACTTTGAGCTTCCAATTGTAATTGAGGTTGAATAATTCAAGTAAGAGAAGGGTTAGATATCTTTACAAAATATCTCATTTAATTGCAAGGACCGGTCAATGTTCTTGCAGTTGTTATGAAGAAGACATATATAGTATAGTCCTCATAGTCGAGATCATCAAAGACCCTTAAAGTATGAATTTTCAATTTCGTGCTTTAGGACGAAAGTCTAATATGATGTTAACGAAAATTAAAGGAAATGCAATCTTGTTGCTTCATTCATCTTCAAGAAAGTAAATATAACGATTTTTTCCTCAATCAGTAACTATTTCATTGAAGTCTTTGCAATTTGTATGGCAGACAAGAATGCATTGTGACGTAATTTGTCCATTGGTTTCAACAAGGAAATCAGTGGATATTAAACGCAAAGGAGTTAGATGCTCAACATTTTGTTCCACTATTTTGCGAAGACTGCTGCATTTGTGAACCATTAGAACGCTTTATTAGATCGGAAGTTTGCTTGTTCCCCACGGTATTATACGGGGTATGATATAGGCTCTGATCTTATGAAGATTGTTAGCAATGTTATAAACCTCAAATTAAAACAGTTCAGCACAACAGATCATCTTTTTTACTTTAATTTATAACACAATTCCTAGCATATTGCTAAAAATGCAAAAACCTTAAAAGGGAGAAATTATTTATGGACAACAAGTAACATAACAATTCATTTATTATTCATTTACGCTCGGTTTAGTGTAACAGACTCACAGCCCCACACTACAAACTAGGCTACTAGAGGCAACCGATAATTAAAAATATCAAATGTTTCTATTCTACACTTTCTGAATAAATTATTTACGTCTTATTTACATTTAAAAAGAGGTAGCAGATTCGGTACAACCTGCTACCTCTAAAGTGCTTGATTACAAATCCCCGAGCAATTCAGGTTTAGAAACCGTAGAAGGCGAGGAATTTTTATAGTTTTCTGATTGTATAAGTGAAGAGGTTAACTTCAGTAACGAGCATCATAGAAAGCATTACTTCTTAGGTAGATTAGAATTCTCTCAACAAGGTTTAGCAATACGTTACTATACCAGAGGGCGAAACCATTAACCTATAAAACCATCACTGCTGTATCGGATCAATTATAACATAAGAAATGAAATATTACGGGCTATTATTACAACTTGCCGTTAAAGTTAGGCTTAGTAAAAGGTAAAATTAGCTAAAGTGAACTTTAAACTTAATGATAAAATAAAGTTAACTTTTTCAAAAATATGGCAGAGCCGGAGCAATGTTGATAACATTGCTCAATTAGACAAGTTTTTTTTAAACGAAGCGGCAACGACGGGCTTCTTTTTTATGTTGTATTTGCTCATTTTGTTTAGTTCACACACAAAATTAACTTTAAAAGTTAAAGATTGGATGATCCTCCCTTTAAATTAACGCTCACTTCTACCTTATTGTTCACTTATAATAATGAAAAGCAATTTATCTGCCCTTTAACATCCTCTCTTTAGTTAACGGCAAGTTGTAATAACGACCCTAAGAATATGAGGGAAGATGCTTACTGACAGTCCTACATTCTTTAAAGGAACGCTTTGTTTTAAGCATTGTGTTAAATAAATGAACACCTGCATACATCTGTTTAGTCAATAAAAGTGGAGAGATTAGAAATGTTAAACCTCCGATATTTGTAAAGTTCAAGGGATTATGGAACAATTTTGCTTTCATTACGGTATATCAAAAATTTAGTTCTTTGTGAAGAGCATACGTAGATTAAAGATGAGTTAAAAAAATATTTATTCCCACATAATGTTTGCATCCAAAGCACAGATATACAGCATTTTTTAAATTAACTTACTGTCAGTATCAAACTGTTTAAAAGGAAAGTAGCCAGCACAATGATCTTGACAAATCGCTATGAAAAGCAAATTTTTCACCAGTAAAGTTTAATTCAGATGACTTTTTCAAAGCTATAAAATAATGTCCGACACTTGGGAAACTACTCACTGACACGTTTAGCTGCTGGTGATTTGGATAAAACTCATATTTTCATAAAATTCATTGGATGACTAAGAAATGTTAGGCAGAAATTATAGAAATATTTTACAATAGGCACAATGATATTTCAAAGGGATCTGTGATAGGATCACAGAGAGTTAAACCAGAGATAAATGCTTCTTTAACCTAACTTGACCTAATCCCTAACTGAACAACTGCGTTTTAAAGTTTTAACTCCGATTTTATCGTAGAAAAACTGTAAAATTATATGTTATTTGATAATACTGATCTCCGTAATAACTTATCTCTCTAACGATTTTAAATCGGTAACGCATATCATATTCTTTATCTGATATTATAGTAGTGGATGCAGGAAATATTTAAAATATTTTGTTAACTACAGTTGCCAGATTCATATTCATGTTGACAACTTTAGAGTTTTAAGATGAAGAATTAGCAATTTCCAACTTATTTCCTTGTTTTGTTTCACTTTTTTTTCTTCAAATTCATGTGATCTTAAAATCAATAACAAAATTATTTATCACTGATCAACATCTGGAATTAATTTAGCTATCGTATCAATCAATGATGGATCTCGCGTGGGAATGATGGCAGAAGTATTCCCCTTTTTAGGCACTTATATGTGTTTCTAAGAATATTTTAGAAAGTTTATCTTGACCGATAGCATGATGTACTACATGATGCTGCAAATCTAGACATTCATTTTAATCAATATAATCTATGCTAGTGTAAGAATTTAATGGTAATTATTTTCAAATAATTTTTGTAATATAATTTAATTTGTTTTGTTGCTGTTTTAATTTTCGTTAAAATTTTTGATTTTATTTTACAATTCTTTCTGGGAAAATATAAATTTTACAATCGAACGAAGCTGATTTTTAGAATAATTGAAAATTGAAAAACTCTATCCGGAGTTATAAAAATCATGTTAAATTTAGTTAATAATATTAAAAATTGGCCTCTTAAAGAGGCTTTTCAAATTCGCAGTTTTCCCTGAATCTGACTGTCCATATTTAAGATTCTAAACGAAACGCAGTGATTTGTATTGCATTTGTATGTGATATAAAAGCAGAAAGATAGAACTTCTACCGTTAAATTTGATCCTAACAGAATTACATTTAAGTGTGATTATTGTGGCAATTAATAAATTATTAAATTTGTGGGATTATATCAATGTCTTCATCTCGAAAGAAATACTGTATGGTAGCTAATACTCGTAAAAGAAAACATACAACGCTAACCTGTTTAATTATGGATTTTATTAAAATTTATGATTGCTTTTGCAGAGAAATGTTAAAAATTTTTCAGCTAAACTTTCGAAATGATCAGCTTGGATTTGTTTTTGATTTTATTCATATGGGCATACTTCGCATTTTTTTACCAAGACAATGTAAGAAAACACTTTCGAATTTTTAAATAGTCCAGTAATTGCAAGCATTTCATGCCTTTTATAAATATGAAATAAGAAAAGTGAAAATTTAGATTTAATGAAAGGATTAATGTATAGAAAATATTTGTAATTTTCGTTTACATTTTTTCCATGTTTCGATATAATTATGAATTATTTAAATTTTAATAAAATCATAAAATGTATAATTTCTACTTTTAACACATTTTAGTTATCATAATTAAAACATAATTTATGTATTCAATTGCACACTATTTGGTGGCCAACACATACTTTGGGAAAGAAATCTTTTAAATCGAGTATGTCACATTCAGTAAAACATCCCAATTATAGAGTTTTAATCCAAACTCAACTTAAAGTTGAAAATTGTTTCATTATATTTTATATTCCCTTAAATAAACGCATTCAAACTAAATATCAATTGAGATGCTATTTGTAAGCATGTATTTGTTTACTTATGAGTTGCATTTGTGTGTATGAATACAATTCTGTCTATTGGTGTATGCGTGTGAGTGCTCACTTTAAATATTTAAGAATAGAAGTAATGGCAGCTTTGAACTTGGTACTTGGCTTTTGAATTATGATTATATACAATTAAGAGCCAGCATACACACTTGTATACATATATGTACCTATATGTGCATGCAACACAAAATATGTATGCAGTAACACATACATACATATGTATGTATGTATATGTAAAGACATAAAATAATATTTATGTTTGTTTGCATATATGTTAACATTTAGCATAGTTTTACTTCCGTTTTATGTCATTTATTATACACACCAACACTGAATAACAGAGAACAGCCCCAATCCTGCATTTTGTGAATTTGTTTGCTGCGCATGTGAGTCAAGTCAAGTCAACTCAAGTCAATGATGCATTTCATAAATACCCTTTTGCATAGTCAGTCAGACAGACACATAAATATGTATGTATGCATAAGGATATTTACATTCTTAAAATACAACAGGATCTGTCTGTGCTTATGCAACAAACAAATGCAATTAAAATACATATGAAGACTTTAAACGCCTTGTAATACTTTTAATCAAAAAATCGATTCATTGTATTCGAAAATAATTTAAAAATTGCATAATTTTGGAAATCGTTATTAAAATTTAATTTTTCATTCCTTCCGTCCTTCCTATATTTCGCTTGGCCATTTGCAATGGCTCAAATCAAATGATTTTTTAATACATCACAATTTTAGGTTTCTAAAACCTTCTCTTCTATCGCTTTCATATTGTTGGTCAATTATTGTTGAAGATTGTTGTTGTTATTGCATGTGTTGCAACATCATACATATTAGTGAGTGAGTGTAATTATTATTTGTTTTAAATTATTAAATCTGTGTATTCGAACAAGAATATGTATGTATGTATGTATGTGTGAGTAAATGTGTGTTTGTGTGTGTGTATATTATTGATTTATTCCAATTGATAGAATTTTTACTTCATAATATTGTTGCCTGGTTATTTGAAAGTTGAGTATATAAATTTTAAATTTGTTATTATTATGATTGTTATTGTAGATATTATTGTTTTTGTTGTTATTATTGTTAAGTGAACTGAGTATGTTGGTGTTGTTGCCAATGGAAAATTTATGAACTTCAGATAAGTTCATTCATTTATACTCAAACTCACTCTTTCATTCATGTATTCATTCATTCAATTACTTATTAATTCAGGCCATATACATACATACATATATACTTACCATACCATATGTATAGTATGTATTGTATGTTGAACACAAATTAATTTTTTTTGTATCAGAAGTTATGAAGAGTTTTTAGTAATTTTGTATGCAAAAATGAATACATATTTATTAAAAATTATTATTTAATATTGTATCTGAGAAAGATTTTTTTGAAGTTTTTAATTAAATTACCAAAATTAAAAAACAAAACACCAAAAGGAAATATCGATTGCCAGTTCACAGCCCTTAAAGTGTAGCATATGAAAGGAAGATCATAAAATTGATCAATATTTTATTATATTTATATTATTTTATTATATTATATATTATATTATATTTTTGTTTTCTAAAATGATTATCATTTCTTCATATTTTTCACATCAACTTTAAAAAAAATCTTTTCCATTAAAGATCGATGAGCGATATTTATCAGAACAACGAGCGTTCTAATACAGTAAGACCCCGCTTAAAGCTGCTCCACTTAAAGCTGTTTCAGTATTAAGCGGTAATATTGGGATTCCCCTAAATCGCACACTGTATTGGTACTTGTTGTATATGTGAGCAAATTAAACGGCCATGCACCAACCAAAAACGGTGCACTATATAGTGACGGTGTATACTATGTATCTTTTTCAATGCTCTTTTGTTAGTCTGTCCAGAATAAAGATTCCAACTGTATTTTCCAAATCGCAATCACAGTACGAACGCATCTTTCCTGCGTCCCAGTTGATTAGTTAGTTGTCATTAACGTTACTAGGTGTATACATTTGTATGTGTTAAGTTGCCTTGCTAAACGCTGTTTCTTTTAGCGCTGAAACTTATTGGAACGTATCCCCCGCGTTAATCGAAGTCTTACTGTAATGCGAGTATTTTTTTGTGAATATTTTGAATGTTACGCAATGATTTATCTAATTTAACGAAAAATGTTTTTCTTGATTCATTAGGTACTACATTTCCTTTTAACAAATTAGTCATGAACAAAATTATTAAAATTGTGCTTTAATATTCTTAAGGCAGTTTTTACCAATTAATGAATGACAACCGAATATTATTGATGCCTAGTACATAGTTTGTGTAACCATTAACGAAATTAATTTGTTTAAAATTTATTTAACAGTTATTGTTTTTATAACCACAAATGACAATTCTGAAGTAAATGAAAAATCTTTAATAATGAGAAAAATAGTTTAAATCTAATCAAATATGTTAACGACGCCTTATATTACATGACGCGATTTCATTTAATTTCAAATTTATCTTGGATGTAAAATATTGGACTAGCTGACTAAAGTAATGTACTAAAGTACATTGTACCATTTTATTAGAATGTAAATTTTTTGTAATTATAAAAATTATCCGTGGATGACATAAAAAATTTTGCCTTCAATTTATTACCAATCAATTAATTGGTCAAGGATATGAAATATCAGGCTAATACTCGTTAATATCTCTTTAATTGGCATTATCCTTAGAAGAAATGGTGTTATTTTATGCTTTCAATTGCTTAAATTTCCATAAATTTAAAACACATTTCCAAATTTATTATAAATCTTAAAAAATCGTCTCTATTTCTTTTTTTTAATATAAAACCTTCAATGTAGGCGTAAATAATAAATAATTAAAATAAATAAAAAATAAACAAAATAGAATTTAAATTGTATTTATAATTTATGATTATGAACAGATTTTGGATTCCTTTTTTTTAAATACCATATATATACACATATATATACCATATACTTGAATATCGAAATTTATTTATGAAATCGAAGAATGTAAAAATCAAACTGGTTTACAAAACATATTGATTGAATTATAATAATAAAACCATGTTGCGCTTTAACTGTACGGCAAAAATATGCAGAATTAATTAAAAAACTGTTTTGTTTTTTATTTTATTTTCTAAATTAGAAAAATGATAAACGATGACAGAAAGAAGAAATATTTTTAATTAATCACTAGACAATACAGAAACAGAAAATTTAAATTTAAATGAAAGAAGAAAAAAAATAACTGATGTTAAAAAAAATCTTGTTCTTAAGAGGAACCACAATGTGTTACATTTGCAAAAAACGCATTAATTAAAATGACAATCGAGTTGAAATAATATTTATATTTAAAAAATAAAAAAAAAAAAATAAAATAAGAATGAAAATAAAAAAAAATAATTGAAAGAAGTATTTTCTAAAAATTCATCTTTTATAATTTAAAATATAAATATAAAAACTCTCTTTAAGAAATTCTTATTTAAAATGTTGAAGTTAATGTTTGTCCAGTTAATTTGAAAATTTGTCAAATAATTTTTATTAGCGAAACCAGCGCTCAGTAGTACGCAAATATGCGGTTTCGAACACCAAACAATATTCATTTCCTCTACCCAACTTCAGCGAAAAACTGACACAGACTGCACATCATGCCACTTTAATCCATTAGCAGCCAACGTGGTACAGATTTCCTCAACAACTTGCCCACGGCTATTAGTTTTAGAAGGTTTGTTATATTTAAGCAACCTTTGTGAAACACTTCTGATGGTTGGGTGAGGGGCAATGGTAAGAAAGACACCTTATATGTTAAGCACCTGGGAACTGTTTTCAACCTGGATACATGCAATGACTCGATAGATTTGCCACTATCACAAAATTTTAGAAAAAAACTTTTGGTATGGACATAATCAGTAACAAAAACCTTATAGGACTATACCGAATAACAAATATTTTAAAACTCGAATAATGTCTTAATAAATTGAAAAAATCTCACGAAAACAGAGTCACACAATTTCTAACGACAATTTCTAAGCTCTTGAAAAACTGGTATTGTCTGAACAACTATTTTTACATAATTGGTCATTACAACCCTTCAGTCAGGATTACGACCTAGCTTCTCACACCTCTTATGTTGTGTGTGTTAATTTTATACAGGAGTGGCGGGACCTACAGTTTAAAATTGACTCCGAACGACAGATGTTTTGAGATTCTTTAAATGACAATTTTATTTGCTATCGAAGTGCTTGCCAGAAAACTGCTGTTTTTATTTTTTTATGTCTGACCTGGGATTTGAACCGTGGCCTTACGTCTAATAAGCCAACGCACTACCTACTAGACAACGTCGACTTGTAGTAAGTAAATCATACGAGCAATTTCGACGTTTCTCAATATTTTAGCTAGTTTTGACGTGATAGTCTAGTATTAAACTTACTTAGTAATGTAGGGGAGTTATTGGGCAAGAAAAGTTGTACTTTGTACCCAAAATATTTGTTCATAATTTCTTTTTTATATCTTAGTTTCTGGAGATTTCCACAACATTACATGAATGTAAAACAATACAGATATTTTAAGCTATAGGTACCACCAATAATAGAAAAAAATTATAACAAAGTATGGTGAAAGTGAGAAGCTAATCCTTATGTTTATATAATCTTATAAATGAAATTTTCTCTCTTTTGAAACTAAACAAAAATTATTAAAATGTTGTAGTCAGATTAGAGCGTTCATTTTACAGAATGCCTAGAAACAACTTTGGACTGCTGGGGATAAAACTTAGGGCAAAGCCTTTCCAAATAAATATTTTTTAACTGGCAATTCGAATATGTAATGTATGAAATGTTAGAAATTTGTTTGTGCATTTTTTTCTCTTTCACTACTCAGGACTTCTTGGTTTTTAATAAATTGCTGAATTTATTGGTTTTTTTTTGTTTTGTAAAAGTGAATTTAATTTATTATTAATAAAATTAAAATATAAATTTCTATAGCCGTAGCCGTAGTTTTTCCAACAGAAAATGAAAATTATTGATTTATTTTTGTAGAACACAAGGCAACAATTCTGAACAGTTTGCAACTCATTTTAACCTCGTTTTTTTATTTTCCTTGCTCAACACCAGAAGCAACAACAACAATTCAAATGTTTTGTTATTGTTTGGTAAAGTTTACTGCTCCTTTACCTACCTCCCTTCTGTCCATTTTATCCAACAACTTACAAAAAAAAAAAAATATTACGGCTGCTTTTGTTTTTGTTCCAAAAAATTTTTTTGGCGCAACTTTGTAGCACTGCCTTAAAAGCTAGACGAGACTGTAGAGTTGAGTAGAAAAGAAAACCAGAAAGAAGAACATCGGCCAGAAGCTGTCAACAAAGCTGCCAGACAAAACTGAAAAATGATGCAGTTTTTGTTGTGTGCAATAACATTTTTCAACTTGGAAAAATAACGAGTAACTCAAAACGTAACGTAACGTCAGGAAAATGGTAAAGGGGAAAGGAAAATTTCTTGGTTGCCAACACTCATTGCACTTCAAAATGCACATTTGCAAGTTTTACTTCGATTCTACTTCTTTTGGGAGTTTTTCCCCCCTTATTTTTCTTCTTTTTTTTTTGGAAAATGTTCCTTCATCCTGTGTGATTTTGATGTATGACTGTGTGCGGTATGGAATAAAATTCCAAAAGGATTAAAAGACTCTCCAGCACACACACACACACACAGATGCACGCACACACAAACAAATACTGCCAGTAACACCAAGTCACCATGTTGAGCAGTGTTAGACTTTGCTGGACTACAAACACAAGTAAACATTATAGTTGTTGTTATTGAAATTTTTTGCTGCCATTGCAGCAGAGTAGTCAACTACTTTTACCACTGGTTCTTTATCGAAAATAGTCAGTTGCTCTCCATATATACATACATACATATATGTATGTATTTATTTTTTTTTCTGTTTCACCAAAAACTATTTCAGGAGTTTTACGAATGTTTCTGTGGGCAAAAACTTCTAAAGTTGGGTGGTAGACTTTTTCTTGTGAATATTATTGGTGTTGTTGTTGTTGTTGTAGTTGCTTTTTTAAGCTGTACTAAAATTGGTGCTCGAATGACTGGCTCGATAGTATGAAAGTTTGTAGTGCAATTTTGTTTTTTTTATTTTTTGGTTGCTTGATTTTGGTTTTGCTTGCAACAACTTTTTCCTGCATTCGATTCTGTGCCTTTCGAGAATTCATTTCGTACGATTTTTTCCATTTTTTTTTTTTGAATACGGAATAAAAATATGTTGAATGTGTGTTGGTTCTGCTGCAGCCCAGCAGGGGGCGCTTACAGTGACATTGCACAAGAGAGGGTGACAATGATTTATTGCAAAGAGATACACGACAAACATACGTATGTATGCTTATACTTTCATACATACTAAATTGTTTCACACACACTCATACATACATATGTATGTATTGTATATTTACAATAGTATATAAACACTTACACAATCATATGCATACAATCGTATATTTTACGTATTGAAACTCTTGCACACACAAACCAAACCATTCTTTAAGTAGTAGACTTCACAGAGTCGAATGAAAACATTGTTTTTATTGTAAATACTAGTACTCGTACAAAATATAGAGAAATGCACTGAAATTTAAGAAAAAAAAGGTAAAAAAAAATTCACTCACTCTTGCTTTTCAAAATGAATAATTTCTTCTTTTGCACACAAAGTTTCTATCAAATTGACCAACAAAATAAAGGCAAAATCTTTAGAACTCAAAAGAAAAAAAAAAGAAAAAAAAATCAAATGAACATTCATTTGTACTCGCAATAATTTCATTGGGATTTCTCTTACATTCTCTTCTTTGGTACTTTAAGTTTTACTTTTTTTTTTTTTTGTGTTTACTTTTTTGCAAAAATATCTGAAAGGCTTTGAGTAATTTATGGGCATTTCTTTTCTAATTTTCCAATAGTTTGTATAATTTGGTTCAAGAGAAGCACCAAACTGCGAAATGCTACGCAGAGAAATGTAGACGTAGACGTAAAGTTTCGATGACTTTTGTATTAAATTGCGATTTGGCTGTGAGATAAAATTGAGATTTAATTTACTACAAAATCCAATGGTAAATCTATTTTTAAAACAATTTTATATTTCGTAATGAAATACAGAATCAGTAATTTTTTTTATATCACGAGTTTAAATGTTAAAATGCTGGTAGGTAGTCGTGAGAATTGTTTTGTCGCAAAATAGGCCTCAAGCATTAACTTAAAGACCATATTTAGTGGGAAAATTCTATCCCAAAATAATGCTACGCGCAATGTGAGGTTCAGATGACATTGTTGTATTTGTTTTGGTCTTTAATAGACAAACATGAACAAGTCAGGAGCATCTGCTGTATCTAAAACTTATACAACAGAATTGACAAGGTAGTATTATACCGTGTCTCTCTCACACTTAACTAAAAAACTTTCTATTTAAGAGCGCGGAAGACCCAATGTAGTTTTTCTTTGATTCACTTTTCATCGGACTTTTGGTTTGGTCTAGATGTTATCACTTCTGGGAGTATTTTAGTTGGAACAAATACTACTGATAATTCGATAACCGATTTTTAATATTTAAGTTATTATTCAATATTTAAATTGAAATCTTTAAATAGTACTGTGCGGAATAGTACATATGTAATATAATGTCTGATCTCCGTGTATGTAAGCTGAGCTAGTTAGATAGAATTAGATTTGTATTCTAAATACAGTCCCTATTTTAGAATTTCACTGTATCATTTTGGCTCTTCTAGCTCATCTCAGAAATTCATTTTTCCATTGCTACTACTACGATATCAATACATAGAAACAATTCCATGCTTTTATTTATTGATTTACATCGATCAAACATAGATGCTTTTTGTTCGATGCATCAAATTTAAAAACTTAATAGAAAAGCTTATATTAATACAGTATATCATACAGTGTCGATCCGTAAATGGTTTAAAGAAACCGGCTTATAATAGTAAAACTGAGGCAATGAGCGATGGAGTCATATGGTACTAAGGTCCTGAACTATGATTGAGATAATGGAAGACAAGCTTAAAGCAGTCCGCATCGTGAACTGCCAAGTCAAAAGTTTAAGGTCAGAAAGTGTCTGTGGAGGAAGAGAAAAGGCTCATAAAACATTTGTTTTAGAAACGGATCAAACTTATTGATGAAATAATGAAAAGAACAAATTACCAGTACATATTTATCAAGTTATACACAAGGAATTATCATTACTGACTTCGAAAAGAGTCCTGAAATCGAACTATGCAACAGGATTGGGGAAGACAATAAATCGCTCGTAGCAGTACTCTGTGACATCTACATTCTGTTCTTTTACTTTCATTTTGTTATACATATTAAACGATGCACAGAAAACATCGATGTATTTCGTGATAAATCGATATGACATCGATGCTTTTCCGCGATGCATTACATTAAAAATAACATCGATTCTTTTCACTACCTACTAGTGTATCCAATATAAAGTTATTATAGTTGCAAATAGAAGTATCCATGCTTTCTGGGAAGTCCTCAGCGGTATATCACCTATTTTATAAGAGCTGAAATATTTGCATAATTTTTGTAAATTAGCATGTTCACACGTTCACCAACTGTGGAGAAAACTGCAATATTATAAGGGTTTGAAATATTAACAACAGGGAAGTAGTCTGATGACAAATCCTGTTAAATTTTAGCTTAAATATATTTTTATTCATTCACAAAGTCTAAAATATCTAGAATTGTCAATCGGAAAGCATGTTCCTAAGGGTTTTTGTACTTCTATATTGGTCCTCTGACAGACCATAGAAAAGAAATGTACTGAACTAATCACCAGTCTTGATGAGAACCTTATTAGACGTATGTTTTATGAAGTAATTTACGAATAAGTATGCTGGGCAACCCTTAGACAGCTTTAGTTGTATCTAACGGGTGATTTTTTAGCTATTATCCTTTTGGCAACACTGGTTTAAACAGCTCACACACGTTTCGTGTTTTGTTTCACTGTCAAACATCTTAAGTTTGGGGTATAATTTAACCATGAATCGTCTTACAAGCGAACAACGCTTGCAAATCATTGAATTTTATTATCAAAATGCGTGCTCTGTTAAGAAAGTTCATCGCGCGCTTCTTCCATTTTATGGTCGGTTTAATCGACCCACTGAAGCGGCTATTCGGGCTATTGTGACTAAATTTCGCACCAAATTTACATTGTTGAACATTAAACCACCAACACGCTTACGTAGAGTGCGAACTGAAGAAAATATCGCAGTTGTATCTGCCAGTGTTAATGATGACCATCACTTATCGATTCGTCGCCGTTCGCAGCAATTGGGCCTCTGTTACTCAACAACGTAGAAAATTTTGCGGAAGGATTTAGGTGTGAAAACTTGCATTACATGTGGTTGCAACAAGACGGTGCCACATGCCACACAGCACACGTAACAATGGACTTATTGAGAGGCGAGTTCGGTGAACATTTTATTTCACGTTCGGAACCGGTCAATTGGCCGCCTAGACCGTGCGATTTAACGCGTTTAGACTATTTTTTGTGGGGCTATGTTAAAGTTTATGTCTATACAGACAAGCCCGCTTCAATTGACGGATTGGAAGACAATATTGAAGCATTTATTCGTGAGATACCGGCCGAAATGGTGGAAAGATTATGCCAAAATTGGACTAAGCGGATGGACCATTTGAGGCGCAGTCGCGGTCAACATTTGCATGAAATAATCTTCAAACATTAAATTATATGGACCGTACTATCGATTCAAATAAAGATTTCATGCATTTTTCTGAATTTTATGTGTTTTTTTTTTTGAAAAATTTTCCTATAGCTCTTAAAAAATCACCGATTACTATAACCAGACCAGAGATCAGCAATGAATCGTTTTTACGCTACTCATAAGCACTCATGAAATTTTGAATATATGTGAGTGAGTCAACAATATTGAAATTTAACTATTCTGACACAACGTCGATTAACAACGTTGATTTATAAGTACAGGTTTGAATGAGTATGCGTACAACGTTGAAATCAAACTCATACCATTCGAAATATGTTTGATTCATAAGCCTACTCAGTTAGATTCTTAACTTTAGAAAAATACTTAAACTACTTATAAATGATTTGAGTGACTTGAATCATTCATCAAAATTTACAGTCTTAGTTGTTGTTGCATTTACAAAAAAAGAAACAAGACACATAAAAAGGCAGAGCAGCAAGCAGAGCAAACACACAACTTTTTAGTGAGTATTTTAGTGTTCGTACGCGAATCATACTTATTTTGTAATTCTTGTAAATGGTTAGTTGTGGAGAGTCGAAATCAACAACATTATGCATGTTGTTAAGTATGAATATGATGAGTACTTCAAACTTTGATAATGAGTAGAGGTTTCATGATATCAAAATAATATGAATATGAATAGTGAGAAGCTTAATTTACGTCTTTGAGACACCTTACTTTTGACAGCCTAGACATTGAACGGGCGCTGTTTGTATTATATTCAGAATGTGTTCTATTTTTTTTAACTTTACAGACCTAATTTTCACTCTTAACAAATGTTATAAAAGAAAAGGCTTATTTTTATGCTGAGAGTAGTTCTAAAAACATTTTATTATTGATTCTGTTAATAACTTCGAATGTTTAAGTTCTTAACAGTTTTCTGAATCTATCGTTTATCAAATCTATGCGGTAAATATGTTCCACTAACAATATGTTGAAATGTAACTGTTTGCAAACTATGTTTTGGGTAAAAACACTTTATTAGATGGTCAACAAATAGGTTTATTCGCATTTCATTTTGTATCCAATTTCTGTTGGATTATTCCTTTATGATTTAAGATCTGGCCATATTCAGTTCAATTTTTAGGATTCCAACACTTCTTTGTGGATTTCCGCTGTCTCTTTTTCAATTGAGAAGATATAGTTCTCATCGGAATCTTTTCTTTTTGGACAAAAGTGTTTGCTGGAAAAATTGTTTGTATTTAATTTGTCGTGAGACAGGAAGATCAGAATTTGATTTATTGAGATCTTATACTTTATTAAACAAATACTGCCGCGGAAATCGAAACTGTTGTCAGCAAATGAATCTGAGTGGAGTACGCGTTTTGATTATATATAAATCTTCTACAGTGGTGGCATTGTAATAAACACACCCATATATACGACCTTTTTCCAGTAACAAACAAAATGTAATATTTCCTCAAGGTTTATTGAAATCGGTTAAATATTCTGTGGGGTATACTAAAGCGATGTTCAAAGTAGAGGAAACTTCAAGAAAAGAATTTAACAATAAATGACGCTTTAAATCATAAAAGCAAATAAAATTTCTTGTTCACGTAATTAGCTCACCGTCATTAAAGGTGTACATAATCATCATTTGCTTCGGCGGACGTTACACATTGTCAAGTCGATTGAATTTGGATTTACCACTGATAAAAATGTTTTTTCTGAATAATTTTAACTTATTAATTTATATGTTAGCAAAAGAAAAACGAATTACAAGATTATTTTTGTATTTTATAAGTTTGTGTTGCGCTATATAGTGTAAGTTGTAAATTTTGTTGAGTAGAAGTCAAAGATATTTTTTTTATATTTCTTGAACCCTCTAAACTTGTTTTATTTGACAAAAACTGTTTTTTTTTTGTTTTTACACACAAATTTATTGATTACACAAACATTTCTAAACCAATGTAAAAAAATTTAAACCTTATTAGAAAGGAGAGGGAAGGGCCTTTAAAACTATATACATATTTATATTATTTAACTTAATATGCTATGAGTTTTGATGAGGTAAACTTGATAAATGCGAACTTTTTCATATTTTTCAAGTTTGTCAATTCATAGTAGCAAACTTTAATTAAAAAATATGAAGTAAGTGATGATATTCAGAAAGTGCATTATCTTGTGAAGAGATTAACACTTCGTTTGATCAAATCGGACAAAAATTACCGTAGTTATTATTTATTGGAGACTTCGAGAAATATAAAAAAAAATATTTTTGTGTTCTACTCAATAAAACTCACAACCTACGCTATGTCATTAGCTGGGTGTATTTTGACTGTCGCACCGTGTTATCAGACGATCTGCGGTACTGCGCATGATCGTGTGATCGTGTTGGTTTATGATACGACATTATTATTGGACAATTTTTGGATGTCTGTCACGCGTACTTAGAATTTCAGAAATGCCTTTTTTCATTTTTCTGCAATTAACATTACATAGATCTTTTTTTTCTAAGACAACACGTAAACCATAATATGAAGCAATGGAATCTGGTTTAATATTTTTCATCTGACTGAGAAAATGATAATAAAATACATGTTGTGCTAATTATATGTCGAGATTTCAAAAAAGGAGATGATAATTTTGATAATTGTTGTTGATGTAACAATTTATTTACTAGGTTTTATTAACGACAGTCTGAAAGTTATTTTAAATAGCATGTGACAAATAAAATATTCAACACAAACTAATTTGTGAATATGTGTGCTATTGTTAAGACTACCATTACGTATCAATTCTTTTGATTGTGTCCGTCAATGGATTTCAGGATCTCTCAAAATTCATACAATGTGAAGGTACACCAACGGCAAATGTCTAATTGCGCAATTCCTTGATGCTTAACAAACAAATTATTTCTCTCAGAAAAATTTCTGCCCCAAGCAACGACGGTGCTTAAATACAAAAATTCCTTAACTGCTCCTAGTTGTACTCCAACAATATTTAACTGACTTTGGTGTTGTAGCAAATATTTTGTAAGAGGAGTTTGGGGATTTTAAAGTTGTTTAGTTCATTCTTATATATTATATATATTTATTTATATGTGTATACATATACAATATATATGAATACTTGATATCATTCGAGGGTACGTTTTCAGCTCAGAGTTGATTTTAAATTTTAGTTTTTACCTGTTCCTTGACAACAGCCTTGAATTTATTTTTTAAACCTAAAACACACGAAAATATTTCAGAAAATATTACCTTGACTGTTAATAGACTAAAAAAAATCGACTACAATGTAATGTAAAGAAAATCTTAAAAAATCGAGAATTTTTATACACCTGCCCTCGGAGGACGAAAAATTAACTTTAAACCATGGGTTACTAAATGTAAAACAATAAACACTTGCCGGTTATATTGTTTAAGGAAATTATGCAATAATTTTGTACGGTAATAAAAATTAATATGCGTCCTTCATTTAAAACGCAATTATCTTGGTCATCTCAACACAAAATTACCTTCAGAAATTTGCCTTGTAATTGGTTTGACTTTTCAACTTCAAAATTAAACACCTTCACTGACAGAGCTAACGCACATGACAATGTGCCAGTGAGTGTTTGCAGTAAAAGGGATTTCGTGCAATATCCTTGTGGACAGATTTATGGCAACAGTGTTGAATTGTCATTTTTACACGTGATTTTCCAAAAAAATTCTGTGACTGACCTAAAACAGGTACAAAATTATTAGAATTTCTCTTCAATAATTATGCTGTACTCCTCATTGTATTGCAAAATTATGATTTATGGCACCTAACAAAAGATTTTTTCCTTAAGGTTACTGCTTTAGACTTACAGCACGCACGCCTTTTAAAGAAGATGACTTAGACAACACGAAGTGCTACAGTTTGCTGTTTTTAAGCAAGAATATCCTGATGAATAAATAACTTTTATTTTTAAAATTTTTGGCTGTTCTGTTTTATTCCTTTAAGTATTGGAAAAAAGAAAATGTCATCCTAATAAATCTTTTAATCATAATAATTTGTTTCAATGTTAATACGTTCAAAATATTTGAAGACTCAATAAATAACGCAACAACATGTTCGGTGTGCTGTTAATGTCATACAATGAAATACTTCATATATCATCATGTTCCTTCTAAAAAAAAAAAGAACTCAACAAATCCTACCAAACAAAACCATCGTACTCACCTTTTTAGCAAAATAATTTCAACCCAAATACTGGCGAAATAAAATTGAAAAACAAAAACAAAAAAATGTGAAAAAAACAACAAATTCGAATAAACGACAACTTTAGTTACTCCTTTTCGGATAATATAACGCATTCAGTCATTGGCAAGCGTTGCGGAGTCAGCAGAAGAAAGAAAACAACACCAACAACTATTAAAAGTAAGGTGTTGTCGTCGTATGTTGTACGTAGATTTTAATATTGTATACCGGCATTTAAGCGATTGCACTGCGAATTTAACGTTCAGAGAGATTCTTAAAGGTTATACACGAAATAAAAAGAGATTTTAAGGGAGTTTGTAATAAAAATTGTGATTTCATAGCACAACACTGGAGTAAAATAAGTGTCTACCATCGTATTGGATAACATAGAGAGACTGGGACTGTTCAGGAAATAGAAGAATTACATGGAGTCTCTCACACCAGCTTAAGAATTTATGTAATACGGTTGACAATTGTCCATTCTAACATGAAATCTGCCGATCAAGCAAAACTACAAGATCTGATGTGTTTAGCGTGATTGCAGGACTCAAGTTAAATGTCAAGAAAACTAAGATCATGAGAATAAACAAAGTTAGTACGGAGAAATATCTCGACAGTTCGGCGCGATAAGTTAAGAGATGAAACGCGTAGTACTCTCTGTTGCACGAAACTGATTACATTCATGCAAAATCTATATGCATTCATTAATAAGTGTTTCAGAGTCATATGCAATATGCTCTGAGACAACACTATGTTTAGCGTAACACGGATCACTGCTGAGTTTCTGGAAAAAAAAACATTGTGTTCGAATTAAATCTTCTTAAATATTTTGAATAGATTTGGGTCATATCAGCTACGCTATGAAGTATAGAAAATTGGAAAATTTTAAGTTAAAGGCAAAATCACATTTTGATTGGAATTTGATTATGTTTTGTTGTATTATAGCCTTTACAGTTTAGGCCTTATAGATGTCATTTAAAGATTCTTTGTGCATGGTTTAGATAAATAAACTTTTTCTTTGAGATAATCCCACAGAAAATAGACCACAGACCTTAAATACAGCGTAATTTCGTAAAATTTTTGTTCAAAACAGTAATGATTGCATTGTAGCATGGTGTTGTAGGTATTACATATCATCAGAATACATATTAACAATTCACAATAAAAATCCCAAAGCATACAATACCTTAAAGTTCATTTCAGGCTGCATTTTCAAAGACACATAAATAAAGAAACTCCATTGTAAACACGGATGAAAGGAAAGATCTATTTTTATAACGGTGAAAATTTTATTCGTTAATTTAGCTATTTACACACATATGTACATACATACATGGTTAGTCATTACAACACTTCACTCAGGATTACGACCTAGCTTCTCACACCACTTATGTTGTGTGCGTTAATTTTTTACATGAGTGACGACTCCGAACGACAGATTTGAGAGAAACTTTTTACGGCAATTTTATTTACTCTCAGAGTTTTTTCCAGAAATCTGCTGTGAGGAAGTCGCCAAAGAAATCGTTAGTATAATTCGAATATTAATTATTAATTATTCTTAATTTTTGATCTAAGTCATTTAAAGAGAGCTATTTTGTAAAAATAATTGCGTTTAAAAAGTTTACAAATTTTAAAAACTGAAGAAGCCGCAATGTTTTTTGTGTCTCCTGTAAAATTTGAAAAAAGGGACTTAACACATTTGCGAATTAGACTAACGAAAAATTTTTTTCATAAAGAATAATACTTCACCAGAAAAATAGTTTTTAGCAAAAACATGAGGTCGTTTCCAGTTACATTAATGCACAGTCGACAGTTCTGATTTTCATTTGATTTCAAGTCTCGTACTAGCTGAACGTTCTAAGGTCTAAGTTGCAATTCCTTACGCCAAATTCACCATGTGGTGGTTTCAAAATGCGAAATGTATTGGACGAAGTTAAGAAAAAAAATTGTTAACAATGATAGATCGAAATAATGGATCATAACGGGTAACGGGTTTCGAACATTATTCCGAATTCTTTAAAGAAATGCATTCTATTGCATTAATTGCAGTTAGAAATTGTTAAGAATTTTTAATTCTTTTTTTTTTTTTGGTTGTTGGTTTATATACTGTAACATTTCTTTCGGACACATACTTTTTCAATAAACATCGCTGATATTAATGACGAAGTTTTCGGCTCAAAGCAAAAAAAAAAAACTGGAATATGTTTGTAAGAAAGGAACAAGTATTCTTATAATGTTTTTCCTCTGGTTTTTTTTTATTTATTTTTTTGTTTATAAAATACAAAACAAATTAATCCCGAAATCAACTTAAAGACAAGAAAATCTTGGTGAAAAAAAAACACAATTCGTTGCTTGTATGAATTTTTTCAAGCATTCTACGAAAGCAGTCTCAGAAAGTGCGTTGGTGAAACCCTGTCTCTAGACGTGCAGCCCATAAAAAGACACATTCGCTTCTATAAAACTTTATACAGAAGATGATTAAGAAAATGATGTGTTGTGCTCAAGCTACAGTAATAGCAAGAACAACTTTAAAGCGAAAGATGATGAAGTTGTTAAAAAATATTTTTTTTTTCTTTTATTTTCTTCAACATTCGTAAGTAAACCTTTCTGTAACTTATACCCCGGAATCATTCGTAATAAAGTTGTTATTTTTGTTTAGTTTTTATTTGAGACCTGCTTGATAGTGATGCTGACTGTGAGTGCCAGTGCCAGTGCCAGTAAGAGTGTGGTAGGGCGGGAGTTGCATGCTTTACCAATAAACAATAAAAATATTTTATCATCTGCATGTTATTGGTAAGATGATGATGATGATGATGATGATGATGATGACGATGATGCTGGCGATGATTCTAAAATGTCGAATTGGTTGTCTTCTCTCTGGTTAAACAACATCTTTAGCATTTGTACTCTTGTTTCTTATTTTATTTTTTACATTTTCTTGTTTTAAGGCGTATTCTCTGTGTTTGTATTTGGTCGATAACTGTCTGTATGTCTGCCCGACGGTTGGCCGCTTCCAATAATATCTCATCCCATCTGCATATTTGTATGAAAATAGCTCATTTAATTTTGCTGTCACCTGATTTATCACCTTTCTTGTAAATTTGTTATTCATTAATCTTTTAATTTTATTGATTTTTGCGTTTGCATTTCTTAAACAAACGTTTTTCTTTTTGTTCTTGCTTTTGATTTCTTTTTTTCTTTCTCTTCTTTTAATTTAAAAGGTGTCGATGAAAACAACTAAACGCAACAAGAAATTTAAAGTCATACAACGCGTTTTCAAAGCTAATATGGTTGCGAATTCAGCTTCAGTTTTTAACAAAAAAAAAAAAATCAAAAAAAAATGCCGTCCATATTATTCATTATGAAAATGGGTGGAGAATTTTAAATCATAGAATTAAACTTATTTTAGGTTACACACGTTCGCTGGAATGTTGTTTCTGAGATCACCATATTTCTATGTCGGGAGTATTATTTTCGATACACAAAAATAAGTTGAAATTATTGAATGAAATACTTATTTTGAATTGAATCCATTGATTTCAAATCATCCAACTACTCCAAAATGTGTTCACAAATTCTGATTACTTATGTACATATGTACACATACATACATAATTGATCATTACAACACTTTAGTCAGGATTACGACCTAGTTTCTCTCACCATTTTTATACATGAGTGGTGGAACCTACAGTTTAAAGTCGGCTCCGAACGACAGATTTTTGAGAAACTTTTCACGGCAATTTTCTATTTACTCTCAGTTGCCGAAAAAATATTTTTTCATATTTCAGTGAGTTGGAGATGTCTGACCTAGGGTTTGATCCGAGGCCTCACGTCTAATAAGCCAACACATTACCTACTCGACCAAGGCCACCTCACTTTTGTAAAGAATATAATTATGAACGCTTTCTCATTCAATAACATTCATGAAATATGAACTCTTTTAAATGTCTTTGCATACAATAAATTTTATATGCCGAGCTAAAATTAAAAAATTTATATTTTTATCGGTTAACAATCGAAATAAATAATCGAAATAATCTATCGAAATCTTTTCATGACAATGCTTTCATTTGAATCAATAAATTCTAATAGAGTTGTAATGAATTTTTTTTTGAAATGAAAATGTTTTTCAATTGATTTTTTAAATTGTTACTTCATAAATAATGTGTCTAAACCACTAATTAACCTTCAAACTGTTTCAATTTATTTGATTATTATTTCCAACGCAGAAATCATTTTTAATGAAGAAAATCGTTAAAGAATTTTAAAGCACATGAAAAAGACGAGAATCTTCTCAATTCCCTTGTTTTCACTCAATATTATTTCACTATTAAAATTGTTAAAGACCATATTGAGGGCAATTTGTTACGCCGATTAACTTAAACGTTTCATTATATACAGGATTATGTTTTTTATGGTCTTAACTCCACTTAATAAACCCAATACCGAAGGCAGCAGAATCACGCACAAGAAACAAGAAAAAGTGGAAACATCCTCCATAAAATGAATCAAATGACTTGGGATTTTTCGGTTTTTTTTTTCACTGCCCGTTAGAGGGATGAATGCTTTAGACATACAGTGGTGGTTTTTAAAGCTTAAATCCATTGCCAAATATTGTTTGAAATTAAACGAATGAAAAATGGTAAAAAAGAAAATTTGACAATATGCTGCTAAACATTTTAAGCTCTTTTAAATTATGACCCCAGAAAACCTCAGAAGAATTTCTGTTTTTGTGGTATTTTTAAATAAATATTATAAATTTGTTTCTAAAAGCATAAGCAAAAGGCAAATGGATATCGAATATAAAGAAATGAATAAAAAGAAGGGGTATGTGGCATAGAGTTAACAGAAGCGGGAGTGGTGTTGCAAGTATTTAGTTAAATGCTTAAAAATTGTGACTACTACTACTACTACTACTATGTACTACAGAAATAATAATGAACGAAATCTATGAATATATCTGAAACTATTCGATTTGAAACCATTCTAATGATGTGATACTGGGTTGCCCCAGCATAATTTGCCTAACGTTGTTTAAGCAGCATATCGCCCTTTTATAACCATTGTGAAGCGGCATGTGAGTCGTTGCTGCTTTAGGTTGAGCATAAAGATTAATTTTGTCAAAAAAAAAATTTTTTTTTGAAACAGCAGAACTACGAGCGTTGCGATAAACAAAAAGACAAAAAAAATAAAAGAAAAAGGGGAAACGAAATAAGTCAAAATGATTAATGTGTTTAATTTTTTTTCTTTCCTTCATCTTCATTTCTCTTATTTCTGTTTTCTTTCAGTCTTATTTTGAATACAACTACAATAAAAACAGAATTAAGTACGAAATGAAAAGATACACAATTAAATATAAAGAAAGAATAAAATCGTGTAGAAAAATAAAATTTCAATTCTTTTGCGTATAAAATCTTAAATTTCACTCTAAAGCCGTTTCTTAAAATATACACAAAATATTCACAATGAAAATTCTCAAAAGCAGCTGTGTAAAAGAATTTAATGTTCCTATATTTGTCACATTGCTATTACAGGTTACCTTTTTTAATTCATAAATATTTAGCCTGTCCACCTAATTCACAGGTGATTCCTATTCCAAGTTACTAAAAATTACCTGTGTTATCAAACATGACTTCTGACAAATTCACCACTCTATATCAATACAGAAATAGGTATTAATTTTTTAAATAAATTCCCAATAAATGTTAGAAGAATTTATGATTATTTATTGACCTTCTGAATCAGAATCAGAATCTCATATTTTGTATTTATGGTAATAATATAGATTTCATTCCATTGAAGCACTGAATCCTGATTTATTTTTTTTTATCCTTTTTTGAAAATAATGACGATTTACTGGTTGTCTTTCATTTATTAAAATTATTTTTTGATCTTTTTTTTAATTTAAAATTTAAAAATTTTTTAACGCATTATTTTTTGTTTCTTTTGGTTCATTGTGTTGCTACAAACATGGATTGTACATGGCATGTGTTTCCATGTTTTTTTTTTTGTTTTTGCTTTAATTCATCTCTCTTTACCCTCCCCCAGTATGTTATTTGTTCTACAATTGAAAATCATCCAAAAACAGACACATGCACTCACGCACACGAAAGAGAAAAAAAATTAAAGAGACACAAATGGCATGCATCCCTGAAATCAGACGCAAATAAAACACTCTTTTACACACATATTGTTGTAGATCTATGGACATCTCCTTTAAATATGGCTGCTTAGACTAATGGTTGTTGTTTTTGTAACTGTGTGTGTGCGTTTACTTATTGTCGTGATGAGGATATTTTTGTTGCTTGCCTGCCTGTCTGACTGTTTCTTTAATACTCATAGACATGGCGTTTGTCATGATAGAATTGTAGTTTTTTTTTTGTTTTTAATTTTTTGGTTCAAATCATACAGTAATTGATTAAATAGGTAGTAAAATGAAACATTTTAAATTCAATTTTTCAACTTTTTTGTTTTAGAAATTTAAAACAAGACTCTTTAAATATCCGTATAAATTTGAAAAAAAATTTCCCGAAATAAAGTCTGAAAAAACCCCCTTAGCAGCGTTTAGAGCATAGTGTTGCTCATCATTTTTCATCATTTTCTCTGTTTGAAACAGCTTCAGAGTCAATGCAGCTGAATCAGTAAAATCCAATGTTCCTAGAGAATAGTTAAAGCAAAGACACCTTGCCTTGGTTGAGTGAGGAGCAGATATACTTACGTATGTATGGACGGTGTAACAGACAAAATAGATTACATTGGTGCCAAGATTTATGGCTGTGATCAAGTATTTCCCGTTTTTTTTTTTGTGTACAGAAAAGACTCATGTTATAAAAGATTTTCCTTATTTTTGGTTTTTTTTTCTTAGTTTGGGTTGTTGTAATTGTATGTGCTGCTCCTCTAAAGATTATTTTGTTGTTTTAGTCGTTGTGTATGCATGTATTTTGTTTGTAGAAAATGCATTTTCTTCTATAGGTTTACCTTATTTTTTATAAAATTTGTTTTATGCTCTAAGATGTTGTAAGTGAGAAAAAGAATAATGTCTTATGGCTGTATCCATAATATGTCGAAGCCGTAAATATTCTTCTGCACTACTTTGTATGACTTAAACATTTTGATGGATTTCAAGATGCCAAAATAGCAACATTAATAACTAACGCATACTCGAACATTTACGTTTTGTACGCATTTTTAGAATTTTTTTCTTCTCATTTATAAACAAAAAAAAAAAAAAAACTTTACAAAAGTCTTTTAGAATAATGGGATTCTAATTATGGCACCAAAATTTAAACGGATTTTTTAAAGTATTTTTACAGCACTTAAACACAATTGCAATAGATTTAGAGAATACATTTTAAAACAGAAAATTCAAAAATTTTTTATTTGTATTATTATTAGTGATTGAATGAATAATAACTTTTAAAATTTTAAATATTTTCATTTGCCATGACAAAGTAAATTGCAAAAATCTCCTTCACCATTAAGAAGTTACCCATTCGCCTCTCCTTTCCATATGAGAGTTAAGACCACAAATTCTTGAAGAGAAATTTTAAAATATCTGTATTAATAGCATAAGAGAACTGAAACCAAAATTTTTTTACGGAAATCGAAAATGCCATGCAGAGATATTGAAAATTTGTTGTGGAGAAATTGAAGAATGATTTCTTATGATATGGTTAGGATTTTGTGGAAACGAGTTGCTAGAAATCCGATACTATGACCCAATTTTAAAAATTTGTTTAGTGATATTTTAGATATTTGAAAAATAGATGTGACCTTATAAATATTTTATTATAATATATTCTATTATAACATTGTTGCGAAAATGGAAAAATCTAAATACTGGTGTTTTACTTTTACATCGTTTAACATTAAAATTATAAACAAAAGCTACAAAAACAAAAACAATGAACTTGTTTACAAATTATCGCACTGCGTAATATAACAACAAACACCAGCATAAAAAAATGAGAAACAAAAATACAACAAAAAACTACAAGAATAAATTAAATGTAAACAAAATACACGAACAACAATAATGAAACAACGATGTTTAGATTTATGGAGATCTAGAGAATTGAAGCCACGAACATTTGACTTCAGGAACATTCATTAGACTGTTTACGATGCCACATAAAAGGCAAGGCAAAACAGGCAACTGAGGTAGTAAAAGTTCAGTCAGTTGTGTGTGAAAATTGTTGTTGTAACATCAAGTTGTGAACAGTGGCACACACACAATTGTACGAATAATAAAGAATTTTTATTAAAACTAAACACAAATTTTTTTTATTCTGTTTGCAATCTACGAGCCCATATTTTTAACGTTTTTAAAACGTTAAAACGTAACAATATATTATATTACATATATATACATATATATATATAATATTATACATATATAGATAATTAAAAATTAAACATATACAGATAATTAAACAAATAACATGAGTCGTTTATTTTGAAAGTGGTTTATGTCCATTTTTAAAAATATTTAGTTAATGATAAACAATAATCACAATACTATATATACTTTTTTTTATAAACAATTTAAGTCTAGTATCATTAAAATCGCTATGATTTGGGGCACTTGAAAATTAACTAGTTAACGAAAACATAATAATTTATTTTGAAACTGGTTTAAGTCCATTGAAATCCATAAAATTGGCAGTAACATGTTTGAAAATTGTGCAATCGGCAGAAAATAATGCAGATATTATTGACCATAAGTTTTTGCTATCAGGACATTTATTTTTGCCAAATGATAGTAATTTTGGAGTGATAGAAATGACTTTGAAGAAAAATAATTTAATGTATGTCCACCAGGGTTACTATGAAACCATAAAAGTATGTCGAAAGCGTGTAACAAATATTATATTATGAAACGTGAACATTTTTTTCCACAAAATCTCTGGAAGAAGCAATTCATAAAAGATTAAAAAACTTTAGTGGCGAACCTGTAAATTGGCTAAGGATATGTTGGATGCGATTTATAAAAACTGAACACTATAATATGATTTATAAAGAATCTATGATTTATAAGTGGATACAGAGTTCAAAATACTTGATTTGTTACCTTGTCGGGGATGACCAAGGAACTTTAGCAAAATAAAATTAATACCATTATACAAAAATGTACGTCCTATTCCAACTCCTAAGTATAAGGATAACTATTTAGAAGAATCACTATCACTAGTGGAGTTACTTTAAGTGAAAAAATTAACTTATAATAATATTAAACAAAGGACACAAAGTGCACTTATTCGTTTTCACAAACAAAAAAGTCATTTTATTCATTTTGAAAGTGGTTTAAGTCCATTTGAGGTTCTGAAACACAGCTTATTTTTATAGTAAAGTTTACAAAACATATTACGTTATATATTCTAACATGTTTAAGGTCAAATAGCCATAAAAACCACTTAAAACCAGTTAACAGTATTTTTGAAACAATTCAAACGCAAACCCTTAAATATCTCAATATAAGAAAAAATGGTCTTAAACCACTTTCAAAATAAACAGCTCATATATTATTCTATCCTGTGTGATGGTCTCATTTAAAAATAGAAGATAGTAGCCATAATAATTAGTTTGTCACTTCGATTCAGAAATACAAAAACAGATATAAAGATAAGATAAAAAAACCTTCAGATGAGCCTATTGTTATTGAAGAAGTGGATGACATTTATTGAACAAGATCGGCCCGTAGGAGTTCAAGATACATCGGGTGGAGTAAACAGGCCGTAGTGTATATTCTAAAAATAAAGTGTCGTTGTAAGATTTAAATTAAGGATATGATGAAACATAAACACAACGTTCATAATTTAAAAACTATTTAAATACAACTACTTGAAGTTAGTGACAGTCGTACTATCCCTGTAGAATATATGTATGTATGTTGTGCCTCGCTTAAACCTGTATTTGCCATTAAATGAAGATATTTTTTGGAAATGTTTCGTTTTGAATGATTCCTTTTACTAATCTATTCCTTTATGTTGAAAATTTTGAAAATATTGAATTTGAAATACCATACAAGAAAAAAAGTAACACAGTTCCTTAAACGTTTTTTCTTTTTTTAGTTCAAAGAATTTATCAAAATTTAAAATGCTTCAAATAAAAAATAAATTCAACCCGAATAAAAAGAAAAATAAAGGACCCGTAAGGGTGGCACAACTGCTGTTGTCTGTGATAAAATAGTATAAGAAGGAATGAATAAATAAAAGAACATATTATAAATTGTATGTATATATTGTATGTATATACATATAATAACATGAGATTGTTCACATCGTATAAAACAGAAAATACTGCAATGTAGCAGTTAAAAGATACAACAATACTCGTAGGATATTGCAACCATATTGAAAATTATTAGAAGAAAAAAGTAACAGACTAGAGTATTTCCTGCTGTTGTATGCAAAAAAAAAAAACAGAAGTAGAGAGAAAACAACAAAAGGTGTGTTTGAAAACAAAAAAAGAATCGTAAACTCTTGAAAATATTAGTTTTGAAACGTTCTTTAATTTATATTCTAATTATAGATGCAAATCAAAGATATTCATCGACTCAAACTTATGTTGTCATGAGTACCAAGAGAAATCAAATTTAATAATTTAAAATTTTACAACTGCTATCGATGCATGAAGTACAATTTGTACATTTGCTCACTTGAGTATTTTCATCATCATTGTTAGGACATCAGGGGAAAATATTGATTCGACTGTATTGTAACTATAAGTGCGTTTTCTTTTTTCCTTTTTAAACTTTTTTAACTATTTATTGAATCTTCAAGAAATTGCGTTGAAAATATGTATGTATGTATGATATCTTAACCCTTCATTGCATGATTTTTTATTTTTTCGTGAAATAAATGACACTGCTATAATTCAGGCTCTATATTATGGAAAAAGTAGTCAAAAAATATTTAGTTCAAGTAATTAGCAGAAAATTAGTAAAAACTCATATGAAGGAAATTTCCATCAACATGCAAATCTACATGTTTAGCTCAGTACAAAGAAGACACAAAATAAAATATAGCTTTTTATATTATTTTTATTCCACATGATAATTGAAAAACAATTATTGTTCTTATTTAGGCATAAATTTACCCCACATTTGCTACAAAATATTGTCGAATAGCCTTTGCAATTTGGATATTTACATCTGAGTGATCCTCGTACTTTTGGCCAATGTTCAAAACCATCTTTTCTAATATCTTTTGGGGGTGCAGGAGTTGTAGAACCTCTTTTTCTCTTTGAACACAGTTCTTGCTCAATTGAACTGCTTGGACGCCCGCGCTTGGAATTCGTCCCTTTATTGTATAAAACACAGGCCAACTCATTTCTAAATTGACTCAAAGTTAGCATATTCTTCTGAGGCAAATTTCTTTCCCCAGCATTTTTTTTATAAATTATCCAAGAATTTATAACTGCAAGATCAAATAAATGAAAAATTCGCAAGTACCACTTTTTTGACCTTAATGTAATGTGGTTTCTTCCCAGAAAGCTGTCCATAAGATCTACGCCTCCTATGTGTTTATTATATTCTTGGACAACAAATGGACAGGTTATGCTAATTATTTCTTTTTTGGTTTTATCAAATCTAGTAGTTTGAGATAAAAGCAATGCTTCAGCTGTTCGAGAGGATTCCTGATCATCTATAGCATCGTCTTCTTCGACTTCGTCCCCTACATTATCCTGGATGTTTTCCTCTTGCAACACTTTTGCAATTTCAACAGCGTCTTGGTCCTCTTCATCAGAATTTTCAACATCAAGACCATCTTCTGATAGCAAACCGTCTTCAACCTGAGCCAAAAACGTTTCAATATCTTCTTCATTTAAATATTTCTAAAAAAACAGTATTTTGTAGTTTATAACAAATAAGTTTTTGCAATACATTATAATTGCAGCTGGTGCATAATGATGTAAATTTCCATCATATAGTTTTTTGAAATAATAATTGATATTTAAAAAAAAATTGTAAACAATTTTACTAAAACATTTAGAACTAACCTTTTTTCCAGTCATTTTCGATTTTTATTTTAAAAAATTTCGTCCGACCTTCTTTAAAAAACACCAAAAGTACTTAAGTTTTTGCACACTTTACCAAATAGCAATGGAATAAAACAAAATCAACGTATTTGTGGGGAATTCGCTTTTTTTACTTAACAATAGAATTCAGTGTGTGAACTACTTATGTGAGATGTTGTCGACATCAAGCAATTCTTACCACACTGTTTCCATTCTTTTTTTTTTCCTGAAAAAACGTTATGATGGAAATTTCCATCACGATGCAATGAAGGGTTAAATACAAAGAAGTCTATTTATGCCTTATCAATGTAAGGGACAAATTTGGCATTCAATATGTTTGATATTTTGAAAATATTTTATTTATTTATTTATTTATTATTAATTAGATTACAATTACAAATTATATACTAATTATATACAAGCGGACTTTCTTGACCATGTGTTGGGTGTAGTTTCACAGACCAGAGTCTCTGGTGGGAATCGAACCCACGACTCTCACACTAATAGTCTAGCACACTACCCACTAGACCACCAGGGCACCCATTTTGAAAATATTTACGTATCTTATGTGGAGATAAGAACTTCTCTGTTTTAGGCAAAAATGTGCACGGTAGTCCAATATATTACAAGCCAGCGGATTCAAGTAAAATAAATGTTTTTAAGTTCTTCCCTCAATATTTAACAATCTCAATGACCACTGAAACATTGAAATCGTCATACATGTTCGAATTTATAATGAACACTACGGTGCTGCCGTGCTCACATTTAATATCACAAAGTAAACTTTTTGAAGTCGCCGTAGTCTAGTGGGTAGTGCGTTGGCTTATTAGACGTGAGCCCTCTGTTCAAGCCCCAGGTCAGGCATCTCCAACTGAACGAAATATGAAAAAATATTTCTTCGTCGATTTCCTCTCAGCATATTTTTGGCAAAAACTCTGCCAGTAAATAAACCTGCCATGAAAAAGTTTCTCAAAAATCTGTCGTTCGGAGTCGACGTTAAACTGTAGGTCCCGCCACGCGTGTATAAAATTAACGCACACAACTTAAGTGGTGTGAGAAACAAGGTCGTAATCTGGACTGAAGGGTTGTAATGACCAATTATATATGAATGCATGTAACAAATCACTTAGTCTTTGGATATGTAGAAGAATTGAGTGAAGTACATACTTGGAAAGTTTCTCGAGTTCTAATGCGTCAACCACAGTAGCTTGTGTTAAAATTTAATTAAATTTCATTCAAATATCAAGACTAAAGAAATTGACAGAGAATTTCAGTTTTCGTAATGTGAACGGAGACTACGTATGGAAATGTTGAAATTAATATTGACTCTAAGATGTGGTTTCCGTTTCATATACAATATTTCTAATTCACTGTATCTTCTTTTATAGAAGATACGACAACTAGCAACCAATAAATCAAAATCATTTTCGAATCTTTTCACAAACATCACAATAGTAAAACAGAATAAATAGTGAAAAAAATCTCTCAAGTAACAACAATATCGAACACATGAAATTTTTTTCCAACTGTTGTTTCCAGTTTTTCGTGATTTATTTACAAAAAGAAGTCAATAATTCATAAAAGATGACAATAAATCTTAAAAATCTTCAAAAATAGAAGATGAAACCAAACGAAGAAATAAATAAATAAACTTTAAAAGTGATATTTTTAAGAAGCGTCATCTAAAATACAGCACAGTGGGCGGTAAAATATTTAAATTTCTATTATTTTTAAATATTTTTTTGTTTGTTATCTTTTTGCAGTAGTTATCCTATTTTATCCATCCAACATGTGCGGGCGTATGATGTAAATATTGCATAACATTTGCATACGAGGGTGGCATAATTGTTTTTTCAACAGCAGGTCACAAAAGAACAGGAGACTGTGTTTTGATGGATGAATTGCCGTTTATTTATGCTCAAGTCATAAAACCATAAAAACTTGAGAAATTTTTAACGGTGGCTCGCTATGAAAAATTATGAAAATATGAGAGAAGCATAAAAAAACTGTGGGATTTTAGTTTTAACAACTGAAACAATGACTTTCTTAGTTATTGTTGTTGTTTATTAGAAATGCTCTAATTTATGTCTGCTTTGCATATGAATGTACACAGTTAAGGAATTTTTTTTCTTTCATTTCATTTACTTGCGACTTCAAAATGTTTTATTTTAAAGGGAAATTTAAAAAAAAAAAATAAGAAAGAATATGACAATTTGTCAATTTTTTTTCTTCGTTTTCTCGTTTTTTTTAGTGAATTGTGAATTGTGAAGTGTAGCAGAAATTGTCATACCAACCAACGGTGTTCTTGCCAACAACAGTAATGAGCTGTTGGTCTTATACTCGTACATTTGGTTTTTGGTTTTTGCTTTTTCATTGGTGTGTGTTCAGGAAGTCTAAAAGGTTAATGTTTTATTTTGTTTAGTTGGAACATGTTGGCAAAACATGCAATAAAACATTTTCAAAATAATCTTCTGAAGAAAAAAAAAAAGAAAAGAAACTTTTAATACAAACTACACCGTCAAAATAACAAGAAAATGTCGCAAAAAGTAAAACGAAAACAAAAAAATGTTTTTTATTTTTTCGGTTACAACTAAAGTCACACATGTCAAAGTTGGCACAAAATGACACAATAAAAGACACGTTCTTGTTTATTTTTTCACTTCATTTCAGTTCAGTTCAGTTCATTTTATTTTATTTTATTTTTATATAGAAAACTAACAAATTTAAATTAAATTTTTTTTGTTGTTTACGAAATTCTTGGAACTCTTTTTATATGTATTGCAAATGTTCTCAAGAAATACAAACATTCCGGCAAATATTAAACAAATACAAGACTGAACTTTTATAAAATTAAGGTCTCGCTAGCAATTTCTTAACGATTCTAACGGATACATATTTTAATAGTTCTTCTATTTTATGATTTGTTTATTCATTAATAAAACGAAAATACACAAATGAAATGTATGTATATATTTATATGCATACACAGGTACGTACATATGCATGAACGTGAATGTGAAGTCGCAAAAGTTCATTACGGTTTTATTAAGAATAAAATATAAAATTATTGTAAGATATCCGAATTTGGTTTTAAAGGATTATTTTTCATTTGACTTGAAATCGCCGTAGTCTAGTACGTAGTGTGTTTGCTTACTAGACGTAAGGCCTCGGTTCAAACACCAGTTCAAATATCAAAAAGAAATATGAAAAAATACTTCTTCGGCGACTTCCTCTCAGCAGATTTCTGGCAAAAAAAACTAGGAGGTTAAATTAAAAAAAAATTGTTATGAAAAGTTTCTGAAAAATCTGGCATTCGGAGTCGACTTTAAACTGTAGGTCCCGCCACTCATGTATAAAATTAACGCACACAACATAAGTGGTGTGAAATGCTAGGTCGTAATCCTAACGGAAGGGTTGTAATGACAAATTATGTATGTATCTATTTTTCATTTGACTATATTTACATTAGCCCACATTATTTTCGTAAGTCCACATCTTTAAAACGCTCATAGCCTCGGGTTTTTCTTTCATCGGGATATTTTTATTACAGCATTTTTATTTTTTGTTTCAGTTACTCTGCTGGACTTTTTAAACGTAATTTCTCAAAACTTATTTAACAAATTAGTTGTCACGATATCCCAAGCTCAAATAATAGATCCAAACTCTTTGAAAACATTTATATGTATAATAAATAATCAAAAATATTTATATTTTAGACCACAATTTTTGTTTGTTTTATTTTTCTAAAAACTCCAGTATTTTTAGAGTAACAGCAAAAATTATGAGTTTAAATAGATCAGAAATATTTCGGCCGTAGAAAAATGTAGATTATTTCCTTCGTTCGAATTATTAGGACAATGTTTTTCTTAATTTAAATATTTAATTCAAATATTTCTGTTATAAATTTCATTCAAATTCATTTCACAATATTTCAAATTTTTATTGAATGTAGTGACCAGCTCATATAATTTTATTGTATTTTATTCCATAGTCTATCAATATTATATCATTCATATTGTGGATAAACAGATTTTACGAGCGTCCTTATATGCTATTATTTAAATACGTAAACATAGGGTGGGCGATTTAGAAGTTTAAGAAATAAAAACGATTTGAAATTTTGCCAATTTTGTTTGTTTGTTTTTGTTTTGTGAAGTACAATTGTTCCGGATAGATGTGGAATATTATTTCATTCATACGGCTGCTGTGGCTGGCCTCACAATACCTCAATCGATCGAATCAATTATCGTGTACTTTTTCGAGTTTATGGGGTCGTATCACGACAATGGCATTAGGAATATTGGCATTTGTATGCTCAATTGTCTCTGGTTTGTTGCTGTAATACTTTTATTTAACGGCGCCACACAGAAAATAGTCCAACGGTATCAAATCGAAGCTACTTGGAGACCAATTGACATCACCATTTCGGCTAATTGAACGACCATCAAACGTTTGACGCATTAAATCATGAAATGTTTGGCACCATCCTGTTGAAATCAAACATCGTTCGCATCAACACCATGAAGAGAGGGTACAAAAAAATTGGTTACGATGGTGCGATTTGTGTCTGCATTGACCACAATGATTGCGCCGTCCTCATTTTCAAAGGTATATGGACTAATGATGCCTACGCTCCACCATCCGCACCAACCAGTCACTCGTATTGGATGCAATGGCTTCTCTAAGACCACGTGTAGGTTTTCTGAGCTCAAAATATGGCAATTTTATTTATTAACTTACCCCACAAAGATGGAAAAGGGCTTCATCCGAAAAGATGATTTTTTTTGGCAACATTGCTCAAGCGTAAATCGATTCATTACATTTAGTGGAGATTATATACTGAATTTTGTGAGAGAATCGAATGATTAAAGTATTGGCAGATTCGAAATAATCGATTGTTCAAATTTAAACCGATAGATGGCCAACCAAATATAACCGTCGTATTTTATATTTTGCGTAAAAATGTTTATGAGTGTTAGGCCGTCATTATCACTTTTATTTGGAAAATCAGGAACAAACTTTTTCCAACAATAAATGGTAACTGAAAGTTAAAACTGTTAAGTAACAAAGCATTAAAAAGTAAAATACAATCTATTATCTGATATTTAAGTGGAAATGACATTTAACTCAGTGCATAAATACTACAAACATGCAACATTGTGGCTACAACAGACTTACGACTTGGTGGTACGTTGTATTTGAAAACAATGACGCTGTGAGTTTAAGTACTTTTGACAAGAATGACTATTGACTACACTATTCGAATGTATAGAATTCAAAACAAAATAATAGTTTTGTGACTATTGGAATAAGGTTTTATACGATCTTACTTGAAAATCTGTCTTAAAATTGGGACAAGTTTTCAATCCGTATAAGCATACATATGTAGTATATAGCCATTACCATATTACTACGATATTAGCTTAGCATTTAATACTCTGCCTATATGCTCAATCAATAAGATGATCGTTAGTGTTGAGGCCTATTGCACGCACTTTATCATAGTCAAACAGTTTTGTATTATTTTTAATAATTTTAAATTTATTTTAATAAACCAGCCTGAGGTTATTGCATGACACGCACTGCTTAGACGCTGTATAAAATGTCATGTCCATTTCTTTAGTAAAAAAAAGTAAAAGAAAAAAGAAAATATCAGACACAATGACTTTCAAATGTCCTACAGTAAAAACTTTAACTATATAAACAAAAACAAAACAAAAAATATTAAAAATTAAACAAATATAATAAAAGAAATCAAATATTGGCGTTAATAATGTTTTAAATTTATTTAATAATATTTAATTTAATTTATATTTTTTAAGGCTTTATAAAAACCCACTGAATGCATGGAATATGCACCCTGTATTAGTGTCAAAGGAAAAAGTCATACAAAAAAAAAAAAATGATTATTATTTAAGTGTAGATAACGTGCAAATTTGCTTTAATGTTTACTTTGTTCAACATAACGTTAAATGTCAGTGCATGTTGCATGAACACACGTTTACATCAGCACTAACTACAGCGGCATTCTAATCAAGGTATACAGCGGCCTAAAAAGAGGCCTAATCCTAATGCAAGTTTATGTCTTGTGACACTTAAATACTTTGTCAGCTTTTTTATTGTAAAGATCCAAGATATATAAAGAAATCTCATTGAAATTCTGTTATTAGTATTGAAATTGGAAATCAAACTGAAAGTACCAAATTTACGACTTTGATTGCAAAATGCGCTTTGACAAACAATAGGGGAAAAGACAATTAAATTGTATAATTATAACATTATTATAAGCTAATTCAGCTAAAATGATGAATTTAATTAAATTTAAAAGACTTAAAATTCCAATTATTGTGTCAGGACTTGGTTATTTAAAGTTACTTTAAATTAACTTGCTCAGAGGCTCAGAGGCTCAGAGACAGCGATCATCAATTGTGAAAATTGAATAACTTTCAATTTACTTTGTACACCAATAATACTTATCGGCCAGTTTGAGAGTGTTTATCCAATTAAAACGGAAATTCAAAAACTTTTCCGTCAACCAAGCTTAGGCACTTAAGGCACGGAAGCTACGAGCTTTGACGCTTTTTATAATCAATTCAATTTGAAGTTCTTGCTTTTATTGCCATAGCACTGCTGGTTTTAAAACCTGTTTCGTACGCATGAAAAATATCCTCTTTATTGTCTGTTGTAATAAATTCAGAAAAACATTTTGTTTTCACATTTCCACCGTCATTTCGTTAGGGCCATTGCTATCACCGCACAGGCCCGGTTATAAACAAATGCAGACGAACAAAATCAACAGATCATCGAAGCAATTAAAATATGTATTTCGAGTTTCACAATTCATATGTACATACGTATTTCTTTCGGGTTATACACAAATTTGTGTAATGGAAGTTCACGTTACAGAAGGAGAATTGCATTTTATTCATTTCCTCAAGATTACAACCAGCAATATTCGTGTTCAAGAATTTTGACTAAATATGTATATATATATTTACAAGATTGGACATTACAACCGTTTAAACAGAATTACTACCCAGTTTCGCACACCACTTATATTGTGTGTGTTAATTTTGTACATGAGTGGCGACTTTAGTCGATTCTGAACGACAGATTTTTGAGAAACTTTTCACGGCAAATTTATTGGTTTACCAGAAACACACTACCTACTAAACCACGACGATTTCAATATAGATTTGACTGATTATAGATATGATTAATAATAACATACATATGATGAAAAGTAAAAGTATTCTATAATGATTATTACGATTTTGTAGTCTTCTTTTCTAAACCCAAATTTTACCCACTCCATGAAGAATGAAAATGATAATAATTCTGTAGTTCGTAACTTCAATAAGAATACTCATATAAAATAATTATGGAAATATAATACAAATGTGCAATGAAATAAATGAAGATTTTTTTTTTTTTTCAAATTTAATTCAGAATTACTTTAATGAATGCTAACAAAGGATTAAGTAATCTACTTGTGGTAAATAATGTTATTTTAGATAATTAGAGTACAAAAAAGTTCATAAGAAATTTTTATTTGTATTATTTTTATGATGAAATTATTATTGTTTCAAATAGTAAGACAGGTTGTAAATTCTAAAAAAATTAAAGGATTTTTAATTGTTACATTCAATAGGTAAATATTTATCTTATAATTCTTACTAAAATATTTATCTTGGAAAAAGAATGATTATAATCTCATAATAATTTATTTTAAATCAAAATTTTGTTGACTTTAATTAAAATTATACGTATGATATACGTTATGGCCGTCAACAAAAATTAAAACAGTTCAAGTGACAATGTTTAAGTGACAATCGATGTTAATTAGATTTCCATACACAATGGTATAACATCTACTTCCCCACAGATTTCAAAGAAATCTAGTAATCTTGTGATACAAAATTGCCATTTGCAAACTACATAAAAAAATGTTAACCAATCCTAAACAAATATTCTCACAGACGTATAAAATTTAACGTAATAAATAACTCATAAAATATTGATGGATATCAAAGTCAATTCAGAAATTAGGTTTTTGGATTTATTTATAGTTTGATATTTTCATAGGAAAGGCAAATCCTGCTAAATTTTAAAGTTGAGAGCAAGATTTGGAATATGGTCTACTAGATTTTGGAAAACTGTAGAAGCACTACAAATTTCAACAATAAATATTCTTATTGAGTTGTTATTTGATCGTTACTTGTGTTCTATTCTCATCATTTTCTAACCAGTGAAATGATGGATCCTGATGAACCAAACGGATTTTTAATTCGCCTTCCTAATTTTTAATGTACATTATAAGTAATGTTCTGTACCACTGTATGTATCTGATAAGTCTGTAGCACCCTTTCTAAATTTAATTGCTCAATATAACAACGCACATTAGATGTTTCAATAAATAAGGCTGACTTTCAAAATATATCAATACAAAGTTTGTATGCAGTTCTGCTACGGTATATATGTATATTATGTAGATATGAAAAGAATGCATCGACAATAAATCCGATGCCTGATTGCTTTCTGAGTGCGTTAAAAAATCCCATTGACGACGTTTTGAAATAGTATACATTGTAAAAATTTTGTATAGCGGCTTTATGAAACACTATATTTGTTCAAACACAAAGCAAATAACATTTTAGAAGTCAGCCTAACAGTTTTGCCAGATTTTATACAATTGAAAATATTGTATAACTTAATTGAGTTTCTCATTTAATTTTAAATTAATTTTCAATCGCCTGAAATCGAATTCTATTCAAATATGAAAGATTTTTTTATCTTTCAATATCCTTTGAATTTTTTTCATACCAAAGCCATGCTTATACCACACATACATGTGTACATATACACATATATATATTGTATATGTACATACCAGAGATCAGCAACGAATCGTTTTTTCGCTACTCATAAGCACTCATGAAATTTTGAATATAAGTGAGTCAACAATATTGAGATTTAACTAATCTGATTCATTCGTACTCACTACAACGTTGATTTTTAAGTACAGGGTATGAGTAATACGTTGACATCAAACTCATACCATTCGAAATATGTTTGATTCATAAGCCTAGGCATTTAGATTCATAACTTTAGAAGAATACTTATAATACTTATAAATGATTCGAGTGACTTGAATCATTCATAAAAATTTACAGTCTTAGTTGTTGTTGTTACAAAAAAAAAAGAAAAAAGACAAATAAGCAAAAAAGAGAGATCAGTAAGCAGAGCAAACACAGAACCATTTAGAGAGTATTTTACTGATCGTGTGGGAATCCTACTTATATTGTGATTCCTGTAAATGTTGAGTCATGGAGAGTCGAAATCAACAACATCATACGTGTTGTTAAGTATGAATATGATGAGTAATTCAAAGTTTGAATATGAGTAGAGGTTCCATGATATTAAAATAAGTATGAATACGTATAAGTATCAGAAATTGTGAGTATGATTAGATTCTACTCACCTTTTTGAATACTAATTGCTGATCTCTGGTATATATACATATATGTGTGTATATAATTATACAAATAATGTTCAAAAATAATATTCAATTGCTTATGAAATGTAAAATGTTTATTAAGTTTTAATGTGTAAAATCGTTCTTGATATACCATACTTCGGAAGACGTTGCACATATTGCTTAAAATGTTTTGGCCCTTCAACGTTGGGCCTTTAACTTTGCTACCTCTTGACGTTCTTTTTCAAATGTTACCAACAGAGTGAGTTCCACATGCAGTAGTAGTAACAGTAGTACGGTTACAAGCAGACAGACAGGTGTTTAGAACTTCACAAATTTTTTATATGTATGTACCTGTGATTTTTCTCTTTATTTTTTGTTTTCTTTTTTAAACTGATGAAAAACAGGCAAAAAAAATAATGCAAAAACTAAGCGAAAAAGAAAAACCAAAAGAAAATTGTGTATGCATCCGCCATAAACGTTTAATCAACTATTTTGAATGCATTTCACGTCGTGTGTTTATGCTATTCAAATTGCTAGGTCAGAGCTGAGTCATACCATAAAAATGTTGTGTCGACTTGATTTCAGACTTGACAAATTCTATTGTCAGTTCTAGCTCTTGCATTCGATACGATTTGTTTAAAGCCTCACTTTTGTATCTCCTACGCATTTTGCTTAAAAAGTCTGCGATTTTAGATTAAACTGTTCAAAGACTTACAAAATAAAAAAGAAAATATAAAATAAGTTTTAAAACATACGAGCACTTGTCATTACGAATTAGACATTTTTGATGGCAGACAAGAGATTATGAATTGCAGTTTACGAAAAAATATTCATATTGAATTAAACAAAATCGTATGAAGATAAAAAATAACAAAACCGTTTTATTTCTATTTCAGGCGCTCTTAAATATCTTCCAATTCGGAAGAAGAACACTATTGGCATTGTGGTGAGTACATGACAAATCAATTCGGTTATGTTTCTTTAATTTTTTCTTTTTTTTTCTTTTCAATTCATCTGAGTAGATTTTTGTGGTTAAAAGATATGTTGACGGAACGTTTAAATTATTTCGGTAGATTTTTATAACTGAAATATGGAAATTTTTGCAAAATAATTAAATACATAGTAATTGATTTCATAAATGCGTCGTTCAGTGCACAAAGTGATTAACTCCACTTTTTGAAAAATCTTAGATTTATGTGTCAAAGCACTTGAGATAGTCATAACTTTTTATACTTATTATAACTTTCCTGAATAGTAAAGATTAATAACATTAAACGACAAATTTTTTTTGGCCCATTGAATAACAAGTAATTTATTTCAGAAGACATTTTGATTAACTCCATACTCTTATCTAAATCGATTCAATAACGCAATTCAAATTCCAAATATTTAGTAAGTCGTCACAGCTATTTACCTAATGACTCAGATTTTGCCATTATTAAGTCACATGCAAAAAAAAAATTCAAAACCTTTATTCACCAGATGATTGGTACAATATAATCAAAACGTGCAAAGAGAAAGCACAATTTAATCTAATCCAAATGACCCACCAACCTTTTTTTTTTTTTTCAAGAAAACCTTTAGAAAACTCGATCATTAACAGAAAAGCAACTGTTACAGGGTTTCCAGTAAATTGGCTTAAAATACGCGGCATGAAGTTAGAAAGATCAAAACCCCATCTCATAAAATTCAAGGATGACTAATGAAGATTTAGAATTTAACGAAATTAACATAAGGAAATCTGTAGCAGGTAGGCACCAAGTTAGGAAAAAGGTAGATCAGTCTTTATTATATCCTAAAGGCAGACCTGTGACAAGGGAAAAAAGGAGAGACATGATGGATCTGCTTAAATTCATTCCTCCTGATAACCATAATTACTTTAAAAACTTGAGAACAAATCGAAATGACGAGTTTTTACATACTGCTGATGAAGAAGACATTATTTATACTGCTGATAAATTAATCACAAATAATTAGGGAAAATTTATAATAAAAATATTTAAAACTAACTTTTTCATTTAAAAAACATAAAAATTTAAATACCCAATTTAACTTTATTACTTTTTTCAGTTGCCAAATCGATTAACTCCACCAGTCACATGAAATTTATAACTTTATTGACATTATTTGCTTTGGCGATTTTTTCTTATTAACTTTATATACCATTAGATGAAAGCTATATGTATTCTACAAAATATATTTGAATTTATATTGTAAAGGGAATTTTTAAAAAGAATTTACATTATTTCAACGCATTTCTCAAATTTTTGTTTTATTGAGTTAATCGATTTGTGCACTGAGCGGCTCAAATATTATTCGAAATTTGAATCATATCCAAATGGCAGTGTTTTTTTTTCTAAATATTATAAGATTTGAATTTTTCATTGCAGTTATAATTTATTTATTTATTTGGCCATTAAAAGCGCCCAACAAACTGTGATTACGTAACCTTACTCTAATAGAATAACATTCTACACACCAGGGCAACCAGGAAACCTAATACAAGATCATGGAGGCCATTTCACAATTCAAAAAAAAAAGTTTTGTCTCAGGTTTATTTTACTCTTATAATTTAAATCAAATCAAAATCACAAGTTAATTAAGTTTAGAATTTCTTTGAATTTCTCAAAATCACAATTTTTAGACTTTTTGAACTTAATACAGTTTTTATATTCACCGTATTTTAATGCAAATTTTAATTAATTTATTTTAAAAATTTCAATGTTTATAATATTAAAACTTTTAATTCTGTTAAAAATTCAGAAATAAATGAAAAGGCTGGAGAAAAACACACATGTGTTTATTGTTTCTTTATCTCTTTTGTTTGTTGTCAGTGTTACCAAATTACTTGTAGAAGCCAAAAAAAATCTCCATGATTTGAGAAAAGCTTAAGAAAGTTAAAGACTATGGAATGAATCTGATGAATATGAAAAATTTAAACAACCCTATGTTATAAAGCATTACATTAGGCATGCAACATATGTGTGTATGCGTAGCAATTGTAAGAAATAAAAAAGCAAATGGAAAAACAGTAAACTGGTGCCGTAAGCCCTGAAAATTTAGTGAGAAACTCTGAAAGCGTACATGTGGCAAGAAACAGCTCAAAAATAAAAAGCATTCCTAGTTTTATCGTTATCAAAAGCAACGGCAGACAATTTTAATTTTTTCTTTCCTTATACGTTGAACCACACCACATTGAAACAATTTTTGTTTTTCATTCTGCTATTTTTTTTTTAATAATGCAAACAAAAACAACAAAACAAAGGGAAGTTTAGTTCAGTTTAGTTGTGTAAAAAAACATTTAGGCCTAGACCTAAAATTACATTCAAACTGTGAGTCATTTACGCAGTTGTTACTGAAATCTATCGCATATCAAATATGTTGTAAGAACTTTAAGAAGGGTATCCTTAAAACATTTGCTTTCGTCTTTGGCTCCTTTTGCCACATTTATTTAAGACCCAAATTCATTCATGTGTTACACACCGACAGATAAGAACGAATCTTGATAACCAATACTGGCAACGGCAACAAAAACAAAAATAACAAAATTTAGTTCATCATCATCAGGAACGGAACATCAGGTTTTGAATAGGGGAAGTAAAATGCTTTAAAGACGGGAGGGGAATTTTATTGTTGTTGGTTATACTTTTGTTACAGTAAATTAAAATTAAAGAAAAACTATAGAAAAAATAGAAACTGAACTGAACTGTGTACTGAAGTGTACTGAAATTAAGGAGTCGAACACAAACACAAGTTCATAAATTTTGAAAACAGTTTGAAGTACGAATAAACTTTCAAACTTTTACTCAGTTCTTCATTCAGTTAAGTATTCTTGTCCACCACCTTCAGCGACTATCTACCAAATTTTATTCAATTTAAATGCAAACATTTATCCGAATAAAAAAAATAATAAATAAATTGACAAAAAAGAAAAAAAAAATAATTCTTTTGTTGTAAACTTTAATTTGGAAAGTGAAGATATTCGGTTTTTTGTTTTGTCTTTTTATATTTAATTTACCCTTAACTGTAAAATTAAGGTCACTGGGTGTGACAATTTCCTTTTTTAACTTCGTTTCTTTGTTTGTATTTTAAATTCCTGGCATTGCACAATGGCAACGTTCATAATAAAATGCTTAAAATTCAATTCGGCTTTCATTAAATCTAAAAATAATTCCAATAGTATTATGTATAGAAAATCGTAGTATTTTCAGAATTTTTCTCTTTTGAGTTATGCTTGATTAATTTATTATTAAATTATTTCACTTTTTATTTTTGTAAACATTGCAATGTAAGTTTACGAGTATTGCAGATTAGTCATATTTTTTATATATGCTGTCTCATCAATGAACTTTAAATTAAAAATTTGCAAAATGTTTGGTGGATCTTAAGTGTTTATTGAAAAATGTGTCCTTTTGCCGTTGGACCAACCATCAAAAATTTTGAGAATTTTTGAAATGTAAGTTCATTTGATGAAATAACGTACATATATAAAAAATATAACATGACTGATATACTCTTTAAATAATAACTACGGTAATTTTTATCCAATTTTATCAAACGAAGTGTCAATCTCTCCACAATATAATGCACAGAATGTCGCCACTTATTTCATATTTTCAAATTAAATTTTGAAATTAAGAATGGCCAAACTTGGCAAAATAAGAAAAAAAAATTTTTTCCAAATTTACCCCATCAAAACTCTTAACATATAAGTTTGAACAAAATGTTTATGTCTACTTTTCTAAAAACTTTGAATTTTTAAAATACCTGCAAACATATTCGGATAATCAATAATTTTGTGTGAAAAGATCAAAAAAAGCGTTTTTGTTAAATAAAACAGGTTGAGAGGGTTCGAGAAAAATAAAAAAAAATATTTTTGAGTTCTACTCACCTAATTGAACAACTTAGATTAGGTAGTTACACGGGTGTATTTATTTTTTTGTATTTTATCGCATAGTGTAATTATCCATATGGTCGAATCTTGTTTGTGGCCAAAAATCTGTACGCATATACTTTAATTAATATTTGCATTTTTCTTTTAAATTATTAAAACATCAAATTTGGGTAAAAAGCTGGGATTAACTTAACCCTTATAAGATAAGATAAGAAATCGTAGCATATTTTCCTTGATAAATTAAAAATAAAGTTCACTCATCCTATCCAAAGACAGTTTAGTAAGTAGTAAGCTAAGTAGTTTCGCTAGCCCGATTAACCTGGAGCAAGTTAATGTGGTTTATATTATTGGCGATTTTTCTAGTATTTCAATCCATAAAATTCTAACATTAACGAGCATTACTGCAGATTACACAATTAGCAAGGAGGTCAAATGTTATCTTATAACAATTAAAGTGATGGAGGCACTTGGACGCGTGTTCGTTTTAGGATTATAACACTTTTAACGTTGTCCTTTAAATTCCTTTAAGCCAATTATGCTCTCATTAAACTCCAAAAGTGTTGATGATTTTGGTAATTTACGTGGAAGTAATGCAGAAATCGAACGAGAACATGAATCTATCCGCAAGACCCCGAATGAGAGTTTTTCTATCTCGTTAAAATAGTTACATTACATTTAATATAAGAAGAAGTCGCCGTGGTCTAGTAGGGAGTGTGTTGGCTAATTAGACATGAGGCTTCGGTTCAATCCCCAGGTCAGGCATCTGCAACTAATATTATTATATTATTATAAAACTATTTCTTCGTTTACTTCCTCTCAGCAGATGTCTGGCAGAAACTCTGGTAGTAAATAAAATTGTCATGAAAAACTGTTGTCATTAAACTGTATAAAAATTAACGCGCACAACATGAGTGGTGTGAGAAAGTAGGACGTAATCCTGACTGAAGGGTTGTAATGACCAATTATCTATGTAACCTTTAAGCTTATTGTCTACTTTAAAATTCTGTAACAAACAATTTAAATATCTCCTAAATGTCCCTAAAACGTGCTTGCCATTAGATCAGCATCGTTATTTATATTAGCATTTCTTGTTTGATTGATGAGTTAGGAGCAGTACCAGTGTTGTAAAATATCGAAGCAGATCTTTAAATATGAATGAATCTTTTTTCTGTTAATTTTTAACTTTAATATGCAGATTAAAAGATTTGCAAATGTTGGCAACAAAATTCGAAAACAGTTTCAAATTTTCCTTATCTTTTGTTTTTAGCATTTTTTATACAATTGAGCCCACTGTTCGTTGTCTGTTTTGGCTCTAAAAAAGAGTATCATTTTCACCTAGTTTGTGCTCTTTCTAACAGGATAAACAAACGTTTTATGTGCACTTGGACAAAAATACCCTGTTCTTCGTTTTCGTTGTAAATAAAACAAAATAATAACTGGAAAGACGAAAACAAAAACTTCAGAATTAAATCATTTCTGTTTTATTCCTTACATGACCATGTACCTCACTGTGTTTGTATGTACACATGTACATATGCCTGTATGTTTCTGTTTAAAGAACTTCAGTTCATATAAAAAACTAAAATTTCTGTGTATGTGTGTGCGTTTTTTTTGTGTTTAATTTTTGGTTTCTATTTGTTTTTGAAAGTAACAACACAAACAACAGAAAATGTTAAACAAACGCAACCATCCAACATACCATATACAGTTTTTGTATTTTACTGGCATTCGATTTTTTTCATACTTTTTGCTACCGCCTGCTGTTTTGTGCCGTTTCGTTTTTTATTTTTTATTTTTTGTATTTTGTATTTGTATTTTTTTGTTCGTATTACCACGCCATTTATCATATTTTCAGTATATAAAAACATCGGCTTTTATTTAAAATTTTTTAACATTTTATATAAAAGATATAATTGGATACAGGGTCACACAAAGAATTTATGAAATTTTATATTTAAAATTTAAATTTTTCTTAAAGTATGTATTTTTGGAAATTATTTTATTTGAAATATTATGTACTCATTTACACCCTGTATTTATACACCCACAAAAGTGTATAGTAACAGTATAGGTGGAAAGTGTTCGTTTTAGTAACGAATCAAGCCAATTTGAGAAATTTTAATCAAAATATACCTATTTCCTACTTCCCTTCCTTCTCTCTGTATTTTAACGTAAATGTTGGAAAATGCGTGTTGTTTTAACAGTTGATAACGTTCTTTACAAAATAGAACAAAAAAGAAAAGGAAAAAAAACTGTCGTGTTTATAACTTGTTTTAGAAATTCGTGGCGCTAATTTAAAAGGGTGGAGTTGTTACGTTTTCAAACCTACTTTCTGTAGAAGGTGTAAAAGTCATTGGGAATGAAGGAATGTGCGTTTGACATTTTACTTCATTTCGAATACAATTTTTTCGGTGGTTTTATTTGCGCAACATGAAAATGTTCATACTAAATAACTACCGCCCTTGACGTGATTTATTAATAATTAAGTGTGACATGAAGCGAAAATTTTATATTTTTTTTCTTGCATTCTCACTACTTGCAGAAGCATGACTTTTTCATTCATTTTTTTATAAATAAAAAGAAACAAATTTTAAAATCTTTCTTTATTTCTTAATTAAATTTTTGTGTAAAATTTTCACATGATTTTAATTTATAATTGCAATTAAGTTTACGCTTCAGGACGGAAACTTGTTTTCTCTTTTGTACTGGTCACTCTTTTTACTGTTACAAGTATTAAGTGGAACAGAAAATTCAGAGTTTTTCTGAATGCCGCCACTAAGTTCTCTTGATTTAAAGTAAACGCCTCCATTGAGTATCGAAATGACACGTAAACGTATTTCCTTTTTATTGCTTTAAATAAAATACAAATCAAATCAAAACGACAAATTTGGCTCTTTTTTTGCTCTTTTTAACTTCAAATAAAAAAAAATCATCGCTCCGTATGCAAATAAGTCGTTATGAAAATTATACATGATAACAGCAATTTGTTTCGATCATGAACAAACGATATATGTATGTATGTAAAGCATTGGCAAGGAACCCAAATCGTTTTTGATTTTATTTTTTCCTTAAACTGTCTGCTAGAAAAACCAAATCAATCATGCAAATTGCCAAGGAACAATTTAAAACATTGCAAAATGTCTTCTGCCATAACAAACTCCATAAACTAAATGCGAATATTTCGAAAATTTATTTTAAATTTGCAGGTTTCTTTAGCCATGCAGAGAAAGAATTCATAACTTCAATACCTATATGCATACATTTGTATATGTATACATATACATATGTATATGGTATGTACGCGCATACATAAATGAATGAAACATGTACATGTACAATATCGCTGTTCAACTTTGAAAATAAGACAACACAACTGCATACTTCTCACCCCTTAGTAATGAATTCAAAACGTATTCTTATTTGAAACAGAACCTTAAAGTAACAAATTAAACATTCGGTTTTTCTCTCGAAGCACATTACAAAACAAACAAATACCGAAAGGGCTCCAATTAGATTTTTTGTAAAAATTATCTGCTGAAAAGTAGTAGTGAAGTTGCATTGGTTTAGTAGGTAGTGTGTTGGCTTATTAGACGTGAAACCTCGATTCAAACCCAGGTCCCAGGTCTCCAACTAAACGAAATATGATAAAATATTCCTTCGGCGACTTTCTCTCAGCAGATTTCTGACAAAAACTCTGAGAGTAAATAAAAATGCCATGAAAAGTTTCTCAAAAATCTGTCGTTTGGAGTCGACTTTAAACTGTAGGTCCCATAACTCATGTATAAAAATTAACGCATACAACATAAGTGGTGTGAGGAACTAGGTCGTAATCCTGATTAAGGGGTTGTAATGACCAATTGTGTATGTTATGTATGTATGTATATGTGGTATCCAATCGATGATCTGGTTACGATCTTTGAATACAAATGAATACATAGTGAAATCAAGATACTGAAAAAGATATTCTGCTTCTAATTTTTCTAAACAATTAGAATTTATTGTTAATATACAAATGATTTTTAATCAAGGGAGCGGACCAAATGTTTAAAAAATTATTTCAATACAATAAATCGAAATATATTATTAAAACTAAATTACCGGGTATTGGATGTCATTTTAACAGTTAAAATAATACATGGAAATAGGTTTAGGTATGGAATATCAGAGATAGCCATTAACTCTAGCTAGTGAACATTATTCCTTCTCAGCAGAGAGTGAAAAGGAGTGAAAAAAATTATTTACAGAAATTTTATCTTTCTGCTAACAATGGATATCGTGTTTATCATTTCTTTGGTAATGTGCTCAGATAACTATGGAATTGATAACTATGCACTCGCCGAATTGATATTTATAGAAAGTATGAATTTTATTCTAAAATGAAATTTATATCGACATTAAGCTTAAAAAAGTATTATTCTAAACTTAATCAAACAAAATCTTAAATTTTTGCTCTGAATTAATTTGTGGAAAAAATAATTTTAATTGTAATTCTATTATGTATTTCTATTATTTTAATAACAACATTATGTTAACTTCATTTACAACTTCATTTGAAAAAATAAATAACAAAACTAAACTAAACTAAAAACTAAATACAACATCCTGTACTACGTATGATGTTATTGATTTTGTACGAGCTCAGTGTATTGAGTTTTAGATAAACCAAAGGCTCATTCATATTTCATGTTAAAGAGATCTGTTCCGACACTACGCCGTAACATTGCAAAGGCGGTGGCAATTCCCAAATTGTCCTGGTCAATCCAACGGATGAATCAAATTTGAAATCTATAAATCGTTGGTAATCTAGAAGTGTGAACACGTCTTCCACCGAAAAAGGATCATACCACTGATTTGATGCAACAAGTTATGTTTCGGATCATAGATAAAAAAAACTGTGCTCTGTTCCGCCTTTGAAATTCCAGAAAAGACCTTAATGTTAAAAAATGCATACGTCTAAATAATATGTGCATTACTTTGCCGTTCCTTCTTTGGATTTTGTTTTTCTTAAACTAAAATTTCACTTACAACATTTTAGAACATTTTTTTGGAGGAATTAAATTTTTTTTATTTAAACGAACTAGGTTTCTCTCTGCTCGTGATAAGGTTATACGAATCAGAGATCAGCAATGAATCGTTTTTTCGCTACTAATAAGCACGCATGAAATTCTTATTCACCACAACGTTTATTTATAAGTACAGGTTGCAATGAGTATGAGTACAAAGTTGACACCGAACTCATACCATTCGAAATATGTTTGATTCATAAGGCTACTCATACAAATTCATAACTTTAGTAAAATACTTATAATACTTATAAATGATAAATCATACAGCCTTAGTTATTGTTGCATTTACAAAAAAGAAAAACGACAAATAAGCAAAAAAGACAGATCAGCAACCAGAGCAAACACACAACCATTTAGTGAGTATTTTAGTGTTCGTACGCGAATTATATTTTGTGATTCTCGTAAACGTTGAATCATGGAGAGTCGAAATAAACAACATCATACGTGTTGTTAAGTATGAGCACGATGAGTACTTCAAACTTTGAATATGAGTAGGGGTTCCATGATTTTAAAATAAGTATGAATGCGTATGGAAGTCGCCGTTGTCTAGTAGGTAGTGTGTTGGCTTATTAGACGTGAGGCCACGGTTCAAATCCCAGGTAAGACATCAAAACGAAATAAGAGAATATTTCTTTGGTGACTTCCTCTCGGCAGATTTGTGGCAAAAACTCTGAGAGTAAATAAAATTGCCATGAAAAGTTTCTCAAAAATCTGTGCGTTCGGAGTCGACTTTAAACTGTGGGTCCCACCACCACTCATGTATCAAATTAACAAACACCACATAAGTGGTGTAAGAAACTAAGTTCGTAATCCTAACTGAAGGGTTGTAATGACCAATTATGTATGTATGTATGAATGCGTATAAGTATCAGAAATTATGAGTATGATTAGATTCTACTCATCTTTTTGAATATTCATTGCTGATCTCTGTTGCGAATGCAAATACCTTTATTGTGGCGTTTAAGTGCTCTAAAAACAATTGATCCAATAATTTCCATATTTTAAGCTACTGAAATTTTGATTCAAGCGTTATTTAAAAGGAACTACACTCCTATAAAACCTATACTAAATAAAACCTCACCCCTCAGAATTGTCGAAAATATTAAAACGTTTGTTAAAACGAGTGGGACGAGCGAGAAGACGTTTCAAAATATTTATATTTTTGCAAAAACAAAAACAACAAAAAACAAAATAAAAAGTACGATAATGAAATGGCTGTTTAAGTTTCGATCAGTAACGTATGTTGTTAATCGTTTAAGATTGTGAAAAAAGTTGTAATCAAAACGAATTCTATTATTACTCTTCCACTTTAACAAATTCAATCTGCTTCTAAGCAATATTGATCAATTTAATACGGAAGATATGTTTTCGGATGAACAATAACTGCATTCTCAAGGTTCAATTATTAAAAAATCCATCCTTCACTCTTAGGGCCATTGTTACAACTTGCCGTTAAAGTTGGGTTTAGTTAAAGGTAACTTGAGCTAAAGCGAACTTTAAAGTCACATTTAACTTCTTTTCGTTATTACAGCCTAATGATAAAATAAAGTTAACTTTTTCAAAAATATGGCTATGCCGGAGTAATGTCGATCAAATCCTTCAATTAAACAAGTTTTTTTAAATGCAGTGGCAACGACGGACTTCTTTGTTTGTTATATTTGCTAATTTTGTTTATAATTTTCGCTTTAGCTTAAAGCTCACTTCTACAATTTATCTGCCCGTTAAAATCGTCCAAGTTGTAATAATGGTCCTTAGTATGTTTAAATTCTGTATAGTTTTTATTACTTTAATGAAATGACTATTTTAAGGCTCTATCATTGCAAAAATGTGTTTTTGTGTTTGAGAGTGTGAATTTATGTGGGAAATACTGTTTGTTCTTGTTTAGTTATAAGCATTTGCAGTGAAATGATTTAGATTCGTATGTAAATTTTCAACAGTGAATGACATGTGGTGTTGCCGTTACATTTTTTTCTCACTACTGGCGACGACGCCATTGTTGTTATTGTTTTAATTATATTTTGCTGTTGGCAACGATGCCACTTTGCACCATTCTTTCGAAAAGATTTTGCTATACGTACGTACATGCATATTTTGCCTTCTATGGGAGAATGATATGAAACTGATTGGTTTTCTAATTTTATTCAGTATATGGCCTCTTTTCAATAAATTAAATGTTAAAAGTTTTAAACGTGTTAAAAGTGTACATGCACCTCAATATGGAGGATCCTTAATTTAAAAACAAATAATTTTATTTTATTAAATAAAAAAAAAAACTAAATTTTTAACATAATTAAATAAAAAAATATTTGAAATACTCGTATACAATAATTGAAATTTTAATTTAATGTTTACTTATGGAAATCATAAAATTTGAAATTTAATTAAATTTGTTGTCAAAATTTCTCCATCACTGTCTTTAAAACGTACGTGAATAATGAACGGACTATCGCCATATCATGTATTATTGAATGTACCGAGAGATGGGCGCTTATTGCAAATAATTGTATTGTAGTTGTGTTAACAATGTTATAAAAAATGTTAATGTTTCACTGATTTTTGCAATTTTTACAAGCAATAAACACTCAATTAACAATTTAAAAATGAATTTTTCATAAATTTTCGCAATAATGCATTATAATGAATAAAATATTCATACAAAAAAAATGAAAAAGGAAAAAACGGAAAAGAGCGATAAAATTTATCTGCACAGGCAACTTGATAATTACAAATGGATAAAGTTCAGAACAACAACAAGAAACCAAAAATAATAAATAAAATATTAAAACAAAAAAAAACAGAAAAAACTAACAGAAGAACTCAATTCATTAAACTGACTCTGAACCTGTGCATTCATTTATTCGTCTGTTTATTTATTCATTTACTGAAAGAGATTTCATAAAAGATTTTAATTCTTTTGCCCAGTAACAACAATTCATTTCATTTTATTTATTTCCATCATATGAAGCAGAAATTATAATTTTATGCTGACCCTTCCTTGCCTGCCAAATTGCCAGTTTCAGAAGAGTATTTCCAAATTCACACGTGTTTGTGCGAATGTTGGATTTTTTCGCATGAATACGTTTTTAATTTTTATAAAGTGTAACGACGATGCAGACGAAAGGAAGCAAATGTGTGGCAAGGACTTTATTGTATTTTATTTTCATTTTTTTTTTATGAAAATTTTTTTTAAAAAGATTTACCTGAACATAATGAATTTCACGGGATTTTAACCTGTAAATATGATTTAATTTATGTTGTAAAAACGAATGTTTTATATTCGAAAGGATTTGTCTGCATTCATAGCAACGTATGTATGAATCGTTTACAGTGGGCATTCGTAAACGAATCGCTTGTAAAATTGTTAATACAGTCGATAACTTATAGTGGTATTCAATTAAATTTAGCAATCTTTTGGTCTGAAAATAAGGGTATCGACGCTTGGAACTGATCTGAACAGACCAGTTGGAAATCAATTGAAAAACAGTTAACCACTCACGTTTACAGGAACATATAACTTGCTTGTAAGTACATTCTAGTGACGGACATTAAAAAAAACTTGTACGCTCAATGCCAAGTAACGTCAGTTGTTATAAAAAATAATTGTTTTTATACAAAATACTTGAAATAGAAAAATTAAGGAATATGATTTAATAAAAAATGTATTTTAGTTTCTTAGAAATCGGATTTGGATGTCTGAACTTTATCGAATACGCTGGTAAATTTTAAATTTGTATATCTATTAAGACTTTTATCGATCATGAGCATTAGCAAACGGAATTTCTGTACGGAATAAACGGCAGGTAAATCAAACTTAAATTATTATTTTTTAAAGAGAGGAGGCTAAAATGCAGTTTATTGCTGCCGGTAAATACAAAACAACATTAAGCACCAATTTATTGTAATTAGACGTTAAATTCTTAGCTCCATGTACATTTCATTAATTTCAGGTGAACCTAACCGATTTAATTACGTCTCCACATTCAAAAGAAAAAAGAAGATTGTGTTCATCACCATCTTTTTTGCTGTGGCTTATATGAAAAAGGAACAGAAAAAATTGATCATTTTTCAAAAATTTGAATAGAAATCAAGTGTAAATAAAACGAAACGCAGAATACAAAAATTGCCGAACGGAGAAAATTCGAATTTCGGATCAAATCGAAACGCAGAATTATATATGAACATCAGCATATTAACCATCGAATAACAATATTGAAGCGTTAAACAATTTTCAATTGAGTGCCTAAAATCCTGTCGTATCATATTTGGTGAACAAAACAAAACACGGCGCAAAGTGAATTACGATTTTCTATAGCAAACCATATAAAGATCGAAGATAGGTTCCAGGGTTACGAAAATACTACTTTTTAAAAGGAAAATTGAACAAAGTTAACATTTAAAAAACAAAAATAATATATTATATAATATTACATACATACATACAAAGAACAAAACAAATTCAATTAAAAGGGAAATAAATAATTCACTTAATTTATAACACATTAATTGAAACTGAACTCTAAAATTAGAAAAACAAGATGAAAATAACATGGCATTATTTTCAGTTATAAAGGGAATGCCCAAGTTTTGATAGCATAGCGCAATTAGAAACAAAAGTCGTTCCATCCTTTGGAAAGAAAAAGGAAATTTCAAAAAAAAAAATTAAATTCGAACCCAAAACAAAGCAACTTCGAAAATCTAACGATACACAGTGAACATTAGTACTAATTCAGTAGCAAAGCAACTTCGAAAAACGGAAAACGAAACTAAGCAAAGCGAGGCATGGGCGTATTGATGAATAATTATATCTGACATCGATTATCGAATTATCCAAAGGTGTAAATTTCTTTAATAAAACTTTTAATTTTCACTTGTTTTGTTTTTATGTGAAAAGAGGAAATTTCATAAAATTTTCGATAATTATTTGCACGACATGGTTGGTTAATTTCCTTATCGCAATCAAAATCAGTAAAAATTACCAACGAAAAAACCTTTTTAAATTTATTTTCATTTACAAAATTTATTATTTCGTAGAGCTAAGTACATTTTAGTATGTCCGTCCGCACGATAATGTTATACTATGCAATCTGTCTGTCCGTATGCTGTTCATTAATTCATTTATACATTTTAACAAATGTTGTTGTTGTTGTTGTTGCAGTTCACACATTTTACATTAAAATTGTGTTTTTCTTTTGATTCTTATTTATTTACTGTTTTTGCATTTTTTTTTTTTTTTGGTTTTTCTCTCGATTTTTCTCTTCAAATAAAATTTATGCACTTGCATTTAAAGCTTATGAAAAAAAAACCAAAAAACGAAAATAAAATTCGACATTAATTTACAAATGAATTCAAACATACATACGCACACACACAAACACTCAAAATCTCACATACGCTGGTAGATAAATTTTTGCATATTGTTAATGTATATGTAATAGCTTTACACACACACACACGAACTGGATTACAAGGGTGTGTATTGTTGGACTGTTGTACACTGGCACTGTTTTATGTATCAACATTGCCACATAAAGTAGCAGCAACAGCAACGCATGAAAAATGCAAAAAAAAAAGAAGAAAAAAAATCAGACAACAACAACAAAAACTGCAACAAAACAGCCATAATTTTCCAATTAAGCGAAAATGAGCGATTTATTTGCCATAAAATCAGTGAAAATCGTCGATAAAAATCTCTTCATATTCATGCAGCACCAGCGCAGTCAGTGCTGCAATTGTTGTTGCTGCGTTGTTGAGATACATTTCGTTGTGGTTGTTTGTTTACTTTTGCAACTGTGTCTATAGACAATTTGTTGCTGTTACGTGTGGCACGTTGTACTTGGGTCATTGTTGTATGGTGGCCATAAACAATTTACAGCAACTCTTGTTTTTCTTTTTTTTCTTTTTGTTTGGAGGCGCATGCGTATAGTATCTCTACAAAATTTTGCCGCCTAAAAGTTGTAGGTGTTTTTGCAAGTGTAAAGAGGATAATTGTATACTTTTTTCGCTTTATTTCCAGAAGGCAATAGTGTCAGAGGGTTGTTGGTCGTCGGTCTGCTTAAACCTTAAACCTTAAAGCCTTTAAGTTTTTTAGGTGTGATGGTGTCAATGCAGCAAGGATATCTTTTTTGTTTTTGTTTTCGTTTTCGTTTATTGTTTTGTTTTTGTTTTGTTTTTGTTGCAGTGCTGTAAAAAATTGCATTAATTAAACACAGTCTCAAGTATTTCTGTATTCCGTTCAATTACAAAAGATTACATACAGTAGACTAATTGGTTTGAAATGCAATGACAATTAAATTTCAAGATGACGTCATTGAAAAAGTTTTCACATTTTCTTTCTTTTTTAAAAACAGTGTTTTTCGCGTCGGTATGAGAAAGTTTATTAATAATTAAGACAACTTCTCGGAATTTATTTCTTATGCATCGGAAACTTTAATACAAATAACACTGTAGTTACTAAACATATAAAAAAATCACAAACAGAATCATTTATAGAATTTAGGCAATAAATGTTTCGATTTTGAAATATTTTTATTGCCCAATATATTCCTGTTCACGTAAAATAATAAAGTGTCGTTTTTAAAACTCATTCCTGAATCGTTGGCTAGTATTGGACTTCACCTAAACCTCTAATTGATCTATCAATTGAGTATGGACGTGCTAAATGTTTATAGAATAAAAGGAGAAATAACTAAAAGACTAAAAAATATATTTTATAAAAAGTAAACCGCATAGATTATCTCGTGCAGAACATGAATTTTAAATTTTTTTTAAAAAAGGAAGTCATTATTCCTGCCAATGTGTTGAATGTCAATATTTTTATCTCGGAGCTTCAGAATAGAAACTGAAGGCATTTAACAAGCGCGGTAATGTAAATGTTGTTCGGCACACATTTATTATTATGCGTTGTTTCGTAGCTTAAATCCTGTATATTGCAATCATGCTCCATATCGAAGTGTACACATTTCATGCAATTGTCTTCACAATTTTCTAACGTCAATGTACTTGAAATTTGGAGGTGATTCTGCAGACGACTAGTGTTTTAGGAAATTCGTGAAATAAGAGTGCGTTTCTCATTGGTATTCAGTCATGATGCGGGATATTTGTCAAAGACAGATGCTGGTGGCGTCCGTCTAGGACACTCGATTTTACCCAACTCTGATTTTTGTGTTTTAAATACTTAGGTGCGATAGTGACAAATAATGCTTTCTTTAGTTGACTGTATTCCTATTCGTTTAAAAGAAACGAATTCTGATTTCAATGCCGATTAAAGAAAAATGAGTAATACGTAATTAATTACTTTTATAACACCTTTTAAAAAAATTTCAACAAAATAATTTGTATAAATAAGTTCTCAGCTACAAAGCTACAATAATAAATCAATAATAATAATAACGCATGCTTTTAAGCAGTATATGCATGCAAGCAAAATATGCACGTATGCTGTATTCAAATTGTTTTATTAATTCAATTTCTAAACAAATTTTCCAAAAATAAAAACATGTAGTTTGTTTTATATTTTTAAAATCGTAATGCGAAATTATTAAGCTTATATTTATACATACATTTTTTTTTTTAATTTTATTTGAACATTTTTCCTTTAATTTGACATTCTATTGGGAATGTTTAAATTTTAAAGTTTTTAATTAACATTTTTTATTTTTATACTTAACTATACACACGAAGTGTAGAAATATATGAAGATCCCTTTCAAACGTTCAACGAGAGAACAGAAAAACGAATGAAGTTGAGTTCCACAGCACAGCAATGAGTATTCGAAAAGACAAGTAGAATCGAATCATACTCGTAATTTCTGATACTTATACGCATTCATACTTATTTTAATATCATGAAACCTCTACTCATATTCAAAGTTGGAATTACCCATCATATTCATACTTAACAACACGTATGATGTTTTTGATTTCGACTCTTCGTTACTCAACATTTACAAGAATCACAAAATAAGTATGATTCGCGCAAAAACACTAAAATACCCACTAAAAAGTTCTGTGTTTGCTCTGCTTACTGATCTCTCGTTTTTGCTTATTCGTCTTTTTTCTCTTTTTTTTGTAAATGCAACAACAACTAAGACTGTAAATTTTAATGAATGATTCAAGTCACTCAAATCATTTATAAGTATTATAAGTATTTCTCTAAAGTTATGAATGTGAATGAGTAGGCTTATGAATCAAACATATTTCGAATGGTATGAGTTTGATGTCAGTGTTGTACGCATACCCATTGCAACGTGTACTTATAAATCAATGTTGTAGTGAGTATGAATGCATCAGAGTAGTTAAATTTCAATATTGTTGACTCACTTATATTCAAAATTTCATGAGTGCTTATGAGTAGCGCTTTTATGTACTCGCAAAGTAACTTAACTTAAGTTTACTTCTTCATTTATCGCAACAACAAAATATGAAGAACTTGCTTCGAGTTTTTAAATTCGCAAGAAAGTTTAAAATAAAATTTAAATGACTTTGTCAACATAAACATTGAAAGTGTTGAATTCATAAATAATTTATATCAATTAAATGTTCTTTAAATCGTTTTGTGTCGTTAAATTGTGTTTAAATAGACGATTTTTATTACAAGTTTTAATTAATTAATTGGTCAATAATATCACACTAGTCCCACTGTTCTTTAACTATTTAAATAGAAAATTGCAAATATTCAGCGAAGAGGGCTTTTCTGTAATTTTTAAAAATACTTTCATTTGAACACAGTCTGGTTTAAATTTAATTTTAATACAACTTGCAAACAACGAAATATTTAATATTCAAATAAAACAATTCCCAGAGGAGAGAAAATGAAAATAAAATACACACGTACCCGGACCCAGTGCATTCGTAGACTTAAACAGAAGTAAAATAATATGCGTTTATAATATCGTATAATTTGCGAAATGGTCATTGGAGGGGGAGAGAGTGTGGTGGTAGCAGCGCATCTATAGATTAGTGGCGAGTGGCGAGGGAATGCCAATGAAACGGAATTTTGTAGCAGTTGCATAAATAATCAAAAGAATAAAATAAAACTGTGTGGTTGCATACAAGAGATGTGCATTTGTTATGAAAAGTAGTCTGCTAAGGCAGCATGATGAACTGACTGCCACCACCGCGCCAATTTTAAATTCTGTTCATGATATATTTTCAAGCATTTAATTTGCTTAAATTAAGTGAAAACGAACACAAGAAAAAAATTTCCTGAATTTTAAATGATTCTAAAGAACTTCGGCGATAATTAAATTAAAGATTTAAGAAAGAAGAATATTTTGTAACCAGACAAACAAATTTCTTTTCATTTTTGGATCCATTTATTAAAGCTGGTTAAAAATCGATTTTTCGTTTTCATTCGTTCTCCTTTATTTAATTCGGGTTTCTTCTGCTCTGTTTATTGCATGAAAATAACAGCTACACAGCAAAATTCAATACAAAAAAATGCTTCATATTTTGTTGTTGTTCTTGTTTTTATGATATTTTTCTACATGATTTATGGATGTTCCAAAAATCTACATTGCCATGTTGTAGTATTTATTTTGTTTTTTTTTGAGAGAGTTGTTGTTGTTGTTTTAGTTGCTTTACATACAACCATAATAATTTTGCCACCACCATTATGAGCATTAGGCCATCACATGTATGCCATGCAGACTAAGCATCTATTCATACAGAGTACTACCACTGTGTCCACCATCATCATCACCACCACCACTGCTATCTGCCTAAGGCCACCATTTTCTTTTCAGTATTTGATTGTGAATATTTTGTTTTCGTTGTTCCTTATTCCTTTCGCGTTCGTTTTCTAAATATCAAATTTCATTATCAAGTTCTTAATTAATTTCCTTGGAAAAATTTAATGCCTTACAAATTGCTGGGATTAGACGAACCTTCGCTGTAATAACACGTAAACACCCTTGGCGAAACGTAATGCTCACACCTCATTCTATCACTTTTTGTGAAAATGAGAAGCAAGAAAGACACCCTTGTTTAATTTTTGATTTTTGTTGCGGTTCTGACAATCGTACCACACCTTATTAGGTCCGGAAGACCACTGCACTGGTAGTAGCAATAGAAAGAAGAGATGTCGTATGATAATAAATGAGTTGAACTTACCACAACCCATAAACGTATGCAGTGACAATATGCGGGTTCATTCATTAGGAAGACTGACCACGCACTCGTTTAGCCTTTCACTCACACAAATTTTTCATAAAATTATAGGTTGTCATTATTGGGTACTCTGCACAATGGGTGCATTTAAACGAAGAGAATAGTAAAAAAATCTTTTTTTAAGTTTTAAGTTTTCCTTCTTAGTATGCAATTTTCCTCTGTTTTTTTAATAACTTTATAATCAATCTAAACTTTTGCACGTATTAACTAAAAGAATTTATTTAACAAAACAATTAACGGTAATTAGTTTTTCAATCACCGCAAAAGTCCAAATTTTTTCGTGGGCATTCCTTATTATTATTGTGAAATTTGTGGCTTTTTTCAAAAAAGGAAAAAATTAAAACTTCCTCAAATGCTACGCCGTTTATAGTAAAACAAATGTTTCTGAAGAAATTTCGATTTGTGAAAAAAATTTATTTTTTATTGAAATGAGAAAATGTTACTCATTCCTTATACGGAATCCAATGCAGCATTATAAATATGCCTACTGTTTTCGAAAATAAATGTAAATATATATACAGTGGTGGTCACGAATTTAAGACACGTCATATGACTGATTTAGTTGTGATAATATTTACAATCCTGTAATATCAAATTTGATATTCTTTATTCTTCTACATACCCTGTAATATTAAGAAAAAGTGCCATTATTTTATTTTGTTTCTTTTTACATTTTGTTGCTTTTTGATCATATTATTGTAAAAACTGGAACTGGCCACGAATTTAAGACATTTCAGAAATATCTAGTTTTTAAGCGATTTTTTGGTGTTTTTTGAAGCTAAACGGTGAGCAACGAATGTTTTATTTTATTTTATGTTGGAATACATAGAAATATTTAATTATAAATGATCAGAGGTACTTGGAATACCGATGCCGAGTGAAAACTGATCCAACAATTAAAATTTGATGGGAAAATAAAAATGGAGATATCCAAGCTGCTTAAATGTTCTAGATGCAAAATTTACAACGCGCTGGAACACATCAAGCAACATGGTACCATCAAAAATGTCAAACAGCAACCTAGAGCCCGAAAAACTACACCATAAAGTAGCTGCTAATAATCCTTTCACGAGCTCAAGTAAAATAAAGAATTAAATTGTATTGGATTTTGGTATCAATATGTCGTCTAGGGCAATAAGAAGATGTCTAAATGAGAAAAACTTGCGTGGGTGTATTGCACAACGTAAACCACTTGTGTCAAAAAAATATCAAATACCGACTAGCATTTTGTCTTGATCTATATAATATGTAAATAAAAATTCTTAACTAAATATAGGTAGCAAAATATTATTAGTTTTTCTTCCTAATATTACTAAAATCTTAAGAAAAATATCATGGACCTAAAATATTTTTGATAAGATGTAAAAATTATCACAAATGTATTTATAAGTAAAATGTCGTGTCTTAAATTCGTGGCCACCACTGTACATATACGTATGTATGTATTCTACATTATTTTTTTACGGGTAGCCATGCCATAGTTATGACGCACTTGTAACGATGCGTGTTTTTTTTTTTTTTTTTTTTTTGTTTCATATGTAATGTTTAAGGTAACGTGTGTGATATTTAACTTTCCTTACTGTTGGCTAAATATTCACCCATGTTTAAAAACAGCCCTCTGTCTCTATAATTACATGCAAATTTACAGATAAAGGCAGAGAAACTGATGTTAAAATTTCAAAAAAAAAAAGAAAACTGCTCTCAGAACTTTTAATGAAATTTCTGTCGCACAAGGAAATAATGCGACAGTTTTTTCTTTAACTGTTGGTTTTTCGTTTTTTAAACTTTTAAATGAACTGGCGCCCAGTGTCCAAAATATTGCTTCAGGCCTGATTTACAAACACTAGTACCGTAGTTGTTATTATTTTAATATTCACTGTTAAACCATGACCGATACTGAATTCCATTCTCATTTAAATTGTCTTTTTTTTCTGCTTTCCATTATTTTACTCATTGAGGTACAACACCATTTTATTCTCTGAATAAAATTTTTCTCTGAATTTAATTTTTATGTATGAGAGTGTATGTAAATACGTATGTATATTTTTGTATAAGTGTATGTACGTAAGTAATTTGGATTTCATTCTCAAGCCATTTGATGCCATGTGTTATACTTTCCCAATAAACATACAATTTCACTGTGTGTATAAATGTGAATGCTTGGATGTGTCTGCACGTGCGCTTATATGTGTGTGTATTTATGTTTGTGTGACTATGATTAATTACTTTTGCATAAATTTACATAAAAAATTTGTACAAGATTTTGTGCCAACGTAAAGTGTAATTCATACACAGGAATATCAAAACAACGTCCTGTTGTCTACATTCGAACACACACACACACATACTATACCTATTATATTTCGCTTTCTCTCTCTCTCTCTCTCACTCTTTCTTTCTTACTTGCTTACTTTTATTGTATCGCTACACTAACAAATTTGTTTTTGTTCTTTCTGTGATTGTATAATAATCATCATCATCGTCGTTTATCGTTATCATCATCATTATTATTACGAATTTGCAATCGGTATACAGTACGTAAAAGATGAAGATGATGGCGAATGGGGTGAAAACTGTAATTACATTTGTACACACACAAACTCATTCATTCTCATACATTTACTGTGGGGTACGTACACTCTCTACAATACATGATTAAATGACTAATTTTTTGTTGTTTTTTTGTTTCTTTTTTGCTTTGATTTAATTTCATTTGTAACATGTTTTTTATTTTTTATGATTTTTTTTTTTAATTTTAACTTTGGCTACCCTACCCTATCATCGTAAACGTCCTCATCGTCAGCATTCGTTGACATTACATTAAAAAATGCTTTTTGTCTCTCCCTTTCTCTATTCGCGACGTTTGTTAGCTTAATGCACGGAAACACAATTTATGCCGTGTTCAGTTTTGACAAATTTTTACGAGAGCGCGAACAGCGGCACACAATCTGACATTTGCTTTGTATAAAATGAGAAAATAAATTTCATTTACATTTTCAATTACATGAATTTTTCATTTGGGGGCTAGGGTTTCCGCTATAAAGGCAGTATTTGCTGCAAACGTGTAAAACGGAGATAGAAGAGATTAATTGCGATTCCATCCATTTACTATACATACATACATACATATGTATGTACACAGAGTTTGAATACTTTTTGCAGTATTTTGTTGTTATGCTGTTGCAGAGAAAAAAGGTGAAAATCGAAATCAGATAATCAAGACTGTTTTAAATTTCATAACGGTTTTTTCAACAATAAATTGAGCTTGAAATGTCACAATTTGTTACAATATCCTTTTTATTTAATAATATTCTCATTTTGAAAACTTTAAAGCATTAAATAAGTTCCCTTTAGCCGGAAACTTAGTAACATAAGGGTTGAATTTTGCATGACCTTGGCATCGAAAACTTACAAGCACGAATATACAATATTTTGCTTGCACAGTGGCGGTTAAAATGTGAGGTACTTTATATTCCTTTTCATTTAATCAACAATTTATATTGTATTAAAGAAAAGAAACCTTCTTTTTAAATAATTAATTAATTAATTATTGATCTTTTTCAAAGTTATTTAATTATTATGAACATAATTGCTGACATTCTTGGACGATTTTTTTTAATTGAGCAATTTTCTTTAAGGATTATCGAATTTTTTAATTTAATTTCTTTTTTTAATTCAAACAACTTACCTTATAATTTTTTTGAAATTTATTTCAGTAATTTATAGTTCACAACGCAAATTCAATTACACCAGTCGCTTCTAAATAACTTAATGTTGTCTGCCATTAAGCGAGATCTTTATAAAACAATTCGATAGCAAAGGTTTTTATGCCGAATTCAAATGTTAAATAGTAAATATTAGTAAATAGTATAGTAAATAGTATAGTAAATAGTTAGTAGTTCAAACATAACATTAACACAAGTTTTGTTCAATCGATTGAATTAAATTTCTAAAGTTTACATGTTGCATTATTTAACAAATTATCGAAAACAGTGTATTCAAATAGTTAACGCATTCAATTCAACAGTGCTAATAAAAATTTTTTAATTTCATTTAAAATATTATTACTCCTTTTATCTTGGTTGGATTTTTATTTGTTCATGGATGAATTTTATAAAATAATTTTTTTAATGAAAATTTCGTAAGCTTGTATTCAAAAAAATTGTTTCGAAACTGAAATGAAATACGAATTTCATATCACTGATGCCTATTGCGTGTTTCTTTACTGTATGACCAAAACATAATTTAAATACTTAATGTTTGTACTCCAAACCAAGGGCGTACACACAATTATTTACCCTTTGCTTACACACACATGTACACTGACGCATGTACACTTGCACTGAGAGTCCTTATGCTTATAAAATGTTATTAAACTCTATTCTATCAAATACAGGCATTGTTGTGACAAAACTAGAATCAAACGAGCTGTACTTCGCCTCTACTCTCTGTTAAATTCTGTAAATGTACTAAGGAAGGCCGTTGAAAAAAGGCTTACAGACCCAAAGACAATGTTGAGATTATGAACGAAACTCAATCAAATAGAAATATGTGTGTTTGTAGTAGTTATTGTATTGCAGATGGGTTTATTAGAGACTCAATGAGTTAATTGTAAGAGAGTGCCTGAAAGAAGGAGTTGGCAGTCATGGGGGAACATACTGGTAAGTCTGTATATAAATATGTATGTTTGTGTGTAAATTGCTAATTTACTAGACAGCCGTACGCCTTTAAACCTCAGAGCTCATTTATTATAAAATACAACCAACGAATGAATATTTTTTTCTCAACTGTGCCCTTGTTGCCATTTCAGCCGAAACTACAACATGTTGTGTCACTAAATACCGGCTGTGTATGTTTCTCTCTCTCTCCCTCTCTCTCTCTCTATCTCTCTCTTTTACTTTTAAAATATTAGACGATATTATTTATCGTATATACACATACATATACATTTGTGTGTATTTTAAACTAATTTTATCAGAGAGAAAAAATATGTTAAACACCTATTTTGTTTGCAGGGTTTGATTTTATGTACTTTCATATGTATGCATAAGTGTACACATAAAAATAGTATAGTATACTTTTAGGTGTTTTAAAATATTTTTGTATATGTATGTACGTGCATACATATATGTATGTATCTATAGAAAGGGTTATAACTTGTGTTCTCACCAGAAATGTTTAAACAACTCGAATATTTTTTTGTTACTTTCCACCGGTTTTTCTGGGGTGTTATATGAGTTTTTAATTACAAAATTAGTTCTTCCGCATTTAACCACCACCTTTAATTTTCAACAGCCACGCCATTGTTGTTGCTTTTGTTGATTATTTATTTTGTTGAAATTTATAACATATTTAAAGGCATTTGTAAAACGAAATGTTTTGGGCATACTTAGAGGGTGAGGGACATAAAATTGAAATTTATTATTTTACGAATATAAGCGAATATGTACCAAGTCAATATTATTTATTTTTTTATCACTTTTTCTTATTTTAAATTTAAATTAAATTATTGTTCTGCTTAAATAAGAGCTTTGCAAACATCGTAAGCTTGTACTTTAAATCATTTTAAATTCACTTACGTTACGTTTTCTTTAACACGAATCTCTGGGCGCCATAATTAAAAATGCATACAATGTTGCTGGAAATTTTCATTGTATCTTGACTAAATTTAGCAAATTATTACTTACACCTTTTTTTGTTTATTGCCTTGCACCCGGTATTCCAAGAAGTTATCAAGGCATACATATTTATATACGCATCAAATTCGCCTCCTTTTTTAATTTAAACCTTTAAATTGTTACATGTATTGCGCCATTGCATAAATTATGGTGGGGTTTTCGAAAAAAAGAAGCGAACAAACAACAAAAATTAAAAATACGGAAAAATTTAATTAACACGGCATCTGAAGAGGAAGAATAAAGGAAAACACGTCTTGTGTGTTAGAAAGCCGCCTTGAACCACACTCATTGTACTTGTGAACGAACCAACATGAGGCAGATATATAGAAAAAAAACAAACAAAAACAGTTAAAATACGTCTCATTATTATTGTGCGTGCCACGTTTGGTACGCTGTTGTTGCTTACACTTAAAACATGTGTAATTTTGAGGCACGTCTACATAACAAAACTTTTAAAAACAGAGGGGAAATAGTTTTTCAAATTATTTAATTATTCGTACTTACTTTTAAATACGAAATATTTTTTGAACTCTAGTAAAAAAAAGAAGATGGAAAACACTTTTAAATATTATAATTGAAACGTAGAGAAATTCGAAATTCTTATGCTTTTAAAAATATTTAAATATTCATTGCTTGTAGAATCATTTTTCCAAACCAAACTTTTTATACATAAAAATAGCATCTGAAGCAACGACAATGCCAACTACATGTAATTAAATTGAAATAGAAATGGCAGTAAAATGAAATGCAAACTTGTCTTTAAATTCAAAACTCCTTGACACATACGTGTATACACACGTTCCCCAAATACTCTGAAAGAATAAAAGAACGGAATATTTTTGTTGCCATACAGGTGGCTCGTTTATTAAACTTTATGGTTGTTGCAAATAATATGTACAAATTGTATGTAAAATGAATCCAATGCTGATGTTATTGACGTCGCACCGTGAAGCTTATGACAAAAAATAAATGAAAATAAATACAAAAAACTATTTCTAAAATATTGAGTAGATCTGTCAGCAGAAATATGTCCTCTACTCTGGCGTCTGAAGATAGTACACAAACTGATACTTAAATTTAATTTCAGTACAGATCACAGTTTTGAGTTCGGTTTGACGCAATGCACGTAATCGGTATTTAAGGTCATTAAGTTTGTAGTTTTTACACTCAATTGATGAAAATACCTATTCTCTTCAGTATCAGTTGCTGCATTTTGAGTAAATTTTCAGGAAATTAATATCATTTAGAGTTGCTAGCAAAGCTAATACAAGTATGTCTTTACAGTCCAGAGCTATTATATTTAAAGGACTCAGGTGTTTGTTGGGTTTTCAAACGTTTTGGTCGACCTATAATAAAAGTTGCCAAAAAGCTTGGAATTTTCTTTTATATAAAAGTATGCCAGAAAATAATTATTTATTACAAATAAAAAGATGAAGATGGACTCGTATATAATTTTTGGCCACTTTTAACTCTACTAGAGTATATTTTCAAAACCACTTTAAGTTTATATAAAATATGTATCAGCAAAAACAAAAATTAGATTATAATAACAGAGTAGCAGACTTTTTTTATTGTATCAATATAAAAATAAGGATGGCATATAAAATTTATAATTGAAGGAAACATTCGTAGATGTCGAAGTACTGCTACGTAGAATTTATACTATTGTGCTGATTTTAACAGAAGTATTATTTCTTTTTAATTTTTTTTCTTTTATAAACGTAGTTAAAAATGTAGATGCATATACATACAGAGGCAATTTATTTATGCCCACTGTGCGTCTTGTTGTTACCAATGGCGGTCGTAAAGTTTATTTAGAAAACTCTATTCTTTTAGATTTAATATACTCATACACAATAACACTAATAACATCAGCCATATGAGTTTCCATATTTCGTTTTGTACTCACTCTTCTGTTTAACAAACAACATAAATTTCACATTAAATAGTGAGAGTACAGTAAACAATTACAATAAAGGATTACTCTTGCTCTAGCATGAAGCCTTTCTATAGACAAAGCTTAGACCGTAAGCCAATGTATATGTGCGTTAAAGTAACAGTTGTTGTAATGCTCGAAATACTCTCAGATGTAATGTAATAAATGGAATGAAAAGCACAAAAATGTATACACACACACACACAAAGGCACAAGCATAAATATTTATACTCGGTTTATACACTTACTCACGTTCACAATTAAAAGACAGAATATTTAAAACAGAATTTAAATTGAAGTTAGATGAACTTGTTTTACATTGAAAAGCAGTCAATTAAATGAATGCTTTTTTATTCAAGGCTACACAAAATAAAAACAAACAAAAAAAAAACAAGTGTTTTAAGTCTTTCAGTGGACTGAACCATAATACATACCATTTACATACATATATCTCGTAAATAAGTACAACAATTTTTATAAAATTCTATGCATTTTTCTATTCATAATTTATTATTTGAAAAATTCAATGGCCACATATCATTTCCCATATCCAGAACAAATAAGCGAAGGGAAGAATTATTAAAATTTCATATTTTTTCTGGTTTTTTTTCTTTTATTTGCCGCAATCATATACGGAGATTCCATTTAAATTTAAATATTTTAGCCTTTATAGTTTATAGATGTGTGGATATTATTTTCTTTTAATTAATTTAATTTAATTTTCGCATGAAATAACTATTGATGCCATTATGTGTGAAATATAGCATTGTTTAAATATCAACCACTACTTCTCGGGGGTTTTTTCCGCTGAGGAGGAGTAAATGTATCTAACCTCACCGTAAGGGAAGTCGTCACTATCCCCCGAGTGTGGGGACCTCAGCCACTAAATCTCCCCCTCCGCTGTTTGACTCCTTATACCCAACCCGGAACTACTGTGGTATTACTTCGAAATGGAGTCCGTCTGGCCATTTGGCCCCTTAATATCCATATCTGGGTTCGGATTGCGCAACAAAATCTGAAGGTGTTCAAACATCCATTCAAATTCTCTCTTCCAAGTCAAATTTCTTAGATTTTAGCAAGGATTCAGTGTAAATGGCGATGCTATTCCAATTTTCTTCGTTGTTCAGAAGTACATCGCAGAAGTTTTCGACTATGTAGACGCCGACTTTGGCCTCAAGATTCCTTCTTTCCAAACTCCATCTCTCACAATGAATCATCAATCGACACATCATTATAAATACAATTTGGTCGTGTCATCTTCCCCATTTTAAACAGATATTTACGAAAATAACCGTGTCCGGATAATAGTTGTGTTAAATAGTAATTAACCTCACCAAATTTCCTCTCAATACAGAGGGTTATATCTAGGAGTTTTGATGTCCATCTATCACTTATTTCAGTGTTCCATTCCTCGTGCTAGTGTTGTGTGGTTCGCTTTCTGGCGTCGTCGACATTTACTGCCTCTCCGTGCAAGTTTTTAGTCTCCCACACTCTCTTCCGCTCGCTTGCGTGTAGACCTATAGGTATTACACCACTGATTACTAGTATTGCTGACTTAGATACGCCGATGCCATCCTATGTGCAGCGCTTCGTTGTACCGATGATCGCAGCTGAAGTGTCCAACTTCCCATGACTCCGATGCATAAGTCAGGTTAAATGTGATAGATAGCATGGGTTATATTCACTTTGGGAACCGTTATAGTTTGTGACTTATACTCCAGCTACTTAAGAAACCTTTACAAAGTTTGAAGACCGCTGAGGTTTGTGGTCTATTCGCAAACACACACGCACTTCCACGAGCGATGATTATGTGCTGAAATCGCTAGTGCAGAATATTCCGTGTGGCACGAAGCGTCGTACTGTTGTAACCCATATCGTTGGTATTCAATTCAGACCAAAAGAAGTTGATAATCTTGGACCTTTAGTGCTCGTCGTTGACAGTTCTTAAAGAAATACCAAACAGTTGACTTTTTCGTAATGCACTGTACGCTCTTGCATCTGATGTGGATTGGTTTCGTCCAAAAATGGGCCTCATCGCTGAAAATGATTGTGCGATGAATAAAAAACAACGAATTTGACAGGTGAAGCTTCAACAAGATGGTCGTTTTCATTTGCCAAAGTTCGGAAGTTTCTTTGTATTAGAAACTGTCTCAGTATTGTTAACCAATTCAGCAGCATTTTTTTTTTGAGGGCTTTAGGTTGGCCATGGCGCTGCATGATAATGATGCTGTTGTTGAAATCAATGTGTCATTTGAAATCCGCTTTTCTGTTTCATTTTTTATGAACTCTAGTATTTTTACATACACATTCATCACACATGCATTCATTGTTTATTTTCACGTTTAATTTATTTATTTATTTTTTTTCATTATTTGTATACAAACTTTAAATGCTTTATTTTGAAAGAGTATGTATGTAAACGAGTAAAACCATAATGGTGTAAATGCTCGTACTTATTTACATTTTACAACTGCGACGACAGCATTTTCTTGAATTGAAACTAAAACTTCTCGAAAATAATTTCAAAATAAATAAACATTGAACATGAAGAACATGCAACCTGCTTGTTATTTTGTTTTCAAAAGGTACAACTGCGAACAACTGTGTTGTAAAGTAGAGCAGTTATACAACAAAAATTGTTGTAAAATTTTGATAAAACGGTTTGATAGAAATAAATAATGTGCTGAAAAGTCATGTACAAAGGTTATCAAATTGTATGCAAAATAAAACTTTAAAAATCTTTAAGTTTACAGCCGACTTTACAATATATCAGACTGATTTGTTGAGAAGACTTGATACGTAATAGAGAATGTTCAAAAAGTTGTGCTATTCTATATATCACATCTGTTGCATTCAAATACATGTGTTTAACATAATTTATGTTTAATTTAAAGGCTTGTTTTTTATTCAATAACAATTATTTTGTATTTACAACACAGTATATTCTCACCTCAAATAAGGAAATAAGAATTTCTTCGCTAAAAAAAGAACAAATTTTTGAAATAAAAAGCGTAATTCAGGAAATATTCTTCAAATGGCTAATACTTTATAATTCTTATTATTTTTTCATATTTATATAAGTACGTAGCATCTTTATATACAATATATACAGTAACATAACTTCCGTCCAGTTATCGAAGTATTTACGTCTCTTTCTTGAGTATTTTGAATATTGTATCCCTAGTCAAATATTTCCTGACCTGCAAGAATCCCGCCAAGTGAGTATAGAGCATTGAAGAATAAGTTTCGGAGTGAGGCAATAATAATTCAGGTGGGGTGTCTGCAGACTTATTAATTTTAAGGTTTATTACGGCATACTTCTTACTTCTTAAAAAGATGGTAGTGAGTTGTCTCTTAAGCGACTCACTCGATTGGTCTTGAAGTTTTCCATCCATCTTCGCGTTTATTGGTCAATAAACGTTCTATTTTATTAGCATATGTGTTGATCAATAAATGTCCTATTATTTGTTAGACGGTGTAAGATCTCTTACAGTTCACATCTGCTGTTTACGCCTGCTGCTTCTTCTCGTCGTGTCTCGTATTCGACCTGGTGAAACCGTTGTTCTTTCAACGTTAGTCCACATTGAAAGCACGCGAGAAGACAGCTTTTGTATGAATACAATGATAATGAATTTTATAGTTATTCGACACTATTTAATATACCACAAGTTGCTACATAACAACATGAATTCTGTAGATATTTAAATAGAAAATAATTAAAACATCAATTCATTTCGGAATGATTTTGACTGGAGTATGTATGTAAAGTGCTCATCTGAATAGTTACTGACTGGCATAAATATTCAGTAGCCTAGTAGCAGTTAACAAAAATTATCAAGTTAAAGTTCGTAAATCACAAGAACCAGTAACAACCATAAAGCGAAGAACAGAAAAGAAACTGGAACAAAGAAAAAAAAAAAACAACAACTCTCAACAAACAATAAAAATGCCGCCTTCACTAATCAATGCCGTGATATTTTTTTTTCATTTTTGTTTCATTTTTTTCCTGTTGTTTGATGTCATGTGAGCGCATAAAGTGATTTTTATCACTACGTTACGATCTTTTTTGCTTGACTTTATTCTCTTTTTCTACGCTTCATTCCTGATTTCATTCACTACACTCAAGCCATGTAATCTCTGTTCCAATATTAATTTACTGACTAAATGACACAGTGACGGAGAACTATTTTGAGATGTTTTCGTTTAGATTTGCAAACTATACAACAACGACAGCAACAACAATACTAATAAAAATACCAAAAGCACAATAAAAAAAGCTTAATAAATGATAAAATCATACTGTTTATCATTGTTGTTGTTGATGTTGTTGTTGTTTCGGTATCTTGTCATTCATAACATGTGCGAGTACTAGAAAAAATTGAAGTGTCCATTTGGAAGTTTTTTTTTTATTTTTTTTTTAAATTTTGTTTTGTATAATGCCGGCATTTTGATGTTTGTATTGTCTTTTTTTCTTTATTTGTATTGTTTAATCAATGATAACAGTAAAATTCACGGAGTACATGAATAATGGGAAGTATGAGAAGCCAATATAGCGCTTAAAATGTTGCAAAAATTCTACGGCATATTAGAATAGAAAGAATAAAAAAAAACGAATCAACATCCATGATTAAATTTTGAAGTATTTAGGTATTAAGTAACGACTTCTTATTCCTATCTCAGAGCTAGATAGTCTAATTTCATTTAAATTAAATTCCTCACCTATATTACATACTGTATGGTACACATAAGAGATTAGCAATGAATCGTATTTTCGCTACTTATAAGCACTCATAAAATTTTGAATATAAGTGAGTCAACAATATTGAAATCTAACTACTCTGATAGTGACATTCGTACTGACTGCAACATTGATTTATAAGTACAGATTGCAATTAGTATGCGTACAACGTTGATATCAAGCTCATACCATTCGAAATATGTTTGATTCACAAGCCTTAGATTCATAACTTTAGAAAAATATTTGTAGTACTTAGTAAACTTACAGTCTTAACTGTTGTTGCATTTACAAAAAAAAAGACACATAAGCAAAAAAGGACAGAGCAGCAAGCAAAGCAAACACAACCTTTTAGTGAGTATTTTAGTGTTCGTACGCGAATCATACTTATTTTGTGTTTCGTGTATATGTTGAATTATGGCGAGTCGAAATCAACAAAATCATACGTGTTGTTAAGTATGAATATGATGAGTATGTGTATGAATGCGTGTAAGTATCAGAAATTATGAGTATGTGTCGATTCTACTCATCTTTTTGAATACTTATTGCTGATCTCTGGTACATGCATGCATGCATACGTACATACAATATATGTATATATTTTGTTTATACTGTGTATTTTAGGAAATGTTTAATGATATTATCCACATTTTCAAATTACATAATTGGCGATAACTTTATTTATAATTTAATTTTTTTACTTGCAAACACTTTGAGTTACGATGAGTGTAACTATATTTTTCTATCGACTACAAAACGATTATAATAAATTCAGTTATCGTTGTTGTATATATTTGGCATCAGTTCTTCTGTAAGGTGAAATATGCAGTGCCTTTCTTTTTAGAACAGTATTGTTCCGATGGTTCACTACATTTACGCCCTTGCTAATAGTTTAAGAGGAAAACAAGGTTTTTCAAATATTAACATAAATATTAATCAATATCTGCTTTGGCCGACGGCACTTCAGGTCCTCCTGCATATTGGAGATTTGAAATTTGTGCTATGTGTGAAGCAGTTACAGTCTCCATGGTTGAAAAAATCACATAATATTGGTTTTACAAGTGATTTACAGAGTAAAAGTTCTCAGTCCAGTCTCTAGCAGGCGGTAATACCAATTCGCTAACAAACATATTTCAAAGCGTTTCAACTTAATTTCGATTCATTTTGTTTCAATGAGAATTTTCGTCATTTTGTTTTATTTTATTTTATTTTTTGTTGCTTTAACAATTAAAGCGGCATATTTTGAATCATATATACTCTTATTTGTGTTACTTTTTCATTTCGAAGATAATATTAATTGCTTAGTTCTAAAGATCTGCTAAAATCACAAACACAAGGATAATTTAATGGAACTTGGTTAGACGTTCACACTTTAAGAATCAGTCCATTATATGTCTGTTCTCCAAATTGGAAACTTTCCTGTTAAGCATTTATCTGCTTGTCATTTCAGTAAATATGCAATAATTATGGACAGGTTTATAGAACCTTCCAAGACCAGGAGACTAATTTTAAATTTAATGTCACATATCTTACTATACTCAACATTGACTGGAGGAACAAAACAGGTTCTAAATACATAGATGAGCATATGTTTGCATGCATCTTGCCTTGGTAAATTGAAGACATACATACATATAGTATATTGCAGTTTGCCTTTTTTATCTCTTTTAGGAAAGTTTGTATTGGGATATAGAATGTAGTAAAGTTATATATGACACAGTCGTATATAAAATTAATTTCCATATTTATGTTTAATACGCTTAGTTGAATTCGCTGTTATACAAAAGAATGAATTTTACATGTAATTTATCCGATAGGTATCCGATGGTTTGTCAAACTTTGATTATACATATTTTAAGATTTGTTTTGGACTTAACGAGAAAATGGTTAATGCTGCGTATGTATTAAATTATTTGATTTAATCAAAAGTTTTCTTATTTAAATATTATTTTTATTCAAATATATAGTTATAAAATTTACTTTTAATTTATCTTATTAAAATAGTTCAAACAAGTTAAACACGATAATAATATTCTTCAAATGTTCCAAAAGCACTGCAGTAAAAAGCGGTAAAAGAACAAAAGTTTCAAAATAAAAAACAAAACGACGTGACCTTTTGTCATGAGGCACAATCAAAAAGTTATCTGTTCCATAAAGTAAAAGCCCAGCCATCTTAGAAGCAACATAAATATTCATTTGTTCATTTAAATTCTTACAGATTTCAACTGACTTTCGGTTTCACTCAATAAGACTATTTTAAAAAATTGCAACAACAATTTAGAAAAAAAATAAACGTTAAAGGTTTTTTTTAAGTTCTCGTTGAGTTGGGTAAATGTTTTGTTTTTCTTTTCTTTTCTTTTTTTTAATTAAAATTTCCAGTCACACAAATTTTCTCCGAAATACAATACAATCCGACAAAACATGTCAAACAAATAAAAACGCTAAACTGGACTTGAGGTTTTTTTCTACTTCTTTGTCCGTATGTCCGTCATTAAGACTGTCTATAGATTTCATTGCGCACAATTTTTATTTTATTTTGTAAATTTATTTATTTACTCATAATGTCATAAAATATGCAAAATCACATACAAAATATATTGTATGTACATATATCATAAAGGCATTAACAAAAAAAAAAAAAAAAAAAGTTAAAAATAATATGCTGTGAACAAATCACACAGAAATTTACCGAAATTTAAACAGTTTTTCGAGGGTAATTCATCAAAATGCAAATTTGTTTATTCAAACCCAACTTAACTGTGTACTAATGCCAACGCTGTTAAATATTTTATTTGCTGGTATAAGTACAGCACAAGACACACTACACATGTACGATTTCTTTTTATAGAAAAGTTTGGATCTGAGAAGAGATGCCTTGGACGCAAAGAACGCTTTTAAGACAAACAATGTTAAATAAATCATTGATTTCCAAGTATAAGTTGGCAAATCTATCGGTTATTCATATCAGAGATCGCAAATGAATTGTTTTTTCGCTACTCATAATCACTCCTGAAATTTTCAATATAAGTGAGTCAATAATATTGAAATTTAAATACTCCGATTCATTCGCACTTATTACAACATTGATTTATAAGAACATGTTGCAATGAGTATGCGTACAACGTTGACATCAAGCTCATACCATTCGAAATATGTTTGATTCATAAGCCTACTCATTTAGATTCATAACGTTTTGAAAATACTTATGATCAAAATTTACAGTCTTAGTTGTTGTTGCATTTAAAAAAAAAGCACATAAACAATAAAGACAGCGCAGCAAGCAGAGCAAACACGCAACCATTTAGTGAATATTTTAGTGTTCGTACGCGAAGCATACTTCTTTTGTGATTCTTGTAAATGGTAAGTTGTGGAGAGTAGAAATCAACAACATTTTACATGTTGTTAATTATGAATATGATGAGTACTTCAAACTTTGATAATGAGTAGAGGTTCCATGATATTAAAATAAGTATGAATTCGTATAAGTATCAGATCTCATGGGTTTGATTCGATTCTACTCATATTTTTGAATACTCATTGCTGATCTCTGATTCATATCGTCTGTAAAGTAAGTATGAATGTGATGAGTACTTCAAACTTTGAATATGAGTAGAAGTTCCATGATATTAAAATAAGTATAAATGAATAACTATCAGAAATTATGAGTACGATTCGATTCTACTCATATTTTTGAATACTCATTGCTGATCTCATGGGTGATCCAGTTTGCTCACCTTTTTAAAGCTGATCAGTTAATTTGCATTACACAATTTGCGTGGGAGAGAATTTTGTTGAGTTTCTAATTCGTTTAAGTATAATTTAACGTTACATAATCTGATAATGATTCAAAATCTTAATATCAAAGCTTTATCACACTACTTTTGAATAACTGGCCTTGCTACTATGCGTCATTGTCTAAGTGACCATTGCATATATTTTTTTCTAAAATAGGGTATTAAAGTCATTCTCACATATATTCTTTTTGTTTTTCTCTGTTTTTTTTTCAATTAAACTACAATATTCGTTTATACAAATTGTGTTAAATATTGTAGGTTTGTATGTACATATGTACATACATACATATATGAAAAAAAATATTACTTTTATTCTATGTATGTATGTATGTATGTATGTATGAGTATTTGTTTAGTATTTATGAGTTATCATAGATCATGCTACTACCACTGCCGCTACCATAACGATTCATGTAATTTTTTATTTGTTTTTTGTTTTCTACAGTTTTTTTTTTAATTTATATTTTGTAGATGTTGTTATATTTAACGTGTCGGCAAAGTCGTTAAATTAAAAGGAAATTACTTTAAATAATAATATAAAAGAAATACAACAACAGCAATAATGTATGTTGTATTTAAAAATTGTTTTTTTTTTTTTGTATATTTTTTGTACAATTTTGTTATTTGTAAATTGTTATCACATTTTGAGTGAATTTTTAAACATTATTAAAATGTTTTTAAAGTTTTAAATAAAAACTGAACAAAATAAATTTGCAAAATTATTTGTGTGGTCTCAAAAATTTTAAGCCACTTAAAACAGTATTACTTACTTACTACAGACATGTTAAATACAACATGTGCGTAAAAAAATAACCTTTTGATGTTATGTTATCATGTCCTTGTCATTCCCATTGCCATTGTCAGTTCCTTTATTGTCATGTCTAACATTGCAATGTTATCTGAACTCTGTAGACAAAACTGTTCACGTTGTTAACATGTACAGTCAGTCTCATGTTGCGTTATATGCCATTTTAGTGTTACATGTGTTTCAGTCTCATCCAAAGGGCTGTTTGCATGTTAATCCTTAAAGCTTTCTTTGGTTTTGGACTGGACTAACTATCTTACAATACTTTCAAACGAATAACTTTTAAAAATATTTGCCTTAAGAATGTATAATGTTCAGCCAAGATACTTTTTAAATAAGATGTGTTCGACAAATCGACAACTAATTTTTGGCACAACAATTATTAATTTTAATCGCGCCTAAGCAAAAAATAATAGTAAATCAATAAATAATATTTTTCTACATTCCATTCTTCTAATAGTTTCGAAAGCCATTACATGTGAATTTTTATTAAAGGCAGTAGAAAAGTAATTGACGATTAATTACGAACCGTTGAAGAAGCTCTCACACTGTAAATAAATCATATGCGTACTCGTATGTGCATATATTAGATATTAAATATTCGTATATTAATTTTTCTGCGCTTATCTGTGGTGTCACAACGGGCCGCTATGAGTGCTCAAGCGCATTTCTGTAATCAAAGCTGCCACTTTGACCTAACCTAACTTATTATATTTTTTATATTACAATTGTATTTATGACCTTAATCACGCTGTCTTCTCTTTAGCAAAAAAAAAAATTTTTCTACATCCAATTCACCGTGCAAATACGAAATTGGAAAGTTCACATAGTCCAGTTCGATTTCATTTCGAATATCATTTATACAGTCAGTGCTTTGAATTTAGTGTTTTTTTCTTTTATGACTCGTCTAAATTGTATTTAAAGTTAATCATTCTGGAAATTAAACGCATATAAAATTTTAATCTATTTACCTTTTGTTCTGAACATTGCCGATTCCATTTTTGTACAAAAAACTGTTTCATAACTTTTTAATGACTTGTGGTGCCATGTAATTGATATCAAGGAAAATGTAAAATAACTTTTCCAAACACGTTTACATTTTAGAAAAGCATTTTCATGAAATTTACTTTCCTGTCAAGGGACTGAAAAAGCTAAAGTTTGGATAAAAATAATTAAACTTTATTCATTCCTTCTTTTCTCCGAACCTTTGCAACAGCTTTAAATTCTTAAATAATATTCAAAGCTTTAAATACTTACCCTTAGAGCTTTTAAAATTAGTTGGTAGCAAAAACAAATATTTTTGAATTTTTAACTTTTAATAAAATTTGAATTCAATATTTGTTTCTTATATAAAATGCGACAACAGTGTATTATAAAAGCTTTAAATTAGATTCGCGTCTTGGATATATGAATGGAATCCTACTCTAACTTTAATTTATTTTTGTGTAAACAAGAAAAGAATTTTTAATTTTGTATTATTGGCCCAATAAGTAAGCTCCAAACTCAAAGATATCTTTGAGGATAGGAAATTACCACGATAATCAATATAATAATTTAATATTTAATATTCAAATCTCATTTAAACATCCGTTAAGTGCTCAACTTATACGTACTAGTAATTGCATTCAATGTCTCGTCTCCAATCGATTGATTTTATATTTATTCAGTCTGTCACAGATGATGCTTACCAAGATGATGAATTATAAACTTTAGTTTTATGAAGAATACAAAAAATCAATATGATATTTATGAAAAAGTCACATGCGAAGTTCTCTCTCCTTAGATAAAGTTCAATTCAATTGTACCATTTACTCTTACCATTTATTTGACACTTTCCCAGCTTTTAATGTCAAGACAAATCAAAATTGATGCTGCAAAAAAAAAACACAAAAAAAACATAAAGAAACCAGAAATGATGCTCTGCAATAAAAAGATATACTGTTGAGGACCATATAAGAAGTCTATGGAATAGTCCAAAAGAGTTGCAACCAATTTAGTAATACCCTAAAAGCACCAACACAGCAGTCACAGTCTACCAAATGTTGTACAATAACGTTTGGGTGACAGAATCCCAAAATAAGAAAATTGCACACGATGTCATATTGTTGTTGCAAGTGATGCTGAAAAGTCTAAAGAAGCAAGCAAAGGCATCTACAAAATATAAAGAAAAAAAAACCAAATATCTCAAGTCTAAAGTGTTAAAACAAAAGGCAGGCGAATGAACGAAACAGACACATTTCGTTTTCATTCATTTGCGCCTTTGTCGCGCCAAATACAAGTAAGTATACCTTCAGTCCAAGAAAAAAAGGTTTCTGAACTTTTGAAAATCTTGAATAAGTGTGCAGATATTAATCGGTAATAAAATACATTAAATTGTTTCAATGTTTTGTTGCGGTTCCATGTAACCCTTCATTGATTCAGGGTTATCAGTTATGAAAACATTCATATTTTCTGTTTGATTTTAGTTTTTCTCTTTTTTTTTTTGTGAATTAAATTAAATTATAATCAGTGGATGAAATTTTGTGTAATTTTCTTCAATGTAATACTCATTCGGTAGAGAGTAGTGTGCTTTACACTCTCTTACAGCCAAACAATCTAAAATTTGTAGTTTTTATTAATAATTTTGGTTCACATTTTGTGTGGTGTGTGGAGCGGTGTTTTGTAAATCTCCCTCGTTAAACAGATTACGACAGAGTGTGGAGTAGTTGAGTATTTTTTTTTTATTTTTATTATTTTTTTTTTATTCTGCTGTTTATCGCTTTTTTTTTCTTTGTTTGTAATCGCCAATTTCAGCCCAGAGTTTCTTTTTTTAGTTTTTGCGAAAACGAAAACAGTTGGTAGTCGAATTGATTCAAAGTTAATTCGTTTGTTTAAGCTTTTAACAATTTAACCGAGCTTTTTGTTGTCGCTTGTTGTTGGTATTGTGTATTGACTTTTGGTCTATAAAGGATGCCGTCCTTTTCACATGGTTGTTGCTTTTGCTGTTGGTTTTCTGTTTTATTTTATTGTTAGGTTCGTTTCGTTTCGTTTCGTTTTGATTCTATTTTAGAGTGACACATGTATGCACTCCGTTCGACACCGTGTACACTCGTTTTCACAGCAAAGAGTGTTAATTGTGTCGGTGTTTATTATTATTCTTTCGTTTGCCTCTGTTTTGTTTTTATTGTACAATTGCAAGAATATGAGAACGAAAATAATATAAAAACCAATTGACACTACAAAGACATTTTCTGAGACAAAGTTTGTTGCTGCTACTACTATTGCATCAACACGGTATCCGCATTAAGGAGTGAATGAGCTACCGAAAATGAATGCTTCTGTTGTTTTTCAAATAATACAAGATTAGGAGGCATTACAACATTATGTGTGAGCAATATTTGAAAAATTTTAATTGTTGACCATAATAACAGTAAAAGAAAAATTAAATAAATTTTAAACTGCATTCTGAATAAAAATTACGCCAGCATTTATACATAAAATAACTTACATAATTGGCCGTTACAACTCTTCAGTCAGGATTACGACCTAGTTTCTCACACCACTTATGTTGTGTGTGTTAATTTTATACATGAGTGGCGGGACCTACAGTTTAAAGTCGACTACGAACAACAAATTTTTGAGAAGCTTTTCATCGCAATTTCATTTACTCTCACAATTTTTGCCAGAAATCTGCTGAGAGAAAGTCGCTGAAGAATTATTTTTTCATATTTTCGTTTTGATGTCTGACCTGGAATTTGAACCCTGGACTTAGGTCTAATATTCCGACACACTACCTACTTGACTACGGCGATATCGTTGTCAATGATGGCAGGAAAAATGCGAATCCGTTAACTGCTTATGTATGGTAATAGTGATGATTTCTATTTTGCAAGCGCACACATACTCGTACATACATATGTAGTATGTACTTACATACAATAAAAGCAAAAAAGGGCAGTCCGACTTCTGCCAAGAAAGTTTTTTTTTGCAACAAAATTGCCATCAAAGGCATGGGCCTAGGAAAATTGTCCACTCTCGGGGAGTGTCCGCTTATTGGGATCATCCTCTTGCACCAAAGATTACTCAAGGACCCAAGTAAACTAAACACTTTATTTTACTTTTAATTTTATTTAATTTTTTATTTTATGTATATATGTACCAGAGATCAACAATGAGTATTCAAAAAGATGAGTAGAATCGAATTATACTCATAATTTCTGATACTCTTATTTATTTATTTATTTATTTTATTTGCCTATGGAAATATTCCTTGCAGGCAATTTAGTAATGTTACAAAATATCAATTTTAAAAAAACTATGAATTTAAATCAATAATTACATTATTTTTTATAACATTATTCGATGAAGAAAAATCTATTAGCATATACAATTTATTAAATTCTTTACACATTCTCCTTATTGGATCAGTACCAGCATAGTTGCATCTAAAAAATTGTATTGATAATTGGGAAAAATTAAGTGACGGACGTTGAGGAACATTAAACGTGATATTATGGATTAAAAAACTGGAGCCTATATCACCAGTAATTACATTGAATATGAACGAGATATATAACATAGTTCTGCAGCTTTTAAGTGTCGGAAGTTTGATTAATTCTAGTCTAGCAGAATAAGAATGTAAACTTGTGGATCCATACATACTTTATTTACTGTCATAGTTATGTGCGGAATAAAATTTAGTTTGGGATCCAGGAAGTTATCTACAAGCTCAAGCTCGTATCCATCAAAAGCATAGTTTGCAGGAATCGGATTCTTTCTTACAAATCTCATGTATTTAAATTTTTTGAGATTAAGCTGCATTACATTTAAATTACACCATAAATGAAACGAATTTAGGTAATTTTGAAGAAGTTTCTGATCGGATCTTTGGCGATAACTAGGCGAAAATTTTTACGTCAACAGCGAACATTAGGATATTGGAATAGTGAATGGTATCAGGTAAGTCGTTAATAAACAATGAAAACAGAAGCGGTCCAAGATGGCTACCCTGAGATACACCAGAAAGGACATCAATACTTCTGGAGCAGCAGTTTTTAAAAAGTACGGTTTGTTTTCTGTTAGTTAAATATGAGTAAATCCATTTTAAACTAAGATTAGAAAATCCCATTAAATAAAGTTTCTTCTTCAAAAGTACATGATTGACTTTATCGAAGGCCTTGCTGAAATCCGTGTAGATAACGTCTGTTTGTTGCTGATGAAAAAATCCTCGATAAGCAAATGTTGAGAGATGAAGCAAGTTTGTTGTAGTAGAGCACTTCTTTCTGAAACCGTGCTGATAAGGAGATATCAAGTTAGAAACTTGATAACATAAATCATCAGTAACCATTTTTTCAAACAGTTTTGGAATTTTGCGTATTCATACTTATTTTAATATCATGGAACCTCTACTCATAATCAAAGTTTGAAGTACTCATTATATTCATACTTAACAACACGATAAGTCAACATTTACAAGAATCACAAAATAAGTTTGATTCGTGTACGAACACTAAAATACTCACCAAAGGGTTATGGGTTTGCTCTGCTTGCTTCTCTGTCCTTTTTGTTTATTCGACTCGAGTCACTCGAATCATTTATAAGTATTTTTCTACAGTTCTGAATCTAAATGAGTAGGCTTAAGAATCAAACATATTTGGAATGGTATGAGTTTGATGACAACGTTGTACGCATACTCATTGCAACCTGTACTTATAAATCAACGTTGTAGCGAATACGATTCACTTATATTTAAAATATTATGAGCGCCTATGAGTAGCGAAAAAACGATTCATTGCTGATCTCTGGTAAGTACAAAGATGTGAGCCAATTTAGTGCTGCATTATTGAAAAGAAGAAAATCCTGATCAAAAGAAAAATTCTGATTAGATTCTACGTAATACATACAATGTTTACTATTTAAACTCAAAGGATAAATAGGAATAGTTTTAAATCGTGTATACGTTAACCTAAGTATGGATGATATTTTAATGAATATTTTGACTAAATACAATGTACAAATGTTAATTAAATCTGATTGCTTTCGTATTAATCTTATCAAAACTGCATATCGCTATGAAACCGAGTTTTAATTGTGGTCAAACAAAGTTTTCCATTGTATTTCGCGTTCCTTATAAGTTTTAACGGGTCAAACGAAATTAATATGCAACACTTACAGTGGGTAATTAAAATTAAATTTGTTTCGTTTTTATTGCCTTAAAAATGTTTTCGTTTTTTTTTCTTTTTTTTTTGCAAAAATCAACTGCAACTACTGAAAAATACTTGAAAACTTTGTGTGAGGAGTGTAAGAAGCATGTTCGTTTTTTTAATAGCTGCTGTAAAAGCTTATCAGTTGAATAGATTTTTTGTTTAATTGCAAATTACTTTATTTGTAAGCAATTGTGTTTTGTTGCTGCTATTACTACCATTGCAACTGTATGTGACTGATTGCAATCATGGTATAAATTTTCATTGATCATTACGACCGCCCGATTGATCCGGCTGTTAAATTAGAAAAAAAAAGAAAAAACAAATACAGAAACAGAAAAAAAAAACAAACAAAAAATGAGCAATTGACTGAATGAACGAACGAATGCAATTAATCAATTTTCGACATGTGCATACAAAATGAAAAATAATTTCAATAAAATGATAAAAACAAAACGTTGTTATTCATTTTATTACCCACACTTTAGTAGTGGCTTCTTGAATTGTTTTGCAGTCTTTTACATTTGCAACAGCAACAGTAATTCCAATTAATGGTTTCCATTTATTAATCGTTGATCGTTTATGGTTTTGGCTTTACTATACCGTTCGAAAGCAAAATCGTGCTTATCTTTAGTGTGTGTGTGTAGTGTAAATCGGTTAATGCAATCATTGGGAGGGGAAACCAAGTAATTTTTATAGTCCTACACTCCATTAATTGATAAAACAATTGTTTTTTGGTTTTGGCGCTTACATTACTGTTTGTGCTTTAAATATTTAATTTGAAACAAACAAACAAAACAAATATTTTTCTGTTTTTCAATTTGGAAAAAATAAAGAAATTAAATTGCAATACGAATTACATTGTACGTATAAACAAACAGTGGGTGGTCCCATTTACATATATTGCATAAATATTTACTTAGAATATTTATATGATAATTAGTTTGAATAAATTTTTATATTTATGACTTTGAAATGATTGATTGAATTGTAATATATGGAGTGTAAAAAATCTAAAGAAATATTTTTAAAACTAACTTTTTATAAAGACACACATTTTTTCCAGAAGGCTAATATTTGTTTGGCATTTGCAAATACACCCATACCTCGCTTTGCGTCGTTTCGTTTTGCGTTTTTTCGAAGTTGCTTCGCTGCTGAAGAGGTACTAATTTTCACTGAACGTAGTTAGATTTTCGAATTTAAATATTTTTTTTATGCAATTTTTTTAAATATCCTTTTTCTTTGTAAAAGATGGCACGACTTTTGTTTCTAATTGCGCTATGCTATCAAACCTTGGGGATTCCTTTTCTAACTGAAAATAATACAGTTTTCTTTTCACCTTGTTTTTCCAATTTTAGAGTTCAGTTTCAATTAATGTGTTACAAATTAAGTGAATTTTTTATTTTATTTTAATTGAATTTGTTTTTTCTTTTGTTTTGTGCATGCATGGAATAAAATTTTATATTAGTTTCGAAATGTTTTCTTTGTTCAAGTTTCTTTTTAAAAGGAAGTATTTTCGCAACCCTGGTACCTATCTTCGATCTTTACATGGTTTGCAATAGAAAATCACAATTCACTTTGCATTGTATCAATTTGCATCGTGGTTTTTTAGAACGGAACCACGACACAAAATAAGGTACGGGTGTAAATGCAAAATTATCACTGTGATATGTCTTATTATTTGTTTTTGTTTAAAATGCAAAAATAATTGAAATTCAATGTAAATAAATAACTTCGATTATCTAGCTGGCATAACGTTTCAGTCAATAAAATATAAAATTGGCCAGTAGATAAAAGGTGTAACACAACGGGCACTCTTTTAAATTCAAAATTTTTATTGTAATAAAATTATAAAATTGCAATATGGCAACAATTTAAAAAAATGTGCATTTCAAAAGATATGAATCACAATTAAGAGATTAAATTTAGATAAGCGATCGATCATATAAAATGTACAATTCGACAATATTGCAATTTCATTGCCTGCACTGCACTTGTAATGAAAATATTCCTTTGAAAGAAAATAAATGCTTGTGTTTCTTATCAGAACGACTAGAAAACAAAAATCGAAAGAAACGATATACATACATACATACATCTTTCTTTTTGGGATACGCAACAATGTGTACGCTTAATATTATTATCTTTGACTAGACAACAACAGATGGCGCAACCGAGATGAATTTCACTCATGAATATGCGCGTTTATTAACGCAAATACTCGCACAATACTCACATACAAATTCTTGTATGAAACATCAAATGGTTGTTGTCATGAATACCAAAAAAATATATATATACATATGTTGTATGTATAGTACATATGTATATGTGTGTATACATATATTTCTATGAAGATAAAATTTCTATTTGTATTTATTAAGGACTCTTCCATTTTTCTTTTCAGTTCTCAAACACTTTGGATAAATTTTTGGGATTAACTGTTTACACTGGTGGATATCCGCGTGATATATCTTCGATTTATCTTCGTGAAAAGGTAATTTTCATTTCAAATATTTACAATGTATGTACATAAATAAATTGTAATCAATTCTCATTTTATTATTGTAATGATTACTAATTTCCGGTTTGAATGTTGGCAGACGGAAAATGTAAATTTTAACGACATCGGCAACAATAAAAACAGCAACAATCACAAAATTTGAAACAATTTTATTTTCCTTATTCAAATGACGTCTTTATGTGACATTAAACACAGCTTTAAACGCGTTTTGTTGTTTTATGGTTTTAATGTTCTACTACAACGACTATCGAATGGAGCCACATATATTAAGACATTGTTTTAGTAAAGCAGGACGACAGACAAACAAACCGAATGATATGTATGCACGTACATACATATGTACTTATGTATGTATAAAGCTCAGCTCAAAAGAAGGCTCCTTAAAGAAGATGTTAACATTGCAAATGTTTTATTATCATCACATATTCATATGATACAAATATATCCTGCATTAAGTTGACTATAAAAAAACAAAAAAACAATAAAAACAATTACATTAACTTTTTACACACAATGTAAAATAGATGTTGTTTTTGTCGCTGTTGTTGCCCATGACTTATATGGTGAACATGAAATGTTGTTTGTTGTTCAAGTAAATAAAAGCAACTTTAACTACAACAAGTTTACGTTTAAGTTTTGTCAAAAGACATTTTCATTTAAAAGCAACAAAAACAGTCGACTAAAAGCAATAACTAAATTCAAGTTAATGAAAAACCTTATAAGATGAAAAATAATAATCAAACTGGCCCTTGCCTACCTACACTGCGAAAAAAATGGAAACTTATTTTAGATGAATTTCTTCTTATTGTACAATAATCTATTGTCAACACGATTCCGTTTAGACGAGAAAGCACACATTTCAGGAATAACACTAGCCCCGTATGTAAACTTTTAACAAAAATTTTTATTATTTAACATTAAAATTTAAAAACTAAAGAGAGTTGTAATAAAATGAACAGAAATGAAGTATGTGGCACATGAAAAACACAGAGTCTTTTTTAGGCGAATTAATTCGATTTTACTTAACACAAACTGTCCTGCCTCTCAGCAGATTTCTGTAAATAAAATTGAAATGAAAAGTTTCTCAAAAATTTGTCGTTTGGAATCGACTTTAAACTGTTGGTTCCGCCACTCATGTATAATATTAACAAACACAGCATAAGTGGTGTGAGAAGCTACGCCGTAATTCTGGCTGAAGGATTGTAATGGCCAATTATGTAAGTATGTATTATGTGAACATACTGATTATTAGCAATCACCGATTTGATGAATTATTGAGCATGTCCACATAAGACATTTGACCTTCTTCAAAACATTTACAATTTTTTAGGAATGTTTTGTGTTTCACTTGGGTCACTTGGCTATCGACCTGCAAAATTTGTAGAAATATGAAAAATCCAGGTGGACATATTGAAATTTATGTTAGAACCGACTAAGAGCCTACAGCCACAGCTAAGAATGGTATAAGATGCCTGAGTTGTTCATACAGCTTCCTGGTCTTTACAAAACTCCATACATATATTATTTATAATGACGCACTGAAGAGAACCTTAAAAGACTCGTAATAAACGAGGAGTAGAAATTGTGTGTCTATCCATATTTAGTGATTGTGATAGTGAATTTGACAGATATGGCTTTACCAAGAAGGCTGTTATCAAGTTTGGAAATACCAGATAAAAAAGCCAGTATTCTATTTATAAAAGTTGATTACGACAATGATGAAAAATTTGAGGGTGATGAACGAAACTGCAGTCACTTTGTGATTACATGACGCCTTTATTCTTATAAATTTTCAAATTCAACCTCAATACTTGGAAGTGAAATACTTATATTCTTAATCCACAAACATTTATTAAATTAATCGAATAATAATTATTTTTAGTTGTTGGTGTGCATTCAATTAATTTTTAAATAAAAAAAATTTTTTAAATTATTACTCATCAATATCAAATTAAATTAACAAAATGAAAAAAAAAAAAACTTATGAACTTGATTAAAAAAAAAATTAGTACCGATCAAAACTAGGTATTATTTGAATACAATTTGCTACTGTTGATATTTTCATAGAGGAGAAATTAAATGATCCAGAGATTTCGATTGAAGGCGATCTTCATCTATTATTATTGGGAATTGCTTGGTAGGACGTCGTGATTCTCATATACATACATAATTGATATATTAAAATGATGCTTTAGTTATAAGTGAAATATCGTTTTGGGGCTTATGATTTTTTCTATGACTATTGCAGTATACATCGTATTAGTTTCAGAAGTTCATTCACTACATCATCAATTATACAGTTTGGGTTTACAATTAATTATGAATTACTATCAGTAAGTAAATATATTTTATCATCTTTTTAGGATATTAAGTGTCATAAGCAAATGCAGGATTATTACCATGTTTCTATCAAAGATCGTTTTTTCGCTACTCATAAGCACTCAGGAAATTTTGAATATAAGTGAGTCAACAGTATTGAAATTTAACTACTCGTATTCATTCGTACTCATTACAACTTTGATTTATTAATACAGGTTGCAATAAGTATGAGTACAACGTTGACATCAAAATCATACCATTCGAAATATCTTTGATTCATAATCCTACTCATTCAGATTCATAACTTCAGAAAAATGCTTAAAATACTTATAAATGATTCGAGTGCCTCGAATTACATTTACATTTACAAAAAAAAAAAAGAAAAAAGACACATAAGCAAAAAAGACAGAGCAGCAAGCAGAGCAAACACACAACCTTCTAGTGAGTATTTCGGTGTTAGTACACGATTCATACTCGAAATCAAAAATATCATACGCGTTGTTAAGTATGAATATGATGAGTACTTCAAACTTTGAATATGAGTAGAGGTTCCATGATATTAAAATAAGTATGAATGCGTATAAGTATCAGAAATTATGAGTGTGATTCGAGTCTATTCATCTTTTGCAATACTCATTGCTGATCTCTGGTTTCTATGAAACGAATGGTTTCAGACGAACTCCTGTTTGTATGGAAAAACACTCAATTTTATTTCTGTTTTCCATATAAACAGACGCGCGTCTGAAATTATTCGTCTTGTAGACACAGGCCCTGTGACCACTTATTAGAATATCCGCAGCATAAATAAAGCTTATCATAAATATGTATATATATTATATATATGTATTATAATATATATAAATTCGCAATACTAATAGATTAGTTTATGTCCAATTTCATTATCCGACCTTCTGGTCAAACCTTATAGAAAGCTTGTGAAATTTTGAGAAATATGGAAGAACAACAATTTGTTTCCTTTAAAACTTTCCTCAACGTTTGCAATAATTTTTGAATTTGTTGGGGTTGTAGTGGCAGTAGTTTAGACATCAGCAGTGCTTTGAAAAACGTTTACATTGTAGGTAGTAATAACTTGATGGCACTTATGTATTTGTGATTCTTGCTAGACTTCCGTATCTATTATTGTGTCAGAAATTTTATGAATTATTCTAAAAAAAAAAAACAAATATAATCTTTTTAATTCAGAACGAAATGATGCTTTAGGCTAAGAATAATGTACAATGAATAACTTCATGTAAATGAGAATGTCCAGTAAGAGGTTTGTTTTCAATTGAGTTTTGAACTTCATTTTATGAGAATAACGTCTTAATTTTTTGCAGTGTTTAAATCTTTTAATCGAATTATAATACATCTCTCTTAAGAATTTTCAAAGTATCTTTAATTTTTTTTTTTGTTTTTGTTTTTTCTTGTCTGAAGTTGTCTCTGTTGCAGTTTTGTTGTTTTTTTTTTCTCAGACTTTTTTAAATTTTGCGAAAATAATTAAGTTTTCAAAAAGATAAAAATCTTGTTCGGTGCTAATCAATTAGTCTCTTATTTTGTTCTCTGGGTATTATTTTATAAGCAACGACTGTATGTTTATGTGTATGAAATCAGAGATTGAACTTTTCAAAATCGTATCGTAATTTGCATATGGAAATTGTATTTCAAAACAATATTGAAGGGTGATGAAAAAAATTAAACAACATTTTAAGTGTGAATGCATAAAAGTGTCGATATTCGGTTCGATACAAACTTTCATTCATGTTTTCCTATGGCGTTGTTTTTATTTATTTTTTTTTTTTGTTTTTTCTTGGCTCCAATGATAGAAACATCAGTGATCAGGCAGTACATATTAAGTCCAGCTCCAGAGGAGCACATGCGTTTGGGGAACTTTTTTGTTTTGTTTTCGAAATGGGGCTACAAAAGTTTATCACTTGTCTGCCAAATTTTTGGCTTAGAATACGACGCTGAAATGCAACGGAATGATTTTATTTCCACGTTTTAGCGTTTTTTTTATTTTTTCTCTCTGCCTCTCTCTCTCTCTCTCTCTCTATCTCTTAATATTGCGTTTTATTTGTGTGTTGTGTTACTTAAGTTCTTGATGTTGTTATTGTTACTGTAGTTGCTTTAGTTCTTGGTTGCTTTTTGGACATCGAATTTGCATGAGTTTAAAATTGTGTTTTAAGCCTTGTTTATTTTGTTTTAAAATACGTTTGTTTTTTTGTTCGCCGTTGTAGTTGTTGTTGCCTATCAAACTCAAGAACTTAGTATTGTATTCGTTCTTTAGACGCACTAACAGCTATGTATTCATCCAGCCAGAGGAGTTGCGTGCGTGACCGTTCAGACGATGACACAGAGTAAAAAAGTAAAAAGTGTACGCATGCTTGCACACACATTATCTCTGGCTTTAAAACGCAAGCTTTAAACTTTAACTACAACAACACAAATAAATGGATAACAAGTACTTTAAATTAACCCATTAAACCAGCTGTTAAGAGTTAAAAAAATATGGAATCATGCCTTAAACTATTTTTTCTCCATACAAATTCACATTTAAGATTGCCATCGAAAGTGATCGTGAGATGGAATCATTCTATTTTACTTTTCTAATGTGCTCTACTAACTAATCACAATCTCTTAACACTGTCGCTGTACATTCCTGTTATCATTTATTTTTGAAATTTTAAAAAAACGATTTGACTTTTTTTACGGCTTATATTAGCTTATCATTATTAATGAATGATTTAAATGAACAAATACGTTATTTGAGGACTTCGGGAAGTAATACAATATAGAAGGAAGTGTAATATGTGTGTATGTATGTAAGCTTGTATTTGCCGATTTAATAACGATTCGTATTTTTGTGATATCGGGTTTTCCCGGAGTTGTGGTTGTGTTCTGTTCCATCACTTGTGCAGTGTGTGCCTCCAAGGGGTAAATTCTGTTAAACACATAGTTTTCTATTCATCCTTCTTCTTTTGAGTCCAACTACTCCAACTACAAATACAATAACAATAAAGGTTTTTTTGTAACAATATCGACGAACTAACAAGAGCATTACAAAATGTTGCTTGTTTCCGTTTCAAACTTTGCTAAACAAGACATTTTGTTTGCAGCATGTTACACAAAGCCGTGCAACGCAACGCAACACAACGCAAGGCAATAATGTGATAGCAATACAGCAACAAAAATAATACAGAACTTAAGTCACATCAAAAGCTAAATTCATTTGTACTCCTTTTCGTTTGTATTTATTGGTAGTTGTTGTTGTTTTCGTTGTTAATGTTCGGTGGATGGTTGGTTCATGTTGTATGTTCAACACGATGTCTTATGAACTGCTCATTGAGATCACTTTGTACCTAAAAGAAGTACTAACAACCAGCCAGTTAGCCAAAAAAAAAATCGCCTGCTTTTTGTCTTTAGAATTCCAAAGATAAACTGCTCCGACTTATTTAAGCCATTGTTTTCTCTTCCTCCATATGCCTCACTGTCCACACCAAAGTAGTGTCTGAGCATTTAGCAAAACTAAATATTTCCTGACTGTCTGGCCCTGGTCAGTGTATGTCCTGAAGATGTTTTGCCTTAACCGCGTTGTCTATTTACTTGTTGGGGCAATTGTTTAGTGGCTGTTTATTTGCTTTTATTTTTCTTTTTCATACGTAATCGACCTAAACAAGTTCAGTTGATACTGTTTTGTGAAGTATTAAAGTAGTCGGTTGAATAAAAAATTTCAATTTGCCGCCAAATGAATTGAGGCTGGTCAGTTCTGTTGGTAGAACCAAAAAATTGCTTAAAATGAGGACAAACATTTTTGATTTGTTTATAAAGAATGTAAAAAAAAAACCTTTTAGAAGTAGAGCTGCTACCAAGATTGAATTAAAAGGCGTCTGCTATTCTTCTATTAAGTTCATGAAGCTATAAAAAACTGATGTCTTAATTACAAATACAACATGGGTCAACCAATATTGTAATGGAGCACGCAACCTTAGACCCTTAAATTAGAATAAAATTTTATTTTAATTTTAAAAATATTCTCTGTGAATACATACTTCTAAAGTTTTTTTAAAGCAAAATTAATCTGGCTTCTTTTGTAAATTTCTGATTTGAATCTGATCAAATATTAAAATATTGTCCTCATTTTAACAGTTGCATACTAACAGTTGCATACTATATCTTATATTCTAGACATGTCAAAAATTCTTGGTGTCCAAGAATTCTTTTTTAGGTTCCTAAGGGCTGAGCATTGACAAGAGACGATATTTCATGGTGTCCTCCTCTTCCTCGCCATTGTAGATTCTGCAAAAGTAATAAAGAAGTATTACCTGTTTCCTGACGTTAAACCATAGAGGCCAGAGTCGCATTATAATTGCTATGAGGTTTCCTATATGGAATCCTATAATCTATGTCGGGTCAAAATAGTCTAATGTCTCATATCACCTTTACCAATGACTGCAGTTTTTGTGAAACCATTTCTTAGTCTCTTTGTAGATGAACGCCAATTTCATGTAGTAATTCAATAAAATTATTGAGACCAACCATTCCGAAGATTTTGTATTGATCATAGCCTCTGTTTTCCCATGCTCTTATGGCGGTCGGTTTCATTGTCGCGTTCACTCATTATTCCGGCACTTTTCACTTGCATTTCTTTATTAATTTTTTTTTTATGAAATAAACGATTTTGTCAAAACATTTTTTTTTGTAGTTGCTCAATCCCTCCAGAGAAAGAGTTTCTACCACTAAAAGTTTTTTTTGTCGAATTATAGAAACTCCTCGACAATTTATCAGCTGGCTGTGTTCCTCATTGTATGAGGTACTTGTGACCAGAGTAAATCTTCGATCGAATTATAAGTTCCATTCCAGACTGACTCTTACCATATCTTTAAGAAGGGTACGTCTGACTAATTAATTGCAAGTAGCTACTAGATATGCGATATGGGCCAGAAGATGCTGTTCATCTTCCTGAATACCTCAAGAATTTTGGTTTAATAGAATTCCACATTTGGCAATTCTGTTGTTGGACAGAATATATGTATGTTCGAGTTGAATACATTGATAAATGAAGTACATACATATACATCTGCACCACTGTCGGTTCAAAAGATGCTTTCGAGGCACCAGTTAGGCCTAACGGGGAGAATATTGTTATTTCAATTCTCATTGATTTTGTCTTCAAATTATTTGCCTTCAGTTGTAACCAACATCTACAGTCTATCTAGTTTGTTCAGTAGGCCCTTGAACATAATGCCGCAGATGCCGCTGCCACCTCTCTGTTTCTTTGATGTAAAACAGCATCAAGTACGATAAGTGATAGACCCAGGAAGAGTGCCTTTGCCGGTATTTGTGCAGTTTCTATTCTATGTTAAAACGATACGAAAACCACTCAGTTACTTGTCTCGGTTTTGTGCACAAACTTATGTGGAACTGTTTTTAATACGAGTCTTATTAGTTATTTAGAATTGTTTAGATACAGATTGGACTTGAAAGTATTCATTATTTTACGGTACTCTTGACATTTTGACTTCTAAATCGTTTTTGTCTTTTCACCCTTATCAGCTTCCATGTAATCGGAAAAGAAGATAACATTTAATCGAAGCTACTAAAACAACGCAAAATACCAGTTTTTAAATCAATCTATTGTTATGTTAACATACATATATTTATATTCAATACATCGTCTCTTGTACCAAATTCGGAAAATATTTTTCAAAATATCGCAATTAATATCAAAAATATTTTAAATATTTTAGCTGTTATTTGTTGTTTTATTTTTTGTTCTTTCTATACAGTATAGACTTCAGAATTGAAATTTTGTGTAACCAATACGTAATGTTTTCCAGTCTGCTAGAAATTCTCATCATGTTTTTAAGAGCATTTCAATATTCCAGTTGAGTTGTGTAAAACACAACACACTCTCTTTTAGTGAGTAAATAACTGAGAGCGTTTAAAGAGAGTTGAAATCAACATTGTGGCGGGAAACAGCTGATTGAGTAATAAAGCCACAAAAACAACAGTTATTTATTATCTGCTAGTTGAAAAGAGACAAACAATCCAGTAATAAATCATTTTTACGCGAGCATATACACATACACACAAGCACATTCGCAGGCAATTCACAACGGTATACAAGGATATGAAATTACTTCGGCAGTAAGAGACTCGTAGGAGAGTAAAAAAAATAAAATAAAAGCAAACGCTCTCAACAAAAAGAAAAAAAAAAATCCACCACATGTAAACATTCTGCCATATTTGTATTCCATCTGAATGGTTGAGGGCTGTTGGCGCATGAATTGCAATTTCATTCCATGTTCTGCCATTGATGAAGACAGCAACGGGGAAGAGCTGCAGCTCTTTCGGCTCGAGTTGACTTTGCTTTGTTTCTTGAAAACAATGATGGTTGAAATTTTACGTATTTTGCCGACGGCATTCGAATCCAGGCATGGCTGGCAAAAGTGTTCCCCTATTCAAGTTGAATTTCGTTGTGTGTTCATTGCCATATTGCCACGTAGCAACACAAACACTCTCTTACTTTGAATACTCGTATGTTTTTTTTTTTGTATAGTGTGTGTACATGTGAGTATATGTGTGAGCAAGTGTGTGTTTTCATTGTATATTTATGGGCTGATCAATGTGAATCGACGGATGTGTGTTTTATGGAGGTCGAATAACGAAACAAAAAAGCAGCCATTATTCATTTTTCTGGGTATTTAAGATAAAAAAACAGAACAAAACAACAACAACAACGAAGATAACAAAAAGAATTTGTAAGATTTTTTACGGAGTGGTGTTCAAAAAATTTATATTTATTCTCTGTAGAAGTGATTTTTTTTATTTTTTTTTTAAATTGGCAAAAATTAATAAAACCAAACAAAAACTACATCATCATCGTCAACGAAGCAACAGACAGTTGGTGGAAGATCGAAATAAAAAACATTCATTTTTTGTTCCGTCGGCATTGAATTTATACATGATTGGTTCCCCCGTTTAAACATTCCTTCAAGTTTTGCTTTTTCTGGTTAATTATTTTCATTACTCAATGATTTCGAAACCCCTATGAGAATTTACTTACGACTTTATGGTAATTTGTTAACTTGGGCCGATTCCATCAGGCATCAAAAGCTTATATGCTTCAGTTCACTTTCTTTGGTAATATTTGTTATATATGTACCTGCGAACGTTATTGTATTTGTTTTTTCTTTTATTTGTTGACCGTTTTGTTAAAAAAGAAATGATGGCGTTAATTAAGAAATTGTTACAAACGGTTTTCGATTTATAAATGAATAGGAAATGAGCCACGTTAATTCATATCCATTACAAATTCATATTTGTATGTGCCTGTTAAAAAAATGAAAATTTTGTTTTACAAATGAATGAGTTTCAAATGGTGGAAATTAAAGTCTTTTGTTTGTTGGTTTTTCCTAATCTTAACAAACCATTTTTATGAGTTTCTTGATGAAGAAAAATAAAAAACAAACTCGATAGCAATAATGCAGTAGAAAAACAACGATTATCTGATAACGTATAAAATAAAATCACTGTCTTCAATTTCATGATTTTGTCTTAGTTCTCTCTTCTTGTGAGGAAAATTCCACTGATTTTAAATTAGTATTGTATTTACGTTGCAAGTGTAAATGATTAAAAAAAAAATACTTTTAAATTCAACAAAAAATAAAAGGCGAAGTGAAAACATAATTTAAATTACAAAGAAAATATTCGCAACGCTTCGCTGACTGGCCACCAGGCAGTCAGGCAGGCCTATTGTTGGAAACTATTTTCAGGTGCATATACTACATGCTCGTCTAACAAGAGGCATGTGATAATTAGACCCCGGGTAATACGTAAATAAACCAACACTATAAGAAAATTTTAAGCGCGTTTTTTAACTTTTTGTTCCCCTCTATCTGAAAATAAAAAAAGTGCAAGATACACTTATTTTTAATTGGAGTTTAACTAAACGAGTACAATTAGCAAAACATCACGCGAGAAAACACAGTCAGCCCTCTAAGAGCGTAGACAAAGAAAACAGTTTCAACTATAAAACAAGAAAGGAATGCGCCGATCAAGCAATGAAGTTTCTATGGCATATCTAGAGTGTCTTAAAGTAGTAATCATCAGTAGATTCTATCAAGTCTTCTGCAAATAGATGGTTCTAACTCTAACGATTAAGATACACGGTAAAGCAATCTAATCGCTAATTCATTGATTTTGGTCCTCGCACTTATTGTTGTTGTGATTTTTTCTATTGTCTAAATTATGCAATAGGTCACTCGTAGCATTCTACCAACTGATTTGATTTTCCCTTTTGAGAATAGTCAGTAAAAATAATTCGAATTATCCCATGAGTTTGACTAACTGCGGATATTTTATCGATTTGTTTATTGCATTCACTGTTGCTTTTTCTCATGCATTAAGTGGCTGCCCCCTGTGTGGTTTATGATTACGAATCGACCCAAACTCAAGTTGTGTTATGATATACATATTGAAATATCTTTACATGGTTGCTTTAGTCCCCTTACAATAACATAGGAGACCTATGCATTTAAATAATGCAAAAATTCCAACAAAACATTTATTCCTTTCGATTTAGAACCCGTCCTTTACTTACTTACTTAATTGGTCATAACAGGATTACGATCTAGCTTCTCACAGCACCCATGTTGTGTGTGTCAATTTTATCCATGAGTGATTTTTACCGACTCCAACGACAGATTTTGAGAAACTGTTCATAGCATTTTTATTTACTGTCGGAGTAGACAGTTTGTTTTTCTAATACGTACATATCAGAGATCAGCAATGAGTATTCAAAAATATGGGTAGAATCGAATCATTCATATAATATCTGATACTTATTTTAATAGCATGGAACCTCCACTCATATTCAAAGTTTGAAGTACTCATCACATTCATACTTAACAACACATATGATTTTGTTGATTGCGACTCTCCATATCTCAACATTTACAAGAATCTCAAAATAAGTATGATTCGCGTACGAACAATAAATGGTTGTGTGTGTGCTCTGCTTGCTGCTCTGTCTTTTCTGCTTCTGTGTCTTTTTCTTCTTTTGTAAATGCAACAACAACTAAGACTCTAAATTTTGATGAATGATTCGAGTCACTCGAAGTAAGTATTTTTCTAAAGTTATGAATCTAAATGAGTAGGCTTATGAATAAAACATATTTCGAATGGCATGAGTTTGATATCAACGTTGTAGACATACTCATTGCAACTTGTACTTATAAATCATCGCTACAGTGAATACGAATGAATCAGAGGAGTTAAATTTCAATATTGTTGACTCACTTATATTCAAAATTCCATGAGTTCTTATCAGTAGCGAAAAAACCATTCATTGCTCATCTCTGATGCATACGTGTATGATTGCTAGTTGGTACTGTTTTTGTGAGCTTTTCCTCGTTTTTAGATGGCCAACTGTAAATTCACATTCCCCTTGCTTCAGTTGGCATAGCAAAACAGCAAAACAGACCGCATTTTTTCTTGCAATTCTTTTTCTCTTTCGGTTTAATAAGAAGAATTCACACTTTTGTAAGGAAGTTCTTGAAGAGTGTTCAGACAGTAAAATATTCTCAATGTTGATAGTCATTTTACGCTTCGTACCCTGTAACTACGCTTTGACATGGACTTCCTTTTCAACATATTTAACTTAAAACAAAATCAGAAGAATAGCTGAAAATGAAAAAGCAATTGTTTTCAAATACAACATAGTATTGGAAAGAATTCAATTAAATTTAATTTTGGTTTTTTTTTTTTTTTTGTTATTTGAAAAGCCATTTCTGGCAATTTAAAAGAGTGCCTCAACCAACATTCATGGCAACGAGGTTCAACTAAATTTTTTTTTTTGGTTAACAACATGTTTTAATTTTTACTTTCTAAGAATATCATGTCAATTTTTATTTTGTTATATTGTTGTTGTTTTGACAAACAAAACAAACTTAAATGTCAAAGTTCTCGTTTTCATTTTTTGGTGTCGTCTTTTGTTGTGTTTTTTTTTTGGGGGGGTTTTTTCATTTTATTTTTCAGTTTTTTCTTTCTTGTATTTCATATTGTTTTTGTAGTTCCTTTTTGGTTTTTATCTGGGTCTGCATTTCAGCAACATTTGTTGTTGTTTCATGTTATTTGTATTTTGTATGTTGATTTTATTTTATTTCTTAGAATTTTTTAAACTTGTGAACTTAGCACAAATAACCGACTAAATTTGAAAAACATATACTTTTTATATTTAAAAAATATTAAAAAAACAACAACAACAACAACAATTACGAAGTGCAGACACAGTAAACAAAATGCTCAAAATTTAAACGACAATTTAAATTTAAGTAAATTAAACAGAATTCGAAAATTAAATGACTTGAATGAAGGCTTAAATTCCGTTTTTAAAGGTGGCCACAAGAGTGATTTAAATACAGTCTTTCTCCATTTTATACAATAAATAGTAAAATGAGTTCTTTTCTATTCTACGGAAAAGGAAGGTTCACCATGTTGTTTAAAAATAATAGAAATAAAATAATATGAGCATGTATGTTTTTCTTATCAATCTATAGGTATAAAGATTATCCTAAAATAACTTGCCACATTCAAATAATTATGCAACGATATCGTTACAATACCGAATTTTCTTATTTCGGAATAGATTTTCAATTCGTGACTTGCAATTTCCCTAATATTCTGACAATTTTTAAGTCAGGTACACAAGAGTCGAACATTACAAAGCTGTTGTGACATATTGTCAAAAACTGGTTGTTTATACTCAGGCAACATTGCCCTATTATGGTACGACGAAAATTGTGTTTTGTGTACGAGCCCAGTTGATTCCAATTTGTGAATAAGTAAACTGTGAGTAAGGTCATTTCTTTGTCCCTCACATATGAATTCTATGTTGATACCATCAGTCTAACAATTCCCACTAACCCAAACGAGGGTAACCGCTATTTCCCTATGTTCTCCAGTCACAATCAGCATTCTTGGACAATTATAAATGAAGTGCATACACCCTCCAGGGATCTAATGGACGCTATTTAAAGAATTTTGATCTTTATTCTGGCCACAAATGGAGTGCCAACTTTAACGTTTCGCTCATTTGTCCGTTATTTACTACTTAGTTCATTAGGTTGCCGATTTCTATTGATAAAATCTCCTGCTAATTTTTATTAGTAAATGCTTCCGTAAAATAAATTTGTTTAAGTCTTACTTGTTTAAAAAAAAGTCTTATTAAATGCAAATAAAAATCTTTTGAGTTTTTAAGTTATGAGTATATAATACTGATTTTCCGCTGGTCACTCTATTTTGAAACGGATATGTCGTCCCCATAACATGACAGACTAATAATCACCAAATTGACTACTGACTTTTAAAGGAAATTCATTTTATATGTTGTAATAAGAAAAGATCATAATTTGAATCTCAAAATTAATTTTAAAGATTCAAATATTTATAAATAATTATTATATTCCGTTTAGAATTATTATAATTTCTATATTTGTTGCCGGAGTTATTTAAACAAAAAAAAAAAACTTAAAATGATCCAATTTCCTGCATACTTTTCAGTTAATAAAATATCGTTTAAATTGCTTCAAATTGACTCACACTTGAAAAATCATTGTGTGCTCTTTTTAAAATGTTTCATCCAACAAACAAACAATAACAACAAGAAAAAGAGCACATTACTGGTACCGACATGAACTCTAGTCCAAAGGAGAGGACTCTCTCTCATACATACACATATGTATGTATGAATGTATGTATATACTCCCACGCACAAACATTCTAACAGTTCTTCATAAAAGATCTGTACAGATAGAATAACAGAATTTTCGCACAAAATTAATAAAAATAAGACAGGAAAAGTAAAAAACAACAACAACAAAAGAAATAAGAACGTCAAGTAAAAGTACAAAAATTTCGTTGCTTGTGTGATGTCAGTATCAGCTTCAGTTCTGCTTGTCTTGTTCTTTGGCATTTTGTTAGTTCGAGTTTTGCGTTTTAACGTTTATACGCCGTCGACGATGACGATGAAGATGATGATGATGATGACGACGGCAGCGGCCACGTCGACCCTTGTAAATGTATCTCAAAAAATAATAGCAACAACAACAACAAAATAAAAAAATGGACAATATAAGAACAAGAAGAGTAAGCAATACTTGTAAAAATAGAAACTGAACACATTCTCAGGTCCGGTCAGCCTGTCCGTCAGCTACATTGTTAGTTAGAGAAGAATAACAAAACGCTAAGGAGAGTTATAAAGGTATTCACACTTCATTCATTTATACTTCGTTCAATAATTTTTGATTTACGATTAAATACGATTATTTAAAACTGACTGTGTCACATGTTGCTGGCGATATGTTGCACATTTCAATGTTTCATGGATCGATTATAAAATAATGTATACATTAATTAATTAATTGATACAAGGTTTATGGACTACCTATATGGTACTTTCCATCCAGAATTCAGCACTTTAGAATTCTTAATGTTCATAAGTAAACAAACCATTGATTTAAACTTCTGCATTGCATGAGAACTAATGTGAGTATGCGTAATGCTTGATAATACTTTTAAAAGGAAAATACCATCATCGTTATTATCATTATTTTATATATTAAACACATTTGATATGCAAATCTGTCCCTCCATTTACTCTGTTAAATAAACAGTCATCAAACTTTTTCAGCAAGGTTCAATTGCTCAATTAAATTGTTGTAAATTGGTTAGAAGTACCTACTAATGATAGTAATTTAGATTCTTGGTTTATTCGCTTGTATTCGGAGGTCTCAGTGTATATTTCTATCGAAAGGCAGCGGTAAAATATCCTTAAGACAATAGACTTGAGTTAAAAACAGTAAAAAAAAAACAAAGAGTGAACGTAACAACAACGACAACAACTTCTTTAATAAAAGTAAAAATAAAAGAAAAGAGGGAAGAAAAAAAACAAAGCAAAAGACAAGGGAATGAAAAAATAACATGAACATCAGCAGAAGCATGAAAACTTTTTTGCTTTTCTTGAGAAATGCTTAAGCGCTGTACAATGTGTGTATGTGTGCGTCTGATGTCTCACAAGTCAAGATTCTTTTGTTATAAACAAAACGGAGACTTACAAACACTCAAATATTATGTATTCATTACATATGAGTTTTAAGCAATGTGTGAGTATGTTTTTGTTAAGTTTTCTTCAACTCATACACACACACACACACACACACTCAAATGTAATACACACATATATGTAGAATAGGGTTTCTTAAAGTTCTGCGTTTGTTATTCTTTGGTCTCTCCCACTCTCTGTTGTTTTGTTTTACTGTAGATTCTTTCCGTAGTTCTAAACGTTCATTTATACCCTCCTCACCCAATCACCAGCACTCATACATGCATGCATACAGGCACTTGCATACGATTTATTTTCTTTTGAGTGCTTTAGTGTTCGGGGAAAGAGAGGATTCCTCCTTTTCAAAAGTTTATGTTCATTCGTTCATAGACTAAAACGGAAATGACAGTTCCGTAACGTAAATGTAACGCAGAAGAAGAAAAAAACCCAACATGCTCTGTCTGTGTTCCTGGTGCTACTATTGTAGTCAAATTAAAGAATAAATGCTTGTCTACTAGTGAAATTCTGCTGCTTCAAAATAGAAATTTCCACTTATTCAGGGTAGGAAAAAAAGAAAAAAAAAATAACCAGAACAACAATAGACTGACGGAATGACGTTTTGCCAGTCTGAAGAGCTTGGCTTCGTTTAAAATTGCTGTCAGTGTTGCTGTTGTTGTTGTTGTTTTCTTTTTCGTTTTCTTGTTTTGGATTTTGAAAAGTGAAAGAAAAGCAACCTTTTTCGAAAGCATAATAGTCTGTCAAATAAGCTAAAGATGCTGTGTGTATTAAAATGGGATAGACCAACCATGCAGAGTATTTTAATTTTAAAAACGCACACAGTCTTCTTTCGTTTTGTTTTGTTCTTTGTTTTGAAACAAAAAAAACTCACACCCGCACACAAATTTTAACGTGATACTGATTTTTTTTTATTTAACAGAAAAAGTTCACTGAATTTTAATACAATTTAACACAATTTAAGTGAAACAAATTATTTAAAATAATATTGGATAATATAATATTGTGTAGTCCGTTTGTAAGTAGACGTCTTACTGCTGATCTTGTAAGTTAAAGTCTTCAAATTTTAATTGCATTTTGGTTAGATGAAGTTCATCAAAGTTCTTTTCAATCCATGCGAAATTTTTTGTGATTTATTTGATGAATTTTTGAATCGAAACCATTTAAGCGCTAAAAGTATTAAGAATGTTGTTGATTGAAACTGATGTAAGATAACAAAAATTGGTTTGTTTTATAAGGTATATTAATAAGAGAATAAAAAATTTAGTACATACATATGTAAGTATTTTTATATTGTAGACTAAAATATGATTTATGATTATAAGAAAGCTTATTTACTTTACTTTACTATTACACGTTCAGAGTAAAGAAACTAAAAATTTTTAAACATTTTCATTGCGTAGCTTCGTTTTACTGTTGTTGTTGTATTCATTTAGTATTTTAGATTTTGCTTCACTGATGAATGAATTTGTTATTCATTTTAATTAAATTTACAAGAGACTCTGGTGGTAATCTAACCTACTACCCTCACGCTAATAGTCTAGCACACTACCCAATACTACCAGGGCATCCGGAATGATATTTATTATTATGGTCTCGATGTGAATACATTCATTTATATTTGGTCTCGAAGTAGTTTCTAGGCATGATAAATTATAAAGTGGAGGACAACTCTGAGAAATACTACATATCAAAAAATATTTCTTTCGACAAACCTCCCTCAGCAGTCATCTGGCAAAAGCAGAGTAAATAAGTGCCATTAAAAAGATTGATAATCAAAGTCCCGTGCCGTAACACACACAAAATGACTGACGTGAGAAGCTATGCCACCGTAATCCTGACTAAAGGCTTGTAATGGCGTATTAAATAAGTAAGTAAGTATCAACATGGATCATGCATGGATATAGATTGAAGTACTAACAACCTGCTGGAGCAAGAATACGAACCATATGGAATAACAAAAAACTATATCTTGAGGACCTTCGTTTGAGTATTTGAATATATCTGAAGTTAAGACGCATAATGCATACTGATGTAATCGTTGATATATATACATAGAATTCGGAGTAACGAATGTTCGTTACTATATTGTCGAATCGCACCGAGGCGGTTAAAATTGGTTTGATTTTATTGTTTCTCCATTTAATATTTTTTTTGATTTGTCTGGTTTTTTCCCTTAAACCCACACACATAAACCGAATTTCACATACATATGCACATACATACGTACATATTTACAAAAAATCTTTGAAACATTTAGAGAACATTATCTTGGCGTCTCATTTCCTAATTATGAGGGAAACCCAAAAATTGTGTCATTTTTTGAGTGATTTATGGCTTTTGGAAATGTGTCAAATATTTATGTATTATTTTTAATACCTACTAAATATACATATAGATATATATATATATGTATACATATACTTATACAGAAAGACATATTCCTTCTGAAATAAGAAAAATAAAATATTGAATAGAAGACATACATACTTCTAGTCCCCTGGCCATATTATTTCTTCAACTTTTTCGAAGATTCTGTTTGGTTGTTTTTTTTTGTTTTTGTCTTTGTTTTTCTTTTAATTTAAGATTTGCCACTTTTTGTTTTGCCTACTTCACAAGCAACCTTGGCTACGGTTGACTTTACATGTTGCCCTATTCGTTTGTTATTGTTGTTGTCATTTTGTTATGCGATTATTTGAAGTTAAAATGTGTTAAAATGTATTTGCTCCGATAGCACCGAAGTTTAAATTGTTATTTTCGTATATTTATATTCTATTACATTGGTACCTAAAAGTTTATCATATCAAAATTTAATCAGTTTTTTGTCATCATATTTCGTTATTGATTCGTTTAGAACCATACATACACAACAGAGATCAGCAATGAATCGTTTTTTCGCTACTCATAAGCATTCATGAAATTCATTCGTACTCACTACAACGTTTATTTATTAATACAGATTGCAATGAGTATGAGTACAACGTTGTCATCAAACTTATACCATTCGAAATATGTTTGATTCATAAGCCTAATCATTTAGATTCATAACATTAGAAAAATAGTTATAAATGATTCGAGTGACTCGAAACAATCAAAATTTACAGTCTTAGTTGTTGTTGCAGTTACAAAAAAAGAATAAAGACACATAAGCAAAAATGACAGAGCAGCAAATAGAGCAAACACACAACCTTATTGTGTTCGTAACCGAATCAGACTGCTTTTGTGATTCTGTTGACTCATGGAGAGTCGCAATCAACAACATCATACGTGTTGTTAAGTATGAATATGATGAGTACATCAAACTTTGAATATGAGTAGAGGTTCCATGATATTAAAAGAAGTATGAATCCGTATAAGTATCAGAATTCGATTCTACTCAGTTTTTTGAATACTCATTGCTGATCTTAACATAATCATAACGAGTTGATGTACTTATTAAAACCAAATATGTTCACTTTCTGTAATTTTGTATGTTTTATTGGCAGCCTTTAAAAACATTTTTTTTAATTCTTGTATTTATAATCGAAATTAATTCGTAGATCAATATTGAAATCAAACGGGTTTTTTAAATCCTCCATTAAACTGGCCTGAATTTATTTTCTTGTAGGGAAAAAGAATAAAAAAGTGTATGATTAAGTATAAAGCTTTTTTATTTGACTCTTTCTGAAAATGTTTGTCTCCTAATTTGCACTCTTTTGAATTGTACATATTAAGTAGTATTACCGCCTTTTTCCATTGAATTTATTTACAAACTCCTACAGCTGTAGTAATTTTATATCCAAAGTTGTTTCTTCTTATTGTCTTGGATACTAAAACTATCGGAAACTAAGAAGATCGCGACAAAAGCCTAGAGTACATAAATGAAGAACCATACACAAATGGTAACATTTGGACTAGCTGGGATGACTGGTCATTATCTTTTTCCAAATTAACAGCATGTTTTTAAGGAATTTTTTGTAAACTCTGTGGTGTGTGTGCCAACAGGCTATATCACTACAGCATCAAATCCTATAAGTTCAATTGGTAACAGCTTTTCAAAGGGATTTAACGTTTTCTCCTAAGCCTAAGAATCCGGAAATATTTTTAGTGTCATCGAAGAAGAACGTCGTTTCATCATACTTTTTCTCAATTCATTGCGAATGTGTTCATTGTAAAATGTACCGAAAATTTTTTAATTTGAATAAAATAGTGTCCTCAAGGATCAATGGAAAGTTCGGAGTATGTAGGAATATGGTTCAAAATGTACTATTCCGAAGTCGCCGTGGTCTAGTAGGTAGTGTGTTGGCTTATTAGACGATAAGCCAGGGTTCGAGCCCCAGGCCAGACATCAAAATAAAATACAAAAAGTTTTTCTTCGGCGACTTCCTCTCAGCAGATTTCTGGCAAAAACTCTGAGAGTAAAAATTGCCATGAAAGGTTTCTCAAAAATCTGTCGTTCGGAATCGACTTTAAACTGTAGGTCCCGCCACTCATGTATAAAATTAACACACACAATATAAGTGGTGTGAGAAACTAGGTCGTAATCCGGACTGCAGGGTTGTAATGACCAATTATGTATGAATGTATGTACTATTCTGATAGAAGTCGACGTAGTCTTGTAGGTAGTGTGTTGGCTTATTAGACGTATGGCCACAGTTAAACTCCAGGTCATACATCAAAACGAAAATTTGAAAAATATTTCGTCGGCGACTTCCTCTCAGCAAATTTTTGACAAAAACTCTGAGAGTAAATGAAATTGCCATGAAAAGTTTCTTAGAAATCTGTAGTTCGGAGTTAATTTCTGTTGGCCTCAATCTTTTATTTTCTTCTCTGAAATTTTATTATCAAATCAAAACATTCTATGTAATTTAAGAATCTTGAAAAATTCGATTCAAAATTGTCAAAATTAGAGATAAAATAAATACAGACATTATCTTCTTGCGAAGGCAAAGTAAGAATATTGATTAACATAAATTATTACTCATAGCCGTACGATATGATATGCTGGCTGTGATATTCAATTATTTCATTTCCTTTTCACAATTATTGTTCTTTTTTCTTTTTCCAATTCTGATTAAATGGCTGACTCCTTCTTTCTCTACAAGTTGGCATCTTTGCCAAATAAACAATATTTCCAATTTTATTATTATTTTTCTTCTTCTTATTCTTCCTTTTTTTTCTTTTCATTTTATGTCGTCATGAACGAAATTTCATTTTTCGTTTTTAGCATCTAAAGCACGTTTTATTTTATATTGATTTCAATTATCAGAGATTTTCTAGTATTTCGTTCAAAGTTGTTGTTGTTGGCTCTGTTGATGCTTTTTCATATTCAGGTGACACATCCTCAGGAATATTTTTTTTTTTTGTTGTCTTTCAATTACTGTTGCGGTGCGAAGGGTAATTCCACAAGTACTTTAGCTTGTCTTCCAAATAATACGTTTTTTTTTTCTGAGGGGATTTTTTCGCGCTTATTGTTATCAACACTGTAAATATGGCAAATGTTTCTAAAAACAATCAAACAAACAACAACAACAATGGAATGATAAATTCAATTTAACTTTAAAATCGGTTAAAATGGCAGTCAAATTCTACCATAGTTCCGACATAATAGAAAAACATTTTCCTCTCTTTACAAATTGAAATGCGCATGATTGAGAGAGAATACATTGCGTAGGAAACTGAAGAGATTTTGTTGGCTCTTCTGGGATATTTAAACTCTTCTAACGGATGCTGCCGAAATCTAAGCTGACCATATACGAATTATTTGTTTCAAATTGTGTAATTATTCTTACAATGATTTCATTTATTATCCGATATAGAGAAGACAAGCGTATTTTATTTTTAATCCAAAATTGAAGAATTCAATTTGATTTCCATTAGATAAGTATTCTGTATTTCCAAAAACTAAGTTTTATTTTCGTAAACTTCGGAGAAGTTTTAGAGTACTTTAGAGTAGAGTACGCAGAAGTTTAGAAACAAATTTAATGACTTTATAATATACGATAGGAAAAGAACAGAAATTATTAAAAGAAATTACCGAATGTATACATAAAGTATACATAAATCTATATTTACTTTATTTCCCTCCTACAATAACCATAAGGTTAAGGTTATTATTTTTTCCTCCCAAATAAATAAAGGTGATATATTTCGCCATCCGAAGTAGTTGTTTGGTAGAAACCATAGTTTGCCTAAAATATTCAGACCACAAAATCATTTTCTTATAATCGTAACCACGTACAAAAAATCATATTATTAAAATTATGTATGTATGTGTATGTATTTGAATAATGTTTTAAACAAAGCATGAATTACAAATTACACTAGTCGACAATATAAAAAAAAAATGAAACACATCCAGCTAATGACATAGTGTAAGTTGTGAGTTTTGTTAAGTAGAACTCAAAAATATTGTTTTTATATTTCCTGAACCCTCCAAACTTGTTTTGTTTGACAATGTCCAAAATTTAAACCTAATTAGAAAGGAAAGGAATGAGCCTTTAAAACGACATACATACATATACATATATATTATTTGACTTAATATGCTATTGGGGTTTGATGAGGTCAACTTGGCAAATGCGAATTTTTTTCATATTTGTTCAAGTTTGTCCGTTCATAGTAGCAAACTTTAATTAAAAACTATGAAATAAGTGCTGACATTCTTATGAAGAGATTGACACTTCGTTTGATCTAACAGTCAAGTTATATTTTTCATGAATATATTTTTTCAAATGAACTTTTAGTTCAAAAATTTTTAGGACTTTTTATTGGATCTTGATTGTTTATCGGAAAATGAGTCAATTTTACATTTGAGGGACCACCAGAAGTTGGCCTATGTTTGCGCAAAGAGAATAATAAAATTTCCAAAAACACACAAAAATTAGCCGACTTCTGGCAGTTGCGCAAACGTGAAATTAACACATTTTGCAATAAACAATCAAAATCCGTCAAACCTTTCGAAAGTTCATTTGATAAGATGTCATATGTATATAAAAAATATAACATGACTGTTCTACTATTTAAATTATTTAAATTATATTTTTAATTAAATTTTGCAATTAAGAAGCGCTAAACTTGAAAAAATAAGAAAAAAAGAAAATTTTTTGTCAAATAAAACAAGTTTGGAGGTTTCAAGAAATATAAAAAAATATTTTCGAGTTCTGCTCCACAAAACTCACAACCTACACTATGTCATTAGCTGGGTGTATTTAAACTGTCGTATCGTGTCATTAGTTTGTTAAACGAAACATAGGTAATTAAATTTTAAACTACATAAGATTATGGAGAATGCTTTAGCCTTATAATTTGTTTGGGCCACTCTAAAATCTTTGCTCTTTTTATCATATTCTTGCAAATCACAATTATAACCAGCAACGTGCCTCTCTTTAATAATATTCCTCACGTTCAATTTCCCTTTTTATTTATAAGAAACCATTTATTCTCTCTTTTTGAATAATTCGTTTCCTTCTTTATCAATGAAATTTATTTTAATTTCGTTTTAAATGTGCTTCCAATAAGTGGGCCTAATTTTGGGGCTGCCAGTCTCTGTTATAAAAATTGTTTTTGTTTTTACTATTGTTGTTCTACTCTACTCTAGACAATGAACAGAAAATTTTCTCTGATTTCCTCCATTAAAAGGTTTACAATGTATATGAAATACTGTTAAATTCATTCTGGACCAGTAAGGGGCCAAAAGGGGGGTGGAAGCACGGGAGGATTAAAATAAAATATTTTATTATTTCGTTGAGAAAAACACCAAAACAAAACTCAAGTAGTTTAAGATTTTTAAGGCAACGATAGGGTTGACGCCGAATTTCGTTACGCAAAATTTTTAAATCAAAAAACAAAACAAAATGAAACAGAAACAGAAACAGAAACGAATAAATAATTAAAATGAAAACATAAAAGAAAGTTGAAAATCTAAAATAAAATAACATTAAACAGAGTGTTCAAGAAAATTGAAATGTTGAATTTCTTTACGAACTTTTACCGGCGGCTTTTGTTTTATTGTCGTTTAGCGTTGCGTTGTGTTTTGTGTTAAAATTTAATTTGTTTTTCAAATGAAATCGTCATGATATAAAATGTTGTTTTCAACTTATACAGTGATTCTTATTGTGCATTATTGTTGGCATTGTTGTAAATTACAAACATGTTGCTGCCATTATTATTAACTTCCAAAAAATCATTATTATTGTCTCCATTATTATTTATCACAACGACAATATTGAAAAAGTGTAAAGTACGCATTAGAACTAAACGTAAAAAATATCGTAAATAATGAAGATTTTAATAGAAAAAAGAGAAAGAGAAAAAATAGATAATCATTGAAAATTATCATTCAAATAACTGCAAATTTAGTTTACTTTTTTTTTTAAAATGTGCGTAACATTTTTTCGTAATAATTTGCTATAAAGGATTGCAAAAACAAATTTCATTTGCGAAAATATCAACAGTTTTTTCAAGGTTGGTGCATTTGTAAATAAATTATAAGAATCCTTATTTATAATATACATACATGTATTCTACTTAAAATGTTTGCTCTTCAGTTAAATATTTGCTTCATAAGAATGCATCTTAATATGTAATAAAACGGTTGTGAAAACAGTTTTAAGATATAAATGACAAGCAACAAAGTACTCTTATTTTTACAATGTCTATAGAAATTTTGACATTTCAGAAATTAAAGGCATCTGATAAATGATATTCCTATTATTTAAAAATGAAAATTTATATGGAATTCGTTCAAAATAATCATTATTAAATCACAATTAACAACAATGTTTTTACAATATTTCTTCATAAAATTAATACTTTTGAAGTCATGAGGCAAGAAAGTTAAATTTTATGATTTCTTAACCCCAACCGATTGATCTGAAATTTTTACAGGATCATTTTTTTTTCTATCAATTTTCACCAAACTTGGATTGAGACTGAAAAAATCTTACTTTTAATTCTAAGGGCCACCTTAATATACTCAGATGCTCAAAATAATAGATTCACCTCATTCTAAAATATTAAAGTAACGTCAACTAAGAAAAAATTCCCCGAAAACGCAAGCACTATTATTTTTATTATAGCTCCATCTGGATCTCTGGATATGATCTCTGTCGAACGTTGTGAATAACTCCAGCATTGTCAGGGAATGTCTCAACCTTTCTTCTTGGCGCTTCAGTGGCACACTTTTCTGGGTCCCCGGACACTGTGATATCCCGGAAAAATGCAGAGCCGACGAGCTCGCAAGGGCTGGTGTACTACTTCCGGAATCCTCTTCAATCGACTTAGGAATGCCACTTACCTCTTTCAAGTTGGCCATCGCCCGGTGGCGAGACGCCAACCTAACCTGGGTCAATGAGGAGTTCTGCTCCACCGCTAGCCTCACTTGGCCTTTAATGGATAGAAGACGCACCAACCAGTTACTTGGACTTGGTGGTAACATCATCTCGATCACTGTGGCCATGCTTACACGTCATTGTGTTATTAGAAAACACGCGGAAATAATGCAGCTACCTGTTACCGACTTCTGACGGGGGTGCAGATCCGCTGAGGAAGAGGAGACTGTTACACACTTTCTTCATCAATGCCCATCTCTTGCGAAGTGCATATATAGGTTATTTGGCTCTCCAATCCTTGTAGGAGCTTGACGGACAAGGATATAGATTCGTTTATCAAGCTTTCTGATTTTACAGCGTGAGGTAGTCGTGCTTTAAATGTGCAGCCCTTGCACTGACCAACTTCTTCTTCCCAGGCTTGGAGGAACTTAATCAGTACAGGATCTGCGTTCACCTGTTGTGTTACGTTTTGCTATCAAAGCTACCAATCTAACCTATCCATCTGGTCACATCTTAAAAACAAAATATTTACCAAGTGCATGCATTTATTTAAATATAAAAATGGAAATTCCAGTAAATCCATAAGAAAATTTTGTTCACAATAATTGATACGCGTGACTTTATTATAATTTTTTTTTAATAGAAAATTTAATATTTGTTTGATATTCCTTTGTGTTTATTTGAAACGGTGAGAACAATTTTATATTGAGAAAAAGTATAAAAAAAAAATTAAAAAAATATTTTCAAGAAAATGCGACGTAACTTTCATTGTACTGATTAGGAGAGAAAAGTTGTTCAAACCATGAGAAATCATGGAAAATCATAGAGAGAAATAGCGAACAGAAAGGTTTAAACACTTTGTGCAGAATGCATTAAGAAAAAAACAAACGAACGAATATCTTAGCATTCCAAAGAAAATCAGCCCAGAAACAGATAGACGGATAATCGTATTGGCAAAAAATGATCCTTTCAGAGCTTCCAGGGCTATTTCTTCTGAGGTCTTTATTGAAATCAGTCCAGCAATAGGTAGTCGTCATTGTGTGGAAGGAAGAATTGTCAGAAAATTTTCGCTAATGCGAAAAACGAATAAAGATTACAACTGGCTAAATAGTATTTACTTTGATTAGATACATCCTACCAAATATTAGGAAAAACATTTCAATATATTGGACCTTTGAATTTTAAATTTACTCTGAGTTCTTCTTGCGAGTACCTTCAGAAAAAGATTAAAAAATTGAAATTTGTTTTATTATGAAATAGAAATAAATTTATAAAATAAATACATACATACATAATTGGTCATTACAAACCTTTAGTCAGGATTACGACCTAGGTTCTCACATCACTTATGTTTTGGGCGTTAATTTTATCCATAAGTGGCGGGACCTACAGTTTAAAGTCGACTCCGAATGACAGGTTTTTGAGAAGCTCTTCATGGTAATTTTATTTGTCCTACGAGTTTTTGCCAGAAATCTGCTGAGAGAAAGCCACTGAAGAAGTATTTTTTCAAATTTTCATTTTGATGTGTTACCAGCCAACACACTGCCTACTAGACTCCATTAATTTGTTCGTATTATTATTTAAAATTCATGAAATTGCTAAAATATATTACAATACTGAATTTAAAGTATAATTTATGATAAAAAATTGTACAACATTTAAAATCTACTCGAAACAGTTTGCTTCCGATGAAGTAAAAAACGTACCGTACCCTAAATTCTTAAGTATATTCAGTGGCTCCATTGCATAATCGGACAACCATTAGTCTGATATGTATGTGCTTAAAACTTAAAAAGAAAATATTAAATATATGTTTTTTTGCTTTTATTTAAACTATACATTGCAGCCTTTCAGATTAATAAAAAATAACAACATTTTTCATGATAACGGTAATTTTATAAAGAAAAAGAAAATTAACACAATTTTTTGCAAATCTGAATTTTTTAATTTTGTGTAGATCGCTTTGTGTTATTCTCTGCACCGAATATCATAAAACAAAACAGAAGTAATTAAAGCTCTTAAAGACGTCTTTCATTATGAACTTACGTTGTAATATTATTAAGAACTCCGCCAAAAAATCAATCTTGAACATCATTCGCCGATTATGGTTCATCATTCCTAAATTGTACTCTACATTTCTAATTGTAGGCAGGTATTTGCATTAACAATTTGAATATTAATGATGAATTTCATTTCATTTTACTCTCACTCATCGGAAACTCCGGCCTGGTTACTGGTTTTTACAACAATTTCAGTGTGATTTTATTTTTACTATCTTTCGAAACACTCTCAGGCAATGACTTCCACGAATTTTTTACTCACATACTGTGGCATTTTTTACATCACATAAAGTGTATTCACGTTTGGAAAATGTCATCAGCCGTACGTGCTTGGGCAAATCAATTACTACCTGTTAAATATTTTTCTTCCATTAGCAATTTGGTCAGGTCTTAAAAATTTAATATTAAAAACTAGAAACACTCATAAATTGTTCAACTTTAATTATAACATCTTATTAGCTAACTTGACCAACTTGTAACAGTCACGATAAATTTCATTTGCAAAAACCACAAACCACGTAAAGGGAAAAAAACCCCTTAAACTGTGAAACTTATGTGCGAAAAAACTGAAACTGTAACATCACATTTAATGCAACATTTTTAGGTTTCTTTTTTAATTTTTATTTTGTCTTTATTTTGCGATTTTATAATAATTACATGGAATTTACAAACATAATTGAGCTACAAAGCCAGGCACTGTAATCGTTGGCAACCATTGCCAACCATTAACGTTTTAGCAGCAGTGGCAACAGCATGATGCCATAAATTTCAAATACTAATGACTTGAAAAATTACAAAATCATGCACACAAAATGGACAAAATGGTCATTTTGTAACAACAACAACAACAACAAAGAGACACAAGAAGAAGAAAAAAAACACAAATCCCAACACAAACACTTGTAAATCAAACATAAAAAAAGAAAAATCAGAAAAAAGGAACAAATATTACGAATAAAAAGAGGTGTTTAAAGACACTCGCATAGTTTCAGAGTGGGCTTTTAAGAAAAATAAAACTAAACACACGACAAATGAAAATAAAGCCCCCAAGGTCATTCATACAGTGAATCATCGCCTCAAGTTGAGATTCATCAAAATTTAAATTGTAAAAACGCTTCAAATCTGAATGTATTTTTATGTATGTTTTCACTTAGTAGCCCATCTAAGAAGATCTTACTGTACTCTTTAGTAGAAATAGTCATAATCTCACATGATGATGAGCGAGAACGCCGAAGAGGCAATCTTGTTAAAAATATTCGATGTACTTATGGTACAGCGGTAAATGGTAAATGGCTGCAAGTGAAATCTTGTAAGGATTTTTTGTTTCTATTCTCCAGCCGTTTTGGTTTAATAAATTACGTGTAAAACAACGTGTGAACTTCCATAAATAATTTGCTTAAACCATCGCTTGACCAATTGACAGACATTCTAAAGAATAAAAAAAACAAATGTCTCCTATAAATATCGTTTAAAATGCATTATTACGTGCTTAATATCCCCTTTGGATGGAATTTAAATTCGTTCAGCAATTTAGCTGATTGGAAATACGGCACACAGTAAACGATCAGCCACCGTTCAACAGATCTGTAAATGAATTAAAAGACTTATTAAAATTGTTTCGATAAATTAAATAAAAAATGAAATAAAATATAAAATACCTCGCTAATTACGAGAAATCCTTTGAGGCCACTCGTATTTTTATAATTCTTAAATTATTAAATTTGAAAAAGAAAAAAAAACATCAGAATAAAGTATTTAAAGATCGATTTCCTTGTCTGCACTGTCGCAACGTACAAACACATCTTTATACACGCCTACTAATGTATGCGTATTTGTATGAAAATTTTTTGTTTTTTTTTAGTAAAACAATCGATTAAACTGCGATAAGAATCAATTTGCAGCAATAATGAATTGTTTTAGTATCAGGAAAGTGTGCTCGACACTACTTGCATCATATTGCCTGAGACTATCGCCAGCATAGGTATCTTCACATACATATGTACAGCTGGATTTTATTCAAGTCTCTGAAGAGCTGAATGATTAGCTTTAAAAATCTAGCAGATTGCTGTAAGCTGTGAGATGGAAGCTGCTAATGCTATATTCTCTGGTTATTTCTCATCATCATCTTTAACATCTTCTCTTGTAATTTTTCTTCTTATTTTTTTATTATTTTTTTTTTTTGTTTTTATAGAGTTTTTAGAGTCTTTCTTTTTTTTTCTCAGACTTCTCAGTTTATTTTGTACAAATTGCCCACAAGGTGAAATAAAATTTACAAACGTTATAATCATCGGTTAAGTATCAGCATCGCACTGCTCAAATCTTTAAGAGTCTGCAAAACGACAACCACAAACAACACCAAGAGTAGAGGGAAGAAAAAAAATCATTTTGTTGTTGCATGTACTACACCTACAGCGAGTTTAGCACAGAAATTAAAGCATTAACCTGCTTTCCATGGCACGTCTTTCATGGGCTTGAGTTTATCCACAGCATGTTGTTGTTGTGTTTGTATAGGAAAATGCGTGCTTTTTGGTGTACTGCTTGAAAGTTTCTCAATTACTCCACCTTCACTTTACTTTAGTGCATCATTTTGTTTGTGATTTTGTTTTTTTATTGTTGTTGCTGTTGTTGTTGTTGTTATTGCATTTATTATTATAGCCCAAAGGCAACACTTGGCCGCCAAATCACGATTCACAACTTAATCCACAAGTTGGTTAAGGTCGCTTTTAGTTCACTTTAACAATCTATTTATTGCTCTCGTCCTTGTTATTGTGAATTTCTTTCTCTGCTCCTTTTTGATTTCATTTTCAATGCCTTCGAAGTTTAACCAGGTGAAGTCTATGAAACAATAGTGAACGCTGTTTATTAGTTTTGTGCCGTACTTCATGTGCATTATAATACGAATTTTTCTTCATATTAAATCTGAAACAAGAATATTCCAAAATATATGCGAAAAAGTTTTATTTCATGATAAAATTTATTTGAAATTTTTTCTTTGAATAAATATTGTATAATAATAACACTATGCGACAAAATACAAAAAATTAAATACACTCGAGTAACTACCTAGTCTAAGATCCCCTAATATCACTTAAGATCCATCAACAGTTTTGAAGATTTTTGAAATGAAATTTCATTTGATAAGACGACATATATAAAAAATATGACTCAGCTGTTATACTCTTTAAATAATAACTACTGTAAGATTTATCCGATTTTAGCAAAAAAAAGTGTCAATATCTTCACAATATAATGCGCTTTCAGGACTTCGTCACATATTTCATATTTTTTAATAAAATTTTGTAATTAAGAATGGCCAAACTTGAACAAATAAGAAAAAATAATATTTTTGAAGTTTACTCCATCAAAACTCATAACATATAAGTTTGAACAAAATATTTATGTATACCGATTGAAAGGCTAATATCTCCCCTTTCTAAAAAAAAACTTTGAATTTTTAAAATATGTTCAAATATGTTTGGGTAATCAATAGTTAAGATAAAAAAACAGTATTTGTTAAGTAAACCAAGTTTGGAGGGTTCGAGAAATATAAAAAACCGTTTTTTAGGTTCTACTCAACTACATGAACAACTTAGACTCGATAGTTACACGGGTGTATTTTCTCTGTCGCACCGTGTAATTAATTTTTTCGATAATTAAAATCTATTGTAATATTGGTTCCATAATTGAATTTCCATCAGATTTATAGTCAAAAATCAGTCCTGACTGAAGGGTTATAATGGCCAATTATGTATGTAAAAAGAATCCGTTTGTTTCATCCCATTATATTGCCAATAAATTAGATTTGAAATCGCACCAAGAATAGTGAAAGACAAAGCATTAAAAGCAGAACTACGCTTCAGTAGTTGCAAGAAAAAACGTTTACTTCACATAAGAATCGTAAAGCGAAAACGGAATTTGCTAAGCCACTGGAGTGTTGAAATATGGATAAAATAATTAATTTCTAATGAGTCCAAATTTGTCTTAAAAAAATCTGTTCGAAAACCTCCGATTGAGCGGTTTGCTCTAAGTATTGCAAGTTGAATGTTAAGCTTGATAGTGGGAATAAAATGGGCTTCTGCATTAAATTAGTGAAACTATGGACCGGTATCTCTACAAAAATATTTAGGAAGCTGTCATGCTACCGTATGTAAAAGATGAAATGCCAGCTTTATGAATTTTTCGTCACGATACGAATTCAGAGCATACATCGAAGCATGTTAAGTTCTGGTTTAAAAATATTATATACAACACATTCATGTGCTTAAATGGCCGGCCATTCATAGATCTGCAGAGAAAATGTGGGACTGAATGAGTTGCTTTAGTTGGTGCCGCTTTAAAGTGCAGTACAAATGGTTCTTATATATTTTTAAATTTCCGGTAATAATAGATTCCACCTAGTTGGTGGGATGTAATGCAACTAATCTTTATAATAATGAAAATCTTAAGCACAATTATTACAAAGCCACGGATCTGATATATTAACTGTATCCGAAACTATTGCATGTTCTAGAGTCCCCTAAGAAGTATAGCCTATATAACAAACACTTAAGCATTATCACAGACTAGAGCCTCTGGTGGGAATCGAACCCACGACCCTCACGCTAATAGTCTAGCACACTACCCACTAGACTACCAGGGCACTCATGCTAAATGCTTATGATAGTAGGGCATTTCTGGATTCGTTTCCACTCTTTAGCAGCACAGTCTCTAAATTTTTTGTGTATTTAATACAACCTTTAGAGGAACTTTTCTTCGCCATCATTAGTTTTGTTTTTGTGTTTTTCGCCGTTTGCCGACTGTTTAGTTTTTGGTTTAAGTAACGATTTACTTTAGTTTGGTTTCGGTATTGTTTGCGGTTTGTGGCAATCTTCTGTGCAACAACTACAGCAACAACCAAACATACAACGTTGAGTTTTTCAATTGCAAAAAGTTTGCATAACCATTTGGTTTGTATATGAACTTGCCAATGTACGTGTTTCTTCTGTAAAGCAGATGAAGACTGGAATTATTTTTTTTTATTTCTGAATCCTTCTCAATTTTGTTTTTCCTTTTTTCTTTTTTTGATTTTATTTCGTTCCTTGCGGAAATGTTATTCTTAATAATGTGAACACGATCATTATTTAGTTGTTAGAACCACTTAAAATTAGACAAGAATAATACGAAGAAATAAAATTTCATTTATAAAGACAGTGGCAAACAAATATTGTGATACTTAATACAGAATTTCAGACGGAGAACTTTTTTTTATTTGTAAAAGTGAATTTACGTATGTATGTATGTAATATTGGAATAAAATTTAATTACTTATCGTTTTATTTTAATTCACAATATTCTTAGCGATTTACCTTCACGAGTATATTTTCAAATATTTGGCTGTAAATAAAGTCATTTAGACAAATTCAAATAATTCGTAGATTTTTTTTTACATTCTAAACTGCCATTTATTATAAAGATGCATCAAACGTCATTACGATTATTGCATAAAAAAAGAAAAGAAAAAAATTTGATTCGAACAAAAAGAAAAAATTCAAGTCTGAAACGCAAAAAGGTTAGACGAAAGATAAAAAAGGTTGCAACAACAGAAAATACAGACTTTTTCCAAGAGCTCATATTGGCGATGAAGACGTTAAATGCAGCTGTTGCCTGTTAAGCAGTTGAAAACGATTTTATTGCTTCGAATAGCCGCTCTGCTCTGTATTGTGGAATATGAAATGAAAAAACCATGAAAAGTTCAAAGTTTATAATGAAGTTACAAGAAAACACAATTTAAGCTGAAAATAACGAATAGATTTACTTAGTAAATATTTGCGGAAGATGAACTTCCATTTTCCAATTTAATGAACCCATCAAATTGTAAGACAAACGAACAACTTACAAAAACGTATAAAAAATAACAAAAAAGGGGCTGTACTTCTAATCAATCAAAAAGATTTCTGATAAAAGTACAAGAAACATGAATAATTGCAGAAATAGAATGCCAACAATTACTTCATTATGAACCACGATATAAAATATTGTGAACTCTGTACGAAATTCAATAAATGGATGAGACAATACATGAGACTTTCAAGGATTTTAATAACCCCTGAGGTAAATTGTTATTCAGAATCTAAATGTTAACAAAATTAATAAAACATACATTGAAATATTTAAATATTTTATTAAGACGTTGAAAACAACAGAAGTTTTTATTTTTTGAACTTCTCAAATCCATGCATCCCCAGCTAATACGGTAGGCATTAAAAATCTCAGGAACTTTTCTGGTTATTGCTGCCTCATAGAGCGTCAATTCAACTACGAAATTTATAAGAAGTTCTTGCAGCGCCACTTCCTGAACAAAGTACGTCACCACTATTCTGCGGTTAGTGGTCGCCCTTAAGGTGACGTACTACCTCCTTTTTTATAGTGTGTCTTAGTTGACGACCTAATGGGAAAACAATTGCCTTTCCAGGCGATATACTTTTTATAATTAGGATTAATCACACAAGTACGATAAATATACTGAAGTAGGAAGGCGGGATTATCATGCTGCGATAACAATCACTCTACATTTACCACGAAGAAGATGTCAGGAAAGAAATTTTAATGTAAAAAGTATTGTAGGTTTCCCACGGAAATAGGTTTAAGAATTGAGCACCATCCTGGATGGAAGTCGCACATTTAGTCAGTGAAAGACAGTTTTCATGTCGACTTTGTATAACTTCAGTATAACTTCTTGGTACGTCTGAGCTATGAAACGACGTACATACTTTATGTACACTCAAATGGACCACAATTGACAACTATCGCTTCGTAGCACACAGAGGCTTGCATATCTTTGCGTCACATGGGCGATGAAATCGTCTAAAACGAAGGGTATGGAGGCCTTTTAATGTGGCGGTACAAGAGGAAGCTGGTATGCATGCAATCTGCATTTATTTAAAGAAATTGATCATCATCAAAATTTTGTGACATTGAAATTTAAGCGACATTCTTTCAATTTATCACCGTATCGACTATCGAGAACTTGAGATTGTGTCGTAAGCACATCTTCCAGGTGGAACTGTACGCAATAGTGGAACCGGTGAGAACACTATCCGACAGTCAAACATTTCAAACTGTTCTCAAGGTACTTAAATGTTACATATATATTTGCATTCAGGACATTACTGGTGCATTACAACGTGCTAAAAAATTGGCCACTCCAACATTAGTGACAGGAATTGAGATAGAGAGCATCTTTGCCAAAATAGAGGTCTCCTTAAAGAAATATTGGAATAACACGGTGGACATGGACAATTGAAAAATTGTTTTCAGTGGTACTGACTGCTGTCCTATTGACTTAATGCGTCTAATACAACATCTAAATATTCAAGATAACTTCAATAAATGCGGAAATCTACAACAAACTAAAAAAAAATGTACAGACACATACACATATTTACACATATTTTTCGAGTTGACCGAAGCATTCGCAAAGAAAATTTAACAGAGAAATATTTGTTTTAAATTTAATTAAATTGCGTCTCCTTCCACGAATAGAGTTCGGCTAAGAAATTGATTCTGGATTACTACTATTAGACTGACTTAAAGACGTCATTTTAAAATAAATTTACTTTCATACGGATATTAAAATTTAAGGTCAGGATACGATATATTTTTCAATAACCTTCATCATTTTCATTCCATTCATGGAAGTTATGTGTGTACCATATGCTCATATTTAAGCAGTAGATGACAAACATTATTTGCATTAAAATAGATTTTTAATACAAATTACATGTACGTACATTGCCAATAAACGAAAAGAAGTAAATTTTATTTAATGTTGAATTTTTATGACACAAATGATAATCAATACTGTCTGTATGTGGCATGCAATTGCTCAACAAGAGTCGAATGACAACAAAAAAGAATAAAAGAAACGATGAAATAATGCAGAATGTACTTATTAATTTGTGAACAATTCGAAATCGACATGTGACACGCGTTTTCGATTCTCTCTCTCTCTCTCTCCATCACTAGCATTCCCTTTGCACTTCTCTGATTCACAACGTCTACTTTTTTTTGCCCATTTCATTTGTTGCAAATTTATGTAATGCACAACGAATTGCATTGACATCAAAACATAGACAAAAACATATATGGTATGTATGCATGTATGTGTGTGCACTCAGCCTGACAATATTTTTGCTTTTTATGCCGAAACTTACTTACACTGGCATTTATATTACAGCATGCCAACAACATCCTTTTTCATAACACAACGACAACAACAACGACAACAACAGAAACAGAAAAATAAAATACAATTGAAATCATAGAATTCGTTGATGGGTTGGCTATGTTGGTTGTTCACACACAACAGTACACGAACGCATGAACGATTGCATACATTTTGTAGAAATGCATTTTAAATAATATGTACGTGTATGTGTTGAATACTATACGTATGTATAGTATTCATGTTCATATTATATGAGACATGGTGACATCCTTTTTTGTCACAAACAATTTTGGAAAATTGAAAAACGGCAGTAATACAACAAAAACAACAACAACAACAAATCTGAATACGTGAGTTTATATGCACATGTACATACATACATACATGTGTAAATTGCGGTAAAACACAACAATACAGTGCATAGAGTGGATGAAGCCAATATTTGTTGGATAACAAAAGCAAACATTTTACTCTGAGTACATCTTTCCTGTCTTAAAAAGGTGAAATTTCATTCAATGCTCATGCAAGACCAACTATTTCGAAAACCCTTTTGGCATTTAAAAGAATTGTCATCATCGCAATCATAAAATGCAATTGCCATAGAATTGAAAAGAGATCGAATACCTCATCATCATCATCAAAAGCAGCAGCCATATCATGATAGGTTCACATTAACGGATGTGTTTTTCGCATGTTCCTGACCTGTGTTGCGCATTTTTTTTTTTGCATTTTCATCACGGTGTTGTTGTAGTTGATTACAGAATCTATTTTATTTTTTTATTTAAAAGTTACAGTCATAAATCAATGTTCGATGCGTTTCAATTTTTTTTCCTGTTTTTTATTCCTAGTTTTGCTAAAGCACACGTGTACAAGGATACAGGACATAATGTTTTCGCCATGTTCTATATTCTTTTTCTCTTTTCGTTTTGACAATAGCATCTGAAAACGAGTTCATAGTAATTTCAAAAAGAAACACAAACAACGAATTACTGAAACGAAAATAAAAAAGTTAAAAAAATAGTCGCTTAAAACTGCATCGACGAGAAATGTGCAGTTATTTCCGTTACAATTGTCAATATTTGATATCCAAAAAAAAAAAAAAATAACTGACGTACAGGAAAACAGCATTTGCAGACAGTAACTAAAACAAAACAAAGAAATTAAAAATTACAATTAAAGTATGTATATATGTACATACTAGAGATCAGCCATGAATATTAAGAAAGATGAGTAGAATCGAATCATACTCATAATTTCTGATACTTATACGCATTCATACTTATTTTAATACCATGGAACGTCTACTCAGATTCAAAGCTTGAAGTACAGTAAGACCCCGCTTAACGCTGCTCCGCTTAACGCTGTTTCAGTATTACGCGGAAGTATTGGGATTCCCCTAATTCGCACACTGTATTGATACTTGTTGTATATGTGTGCAAATGAAACGGCCATGCACCAACCAAAAGCGGTGCACTATATACCAACGGTGTATATGTATCTTTTTCAACGCTCTTTTGTTAGTCTGTCCAGAAAAAAAATTCCAACTGTATTTTCCGAATTCGCAATCACAGCATGTATGTACGTGTTAAGTTGCCTCGTTTAACGCTGTTTCGTTTAGCGCTGGAACTTATTGGAACGTATTAACACCTAACAACACGTATGATGTTGATATCGATTCTCCATACCTCAGCATTTACAAGAATCACAAAATAAGTATGAATCGCGTACAAACACTAAAATACTCACTACATGGTTGCGTATTTGCTCTGTAAATTTTGATTCATTCATTTTTCGTTCGATTAATTTATAAGTATTACAAGTATTTTTCTAAAGTTATGATTCAAACATATTTCGAACGGTATGAGTTTGATGTAAACGTTGTACGCATACTATTTATTTATTTATAAGTCAATGTTGTAATAAGTACGAATGAATCGGAGTATTTAAATTTCAATATTGTTGTTGTTCAAAATTTCATGAGTGCTTATAAGTAGCGAAAAAACGATTTATTGCTCGTCTCTGGTACATACCCCATTTAAAGTTTATAAATTACTGGGTGGAAAAGCGCGGCATTTTTTTTTATCAATTGCTGTCTTGCAACACCTTTTGGAAGATCGTTAAGAATAATAAGAACTCAAAATTTTATATTGAGCCGTATCCTTTTACTCTATCTGCAAATTGTTAGAAGAATATTATCTAGTTATGTTATGAGTTATTTAAGGCATTTTCGGAAGTAAAGTTGTGGCTCTAAACAATTGTAGATCCTGAGTTCTCTTAAAGGCGGTGGTATCTTATTCGAAGGATTTTTTTTTTGTTTAATTTAATTTGCATGTGAGGCGAAAATGATTCAATTCCAGTTATCGCTATAAATTCTTATATATATCTTGCTGCTTAAGTGCTGCTATAATATGTAAAAGGTTCTTTCATATTTGAACAGCAGAAATGTTTGAAATTTTAAAGTGTCATACCATTATCCGTAGGTCACTACTTAACTGACACATCATGTTTATAAAACATTTCGAGTAGTAGTTGGAATGGAAAATTAAACTAAATTTTAATGGAATCTAAATATTTTATTTTTATTAATTTAATCTTGAGAAAATATACGAAATTATAGAAAAAATTAATTTAATTTTCAACTTTATAACTGACTATCGAATCTACATTTTTAATTTTTTTTTTAACCTCACATAATATCATTTAAAATCCTTTGTAAGAGGTATTTCACTAAAAAAATATTCTCAAAATATTACAAAAAAAAAAAACAAAAACAAAATGAGGAAGAGGAAGAATAAAGAAAGTGTTAAAATTCACAAACATTAAAAGGATTCACACTTTTTTATTGTTATTGTTGTTGGTATTTCCCCCTTTTATCGAAAAGTAATAATTCATTACCAAAAAAAAGGCAAAAAACCAACAGAGAATTTTAGAAGAAGAAGAAGAAGTAAAAAAAACGAACGAAATTATACAGATTTTTGCCAACCATTCATTGCGCCAAAAAACAAAAAAAAAAAAAACAAGAAAAAGAAAATATTTTCAACGCCAGACACTTTCAAAAAGAGATACGACCAGACATGATTGCCATTGAATGAAATAGAATTTATAGCAGAAATTTATTAAGGCTTGAAGAGAAATAATAAAAAAAGCAGAAAAGCAGAAAAACAGGTGAAAAAATATGGTTGTCGTTGACTGGCTGGTTAAATTAAACTTTTTGTAGGATTTTTAATTCAAACCTTCAGAAAGTATCAAAAGAATTTAATTTTTTGAAACTTGTTTTATTTCTATTCCTAATTTAAATTTAAATCTCCAGAGATTTTGTTTTGACTCATTTTGTCCATTTTTCTATTTTTTTATTCAAAAGAGCAACGGAGACTTTTAGAATAAACAGAAAAAAACAATCCAAAAGCCCTCATCAAAATGGAAGAGGAATTTTTCCTTTTGAAAATTTATAGACATTTTTTAATTAAGTTGTGTAGAAGAAACAAAAACAAAAAAAAAACAAATTAAATTTAAATGAATTAAACAAAAAAAAAATAGCGTTTTATGGTAATGACCCTGTTCCCATTTTGACTTTTGAGTACAAATGGCAAATTTTCTTACAATAAAATAAAATAAAAGTCACTTCCATATAACCGAACATGTTCTAAAAGGGTCAATTAACTAATTATGCCCAAAAGGATACGAGTTGAACAGTTACTCTATGTCCGTCTTTTATACCTTACATGCCATGCCGACTATGTTGAAGAGAATAAAATTAGAACATGACAAAAATACATATACACCACATACATACATACATATATGTATGTACATGCAGAAATATACTTATATGTTCTATGGGGACAATTTTTTTTTATTTTTCATAGTATATTAGAGGATACAGTAAGACATGTATAGAGCAAATAAACGCTTTAAATTCTAACTTTTTTACAATGGGTACAGGTAAATTTACTGTGTCTTTATATCTTTAACAGAAGTATAACTCAGGATTGTACAAATTTTAAGGTTTTTTTATTTTTCTTTCTAAAACAATTTTTAAAGATAGGAAAACCGAATACACCCATACCTCGCTTTGCGTCGTCTCGTTTTTCGTTTTTTCAAAGTTGCGTCGCTGCTGAAGTGGTACTGTGCCCCGTTAGATTTTCGAAGTTAAGTTGTTTTGGGTTCCAGCTTTTAATTTTTGTTTGTTTTTAAATTTCCTTTTTTTTCAAATTGTTGACACGATTTTTATTTCTAATTGCGCCATATGCTATCAAAACTTGGGGATTCCCTTTCTAACCGATAATAATACAGTTTTATTTTCACCTTGTTTTTCTAATTTTAGAGTTTAGTTTCAATTATTGTGTTATAAATTAAGTGAATTTTTTATTTTATTTTAATTGAATTTGTTTTTTATTTAAATTATTTTTGTTTTTTAAATGTTTCCTGTGTTTATTTTTTTTTTTTTTAAGAAGTATTTTCATAACCCTGGAAATTATCTTCAAGCTTTACATGGTTTTCTATAGCTAGTCATAATTCACTATGCGTCGTGTTTTTTTGGAACGTAAAGTGAGGTATGGGTGTATAGGAAAACCGTATAACAACTGGTTAAGCATGAGTGTGTGATAATCTACTCCACCATGAATAGTTTTGCCCTGTATTGTACTGTTATTGACGGGATCAATTTGATGTAGTATTAAAAATTTGAGCATCGAAAAATTAATGATAATGTCCTAATAAATCGGTTTTTAGATATAAACATACAAAATGGTACCATTTAATTGTAGAGGGCTCCCACCTAATCTGCGACCAATGCAGCTTATTCTATTTCTATTTTGCCCACGGTTAACAATTTAATAAATTTTTAAATCTTGCAATAGAAATATTCGTACAATACAAACCAATAACAATCCAGCAAACAACGAATGATTAACGGGTTTTTAGCAGATAACCGCCGCACTATGTGGCATTTACCCTGAAAAGCTGGCCAAAAAGGCAAAAACGAATTTAAAGAAATTTAAGAAACTGAGTATGCATTTCGATAGATAACAAAATTCTGCATTATATAGTGAATTTTCACGACTTTAAGTTGAGATTTGTAGATTTGAGACGATGTCAGTCAGGAAAGTGAAGAAAATTTAATGCGTTTTTGGGTTTTTTTTTTGAAATTTTAATAGGTTTATATGGTATTTTTTTGTGGCTAAACGAATAGAGGTTTTATATTGATTTATTTTATTTGAAAGGTATGAGCAACTGCTACTTTCAGTTTTTTTTATATATATATATATCTCATGTATTATTGTTAAACTTATTCGTTCAAAATTTAAAAATAATAAAAATTTCACATTTTTTTATCCTACCCAAAAAAAAGATAAGGATTTTAAAGGTGAAAGTAGTTTTTAGTAGTTTAATGTTATATACCACAAGAAAATATGAACTCTCTACATTCAGAAACAAGAAAAAAGTTTGCGCAAATTTGCGCAATTATTTTTGGCGATTTTTTGAAAATATTACTTTTTTTTTGAAAAATTAAAAAAATTAGATGCAGAGTTATAAAGCCATAGGCAATAAAGCCATATGGCGTACGAATTATGCGAGGAATTTCAGTAGAAGCGATACCAATCGAGATGTCGTGAATAGGTTACTTTTAAGCAGTGACCATTTTATAAGCTGCAGTACACAAAAATCGCGAAGGAATAGAAAAGCATTTTCATCAGATACTATTAAATTACTCCACATTGATGATGAAAATGATAACGATTTTAACGATTGTAGTTAGTTTCACTTTTTAAGTATTTTTTAAGTTAAGTATTAAATAATGTGTGAAGTCGCCGTGGTATAGTAGGTAGTGTGTTGGCTTACTATTCGTAAAGCCCGGGATCGTATCCCAGGTCAGACATCAAAAATGAAATATGAAAAAAAAAATATTTCTTCGGCGACTTCCTCTCAGCAGGTTTCTGACAAAAACTCTGAGAGTAAAAGAAACTGCCATGAAAAAGTTTCTCAAAATTCTGTCGTTCGGAGTCAACGTTAAACTGTAGGTCCCGCCTCTCATGTATTAAATTAACGCACACAACATGAGTGGTGTGAGAAGCTAGGCCGTAATCCTGACTGAAGGGTTGTAATGGCCAATTATGTATGTATGTATTAAATAATGTAAAATAAATATTATGAATAAATATTAATTATCATAGAACTTTAAAAACTTAGTTACATACATATGTATATCGACTATTATAACAATATGAGATGTATGTTAGATTTTCTTAATGGACCGTATGTGGTACCTAGGGGCACTTATGATCCGATCATAATAAAATGTGATCATAAATGATTCACATTCATATTAAACATGTTCATGTCGAATTTCATCGAGGTAATAAAATTTTTAAGCCAATTATATTTGCTAAATATATTTTCTTAAGGGGCCCTATTTTGGACCAAGGGGCAATTGTGGACCGACCATAACAAATTTTGGTAATATGATTTACAAAATACACGTTCATACCGAATTTCATCACGATACCGATGTTTTTAAGCCATTTATAAGCGCAAACGTGAATTTCTAAAGGGGACTTTATATGAGGACCAGGTGTCAAATGTGATCCGATTTTCACCAAACTTTACACCATGATTTCTTAGTACACAGAACTGATCCATCATGATTGTTGCATAATGACCATAATTATGTGTAAATAAGTGCAATTTCGAGGAGAATTTGTATGGGGGATAGGCGAAATCACGGACTGATTTGAACCAAAATCAGTTGGGTTCATCCTTGGGCCTAATTACCACTAACACTATCAAACAATTCCGGCCATTAACTCATAAAACACTTCTATTAATTTTGGCCAGGTTTTCAGGCAAAATGCCACATAGTGCGCCGTGCTGCCTGGTTCAGAGATCAGCGATGAGTATTCAAAAAGATGAGTACTTATTTTAATATCATGGAAGCTCTACTCATATTCAAAGATTGAAATACTCATCACATTTATACTTAACAACACGTTTGATGTTCTTGACTTCTACTCTCCATGACTCAACATTTACAAGAATCACAAAATAAGTATGATCGAGCAGAAACACTAAACTACTCACTTGAAAGTTGTGTTTTTGCTCTGCTTGCTTGCTGCTCCGTCTTTTTTGCTTATGTGTCTTCTTTCTTTTTTTGTAAATGCAACAACAACTAAGACTGTAAATTGTAATGAATGATTCGAGTCACTGGAATCATTTATAAGTATTATAAGTATTTTTCTAAGGTTATCAATGTAAATGAGTAGGTTCATGAATCAACCATATTTCGAATGGTATGAGTTTGATATCAACGTTGTACGCATACTCATTGCAATCTGTACTTATAAATCAATGTTGCAGTGAGTACGAATGTCACTATCAGAGTAGTTAGATTTCAATATTGTTGACTCATTTTTATTCAAAATTTCATGAGTGCTTATGAGTAGCGAAAAAACAATTCATTGCTGGTCTCTAGCCTGGATACTACCCTTAAAATATTTCTACTAATAATTTTTAAAAAAAATATTGACTCCGCCCACCAAGTCTGCCAAATTTAAAAGATTTTCACAGACTGCAATTGTATTGAAACAGTGGTGGTTTGTCTTATAATTCGCACACCTATCTATACTACTTCTTTCAGTAATAATGGTGAAATATTTTTTGAAATATATTTATTTTAAGCGATGTATAGAGTAAAAGACACTGCATTAAAATAGATCGCCGATAAATGACACTTTAAACCATAAAAGAAAATAATTCTTAGCTGACGTAATTAGCACACACCCATTTAAGGTGGACAAAATCATCACATGAGTTTAATTCTTTTATAAAATTTGTGGTGGCACTTGTTCTCTTCAACAGCAACTATAAGCTGTCAGGATGACTTTCATGAAATAGTCGACATCTTGCTTGTTGTATGTCATTCCATATCACTCAAGCTTTCCACAGGTCTTAACGATTTTTATTATTAAGCAAACTTGACTAATTAGTCACTATTACGCTTTATTGAGTTTATTTTATTTAAACATTTTTATAACTTTTTAGGGCTTAGGATTCTGTATAGGCTCGTTTGGCAATAATTACGTTCATAATTGGCCATTACAACCCTTCAGTCAGGATTACGACCTAGCTTCTCACACCACTTATGTATCACGTATGGATAGTGACGGGACCTACAGTTTAAAGTCGACTCCGAACGACAGCTTTTTGAGAAACTTTTCATGATATTTACTCTCAGAGTTTTTGGCAAATATCTGCTGAGAGGAAGACGCCGAAGAAATACTTTCATATTTCCGATTTTATGTCTACTGTATTATTGATTTACTGTAATTATTGTTTCAAAATTCCGGGAGTACAGACAACACCTCTTTGAGAACTTCTTAGAGGCGTTCGATGAAGTTAAGAGCAGTGACTGGGGTACACGATCAAGGATTCCTTTTATAAATTTATTCTTATGCTTAGGGAAAAACGAGATACGCCGGTATTTCTGCAGTGACGGGTAAAATGTTCCAACTCCGTTAGTCTCAATGCAACACCATCAATATAATCGCTAAACTTTAAAGTTAACCTGACATCTCTTGTTTGCAAAGTTTTTCGTGCCTAAACAATTAATTTTGGTTCTCGATAAAGAATATTTTTTTTGGTGTAAAGCTGAAAAGGAATTATTGGTGCCTTTTGGTGAGTTTTGGCTTTTTCCTTTGACTCGTCCTCCCAATTAGCTCCTCTTTGTATATTTTGTATTGTCGTAGGATTGTCGTTATTTATGATTTCTCGATAACGGTAGATATTACAATAAATATGTTGAATTTTAGTTGTAAATAAAAGTTCAATAAATATAAACTGATCAAATATAAGAATCATTGGCGCTGGCATCTTGTTATTGTACTTATATTTGTTAACACTAGGTAAACACTGAGACAGTGGTTTGACTGACTGTATGATTCCACTTTTTCTTCCACCAAAATGGTTTACAATGCATTTCGTGGACTTAAACAATGCTGTTGTATGATATTTTGATTTCATTTATTTAGTATTCAAAAACTAAAAAGAAAAGTGAAAGGAAAATACTTGGAAAAGGAAATTGAATATTTTCTTTAAATATGAATATGTATGTATAGTATATGATATACATCTGCATACGTAATATTATTCATAATTATGATGTTGAAATATGCAGATACTTCATTGCATGGAAAAGTATTGACACAAATGTACATACATACATGTTAAATATGTACAGCATATATGTACATACATAGGTATACATGTGCTAGAGTGAGTGAGCAGAAATACGCCTGTATGACATACATGAACGAACATGAGTTTTGAATTAAATTGTATGCCTATTTGGTAAAAATATTCCAAGAATATGTAAAAGTGTTCTGTAGAATACTCGTATGATGGGTTTAACAAGACTAAAAATTTAAAATCTCAAGGGACCATTCGAGTCTGTCGGAAGTGTTTCATAATTGAAAATGTATATTCTCTCGTAATTAGAAACAGAAATATAGAATAGAAATATAGTGTGTGTGCAATACGAATTGAAATTTATAAATATGACTATGGATTATTACAGATTTAAAATGTAGTTTATAAATGCAATATTAATACACTTATAGATGTTGATTTAATTTCATTGGAGATTCAAATTAATTCGATTGAAAGAAATTAAATTAAAAATAAAAAAACCGTAAATTTTTATCTTTTGCTCACACTTCAATTGTTTATAATTTATTAGTTGATGTACTATTTATTGCATGTTGCTTAGAGATTGGACAGACGCTTGGTTCATTCACAAAGTTATAACAAAGTACTGATGCGTAAGTTGGAGAGAGTATACGATCTTGCGACGTAATGTAATGGCAATTTTTGACTTGCAGTAGATATAATTTCAGTCGAGGATTGGTTTTTAGATTTTAAATTCTTCGCTGCAGCATTTATCAGCTGTATCAGTATTGGTGATGATTGTAATACGATCTTTGATGAGATGTGAAATTTGTCGTCTACCCTTACATCTTAAGCGCTTGTGGCCTATTTGCGTATTATTTTAAAAAGCTAACCACTTTTGTTTTGAGTGGCTTTCTATACATTTAGTTCAATGACGTAACACTGCTGTAATGGAAGTAAAGCGTTACTGAAAACAATGTCAACTGTAATCGATCTGAAGTTTTGACGATGTGGATACGATGTTGGAGTAGCTAGATAATTAACAAAAGAAATTAATAAATTGCTTAAGAGCTTTACTTTCGGAACTGTTGTTTGGACAATTCCAGGTCGCATGTTTCGCAACAATTCTGTGTACGATAACGTTTAAAAAATACCTCACTAAGTATCCCCCCTAAGTTATTAAATATTGAAATATCTATGTCCGAAGAGAGTAGGTCCGAATTGAAAAAATAAATGAGAAGGGGTTTGAGGATCTTAAGAAGGATATGCTAGATATCTCTCAACGTGTAACTGATCTCGAATCAGTGGTGGATATTGCCTTCGGCATGAAGTCAAAATATTGAAAGTCCAAACACGATGGCAGGAGAATATAATAATTTCATCAGATCTACGCATAAATGAAATACCATATAAAAATCGTTTCTTTTGTATTTTTGAAACTATTTGTGGTGTTTTGAATATAAAAAAATTCTGTTAGAATTCTGTATCGCCTTCAAAGTAATAACAGGAAAGAAAACGTTACTTCTTCCACAGATGATGTTATTAATGTTAACCTATTTTCACAATTCGAATAAAAATTATCTCTTGAAACCTCTTTCAAATTATCGTAAGTCAAATAATAAAATCCCTTTATAAAGCTTAATTCTATTGAGTTTGATAATTATCAACCTCTTTATATTAAATAGAATTTGACTTCAAAAATCTTAAACTATTAAAAGCAGCAAACATTTATTATATGAGGGTTGGTCTACGTGAAATCCAAGAGTAATGATAGGCGTATACAAATATACTCAATGGAAGATTTCGGAGAAACTATTTCGCTCTAATTAAGAATATTATTATAATTTTTTCTTTTGTTTTTATTATTGTTTTATATCGATTACTATTTTCTTATAAGTAATTACTTTGAAATCTTTGAGGTCCTATTAATTAATTAAAAAGGAATTATTGAAAAAGAGAAATTAGTTCAAAGAACCTAAAAGAAAAATAAAGATGTTTCGAATCATGGTGGCATAAACTGAAGCAACACGTTAGAAATTCTTTTATTTTCTAATATATCTTAACAATTAATTCTATATTTTAAAAACAGCAGCTCATCTGCTTGGCATTGAAACTATTAACTTATCAATTTCGCTTCTTTAAAATATTTTCCCACACATATTTTATTTGGAAAAATTTCTTTTATTCGTAATTGTTTGGTAAAATTCATCCAAAATTTTTTTAAAATTTTACTTCCTTTCCTGTTATCGTATATTACCTTTATTTTCAACACAACAATACCCATAAGCGTCTATTAAAAAAACTTGGAAATTTGCAAAAAGCATACCTATTCCGAAGCCTAACAATGATTATCGCCCAATAGTAATACCGCCTTACTTATCGAAAGCAATTGAAAAACGACCAAAACGCAGTTGTACAACTACTTTATTGGAAGGAAATATTACGTTTATGATTCTGCTTCATCATTCGAAAGCATTCGATATGGTCAACCATAACACCCTTCCAATTTTTCTTATGCATCAACCAGACTTTTGTTCTCATATTTAGCCGATCGCCTGTAATCAACTTTCCTCAAAGAAAAGTTTTCTTTCCTTTAATACAGGGCCAAATCTATTCTCGGTCCCCTTTTTTAACATTATACATTAATGATTTAATCAACAATCTGACTTATAGTAGGGCACACTTCATGTAATTCATATAAGAACTGAAAATAAAATAAACAAAGGTGTGTCCAATCTAAACGAATATCTTAATCAGGACAATTGCAAATGGACATTGTATTCACCCATCTAAATCGAAAGATCTGTAAAACTGAATACACAACCTAAAAATAACTCGACGATAAATTTAAGTATTCATATTATTCATATTCAATAATAACTTGACATGCATTGATCATATAAACTAGATTTCAGGGAAAACTCTTTCTATGCTCCATTTATGGGGCGGCTATTACTCGCTAAATCATATTTAGTGTCAGTACTTTTGTACGTATGTGAAATGTTTGCCTCCTGTGATTCTGCCGGCTGAAGAAAATTAAATGTGCCTCAGTAAGATGTACATATCTATGGACTATCGAAGCATGACCGTGTATCAAACTTTGTGTTGTAGGAAAATTAAATTTTCTGTGATTTTCGTACATACAAAATTAACAATTTCATTGAACTTAATAAATGCTTTTTTTAATGGACAGTTTTTGACCGTTTGAGCTTCGGAAACTGAAAAAGGAAATAAAAAAGTTATGAATACGATGCCGTTGGTGGTCTATTTTTCTTAGTAAGTTGGCTAACGCCAACTGTATTTGATATTTGGTTAGGTTTAAATGGTGGCTAGCTTGTCTCTATTTAAGAAGAGACTTCATGTATGCCCATAAAAATAGTTTAGTCAATCATTCCAATTCCTCTTCTTCTCGTTCCAGTCAAACCATTGACCTATATGACGACTATAATATGATAAAAAGGTAGAATGATTTGTCAATGTTCTTCATTTATTAATCTATTCAAGGTAATTGCATGACATTCTAAAAATAGAAGCATTAATGGCATAACATTATCTCACGCTTATACACAAAGTTTTGATTTAATTGAGATGGTATTCCATTACATAATTGTTTTCAGTAGAAGCCTGTTTTACTACATTAAAGTTTCTTCGAAATGAAAGTAAAATTTTGAAAAAAAAATTCACATTTTCTGTCATGACCTTCATAGAAATTAGCAACAAATGCCACATACGTGTTGTATATGTGTAAGATAATTATAACGAAAATTAAATTAAAATTTAATGCTTTTAACCTTGACTGCAGTTGCTAAAATAAAACATTAAAAAAGAAAACAAATAAATTTCGAAAGAAACCGAAATCAACAACAATTAAAACTAGAGCAGGATTTACAAAAATAAAATATTCACACAAAAAGGTCTCGTAGTTAATCTCGTTAGAGTCATAAAAATATGAAACATTTGAATTTGTTATGCTGCAATTGCATCATAAACATAATGACCGCCTGATATGGATGATAATGATAATGACTGTGACCTTGTAATAGTTTTTCAACCACACATTATGCAAATCTACGCCATTTTTGGATCACAACAAAATTATCGCTGTAGGTTTATAACAAAGAATTTCTCTTCGTCCGTAGTATTGTTGGCAACAAATGTTTCCAACTATCTTTGCTCGGTTTTTATGTTGTCCTCTTGTTCTTTCGTATACTTTAGAATAAAGTCAACCTTGACTTTGTTGGATTTTAGTGAGTCTCGCACGGCGGCGGTTTCGTTTAGTTTCTATTTTAAAATACAACACATGGACATTGCTTTTCCAACGACTACCCTGTGAGCTGTCTTTTCATTATAAAAAACTGGGTTGACTTTTGTCGGACACGAGGAAGTATTTGAGCTTATTTTTACTGTAGACCGATTAGGCTAAACCTCAGCTTCTATAGTGAGGGCAAGAAAAATTTAGGATTTGGATAAATACACTCGAAAAATATTATGTGTTAATTATTTATGGGTAATCACAATGCAACTTCGAATCATTTTTTGCGAATTGGAACATTTTATCAAATTTCTGCTGTTGAAAGAAGATTAAGGAGACTTGATGAAAATGAAAATTTTTATTTTACTACGTGTAGTTTGTTTATTTTCTTGTGTATTTTCTATTGCAAATAAATCCGTTTAGCATGCATTTCATTCGGTTGTTCTATTTTAAAGAATTGTGTTTGAAAATTGCATAAATTTGCGTAAATCTGGCCTTTCCTTGAAAGTGCCAGTGACATGAGCAGGAAAAATACGATTTCGTATTCATCGACAACGACATTGACATTGTTGTTGTTTTAGCTCAAGGATGATTCCACTTTCACTTCCAAGGTAGCAGAACAAATCTTTTGTCGATATTCAAAATATTTTCTTGTTTTACGACATTTGTAGGCGTTGTGTGTAACCTTTTAGTTAAAAGATTATGCCACCTTTGAAGTCAAATGGTGTTTGAACAATCATGTTCAATGTAATGGGAAATCGCCAAGGCAAGAAGAAAAGGTAACACAGAAAAAGGATGTAAAGTAACACTTGTCTCAATTGATTCACAATAGCATGTATTTGAGTAAATGAAGCAATAAAACTGCAGGTTGTTACACAGTATACTGTATTGTTTTCACCCCCGCACACAAAGAGGCATTTCATATTGTTTGCAAACTCATAGAAAAAATTTGAATTCATGCCATAAAATAAAATTACTTTCGTTTGAACTTCCGTTTAATAAATTGACATCAATTGATTGTCTGTAAAATCAAGCAAAACATTTGTTTTCTCAACATTTTTTTAAGAGTAACTAACACGTTCGTTGATACTTCTATGAGATCCTTTGATTTAAATAAACCGTTTAAAGGCAAAATTAAACAGCTGCCATAAAAACTGCCCGTACATTTCTATACGAAATGTAGAATTTCCTCTTTTATGATTTTTTTTCTATTAAACTTTATCAACTCCCATCAGCATAGTTCGTATCAGCTGTTGTCGTGCGTATTATGGTTACTTTCTCCCATAAATGTTTTTGGTCTTCCCTTTTCATTGATTACTTATTATTGTTTGTATGTGACGTGAGTAAATTTCATTGCGGGTGAGTTAAAATCTTATCATCGCTATCATAATGTCCATTATGTAGCCGGTTGTCTCGTCCGTTATGAAATGTACATGCAGATCGTTTTATTGTTTTTGGTCAGAAAGATAAAGAATCTTTAATTGTCTTCATTATCTGATTTGGCTTTTGGAATGTATCATCGCATAATTTTTGGATATTTTCAATAAACTCATACATAAGTTTATAGTTGTTTGATTTTAAAAATATAAACAAATATTTTATTTGATTTAATACCTGCAAAATGGTTTGGTACTAATATCGGATACAAAAACAATGAACTGAAACGTTACTCGAACATCTTTCATCACAAAAGACTGCAATTTTCTCAATTTTCCTGATTTTTTTGAAATGTTACTACTTTCTCTAACGTCTGTCTGTTCAATTTATTTGAAAGGTCTGTAAAAGTTCCATCAATTTCATTTCATACTTTCCTTTTCAAAAATATTTCATCTTTAACTGGATTACGGGGGTGCCCTGGTAGTCTAGTGGGTAGTGTGCTAGAGTATTAGCGTGAGCGTGTGGGTTCGATTCCCACCAGAGACTCTGGTCTGTGACACTACACCGAGCATATGGTCAAAGTTACTCAGCTCGTATATAATTAAATATAATTTGTAATTGTATTGTAATTAATAAATAAATAAATAAAATAAACTGGTTTACGTAGGAGTGAAGAAGTCGCCGTAGTCTAGTAGGTAGTGTGTTGGCTTATTAGACGCAAAAACCTGGGTTCGAGCCCCAGGCCAGGCATCAAAGACAAAATACAAAAAGTATTTTTTTGGCGACTTCCTCTCAGTAGATTTCTGGCAAAAACTCTGAGAGTAAGTAAAAATTGCCATGAAAAGTTTCTCAATAAATAAAAATCTGTCGTTCGGAGTCGACTTTAAACTGTAGGTCCCACAACTCATGTATAAAATTAACACACACAACATAAGTGGTGTGAGAAACTAGGACGTTGTACAATGGGTCAATTCGACCTCCGGGTACTGTACTTGTCTTAATCGACAAGTACACGTCCTCTAACCTAACCTAACGTAGGAGTGAAGACAATGGCAAAATGAAATGTGAAATAATAATGATCAAGGCTCAGTTACTCGTTGAAACGAATCTAAAAACACTGCAATTATAATACTGTATTAACAGATGAATTAAAGAACATGAAAAGGCGCCGTATTAAATGCAATAGAAGTTGTGAAACGAAGTTTTTAAAATTAAAATAAAATCTGATAAAAAAAAATTAAAATCAAAAGTCTTCAAAAACTGAAAAAACTCAGATCCATAAAAATATCTCCTAATCCATATCTTAATTTTTAATTTTTAGAGTTTGCAATTTTTATGACATTCAATATTAGTTTTTTGGTTTGTTTACTTAAAAACATATGACACGTTTTTACGTTGTATAATTGCAGTTACAGTTTTACGTTAAGTAGACGTTATTGTTTACATTACGTTACATTCCGTTACGGTCGACCAACTGAGCCTTCAGTTCTAAAGTTTGACTTGGATTACTAAGTCCAAAATAGCGCGAAATGTGTCATATTATTTTCACAAGACAACAATGCTTTATTTTAGACGCGTTCTTTGTTATATAACCACCACGTAAATTTTTTAATGATGACTTGGAGAAAATTAATTGAAATACATACTTGAAAAGCAAAGCAAATATAATCCGTTAATACGTTTTGCTAGAGAGAAGACGTGCTGTAGTGGTTTAAGTTAAGATTTTAGATGGATTCAAAAATATTTAAAAATCTTTTAAAAACGAATTAATCGGCCTCCATGTAGTCAATTTGAACTCATAAATAAGAGATCACGGAAAGGTCAGGTTTCGTGAAGTGCCGAATAGAATAAGAAAAGTTTCCCAACTCTATATTAAATTCAACAACAAAATAGATTTGTACAAACGGCGTAGTTTCTAGGCAAGAACACGTTCTACGATGATAGTGTTCATCATCCGAGCTGCTCAGAATACGCAAACTGGAAAAAAATTATTGAAACTAAAATAAAAAAAAAATTATCGAAACATGTTCATTGACGCAAAGAGAAGAAATATAATAAAATAGAATACCAGTTTTGCTTAAAAGGTTTTATATTTATATATATATATATTTATATATATATATATATATATATATACTATATATACTATATATACTATATATATATATTTATATGTATATTTATTATACCAAACAGTTTCTCTCATTACAAAATCTATACGGAATTAATATTTTTAATTCTTGTATTCAGATATACGAATGACTTAATTTTTAATTTAAATAAAAAAGGATTTCCCAACGTTAAAAAAACAGAATAATCAGCCTTTACGTGTTACCTATAGGTTACTTTACGTATGACAGGTTACTTTGATAGATAAACATTTTTACAAACAGAAGATGCCTTACAAAGATCGGAAGAATTATTTATTCAATCAAAAACTTAAAAAAAACATATATGAGCCTCTGAGGCTCATGTCAATGGTTGACGTTAATATTTACTATTCCGATCTCTAACATATGAAAATATTAAATAATTCTCAAATTTTTTTTTACTGAATTTTCCAAAAGATATGTACAATTAATGTCATAAAATTTGGTTGCGGTATGCTAGATATTTCTCTTGTTACATTGATTTGAACATTAAAGAGAGCTCCACAGTCTCACGTCAGTAAGATTAGGAGGGCTAATAGATAAATTGAACAATTAAATATTTTCATGAGTTCTTCGTTTTTATATAGTCTTCCTATACTAGTATGAGGTCGTATGCAATAACAGCCTAAGTCGACTACCATTTCTTTAACAATGTTTCTTAAAAATTATTAATAAAAATCATTACGTATTAATAAATAATATTAAATGCAGGTGCTCAATTTCTTCAGAAACAGAGCTGTATATCATTATTTATTATTATGTCATATTTACAACATATGTACATACTATGTACCATTCAAAGAGCCAATATTCCATCTAATTAAAGTTCATAATAATTAGTAGTATTTGATAACAATATGATAATAACAACTGGCTCTAAGAATTGAAGAATACAGACCAGATCAGAATTTACAAAAAAAAATTATATTTATGGTACTAACCAGAGATCAGCAATGAATCTTTTTTTCGCTACTCATAAGCATTCATGAAATTTTGAATATAAGTGAGTCAACAATATTGAAATTTAACTACTCGGATTCATTCGTACTCACTACAACGTTGATTTTTAAATACAGGTTTCAATGAGTATGCGTACAACATTGACATCAAACTCATACCATTCGAAATATGTTTGATTCATAAGACTACTCATTTAGATTCAGAACTGTAGAAAAATACGTATAAATGATTCGAGTGACTTGAATCATTAATCAAAATTTACAGTCTGAGTTGTTGTTGCATCTACAAGAAAGAAAAAAGACAGTGCAGCAAGCAGAGCAAACACACAACCATTTAGTGAGTATTTTGGTGTTCGTACGCGAATCATACTTAATTTGAGATTTCTGTAAATTTTGAGTCATGGAGAGTCGAAATCAACAACATCATATCGACGCCTCCATTCTATAACGTTCTAAGTTCTTGCATTTTTAAATTCTACGTTCTCTAACTTAAATACTGTCAAAATTTGGTTAAGATGCGCCGATCCGTTCCGTATTTATAGGGAAAAATCTTCTTAGAATACACATATAGTTGTATGTTGCGTGAAAACTTTGAGAGCTCATAACTCAAAACACATTTTTTCGACTTAGAATGTTATAGAACGGAGGCGTCGATATGTATTGTTAAGTATGAATATGATGAGTAATTCAAACTTTGAATATGAGTAGAGGTTACATGATATTAAAATAAGTATGAATGCGTATAAGTATCAGAAATTAGAAGTACGATTCGATTCTATTCATCTTTTTGAATATTCATTGCTGATCTCTGATACTGACCTATCTGGTCTGTAACAATTCAAACCCCAGCTTGAATAAAATTCCAAAACCCTTCTAATGTCTAATGTCAAATCACCATACAATTTAATTTCTGCAATGTATACGTTAATGATTAACTTCTTCACAAATATTCCAGCACTTCAAAATCATGTCATTTGCAATAAAAACTCAATTACAATAAAATGATTTTATCATCATTACCATACAGTAAGAAAGAAAGCGAAAAAAATTAAACGAAACCACCAACAATAATTCCACTTATTTATTTATCAACAGCAAATAAAAAAAAAAAACACGACTCTTTTAAAAAGCCTAAACTGAATGCAACACCAGGTAGTAGCAAAGTAAGAAGAATAAAAACAAAACGAAAACTAAATTTGAAGAAACTTCGTATGCGAAAATCACCATAATTTACATTTTTATTCATACGATTAGGAATTATCAACATTGTCATCTGTAAGTGTTGAACTGCATTCTGATGTGATGTTTTTCTTTTCTGCTCTTTTTTTAACTTTATTATGCCGCTTTGAAAAACCAAATGCCTTTAAAAACTGTCGTATTTAGGCGACGTTCATGAAAAATTCACTGTCCGTCCGTCCGAATGTACGCGATGCCTATACTTTTGAGAAAAACACACTTTGCATTTGTGATTTTTCTTTTTATTTGTTGCTGTTGCTGCTGTTGTTGTTGTTGTTGTTGGTTTTTTTTTATTATTATAATTTTCAATAACAACATCAGAGTAACATATTGAATGAATGAATGAACGAATTGAAAGCGTTACAGCAAATGTCGCACATTTTTATCGCACGTTTACAAAATTCTTAACGTTTTCAACGTTTTACTACTGCCAACTGCATAAGAGAGCCTATAACAGCCAACATGTATTGCACGCATTGAGTGGCTTTGGCTTGGCATTGGCGTACGCATACTCATATGTATGTGTGCTTTTGCCTGTCATTGCAAAATTGAAATTGAAACAAAAAAAGCAAAAACAAAAAAATTAAAATGTGAACGTTGACAACAACGTTTTAGGACCTGCTAAAAAAAAAATCCAATGACTATGAAAAACATCTGTAGAAATGATCAGCAGCAGAAGAAGCAGCAACTCTTGCATGCTTTTTAATCACACTTGCATTGAAATTGACTTAAACGCGGAGACGTTGAAATATTTTTTAAGATATTTTATTCAATGGCAACAAGAACAACAACAACGACGACTATGATGGAGATTATGGGGACAATCGCAAAGATGATGATGATGATGATGTTGTAAAAATTCAATTCAATGATGTTGCTGTTGCTGTTGATGTACGTATATTTTGCATGAAAATAAAAAGAAAAAACGAATAACAACATGCACATAAAGATGTTAAACATTCAATTTGTATGTATTTATTTCGTATTTATTTCATTTCATCAACTGGATGGATGTGTGTTTGTCTTATGAACTCAATTTCAATTTACAGTAATATCTTTAACAACAACAACAACAAAAAACACAAACAAAATTAATTAATTTGAAAACCATTTAAAATAAAAAAATTGCAACATCAGAAAATCTATTAAAAGTGTCTTATAATACTTGATTAAGTGTACAATACTGAACAGTTAACCAGTTGAACTAATTTATACAACAAAAGTCTGGGGTAATATGCCGAAACTTTTCTTTTTTCTTTTTGCTCTGAACCAAAATTAAGTGTGTATCAAATCAAAACTCTCTCAGTATTTGCCAAGTCTGATGAAAAACTAAATGTATGTTCGTATTAAGAAGTTTGATCAATAAAATCTATGTTTCATTTAATCGTGAGTATGGCTAAATGGGCTGAAATTAAGTTATACCTTCTAGGTCTGTGTTCTGATCTATTGGTGGAATAAACATCTGTAGTAATCATTCTCACATCCATTGGAACCTGCTATCCCAGGTTTCTGGCTATACTTTTCTGAAAGTTGCTTATGCGCTGATGACACATCATAATAGATTTTCGAGATATCCTAACGTAAAAGAACAAAACCAGTATTATTTTTGGCTTCATTCGAGAGGATAATATGTCGGCAACAAATTTTTCGTTTGGGATTTTATTCCACGATCTTAACATTCAAAAGCTTTTTTGTCTCGGAGATATCGGTGAATGAAAGTTTGTAGTTTAATATTGTTTTGGTAAGATTTGAATATAAACGATAAACTCTGAGCCAAAAAAGACATCGTAAAACTTTTTTTTTTTTGAATACTAAGGTAGAACCTCCAGAAAATACTAAATTCATGTTGTACAATTCACTTGAATACATAACATACATACATAATTGGTCATTACAACCCTACAGTCACACCACTTATGTTGTGTGTGTTATTTTTATACATGAGTGGTGGGACTTATAGTTTAAAGTCGACTCCGAACGACAGATTTTTTTGAGAAACTCTTCACGGCAATTTTTTATTTACTCTCAGAATTTTTGTCAGAAATCTGCTGAGAGGAAGTCGCCCAAGAAATATTTTTTGTATTCTGTCTTGATGTCTGGCCTGGAACTCGAACTCTGGCTTTACGTCTAATAAGCCAACACACTACCTACTAGGCTACTATTCACTTGAATACAGCCCAAAATCCGTGTCCTTTGAACTTTTAGATTCGGATTCAGGTAGAGTCCATCAAAAACCTTTAGGACAGTATAGTCTGATTTCTGCGTAAATATTCTTGTCAGCCTGAGTTATTAATAAATTGCACAGAATTCTTCACGAACTCCACATAGTTCAGATTAAACTCAAAAAAAGTCCACAACTTCTTTTGTTTGTGTTGGATTTTTGCAAAATATTTGTATATATATTTTTGTTTTTTTTTAACATTCTCCTTCTTCTACTAAAACTTTGCATTCCTTTAATAAAATTTCCAACTTTCGGACTTTTGTTTTCACTTAACAATTACTCTCTCTAGTAATTAAAATGAAAACATTTTTCCCTTAAAACACAAACTTTTAACGAAATTAAAAATGTTTTATTTATTTATTATATTTTCAACCCCAACTCTGTTTCCAGCCATTTTCAATCAACTTAACGAAAAAGAGTTTTTGCGAGAAAAAATAAAAAAAGCTGACTCCCTTAAATATTAATTTCCTTGATTTTAATCGGGGCGACAATAGTAAAGCACAACCCTTCGCTGCTTGTAATCTCAACCTGCTGCAATACCAACCCACTTTAGAAATTCACAACACTCAGCCATGGAGCGGCTACAACATGAACAACATGGATAATAATAGAGCTGTGGGTGTGTGGTAAGGGGAAGGGAATTGAAATCAATTGAATAATGCTTTTCATCACAGTGGCTGGCAGTGATGCATACGAGTAGTTAAAATGTTGTATCCTTTAAAAGGAATTGTCGTTTTAATGAAAAACAACAAAAGCAGCAAAAACAACAACAAAAACAAATAACAGTGAATATCATATCATGTTTCCAACTACGTTATCTGAACGCGAAAAGAAAAAAAATTGAATTGAAATTTTTGAAATGGAATTCACTACAGAATATGAGTTCGGTCGCTGTTCGTATTTGTTCTCTCCAGAACATTTTCATCAACAACGTCACAAAAATTCAAGCAAGAAAAACAAAAAGAAAGAAAAAAAAGTTTAACGACGCTCTGTTTGAAAATCAACACGAAAAAAATTTTACACAACTGCAGATGGAACAGTATATGGATGATTACAACAATAGCAATAATAAAAAGGGAATACGAAAGAAAGACAGACAAAGGCGGAAATTTTTGTGACGTTGTGATTTCTGGCATGCTGGGAATGAATGCAGAATTCCATTCGTACATTTCATATGATGATTTGGATGCGAAAAATGGTATGGTATGACGGCCATGGTCGGATCAGCCGATTGGGAATGAGAGTGCTGGACGTACCACTAACCTTTTGCATACAATGTTCAAAAAACAAAAGCGTAAAGAACCCCAACATCAAAACAAGTGAAGCGAAGTAAACAAACTTTTGTAGTACACAAGTACATGGTATGACAAGGATGATAATATGGTAGGAGTAGACAGGCATTTCAGGCAAAATTCTTTGCTGGTTGGTTGTGGTAACGAGCGACTGGTTAAATAGAAAACTGACACAGCTGGAGGGCAATATTATCAACAAAAATAAAAGCAACATCGTAAGCATCATCAGCATCATCAGCGATAACAGCATCAGGCATCATACAACAACAGCCAATAGTTTTGGATGGAATGAGAAGAGTCTGCTTAAAGAAAACTACTCTTATGATGAAAATTAAAGTTTTCCACACTGTATTGTGTGTACTTTAAGCAGAAAGTTTGAATTTTTGTCGAGCCTCTTCATTGAGCTTCAAATTTTTTTTTTTGCTTTTTTCCGTCTGTTTATTTAACATCCTGAGAATATTTACTTTTTATTATGTTTTAAAGAGGATTGAAATTGTCATAACTGTAATTTCCGTTAAAACCAAACAAGCAAAAAGCACAAAGAGGAAAGAACGAGTCAACATCACAGCAGAGTTGCAAACAAACACCACCAACGCCAGGATATCCGTTAAAAGAGTGTGGTTGTGCAAAATATGCAAACATTTTTCATGTGCCTTCAATACACGACGAAACTTTTAAAGCAGTTCCATAAAGGAATGAAATAGTTCATCATACGTTTACGCTGTTATTAAGTTCATTATTGTTCTACAACAAATTTCCTATTATGATAAACATTAACTTATCTTTGTAAACATTAAATTAAAACAGAACTTCCTTAAGAAAAATATTTTCTCTGTAGTTTTTCAACTTTATTTTCTTCTTATAACTGCATAGTTTTTAACATTTTATTGTTTAACGCAACATATCACAGATGGTTGTGTTGTTATTGCTTTTTTTTGCATTTCTCCATTCTTAACAATAAGAGAGAAATGCTCGCTGCTGCTATACAACATGACATTGGCACACAACAAAATATGTTAAAAATAAAGCAAAACGGGAATAAAAAAAGAATTATTTAATAAAACAACAACATTTTGCATTTTACGAATATTGGGTGTGGAAATTGAAATACAAAAAGGAGAGAAAAAGTAAGGAAAAGAAAAGATGTATTAAAAAAGAAACAGAAGATGAGTTTAATTTAAAGTAGAATATGTACAAAAACAACTCCAACCAGACATGGTTTACCACAGTCATACACAATGGGTGGTCAATAGGCTGCAGTCATCCTCATCGTCATCGCCATGGCCATCATAATCACCAATACCTTGTGCCATCATTGTAATCATTATTATCTACAAACGGAATCATCTTTACCGTCATCTACAATAATAACAATGGCAACGACAATAACAACAACAACAACAATGATGTTAATAGCAACGCAATATCATTCATTGTAACAACAAAAGCTCTTGTGTCAACACCATCATCAACTCAAATAAAATCAATTTAATATTTACGTGCGTATGTATGTATGTATGTATGTATATAGAATATGAATCTCTCTCTCCCTATGAGATTTTCTTCGTTGTTGCATTTGTTTTTTTTTTTTGTTTTGTCTTGTTTTGTTTACCTTTCCCTTCACCTTTTTTATATGTATACATTAGAAGAGTATGTAACTCATACATACATGTATGTATATGATGTACAATTTTCATACTGTTCAGTTTTCATTAAATATTGTTGTACTCCCTTTCCCACATTAACAATACTTTTTTCGTTCACACCATATTTTACTGTGTAGATCCATCACCAATTTACCCTTAAAATGTATCCACAGTGGAGTCGCTCGGAAACGAAATCGTAAAACACTTGCAAGTTCTGAGAAACTAATGAAAAAAATCAAATGAGGCTTAATTGGGAGAAATTTTTTGGAATATCATTTTAGTGTTGCCCTAAGTTTTTAAATAAATTCGCTTTAGGATTAAATGTTGAGTTTAACGGACTGAATAACTCATCAACTGATTTTATTTAGAAGCCCCTTTATTTCCCTTATCAATATAGGTTATGCACTTCGTTATTTCAATCTTAGGGTCAAGGAGTAATTTAAAGAAGATATTCGAAAACTTATCGCTTGATTTATTAGAGAATTTTTATTTCTTTTAAACTTTTCGATTCTCGTTTCATTCTTCACTATAATTTTTCAACTTTTTAAAAAGGGGAAAAATAAAAAGGATACTCCTTAGTCTGTACAAATGCCCTTAATATCTTGTTTCTTTTGATACCAGAGAATAATCCGCCTAAGCACTACACGACTCATGCCTGTTCCTTGTTTCTTGTTTTTAATTTTAATAACCATGTGCCGTTCTGCAAATACAGGTTGACTTTCTAAAGTAGAAATTAAATCAGCTTTTCGTAGGGAGCTCCGTATGAACTGCATTGGCGTGCCACAATGTCGTTTGGATTGTGAATGGAGCACAGTACCGATTATTATCGCATTTATTCCCTAAAATGGAAGAAAGGAACTTGATTAACACATATGTTCATAACATACATAATAAGTTATTGCAACCATAATAAGTCATTGCAACACCACTCTTGTTGTATGTGTAAATTTTACACATGAGTGGCGGGTCCTACTGTTCAAAGTCGACTCCGAACGACAGATTTTTTTAGAAACTTTACATGGCAATTTTATTTAATCTCAGAGTTTTTGCCAGAAATCTGCCAACAGGAAGCCGCCGAAGAAATATTATTCATATTTTCGTTTTGATGTCTGACCTGGGGTTTGAACCATGGCCTTTACGTCTAATCAAAACAAATTTCAAATGGTATGAGTTTGATGTCAACGTTGTACTCATACTCATTGCAACCTGTGCTTATAAATCAACGTTGTAGCGAGTAGGAATGAATCAGAGTAGTTAAATTTCAATATTGTTGACCCACTTATATTCAAACTGTTATGAGTGCCTATGAGTAGCAAAAAAACGACTCATTGCTGATCTCTGGTATGTACATGTAATATTGAATATTTAAACGTATTTTGTTTGTCGTCAATCCTACTGTTACTTGAACGAAAGACCAGGGCTGTGCGTCGTTCCTGTGTTTTTATACTTCTCGGCATGTGTGTGCTCACACAGCAGGATCATAATCTTTTCATATTCATTTTGCATGTGGCTTCAACCTTTAATAATTTCGTTCATTCATTCGTTTCATTCCGTTCCCATTTTGTTTTCGCACATTTTTTTTCTTTTCATTTCGCTTTCTTAACAAAAATACTTATGAGTGACACTGTTGATGAAAATAAAAAATTTAAAAGTTTAAATTGTTAATGTTTCATTAATAATGAAGATTTTAAATAATATCGTCACAGAGTTTATACAAGAGTTATTGAAAAGGAAATTTAATTAAACAAATAAAATATTTTGTGCACGATGGAGAGAAAGTAAGACAATGTGGATATTCCCATATCGTCATTTCATGGTTATTTGCATAAATTTTTGTAAGCAACAACAATAACTACATAATAGTAGAATGTAATCGTAGAATCCTTTAGATTATTTGCATTTAAATTAAATTTTTGTATTTTAAATTTAACAGCTCGTCCTGTTTTTATTTTTTTTATTTTCTGAGGACATTTATCTTCTTAAGAACTCTGTTGCCAATACGAACTGCATTTCTTTGTAGATTATTTGAACCTTTCGAACTACAAGAAAAAATAATAAAAAAAAAGAATCGGAGAATCCAATAAAAATGTTTCTAAAATGTTTATTAATTTCCAACATACCCGGACGATATTGACATTAAATGAAACATAAAAATGGTTCTTGTCCATATCGTTGCAAGATTAGTTTGTGGAAAGTAATTGGCAATAAATTAGAATTGAGAAGCGCAACAAAACACGAATAATACTGGACTGGACTGCCTTTGACATGTGAGTGTAAAAGTGACAATTTGATTAAAAACAATTTTCTAAAAACAATATATTTTTTAATCTGCTGTTTGAAAATGAAAAAAAAAAACTTTCAAACCAATTAAAATGACCCAACGATAAGGAGACAGGAAAAGTAAAGTTTGCTTGTTTGTTCGTTTGTTTGTTTGTTTGTGTAGAAGAAATAACAAATTAATTACAAACATTTAGCGTAATATTGTATGAGGCACATGGAATGGAGAGTAGAAAGAGATAGCGATGGTGAGCGATATGGAAAAGTTCACTTAAATCTACGCGCATATTTTGTGGTAAAAATCCTCCCAGATATAATCACTCACTCGTACTCATATAGTGAGTATGTGGCTGTCGAAGCAACAGCAGCCATAGCGCCACAGTTGCACATTCTACAAGAGACCGACGAGACCAGTCAAGCTTCTAAAGCTGTTTTAAGCTTTAAAGTGGCTAATTTCAATTTAACAAATGACACTCGCTGCTATAGTAGACCCACATACAGGGTGTTTATTACAAAAATATAAATGTTTTGTTGTAGGTGCATTGATGTTAATGTTGATATTGAAAACTATGCACGGGAATGTGTTGCTGCAGAGTAATGCATAGTATTGCATACCATAAAGCATAAGCACACACTATTGTTATTATCCTGGCAGCAATATTAGTATTTGCTGCAACTGAACGAGTACGCATTGTCTTGCATAAGACAACAATTCTGTACACCAAAGCCTTTGATACCGGCTGATGATGATGATGAAAATAGGCAACCTCCTGCTTGACAATCATACAAGATCGACGTATTATTTCAAATCAAATCAGATTTAAATTAATAAAGATTTTAATTTCTTTAAAACCAAATTAGCCAGCAACCAATTCACAGTTGATCTAAATGCACAATTTTACCCAGAATAAGTTGAGATGAATAATTCATTGCTACTAGATAGCAATGAAATACGGACGTATTACTTGCTCAGATTCGATCAATTGAATCATTTGCAATATAATCTTAATTCGTATAATTAAATGATTAAATAAAATTCAGGATTTGTTTTTACTACTTTTGCAATTCAAGGTAAAGTTTAATATTTATTCCTTCAAATAAAATAAAAAAATTATTGGCCGGGAATATATTATTATTCTGTTTGTATTTCTTTTGTTTTATTGTTTTTAAACAAGTTTAAAATTTTTGCTCAGGTTAAGAATTTTGAGTCGCCGTAGTCTAGTAGGTAGTGTGTCGGCTTTATTAGACGTAAGGCCAGGTCAAACATCAAAACGGAAATATGAAAAAAGAAATATAATTTTCCGGCGACTGCCTCTCAGCAGATTTCTTGATCTGAGAGTAAATAAAATTGCCATGAAGAATTCCTCAAAAATCTGTCGTTCGGAGTCGACTTTAAACTGTAGGTCCCGCCACTTATGTATAAAAATTTAACACGCACAATATAAGTGGTGCGAGAAGCTAGGTCGTAATCCTGACTGCAGTGTTGTAATAATTTTTTAATTTTTCTTACAGTGTTCTTATGGCCATTGGTGTATGAAAAATTGCACAATGTTCTCTAAACTCCTTCTCTCACCCTGTTCTAAAATTCTGCACCTACCCAATGTCAATGTGAATAGTTGCCGACAAAAAAAAGGCTTCTTTTGCAACATTTTGTGGAACCCACACAAGTGTTGATGGTATTCAGAGCATAAAAAATTAAAACAATTTTCAACATACAACTGCAATACCCCCTCAGACTCTTACAACCCTTATGTGAAACGAATTCGAATTGTTATCGTTATTATTTGGAATGTTTTCCCAGATTACCAGCATTACAATGGTTTTGTTGAGGCTGCTGGGGTTGGCCAAGGGTTTTTGGGGATTGGAATTTGGTGATTGTTGTTGCAAATTTTTGCATTTATTGTTTGTGACAAAATATGAAATGGAAAATTAATATTATTGATTAAATAATTGAAATTGGCCGCTGTCAGACTGCAATGAATTATGGTCGTACAAGCAACAACATTTATTGAAGTTTTATGGCAACATTTATTTGCCAGTGTTTAAAATTTTAAATTTCATTAGAAAAGAACGTTTTTAACAATTGTTGCAAATACATTTTTGTACAGGATTGTTTGCTTTTTCTTTTTTCAATTTATAAATGGAACTGAAATCTTTTATAAAAAAAATTTTTTTTTTTAATTCTATTTTTGAAATACTTTTAGTCACAAAGACTTTTTAAGATTAAAATGATAGAGAATCCTATGCCGTTATCAATTACATTTTATTTTAATTTTTTATTATATTTTCCTTTTCTAATTAAAAATTGTACAAAACATTAAATTTTTAGTATTGTAATATCGTTACCTTAACACGTGACTATTTACCATAGGAAGAAATACACTTGTGTGTAGGTAGTGAGCTAGAAAACTTCGATTCAGTAATGATTCAACAAACAAGATAATTTATACCAGTGAAGCATTCTATTTGGAGCAGGAGAGGACTGCAATCATAAGTACAATGAATTAAATGACAGAAAAATTCAATTTTTCAACAAAATTCATCAGAATATTATAAATCTCAACGTTTATAGAATCTAAACTATAGTATCGTACATTTTACTCCTTTACATTAACAGTAATTGTCAAAATATTTTCAGTAGCAAAACAGTATTCCAGCATTTGCAATTTGGTTATAATATTTGCTTTCTTTAACCTTGACCTTATGTTCGGGAGAGACTACAGCCTCTGGTGGGAATCGAAACCACGATTATTATCTGGATTATTGGTATATTTATAGTCTGCAAGTGAAAATATCTTTAATAAAAGTAATTCCTAGAAAAGCAAACCTGAAATTCCTATTAATATTAGCACATTCGTTCTTAAAAGGACAGCACGGAAATATGATTTCAGAAGCAATATGAGACAAGGAAGGAAACCTTTTGTACATGAAAAGAAACAGAACAGAAAAATTGTTCTCAAATTTGCAAGAGAATGTGCGAATTGGTCTTCAAACAAACATACATAATTAGTCATTATAACCCTTCAGTCGGGATTACGACCTAGTTTCTTACACCACTTATGTTGTGTGTGTTAATTTTATACATGGTGGAGTGGTGGGACCTAAAGTTTAAAGTCGACTCCGAACGACAGATTTTAGAGAAGCTTTTCATGGTAATTTTATTTACTCGCATAGTTTTTGCCAGAAATTTGCTGAGAAGAAGTCGCCGCAGAGATATTTTTTCATTTTTTCGTCTTGATGTCTGAGCTGGGGTTTGAACCGAGACCTTACGTCTATTAAGCCAACACACTACCTATTAGACCGCGGCGACTACCTTGGACTTCACAGCAATGTGAAATAATGTTATGGTCCATCTGAACACGAATTTCAAACTTTGGAATTCAATCTTCGAGGATTAGAAAAAAGACTTGGTGAACGTGCACATGGTTTCAAACGTTTTGACTTCAATTATATTTGCAAGTTACAGGACAAAAACCTTAACTAAATTATAAATTTTACGCACCATTTAATCTTATCAGTAACACTTTCAGTCACAAAATTTGTGAATTATATCTCACAATATATATAAAAAAACAATCTGAAATCTTATCACTAAATTAATACGGTTGCTGTGCTTGATGGAAAATCAAATGACACTTCCAATGATTCCTTTTTTTTGTTCATAAAAAAAAAACTTAAAATAAATGATAACACCCAAGTCAGGTGTAACCAAGAAAATAAAAATAGTAAATATGCCACGATATTCCCGAGAGAGAAAAAGAGCAACAATTAAAAAAATCGCCAAAAGAAAGAAGAAAAATGGGAATGGGGCAACACATCTTCTAAAAACAACAAATGCAGCAACAGAGAAGATAAATGACATTAAAATCATTTGTTTTGCTATTCAAATTATTATTATTTTTATTTAATTTTATTCAAGAGAGTCAGAAAAATGTTATACGTATGTAAGCTTTTTGTCGTTCACAACCAGAGAATAAGATTGTAGAGATCAACAACAGCAAACAACTGATGATATTGTAGTTCAGCAGCAGCCTATTCTAAGCAATAAAATTAAATCGAAAACAAATTAAAATTTAGGTTGTAATTATAGTGGCACATATTCTTATTGATTAAAAAACAATGAAATTGAAACGAAAAATTCTTTCATAACAAACAGTTTTATCTCTGACGCATAAATTTTTTCAAATTCTTTTTTTTTTTTTTTTTAATAAAAGAGGCCATATGTTTCCACAAAATTTCCCATCTTTATCCTTAGTTTATTAAGAAAAACAAGAACGAAAAAAAAACAGAGAAAAGTATAAAATTAAACCAAATGTATCGTTTTGTTTTTTATTTATTGTTGTTGCTTTTAAACTAAATAAAGTTTTCAGACGCCACTTCCTTCAAAAAAACAAAAAAAAAAGAAACAAAAAATTGATTCTAAATTTCCAAATACTCGGCACTATATTGCCTGAAGAGTGTGATCTTCAATTATGATCATAAATCAATCGTCACTGTCCCCTTTTTTCCCCTTTTAATAAACGTTTTGTTTCCATTTCATTTAAGTTTTGGTTTTTTTTTTTTGTTTTATTTAAAATTTTATGTTTTTGTTGTTGGAATAATTATTTTAAATTATATTCCGAATACGAAACTACTTTTTTTATTGGGTCGGTTTTAGAACAAAAACTCTCTACCTGGTAGTGAAAATGAGTATGAATATTAAATACGCTATGAAAAGGAAGTGTAGTTTTATGTTTGAAGGAAGCAAACAGTGACTGACAAAAGTGTTAATGAAAAATGAAATGAAGAATGCCTGCCTATATGCCTACTGTTAAGGACTTATGCATCGGTGATGAAAATTGTTTGTTTGTATACGGGCTTTTTTAATCATGTCTATCAGTGCAGTGAACTTAGTTTGGAACATTTATTTAGACACGCTTATAATTGGAACAAATATTGATTTTGTTGAACTTTGCCTTCCAAAAAAAAAATCCATGAAGGTTGTTTTTGACATCATATCTGATTTCAGTGGACCTTAATGCTATATTTGAATTTGACAAATTAAGAATGTGTGTGTATGTATTTAAAATACAGTTTGTATTGTATGTATGTACATCATATTTTCACTTGTAAATTTTGTCCATTTATTTTTGTTAATCACTGTTCTATTCTATTGTATAACAAAATTGACTTTTTACTGTTTTTATTTCGTATGAATTCTGCATAATTTTAGGCTAATCATAGAGTTCCGTTTCTTTAGTACAGCCATTGCTATGAAATAAAAAAGAGTGAACGCTGTAATTTAAATGATTTATTACTAATGCGGATCAAAGTGAAAATTCGTAAATTCTTTGGAAAGGAAACCAGTAATTTGTTCGAAACTATATTTTTCATACACACAGTCAATTTCTTAGAGAAAAATGGACAGCAAATAAGAAATAAATAAAAAATAAAATACAAAATCGATTAAATAATTGAACTTGTTTTCTATTGTATATTTTCCTAGGGTTTTTAAACAATGTAAATAAATGTTGGTTTGATAACAAAATTTTTTATGTTAATTGTAAATTTTAAACTAAAAAGTATAAAGTTATTTAAATATTTGAAAGCATATTGATTTTTATGCGAATATTAATATTCACCCGTATTTTCTCTTCAAATGCCCACCCAAAAAATCGTTTCAGGGAACTAATCATCACTTAAAACAAGCTTTGAATGGATGTTTGTTTTTTTGCCCTTAGTTCATACCAGAGGTCAGCAATGAGTATTCAAAAATATGAGGAGAATCGAACCATAGTCATAATACTGATGTTTACATGCATTCATACTTATTTTAGTATAATGGAACCTCTACTCATATTCAAAGTTTGTAATACTCATCATATTCATACTTAACAACACGTATGATGTTGTTGATTTCGACTCGCCATAACTCAACATATCCACGAAGCACAAAATAAGTATGATATGCGTACGAACACTTACAATAAGGTTGTGTGTTTGTTCTGCTTGCTGCTCTGTTTTTTTTCTTTTTTTGTAAATGCAACAACAACTAAGATTGTAAATTTTGATGAATGATTCGAGTCACTCGACAAGTATTACAAATATTATTCTAAACTTATAAATCTAAATGAGTACGATTATGAATCAAACATATTTCGAATGGTATGAGTTTGATGTTAACGTTGTACGCATACTCATTGCAACCTATACGTATAAATCAACGTTGTAGTGAGTAGGAATGAATCCGAGTAGTTAAATTTCAATATTGTTGACTCACTTATATTAAAAATTTCATGAGTACTTATGATTAATTGCTGATCTCTGGTTCAGGCTTATCTGTTACTTTGTCTAATACGAGTCAGCCAACACCTCTATTAAAAGCATTATGCTTCGTGGACAAATAAAGTTTTCGAATGTTTATTAAAATTGAGTTCAAGTCTAGTTCGCTCTATCGATTGTATGTTTTTTAACAAACGCTGTACAATATTTTTCTCATTCCGATTATAATTTTTTAATCTCCTGGAACGAATGATTATTTTAATCACTCTCTTCAATTAGTAAAGCCGTTTAATGATACACCTTAAATGTTATAAACGTAATTATGCTCAATTATTATGATAGCGATGACACTGATGGAAGTGCAAGTGAATGATGAAAATTTGAAATTGAAATACCGGCTTATTACTTTGACCTGTAGAAAGTATTTTTTTATTTAGTTTGTTGTTATTTTCAACAACAAACTATATCAGCTGTGTTCTAAATGTTATTATTATTGATTAACTTTGTAAATTATTTGTGGCCAAATAAGTAGAAATCTATAAATCTTGTAATAAACGATCACAAATTGCATTGTTCGTCTTATCAAGTCGAAATTAATAATTCAAAAATTTGCCATTTTCAATTAAACTGACAGTAAAATTATTTGTTCCAGTTTTGTAAACATCCCCACGGCATTTTCAACGGAAAAAAAATGCAAAGTTTTTTTAAAGTGTTTCATATGGAAACAAAATGTTGAATTCAACACAAAAGGCGTTTGATATTGCTCAAGGTTCTAAATCGGCACAAGACCTTGAAATAGAGCAAAAACTTAACTTCAATTACGTATTGAAAAATTATTGAAAACATTTTCTTTTCACAACAACAAAAAACAAAAAAAATCAATCAAAAATGTGTAACGTGACTAAGAATGTGTCAGTCTATTAAGACAAAAAAAATATTTTTGTGAATAGAAAAATTACCGGCCTGGTGGTAATGTCATGTTGAATATAGTGATGTTGTTGCTGCATAGGCCTCTGTTCAAATTTCAGTCAGTCTTACATTCAGCCAACCAGTCACTTTATGCCAGGCATTAGACGCATGACACGGACACGTATGGCTTGAAGAAAAAAAAAATAAAAATATTGTGATAAAAGAGAACAACTAAAAACCAGGAATCGATATGTTAATGGACTACAAACATTAGAGACTTATGCGTTCGCCAAAGTTTTTTTTTCGCCAATTTTTTGTTATAGAAAATGTTTTTTTTTTGTTCTATTTTTCAATCTGCTGTTATATACACTTGACAGGTAAAGCCTAGAAATAAACTACAACAACATCGATATAAAGAACTCAACATCGAATGCGAGTCAGCTCGTAGTGGCCATCAATGAGGAGACCAATTGCAATAACAATAACAACAATGTTAAGCAAAACAGATCTTAGATAGAAGATAGTGAGGCGGACATATACAGCCATAAAAACACTTTTAAAAGTACCAACAACAATTTGAACTAAATAATAATAAACAATATGAAGGAAAAAAATATTTGAAAATGTTTCGACAAAAGCAACCAATTGTTAGTTTCAACAACCAAGTTTTAGAATCACACACTCAAAGAAATTAATTAATCGTTTAGAAACCACCAAAGACTTATTTCGATATTTTTATCATGCTTATTATCCTTCAAATATGGGAAAACTAATTTCGTTCGATTTAAAAACTACTTAACAAAGTACTATCTCATACAGTTGTTGGATTTGTCTTCAAGTAATTTCCAAAACAATTTTCATTATTTGAGAGGAGTAGCATATACATACTCAAATTTATTTCATTTTATTTTGAGCGAGGCAGAATTACTATTAGATGATGCTGATTAATTACATGAACTTTCTGTGAAACTTAATTGTCAAACTTACTCTTTTCGTAGTATGTATCTAGTTGTCTCTTTCTTACGACTTAATGAAATACGTTATTGTCATTATTGTTTTCTTTTGGAATACTGCGATCACAATCACTGTTTTAAAGAACAGTGATTAACAAATCACGTTCACTGAGAACAACGTTCTTCAAAAATCACTGGATCGCTCATCTCTATTATACACACATTATAGTATTGTTAACAGTCACTTCGTTTGTAATCAATATTTGAAAAGAAACAAAAAATTCGTAAATTTCCATACAAATTATGTTTTACATTCGTATTCTATTCACGGGACTGCAAGAGTACTTGCAATTTTAAAGTTGATAGCATGGAAATTTTAATAACACTATGCGATAAAATGAAAAATATGAAATACATCCAGCTAATGACAAGTAAGTGTAAGTTGTGATTAGAACTCAAAAATATTTTTTTTTATATTTCTCGAACCCTCCAAACTTGTTTTATTTGACAAAAACTGTTTTTTTGGGCTTTACGCACAAATTTATTGATTACACAAACATTTCTGAACCGATGTCCAAAATTTAAATTTTCAATTGGAAAGGAGAGAGATGGACCTTTAAAACGATATACATATACGCATATATTATTTGACTTAATATGCTATGAGGTTTGATGAGGTAAACTTGACAAATGTGAATTTTTTCATATTTTTTCAAGTTTGTCCGTTCATAGTAGCAAACTTTTTATTCAAAATATGAAATAGGTGCTGACATTCTGAAAGTGAATTATCTTGTAAAAAGATTGACATTTCTTTTGATCTAATCGGACAAAAATTACCGTAGTTATTATTTAAAGAGTCTAACAGTCGAGTTGTATTTTTAATATATACATTTTTTCAAATGAACTTTTAGTTCAAAAAATTTTCAAAACTTTTTATTGGATCTTGATTGTTCATCGGAAAATGTGTCAATTTTACGTTTGAGCGACCACCAGAAATGTTTGCGCAAAGAGATATAAAAAATTTGCAAAAACACAAATCTTAGCCGATTTCTGGTAGTCGTGTAAACACTGGTTGTCGTGAAACATTTTGCGATAAACAATTAAGATCCATCAAAAATCTTTAAAATTTTTGAACTGAAAGTTCATTTGATAAGATGATATTCGTATGTACATATATAAAAAATATAACACGACTATTATACTATTTAAATAATAACTACGGTAATTTTTATCCGATTTTATTTTTATTTTTATTAAATTTTACAATTAAGAATGGCTAAACTTGAAAATATGAGAAATAAATCATAATTAAGATTGAACCATTTGTTTAGGTATACAATTTAAAAGGCTCATTTGTCCCCTTTTCAAAAAACTTTGGATTTTGAAAATATTTTAAAAAATATGTGGGTAATCAATAATTTTGTGTGAAAAGATCAAAAATATCGTTTTTGTCAAATAAAACAAGTTTGAAGGTTTGGCGAAATATAAAAAATACTTTTTTTGAGTTCAGCTCAATAAAACTTACAACCTACACTATGTCATTATGTGGGTGTATTTTGACTGTCGCACCGTGTAATTTTTTAATATTCTTAATCATGACAAAATTCAACACTTGTCTTCACCATTGTTGTAATCGTACAAATTTGTTTTATTTTTGTTGTTATCGATTTATGAAACCTATTGCCTACTGTCGTCTAGAGATTTTGAAGGATTTCACTTAGGCGTTATTTATTGTAATTTTTTCTTGAGTGTTTGAATGGCTGAATATGTGTAAGGAAAGTATATGGCAGACGGACAGGTACAAGCAAAATAACAGAGCAATTTTAGTTATAGCCGAAGCGTTCGTATTTTGATTGATTTTAAATGATTATGGCTGACAGTGATTTATGTTTTTAACTTGAATATATTGGGCCAAAAGTAAGACAGTGAACGACTATGACTACGAATACGAATCAATGAGTATAACAATGGCGATGATGATGACGGCGACGATAGTGATGACGATGGCGATGTTAAGACTATGACCACAGGAACGTTGTACAAAATGATGATGATGATGATGATAACCATGATGATGACGACGTCGAACGTTTGTAGATATCGCTAATGTTCTAAAGCAGACTCAAAAAACAAAATAAAAACAACGAATAGAAAAACAAGTGGAGCTTTCAAAAGAAAAAAAAGAGAAGTAGAAGTAGAAGTTGAAGTATTTTTGGGGAATAACTTTTACAGGAGAATATGGAACACTGAATTTTAATGCGGTTACGTACGCATTGTCTATAGTACGGGTACTAACTCAATCACGCTCTTACTCATATAACGGTCAGTTTTTATGTTCGCCTCAACTGTCCTCAATTACGTTTTTTTTCTTCTTTGATTCTATGTTTGAGGTTGGCGGTATTTGGCAAACAATTTATTCTATTTCAACAATAACAAAAAAAAAAAAAACAACAACAACGCATGTGCTTTCTTAGGACTTAAATATTGGGAATTTGTTTCGCTTTTCTTCAACTTTTGAATTTTCAAGTCAGAACTTTTGAACTGAAAAAGTAAAAAAAAAATAAACTTTTTGCGTAAACAAAAAAGTATAAAAAAAGTATTACGAAATATTAAATTATGCGAGGCACGTTCTTGACCCAATATAAAGAAAAACGCCCACAAAATTACCACAAGCTGAGCCAAGAAAAATACTTTTAACAACAACAAAAACTAGAACTACTCACATGAATATGAATAAAAACTTAAGAAAAGCTGGCCATTTAAATGACCAGCAATAAAAAAGACAAAGACAAGGGCGAGGACGAGGACGAGGACGACAACGTCCGCACATTTGTCTGGACATGTGTGTCCCAGTATGAGTTTTGCTTTCATGTCCAATGGATTTTATTTGATTGGCTTTGAATTTTGTATTGCAAAAACTTTATTACGGATTTTCCCTCGATACATACGGTCTTGAGCTGAAAGACACAGGGGATTTGCCAATTGTCTTCTTTAATTCATTCAATCAATGAATAGATTTGATTTAAGCTTTTTGTCAATTTCTTTAATTCTGCTAGAAAACTTTACATTGCGCTTATTCAGCGATGGATTATCGTGATCCTTACATTTCACTCCATATTTAAACTCAAAGAAAATATTCCAAAATAAACATCTAACACGGCATATAGACAAAGCATAGCGAATAAGCGTGGAAGCAATTACCAGAACATCATTGAACTAAAAGGACTATTTAGCGTATGTAGTTATGATTCCGAATTAATTTATTTCATTTAAATATTAAATAATTTTCCTCTGATGCAAAACGATTGTGTACTTAAAACATTACATGAAGTATTTGAGAACTTAAAAAAGAAAAATCCAACACAATGACCAACCATTCAAGTCAAATATATATCGCTGATTGCGTTAAAGTCACGGATATAAACTCAATACAATGGCAATTACATAACACTTCTGTTTTGTTGGAATATTGTGAAAACTAATGTAATACGGTGTTCAGATGTGCACCTTTATTCCGTAAATCGCAATAAACGCCATTATTGAGCTCAATATTTCATATAAAGTTTCAATTAATTATTGCGCAATAAATACGCAAATTGTTATAATATTGAGTAAAACTTAAAATGCAGCACTATCAAAAAAAAAACTGTTCAGTCAGCATATTACAATTATCCGAACACTTTATGTTGATATTTGACAGCTCAACAAAACAAAATAATAACAATGTTGTTGAAAAAACCAGATGTTTTGTTTACCAGCTGTCAAATGAATATTAAATAAGCAGCTGAACTGCGCATATTATTATGTCTGAACACTTAAAATATTGTACTCAATAAACCGAATATTGACTCAATAAAAGTGCATATCTGAACATAGTATTATTCTAATGAGTTGTTGAAGTAACACAGTTTATCACAGAGTTAAAGCGATAGAAGTGAACATTTTTAAAAAGAAGTATGACTGTTAGAAACCAAAAATTTGCTTATGTTTTGAATTACTTTAAATTGTAATTTCTTTTAATTTCATTAAAATGAAAACCGTATCAAGAGGCTATGTCGTTGAAGAATTGTTGTCGGTATCACAAAAAAAAGAAAAAAAAAGAATTCTTTGTCGGGTATACATACATATGTATGTAGCGCGTTTACCTTTACTTGTTGGATAATTTTTCTTCTTCAAACAATTACCCGTTTTGTAATGCTTTTTATGATGCGTTTCATTAAAAATGAAATTATTTCTTCACGTACAATTGGAATGGAATTGGTCTCCCCATAAAGATGTTATTCTATACTTATTTTTTCTTCTTCAGGACAATGTCTTACTACTGTGCTACCCACGTAAGGGGGGGCAAAAGACATAAAAACAAAACCTTATAAGAATGTGTGTAATGCTTCAACTGATGCATCTGATGCAGATGCTGCTGCTATAGCTGCTGCTGCTGCAGCAAAGTTAGCAACAACTGGTGACTGACTTTAACACACGTTTTCACGACAATGATGACAACATCTACAACAATTGTTGGCAAAAAGAATTGTTGTCTTCTGTTGTCGTACAATTCAATTTACAATTTGGTTTTCTGTGTTTGTGTATGTTGTTGTTGTTGTTGTTGTTGTTATTGTTGTTGTTGAAATAACAAATACATTCCAAAAAAAAAAACGAAAAAGACTCCAAATGCAGAGGCAAAAAATTAAGCTGTTTTGGGTGTCTCAATGCAGTTGTTGCTGCTGTTTCAACTATTTGTGGCATGGCCAGTAGTTGTCGCATGGCATGGAATGGAATGGCATCTTGTAAGTTATGCACTGACTCACTCACTCATTCCCGATGTACGTACTTGTACTCGTATATGTGTTATCAGTTCACCTGAAGTGATGTGCTGGTCTCTTAACCTGATGTTGTTACCGCAGCTTCAATTGCTGCCGTTGCTGCCACAAACACAATTGATGAAGTTGTTATTACTGTTGTTTCTGTGGTTAAGATCATTGATCTTAACAAGTTTATAAATTTATTATTATGAAAGTAATTGAATGCAATTGTTGGCATGTTGTTGGACATCATTGCTTGTGATCTGTCTACATCGAAATGACGCCACAAAACAAACAACAACAAAAAACTCAAACGAAATGAAAGAATAATACAAATTGTAATAACGATAATAAAGATAAAATAACAAAATAGGAAATCAAAATATTTTTCTTGTACTCACTCAATCAACATCACAGATGCTTATTTAGACTGTTGACTCACGATCGATAAAGTCTTTAGATTTTTAACTAATTAAAGTGGAATGAATGTTACAGTTTTTATTAAATAGTTAACGTATCGGTGGCAAAAGTAAATTAAAAAAGTCCAACTATGCTACCAGCTCTGAAAAATATTATTTCGGGTAGATAAAGTTAACATGATAACATTTCAGACAACACAGTTTCACTCAGATGTCCTATCGCTGATGGATGGAAAAATTTGTATCATAAATTAAGGAAAAAGATTTTAGTTTTTTAAAATTATGTTGTATTTTCCTAAGTTTTATAAATTCCGATACTAAATGCTTGCTGTACGCGAATGTATATGAGACGTGTTAGGTTATGTTAGGTCGAAGTGGTAGCTCTGATATTAAAAAGCTCACTTGAGCACGCATAGTGGCCCGTTGTGATGCCACATGTGAACGCAGTCTCTGCGCTGACCAAGTTCTACCAGAAACAGGGAGAGGAAGAAGTTGGTCAGCGCAAGGGCTGCACATCAAAAGCACGACTACCTTACACTGGAAAACCAGCCAGAAAGTTTGATGAACGAAGCTATATCCTTGACATCAATGGACGATAGCTCCGTCAGGCTCCGAAAAGGATTGGAGAGCCAAATCACCTATATATGCACTTCGCAAGAGATGGGCACTGACAAAGAAAGTGGATAACAGTCTCCTCTTCCTGAGCGGTTCTGCACCCACGGCAGAAGTCGTTAAATGGGAGCCACATCCTTTCCGCGTCTACGTATAACACAATGACCTGTAAGCTTGGCCACTGTGATTGAGATGATGCCACGACCAAGTCCAAGTAACTGGTTGGTACGCCTTCTATTCATCAGGGACCAGGTGAGTCTAGCGGTGGAGCAGGACTTCTCATTGACCCAGGATAGGTTGTCGTGTCGAAAGAATTTCCGCGCATAGGCCAACTTGACCGAGGCAAGTGGCATATCCAAGTCTATTGAAGAGGATTCCGGAAAGAGTGCACCAGCTCTGGCGAGCTCGTCGGCCCTGCAGTTTCTCGGAATGTTGGTGCCCGGGCACCCAGACCAGTGAGATACTAAAGCGCACAGAAAGAAGGTCGAGACAGCGGCGACATTCACTAACGATCCTGGAATTATTCAATGAGACGTGTAGACAATAAAGTCCCATAATCGTGACTGTAAGATTTTCAAGAGGTATTATTAGAATACCTCCGATATTAGAAGTTCCGCTTATATTTTTCCTTATGATTAAGGTGGACCTTCGGACTTCGATGTTTTCAAAAGTCTCCATGTAATTTATCGAGCTCTGGTGGAATGGTATATAAAAACGTCGTATATAGTAATCATTATGATAAGGGGAAACAAGTCAAACTCATGAATTTTCGCAAGACATCGTGACCCGCCTAATCGAATGGTGGACAGTTTCCTTCTCTTTAACCCATAAAGGACAAGGTTTTCACAAATGATGCACAACGAGAATAACGTAATAAGAGTGAAAATAAGAATTTCATTGCTACATACTCTTTTATGACAGCGACCATTCTATTTCAAAGACTAATAGTAGAACAAAAGGGGGTGTGTTAAATACTAAAGTGAAATATTCAGTCCATAGAGAGCTCCAGGCTTTCTTGCATCGAAAATTGTGCTGAATTCAAATAGTATAGGATTTACAAAGAACGGTATTTAGCAATACTATGTGACAATCAGGCTGCTATCTCGCGAAAAAAAATCCGTCTTCACCATGGTAAAGCTTCAAAGAATTTTATTGAAATACACCAGGAAATTCGTTGGATACAATAGCGTTGCATTACTTATAGTTTCAACATAAATGCGAATACATACCGGATGAACGATCTATTTTTTTCTCGTTTATAAACTTCTTTATTATCTTTCAATTTTTAGATATTTTAATGCAAAAATTGCAATATTTTCTTAAAAATTTAATAAACTTGTGAAAAAATGTAAAGGTTGAACGAAATTTCAGATTCAGATTCAAATCATTTTAAGGCCATGAAATAAAAGTAAACAAAGAAAGAAAGAATCTTTCTTTTACTTTTTTTTGCCTTCTTGTTCAGCGACAAAAGAAGTAGTCGACTGACTGCAAGTAATCGAATTATTTACAGAAGAATAATTTCTAATTGAAAAATATTGTAACTTGACTATGGCTCTACCGCCCTTTCTTTTTTCTGATTGGAATTCAATGCCTAAATGGGGGTGTATGAGTGAACGTGAAAACTTGCAGACATGAAATAAAACGAATTGAAAATTGAAAAAACAACAAAAAAAAAATAAAAAAATTAAAAAAAAATGCGATTATTATTGCTGCTGATGTTGATGTTGTTGGGTATATTCTTTTGTGTATGACAAAAATAAAATTCATATCCCTTAAAAAAAACAAGAAATATTTTCTTTTGTTAAAACAGGGGTTATACTACGCCTACATACATTAACACTGTAGGAACGGTTGGTCTAAAAAAGAGATGAAAGTGGTATTATGCCACATTTTCCGAAAGTTCTTTTTCCTTCTTCTTTTTCTGGACAGTGTTGAGAATATATTTTTGCTAAAAATTTATTTTCTTAGGTTCGGCTTTTTTCAAGGCACCCCATTTCAAAATTGATTCTTAACAATTTTAGAAGTTCACAAAAGTTCATGTGTTTGGCACACTTAATTTATTTAATTACTTGTTATTTATGATGGAATGAATATATGAAGATGTAAGAAAAACTTTTAATAGAAAAAATCTAGTTTTATTTACATTCAGGCATTCAGTTGAAGAACCCTGGATCAAACAGTAGAGAGCAGCATTATTGCCTTACGCGACGATTGGAAACGAACAAAATATTTCACTGTTGGTTTTCCAATCACAGCAAGATCTAAAAAAACTTCATTCATAAGCCTACTCATTAAGATTCATAACTTTAGAAAAATACTTATAATACTTATAAATGATTCGAGTGATTCGAATCATTCATGAGAATTTACATTCTTAGTTGCTGTTGCATTTACAAAAAAAGAAAAAAGAAAAAGACAAAGATAGCAAGCATATGAATGCATATAAGTATCAGAAATTATGAGTATGATTCGATTCTACTCATCTTTTTGAATACTCATTGCTGATCTCTGATTCAGATATAAGGTTATGGTATTTCCTTTTACCCCTTAGCCATCTGACAATTCAAAGCTTATCTTTAAGTTGTTGTGGCATTTCCGAGTAAATAATTTTGTGTAAATGTTATAGTGATTGGGTATTAAAAATATTTTCCAATGTCACACCATAAATATATACAAGACGTTTAACTTTCTTTTGCTGGTAGAATTGCTGTTTGTAAAAAGTTAATAAAACTCAGTATAAGTGTCAAAGGAGTTTGAATGAACAAGTTTAGTTATGCTTCATCCAGCTCACGTTGTATATTTTCAGAAACATGAATTTCAGAAACCTAATTGTTTATCACCGATATAAAATGCAATTTGTAAATGAAGAATTTTCTCAAGTAATCTAGGCATGTAACATAATATCACTGGCATGAAAATCAAATTTTCGTTATAAATTGAAAATATTATTATCAGCATTTTAAAGTTATTAAAATGTTTATCAATTGGTACCAAATGTGGTATTTAGGAAAGTTCGATTTAGGTATTCAAAATAAAATTGACAGTTGTGTTGTTTATATGGTCTACCAACCCCACTTTCTCTTGTACATTTCTGTGTCAGCCAAAAATCAACCATACTGGCAAACCATCTAGTTTTTGTAGTCATGATGCCAGTATTTACTTTTCTCAAGTTCTTATTTCTGGCTTTGTAAAATTTCTTCACCTCTTTTACGAATTTAAATATGTATCTTGGCAATAAAAATGTAAACGATCTTTATCGATATAAGTTCATCGTTATCAAGTTTATAACACGACAACTACGATATGACTTCTCAATGTATTTTAGGACACCCATTCCGGAAAGGGAGGACTGGAAGAAGGGTGCACCTCGCGAGACTCCGTACAAATTTACACCGATTGATCCACACCCAAAGGCTCCCGGGTGTGGAATTGTTTCGGAATCAATCGGAATATTCCGGTCTATAAGGCTACCGGGTCACTGCAGAGTCTTCCAAGCGGAAGTGTCGGCAATTCAGGCTGCGGTGAAAATTATTGTGGACAAAAATGTTCACCGGTGAAAAATCACCATAGCCAAGCGGCTATCAGAACATTGGATTCTAATGTAATGAACTCCAGGACGGTATACGACTGTCGCAGATGTCTTAACGAGGTTGCGAATCGATATGATGTTTGTATAACATGGATACCGGAACATAAGTACATTCCCGGTAACAGCAGAGCGGTTGAACTGGCCAGAAAGAGCACCACCATTTAACTCTCTGATAAATTCTCTACATTCCTTTGGGTACCTACAAACCTATGATTGACAATGTCAATCAGTAGATGGGAAGCTTCGGATACGGACAGAACGGCGCAGAAAATCTGGCCAATCTGGTTGGACAAGCGGCGCGCGGCGGTTCTGTTTAAACTCCAAAGAAGTAGGCTCAGCACTGTTATCGGCATTATTACGGGGCATTGTATTATAGGAACGCATGGGAGGCGTATTGGTCTTAGAAACCTTGCAAATGGTTTCTGCAGCAGCTGTGGAGATGAGGAGGTGGATGACACTGTTCTTCACCTACTGTGCACATGTCCGGCTCTTGGCCGGAGGAGAAAGAAGCACCTGGGCACCTACATGAAAGATCTGGATGAACTGTCATGCGTAGATACTGGCAAATTGTGATATCAGAATGGGCCCTGTGTGCGGCCTTAAGTGTGTCCGCTCATGACTCCATCGAGGGGACAGTCACTTCTACCTACCTACCTTCATATCTATTTTAGTTTATATTTCATATACGTATGTAGCTGAACTCTGTCGCATTACAACCGAATATTTCAGCAGTCTACAGTCTTTTCGAATTTAAATTTTCTCGTTGAGTTGAATATACATACAACCATACGTTCGTTTCTTTTCTTTTGGGACTTTTAATTTTATACTTTTTTGTTTTATTTGGTTTTTTTTTTTGTTTACAAAAACATTTTTTGTCCTCAAAGATATGACACTGTTGTCACTTTAAAAATTTGTTTTATTTTACTTACTTACAACGACAACAACAATGTCGACAGTAACATGGTCGATGATTTTTGTTGCCAACAATGACATGCTGAAATTTTTGAAAAACTCTTATGGTTTATATCCACTATGTCTTCTATTGTCTGGTTACAAATGCGTTACCGTAAACCATTAGCAACCGAAGGTAAAATTTAGGGGGGGACGGGTTAGATAAGAATGTAAACAATTAAACCAATGAGCTAACCAGTGGTTTACAAATACAGTAATTTCTCGATTTACATTGCGAAATTCTAATTCCTCACACAAAATAATATCTTTTTGAAATTGAGCTTAAAATAATTATATAAATACAGTCTTTAGATATACAAAGATATGAACATACAAGGATACGAAACTCATGTAAACTAAAATAAATGAAAAATAATAAAAAAAGAATCGATCAATCGATATATGTATACCATGCACATTAATTATACGAATTATTCGTTTAATTCCGTATTAGAAGAAAGTTTTAGTTTCTTCATTTGTAGATTCAGATAAAATAAAATTTGAGTTAAGATGGAAGGAACAAAACGTATATCGAAACAATATAAATCTAGAGATTACTGTAAAATATGGTCAGTAGTTATATTCATAGCTGCCAGATAAATAAAGCATCAAATATTAGAAGAAATCGTAAAAAATCGTCAGAAAAAAAATTATACAAAAAAGTTAAAAATAAATAAATTTTAGTAAAACATATAAAGTTAACTCAATATACATATTTTAGTTGAAAAATAAATCAAAAAAAATGTTTATCAAAAAAAATTTAACAAGTCCTTTAATTACATACAAATATATTGTATAAAACACTCATTTTCATTTCAGATTTTTTTTTTCCAAAAATCGAGAACTTTTACATATTTTCAGGAAAAAATTGTTTAAGTCTATCCCAGTGTTATTTATTGACACATACGTGCAGCAATACTAGTGAATGCTCTAAGTCTATAGGTGGTGTAAATATTAGGGAGTCAGAAGCTCTTGATGTTCTGAGCATGAAAATTCAGCGTGATGTTCGCTAGAAGCGACACTATTTTCAGTGCCTTAGCTTATTAAGACGGTACAAGAAATACTTCACTTCATCTGATCTTCTTACTATTTACACCACTTATGTAAATCCGAAAGAGAATGGAATAGAACTCTCATGTATAGGCCGGGGCTTCAATGGCTATTTTGAGACTCCTCGACCGCGTACAGGAGAGGAAGAAGTTTCTCATTAATGACGATAGAGTATCGAATTCTATTGATTCATTGGAGCATCGTTACAATGTGGCTTGTGTTTCACAGTTCTATCGCTATTACAACGGTTTTTGCTCAAGCTTATGCTTATATTGTTAAATATATATGCTGTAAGACGTTAATATTTGGATGCTCATTTGGATGTTTCTAGATATTTAGAATTTTGTTGAAATAAAATTACATAAAAAATTTTCACTTTAACATCAATTGAGGAATGCAATCTTAACTCATCGTCTGCAACATGAAAAACAAAGTTATCAATGGCGTATAGTCATGTTTTGGGGGTTTTGAATGGAATGTAAATTTTTTTTTAACAATTTCTAATAGTTGCAAGACATTTGGTAACTTGGTAACCTGAAAAAGAATAAAGTATGTAGTTGTAGCAGAAGTTGAACTTTCCGAATATTTACAAAGTAATACAATTCTTCTTCTTGTAACAAAATATGCATATGTTAAATTGTATAATAAATGCATATCCAACTATTTATTTTTCTCCATTTTATGTTCCACATATTTAATGTCGAATATATCGAAAATCATGGAAACTCTGTTTACATGTGTCGCGCGACATTTTTTTAAAATTGGATTTTGAGCTTCAGCTTCTACTACAGCGACTACTACAACTAGGTATTCCATTGACATCAATTTAAATTGGTGTTTTTAACTTTCGACAGCTTGCAGCGTTTCTCGTTACGTTATACTACTGCGACTATTCTGTTCCCCACTTAAATTCTAAAAATGTTTCCTATTTCTACATGTTTTATAATAGTGACAGAAATAATAAATTTTGTAGAAATATTTGTAAAATAAAATTTAGAATTAATAAAGAAAAAGAAAACTTCCGCTTCCAATGTTGGGTTAAGAATTTAATGTTTATTCTTATCTACGATACAATAATATCACAATAAAAAAAAAAGAATTATTAATTATATTTATCTCTACGTCTCTCTCTCTCTTTCTTTTCAGGTGTGTTTTATAATTTTCGGTTTTCATATATTGTTTGCACCATGAGGTGAGTTTCAAATCAAAATAATTTTGTACATATTAATAACTAGAAGGTGATTTAAGAAACTTGTTCGCACATAATAAAACCTTTATTTTAACAAAAAATTTTAAATATTTGTTACAAAAAAAAAAACCAAAAAGAAAATTGGACTTGAATGAATGAACCCTAATTATGGCTTCTTTTTTTTGTGAAAGGGGAGGTATGGTATTATCGTTAAGTTGTTAAATAATGCGAAGGAATTAAGAAACCTTAGCTACAGTATTAAAAGCATGTCGTTGGTATGTATTTAACGGAACTAACAAATTATTCAAACATTCTGTTTTTTTCTAAACGTATTTGTGCTGTATTTGTGCTCTCAATGATCATCAAGCGCAACGAATTAAAAGCAACGAAAATACTAGACGACAGAGCAGACTTTCGTGGTCTACGTGTTACTGTTTTTAGTTGAATTCTTTAAGTAATAGTAACATCTACAATTGAAAATAAAATAAAATTTACGCACCTAAAGACTCAATAGATTGGAGTTTTAACTTGCCAACCAACCAACTTTGAAGAAGTCTAGGAACACAGTTTTTATTTCTAATTTAACACACGCTCTCAAAAAAAAAAAATAAAATAGAATTTAAAAATTATCTTTTCCTTATACACATAACTGGCATTGTTAAATTTGTTTTATAAACTCTTATTTATATGTGCGAGTGCTTGTCTTCTACTTTTGTTTTATTTTTTGATAAACCTGAGTGGTTTTTCAAAAAGTGCGTAGATTTATTTCAAATTAACATTTTTTACCATTTTCCGCTTATGATTTCGTTATAAAGAATTGTTTCGTCTTATTTTAACCCCCCATTTAAAATGAAACGAAAATAAAACATTATGAGCGATAGGTTACACTAACATTTGGTGTATTTTTTAAAAATCCAATTGTGGGATAGAAAGCCAAAAGAAGAGGTTTGTATCGTACCAGAACATAGATTTTTCTATTTTCCAGTTCTGTGGGGATCTCAAGAAATACGCTGATATTGTGAACTTCATCCAGCCGCTAATAACACGGTTCGAAAATCAAAATACATTCAGCTAATGACACAGTGTAGGTTGTGATCTTTGTTGAGTAGAACTCAAAAATATTTTTTTTATATTTCTCGAACCCTCCAAACTTCTTTTATTTGCCAAAAACGGTATTTTGGATCTTTTTATATCAAAATAATTGATTAGCCAAATAAATTTTAACCTATTTTCAAAATCTAAAACTTTTTGAAAAAGGGACAGATGAGCCTTTAAAACGGTATACCTAAACATATGGTACAAAATTACATGTTAGGAGTTTTATTCGAGTAAACTTGGAAAATATTATTTTTTTCTCATATTTTCAAGTTTAGCTATTCTTAATTGTAAAATTTAATTTAAAAATATGAATATATACATATATCACCTTATCAAATGAACTTTAAGTTCAAAAATTTTCAAAAGTTTTGATGGATCTTGATTGTTTATCGCAAAATGTGTTGATTTCACGTTTACACGACTACCAGAAGTCGGCTCATATTTGTATTTTTTGTAAATATTATTATTTCTCTTTGCGCAAACATTGGCTAACTTCTGGTGGTCTCTCAAACACTTTTTCAGATAAACAATCAAGATCCAATAAAAAGTTCTGAAAATTTTTGAACTAAAAGTTCATTTGAAAAAATATATATATCCCGACTTGTAGATTAAACGAAGTGTCAATCTCTTCACAAGATAATTCACTTTCAGGATGTCATCACTTATTTCATATTTTTAATTAACAGTTTGCTACTATGAACGGATAAACTTGAAAAAATATGAAAAAAATTCACATTTGTCAAGTTTACCTCATCAAACCTCATAGCATATTAAGTCAAATAATATATGTAAGGATATCGTTTTAAAGGCCCATCCCTCTCCTTTCTAATAGGGTTTAAATTTTGGACATCGGTTCAGTGTGTGTGTGTAATCAGTAAATTTGTGCGTAAAGTAAAGAAAAAAAATTTTTTTTGTCAAATAAAACAAGTTGATTCTACTCAACAAGACTCACAGCTTACACTGTGTCATTAGCTGGGTGTATGTTGTGTTCTTAAGGACAAATATGATCTTTGTAGTTATTTAAAATATATATTTCATATTTTCAATATTATAAAAAAGTAATAAAATTATATTTAGTAAAGAACAATTGAATCAACAAACGAAGAATGAAAAAATAATAATGGAAAATTCTAGGCATTCTATTAATTACAATATATGAGCAAATACAAATTCACGGCATACTTAGAATTATAATAGTGTATATCATTTTTTTATTTTGTCGCATAATGTAATAGATTTTTCTCTACAGACGTCAAAGAACGGTTTCTGAATAGAAGAGAGGACGCGCAAAGAGTGACAACCTTAAATTTATGAAGCTTTGATTAATTGACAATCTTATATAAAAAAATTGTTTATTTTTAACTCCGCATTATGAAATTTATTACACGATCCTTTTACTTCAAAGAACACACTTGTCACTGTATAGTACAAAAAGGTTAATACGTCGCGTATTTTACTGCAGCTGCGTTGGCAACAGTATCAGCCGCTTTATTTAGTCTTCATTCATTCATTCATTTTCAGTCTGACAACTTCTAGAACTTTTGGATTTTTAATTCGTTATTGTTTATTGTTTAAATTGTGTAAATATTACATACTATAACACATATTAATAGAAATCAAAACAATGTAACCATGCAATGTTTTAAGAGGAGTATACTCAATTTTGCAAAAGGAATTAAACGGCTATAATTAACTTTGCCTGTAATGCAGAGTTATTTTTTGATTTTTATTAGCAAATGTAATACAAAAAGATTTTAAAAAATACAATTTTAAAACCAATTCTATGAATATAAGCATAACAAGGTTTTAGGAAGACGACAAATAAAAGTGTTTGATTCATTCTTCCTGGTTCACCAGGCCTCATATACATACGCATCAAGACACGACATGACAAATGCGACCCCATAGTTGCCTCCCTGGGGCCATAAAAACAAGGCAATCATTGCACCTTGTCATTGACTTCCTCCAGTATAAAAAGTAGAAAAGAAAAGAAAAACGGAACAAGAATAAAAGCGTTTGAAAATAGAAAACAAGCAAAAATATTGAAAACAAAAATGTCATGTGTGTTGTTGAGTGTGTGTGTGAAGTCTCAGAGGCATGTCAAATGCAAAAAATTTAATATCAAAAGACAAGCCAAAGCAACTGGCCTGTTTCTGTTTCTTTCTCTGTTTAAGGTTTATATTTTTTTTGCTACTGCTCTTGTAACAAAATTAAAAAAAAAATCAATCTAAAAAATTGAAAAGTATTGTATCTCAAACGAGAGTATCTTTTGTTTTGTTTTGTTCTGTTCTGTTTTCGATTTTCAACTGAATAAGCCAGCATGAGTGTACGGAAATAACAATCTACCACCACCAGCAGCAACGGTATCGGCTACAGAATTTACATTGTGTTTTTAAGCAATAGATTCTGTTTGAAATTTTTTCTTACGTCATCTCGTTTCCAAGTTATTAGTAGAACTTCTTGTTGTTGTTGTTGTTGATGTTGTTGTTTTTGCTTACAAATAATTGACGGCAGTGCGTTAGATAGCGTTTCAATTTTCAATGTGATTTTTCTATTTTTTTTTCATTTTTTTATTTATTATATATGTATGTATGTTTTAGTGCCGTTATATGCAAAAGAATATTTCTCTTCACTTTTTTTTGTTAACAATTTTTGTTACAGTTTCAGTGGCGTTAAGCCTGTCAAAGGAAAGATGATATTCTGCTCTGGAAATTGATAATTTTTCGTTTTTTTGATTTTCTTCTGTCGTATTTTTAAATTTTAAAGGACATAAGCATGTAGAAGAGAATCAATTATTATTTTCTCAATTTAGAATAATTTTTGATTTTCTCGAAATACTAATTCTACCATATTGAAATGAAAAATAAATGCACTGAAATAGATTCTTATATTTCAAATCACTACAAATTTTGCAATCACAATAAAATGTTCAAAGCATTTTAGTCATTCAGACTGTTATTTAGACTTTTAGAAAAAGATTATCATAATTCATAACAGAGAAGCAAACTACAAGCATGACTCCATGTTATCGCTGCCATTGAAAGCATATGTATGTATATTGTACTTCATCATTTTCAAAAAGTATCTAAAATTCCTCATGAAATTGAACATAATTAATCATTAGCCATTCAGCACTCACCATTCTGAAAAATCAAACAACCACCTCAAACATAACATAACTATTTGCAATGGTATATGTTCAGCACGAGTGTATGTATATGTTTGACAGAACAAGTCATAAAACAACCACCATTAACAGCCAAAAAGTGTAGAATTGAAATCGTCCCACTTTTTCATTATGATGCCCACCGTCACTACCATCTTAAACATCAAATTTGATGGCAACATGTCAAGTTGTGATGTGTGTCAAACAAATTTGTTTTTAGAACAAATCAAATTCCGTTATTATGCATGTGTGTAAGTGTACATTAATGGCTGAATGCAAAGGTAGTGCTCTCACGCATATACAGCCCTCATAGAATCTTTGTTGGTTTTTTCAAAAAATACAGTGGGCGACTTAATAAAAATAAAAGATGAGAAAAAATAGTGAGAGAGGAATGTTAAATCAGTATTATTGATTAACCGTTTACTCTTAAACGAAACGTGTGCCTGTACTTTTATTTTAAATTATTTTTTTGTTTTCCATTTTAAAACTATCTGTGGTGTTTGTAGTTTTTGTTTAAAATGTTTAATTCGTGCTGTTTGTATTCAAATAAATACGTTCATGTGACTGTCTGTTAATTAAATATAAAACGGCATCTGTTACAGAAATTAAAACGACTCTAGAAAAATAGAAACAGAACATTTAACATCCATTAAGCAGGCAATTCTCTTAATTGCTTACACAGCATTTAAAACAATAACAACAATAGAATATAATTTCATTGACAATAGATCTGGATATGCCACCATCATCATCAACATCATCAGTGCCATTTCTAGTGAGAAAAGAAAACCACCCTACATTTACAAAACCAAACTGATGGCAAAAAAGGCAAAAATCTCTGTGTAAAAGTGTTGGTTATTCATTTCGAATAGTTTTAATCAAATCCAAAAAGGAAAAGTTGCTTACAAAATTTTTTATTTGCAAAATTCAAAATAAAAGTCTTGATTTTTTGTTTTTTTTTTAATTTTGTGGATTTTTGCTTTTATGAACAACGCAAATCAAATTGAAAAAGAAAATTCCAAATGATGTTTTGTTGTTGTATTTTGTATATTGAACGTTGATATAAAATGCCCATAAATCAAAATGGCAGGACGGACATGAACATATACAAACGCACAAAAAATTACTCTTTGTTTTACACATACATTCAGATAAGATTGTTTGTTCCATTCAATTTATATGGGAATTTGTTTGTGAAAGATATTGCACAGTGGAACATAATGCGTCTGTTGAATCATCAGTAGAGAATGTAAAGAAGTTACCATATATTTTTTGCTGTTAATAAACAGGATCACAAAAATAAATCTTTTGTCTTTCCGCGAATTTTTCCATTTCGGATTAAGTGTCGAAATTCGTTAAACAATCTGCTTTATTTAACACACAAGTTTTTTTTACCCATAATACACGAAAGTATTTACTTATTAAGAAAGAGAATTTTAAACAGTGTGGTCGCCGTAGTCTAGTAGTGGTAGTAGTAGTAGTAGTAGTAGTAGTAGTAGTAGTCTAGTGTGTTGGCTTATTAGACGTAAAGCCAGGGTTCGATCCCCAGGCCAGACATCAAAACAAAATACAAAAAGTATTTCTTCCTCTAACCAGATTTCTGTAGGTCCCACCACTCATGATAAAATTAACACATACAACATAAGTGGTGTGAGAAACTAGGACGTAATCCTGACTGAAGGGTGGTAATAACCAATTATGTATGCATATGTATGCAACGATAGTGAGAAAATCAAAACGATAAAAATTTCTATTCTTGTTTCAAAATTCTGCAAAAAAATATGAAAGTCTTAAAAGCTTCACAAGTTATGAATGCTTTTTGTAAGTTTCATCAATTATTTTGCAATCGTGTCCACTGTGCTTTTTGTGTTTGCTTGTTTGTGAGTATCGTAAAGTAAAGGTACACAATTGGAAGGCATTTGAATGAGAGAAAAGCAAAATTCTTCGTTGGGCTTAACAACTCATATGAGAGAATGTGTTCCTAACCACTTACGGCAAATGGAATTGTTAAGGGTATAAAAGGGACACATTAACACATACACACATACACATTCTATGAAATAAGGAAGGGACTAGAGGGAGGTTAGCCAATAAAAACAGTAGAAAAGTCACACATACATACATAAGAACACGCCAAAACAAGATTTTCCACTAGAACTGAAAAATATTAGAAAAAACTACAAAATAAAAAAACACACACAGAACACAAGAAAAATTAAAAAAGCGAATGAATGAATTTGAAAAAATTGTAGAAAAAACAACAGAAATCATATACAAACATACATATGTACATACGATGGTCTAATGTGTTTTCGTAAAACAAAAAAATACAATATGAACATGAACAATACAAGAAGAACAAGAAAAAAAACAAATGAAATAAAATTCACAAAAAAAAGCGGCAGAGGAATAGAAATGAAATGACGACGGGTTGACTGCTGTCAAAAGAACAAACATGGGCGCACATCATACTCATGCACAGACAAATACTCACACACACATACACATTATATTTGAACCATTCACATGAAACCCTACCTTACCTACCCCTTTCTAAATCATACATACATGAAATCAAATAATATGCGCCTAAAACTTAAGGTCTTGAAAAAAACTTAGCAACCAAACACTATCGTTGGCTTTCCATTTGTAGTTGTTGTATTTTGTAGTGTCAAACCATGCAAAAAAAAGAAACAAAAACAAATAACGAAAAGTAAAGCAAAGTCTAGAGAAGAGAAATAGTAAGAGAAGAGTAAATTCTGAAGCAAAAAAAGGGAAAATAACAACATCAACCGTATTAAACAAACAAAGTAAACAAAATTTTATTTTTTTCATTTGCAATTTCATTTCAGTGTAAAGAGATGTATGTACGTACCTCTCATCATTGCCTTCGCAAGAAGCTTTAAAGTGAGATTCAAACGTTTAAAAATGTATTTAAGCAATGAATAAATTCATTGTTACATTCATATTCATCATATTTTATTTTACTTTTTTAGTCTACGGATGTGTTATTTCAGTATATTAATGAAGAGATTGATTTTAAATTTTTTTTTGTTCTTCAGTAACCGCTATTAAGGACTGTTAATGGCAATATATCAACGATTTTATTGTCAATTCGTATTCCCGAATGCGAAGCCATATTTACATATTTACATACAAGGTTTCGACAATGAAATGTTACAAAACTGTCTTGATAATGCTCACATCATGGTAATGTCGTATTGCATCATTCTGAAAACGTGATCAAACAGGATCAAATAAAGTTTTGATTTTTTTTCTCTTATTTAGTTGTTATTATTGCATATGTATGTATGTTACTTTTTTATAAATAATTTTTATGTTAAAAATGAAATTTTTTTTCGATTATCAATTCTATTGCATCAGTAGCCCTATGATTACTTTCTACTTTCCTGTCATTTTTAAATTAATATATCAAGTGAAAAACAAAATGCTTGTAAAACAAATCCCAACAAAATTTTAAATTTATTACTTCACGCAATTAATACATGACGGATCATTCCCCTGTTCGTAAAATGAAAATTATGAATATTTTAATGAAACACTTGAAATTTCCATTATTTTTATGCATTTCAATCGTACCCTGTCTTTCTTTTTCTCTACAATTCATTCATTCATTCGTTTTTAAATAAAGTTGTAGTACTTTTTGGTAATGGCTGTCAGAAAAAAGGAGCACGTAAACTTAGAGAAAAAACAACAACAACAACAACAACAAATTAAATTTTGAAGGGTTGTGAACGAATGAAGAACAATTGATTTTTATTTTAAATGCTGGAAACTTTGTTGACACTACAATAGCACACATTAACTAGCCGTGTGGCAACTATTTCTGTTGCTCCTGGCCTTTTGCTTTAGAAATTGTTGATCAAAAAGTCATTGTAACGCTACTGCATATATTTTCAGCTGCCCATACGTTATTATATATGTACGTATTTTTTTTTTTTTTTTACAACAACGACAACTATGTTAATATCACCAATAAAAGGCTATAAATCTTAAAAATACTGTGCGTATGCACACGTTTCAGTAGTTATTGTTATTTGTTTTCGTTTTATTTTTCAGTTTTTTATATATTATTTATTATTATCACTATTTGATTAAGATAATGAATTTATTTAATTTTTACTTCTGCAGTGGATCATTACTTTCCAAATTAAATACATTTTTTTACACATTTTTTTTTGTAAGTGAACCGCTTCTTTTCTAAACCGTGCTTCTCTTTTTTATTATCATACAATAATTTAATGAAATCGAGAAAAACAAAAGATCATAAAAGAGGGTGATTTGAGCTGTTAAAGAAAAAGTTATACAAGTCATTATGGACACCGCATAAATTTCAAATTAATGTGCAAATTAATTTTGTTGTACCCTCATCCTTATCATACTTCCGTTTTTGTATTTTCTTTTCAAGAATTATGCAATAGCCGTAGTAATTTTTAACAAACAGGTGGGAAGTTTTTATGAATGATTTGAATATGAGATGTTTGTGATATTTTTTCTCTTTAATTTTCACTAAAACAACGTGTGAACATCTTTAATGGATTTTCAATGAGATAGTGTGAAGAAGACGTATAATTTTATTAGTGAAACGTTATTTTTTGTAAAATTGCAGAACCAGTGATATCTGCTATTGATGAGATTTCTTTTCTTAAAATTAATCGTAATTCGTATCAAACAAACGAACAACAGGTGAAATAAATGTGCTTGAGGAAAATATCTATAAAATGGTCTATAAATTAATATTTAATTATATGTGAACTTAAAGTTCTAAACTGCAACATATATTATTTGTATGAATAAAATAACTTAGTTAATCTATTAAGAAAATCTCTAACCTCCTAAGTGCCTCATTTGACTATTAAAGCAAATCCCCTTTCGATTAAAATTGTAGTACATATCGTTCTTTGAATTAATACCAATTCATAATAATGAATTTTAAACATTTTATTGTATTATTAGTGCACTCAATCTCAAAGGTTTTTTACAATGGCATTACATTTCATTGACTTCCAAAAAATATCTGTATTTTTTTTTTTAAACACTTAAAAGTATATTTCTTTCTCTTTCATTCTCTTCAAATCATTATCCTTTCGCAACAATTATAAGGCCATAAATTGTGATTCTGTTTATTTATTTATTTTATTTTATTTTGTTGTGTTTTTTATTACTCTTCCAACAACAAAACCATACAAAAGCGAAAGTGTCACATTCAAAGGCCAACAACAATAATGCTAAGAAAGGAAATAGACTCATTATTACCAGTGCCAAATATAGACAAAAACCCGAAAAGAAGAACAAGGAAAAAGTAAAAGAGTCAACGAGAGCAAGCAGAAGAAATAAAAACAAAAATCGAGGGAAACGTATAATGAATGCAAAGGAATCATTAAGTTGCACGTGCTACGAACGATTTTTTGTTTATTCCTACGGCTAATGCTGCTCTTAAAGCTGCTTTATATTTGGCATAAAATACAGCCATGTTGCCTTAAAGATGATCAAAATTAAAAGAAAATATAAAAAATACACTTTTTCAGTACAACAATATAAACAACACAAAACTGAATTCTTTTCAAATGTTTATCTACATGTTGCGATTTAATGTTATTGTTTAAATTCCATGGCAACAGTCATTGTTTATATTCCAATATTACTATAGCAACATTTCGTATCGTGAAATATTGGTACTGAGCAGAAACCAAATTCAACATGTTGCTGTAAAGCAATAACACTCCAACTAGAATGGAAGAGCATTGTGTGGAGTGGTATTTAGATGTGTGAGTGTGTGTGAGCGGGCATTTATTTCCTATAGCAATTCATCATTTTTACACACATAAGCCATGTTGCTGGAGTGTTGGTTGTTCGGCAACATGCGAAATAGATTTATTGGAATGTTTACAAAACTCTGGCTCATTGTGAATTCACCGTCAGCACGTTTGTTTAGTTGTTTTTGAATGAACGTGTAAAATAGACGTTGTTGTGGTCGTTTTATAATACCGTAGAAAAGTACGACGGTCGCGTAATACGACTAAAAACAAACAACTGCAAAAGAAAAAATATCTCGCACGCATACAATTTAAATTTTTTTATACAATAGATTTAATAAAACGTTAAAATTGCTTTTTGTTATCAAATATACCTTGTGTATGATTTGCTATAAAAATATAAATTCTAGTGAGAAAAATTGTATGTTTTTATCTAAAATTTATGTGTGGTTATATTTATAAATTTTTCGTTCTAAATGTCATGGAAAATGTGTTGAGAATATGTGGAAAAATTTTTTTATTTCGCGTGACATAAGAATAGTGAGTGTATAAAAACCAAGAAATTCCAAAAGTAAAATTAAAAGAAAAAAATAAAATCGAAAAATACGTATGAATGTCTCTAAAAAATGAAAAGAAAATAAAACCGCCATCGGTACATAAAATAAAAAATTCATAAATTCGAAAAATTCTTATCACTTTTAACCTTGAACTGTTTTCAGAAAGAATCTACGGAATTATTCTAACGGTTTATGAAATTAAAAGACTATCACAACGTAGCAGTCTGAGGCACTAAAAATTTGATTAAAACACTAACAACAGCGTCAAAAAACATTAGAACAGTTGTTATCATCAAATTAAAAAAAAAAATGTCACCAACACTTGATGCTCATTTAAGACGACCTGAATGTTGCCAAATTCAGTGCGCAGCAACATATTCGTTATCACTAACACCCGTACAGCCACAACTCAATTGATAAACCATCTATACAGTGCGTGCGTGTGTGTGTGAGTGTGTCTGTTTGTTGTTTCCTTATAAACAAATCGAAAAGCATTTTTAAATGTTTAATTTCCACTCCAAAGAAAAGTTTTATAAGAAAATCAATTTATTTGCTATACTTCTTCTTTATATCTTCACCTTCACCTTCATCGCCATCTCCATGTTTATGGGTAAAAAACGAAAATCCTTAAGATATTGTCGAAATTATTTACGTTTGCATTTTATCATTATTATCAAAAAGCTTAATTATCATTTGTGTTATTCGAATAAATTTCCCTGCTATTTAACGTCTGCCACTTTTATACTCAACTGTAAGAAAATCAATAAAAAATTCTACGAATACTTCTGCCTCCGTTTATTAACAATTGAACGAATTTTATATTTTTTATGCTGCTTTAAAAATTATAAAAAGATTTTAAAACCATTAAAAATAATACAACAAAATATAATAACGGTGTAAAAATTAAAAATTAAAAATTAAAAAATAAAAAAACAAACATCCAACTTTAAAAGTAAATAATTGTAAATATTTTCAAATCAAATTTCTAAGAAATAAAAAAAGCACATAAACAAAAACAAAACGAATATTTAATAAGTGTATATTATAAAATTTATTCAAAAGAAAAGTATATTGTGATATTAATTTTAAAATTAAGAAAGATAGAGAAAAAATAAATAATTTAAAAAATATTTTTAAAAAAGTCAACATTTAAGTGCATTTTATTCGATTAATATATTCGGAAAAATATAACAACAAGAATAACACAACAACAAGTTTTTAAGCCCTTTTGCTTTTATTTTGTCTACCAACAATATTTCAACAAACAAAAAAGAAGACAAAAAACAACACACAAATCCCAACTAAAGGTACGTTTCATATCCCATATGCAAATTAAGTTTTTATTTCATTTGCCTTAAATTTATATAAATAGGCCTCGTATATAAACATTCCGTATTCCTTTTAAATTAAAATATTATTTCTTGTGGTACGTGCAGGTCAAAAACCCTTTCTATTTAAAGCTTAATAGACCGAATATATATTATTTTACAAGATAAATATGATGTTGAAAGAACTCCTCTCAATCCAAAATCCAGCATTTTAAAAATAAAATATTTACCGGGATTGAGTAAATATTATTTCAGAATTAAAGCACTTGAGTGTTATAATAGGTTACGATTGAAAATTCACTTAAATTGAGTTAACGGTAAATTTGTCCCGAATAAAGATCATGAAGTTTCCGTATCACACATCCCTCCATAGGTGTGTTGGATATGGATGCTATCCATTCTGATCGTCTAATGATTGCACAAACTGCTGAATTCAAAACCGCGTTACTTTTAACATTCAAACGTCTGAAAAGGCCCAATAATCCACTCAAATTTACAAAACGACAGTTAAAATATGTTATTGCCTTTAAATCTTCAGTTAGAAAACAAGCAAAAAACTTGATTATAAAAAATAAATAAAAGTTATAAAATAACATGTTGTCGACAGAGCAAGTTGTTGTCAAGGATTTTTGTTACCTGAAAGGGACCCTTAAATTGAGGTTCAAGTTTTCTCGATGAAGCCGTACTTGCAGCTTCATAACTGACGAGTACCAAGGGCCCCACTTCATAGTGCCTTGAAGTTGTGTTTATATTGCCGAAGCTAATTTTAGCGTTTAGTCCACAATTCGCTGTTCATGCGAAATTGAATTTGAATTGTCATCTTGCAGTATTTGTACGGGCTTGTTGTACGAACATTGTACACCTGATTTCATAAATGACTTTACAAAGTGCCGCCTGCAAGGGAGCCACATTAGTTGTTGTATCTTTTCAATAGTTCTATCCACGGCTAAATAAACATCGACTTCGAGCGCTTTTTGAGTAACTTTGTTACGAAGGGATTTTGGATCGACTAAAATTTCTGTTTACTCAAAATCTTATACAAAGGCCATGATACACTAAATAACTTCTCTGTACAGATTTATTTTTGTCATGGATCATTTTCACCATATCCTGTAGTCACTTTGTATCCTGTGTAGATAACACACTAAATATCCAGTCACCTACATCAATATTTGTCTTATCAATTCGCACGTTAGTAGGCTCGTTATCAGACCCTACTTTGCTCGGCATTCGACTCAGAGCATCTATATGTGTCATATCGACGCCTCCGTTCTATAACGTTCTAAGTGTACTTAGAACGTTTTTAATGTTTTTGCATTTTTAAATTCTACGTTCTCTAACTTAAATACTGTCAAAATTTGGTTAAGAGGCGCCGATACGTTCCGAAGTTATAGGGAAAAATCATCTAAGAATACACATACGCTCGTATGTCGCGTGAAAAATTTGAGAGCTCATAACTCAAAACACATTTTTTCGACTTAGAATGTTATAGAACGTAGGCGTCGATATGTTGTTCAGAACAGAGTTATATCTTCAATACAATCGATCGTTTCGACCAATTTTACTCAAATCCGCCTCAAAAACATCACCAAATTCCGTTATCAATTTAAAGAGTAAAAATTCTGTCGAGTTAGCTATGTTACCACATTGAACGTTATTTTCTTTCTGGACTGGATCATTCGCATCAACTTTGTCAAAATTAAATTCTCAATTGTCATCAACGCCTCTCACCTTTTTTTCGGCAAAAATATTCACCGCAATCAATCCATCTTCATCCAGCAAGCTGTCGTCGGCAAATTAAAAATTGCATTAAATTGCACATTTGCTTTTAAATAAGATTTCAAAATACGCACACCTCCAAAAATTCCTTTGAAATGTCTCATTGAGTATGGTACCAATTCACATGAAAGATTGCTCACAACATACTGACGTACCATATTACATTGACTGACGGTATCGGCAAATGCTGACAATTATACACCATTTAAGCATCTTCGGCGTGTGAACATTTGATCGCATGATCCGTACACTAGAAATTCGATTCCAATCCTTGCCTTACGTTGAGGCTTAGGCCAATTATACGATAAATACCCTACTTCTGAACAATTAAAACATTCAGTTTTCATGCCAAGAGAAGCAAATTATTCGTCTTTAACCGTCTCCGAAATCGCTTCTTGGGGCGTACAATTAAGTCGCACAACTAAAGGATAGTGTATTTCGTAAAAACTTGGAAAAGGTCTAGCGCATTCCTCTTAACGATGAAAATCGCGTAGATGCCGTAGCAGATTCGAAATCGCTATTCCTTAACCCATCGCGTGTGTATTTAATTATTGCCCTATGACTGACTTATTGCCAACATCAAAGCTTTTTCCTTAAAAAGATATGCGGTCCTAGCTGTATCACGAATTCTAAGGCACTTAATGTTCTATCATCGGTTGGATTAAAATCAGATATCAGGTTTTAGATATTTTTTTACGGAGTAGTGACCACGGCTCCCCTTAAAGCTTAGGTAAGTTATTACCGTCATTTGCATTTTGCATTATTGAGGTCATTAACTGTTTCATCATTTTCTTAAGTTCATCACTTTGATTCTGAACAATCGACTCTGGAGTATTCATCATTTTCGAATCTGGTGCACATTCCACTTCCTAATGTAAATGTTACAGAAACACGTTTATCCTCCATAGGCTATAAATACTCCTCTAATAGAAAAATGTGAATCAGCACTCATCAAGATGCTCCGTTAGTGTTTGTGTTTCTCATGTACGCCGAGAGATCAGTACAAGTACCATGACAGTAGGCATATAATAAAAAAAACTTTCGTACGGCTTTGGCGCTTATCAATAACTCCACAATTTTAGTGGGTAACTAAATCAAATTTGAAGGTTTACATAAAAAATAATTTCAATTTCATTAACAATTGTGTTTCTGATTTTTTCTTAAGTAGGCAAATGTCGTTTTCAATTAGTGACAACGAACTTTAAATACTGCATTTTATATTTGTATTTATTTATTTATTTTAGTTTTATTTATTTAGCTTAGAATTATTTTCTTCTTTCCAATATCATTATTTGCTTCGTATCTTTCAAACTGAGAAATAAAGGGTGTTTTTTATAGTGGTATAGAACTTTAAGTTGCAATAAAACAACGATGGATTATTCGATTGACATGAATTTTATTTATCCCAAAGATAATCTTGTGACATTACATTTTAAATATGATTTCTGGCATATGACCGCCACGGCTGGCGCGGATGTAGTCCAATCTGGACGTCCAATTTTCGATGACTTTTTCCAACATTTGTGGCCGTATATCGGCAATAATACGGCGAATGTTGTCTTCCAAATGGTCAAGCGTTTGTGGCATAGACCAATGACTTTACATAGCCCCACAGAAAGTAGTCTAGCGGTGTTAAATCACAAGATCTTGGAGGCCAATTCACAGTTCCAAAACGTGAAATTAGGCAGTCACCAAAAGTGTCGTTCAATAAATCTATTGTGGCACGAGCTGTGTGACATGTTGCGCCGTCTTGTTGAAACCACATCTCCTGGACATCATGGTTATTCAATTCAGGAATGAAAAAGTTAGTAATCATGGCTCTATACCGATCACCATTGACTGTAACGTTCTGGCCACCATCGTTTTTGAAAAAGTACGGACCAATGATTCCACCAGCCCATAAAGCGCACCAAACAGTCAGTTTTTCTGGATGTAACGGTGTTTCCACATACACTTGAGGATTGCCTTCACGAAAACGTTCCATGGTTAATCGAATTAACTGCTCTGATGGACGATTTTGTCGACGATAAAATGGACGTAGTGCGCTATACGTTTTCCGCACAGAACCATTATTTTCGAAATAAAATTGCACTATTTGCAAGCGTTGTTCAGGCGTGAGTCTATTCATGATGAATTGCCAAACCAGAATGAGAATAAATCACTTGACAACTGTTAAATCGGTCGCCATCTTGAAAAGTAATGCCAACTTAAAGTTCTACACCTCTATAAAAAACATCCTGTTCATATTAAGTCACTTTCAAATCGGGTTTCATTAGAAAAAAATAATTTTTTATTGCATATGTTCGCAGTTATTCACTCGTTAGTCCTTCCCTGAGATACGGGTATTCGTCTGAATTACTTACTTATCCAATTGGCCATTACAACCTTTTAGTCAGCTTTCAACCCAGCTTCTCACAACACCCGTATTGTGTACGATAATTTTATAAATGAGTGGCGGTAACTGGGGTTTAATGTTGACTCCGTACGACAGATTTAAGAAGCTTTTTATAGCAATTTTAGATTTTACCAGTAGACTGCTGAGAGGATGTTGCCTAAAGAACTGTTTTTCATGTTCAGTTTTGTTGGAGATCTGCGATTTGAACTCCAAAGCTCTCGTCCAGTAAGTTAACACACTATCTACTAGACTACGGTGACTATACACCTATGAATATTTTATTGTATATTATTTTCATTTATTTATAACTTTGTATAACGTGATACTTCCCAATTTGAATTAATAATAACTGGCTATAGATGAGCTTAGCAACACTTCTGTATATCGTTTTTTATAGAGTATGAGTGAGTGTTTGTACAAGTACTAGTTTCGGATTATGTATTTGAAAAACAGCAGATGTGTTAATGATGCTCCAGTTAGGTAGGCAACTTCAAATTCCGAGAAATGTCGAAATGCAACTTCTGTACCCATTGCTATTGAGTCAACAGATCGATTTATAACTATTGTTGGTAAACTTTTGTAAATAATATGACATTCCTATTCAGGGAAGAGTTTCTCATAAAAATATGTGTATATTTCGCGTATGAATATACTAAAACAATGGAATTGCTACATTTGCAGGCTAAGCTATTATTAGAACGCTTGGAACAATTTATTTTTGAATATACAAATACTCTTGCAGTTAATATTGGGTTTAGTTAAAGTTAACTTTTGCTAAAGTGAGTTTTAAAGTCACCTTTAACTTTTTTTGTCACTGCAAATTAATGATAAAATAGAGTTAACTTGTTAAAAAATATGGCACCGACGGAGTAACGTTGCTCAATTAAACAAGTTAATTTTTAAACGAAGTGGGCTTTCTTTTTTTTTTGCTGTGTTTGCTCATTTTGTTTATGTTTGAAGTTGCCATATTGAAAATAATATATATAGAATGGCAAGCGCTGACATAAACTTCACTTTAAAAGTTATAGGTAGGATGATCTTCCCTTTAGCTTGACGCTCACTTCTTCCTTATTGTCCACCTCTAATAATGAAATCAATTCACACGCATACATAATTTGTTCATCACAACCTTTCAGTCAAGATTACGACTCGGCTTCTCTCACCATTTATGCTGTGTGCGTTAATTTTATGCATGAGTGGCTGTACCTACAGTTTAAAGTCGTGTCCGAATGACAGATTTTTGAAAAAACTTTTCATGGCAATTTTATTTGTTCTCAGAGTTTTTGCCAGAAATCTGCTAAGAGGAGGTCGCCGAAGAAATATTTTTTCATATTTCGTTTAGTTGGAGATGTCTGACCTGGGGTTTGAACTGTGTCCTTACGTATAATAAGCCAATACACTACCTACCAGACTACGACATAAAGTTCTACCTAAGCAATGATGAAGACTCTGTCCTTGATCGAGATTATTGTGTTGTTGACGTATTATATCATGTTAAACTTAAAAAATTTATACGAAACAGTCGTACAAAATCTATTGATTGTTTATAATAATAACCTTAATATTCTTTGAAAATAAATAAAGTTTGGAAAAGCAATTTAAGCATGTATCCATGTATTTGATATTTAATTTTTGTAAGAGAAATGATCCATACTTGATTAAAAATATTGAAAAAACTATTGATCACATTGATTGTATGTAAATACTGTGTGTGAATTTAATAAGACAATAAAATAATATAAACATCGAAAACATATGAGACGTTTTAAAGCATTCTATATGATCTTCAATTTATTTGTATTTTATTTTTTGGTCTTAATCTTTCATTTTTACATTTTTTCAATTTGCATATTCGTATGTATGTACCAGATTAATATCACGGCTGACATAAAGAAACAACAATAATAATAATAATGATAAGAAAATTATCAATGAACTAAAAAAAAATTAAATTAAAAACAAAACAAAAAGTAAGTGATGAAAAAAATTAAGACAAGAAATATTGTGCTTAAATAAAGAATTTTTTTTTCAATTATCAGTTTTAATTCGATTGATTGTTTTCAGTTAAAAAAACACAAAGAATCGCCCAAGAGATATCATTAGTCAAAAGTCAGCTCAAAAGACGTTCAGATTTATACAGCATTAATCATCGCAAATTCATATTTATTTAATTAAATTATTATTTATTTTTGAATATTCGTTTCAGTACTTGGGTAGGAACTCGAAAAGTAATAATAAAAATTAGTTCGTTCCAAAAATGAAATTTTGTAGTCTTCGCGTGGACTTTGTAAGTTGACATTTAGTGTGTGTCTCTTTTATGAATTTTCAATTGCCATGATTTATGGTGTGATGTAAATTCAGTACTTCGTGTTCTGTTGACAATGGCTATTTTCGCTTTTTCTTAGCAAAATGCAAAGTAATAACACTTGAGCGTTTGGAAAACATTTCGAAAAATTTTGATACTACCAGCAGTACGAACAGGGATCAGCAATGAGTATTCAAAAAGATGAGTAGAATCGAATCATACTCATAATTTCTCATACATATATGCATTCATACATTTTTTTAATATCAAGGAACCTCTACTCATATTCAAAGTTTAAAGTACTCATCATATTCACACTTAACAACGCGTATGATGTTGTTGCCTTCGACTCTCCATAACTCAACATTTACAAGAATCACAAAATAAGTCTGATTCGCGTACGAACACTAAAATAGTCACTAAAAGGTGTGTATTTGCTCTGCTAGCTGCTCTGTCTTTTTTGCTTATTCGATTCGAGTCACTCGAATAATTTATAAGTACTATAAGTATTTTTCTAAAGTTATGAATCTGAATGAGTAGACTTATGCATCAAACATATTTCGAATGGTATGAGTTTGGTGTCAACATTGTACGCATATTCATTGTAACCTGTACTTATAAATCAACGTTGTAGTGAGTATTAATGCATCAGAGTAGTTATATATCAATACTGTTGACTCACTTATATTCAAAATTTCATGAGTGCTTATGAGTAGCGAAAGAACGATTCATTGCTAATCTCTGGTGTGGAATACGTTTATTAACGGTTTAAATGTATTAAATATTAAAGCAATTGTCAAAAACACCACCAGATAACAAAATTAAGTTTCCTTTTAAAGAGTCCTGTTTACTTCTGCTGTACCAAATTGTATTGTATCAAATTCATTTCAAAGGAACAGTAAAAGTCAGTTTAAAAAATTAATTATAATGGCCCAGAATTAAATTCTTAAAGTTCTGTCTACTTTTGTTTAATTGAAAATTTTCAAGTTTGGACTTTGCTACACATATACTTACACAGATAATTAAAGTATCTTTAATTTGTTGTCATTCCTTTAGAACTTTAGAAGTAAGTGTACTGAAGCTAGGATTAATGTCCCGATGACTCAGCGTATATATAAATATTGAATATCAGAAAAAACATAATCACGAAATTGTATTTGCAAATGAAACTATGTTTGATAGCTTCAATAAATTTCTACTTTGTTCTCTATTTAATTGTACGTGAGCCTAATATGTAACACATATTTATTTATGGTACCACTATAATTGCAGCAGTCAACACAAGCCTGTGAGGAGACATTATTCAAATCGCATTATTCCGTTAAAACATATCTGAACTTAAAATTGATCAAAATTTCCGAACATTACCGCCAGATTTTAACTTTCTGTTATAAAAATAAAAATGCATCGCTGGGAACTGAAAAAATTTCTAAATTTTAAGAAGACTTTTCTGTGACTAGAAAAACAACAGCGAAATACTGCTCGTTTCCAATATAATAATTTTAATTAATTAATTAAAAAGACTGGCACATAAACGGCGTGTTTTTAGAAAGTTGGATACTCACAGAACTTAATACCGAACAGAATATAACAATTTCTTAAGCAAATAATTACGAGTGATAAAAAATAGACCACGAATGACAATAACGATCTTGAACGAGGCAAGGTGAAGCTTGTCGGTTAGTCGCAAAACCAAGATTAACGCCTAGAATTTTAAAGCTGTTTCTGATAGAATTGCAAAGTATTTTGAGCTTCTGAAATCAGTCAAACGAGGTTGAAGAAAGCAGTTCAATAAAAATAAACGTTTATAGCCTACTCAGTCGCTAATTATCGGAATATTACTTACTAACAGATAATAATATTGACTTATTATTTAACCAATAAATGCGTACGTAAAGTTAAAAAAAAACAGTTCTTTTTAATTCAAGTAAAATAAGGTTGGAAAGTGTAAAAACTATAAAAATAATTTTTGAAACCTACTCAATAAAATTACATCGGTTCATTACTTAGACGCTTTTAAGTCTTTTGCTTTTTGTCACAGAGAATAAACAAATGTGAAGAAAATATATATAAATTTTAGAAATAAAACAAAAGACGCATAAAAAAGTATATTTATATAGGACAGAATTCTCTCAAAGATGTCAGTGTCAGTGGCACTTATTAATTTGTTGTCTCAAACCGCCGACCCGTAATTAAAAGCCTTAAAAAATTTATAAACCCACTATAAATTAACATAATTAATTATAAACATGATAAATAGCTAATCAAATTGTTATTATAATTGCAATTTAATTAATAAGAGCGTTTAATTGCAAACATAAATCTTTTTTCTTTCCATTAATTTTTTTCTTTACGCCAAACAAATAAAAACTAAAACACAACACCCATATGAATAACAACTGCTTGAAGAAAATCAATTTTATTTAAACGTTTCACTCTCACGCTTACAGTAAGTACAACGCTCCTCGAGCTCTCTGTTTATACCGTTAAAGTCAATGAATAATTAATTTGAAAAAAAAAAAAAATTATTGTAAACATCCAAAAAAAAAATTAATGAATAATTGTATGCAATTACAACAAGAGAAAAAACGAAATCTTTAATGGAAAATACGTAAAGAAACGTGAGAATATAGACACTGTGTTTTTTGTACTCCTGTACTAGCTGTTGTTGTTATTTGTGTTGTAATATTCAAAGTAACATGGGTCAAAAGAATCAAACAAGTAGTCATTGCCGCGCTGTTGTTGCTTTTGTTGTTCTACACTCAATTTACTGCGAGTATAGCAAAAAAAAAAAAAAAAAAAAAAAAGAGGGAGAAAGAGAGAGAGAGAGAAATTGTTTATTATTTATAATAATAATGACAACAGCAAAAAAACCAGCGACAAATGGGTAGAGCAAAATGATGAAGAAAAAAAAAAGAAAAATGATATAAATTTCCATATGAAAATATAATTGATGGCTTCCACACTCTTAAATTCAAATACACACACTAACGTATGGACAAGAGAGTTTCATACATGGCAACATCCGTACACATATTAAAAAATAATTAATATAACCAAACCAAAACAAAACAAAACAGAATAAAACAACAATTTAACAAGTTTAATACACAAAACGCTTCATAAATAATAAAAGAATAGGAATAACAACAATGTACACACATTACATACACATATGCAAGTGAGAGCATTTAATGAACACACTCTCTGACGTTTACATACGAATCTACGCTACGTTATATTACTTTTAATGCCAGTGTGTCAGTCTACTGCTTAATTCCAGAGCTTTTTGCCCCTCTGGGCTTTAACCAGGCTGCCATTAAGGCAACCAGTTAATCAAGCAACCAACCAAACGATTCCAAACGAACCAAATCATCTTTTTTTTTTTCTCAACGTCATCGTAATCATCATTTTCATTTGTTTTTTGCTTCTTCGGCTGGTGCTGCTAACGCTGGTGCTGCCATTGCCGCTGCCACCGCTTCTGTTGCATTACATATCCTCCTTATTGTGGCACATAGTTATTGTGCCATAATAATGCAACAACAACAACAACAACAAAAAGAACATAAACAAGAAAAGACATCATTGCTGGCAATAAATCATTATTCGTTCATAATTTTTCTTTTTTTTTTAATACACACTCTAATAAAAACACTTACAACTTTTTGTTGTAGTTCTTGTTGTTATTTGTATGTATGTATGTATGTGTATACATGTCTCATTTTTTTAATAATAATATTAACATAATTATGTATGTGTTCAATAATTGATTTTTTTTTAATATTTTCATTCTATTACTCTCGGCTAAGTTTGGAATTGAATGGAATATTCAGAGAATCCATTAAATTCCTTGAGTTTCCAACAAAATTTGAAAACCATACGTAAAGGCTTAATATATTACGGAATTTTGTCTTTGAAAAGTTTGAAAAATCGATTTTTTGTGATTGAAAGTTATTAAAGCAGTTTATATACATAATTGGCCATTACAATCCTTTAGTCAGGATTACGGCCCAGTTTCTCACCCCACTTATGCTGTGTGTTTTAATTTTTACACATAAGTGTGCGGGATCTACAGTTTAAAGTCGACTCCGAACGACAGATTTTTGAGAAACTTTTCATGGCATTTTTATTTTATTCTCAGTTTTTGAAGCAGTTTACGCGATTAATTAAAATGATCTCAAAATTACATGATACATGCGAGATTTTTGTCGTACGCCGAAAAAAATATGAAGTATACGCCGTCTAATTAATAAAAGTGACTTTTACGAAAACCGTAACAAATATTTTTAAAAATGTTTCATTGTGGTTATTTTGGAATGTTTTCGAAAAAGTTATTTTACAAAGGAAAATAAAGATTTTATAATAAAACTGGCTGGCAAAAGGCATCACTTATTTATCCATAATAAATAAAAAAACAGTAATTTTGAAGATTATTACAGATTCATTCCACTTTAAAGCACTTGATCGAATTTCGCCTGCTAACACTATCCGATGCCGAGCATCTATATCGGTTAAATTCTTATTCGCCAGCTTGGCCTGCTGAATATTACAAATATTCGGGTGGAATTGTGTAATATCAAAACAGGTAGTGTTTGTAGGAAAAATTCGATCATGTAATAGGCGTTTTTAGGTATAATTTGTTTAAGATGCTTGGACTTTTACGAACCCTTTAATACATTTCATACAAATAAAAATCAATTTGGCTACTTCGAAATTATTAGCCAAAGAAAATCTTCTAATAACGTAATTAACACGTTCACACGGGCCCAATAATTCATGGTTGTCATCCACTGGCGTCTGCACTTACTGCTTCTAGCTCTATCGGACGGTAGCTATTATGCTGCATAGACAATCCAACAATGGACTGGCATCGTGTAAAGTTTTGTGTGAATTTTGTGCGAATACTTCGTTAATTCGGCTCATTCTCACTAAATATTCTGAATTTCTAACGTGAAAATAGAACAGAACTCATTTATAATGTTTGTAATTATAATTTTTATTAAAAATAAATTCTTTTAATCGAGCCTGATCTCTAGTACTCTTTTTCGGCAGTATAAGTGTTAAAGATCTAAATATTTGGTGTTATGTACCGTCTAATAGCATAATCAAATCGTAACACCGGTATTACACGTCATCCGATGTGGCAATCTAGTGCGGGGCACCGGTGGTACGTGCCGACTTGAACATGTTAATCAATTTATATGCAGCAACTTCATATATTTTGCACATCGAATGTTATGGATTTATATGTCGGCAAAAGGATATAGTGTCTAAACGAGGTTATTACTAACTGACGTACGATATTGCAAAAATTAAAATAAAAGAGTAGTTGCCACCGACTATAGTTACCACCAATGGATGAATCGTTGTTCCTCAATGGTAAAAACGTTTAAATTCTAGTTACACTTTTCTTTTTGAATGCAATTATTTATTTCATAGATTGATTGATTTCATTCATTGATCCTGTATGGAATATTTTCATCTTGTAGTCCATGTTGATTTTCATTGGTTATAGTGATTGGCAATCTTTGGAAAAAGTGTTAATTATAGTGTAAAATTATAAATCATTTAAATATTATCTAATAGTTACAACTATAATTATAAAATAATTAAAAGTTGAGATAAGTATTCAAGCAAAATTCATTGTAAATGAAAATCAAACAGAGCAGAGAGTAGAGCTTTTCATATGCTAAACAAAATTTATCATGAAACAAAATGTGTGTGTTTTTAGAAATGACATTTGAACACATCGATATGTAAACTCCATATAAATATACAAATTCACACACATATCAATAGTTATACATATATATGTACATACAGTGGTGGCCTTATAGTTAGAAACGATGTTTCTGGAACAGAGTTCTCTGGACTGACGAATCTAAGTTTAATTTGTCCTAATCTGATGGAAAAACATATGTAAGACGTCCTCCAAACAAACCCTTTGATCCCAGGTACACAGTGAAAACTGTAAAACAAATTAACAAACATACATTTTGCTAAGTCGTTTCTAATTATAAGGCCACGACTGTGTGTATGTCTGTTTGCATGCATGTGTAAAAAAGACTACGAGAATTCATTCAAATTTATTTGAAAACGAAACAAATTATGAATGTTTAGATGATGTTTTTTTTTTTGAAGAACACAGATTACACTGGCAGGTGACAATGACAGCTCAATTATTGCTGTTGTTGTTCTTATTATTAATATCTATTATATCACATTTAGAATCTAAAAAAACATGAATAGACAATTGAAAAATAAACAATGCTACAACAATAATAAAATTATAATTACAACAACAGCAATAACAGCATCACTACAAAACATGACAACAATAAAAACATGTTGATGGTGTTGGAATTGATAAAAGAAACAAGCGAACTAAAAAAACTAAAAACTGCATTTGAAAATTTTCTCCATTTCAAACTAAAAAAAATAAACAAGAATTTTAAAAACGAAATGAAAAATATTTAATAAAAAACATTTTACAACTAAAACGAACAAAATAACTAAAATAATGAAATAAATAAATGCAATGAAATTCCGTTTATTCTGTCCACTGACTTCAAACAGTGAGTGAACGAATGTCTAACTGGCTAGGCAAGTTTAATGCTTAAAACTTTAACTTCAACTCTGACTCTATTGTCGTTATTGTAAGACATCAGTCGTAAGACAACAAACAGTTTGTTATAAAACTTTACAAAGTTTCATAAAAAGAAATAGAAAAATTATTTAGAAAAATAGAAAAAGACAGAAAAGACGTCGTGTTTTAAAATAAAATTTTAGGCCGAAATACAGTTCGTAACGCTAAGGCTCATATGACCATTGAAATTCTGTGCAATTAAAATATATTTTAAAAGTTTCAAAATTTAAAGTAATCATATCAAGTTATGATAATGACTGAATAAATATGAAATTAAATTGGACTGTCTTCCTATACGGCATCGTATATCATACGTTTTACTATTGTTTATCCGATGTGGGTACACAGTTGGTAAACTTCTAAGTCTACCCGTTCTGGCCTTATCTGACATGTAAACAAGAGATCAGCAATGAGTTGTTTTTTCTCTAATATAATAATATAATACTTATAAATGATTCGAGTAATTTACAGTCTTTGTTGTTGTTGCATTTACAAAAAAAAAACAGATCAGCAAGCAGAGCAAACACACAACCATTTAGTGACCATTTTAGTGTTCGTACGCGAATCATATTTATTTTGTGATTTTTGTAGATGTTGAGTAATGGAGAGTCGAAATCATCAGCATCATACGTGTTGTTAAGAATGAATATGATGAGTATGTACTTCAAACTTTGAATATGAGTAGAGGTTCCATGATATTAAAATAAGTATGAATGCGTATAAGTATCAGAATTCGATTCTACTCATCCTTTTGAATACTCATTTCTAATCTCTGATGTAAACTTAACAGCTTAAATCGGTTCTCTTTAGGTAAACAAAATATGACGCATGCTGTTTAAGTGGCATCAAATCTAAATGAGGATGTCGTTACACCAGTATATCTATTGTGATCTTATCAAGTACTCTTCTCGACATCCTAAATCTTCAGGTTTTGAATTTTATTTCAAAAACAATTTCCTTTCATTTCTTTCAGTTTATTTTAAATTTCTAATATTTATTGTTGTGATTGAGGGAATAAACGGACTTTAATAGATAAAACAATTTGTTGTTTTGCAAATGCAAAACAATTCAAATTGTTATCAAGCTTGTAAAAAATAATGATTTTGTCTTTATTTTTGAAACTCTTTTTGCTTGTGTACGTTTTTGCCCTACTACTTCAGATGGGAAGACGATATAAAAAGAAAGAATAAACAGAAGTAGAAACAAAAGAGGAAAAAATGTCTGTCAAAATGTCGCTTCCAACACGCGCTCACAACATTTTCTGAGTTTTATTGTTGTCTGTCTGTCTCTCTGCATATGTTAGACTATAATTTCATATGAATATTTTTGTTACACTGTCTCTCTGTCTTCATGTTTGCCTGTTTTACATTTCTTTTAAATATTATATTGTATGAGAACTTCATATACATTTGAAAAAAATGTATATACATACACTCTAGTATATACATGCATATGTATATACAGATATGCATATGTTAATGTGTGTCTATTTGCTTATATGTACATATGTATGTCCGTCCATTTGTATGTTTATTTAAGCATCTCCTAATGCCAACCGAGTCTGTACCCCAGTCTGAAGACTCTGTAAGTTGAAGTAACTTTATAGTCAAGTACTTGACTAACTGAATCACTATGACTATCAAATAACAGCAAATGGTTGTTGAAATAAAAAAGAAAACATATTTTGTTGTTTTATTTTTTGAAAATCAAGACACTTTGTAAAGCGTCTACTTCATCACAGATAACGTTACAGCCAACTGACAGCTCATAGAGTAGAATGATTTAAAAAAGAAAAGAAAACAAAATAAAACGAAATATACTAAAAACAAGCAAACAATTAGTGAGAATACTAATATTATACTTATTTTTAATTTTAATTAAAAAAAGAAATATTTTTGTTTAATAAGAAAATAATTTTCCATTCGATAACTATTCAGTGTACCTTACGTGTTGTTACCTACCCGGCAGAATTTATTGAATCTCAATTCATTATTCACTACCAACACTCAGCTATTGATGCTGTTTATTCAAATAATGGTTATTATTGTAGTAACAATAGTATGACGATGAATATGAGTGACATTGTTATGAATAATGTAAAGCCAATACACAAATGAGCTTATAATCATTAAATTTTCTGTCTTCACCATTAATTTTGTGTGCATTGGCATTTATTTTTATTCTGATTTTGGTTTTGCGCTCTCCTTGTATATTTATTTGGCCTATATTTGCCCTTGGCTACATTTAAAAATTTTTCTATTGGAAGCAATTAACGATTTTTATATAATTGACTCTTGACAATTCGTAAAATGATGAATTGAAATAAAGTTGAATACAAAAATTATTTCATGTAATTTGTTACAAAATATTGCAAAAAATTCTACAGAAAATAAACAATTTCTTCTTATTTTAATATGTTAGTGCATTGGAAATATAAACTTTAGGGTCCTGATCTAAATCTAAAGATTTTTTTTAATTTTTCTTAACATATTCGGCTTAAAATTGTTTATCATGTTTCGATATCATATAATTTGTTAAATTCTGACTGTAATTGTTCTTGTCGTTTATTTAGAAAATCAATTAATCGACTCGAAAGTTGTGGATTTAATACAACGTAAGAAATATTCTAAACCATTGCAGTTATAAGTGAGTCAAACATCGAAACCGATTCCTTTTTGTGTTTTTTGTTAAAAAAAAAGAAATGTTTTTTTTAAATATGCACTTATATTTTTGGTTTTTTTTTATTAATTATTCGCTGTAATAATGTTGCTGGCAACATGTTGCAACAATATTTTCTTAATGTTTACAAGAGATACAAATGTATCGCAATGTTTAATAAAAGTAATTTTTTAATTCCAATTTCCAAGTTCAATTCAGCAACCGTTTGCTTATTTTATTGGTAACATTTATTGTATTCTTAACGAGTAAAATTTTATGACTTAATATTGCAATGCTTTCGGTTGCTGTCTTCAGAAATGTTTTTTAGTCATTTGTTTTGTTTGCCTCACAGTAAACAAACAGACAGACAATCAAAAAATAAAAAAAAAAATTAATAACAACTGTGTTCTTCACCACTGGTTTTTATGCAGTCTCCAAGCAGCTACCAAAAAAGAAAAATATATATATATATATATATGTATGTACATACGTATGTATGGACGTATATTTACTAAAACGTTTTCCTTTCAGTTTTTTGTTGTTGCTGTTGTTGCCTTATTTCCCTTTTTATTTATTTAACAATAAAGTGTAAACAAATATGTTGTATTGCCAACGATATTGTTGAAACACAAAGAGAGTGTGAGAGAGTGTGAGAGAGAGTGAGAGAGAGATATAAATACAAATGACACATACAGACATATGAAGTTGTATCCTTAAAGTAAATATTTGCAAAACGCTCGCACACACACATACACTTTTAAGCCACTCATTTTAACCCATATGCTCATATACATGGAAGTACATACATGCCTGTGCGTTTGTGTAAAAACATTTGCAAATAAAAAAAAAATATGGAAATTGTGTTGTGTTGTGTTGTGATGTGTTTGTGCAGTAAAAAGCAGTTAAATTAACTGTAAATAAATGTAATTAAAGCTTTACTTAGAACACAGCGGAGACCATTTAATCTAATAAATCATAATTTTATATGAATATTTGTCCATAAAAATAAAAACAGAAAAAAAAACATCTGGCCTTTTTCTCTCGTAATATATAATTTCACTTATTTTTTCATATTTTGTGCCATTATAATTACAATTTTAAAAAATTGTTTCTCGCTTTTTTTGATTTTTTTTTGTTATTTCGTGTTATTGTGCCACCTTCTATTTTTAACGTGTATATTTTGTAACAACCTATTTCGTTTTTTTTTTGTTTGTAAAATTGCCTTTTTATATTTTTTTTCATTCTTTTTGTTGTTGTTTGTTTTTCTTGTTGCCGATATTGGCAAGTAAAAGAAGAAAAACGTTAAAAACTACATAAAAATTGCATGCAAACACGCAATTTTAAATATTCATTCTTAGTTTTTGGTTTTTACCACAATTTTGTAAAATTTTTTTTTCAGTTTGTTACGATTTTATTATTTTCTAAGCAGAAAACCCAAGAAAACCTAATAATTTTCATGTTTGCACTACTGTTTGGATGGTAAACACCGAATTTACGACACACATGAGCAGAATTACAATATAAGCGACAAGCGAAAATTTAAAAAAAAAACAATCACATACGTACATATGTATAAAAACAATACTTAGGAAAATATTTGTAATAAATAAAGTTAATATTGTTATAACACGGGAAGTACCTGGTATGTTTATATTTTGGAAATTCAGTCGTGGTCGATCGTTTCACGGGGCTTGATTCTATTTTGTGTGTGTTTATTAAGCCAGTACATTTAATGTTTCGAAACATTTCCTCTCAATGGACATATAAATGAACCAGAACAGACTGTAGGGGTCATAATGTATTCGAAACGCTAACTTCAAAATTCCCTTCATATATCAAAACAACATTTACTGTTATTTTAAATGTACGGGGTTTCCATTTGAATGAATTTGTTTTCTAGAAATATATTTCCAAGTAGTGTCGGTGTTACGATAAAAGGCATATTTATACACTTTCTTTTACAACACCCTGTATTACATGGACCTAATAGAGAATGAGTAATAAAAAATTATATGCTTGAGATATTTTTCATAAGACTCACTGTTCACCATACACGAAGTAGTGTTACAAATAAGCAGGTGTAATATTTTCTCCTTTAGCATTTGCATAAACACTTCGTTTAAAAGGTACTGCAGCGGCAATAACAATATATAGGAAACTAAACTCAATATGTGCAATATAATAATTATTATTCTAATACCGAAAGCAAAATAATAAGTTCTATTAAACGTAGAGTATTTACTCTAATATAGTGTATTAAAGGATAGAATAGAAAATAGGGGAGGCAACAGAAAGTGTTGAAATTATTATACATTTAAAAACAACCAAAGGCAATAATGTTGTGGCAAGTCTATGAACCCATTATACTCGGAGAATAAGAATACTGAAAACCAATTAAATTTTGTTGTTTTATTTCTACTCTTAAAACTTTTGCTTATTTAAGTGTGAGAATCATAAAACGTTTTAGATACAAGAAACAAGGTTTTTCTTTTTCAAATTTTTGTAATGAGTGATTTTTGCTATTCGCTTACTCGATGCCAAAAATCGTCACTAAAGTTTACCATTTTAAAATCATTATGCTAATAATCGAACAACACTTGCAAAACATTGAAATGTATTTCCAATGACTAATTATTTTCATCATTCTAAGCTCACTTTTTGGCTAAATGGCTACATCAACAAGCAAATTTGCCAAGCAATGCACCCTGTGATATGCACAGTTTTCCGCAGTTTTCATAGCCATGAAAAACACAATTATAGAGTCGATGGAGCAGGGACCAAAATGAAAGAATTGCACTTGGTTGACATGTGCTTTCAACAAGACCATGTTACCCTGGTCCCATTAAGAGGCGTGTTTGGTGAGAAATTAGTCTCACGTCTTAAGCGATGTGATCCCGAAGTCTTTTGGGATAAGCCAGCCACAATTCCAACTTTGTTAGATAACATTGCAGTTATCATTGGTAAGATATTGTTGTTTCAAATTGTTGGGAGATGGGCCACCTATGGCGTATTTGCTGGCAACGTTTGCATAGCACAGTCTCTGAAAAACAAACGGCAAAGATTTATTTATCGCCCCAAATAAATAAAAAATACCGGTTAAAAGAATTTCAACAAATCTAAAGAATTGTTTTGTTAAAACAAAAAATACAATACAGTTGGAACTATACTGACGTGCATATTTTCTGATAAGATGTTATGCTGAATTAAATTTCGTAATTTTTTGGAAGCTACAAACATTATCGCTTCATCTCGTTTCCTCTCTTTCTCTCTCTTCCTCTCTTAGGTGGAGTATAGCACATCAATTGATTATAGCACGTGTCCCTTAAATTCTCTTAAAGTATTTGTTTTTTCTTAAATTGTTATTTTTTGTTTATCGAAAAAATTTTAAATTTATTCAGGAATATTGTAATTTTTTTCTTTTTTTTGTTAATTCAGTTGAAACAAAATTGTCTTCGTTTTGTTTTTTAAAATATGTGGCAGAAATTTAATGCGAGAAACAAGAATTATTATGTGTTGAAAGGGTTAAAACTGACCAAATAACCTTTAAGTCAAGTTATTTATAAACTTCACTGAGACAGTCAACTAAAAAACAAACAAAAAAAAAATAATTTGGAACGAAATCGAAACTGTAACAAAAAGAAAAGAAGAGTGAACAACTGCTTATGCGCACAGTTGGCGGTACAAAAACGCTGAAGTAAAATGCTGATAAAATTATTTGAAAACATGGCTAAAACCCTACAATAATATGATAATAACAATAAAAATATAAAAAAAAACAAATTCATACGACATCCCTTTGTTAGTAGTCCACAGAAAGAAAAACGAACTGCTGTTCCTTTTTGTTCTTGTTTTATTTGTATTTTAGCCGCCACATTACCATCATCGAAACGGTCAGAGAGAACAGGAAAACAGACCCTGGTTGACATTAATGTAGTCGAATATACAAAAACCAATAACAACGTGAGCAACAGAAATAATGCCAAAAGGGAGACTAAAATACAGACTAAATAAAAACATTAAAAAAAAAGAAAAAAAAATAATAAAAAAAATAATAAAACAAAAACAAAAAAACTGAACAATATTAAAAGCGCGAGCGCACATGTTGTTCTGTGTTTATTATTGTGTTGTAGTTGTTATTATTGTTGTTGTTATTGTTGCTGTTTGTTGTTCATTCCTCATTTAAAATTTAAAACAATAGGAATTCCCTTTTGGCAGACGTGTTTTGTTTTTTGTTGGTCATACCGCTTCTTAGCGGATAGCCACACGGCATGTGTTTCGAAAATAATTTTTTTTATTGTTCCTTCTCTTTTACTCCATTTTTCTCTTTTTTTTTCTTTTACGCCAAAACGAGAGAAGAAATAAACAAAATAAAAATAAACTTATATTTTCAAATTTACAACATGTTTATATACCTACAATTAATATGTACATACATACGTATGTATGTATATATCTCATATATTTATAACAACAAAAACAAAAAGTAACCGTATAAACATTGTAATTGTTGTAATGCATTAATGTGAACAGAGTGAGTGAAAGAGAGGTCGGAGATATGGGGAAGTAGAATGACAAAAAAAAAAACAACCGGGAGTATGAATTTAGTTTGTTTAATTGAAGTTAACAACTTAATACTCTTGTTGGTTACTTTGGCTTTTATGGTCGCTGTTGTTGTTGTCGTTGTAGTTGTTGTTCTTGCTGATGTTCTACAAACAAGGATTTAATTTAACAATGCAATTATACAATAACAAACAATGGTGGCATACAACAGCAACAGCAACAGCAACAGCAACAGCAACAACAATTTGCAAACAATTGTGTAAAAAAGGATTACGTTTAATTGGTAAGCAGAAGATGTAAACGGATTAAAAAAAAATAAAAGATCAATGAAATCAATTTAATTAAACGAAATAAATAAAACAATAAATACGAGTAAGTAAGTGTGTAAATAATCGAGTATGTCCGCTGAAGGTACTGCATCATGTGTCAGATTTGCATAAAAGTGGTGACAGTGAATCTGCTAAACCGTCAATAAAATTAAATTGAAACCTAAACGCTAATTACTGAAATTCGGAGTCTTCCTTTCCGCATACAAACACAGAAATCGATGGCCATGATCCTTATGTTATTGGTATGCATAGGTATCTTATCAACATAAATTATTGCAGAAGTCACCGTAGTATAGTAGGTAGTGTGTTGGCTTATTAGACGTAAAGCCACGGCGACTTCCTCTCAGTAGATTTCTGGCAAAAACTTTGAGAGTAAATGAAATTGCCATGAAAAGTTTCTCAAAAATCTGTCGTCCGAAGTCGACTTTAAACTGTAGGTCCCACCACTCATGTATAAAATTAACACACACAACATAAGTGGTGTGATAAGCTATGTCGTAATCCTTACTGAAGGGTTGTAATGACCAATTATGTCTGTATGTATGTATGTAAATTTTATTTATTTTTTTATTTCGCGTATTTTTTTTAAATTAATTTCTAAAAATCTTTAAACAAACCTTAATAAGATTAAGGATAGAAATACAGTAGGACCTTGATTATCCGTGATGGTCGGGACCGGAAGCATTCCGGATAATCGATTTTCCCGGTTAATTGAGTACCATTTTTCGCTAGTTTTTTAATAGATATTTTTATTATTTAACAAATGAACCAAACAGGTTTACATGTATGCTCCTGACTCATCGTACACTAAAGAGGGAATTCCTTTTTTCGCTTGTTTGTCCAAAATAATAGAAAAAAATGTTTGCTTATAATCACGGATAATAGAGGTAATCACGGTTAAACAATGCAGAAAAATTTAAGTCGATCCAAAATAAAATTAAGTCGATGCAAAAAATTTTCTTTTTCCATCCCGGATAATTGATGTTGCCGGATAATCGAATCACGGATAGTCAAGGTCCTACTGTATAATGTGTGAATAAGCATTGCTTCCATTTAACACTGTTTTCACTATATTGAAATAATGTTCGAAGTATATCTTGGTTTTAATTGGTTATATTCGCTTATCTAACCACGGGTACGGCTGTTCATTTATAGTATTTGAGGTTTTTTTAACCACGTGGCGTTTATTATCATTTTTAAATTTTAATTTTGGTGCGATTGACCGATTGATCGAGAGGTTTCAGAAGAGCTAAAAGGTGCTTACAGTTCAAGCTAAGAAAAGAATTTATGCCAATGAGCCAATATAATTTAATCTCCTTGAGCTTCATTTTCTCAACTTAGCGCCATGCTGGCGGGTTATTTTGTTGTAAATTACGATGGATGGACATAACCCTCTGCTCACTCATGAAAGTCTCAAGCCATTTTTCCAGTTGTATTTTAAGTTTCTGTAAACACCGAGTTGCCGCCTGCGGGTCATCACGGTTTCTCAGGGAGACCGTGTCTTCAGGGCATGGGTGCACTTGTATATCAGAGGTAGGTATATATGTAGGTTTGTAATACACTCCCTCGAGGTTAGATTGATAAATATTTGGTGTTAAAATCTTTCGCAATTTATATATTGTCTTCCTTTTATTATTGTTTATCGAACGTTGAGAAAAATAGCACAGCCAGAAATACACTGACAAAAGGAGAGCGAGAGATAATATTTGCTATCTTCAAGAACTCTTCTTATGGCGCTCACTAATCTAATCTACTTTTTTCGATTGTGCTATGCTTGCTTCTAAATCTGAATGAATGATTTCGAATGTCATTGGTTTAATCCAGTTTTGATATATTTTATAGTAGGGTTACATTACTTTAATTACTATACCTTTCTCATAAACCTTCCAATATCATACATCTTCAATCTCAATATAGAAGATGTACTAACGCTACGTTGTTTGCAATATTAGGATTTAATAAAGTGTTAGGGTTTATTTGGGTGTTTTCCTTTTTCCTTTTCGTCTTTGGCTCATTGCGCAAGGAATTCGCTTATTAAAGATCTATTGAGGTTACTCTTTAGTAAAATTGTAATTCATTTGAGTGAAATGTATGTTTGGTCGCTTAATTTGAATTCGATCTCATAATGGATGGAGCATCCTAGGCTCCTATAACGTACAGTAATTACTAAAACGAATAGCAAGCTGAATAAGTCGCACCCTATAATATCGCTATCGTTGATTCAGATGACATTTGCCTCATGGCACAATGCCTCGATAACATTAATACGGAATTGAAAAGGCTATAAACGCTGGAAACATGTGCCTGATTATTAATGAATTAAGAAACACGAAATGAAGGCGAATAGCTAAAGGCACAACAACACTTCTCGTAAGTGTAACGACAACGAAAAAAATTACTGTTATTTTGGGAGGACATTGCAACTCGTATAAATAAGACATGAGCAGCAATTCAGTTTCGACATAATCTGCGGAGGCCGAACCCATGTTTATTTGAGAGTAAGATTACATCAGTGTTTCTGTATAGATTCACAACATTAGGCACATGAGGCTGTGGGCCATAAAAAGTTGGCTGAAACTCATACCGTGCATATATTGGCCCAAGTTTCCAGTCCAAACAAACAATATAGCAATAGAAAATGAAATCATGATTTCTTTTCCATGTATTGATCATATTCTAAGTAGGCCAACAGAGACTGAATATTATTTGGATTACATCGGTTAGACGAGAACAAGAAGATCGTAATAAAACGTGGAACTAAATGAAGACATTGCCAGTGGTATTTTATGGTATTGTCATGTATAGCTTTATACTGCAACTACCGCAGACATTAACTGACATTAACACTAAAATGTGTTTTATTGAATAACTTTAAAATGAACACACAATAAACCTGAATTCATTATGTAGCCGTCATAATTAGTTAGAATTTAATCGCGGTTGTTCTACAATTCTACAGATATTTTGTGCAATAATTTTTAGAAATTCAAAGGTTATTATGTACTCAGCCAACGTAAAATATTACGTTATGATTTCGGTTTCGATATAAAACCACTCCCCAGAGAATATGTTCTAATAGCAAATGCGATAAGTCGACTGACGTTTAATATTTTTTGTTTTGTTTTTTTGTTGCTCTCTTTCATTTCCTTTATTTATTTTTTATTGCTCCATAACTACCAATGCGACATGGTTGTTGGTGTTTTTGTGTCGCACGAGCTGATCTTAACAATGGATTAAGTCAATTGTTCAATTGTTTTACAACACGATAACTTAATTAATGGTACCAAAAAAAAGAGAAAAAAACAATAAAAAAAGGATGAAACAGTGTCTGTGGTAGTAGACGATGATCAGAGGAAAATGCTTGCCAATTATTTTTTCGCCTTCATTGTGATCAGAAGTTAAAAACAAAAAAAAAACACTTAAAACATGACAAATTTTCAAGTTTAAAAAGTATGTATTTATGTACACATCTACTTCTGTGTATGTATGTATATACTCGTATATATCTTCTTTTTTTTTGTTATTGTATAGACTTTGATCTAAAGCGCCGGTAATTTGCTTATCTAAATGCCCGTTTTTTTGTAGATTTTTCTTATATTACAAAAAAACAACAACATGTTGCAAATTCATAATACTTGTACTTGTAGACAATGTCGTCTTAAATGGATGTTTTTCTTTTATTTTCTTTTAATTTTATTTTTTATTTTTTTATTTTATTTTATATTGTTTAAAATTAATTAAAAATTCACTTGTTCGAAAAAGAAACGACAAATACTTACATACATATATTTACTTACACACTCACTTACTGTGGCTTATTAAGTTCAACTGAAATACTTGAAATTGTATATTGTCGCACAACATGTTGTGGCAAATATGTGTATATGAACGTACCAATGCATTGAAATGGAAGATAAACGAATAGGCAGACGGACAGAGAGACAAAGTCAATATAATACTTGTGGTGGACTTATAAAAGCGGATACCGAAATTGCTGATGGAGCTGATAAACTTATTAAAAGCACATTAAATGCCACCAGAGCAGTGGCAACACTAAAATTATTTAATTTATTTCTTTATTTGCTCCAACTCGCTCTGTCTTTCTCACTCACTCCCATACAATCGGAAAATTTTTATTCATATTTAAACGAACAGCATACACTTAAAGAAATTTCATTTCCTAAGATTGAACGCCAATAATTAAAACGTATGACAATTTCTGTTAACGAAAGGAAGAAGAATGACAGGTGGCTAAGCAAAGATTTATTCACTCGAATTTCTGAATAATTTCTAGAAGGATCGTTAAACTTGAGATTTTCATAAGAATAAGATTTATTTTCAAAATATATTTTGAAACTATCGCAAGAACATATAGAACTGCAATAACCAATATTGACCAATGATTGACAAAAAGCAGGTGAACCTTCAATCATAGTCTAGTGGGTATTGTGTGTGGTTCAAACACCAGCTAATATTTCGAAATATTAATAAAATATTTATTCGGCAGTTTAATTTGCAAAAACTCTGAATGTAAATAATAATGCCGTGAAAAGTTGCTCAAAAATCAATTATTCGATGTTGACGTTAAACTCTTTACATTACCACTCACTGATGGATAAAATGAACTCTTACAACATGGGTGGTATTAGACGCTAGGTTGTAGTCCGTGACCAAAGGGTTGTAATATAAATATATATGAAATATATTCTACCGAATTTGAATTCTTTAATCGCACAGAAAGCATTGCTATAGGAACTGTAGAACATTTTCAGAATAATCTCAGGCGTTAATAAATGTTTTGATATTCCTACGAATATAAACTCTATCGAATATAAATGTTCTCATTCTTATCAATGATCGGTTGGTATCACATTTTTTTTCTTAAGATTTCTTAAAGAATTTATAAGCACTCACAATTCTTCTGATAACTGAAGTCTTGAAAAAAAAAATATGTGCAACAGACAAGTTGGATGATTTTTAATTGCAGATTCTCAATATATTGAATGGTTCTCCCACATTTTTCCTATCTTTGCCCACTTTCTGAATGCTCTTACGTCTTTTGTTATGATTTTAAAATTTAAATGAGGTGACTGATGTTCATATGAAACTTGAACGTAAAAAAAATTATGTTTCTGAACAAGTCGCCGCAGTCTAATAGGTAGTGTGTTGGCTTATTAGACGTAAGGCAACGGTTCAAACACCAGGTCAGAAAAGTTTCTCAAAAATCTGTCCTTCGGAATCGACTTTAAACTCTAGTTCCCACCACTCATGTATAAAATTAACGCACACAACATAAGTGGTGTTAGAAGCTAAATCGTAATCCTAACTGAGGGGTTGTAATGGCCAATTATGTATGTATGTATGTATGTATTTTTATTTACTACATCATACAAATACAATAATAGAATTGTAATATGTACTGATATTCATAATCATTAAATGTGAGTATATTTTTCGCCGTGTATATACACACATACATACATATGTATGTATACAATATCATATGACACTATAAATGTTTATCACTCTCTATTGTAGACTGACCATTTCATTCTCATTTCATTTAATATTGCATGTGAAGTTTGATTGACAATTATTTCAAGATTTCTATCACTGAACACGTTTAAATTTTTGTTTTACCAGTTTCTCGTACATTCTTTCAAGGCGAGCCAAACTCTGTTACATATGTTTGTTGTTGAGACTGTTCAATTCAATTGGGGGACTTTATTCCAAAGACATAAGTTTTTTTTTCTTTTGTTTTATTTTGTTTTGTTTGTCTCTTCTTTATTGCTGAGAATGGAGGAGTAGTATTAATTTTACAGCAGCTACAAATTGTCATGTTGCTTATTTATGTGTGTATATCATCTGAAGTTGTCCTACAAATAGTAGTGAACAATTCCAATTCGTAGTTCTAGTTCTACTGGTAGTTGGTTTTTCGTATTTAAATTCGTTAAAATTACATTCTCTTAACTAATGGCCGGTTAGGTTGATTTTATTTTACTTTTCGTGCAACATTGGGTTTTTATAGTTTTTTAAATGTTATTGCCTGTAGAAAAGAGTTATTAATGGTCTCTTGTTATTGATATGAGACAAAATGTTATTCAACAGAAATTTTCAATTATAATGTGGGCCATCAAATGATCCTATACACACTATTCACACTGTTTCAATAACATTCCTTAATACGAAATATTTTTGTTTAATTATTTTCAAACCAGAAAATTAAAAAAAATTGGAAAACTTTCTGTTATAAATCATCACTTGTACTCAATTCATAGTGAAACAAGTTTCTCAACGTCTCATTTTATAACACTTTACAATAAATAATTATGTACGATCATTGTGGCAAATTTCTAAACAAAAGCGAATATTAAAAATGACAAGTTTAAATAAAAATTTTAAATTACATGTTGATTGTATCTCATGAGCAAAAAGTTTGTACTAAAAAAAGAGTAACGAAAAAATAAAGAAAAAAAAAATATTAAATAAAATTTATAAAAAATCATGTCCATAAAACAAACACAATCAAATGATATTTTGAATACTGCGTACATATATGGGGATAGTGTGTCTCTGTGATAAATAATAAAAGAAATGATGAATGAGAACTGAGTGAGAATTAATGGCTTAATTGAAAAATTTATACAAAAATGAGGGGAAAAATTTAAATTTATAATGTAAATAATAGCAAACAATGATATATTTACACACGATACACTTGAAGAAATTTTAAATGAAATTTGAAAGCAGTAACACAAAATAATAACAAAACTATTTCGAATCTAATAATAATGTGCCTAACTTTGCCTTTACGATGTTATTGATGATGGGGAATAATAATTTAATGTCTGTTATGAAAGTCATTGTGAAGAAATCATATGTCTTTATTCTGGATTACATCAAGAGTTGGATTACATCTATAATGAAGACTCTCAGTTCTCCGTACTGTGCGAAAAGAGATGCTCTGAGTAATTCAATACAATACTTTGCATACCGCTTATCGCCATTGTTGTCCTCTGTAGTTATTGATGCAGTATCAAGAACAGCAATAGAACAGAATCTTTCTGAATCAGAATCGTCTTGAATACCTGGATTATGCAAGTGCCAAGTATGCATTCTCACATTGATTATGAAATTTTCACACGAAATTGGTTTTTCAGCCGGCAGAATCGAAAAAACTTAGGCCTGAAATGCTCCAGCGTACAATCCGAGGGTTATCAGAAAATAAAAAAGACCTAAAAATACCAGGACAGTTTTTAACCTGACACAATTTTAATTCAATTCAATTGCGCACCTACTTTTAACAATATGGAGGCAATCATTTTCGGCTTTTGTTTTTAATTCGATTCAAAACAAAGTCTATCAAAAGTTTCGCTGCCATCATCCATAACAGTATTGTTACTGTCACTGTCAATTCCAGTACACCCATACCTCACTTTGCCTCGTGGTTACGTAATAAAATAATACGACGCAAACTGAAACCTCGCAAAGTGAATTATGATTTTCTATAGCAAACCATGTAAAGATCGAAGATAGGTTCCAGGGTTACGAAAATACAATTTTTTGAAAAGAAAATTTAAATGCAAAAATTATGTAAAATTTTATTACATACAAAAAACAAAAACAAATTTAATTAAAATAAAATAAAAAATTCACTTAATTTATAACACACTAATTGAAAATGAACTCTAAAATTAGAAAAACAAGGTGAAAATAAAACTGTATTATTTTCAGTTAGAAAGGGAATCCCCAAGTTTTGATAGCTTGGTGCAATTATAAACAAAAGTCGTGCCTTCTTTTAGAAAAAAAAAAATTTCAAATATTTGAAAATCTAACGACGTACGTAAAAAAAATTAAATTTTAAAATTTTTGAAATTTTAAACCTACCAAATGCATTCATATCCCATTGAAAACTGAACGAATTATTTTTGTATTCATTATATGTGCCATCATTCATTCATTTTCATTTCTTTATTAAATACATACAAATGTTTTCTTCTTTTTTTTAATCAATAAATGCGCATTTTTAATGTCAAAATCATTAACATTTTACTGAGATAATGAATTGACAAGTAAAGACTTTGTCTTCTTACTTATTTTTCTCTTTTGTTTTTGCAATTTTGTCATGTCGTTGTTCTTTCATAAGATTGAGTTATAAAATTACAAAAACAAAAACTCTTTTCTGACTTTAAATATGATACATTAACTAAAATTTTATGATAATTTCCTTGTATTTATTATTATTGCTGCAGGTATTGATAGTTGACGCGCTTTTTTCTTTTGTTTTTTTTCTGTCTTGTTTGTTCGACATTCATTATTAACACTTTTTTAATTTAATTATAGAAAATTGCACACAAAACTTTATTGTTTGTTTGCAGAAACGTACAAAATCATTAAAAAGAATTTACACCGGCAACACAAAAAATGAACGAACAAGAAAAAACAACAACAAAAAATAAACGTTAATATCGCTTAATTAAAAATTCTGTTATTATCACTTTTTTGCTCAAGTTTAGACTCCCTTCCAACAAACATAAACACTTAAAAGTTCTCACCATCGTTAAAAGTGAGTCAGTCAACTGGTCTTTGGACGAAACGATAAAATGTATATAAAAATAAACGATTGAAACTGAAACAAGTTTTGCAAGATGTTACGGAAAGGAAAATACTTAGTCTTCTTGCGACAGTATGGAAAATAATGAATTCATTACAAATAAAAAAATTTAAATGTGGAGCAACTCTCAAAGCATATTAACTTCAACTCTTTAAAATATAAAAGAAATGTATATCAGAAGTCGTTGTTATCGATATGCATAATCATTAGAGTCTAATATTGTTGTTACAAAATCAAATACATACATACATACATAATTGGCCATTACAATCCTTCAGTCACGATTACGACCTAGCTTCTCACACCACTTATGTTGTGTGGTTGATTTTACACATGAGTGGCGGGACCTACAGTTTAAAGTCAACTCCGAACGACAGATTTTTGAGAAACTTTTCATGGCAATTTCATTTACTCTCATAGTTTCTGCCAGAAATCTGCTGAGAGGAAGTCACCGAAGAAATATTTTTTCATATTTCGTTTTGAGTTCTGATCTGGGGTTTGAACCCTGGCCTTACGTCCAATAAGCCAATATACTGCCTACTAGACTACGGCGACTGCAACATTTTAAAAAAATATTTAATTTGTAATAACAAATGCTAATGCTAGACTGAAAGGAATAGAAGTTTTATTACCAAAATTATTGTCCTTGAGCTTGTTAAACAGAAGTGCTTTAGTGGCACTTAAATTAGATTTACAAAAGCCATCTTTTTCAATAAGTTTTGTGAATACCTTTAAGTAACTGTTTTTTATCCTTCTTCTCGAAGACAAGCTGTTTTCTCTGTGTTCTTGCTCTTTAGAACTTTAGTGCAATAAAGTGCAACGGGCAACATTCTTACAACAACTAATCAATTTCATATCAATTTGTAAATTTAAGCAATAATTGTGATAATTAGCTAAGCGTTCCTTTCATATGTTCTCAACATACCTCGACATGCTCGTTTAGCAACCAAACGACGGACCTATGCTGTGATTCATGCCATATCTCCTCGTCTCTTTTCGGTTGAGATTTTGATGAAATTGAAGTCTGTTGAAGGTGATAATGATTAAATTCGTACCGAATAAATATCAGAATGATTGAATTTCGAAGACAATGAACAACAACATCAATCGTCCAGTAAATGAGTGGATGGATGGACGTCTTTATAAAATATTTTCCTTCTTTTTTTTCTTTTCTCTTTTCAATTCAATTTACACTTTGTTTTTACTGTGACTACTAATGTTTTAAAGATTGATTTCATGAAGAAGTTTAAATTTTTTAATTCCTGGTTTTATGTTTGGCCTTTAAATGCCATCAGTAGTTAAAGCCAAGTTTGTGGTTTAAAGTTAAGGAACACCTTTTCGTGCGATTAATTAAAGAATTTTAGCCGTCAAATAATACAATGTTTTAACCAATAATACCACCCCCTCCTTCTAAACAACAAAAACTAAAAAAAAGTAACCTGCTTAATTACAATTGTGGTGGACGTATGTAGAACCGTTGCGAACATGTTCTCTTAACGTATTTAATGGCTGCTTTTATATGGTCAACTATTTTTACTTTCAAAATTAATTAACTTGACATGATTTACTGGACTTTAGTGGGTTGGGTCTCCTTTGGCCTGGTTGACATTTTCAGCCATTAAAACTCTGTTTGTGCAATGGCAGTGGAAATTTTCTTTACTTTTAATTGCTTTTGTTTTTGTGTTTTTTTTTTTGTTTGTTTACTTTTTCTCAGTTTGTATTTCATATTTATGTTGGAATTTTAATCGTATATTAATGCTAATGACGTTTAATTAATCAAATTTTTTTTTCTCTGTTTTTTTTTTTTATTTTAATTTAATTACAGGTAAAATATTCAGAAATTTTTTGGACAATATTTCATAAACAGTAGTTTCACATGGAATTATTAAATGACTTGGAAACGGAAAGAATGCAACAACGCAATAGCGTGGTAAATCGAATTTTCTGGTCCTTCGAACTGAGGCACGAAATCAGTGTTAATTGCGTTTTGCTTGAAAGGAAACAATTTTTCTAAATAATAGAAAATGTAAATATGTAAATGAAATACGATTTAATAAATAAGTTTTTATCACAAAAAATATTAGAAAACTAAAGACCAAAATTAAAATACGTGATCAATTCGATTACTGCTGAACAGTACTTTGAATATTGTATTAAAGTCCCTACGTATGAACTAAAAATATTTATTTATTTATTTATTACAATACAATTACAAATTATGTTCTAATTATATACGAGCTGAGTAACTTCGACCATATGCTCGGTGTAGTGTCACATACAAGAGTCTCTGATGGGAATTGAACCCACGACTAACACACTACCCACTAGACTACCAGTGCACCCGAACTAAAAATATATTGAATGTGAAAATTCTTTGTTTTAAACAATTGTGAAAGTCAGACATGCATTTCGACTAACATGTCTATTTGCTTAAATGCTTAACAGTATAAAATAAACGTTAAAATTTATAATAAAAAGTCAATAAGTTCTTTGCAATTATTGAATATATTACGAGTTACAGTAAAAACCAAACTATTTTATAGAAATTTTAAAATTTTTAACGAAGTAGAAAAGCTATGTAATGCACCTGTGATTGTATCTGTCTTAAGTACATAAATGGTCATTACAAAACTTCAGTTAGTATTACGATTTAGCTGGGACCTGCAGTATAAAGTCGATTCCGAGCGACAGTTTTTTGAGAAACGATTTCATGGTAATTTTATTTACTCTCAGAGGTTTATCCAGAAATCTGATGAGTCGCAGTCGCCGAAGAAATACTTTTTTCATATTCCGTTTTGTTGGAGATGTCTGACTTGAGGTTTGAATCAAGGCCGCACGTCTATTAAACCAATACACTATCTACTACTGTTTCTATTTTATTAAATTAAAATTTTATTTTGTTTTTTAAATACTATAAAGTTTTCTAGTTGAAGTTTATAATAGTTGTCGAGAGTAATCGGCCCTTAACATCCTCCATAAAACCCGCACTCTTTTGGGCAAATTGTGTTGTGTTGAGTTTGATTTCATTTAATTGAAATTTCTAGTTCGTAATTATGCATTCAATTATTTTGTACACATGTCGTCGTTTGTGTTTTTAAACATTTTAATCCACTTTTAATTAAAGTCACAAATTTTGTTCTCTTTTTTTATCAGACACTTTGAATCTTTTCATATGTACGTGTATTTGAGTAAACAATTCTCACATTGAAAATGGATTTTATTTTTTATTAGCGGCGACAAATAGACAAGTAGACAGACAGATGGACAAATTAGAAAAAAAAATTAAACTCTATTTCTTATTATAAAAACAGTCAAAAAATAAATTCAATTGCAATTACGTGATAAATTAATGACTTTTGTTAAGTTTAATCACTTATTCCACTTCATATAATCACTCATTTACCCATTATGTGGCTCATGTGCCCTCTAAGCTAAAAAAGTTGTTCAAGTATTTCAGCAATTAAATTAAAGTACGAGTACTAATTGCAAGTAATTTTAAATTTAAAACCAACCATAAAAGGTACACATTCTCTGGTAATAAACTAAGGCACAGCCTGACCGACCGATGTCTACATAGTATATGTAGACATTAAATTTTGTTTTCAAGAGCACTTCAAAGAGTCAGTGGCAATAAAACAGGGTTAATTACTTTATAACTCTATAAACGCAACAACTTATTCTTATTGCTGTTTGTTGTTTGCTGTTTGCCGTGTTGTTATTGTGATTGTTGGCAATTGTTTAACAAGACATTAAATGGAAATAAGTTGTACAACATTAAGTTGTGATAATTGAAAGTGTAAATGTTTCATGTACAAAATTTTACCTGCCTTTTAAGTTCAAGAAGGAATACTTAATAAATACGAATATAAAACGCAATGGCCTTGATCCATATACACTGACATGCAGAAATTTTTATTTCGTTTCGTAACAGTGAAAACCTAAAATGATGTAACATCGTTTGAATGCCGTTTAAATTCTGTTTCTGTTTCTGTTTTTTCATTTATTTTCCTTTTATTTCTTATTTTTTTTTTTATTACAAAAGATACACTTTCTCTTGCATAAACTACGAATGCCTGCTGGGCAGGCGCAGTTGTTTTAAAAGACACTAGAATTCTTTCAATATCAGCAATAACAGCAGCAGCAGGTTCAGTGGGTTTTCTTTTCTAGTTTAAGGAAATGTTACGTGCTGGAATAACAGCTGTTTGGTTATAAAATGTGACATCAATGGTTTTGCTAAATACTTGTTTCCTCTGTCCATTACAATATACTCGTACATACATATGTAGATGCATAAACAATCTGGAATAATTTTTAGCCTGAAGACAAAGAATAAACGAAATCATTGTAAAACACTTTAGCGACTAAAGAATATTGTTTGCTGATGAATGTACGAAAAAAAAGTTATTAAACTGGTACAAAACTCTCTCTGAAAATACCTTTCAGGTACTTTTTTCACCCCGAATACTGTTAAGCACTAGTGTACGTACTCGTCGTTTAAGTATAAGTTTTTAATGTTAATTTTCACTGATTTATATTAGACAACGAAAACAGAATTTTTAAACCTACAATTTATTAACGATATCAACAGTGAAACCTAGACAATGTGTCCCACTTGCACACTTACATACATTTACACAAAAGGATGATATTGTGGCTTAATTAATTTAAAAAAAAACAGACATACAGACATTATAAATGGAGACATTGGAGACCAAAGTGTTTCAGAAATTTATAAAACAATTTACTCCAGAAATTTCATTTGCCATCAATGCGTTGTTTCGTTGACTGCGTGATATGTCGCTTGCTAAAACAGAATATCGGCAATAACAATATAAGCAACACTTTAAAAAATATTGTAAAAACTTGGTCAACATGTCACGATATTGAATTTTCTAACTTGGCAGCAGTAATTTCATAGCACGTTTTTTCGATGGCACGGACTGACATAGGCATTAAACAGTAATACGAAAATCATGTAAAAATTTCTTATCATGTTGGCGTGGATTTTCAAAATGTTCAAAGATTGTATTTGAACGTACCAGCAAACGTTGCAATACCACCGTATTGTTATTTAATAAACTTAAGCAATTGCCGACATTGCTATGATAGCCGACTTTAATTTATGTACCAACAGAAACTTTTTATGCCTAAAATCCGACATTAGGTGGTTTGTAGTACAGAAAGAAGAGGCTGGTATTATAAAATAATAAAAATATAACCAAAATTCACGATGCAGTCTTCTGGTTATTCAACGTGTACCTAAACTGAAAATAGGTTACCACACGTCTACAACTCAACTCGGCTACTTTCTCATTCATATTGTTACGTTTTAATAGCAGATTTCCTTTATGTCTTTAGAAATTATTTGATCTTCATATTGCATGAATAAAACTATTTTAATACGATATGTTAAGCAATATGAAGACGCATAAATTAATTTAAAAATAAAAATTTCGTTTGAACATGAAGTCGAATTTTACTGTTCTTACATCATTGTGGAACGTAATTTCTGAATTGTAAATTTTTTGTTAAACATCTCCAAGTAATTTATGATATCCTTTCTTTCGTAGATAATGCTTTGGAATCAAACTTATCTAAGAAGCATCATTGTATCGTATTGTAGAAGCATTAACTTTTATTGTACACTTTATATAACAGATCTATTTTCAATATTTATTTAGCAATTATGTTACTAAATTTTTAAAACAAACAGATCTTCATGTAAAACAATGCTATTTTCGTATGTATGAAATAATAAAATTCTTCACTTCAAATTAAATTCTTAAAAATATTTTTCTTTTGCTAGATGGCAGGTGTTGAAATAATAAAGAAACAGAAATTGTTTAAATTTTTGAAAATTAAAATGAAAACTGTTTATTCATTACAATGTTTTTAATGTTGTTTCTTTTGTATTTATAACGATATCTCCCTACGATAAAAATTCTTGTTAATGACAAAAGGAAAAATTTTAAAAAAGAAAAACAACCAATCATCATTGTGAAATTGAACTTAATGCGAAAATAAAAAAAAACAAAAATAAGAATGAAAATGATATAAGAAACTTTTATTTTATTTTTAGGGTATTTTGGGAATAAACAGAAAACAAAAAAACATACGGCATATACTTTAAAAATACTCCATCATCGCCATCATCATTGAAATTGTTTTTATTTCATTTTCTTTTTCAAGTTTCTGTGGGTTCAATTCCTTTTTTATTTCGTATTTATTATGGATTTGTATTTATTTTTCTGTTTTTTTTTTTTTTTTATTTTACGGAGTTGATATTTTACTTCAACACACAGAAACAGTTCTTTATTTAGTATTTTTTCCATTTGATTTTTTTTATTTTTTTATTTTTCTTCAATAGTACAAATCCCAATGAAAACAAATCTAAAAAGTTTATTTTGTGTTTGTTTTTAAGGATTTGTCAAACAATTGTGGTTGGGAGCAGAGATCAGCAATGGGTATTCGAAAAGATGAGTAGAATCGAATCATACTTATTTTAATATCATTGAACCTCTAGTCATATTCAAAGTTTGAAGTACTCATCATATTCATACTTAACAACACGTAAGATGTTATTGATTTCGACTCTCCATTACTCAACATTTACAGGAATCACAAACTAAGTATGATTCGCGTACGAACACTAAAATACTCACTAAATGGTTGTGTGTTTGCTCTGCTTGCTGCTCTATTTTTTCTGCTTATTCGTCTTTTTCTTTTTTTGTAAATGCAACAACAACTAAGACTGTGAATTTTGATGAATGATTCGAATTACTCATTTCGAATAACTCGAATTATTTATAAGTATTCTAAGTATTTTTCTAAAGTTATGAATCGAAATGAGTACGCTTATGAATCGAACATATTTCGAATGGTTTGAGTTTGATGTCAACGTTGTACACATACTCATTACAACCTGTACTTATAAATCAACGTTGTAGTGAATACGAATGAATAAGAGTAGTTAAATTTCAATATTGTTGACTCAAAATTTCATGAGTGCTTATGGGTAGCGAAAAAACGATTCATTACTGATCTCTGGTTGGGAGTATTATTTTGGGATAGAATAACAAGTGCATACTATTGACATGTGGCTCTGAAATCTAATAAGGAAATCTTTACCTAATTATATTCAAAATTATCTAATTTTTTTATTTACGTTTATTTAAATTACAATCTATCCTAAGATAATGAGCAATTTTAAAGAAATATATAAATTGACGTTAATAGATGTACTCTAATAAGTACAAATATAAGTTCAGAAATATCTTTTGTTTTACAGTAGATAACTAACAATATAATAACAGATTTATAAATAACTTAATAGCAAAATTATCGAAATGAGTAAAGAAAATTCAAATCATATTTTACAATAAAAAATTCATGTTATTTTTATCATGAAGAATATATTCTAATTACTGAATGTGAGGAAGTGATATAATTCGAATATAATCTGAAATCCTAAGCAGAGTTTTCGAATAATAACGATTATTTCGTTCTGTAAAACATATCATAAATACAAATATATGTACATATATGTATGTACATAGTGTGAGTGAATAATTTTGTTTTTAAATAATTTAATGTTCTTATTATTTATGTTCACGATAGTTCGTAATAATTTAAGTAAAATTCACAAGGCAATGTGAATTCCCGCATTAATCAATGGCAGTGACACTATACCGAACATATAGTCCTAGTCACTTCACTTTTAATAGTTGTGATCTAATTCGTAATACTGTTAAAGATATTTAAATGTTTTTTTTTTTATTTTTATTTATTAACTATGAAATGTTTTTAAACAGGAATCACTTTTTGATAGATGTTTATAATAAAACTGAATTCCAATTAAAAGTGTTAAGTTTTGTCACTACAATGATACTTATTTGGGGCAAAACTTGTATACTGGAAAGTGATGTAATAAACAATCAGATTGTTATTAAACATTCTAAGCAAATCTATCATCTACAGCAACTAATGGCTTAGCAGGAAAAACTTGACTAATGAAATTTAAACAACGTCAAGAAGTAATAAGACGATGAGGAAGATGTATTGTATGAAAAGTGTACAATAAAAGTTACTGCTTCTAACTTGATTGATTGATTCCAAAGCATTATCTACGAAAGAAAGGATATCATAAATTACTTGAAGATGTTTAACAAAAAATTTACAATTCAAAAATTACGTTCCACAATGATGTCAGAACAGTAAAATTCGACTTCATGTTCAAACGAAATTTGTATTTTTAAATTAATTTATGCGTCTTCATATTGCTTAACATATCGTATTAAAATAGTTTTATTCATGCAATATGAAGATCAAATAATTTCTAAAGACATAAAGGAAATCTGCTATTAAAACGTAACAATATGAATGAGAAAGTAGCCGAGTTGAGTTGTAGACGTGTGGTAACCTATTTTCAGTTTATATATACATATATTTCCATTATTGAAACCCAAACAATCTTAAATATTTTTAGAGAATATTTTATTAAACTTTTATTATTATGTCTTCGCTCAAGAAGACCCAATGTAACTTGAGGGGATGAATTGGTTTAATTGCATTATCTGAAGTTTATGATTAAAATTAAGTAATTTTTAAAAGTAATTTATTTTTAGTTTTAATTCCAATTAACATTCTGTGTATATACTATGCTATATAGCAACTTGAAGAAAGGTTTCATACCATCAAGTTTCGCTTTAATTGTCATCATCATAAATATTAAGTTCTTTTGTATTATTCAAAGGATTCTGAAACTGTCTCCCCTCTTTTGTAATTTTTTGAAAATACTCGGGTTATGACGATAATAATTAGAGTCATTTGTCACATTAAGGGACATTATTACAACTTGCCGTTAAACTTGGGTTTAGTTAAAGGTACCTTTAGCTAAAGGGAACTGTAAAGTTACCTTTAATTTAATTTAGTTATTACAACTTACAGATACAATTTTTCAAAAATATGGCAGTGCCGGAGCAATGTCGATTAAACTGCTCAATTATGCAAGTTTTTTTTTTACGCAGTGGCAACCGCGGGCTTTTTTTCTTGTTGTATACGCTCATTTGGTTTATCTTATTGGGTACTCATAATAACGAAAAACAATTTATCTGCCCGTTAAAATCCTCCCTTTAGTTAAGGGCAAGTTGTAATAATGGCCCTAAGAGTTTTGATTATTCTTCAAAAGTTTTTTTTTTAACTGAAACTACATTTCATCTAATTTTATTCTTATATTCATAGACTTCATCATTCCATTATTATATATCCAGAGCTAAAGTTAAATACTAAACAAACCTACAGACTGTATGATTATTGAACATTTTTATTTCAATTCAATTAAAAGTTTTGTTTAATCGATAATTCATTCATACAGAAAGTTTCACTTCTTTTATTTCTCTGCCATTCATTCCCATTGAAAAATATTTCTTTTCATACAACAAAAAAAAAACCAACAGATAGGAAATTTTTCCATTGTAACCAATTCCAAGTTTTTCCGTTTTTAATTGACAACAAAAATATCTCTAGGGAACCAACAAAAAATTTATTTGAATTCTGTGGCGTTCGAACAAAACCGAAATGTTTAAACCCCGTAGAACTATTACTTGACTACGTTTTGGGGTGATTTTTGCTTCTTTTTCTGTTTATCTAACCACTTTTTTTTGCCACTGTTGCTGTTTGTCTGAGATTCTAAAATAAATACAACAACAAATTTTGTAACAGCACACAATAAGTTTTCCATTATAACCCACCCATATGGGATTTCCCACACCGCTAACTGAGTTACCCTATTAGATAGTTTAGACAAATGAAAAACTATTTTAAAATTTTTCGTTTTTCCTTCGGTTTATGAAATGCTTAGAAAGAAATCAAACAAATGCCAAACGCCATTGCAACTTTTATACTCGTTTCGACTTTTGTTTTTTAGTTCCATTTTGTCGGGGAAGTTTAACACACAAATGGGAAACTATTCTACGAACAACTACCACAGGGACAGTAGCTTTTCCCCTACAACTGTCATTACATTCAAATTTAGAAGCGTCGCAAGAAAATAAGAAAACAACCCTGGCATATGTCGGTTATACGACAACTGCAAATTTGTTTTTATTATTGTTGTTGTTCTCTCTATTCATACGTACCTATTCTCGTATACAATTAATCGTATTACGAGTGTACATACACACATAAAAAGGATATCAAATGCAGAAAAACAATACGAATACGAACAACTAAAACAATAACAATAACAATAACAACTATAAAAACTAGATACTGACAGCAAAATGTGAGTGAAAAAAAAGTAGAATATTAGTCACCTATACAAATAAATATATGCACATACAAGCATAATAATAAAGTCAGATTCTGAAAGGAATTCATTCCTTAACCGAAATGAAACTTCAATTAAATCGAAAGTCCATCATTTCAATTTCAATTTCAATGAGACAGGAAATTAAATCAGAGATAAGGTACAAGATTTTGGGAGTAAAACTTATTGGTGTTCGAGACCAAATGCTTTGAACAATAGAATGGCTAATGTAGTACAATGTACTCTGCCTGAAACAGCTACCTAAGGCACTGATGAATTTGTCCGCGTATTTTCAAAACAAAAGCATACATATAAAATTAAGAAGACAACAGAATTTTTATTAATATTCTTGAGAAAAACCGAAAAATATATCAAAATTAGGCAAAGTAAACAATATTTTCATTCATACTTTTGAATCATCATCAGGTACATATTAAATTGGATTTAAAAAATCATAAATTTTAGCTTAACGAGTTTTTCCTTTAACTTTAATGTCTTGGCAACATTTGATCACTTTCTAGCTTCCTGCAACATAAAGAAAAAGTTCTTAGTTTTCTTATGGCATTTATAAGAAGTTAACTTGTCTACAATTTCAGTTTCTAGCTCATATTCAGACGAATTAACAGCGGTTTGTAGAAAGCGATTAAAAATAAACCAAAAAAAAAATAATCAAATTTTGTTAAAAATAATTAAAACGCCAACACTTATCACGAATAAAAAAAATATGAACGCAAAAATTGTGCAATCGTGCTGTAAACTGCTGTAAAGCGTCATACGTCGTGAAAAAAGTGTTCGTGTTCTGTTATGGGAGAGTTGTTCGCATTAGAGGGAAATATTTTAAATCCCTTACAACTGAAGGTATTATTAAGTACTTTTACGTACTGAAAAATTGTCCGTATATGAGAGGTGTCCTTCAGTCTTTCCCTGACGTACAGCGTTGGGCAAAATAATAGTTTAAAATGTGGAAAATGCACAAATTTACTTGAATGAATACGTATATAGAATTACAAGCAAAAATGCGCCTTTAGCAAAAGAACCCTTATGATGTTCTGTTTGTAAAAATACAATCTTGTTGTTCATTACTATTCATTATTTTCTTATGAATTCTACTACATTTGTTCACTTTAAGATATTGTTTAGATTGTTAAAAACTCTTCTGTGATCTTTATATCAAGATCAATAATAAAATTCAAGTCTCTTCAATTTTGCTGCATTCGGGAACAAAACAACAAGAAAATGTTAAAATTGTTTATTGACTTTGAAACCATGCAAACGGTGTGTCCATAACCGGTTTTCTTAGAAAGATAAAAAAACGGAAAATGTTTAGAACAATAAAACAATGTGTTAGGGCCTTGTTAGCAGGTAATGTGTTGGCTTATTAGAAGTATGGCCAGCGACTTCCTCTCAGCAGATTTCTGGTAAAAATACTGAAAGCAAATAAAATTTCTATGAAAAATTTCTCAAAAATCTGTCGTTCGGAGCCGACTTTAAAGCTGTAGGCTGGATACACACACACAACATGAGTGGTGTGAGAAACTAGGTGTAATCCTGACTGAAGGGTTGTAATTACCAATTATGTATGTTAGGATTGTTTCATTTATGTCGATTTTTAATTTTTATCATATCATTATTTATCATACAAAAATTTTATAAATTTTTGAAATGAAAATATTTTAACTTTCAAATGACATCAAATATGAAATATAAAATGTTGATGGTCTCGGCAGGCATTAAAAAAGTACGAATGAAAAAATCAAACTCAATGATAGGTCGACTACATCGTAATTTATTTAAATGTGGGTTCTATTATAAATCGTTTGCGGAATAGCAGCTGACCAAGAAGCCTCAATTTTCAAATCAATTGCTGACGTTTGTCAGTTGTTCAGTTATTGTTTACAGACAATATTGTTATTAAAATACAATTTCCCTTTCATCTTTGAATACTTTTAGAACCCAAAGATGTAATTCCTTTAAAGATTCTATTATTCCCTGTATTTATTTAGAGTTGAGTAGAGTTCGATATGTTTCTAGTATTGTTTGTTTCGAAAGTTTTTGTTGATGTTGTTTTTTCCTGTTTTTTTTTTATTTCTGCAAAAAGAGGGAAAATTTAAAGAAGACACCAAACTTTTCATTGTGAAAACTCCAACAAAAAAGAAAAAACTAAAAGAAAATTTAATAAAAACAAGTTTTTCTCACTCCTTCATTGACATTCACTTTGTGCTTCAATATAAAATCTTTCTGGCAAATGGAAATGATATTTTTGTAAACTTATCGTACTAATCACTCTTTAATATCTTTCGAGTTAAAGTTTGATATGAAAAGTGTTAAAGAAATTTTAATGAAATTATTAAACAACCTCACAGATCATCCCAATTCATTCCCATTCCTAAGCACTAACTAACGCAACAAAACAAAAGTTGTTCGAATATGACAACGAGTATATTTTTAACGCTGACCGCTTTGTTCAACCAGTCTCTAGAGATTTTTGTTGTACTCACACAGGTATTTGTAAGGAATTTAGTAAAATTCTCACATTAATTTGACTTCTCTTTCGTGTATAACGTTACATGCTATGTGTATGTATGTACATATGTATGTACGTGTGAGGAAAGTGTTGCTTGACATTTTATTTAATTAGAATTAGGTTTCGCATTCGCATTACGACTGATTAGGCTTTTCATTTTTTTTTTTTAAATGGTGTCGTTGGCAAATGTGTTCGTTGGCGTCTCTGTTCTATTTTTTCATTTCATTAATTTTCATTTCATTTAACTTGACTTGGCTTCATCATCATGTTGCCAGCTAAACAAATTTTTTTTTTCGTTGTTATGAAAGTTGACATAACCACACGTGTACTAACAGCAACTACAGTAACAACAAAACAACGTATGTACACACCCCCGTTTGAAAGCCTCCCTCTTTGACAGTGAAAATCCTGCTTCTAACAACATGGGTAACAAACTAAATGAAACAACCAGGGCCAGAACAGTAGTACAGTAGTTGCATATTTAGACACACATACACACTCATACATACAAATGTGTTGAAAATGCCCCATGGAATTGCCCCATGGCTGCCTGAACGTTCAGTTCAGTTACTCATTCGTTTCGGTTTTTTTTTCCTTGTGCTGCTGCTCCCTCTACGCTATTTATGTGCCAGTACAGGCACATAAACCAACCCATAGCCACGTAGAAGCTCAGCAGACGGACAGACGAACAAATGTAGTTGCGAGCAACAAAGTAAATGTAACATTTCTGTTGTAGTATTGTTGTATATGTACATATGTATGTTTTTATTTATTTTTTTTTTTTTGTTTTGTATTGGTTTAAAGCCATGTTAGCAAATGAGTATAAATGTTCGTTCTTTCATTCATTTATTCGTTTCGTTCGTTCATGTTTTTTTTTTGTTCGTTTGTCAGTTTGTTTTTGGCTTATAGGAGAGTACATTACTTTTTCATTATTTGTTTTTTTTTAACGGGGTTAATATTTGTAGGATCTTTTTAATATCTTTTTTGTTTTTTTGCTTTGTTTTTGGTCATGTTTGTAGTTGTTGATGTTGTTGTTTATTTGTAAATGCTTTTAAAAGGTTTACCACAAAACAAAACATAATTATCAAATTAGTGTGCAACCAATGGAGGCTAATGAGTTTGTGGTTAACACACATACATTTTAATAAAGACACTCGACTAATACCGCATACATACATATGTAGTATGTACATACATTATGGCTTAAATATGCTTTCAACTTTATAATATACTTTTAGGTTCAATTAAAAAAAAATATTTTAAAAAAATACAATTTTTGGCAGTAAAAATTAGAATATATTTGTTAAATTCGACGTAAATAGTTACACAATTTTTATTCTATCATATGTTTTAGAACTTCAAAATTTAATCAAAGTTAACTTCATGTACACCTAATTCTGTTTTTACACGGTAGATTGGTTCCAGAAAAAACCGTGTAAAAAAAACGTGTAAAAAAGACACTGATTGTATGCAAAAATAGGTGATTGGTTCCTAATCTCTAAAACCTATTAAAATGAGTGAAAAACAAGGATTTTTTAAGTAGTTTTGTATTTGACATTTTCTTTTAGGGATTCATAAAATATTTAACAAAATTAAAAATATAAATAACTTAATAAATATAAAACATTTTTTGGCTTACCTTTTAGCTTAATGCGTTAAATTTAAAGTAACGATAGAAAAACAAATTTGCCAATAAAAAATTTCTTTACCAAACACAAAATATTAACACATTTCAATTGCTCTGACCTTTGTGCTTGTATGCACAAAAGCGAATTCCCCTAAGTTTGTGATATGAACATACTTTGCAAAAATTAAATTTGACAAAAAAATTTAAGCTCAAAAAATTTTAAATCGTGCTAAATGGAATAAAATCGTGTAAAAAAAATTAAAAATATTTTATTTTCAAACCGTGTTATATCAAAACCATGTAAAAAAAGACCGTGTAAAAACAGAATTAGGTGTATTCATCTGATGCAAATGTACTTGAAAGTTTGCAATAAACACGAGTTTAATTTCATTTTCAAGAAGATGTGTTGGTTGTTTAGGCTACGCAAAGCAGGATCGGCTTTTGGAATACCACCACAAAATATGGTTTGTGACAAACACTACTGGAAAGAGACTGCGAGTAATTTTAAAGTCTAGCGTTTAACAAACGATGGGTTAATAAAAATAATGCCAATAGCAGGATGTAAGTGGAACCGGTTATGCCCAAAGATTGACAGCGTTTGGCCCGACCAAAGACATACCTTGCAAGAACTAAATACTCAATATAAATTTTTTGAATGAATAATGAATAAAGGAAGGTAAAAGTTTAATTTGCTATCGCCGAAATGACATGAAAAACGTTCACGAAATGGTAGCATTAAATGTGAAGAAGGGAGATTGAAAACAGTGACCATTCGGAAAAACTCTTTAAGCTATTAAAAACCACGGTCAGAAAACATCTTACGTATATTGAATACATTCGAATTATACGAAAATAATCGCCATTAAGGAAAACTAATCCTTTCCTCAGTCCCACAGTGAAACAGGCGCCTTACTGTCGGTTCTATGAAATTTTGCAAGTTTAATATACTCACGAATGTAATCGTTTAATATTTTTTTGTTTTTATAGAGAGAATTGATTGCGAAAAATAAAAAACAAATTTGTAAACAGACAATACCTACAATAGCGGTAGCTGATAAAAAAAAACAAATTTTTTTTGTTGTTGTTGCCGTTTGATTTTTTTGTTCTTTATTTTTATTTTTCTTTTAATTCTGAACGTTATTTTGTTCATGGCCTGTCACAGAAATGTCAGCCTTCAGTAAGACAAGCATAAGCAAATCTTTGAGACTTGAAGATATTGTTACTCACATAGAAGACTACACATGCACAAATAAAAGTATGAATACGAGGGAAAATGGAACAAGCACACCAAAAAAAAAATACCAAGAAACTAAGCGAATATAGAAAATTATAATCTAAAAGAGCGACTAACGAATAGCCTACACTATAAAATAAAAACATAGTCGCCATAATCTAGTAGGTAGTGTGTTGGCTTATTAGACGTAAGGCCACGGTTCAAACCGCAGGTCAGACATCAAAACGAAATATAAAAAAATATTTCAACGGCGACTACCTCTCAGCAGATTCCTGGCAAAAACTCTGAGAGTAAAAAAAAAATGTTATGAAAAGTTTCGCAAAAAACTGTCGTTCGGAGTCGAATTTAAACTGTTGGATCCGCCAGTCATGTGTAAAATTAACACACACAACATGAGTGGTGTGAAAAGATGGGCCGTAATTCTGACTGAAGGGTTATAATGGCCAATTATGTATGTACGTATGTATGTATAAAACAGAAAACAACAGCCAATCCTGCAGATAAAATTATTGACACTTTCAATCATACGCGTCAATTGAATAGAAAAAACATAAAATTTAAAATTTGTCGCGCATTACAACTCGATCGAATCAATTTGGAGTGACAGCTTACCTTATGGATTTTATAGATGAAAATCACAATCCTAATTAAAAAGAACTTACAGCCTTTCATGTAAATTTTGCGATATAATTTATTCAAGAATTAGCAAATAACGACGTAAATTTACTTCATCTTACGAAACCAAAGTTTCTTGTGGTGCGTAGGGTGGAAAGAAATTCATTTTGCTGGAGTTTTTCCTCAAAAACGAAAGTCAAAAAGTGGAAAATTAACAAACTGACGCAACAGAAAAAAATATTTTCTTTAAGTATAAGAAGAATAAGAACAACAACAACAACAACAAATAGAAAAAATTCAAAAGGAAAACTTAAGCAACAACAAAAGTAGCAAACAAAAAAAAAAAAGAATTGAAAACATGCAACAAAATATTTGTCAGTTTTGTTTCGTGAAATGGTGCCAAGAATATTATAATTCTTCTTTCAACTATTTTTTCTTCTTGTTGTTTTTGTTTTAATTTATTCACTCTAAATGGTCTTTATATTTTGTTGTGGTTGTTATTATTGTTACAATTGTTGTTGTTGTTGTTGTTGCTGTTTTTGATTTGTCATTTTATTAAACAACAAAGACGACATATTTTGAGTAGGCTTCTGTTTCATTTTTTTTTCTGATTTCTTTTCGCAAAAGAGAATAAAAAATAAATTTTTTTAAAGCATGAATAGCAAACAACAAAAAAAAAAGTACAGAATGAATATGAAAAATTAATCCACTTTATAATTCAGACAAATGACAATTTCAAAATGTCTTAAAAATGTTTGTAAAATTTAATCTCTTGCTGAACTAAACCAATAAGAACAATAAACAAACGTACATACACAATAATGATAGAAAATGAAATTCAAAATTTTTTGAAAATTAAACAAATGTTGGAAAATGGAAATGTATTGAACTTTAATAAAATATACCATAAAACTAAATCATAAAATTTATTAAGACGTCAATTAATTTAAATATTTGGCGTATGATTTAAAAAAAAATCAAAAAAATGTGTTCAAATAAATTTTTAATTGCCTTGATTTATTATTTTATTCAATTAAAAACTAATAAAAATTAATTTCAAAACATTAGTTTTGGTCTCATTAGGTTAATTGATTATATTTTATTCAAGTTATAGAAGAAACAGAAAACAAACTCAGTCTTAGAAACGCTATGTAACGAAAATTTTCAAAGGAACTTTGTATCTTTTAATTTATACAAAAAATCAATGTTAATATTCACGATTCACTATATTGTTTTATGTTTTATATTTTAAATAACCAAGAAAAAAAATTTAAACACAAATTATGAAAAACATGAATAAATTTTATAAAATTTTTTTACTTTTTAATTACAATAGAATTACAAATTATATTTCATTATATATGAGCTGAATAACTTCAATCATATGCTTGGTGTAGTGTAACAGACCAGAGTTTCTGGTGGGAATCGAATCCACGACCCTCACGCTAAAAGAATAGAACACTACTCCCTAGACTACCACGGAACCTAATTTTGTCAAATTAATCACATACATACATACATAATTGGTCATTACAACCCTTTAGTCAGGATTACGACCTAGCTTCTCACGCCACTGCTGTTGTGTGTGTTAATTTTACCCATAAGATTTCTTGAGAAACTTTTCACCGCAATTTTATTAACTCTGAGAGTTTTTGTAAGAAATCTGCTGAGAGGAAGTCACCGAAGAAATATTTTTTCATAGTTTCGTTTTGATGTGACCTGGGGTTTGAACCGAAGCCTCACGTCTAATAAGCCAACACACTTTCTACTAGAATACGGCGGCTTCAAATTAATCAAAGTACAAGACTTAAAATCAATGAAATTAATAAAACTATTAGAATTTCAATAAGTCATAAATAAACGCGGATAGTTTGCGTTAATGTTTTAAAATATAAATGGAATCAAATTCATTCTTGTTCCACATAAATTTGTATCGAAGAAAACGTTGTCAGTAAAATAAGTAACCCGTACACCGAGAATAAGACCGATTAGAGAATGGTACTACCGCAACGAAATGGTTATCGATAGCAAGAAATAAATTTTCAATTTTGAAAAAAATTGTTTTGTGTAAACTCAGCCCGGCATTATGGCGATTGTCTGTTGCTAGCTTAAGCCCAATAGTAGGAGTTTCACCGTAAACTGGATTCAACAGATGATAATATACGTGATAGACTAAACCAGGTATATCGTGAAAAACATCGACCGTGGTCGTGGAAAATAGGAGCGTCTGGAAGATAAATGACAGGAACATGACTTACAAGAAATCAACGTGAAGAATAACGAAAGGTAATAGGGTAAAAAAGCTCTACGCAAAGCGCGAACAAAAAAGAATTATTGAATATCCGTATAATTTTATAAGTTCTCAAATGCCGTATTAAAAAACTCGACTTTATAAAAATAATTTCTTTGTTCCACACGGAAACGAATAATATTTATAAAAAAAAAACTGAAAATTTTCAAATGATACAAGCGGCTTTGTAATCGTCAGTTGCACTATTTGTACTGTTTGTGGTAATATTTTAACAGGAGTTTGTGCATTCAGTACTCGTAAAAAACTTACAATCTTAACACAAAAGGATTACTAATGCAAAATTCAGTGACAATGTATCGAAATCAAGCTACTGTGTATTAAATCATTATAAAAGTGCTTTTTACTAATAATTCTCTGAGTGTAGTTGAATTTTATTTTTTCAATCATACTTGAAAAGAAAAAGAAAATTTTTACGTGTTATAAAAAGTTTGTTTGTTTTTTATTTTCTGTGAAGCCATTGATTGCTTTAAATCCCTTTCCTTTTGTACATTGTTTTTTTCTATTCTTTCTTTCTCAACTTAAAAGCTATAATTGGCAAACGGTTACGAAATTAGCATTTAAAAATGGTAAATATAATCAATCACCTACGGAAACTGCGGGAAATATATTCTTAAACTTTTATTTCATTTTGTATTTTTTATTTAACCAACTCCTCTATTGTTGTTATTGTTATTGTTATTGTGGTATATATTGTGTTTTATACAATGATTTTTATTTGATAATTGTATTAAATTATAAATAGTAAATGACACCAAAGCACAGCAGTAGCTGTAGAGTTCAGTTCAGTTCGGTTGAGTTGAGTTGAATTGAGGAGAAAAGTAAAAACAAAAACTTATAATTGTTGAATGCGAAAAAAAGGAAGAAAAACTAAATAAAACTGACAAAAAGGACACATTTCAACAAGATTTAAAGAGCTTTTTTTTATGGAAACTGAATAAAAAGAAATCATAAAGTGCGTCTTGGTAACTGACACAACTGACGGACTACAGCCCGTTTTAGTTTTAAGGCGAAGAGAAAAATAAACCAGCCAATGTCTGGGCGATAGCAAGAGCATGTGAGAAGACATTCTCTGCCTGCACCTGTTTAAAAGTTCAACACACCACTTCACACAATCAGTATGCGCTGTCAAACTTTGACAGTTAATATACTTTAGCATTAATAGCAAAAATCGTATTGAACCACAACCATCCAACCAAAAGGCGAACGAACAAACTATCGCATGGTGGAGTATTACACTGTGGCTGGCTGCTTGACTGGCTGGATATTGCTTATGAATCTTATGGAGCTAGAGTTAGAGCTGATGCTGCGAGTCAGCTTTATATTTTATATGGGAAGTCTTTGTTTAGAAAATCAGTTCGAGACGAAACAAAAACAAAACCAAAAAAAAAAAAATTAAAACGTTTTGAAGTTAAGCTTCACTAAATGATTGCGTCAGGGGAGAAACCTCGCCGACAGCACAACCGAGTCTGGATTTTCATACTTTGGCTCTATATTGCAAGCTAAATGGCTAGTTGGTGTATCTCTTTTTAAATTTATTTTTATTTTTGTTTTTCCTTCTTTTATTCTCTGCTTTTTTCAAATCAAGACGTGCATCTTAAAGATTGTTGAGTTGGTTTTATAGACAAACCAGCCGTCCAACAGACATACGTACAAACCTTGTAATATTATTACCATTGGGAATATTTATCTACATGTTCATACATATAAAATATTTCAGTTGTAGTTTCTTTTTGTTTTTGTTTTTTGGTCTTGTTTTGTTTTTTAATGTTTAAACATTTTATTATAACGCGTGCACAAAGTTATGAAAACAATACAAACAACAAAAAGGAATTGAAACTCACACATTAAATAAAAAATACAACGACAAGTAACAGTCATTTGGACAGTTAAAATTCAAAAAAAAAAAACAGAAAAAATTTAAACATTTTAACTGCATTATAAAAAACATCAAATAAAATAAAAAGAAGCGAATAAATTGAACAGGAATCACATCAGCAATTTTTGATCTGTGATCGATTCTTGTTTTATTTTTTTTTTTTTATTATTCCTTCACTTATTCACTTGGTCAATATGCTCATACGGAAAAGTATCAGAATATCTTATCGTTGACAGTGAATCAGTTAAACAACATTTTCTGATAATAAATCTAATTGTCACAAACACAAAGGCACACACAACCACGGCAACACTGTCTGTAACTACAACAACAATTCGAATATTAACAATCATCAACAACATGTTTTGCTATATGAAATTAAAAAAACCCCCAATTGTTTATCTTAGCATCGTTAAAATCGCAGATCAATTAATCTGGGAGTACAGGAAGACTGGAGGGGGACTAGTCTTTGTTGAGACACTTCACTTTACTTGTAAATATTATTTATGGCTGAACAGCAAAAATAAATGGTAATTAAGACTGAAATACAACAATGCAATACATCAGTTCCATCGTGATCTCAGTTGTTTAATTAAAACGAATTGATTTTAATCGCTAATGGCGAATTGTTACAATGGTGGCCTAAAGATCTCAATAACAACGGCTTCCCAGAGTTTAGTGTAATTTTTTTTGTTCATAACAAATTCTCACAGAAAAAATTATATTTCACGAGAACAAGAATTCTTACACGAAGAATCGGTTTATATTGGAAGTTATTGATATAATGGAATGGCCAGCATGTTCCCTAGATTTTAATCGAATGATGGATATATGAGGAATGCTATCTGTCTGGGTTTTCACCAAAATCTACCAATTTGATAATTTGCAAAAGGTGGACATTTGTTGAAAATACTATTGAAAGCTTAATCATTAGTATGAAAAATTAGAATATTTCGTTTAATTTTAAATAAACATAAGCAAATTAACAAAAAAAAATGATTAGATTATTTATTTTTGCTTTTTTAGCGAAAATAAATGAAGTGAACTTATAGTTATGATACATTGTACTAAACAATCATAAAGTCTTGGAATATAGTATTTTCTAAAAGTACCTGAAAAGATAAATAAACCTTCAAAAGGTACCAAATCGATATAAAATAATATTTTACGACATATTTGGAATATAGAAGTGGCCTTATAAACGTGAGACGCGAAATATAACAACATATATATACAGTCAAATGAAAAAGTTTACATACACCGCTCTATGTAGACTTTCCCGCTAATTTTTTTTTTGTTTTTCTAATAATTTTTTTAATTGTAACAGCCTTAAACAACACAATGACACATTTTTCAATTTGATAAAAATCACCAAGAAAAAATATACATATCCTTTTACAGAGAAGATATTTTTGATTTTTTTAATATTTGTTGAAGAAGAGTCTCAGCGAAATAATTTAACATTGATTACAGCTTAATTACAGTCACGTAAAACTCTTCGATTATTAAAAAAGATTTTTTTATATCGGCAAATTCCATTGTGACACAAACATTCATTGTTACAGTCAAGACCACCCAAAGAAAAGCTTTGCTTAAAGCTGTAAGTTAGCGTTTTGTTTATCTATTCAAAAGATTTACAAATTGTATCATAACTATAACTTGCAGTGTAGTCTAGGTGAACATTGATATCACAACGCCCTAACACAAGCCGACAAATGGTCAGTTTTCACTTTGAACACCAAGGAAAGAAGGAAGAAATAACATTTTCTCTAGTAATCTCTTTAATAGCCATAAAAATGCTGCAATTCTTTCCAAAATTTCTTTTATATGTTTGGTTTAGTACTCTGTATTCATACTCATCAGAGATCAGCAATGAATCGAGTGACTCGAATCATTCATCGAATTTTACCGTCTTATTTGGTGTTGCATTTACAACAAAAGAAAAAAGACAGAGCACCAAGCAGAGCAAATCATACATATTTTGTGATTCTTGTAAATGTTGAGTTATGGATTGTTGAAATGTTGTTAAGTATGAATATGATGAGTATGTACTTCAAACTTTGAATATGAGTAGAGATTCCATGATTTAAAATAAGTATGAATGCTCGTAATTATCAGAAATTATGAGTATGATTCGATTCTACTCATCTTTTTGAATGCCCATTGCTGATCTCTGCTGCAGGAATTCTATTTTTAAGTTTAATTTATCAAACAGAGCAATCGAAATTTGTTAGTTCTTTCTTCAATAAAGTTGTGATTGTAATTAGAAATCAATTAAAAATTTTTTAAAATTTTAGACCCTTGAAAATCGTTTTTTTTTTCTTATTTTATTCTTATTTTTCATTTCTATTTCATAAATCATTTCTGAGGACAGTTACAATATACATCAGTACATATGTACATTTATGTATGTATGTACACATATGACTACTTCATATATACGATATCTTATTGCATTTCAATCAATTAAAACTTTAGTAGAACCGATCGTTATGTTAAATGTCCACCAACCTGTTTGGCAAAACGATATTTCAATAAATTTCATGTTCGTCTTTGTTCCGTACAAGAAATCCATCAATTGATCATTCTATCGACCTCTTGATTTCTGCAATCACAATTATTGTAAATCGTACCAACTGTGGTCAGGTTCCTCTATCAAGAGATCGATAAAGAAAACAACGACAACGAAATGCGATCAATACGACTGATGTGTTATTGTGTTTTCTGTCTGTTTTGTCCACACTCGCGTCTGTAGCGCCTATTGATTGCAACTGCTGCAACAATAACAACTACAACAAAAGAATAAAACGAAAAAAGAAATTGTAACTTCATCATGGCACTCTGATTGGCACATGAGCACGATTCCAGCACAAAAGTAAACATCAGAAGAAAGACGAAAAGGACAGCCAGAATCCAACACATACAATAGCCACGATGAACTGCAATCACTAATAAAGTTAAACAAATAAAATCGAATTGAACAAAAACCGCTTAGGAGAGGAGAAAAAAATGAATACTTCACCGAACACGATCACATTTTGATTTGTGTGAGACTTTTTCAAAATACTCACCACGAAAGAGTTACACAAATAAAATCGTTTTTTTTCTCTCTTTCCTTGCCAATGAACCGCCACAATCGCGAAGCTCAGAAACATGAAACATAAAAACGTATAGTTTTAAGCAAATGCGTCATCATCAGATACAACAACAAGAGTCATAAGAAGAGAAGAAAAAATATCAAATTAAGATACAGCGAAAGAAAGCATGTCATCATGTTTTTAGTTTCTTTACCATTTACAACAGCCTTACTATGTTGTAAAATATTTGAAATGAGGAGAAGAAGAAAAAATAGACAAAAAAAAAGGAGAAAAAATGCGTAAAACACGCATACTTTGTTGTAAAGGTAAGCATGCAACATGAGAAGGGCCAGTGATACCAACCAACATATTTAAAATGAGGAAAAACGTTGAATTCTTTTAAATAATATACGGATTTAATGATTACAATAATTTTATTTTTGTGCTACAAAGTTCTAAGCAAGAAATTGCTAAATTAGCTGTACTACACTGTAGCAGCATCTATGTTTTCGTTTTCTTGACTTATCACTTACTGAAGAGTGTTCTATTCCAAGTTCTTTGTTCACAACATTACTAAGCAAACGTCCAGTTACAAAATTGAAAGCCTTTTAAATTCCTTATCAAAAACGCACTTAAAACGCAAACGCATTCTGAAGTTGATCACACGAAATTCAAAAGTTTGTTGAAATGTTTTCCAATATTTTTTTTTTAATAACAAATTAACTTGTACTCTTCTCTAGAGATTTTTCTTTGGACAGTGAAACAAAAGCAAATTACGACTTTAAATTTAATATTGGGTTCTCGAGAAAGTTTATTTACAAATTATCAATTGCTGGCTCTAAAATGTAAGATTAATTGTATCAGGCACTGCTATTGCTTGTTTTCAAATGACATTTTGAGGATCACGCAGTTATTTTATTCTAAGTTTAGAAACTAATGAAAATGTTTATTACCGTCATGATTTGCTTTTCTTTTGTAGAAAATAAAAGAATACGTCGTGAGCAACCATAACAGAATAAAAGCAGCGAAATTGTTTGCTTCTTTTCAGTCTGATAAGTTTTTGTCAAAGTTGAAGGTCATTATTAATTGTAAAATACCGGCACATAAGAAGCGTGAACTTTACTAAACAACTATCAAGTTACCAGTTACCAACAATTACCAATCACTAATCAACATTAAAAAATTTAATTGACCGAATTTTATTTTGCAATTCATTGCTAAGTCGATCTTCGAGGGCGATTAACCCAAGAAAGGCAATGCAGTGTGTCCGATAGGATTGCAACAAAATTGTTCATTATAAGCTTTTACAGTATGGTCAAAAGATAAATTCTAATCCTTATGTTTTATCAACAATTAACGCGATTGAAGCAAGCAATTGGATTGAAACGTCCAGAATTGATTAGCAGGAAAGACATTGCAAGATGGAAATTGCTACGCCACATACATCTGTGACGACCTCAAAGAAACTGAATGAGTTTTGCTGGTAACTTTTGATGTATCGACCATACAGCTCATATCCTATATTTTAGTTGGATCAACTTTTCGCCCAGGAAGCAGAGTTGTTCTACACTAATGAAATGGCTTTATTCCAAAAATATGAAAAATATCTGTGGCCCCAAGCAATAACAGCCTAAGTCGTTTTAAGTCAATTTGACCTATGTATGCTATCATATTCTACTAATAAAACTTTATGTTTGCATAAAATCCCATTTCTCTAACAATGTTTTTTACAAATTTATTAATAAAAATCATTACATTTATAATAAGCGCCTAAATAGAATAAATGAGACTTTCATTATCGTATATGTATCCTTAATTTTGTAATAAATTTTTTAAAAGCAGTTTCTCAATTTTTTAAGGAACACTTCTTTCTGTATATAAAAAGTGATATTTTTCGAAAGTATCATTTTTAGTTTGGCTGTTATTGATTGGGACCACAAATATCGATCACATTGACACACATTTGATTTAATAAAGCTAATTTCAAAGAAATGTCGATTTTATTTTTTCAAATCTTTAACCGAACCGAAAGAATAGTTCACGGTTCTTATTTCAAAAGGGGATGACAAGATAAGACAGGGCAATTGCTCTTATTCATTCAATATGTAGAGTCAATAAACGGTGGAGTCAATAAACGGAAAAGAAGATGAAAACTTGGTTGGCCATAAATGTCAACGTTGAATATGTTGTCAAAATTATCGGAATATGTCAGGTGAAATAAAGCATTTCAAAAAAAATGTTGCGTTATATTGAGTTCTCAACCTTGTCCAATGTTTGGAAGATTATCATTGTGTTCAAATAATATAAAAAAGAGATCGGAAACAATAGTTCAATAAGATCGAAAATTATGACAAAAGTTTAGAAATTATTATTCGAAAATTGAATTTTTTTCCATCAGCGTTGGATGTTGCATTTTGTTTGGCCTCAGCAACCTACATCTTATTTTCGAATATCTTTATGACTGAAAAATATTTAAAAAGTTTTATTGTAGAAGTTACATCTCTGTTACATTTTTAAAAACATACATACGTATGTATTTCATAAATCATAACATTTATATGCAAAATTGTTATCATAAAAACGTAAATTTATTCAAATTAGCCTTCAATTCACTCTTTATTCAACACTAAACTATTCCAAATTTTGAATCATAAGAAATATTGGACATATCATAAATCCAGGCCATCATTGGATTGAAGGATGTAATGTTCCACACATAATGATATTAATAGATCTTTCAAACGAATAAAAAATTACGATTACATACCTATATCGCACACAAACTTTTTTTATTTAAACTTAATGATAGGAAGTGCTTAATAATTAAGGGCTCGATATATATAAGTAAGGAGTACGCAAGAATCGCATTATGCTCTCACACATGTGCAATTTTGATTTAAACATACATTTATTCCTTAACAGGATCGTATTTTGATGCCCATTTCCAGATGACTCAAAAAAAACGGAAAGCAATTGAAATTATTTTTTTCGGTCACAGTAAAGATTAGAGCCTAGAAATATTTTCAAATCAGTCCGCGGGCACTCCATAGATGTGTAATCTCTTTATTTAAATACTCCAATTAGTTGTTTTTGTTTTTCTTGTATTAAAAGCAAAAAGAAACAACTACTGAGAAACTAATTATTGTATTTTACAGATACGATATGATAATTCATTCCCTCAATTCAAAATTCAATCAAGGTTGATCAAAATCACCATCAAAAGTAGAACATCAGAATACAAGTTTTTATCGTTGTTGTTATAAATAAAACTGTAAACTTGTGAGTTACATTCATTACAGTTAAGAAAGTGGATTGTAACGTATCCACCTTCCAGATTCAGTTGCCGACGGCCATTAAATTAGTTTTACAAACATTGAAAATACTTCCCAACAGTCAATGCCGTGTTAATTTTAAACAAATCCACAAACTCGCACACACATTGTGAAATGAACTACCGTTATTTTGATGTATGACTCTTTCTCTCTTCTTCTCTTTCTTTACTCTGCCAAGCTCTTCTAATCTACTTTGAAAGCTTTCGAAGCAAAGCCAACTTTATCTCATCGTGAGCAAATGAACACTCTCACTACAGCTCAATTGAATAGAAACACCTTGATTTTAAAATCAACAGCAACAAGAACAACAACTACTACTACAACAGTAAAAACAATAATAAAGAAAAACACAAGAAATAGTTTGTTGTTGCTTTTGTTTGCCAAAACACATCGCCATTCGTATAAGAAAACAAATAATAGAAACAAAAACAAAAAAAAAAGAGACAATAAATCTTTGTAGTTGGTGCAAAAGAGATAAAAAATTATGAATTCACTTTGAACGGAGTGTAAAAGAAAAAAAAGAAAAAGAAAAAATAAAAACATGAATATTATTCACACTTTTTCTCTTTCACACTCTTTCTCACTGTATTTCATTCCTTCTCTCCGTCTATCTTTCTCTCTTTCGCAATGAGAAGTAATCAATCATTCTTCATTCTCATGCATAAATAGTGTGATATTCCTACACATGTGTGGGAATGCTTAAAAGCAGGGTAAGAAAAGTACAGAAAAAAATGTATTTTTTGCTCAAGCATACACACACACACACATTCATACACACATCAATGGATTCAGTACGAATTTGAATTGTTGTTGCTATTGTTGCTAAAGTGATTTTTGTTGTAGCCAATCTGAATTGTTTAAACAGCCATAGTTTTGGTTTGTAAACACAGATGCGCAGTATTCCAATAGGAATTTTAGAGGAATTCCCTTGAAATGGCTTGACATAAAAATTTTTTATTTTTAATTTGAAATGAAAATTAGAAATATGTTGCTCGCATCAGATTATAACAAAATGATGAGAATTCAATTGCATTTATCGAATGGGAATTTTATTTATTTTTCTTAATTACACTGTTCTACAAAAAAACACGTTTCGTTAATTTTCAATACTTTTGACCAAAAATTGGCACTATAGCATAGAAACATAATTGTTTAGATTTTTTGATTTAATAAGATACGGCTTAGTGTCAACCACAGGGAATCAAACTTCCGTTTCGATATGTAAGTCGGGAACTATCCAGTCGAAAACTTTTTCTGCTCTTTTCTAAAGGCAAATTATATAATATATTATATATAAATATATATATTATTATATTTTATATATTATTATATTTTATTTTTCAGACTAGCAGATATGAAATGACTCCAGAGTATTATGTCGGAAAATCGGAAAGATTGTTACAGCAAAAATATGGTAGGACGCGACAAATTTATGTTGAAATATATGTACATACATAATTAGTCATTACAACCCTTCAGTCTGGATTACGACCTAGTTTCCCACACCACTTATGTATGCTGTATGTGTTAATTTTATACATGAGTGGCGGGACCTATAGTTTAAAGTCGATTTCGAGCAACAGATTTTTGAGAGAACTTTCATGCCAATTCTGCTGAGAGGAAGTCGCCGTAGAAATATTTTTTTATATTTCGTTTTGTTGGAGATGTCTGAGCTGGGATTTGAACAGTGGCCTACACACTAGACTATGGCAACAAAATTTAAACAACTTTGATGGCAGTATTTTGTAAAAATTATTTTAAAATATTGCTTGCTCGTACTTTTAGAGAACATTTTGCACTTTATAATCTTAAAGTTAAGCGTGAACGTTTCCCGCTTGTCCATACGAAAATATTTCACATCTTTTGGATACATTTTATAGAGTTTGAAACACATACATACAAGTCAATATAAAACAGTAATAATAATTGTAATTGAAATTACTTTCAATTTCTAGCATGGAAATTGTCGTAAATTAAATAAAATTAACGTACACAACATGAGTGGTGTGAGAAACTAGGTCGTAATCCTGACTGAAGGGTTGTAATGACTAATTGTGTATGTGTTATGTAACTACAAAATTACAAATTAGTATTCAGATAACCCTTCAAAGTCCCAACGACGTCCAACGACGATGTCGTCGAATATATTAATAATGTGTAATTATTATATGTGTAATGTAACGTATAGTGCATTGGAGTAGGTTATAATTGCTAAAACTAGGTACCTTCCCTACATAATCCAGAATTTTTTTTCTACATCTAAAAGTAGTTTCTAAAATCTTTTAGCTTTGAAAATGCTTTCTTTATAACTGTACGAAATACTACAAATAATATTTCATTTTCAAACTTGAATTACAAAGCAGTCAAAGCATGTAAGGATCTACTCAATAAAATATCGTTTTAATATAATTTGTTCAAACAGCAATTTTCTAATAAAAAAAAGTTTACACTTATTTTCAACTTAGAGATTAAAACGCGCAATACATTAAATCTGGATCAGGTGAATAAAGTAGGAACTAAAGAGTCTATGTCACTTGAACATTTACTAAATTGTTGTCTTATTTTAATTTTTATAAAATGATTTCTACAACTTCTTTTTTGTTTCTACTCTTCCCAAGTATAAATGAAATTAAATTCTTCTTTAATTTCTCCATCATCATCATTATCATCATCGTCTAGTGTTACGAAAATGATTATAGTTATTCGTTTGTTGTTGTTATTGTCGTTATATTTTTTTGTTGTTGTTGTACATTCACAAACATTTTTAGCCATCAACCATTTTGATTTACGACCTCTTTCTATTGTTGCCTTGAAAGCGTAGAAACTCACTGATGCGTCGTCATCACCATAATCATCATCATCATTATCATCATCGTTGCTATCAGCAGCATAACAACTACCACCAACCATGAGGCAGCTTATTTGCGCCTTCACTTCCCTATCATATCACTAGCGATATGCGAATGATGTTTTGTTTTTGCTTTGTTTTGTTTCCATTTTCGTTTTTGTTTTTTTTTTTAATTTTCATTCATTTCTTCTTTTTTCTTTCCTTCTTATTGTTAAATTGAATGGTTTGCTGTTTCTTACAGGGGGTAGGGGGTATTCTATTTAACATTTGTGACGAGCTGGAGCAATTTTCACTTGAATTTTATTAATTTTCATATGACTTCTCTCAAGTTCAAGTCTTATTTCAAATAAAATTTTATATTTTTTAACAGATTTTTCGTTTGTTTTTCCTTTCGCCAACAGTCAGTTGGAAAAGTGAACAATTTGCATCAGTGGCTTTCAATTTCCTTCGAAGAGTTTAGAAAAATGGAAATTAAATTCCCAGTTCCACAGATTCGTTCAACCAAAACTTTTACAACATCCTTCCTTAAGCATTGACTCAAATAAATAAAAATCGAAACTTGTCAATGCAGTAATCGTTCGATTAGCGTTGTCTCGATATACGTCGCCAAGTTTTTAAATCCTTCTAACGTCATTCGATTCAGGTCGTCTTAGATGTTTTAGTGAGAGTGGAGAATCTTTAGAATAATAGAGGACTTTATAACGATAGTTGTAGGAGACTCTTTATGTGCACATAGTGAAAAAGCTTAAAGTTTAATGTGGACTGGAGTGAATCATTGTAAAAACGACTACCAGGAAGGAAATTTATATCAAAAGGAGAGAGTCTAGCGACTATACTAACATTTTTGTTATTAGAAGTGCTGCAGACGACTTTAATATTGAGTCATATAAGTATAGAAGAAGAAATCGGAAACATCATTGAAAATTTTTTCGAAAAACCTTACATAACGATGGGTTCAAGACATACTTTTGTCATGAAATTAAGAAATATTGTAAAACGTATAATTTGTCATTTAAAGGATTTGCCACATAATGCGTTAACAATAAAAGCAACAGCTCTTACTCCAATCACGGATGAAGACATTCAAAATCTTTTGTTTACGACAAAGTTTGAATAACCCAACTGAACCATAATTATATAATAATAATGTAGACAATTTTATAAAAACGTGCGCTGGCAATGAGAAATGCTTATGAAAACTTATGGCCCGAACGCATAGCTGAAGACAATCTTAACGATATGAATATACATACATAACATAATTGGTCATTACAACCCTTCAAACAGAATTACGACCTCGATTCTCAGACCACTTCTGTCGTGTGTGCTAATTTTATACATGAGTGGCAGGACCTACAGTTTAAAATCGACTCCGAACGACAGATTATTTTTTTTTTTGAGAAACTTTTCATGGCAATTTTATTTGATCTCGGATTTTTTTCCGAAGAAATATTTATCCATATTTCGTTTTTTATTGGAGATGTCTGTCCTGGAGTGCGAACTGTGGCCTCATGTCTAATAAGCAAACATACTGTCTACTAGATTATGGCGACTTCAACAATGTGCACAAGGAAATTATAATCTCGGTCAACACAGTTAGATTTCCTGGTACAACAGATTATAACGATGCTTATTTTAACGTGGGCGATGAATCACTTATAAACTCAGAGCTCTTTAAATACATACATAGTTAAATATTATAAATCAACGTGATAAAGACAAAAACCTTAAGATATCTATTCTTGTAGATATAGTTAGCAGATATCACTGACAAATGCAATCTAATCCTACTACTTAAATAAGATTTTAAAAGAGTAAAGAAAAAGAGCAAGGAGAACAATAAAATCAAGTCCTTAATATTATCGAGATTTGTATGATGAGAAAGTTATCAATCAAAGTTATCAGTTATCATAGAAGCGAATTTTCATTTCTGATACGGAATGTTCATCTAACATTATTTTAACCACTTTTTATACTTTTTTATATCTGATAACTATTCGTTTCTAATTTTTGATTTTCTGTTTTATCAGTTTTGTTATTTCTTGACGAATATATTTTTAATTTTTTTATATTAATTTTTACAAAATGTTATCTTTCTGGTTTCTTTTTATTAACAATGCCAATTTTTTTTTATTTAATAAGACTGAATTTGTACAACACTTTTAAGTGATTCGAGTTATTATTGTATGTATAGAAAAAATTTGGCAGTCAATACTGCAGATTTATCGCATATTTTCTAAGGGTTTAGCGAAATATAGCAAAATCTGCCGACAATATACTGGTCGAATTACTTTCTTGATTGAACCACAGTTATATCAACACAACACCTCAGATATCATTTATAAATTGAAGTCTCTTTAGCCTATGTACATACATACGTACACAATTATAATAATAATAAACTTGATAAATTTCTATTCAAACAGTGACTTGTAAAAAATTCTCAGTTTAAAGACACTTTAAAAGAAAAATTAAAAAAAAAATATTGGAAAAATTTTACGAATACAGACTAAAAAAAAACAGAAGTAACTCAACATAAAAGTAAAAAAACATAAAATAGAAAACAATAGCAGTATATATGTATGTATGGCAAATGGTAAATATGTATCTCAGAGACTTCCGCCGAACTTAAAATGGATTTTGATAGACTTTCTAGACCATCTACTTTTCTGCTTTCATCTCTGCCTTTCTCAATTTCATTGCTATTTATCCAGTTAGTTTTTTTTTATAACTTAAATGACGGACACACAGATTACACACAATTAAAAATGGCGTACAAAAATAACCCAAAATGCTCTTCACCTCCTCTATTCTACTTGAACAAATTAAAAGTTTTCATTTTTATTTCATTGCTTTGAAATCGGAAACGAAGAGTAAAACTAAACACTTGAACGCACATTTTATTCCCCCAATTCTTTTATTTTATTGCCGCTATTTTAAGCATTACATCCTCAGGAGAGCATACCGTTCTATTTTTCTCATTACACCCTACCCTATAGCAGGTGGTAAGAGTCACTTTGAGTTTGTTTCGACGTTTGTAACATTTCTGATAATAAGTCCTTCAGCCATCATTAATTACTCCATTCAAAGCTGTGTTATTCATTTATAACTTCGGACATCTTTTATAAATTAAAAAACAAACAAACAACAAACAAAAATTAATTAAAATTATTTATGGATATATTTTTTGAACATTTAATGGACCAGAGATCAGCAATGAGTATTCAAAGATATGAGTATAATCGAATAATACTCATAATTTCTGATACTTATACGAATTCATTCGTACTTATTTTTATATCATGGAACCTCTACTCATATTCAAAGTTTGAAGTACTTATCATATTCATACTTAACAACACGTATGATGTTATTGATTTCGACTCTTCATTACTCAACACTTACAAGAATCACAAGATAAGTATGATTCGCGTACGAACACTAAAATACTCACTAGAAATTAGTGCGTTTGCTCTGCTTGCTGTCTTTGTCTTTTTTCTCTTTTTGTAAATGCAACAACAACTAGGACTATAATTTTGATAAATGATTCGAGTCACTCGATAAGTATTACAAGTATTTTTCTAAAGTTATGAATCTAAATGAGTAGGCTTATGAATCAAACATATTTCGAATGGTATGAGTTTGATGTCAACGTTGTACTCATACTCATTTCAACCTGTACTTATAAATCAATGTTGTAGTGAGTACGAATGAATCAGAATAGTTAAATTTTAATATTGTTGACTAACTTACTTATATCCAAAATTTCATGAGTACTTAAGAGTAGCGAAAAAAACAATTCATTGCTGATCTCTGCAATGGACTAAGTAACCTTTTTGGAAATCAGATCACTAGAAGGATGTTTAACAAAAATATCAATGCGTAGACAACAAAAGCTTTAAAAGATTGCTTCGTGAATAATCGTTAATCATATCGACAACATTGATGACAAATTAAAACGAACTGGGAGTTATTAATTCATAAAGATTGTGGTGTAGGGTATCGTATAGCACGCATGACTAATTTTTAAAATTTTTTTATATATGCAATCAATTGTGTTTGCTGGCCTTTTGTTTTACTTCAATTGTATAGGAATTCACCGCCGCTGCTATCACCACCACAACCACCACCACCACCACCAAAAACATCATCATAATCTTTATCGGAATCGAACATTGTAGGCGTTTATTCTTTAACGTTTTATTTTCTACGTGTCTGATCAATAAACGTTTTCGTAATTCATATGCGAGATGCCATTTTATGGTCTTTTAAGTTGTTTGTGTTGTTGTTGTTGATTTTAAAATAAATTTCATGATGTCGTCTTATGTTTGCCAACGCTATACTGATGGGAACGGTTGCAGATGGTGTGTTTTAAAAATGTTAAACATTTCAAAAGAATTTTTAAGACAAAAGCGGTTGATCACTATAGTTTTCTAATCAAACGCATAATTTTGAAAAACTTATTCAAGGTTGTATTAAAAATAACTAAATTTGTTCCCAACCATAAAGGTGCGCTTCGATATCATTTTTATAGCCACACTTTAGCAAATTAAAAGCCTTGACGTGATTATAAATTTCAAAAATACTCCGAGCATCAATAATTACATTCGAGGTTTATTTAATAGGAGACTTTGTGATTTATTTCGCAAGTTATTTAAAAATTTTAAGCAATTAATAGATGTCACGATTGTCCATTCGGTTACGATCATGGCAAAAGTTCGTTGAAATCAATATAATTAAATCCACATACATACATATATTATTTACATATTGTTATGTTTTTAACTTTTAAAAAGGTTGCGAATAAAATAAAAGTTAATTTGAGTTTAGTTTTAATGAAAATTCTTTATTTGCACAATTCTGTGTGCCATTGTTCACAACTTCATGTAAACAACAACAATTGCTTTGTTTGTTATTCCTGTTTGCATTCTTTTGCATAAACAATAACAATTACTAGACAATTATTCGACAGATCTTTGTAATGGAGATGTTCAAATAACGATTACTCTCTTCAAACACACCGCGTCTTCACACAAGACTGACTGAACTTTTACTAACTAACTCGCATACCTTGCCTTTTATATGGCAGGGTAAACTGTCTGATGAATGTTCTTGAAGACGAATGTTCGTGGCTTCGCTTTCACGAGATCTCTATAAATGTAAACATCGTTGTTTCATTATTGTTGTTTATGTATTTTGTTTACGTTTATACTTGTAGTTTTTTTTACTTGTTTACCCTTTTTTATGCTGGTGTTTGTTGTTATATTACGCAGTGCGATAATTTGTAAACAAGTTCATTGTTTTGTTTTAGTAACTTTTGTTTATAATTTTAATGTTAAACGATGTAAAATCAAAACACCAGTATCTAGATTTTTTTTCATTTTCATAACAATATCTGACTGTATAATGGCAAATTACAATGTTTAATAAATTTGTTTAAACATTAAAGTATTTACCTATGTACTGGAATATTTCTAATTTTCTGCGATTTAGGTAGAGGAAATGTATTTCAGACATAAAAATTCAGTTTCTTTATTTATATCGAGCTTTTTTAGTGACCTCTCTTTTGCGGTCTGAATCTGGCTTCGCACTGTTGTAGTTCCCAAGTAATTTTTCTTCGGCCAGCTACGGCTTTTAAAGATTCGACTCTAGCTCCATCCTCGTTATACTCTCAGAATTATATTCGATAGTATGGTCAGTCCACCTCCATTTCCTCCGTTATATTTCCTTCTCTATTGGGTTTCTCATTGGTAAAGTTCTAGAGATCCATGTTGCTAAAGGTATTAGGCCAGAAAATCCTGTATATGATTCTGAGTGATTGTGTTTGAAACGAACCATGTATCATTCCTACAACAGAGTTGATTTTACACAAGCACAATAATATGTTAATCCTGATTCATATATATAATTGTGAAGCAGTCCGAATGTCGATCTCGCTTTATTGAATCTATTATTTGCGCCACAACTCGTTAGATAGCAAAAGGTATCTACATAATCGACTAGTTGGCACTAACGTTATTAACTCTCATAGCTTTGGTTTTCTGCACATTTATCTCAAGTCGAACATTACAAACTAATTCTCCCAAGCCTTCTAATTATGTCTGTATGTTGCACATCTTTTTTGCACATTATTAAAATCCTCGATTTAGCGTGACAGACACTATGTTATTTTTCTTGTCTCTGCATAGACTTGATCCTGAAATAATCCAGAACGTTAGTGAATAGCTGATGAAACAGGGGACATCCTTGTGCTACTACAGCGTACGTGTAAAATGGTTGACTGATGTTACAGTTGTAAAGGACATAGAGTTCTTCATTCTCGCACATAGCGTGATTATTCGATTTATATTCGGAAGTACATCTTATCTTCTCAATGCTTTCCATATGACAATCCGTCGAATGGTATCGAAGACTTTATTGTAGTTTAAACACCATTGTGTATTTGTTAGATTGCAATATTATTGATGCTGTTTATGTTGCTATCGATTGCTATCCTAAGGCGAAAATTTTAAAAGTCTTAAATTTTTCTTAATAGACGGAACACGATTATTTGATACCAAATCGCTCTGGCCAAATTCACCAGAAGTTCTTTATTCCGATTTTCGGTTATTCGTGAAGCTAGTGTGACACACTGGTTGTCCATCCTCTTAGGACCCGAGCATGAACCACTTGTTTTTGCATACTAGTCTTACTTACGGATTTGGATTTTGGTTGATATTGGTGTACGTGTTGAAGAATGAGCACCTTGTCTACTATGAAAAGAGGTTATGTGTGTCGTATCTCAGTAGACGATCCAATTTCATTGCTGGGAAGATATTGGAATTCAAGAAACGTATGTTCTTTCTTACTTACTTAATAAGTTAAAATCTTAATTGAAAATACTATTGTAAATAATTGGTATAAACAAATTTGTCATGGGCAAATATAGGAAAACTAAGCGGTGACCGCGGCATAGGTTATGCACATAAAATTAATTTCCCATATTTTTCAATACTTTACAGTTCTCATATAAATTGTTAAAATAATGGGGCTTTGAAATGGAAATTTTAAGAAAATATATTTATTCGTCGGTGTTGTGCACTAAAAGAAATTCTTAGTTTTATGAGCGTGTCTGAACGACCCCCTAGTGTTGACTGGAATTTCAAATCATGCTACTCAAGACTACAACCTTTTCTGCTTAATTAGCCTGTGCTGAGATGTGATTGACAGTTGTGTACACTCAGCACTAGAGGGCAGTAAGAAATATTCGTAAACAGCCTTAAGGTATGCTAAGATATTTATACATTTTTACTTAGACGGTAAACGAATGCCGTCCCCTTTTTTTCATTAAGCCCCCTTTCGAAAACAAATACTGTCATGAAATTTTTATCTTAATTCTTCAACATGAGTGCATTCAAGCATTCAAAGATGTCGCCCACATATGAAATGTGCATGTTCATACAACATACAACATGTACTACATAAATGGTGTTGTAAACCAACTAAATAAAGATGGGTATGAAAAGATAATATGTATTGTGTAGTAAAAAAGAGCAATTCCTTTAGTCAGCTTTAACTGAGCTTGCAAAACCTTCAGCATGAAAATTAAACCCACCAAGAAAGCTGATGAAAGTCGAGTGGATATTTCCCCTCGTCCCTACAAGCAGACGGTTACACACACTTAGAAATTTCGTTAGACTTGGCTTGGCTGGCTATCTGTTTTGTATTGTTTACCAGTGTTTTCATAGCTATGCCTGACTGAATGTCTGTCCATTTCTCTGTTCTTTTGTTTGTTTTTTTTTTCGTAAAAAGGCTGCTGTTAGGAATTGTTGAAATGCTTGCTAATATTTTACTGTTATTATTTATTTGATGGTATGTATGTATGTATTGTAGGTATTTTATTATTGTTGTTGGCGTTGTTGTCGCATATTTGTTTCCGGTACGGCATTGTTCTGCCATAACGACATTTCACAATAATTGAAACGGAAGTTTTGGTTTTGTCAGTTTTACTGAATGTTTAACTTTCTTACCCTCTCCAACCAAAGCTGTCACTTTCTCTCTTCCTCATTGTCTGGCATACTCATACTTCATAATCTATACTTCTGCAGATAAACAATTGGAAAAAACTATGTACATATGTATGATGCATGAGCTTGTAAACCAAATACTAAAAAGTGAGAGCGAGACTGGCTTTTTTCGTGTCCTCACTTTAAATTTGCTGCAGGCAATTACGAATAAATTTCTTCATACTCTCTGCATTTGAAAGCCGATTTTTTACTTTTAATAAGTATGTAGGTATTTTTATTCTTGATTTAAATGTTTAGAAATCATTCAAGTTTTGGAATTTTTGATTGTTAAGGCCTTAACTAACATTCCTTATCCTTTTTGTTTTTTTTTTAATTGTGTTGTTGTGACCAACCAGCATGATGCCTTATTAAATCGTTATTGTTTGTGTAAATCTTTCCACATAAAATTCCATTCCATTCCTTTCTTACATTATTCTATGATTTTGTGCAAATTATACATACAATACATGTGCATTGTTTGGAATTTTATGATTTATGAGGTCAAGTGTTATGTTAATAAAAATATAACAAAAGGTCTAGGAAATTAAATCAATTTAAACGGATATACAATATGTACATATGTATGTATAGTTTGAGAGGGCTTACATTGATTATAATGATTATAATGAAATGAATACAAATGGAAAATCCGTACAATTTGCATAACATGACAATGGGATTCAATGAAATAAAATGAAACAATTGATTATTGAAACAAATATGGGGACGATATTGAATATGGTAATTGAAAATTTAATTTAATTTTAAAATATTTTATTTTTTAACCAATTATTAAACCATACGTACCTTTACAAAAAGTATTATAAATATATATGTATAGTTAATGTGTAATAATATACAAAACATTTAATTTAATTTATTAATTAATAACAATTTGAATTTTTTTATTTTCTTTCAGAGTTTCAATACAAACAAAAATCAAAACATTTTGGATTTAATATCACCTTAAAGCCTGAAATACAAACTATCACAGAAAGGACAACTAATTTTTGGAAATCTATATATTTTTGCTGCTAAAACTCTAATTTAAACTATTCAAACGCTCTTTATATACCGATAAAAAATTAGAATTATTAGAACTTTTCTACACTCGAAAAATAATAAAAAAACAAAATTAAGGAAATTTTTTTAATCCCAATCCCACGAAAGCAAACAGAATAAAGGAATACGAATTAAAATCAGAATAGAAAAACTAAAAGGAACATCAAATAGACGTAATAATTTTATACCTCAACTCTTAAACGCTAAGATCACTAAATTGTAAATTTGTACTTAAGTGTTTAAATTTTAAGGTAAGTATGATGGTATTTGGTCTTCACAAACAAAATTTATTTCAATTCATTGTTTAATATCTTTTTAGGTTTACACTGAGAATAATAATAATAAAATAAGTATACATACGTACATACATACATACACTAAAACATACGTAAATAAGAATCTAGTAGTATCTATTAATTTATATTTTAAATATAAGTTGTATAGAAAAAATTTAGCTTCAAGCAACTTCATGAAAAGATTAAAGCAAAACAACCACAAACACAACAACAATTAATATTAGAATATAAATTACAAAAATAACAAAAAAAAACTAAGAACAACCAACCAACCACCCGGAACAATAAAATTTTTATAGAAAATAAAAATCATTTGCTTTCTAGCAAAGAGTCACTAGATTTTAAGTTCTTCTTCAATACACACTTTAATCCAACCCAATAACGTACACACACCCCCACACAAAAAAATTCTACAATATGACTATGAGTACAAATAACTGTGAAAGTATGACGTCATACTTTACCAACTCCTATATGGGCGCCGATATGCACCATGGTCACTATCCGGGTAATGGTGTTACAGATCTCGATGCCCAACAGATGCATCACTACAATCAGACACCAAATCATCAAGGCAATATGCCTTATCCACGTTTCCCGCCTTATGATCGTATGCCCTACTATAATGGCCAGGGTATGGACCAGCACGGTGTCTACTCACGACCAGACAGTCCCTCCAGTCAGGTAGGTGGCATGCCACCTTCGCAGGCGAATGGTGGTCAAATGGTTGGACAGCAACAACAACAACAACAACAAGCTCAGCCTACACAGCAACAACCATTAAGTGATGCCCACCAACAACATCATCCGCAAGTGACGCAACAGGTGACAACGCATCAGCATCTGCAGCAGCAACAGCAACCTGTCGTCTATGCCAGTTGTAAACTGCAAGCAGCTGTCGGTGGTCTTGGTATGGTGCCCGAAGGTGGTTCACCACCTTTAGTTGATCAAATGGTGGGACCGCATCAAATGAATCCACAGATGACGATGCCACATCATATGCAACATACGCAAACTCAGGTGAGTAGTAGAGAACAAATTTCAGAAAAAACAAATCCGAAGCCCTTTAATAAAAAGTAAATATTTCAAAATGGAACTTTCCGGAATCCATTCAAGATAGACTCCTGTGCATAGTCTTTCAAAACCTACAAGACGATTTCACATTTTTTCAATAAAATTTCTTCATAAATGTAGTCATTGAGCTGTAATTCAGTACTCGATAGTAGAGAGCTAAAATGAAAGAAAACACATTGACTTTATGGAATACAATGTCAATTGAATTCCTCCTCATTTCTTTCTGTCTATTGTAACTATTTTTCAATATTTATATTGATCGGGCTATACGAGTAGACTTGTTACAAAATTTTTATAAAATAATTAAACAAAATTAAATACTTATTCAATCATACTTATTCAACAATACCCCGATCTTGTCTATCCTATTCATTTTAGTTGGGTTACAATGATGTCGGAGTACCCGATGTTACGGAGGTAAGAGTCCTTTTCTTTTTTTTTTTTTTGAAACGTACTCCAGTAAAAATTCTCTTTTCATCTTCTGTTTGTCTTCTTTGTACAAATAAACTTTCATTTCCTTTGGTATACAGTTTTCATTTTGTTTTTAATTTTTAAATTTTAGTTTAAATCTCTTCATACTTTCATTTGTATTGTAACGGATTGATGACTTTATTTTGTAAAAGTTTACTTTTTTATTTTCTATTGTATCTTATGAAAAATGCTAAACGAGTGCAAATCATTTTTAATTTAGGTCCATCAAAATCATCATAATATGGGAATGTATGGTCAACAACAAGGCGGTGTACCACCTGTTGGCGGAGTACCACCTCAAGGCATGGGTATGCATCAGGGTCAGGGACCACCACAAATGCATCAAGGACATCCGGGTCAGCATACGCCACCATCACAAAATCCAAATTCGCAACCATCAGGGATGCCTTCGCCTCTGTATCCCTGGATGCGAAGTCAATTTGGTAAGTGTCAAGGAAAGTGATCGACAATTCCACGAAACGTATAAAGTGGAATTTTTTTCTTCTACTCAAAAATCGTAGTTGTTTGAGCGTAGTTAGTGAGTTTAATACTTAGGGATGCCAACTTGTTGCTTAAATATTTTATCTTAAGAATATTTTGAATTGATTTTCAATTAATTAGCCTCTGAGACAAAAATATTAAAAAACATTTTCATTTGAATTGTGAAATTTGATGGAAACTAATGTATAAATTACACTTTCAAACAATGAAATGGATAGCATTGTTGTTGAAAATTAATATTAAATGAAAAGACTAGGGGGTGCCATATTAAATTGTTGATGTGAATAAAATGCCTTAGAAAAGTTAAAATATTGCTCCATTTGTAAGAAGTTATGTGAACCTTTTTTCTATTTCAATCAGAAAAGGTCTTGTTGCTTCAGAAAGCCTATAATTATTGATCATGTTCCACCAAGTTTGTAACAAGCTGTCTCGACTAAAAACATAAAATGGTTTTCTTTCACCCTTTAGCGATTCAATAAGCCAGTCATTATAATAATAGCGTTATTTGTAGATCCAAATGAAAGGCTGAATTTTTTTTAGGTTAGGTAAGGTTAGAGGACGTGTACTTGACAATTAAGACAAGTACAGTACCCGGAGGTCGAATTGACCCATTGTAAAACGTCCTAGTTTCTCACACCACTTATGTTGTGTGTGTTAATTTTATACATGAGTGGTGGGACCTACAGTTTAAAGTCGACTCCGAACGACAGATTTGTATTTATTGAGAAACTTTTCATGGCAATTTTTATTTACTCTCAGAGTTTTTGCCAGAAATCTTCTGAGAGGAAGTCGCCGAAAAAATACTTTTTGTATTTTGTCTTTGTTGCCTGGCCTGGGGCTCGAACCCAGGCTTTTGCGTCTAATAAGCCAACACACTACCTACTAGACTACGGCGACTTCAAAAAAAAAATTTTAAGTTACTAGATTTTATTGACTGCTAAAGTCAAACGTCCGAAAAGCAACATTGAACGATCAAGTACTTTTCATTATTTCCTATGATTATGCATTTAAATATATATTAATTTAAATTTCCAATTGACTAATTTTTATTTTCAAAACCAAAAACATTTTCCCAACAAACTATACACAGTATTACCACACAATTTAATTTCATTTGGCAACCCCAATTGACATTAGAAATAAAATTCAATTGCATTGTAATAATTTTAAAGATCATGGTTACCAGAGATCAGCAATGAATCGTTTTTTCGCTACTCATAACAACTCATGAAATTTTGAATATAAGTGAGTCAACAATATCGAAATTTAACTATGTACTCTGATTCATTGATACTAACTACATTCATTCATTTCATTTATAAGTACAGGTTGCAATGAGTATGCATACAACGTTGACCTCAAACTCATACCATTCGAAATATGTTTGATTCATAAGCCTACTTATTTAGATTCATAACTATATAAGAAAAATACTTATAAATTATTCGAATGACTCGAATCATTCATCAAAATTTACAATCTTAGTTATTGTTGCATTTACAAAAAAAGAAAAAAGACACAAGCAAAAAAGACATAGCACCAAGCAGAGCAAACAGAGTATTTTAGTGTTCGTATGCGATTCATACTTATTTTGTGTTTCGTGTACGAGTATATGTTGAGTTATGGAGGGTCAAAATCAATAACATCATACGTGTTGTTAAGTATGAATATGATGAGTACTTCAAACTTTGAAAACGAGTTGAGGTTCCATAATATTAAAATAAGTATGAATGCGTATAAATATCAGAAATTATGAGTATGATTCGATTCTACTCATCTTTTTTAATACTCATTGCTGATCTCTGATGGTTACATATTAAAGTAGAAATAACGCATAGACAGACAAGTTCTCTGGCATCAAATCTATCCATTTCTATTAAATTACAGAGTTTCCTCAATTCAATTATTTTATGTTGGCATTCCTAAAATAAATGTCGTTGTAAAGTAGTTAGATTTGGAAATAAATTTATGATTAATTATTATTCCTTTTTTTAGTATTTAATTAATTTTGATTTTATAATTTACAAAAAAAAAGTTATAATTTAATTATTTTAAAATGCGAACAAAGTAATTAATTTTTTGGAAAAAAATGAATGGCTTTACTTAATAACTTTCGTTCACTGGAGTCTTGCAATTAAACAATTAGAAATCCGAATAGCGGATCACATTAGTTGCCATACTGTTTGGTTTGGTTGCTGTCTTTGCTTTGCTAAAGTTTCAAAAATTAACGTAAGGTGGTGCCAGACGTTCATATATTAAGAGTTTGAGGCTTAGAATTAACAGAAGAGGCGCTGACTATGATGTGATGAGTTTTATTTTAATTTGAACAGAGGAACATATTAACAAATTACATACATACTACCATATATAAATAATATAAACATACATACACATTTTTTCTGTCATTGAATTTGAAATTTTGAAATTTATGGAGTCTGATTTACAAATAATGCTGATTTTTAAAATATCTCCTTAAATTTATTAATGCAAAGATGTAAGAAATGTGTTGCCGTAGAAAGAGGCTTTCCTTTAAACGAGACTGAAATGAGATCAAAACTACAGTAAAGAATAGATCGCCATACTTACAGAACGAAAGGAAATATATCGCAAAAAACTCGTTGTTTCAGCACAATGAGTTGAAATTTATCAATTGGCTTATGCCATAATAAATAAAATTATTTTTAATTCCAGGTGTTGAATTTTATCTAAATCTAAAGAAATTTGTCAAAGAATACAGCAATGTTTTCCTGAACTGTCTCAACATACTCGTGCTGAAGTTAACGAATTTATACTTGTTTTAACATTTATTTTATCAAACTCTTCATTAAAACTGATGCTGATCCTAAAAATGAGTTGAAACAGAAAAAAACTAAGACAGTTTTTTGACGGTTTTAACTCTTTCTGATGTATTGTGTATTGGCTGTGATAACCGTATATGTCATTAGGAAACCAAAAATTGTCTTTAGAATAATTTTCTTCAAGGTGTTCTATATTTATTTTAACCCCGTACCACCTTTTTAAGTTATTTAATTACTCTATTACCTTACCTGTACCATTAAATTGGTCAATTGCTAAATAAAACATTTCCTTTTAAAGCAAATTACTGCGAAAATAGAATATATTTTGCAACTTCGCCTTGAAGAAGGCAACTGTGAAAGGGCGTGATAGAAGTAAAGAAAAATTTATGGGCCTTAACCAATCCATCAATCGATTTGCAAACTACATTAGCAAAGAACACCAAGCAGGTCATAGGTAGGTGAGCTACCTGACATTTGCAAAATTTGCAATTAAGAATACTTTTTCAAAATACGAAATGTGAATATGTAAACCAAATCAATATTCATTGCATTCAGAAAAGAAAGAGGAAAGTAGTAAAATTTTTGTCGATTTAAAGGATTCTTATGAAATAGGCTTAAAAAGGCTGAAAAAGGGATTAAAAATGCTTTGCTTCACTTTTAGATGGTGTTTTAATTTTCCATTTAAAGGTCAGCCACTCATTATACTACGCAAACAGTTTGTTTTCAGATTTTTGCAAAAGAAATTTTCAAAATTAGAGCGTAACTAATAAGAGCATGTAACAGCTCAGCATGTTTTCGGCGTAAATTAACTTCAATGATGTAAAATTTTATAATATTTTCATGACTGTGTGTGTGTGACTGAATTTTGAAGTGTTTCCGTAAATCGTACTAAACATGTTAAACTGAGAAGCCATGTGTTTAAATTGAACGTTACGGAATTTGAATAAATATCCTCCAAAATTTTTTTCTCGTTCCTTTTATAGGGACACAGGATTTATATTTTATTTTTAAATTGTGTGTGTGTGTGTTTTTGTTTTTGGTTTTTTCTTTGTGGACTACAAACATTTGTTTCTGTAGTTTTACTTCATTTTTTTTCGTGTTCTTGTTATTGTTGTTGTTATTGCTAGATTGAGATGTAAAGCAAAATTGATTACAGCCATTAGTTACACGTTATGTGCTGCAATGGATGCCATCAATTTATTAATCTTTGGAACACGACGGTTTGTTCGCCGATTTTTTTTTATTTTTCGCCTTTTTTTCTGTCCAGCTCAACAAACGAAATATTCTCTTGTTATTTGTAGTTGTTTAGTCCGTCGTTGCTGTCTGTTGTCCAAATACAATTCCATTCCATTCATTCATGTTTTTGTAGTTTTTGTGGCATAAGAAAAAAAAACTCTGAAAAAAGGAAAAAAAAAGTTAAAGGAAAACACACGCATTGTAAAAATGGTTGAAAGTTTTATATTAAAAACAGTCGCATCTTGTTGTTTGGGCCTTAAAGAGAACGTTCACGCTAACAGTAAAACGACAAGACAACTTAAGTATAAATTCTCGAATATCAATTGAAGGTAACAACACAAGTTTTAAATATTATGGATTAGAATTATGAATTATATTTTTTTTTTGAGGCATGCAGTGTATTTCACATTTCGTTGCAATATTATTGACTATCAGAGTTTTTACCAGAAATCTGCTGAGAGGAACTCGCCAAAGAAATATTTTCATATTTTCGATTTGATGTCTGACCTGGAGTATGAATCGAGGCCTCATGTCTAATAAGCCAACGCTCTACCTACTAGACTACGGCGACTTCTATGTTGAAATATTGTTGTTCTATTTCTTATGAACAATGCAAAACCTTCGTCATTTCTTGCCAATTGCTTTGTAAATAATATTCAATAGCATTTACACACTTATTGAATTGTATTAAGAAATCAAGTTATGTTCAGATACTACTTTTATCGTGTTGAATTATATGGAACACATACCATCCATTTTTATTTCAACTGATTTTAAGTCAATAGTTCAGTTTATTAATTAGAAGTTGAATGTGTTCTATAGACCCTAAAAAATACAAAAACTTGATGTCATACAAAACAAAATATTGAATTCAATTTTCACTGTCAGTGTGCCACGTAATAAATAAATATCACACAGCAACATTTTAAGGAGCTTTTTTTTTTTTGAAAAATTTTTATCCACAAGCAGTCGTTTGAATTGGCAATCAACAGTGGTTATCATTGATTTGCATACAATAAAATTCTTAGGTGATGCCTTGTTTTATATAAAATGCAGTTTTTGGCCCACTGTAGTTTGTCGTTTATAACCACTTAACGCCTGTTTAAGTTGCTTGTATCCATTAAAATTATAAATGGCCAACTACGGTCTCCAATATCATGATGAAAGTAAAAAAAAATCAAAAACGAAAACAAAAAAAAATCCAAAGATAGTCAAAGATATATACAGAGACACTAAACTAAAGTCCCATAAACGTGACTAAGTTCTAAAATATGTTTTTCGAAAGCAAGAAACCCTTGAAAACTATAAAAGATTTAAAAGAGACACACAGAAAGAAGTTTTAAGTTCAGCTTCACTTTGATCTGAGGTCACGATTTCGGACAAAATACAATATAAAGTGGGTATGAAAATGAGCCCTTTGAAAAACGCAACCACTGCGAGGCCAACATTGTTTGCTGCTTCTTCCTAAAATTAAGATGTTATAGGGAATTAACAAACCAAGAGATTAAGTTACTTTTTATAAATTTTTATTAAACAAAAAAAAAAAATATTTTCACATTGGTTTTTAGACAATCAAGTTCTGGAGGATTAAAAAAAGAAATGTTTTTCCTGTTTAAGGATATTTTTTATTTTGTTGTTTTTCTATTTCCTCCATTTGCATGTTGGGGTCATAAATTCTTGCTCCTTAAGCGACATTCAACAAATTTTCGCAACAAGTGTCTGCTTTTTTCTGTAATTTTTTATTCCTTTTCTTTTCATATTTTTTTTTCGCAATAATTCTTCTGTTTATGGTACGAGAATGAAATAAATTTGTATGCAACACTTGGAATACAAATATTACGAAATTGTTACATGCAGTTTTCTTTTTTTATTCCTTTTTCCTCCTTTTTTTATTCTCGTTACTTGAGTTGATAATGTGCACATGTTTCAGATATTAAAAGTCAACATGTATGTACTTGTGCACATAGAATATAAGGCAGGCTGGTTACCATTCAGCCAAGTAGGCAGCAGCCAGGCAATCCATACATACATATGTGAAAATTTAATACATATGAAATGTTATAATATTTCTAATAATGGAGTCACAATTTTGTAGAATCTTTTCAAGCAAGCGAAAGCAACAGAATGTGTTAAAATGTAGGTTGAAAGGATATATAAAGGAAATTCAATGTTAATAATTAGATAGGAACACAATTTTGTTCCTGAAACATTGAAATTGAAAAATTGACAACGTTTCCTAAAAGAAGGAAAAGGAAGAATATTTTAAATTAAATACTTTTTGTTTAGTTAGTTTTATATTTTATTTTCAGTTTATTTTGCTTTATTTTTACTTTGTAGGTGATTTATAGGATTTAATTAACATTTGAGACATGACTATTTGTGTCATTATACTTACTGATCGGCTAAACTGATATACATAACTTTAGGAATATACGTACGTAACATTACGTAACATTACGTAATTGGTCATTACAACCCTTCAGTCAGGATTACGACCTAGTTTCTCACACCACTTATGTCGTGTGTGTTAATTTTATACATGAGTGGCGGGACCTACAATATAAAGTCGACTCCGAACGACAGATTTTTGAGAAACTTTTCATGGCAATTTTATTTACCCTCAGAGTTTTTGCCAGTAATTTGCTGAGAGGAAGTCGCCGAAGAAATATTTTTTGTATTTTATTTTGATGTCTGGCCTGGGGCTCGAACCCTGGCTTTTCGTCTAATAAGCCAACAAACTACCAACTAGACTACGGCGACTTCGATCTTTAGGAATATAGCGATCTATTATTACAGCAATACCTCAGTTTGTGTCGTGCTACATACATACATACATAATTGGCCATTACAACCCTTCAGTCAGGATTACGGCCTAGCTTCTCACACCACTCATGTTGTGTGCGTTAATTTTATACGTGAGTGGCGGGACCTACAGTTTAACGTCGACTCCGAACGACAGAATTTTGAGAAACTTTTTCATGGCAGTTTTATTTTACTCTCAGAGTTTTTGCCTGAAATCTGCTGAGAGGAAGTCGCCGAAGAAATATTTTTTTTTTTCATATTTCATTTTTGATGTCTGACCTGGGATACGAACCCGGGCTTTACGAATAGTAAGCCAACACACTACCTACTACACCACGTGCTAACGTTCCAAAAAAACACGAGGCAAATTAAAACGACGCAAAGTGAATTATGATTTTCTATAGCAAACCATGTAAAAATCGAAGATAGGTTCCAGAGTTAGGAAAATACTATTTTTTGAAAAGAAAATTGAACAAAGTAAACATTAAAAAAACAAAAATAATATAAAATTTTATTAAAAACATTCAAAAAACAAATTCAATTAAAATAAAATAAAAAATTCATATAATTTATAACACATTAATTGAAACTGAACTCTAAAATTAGAAAAACAAGATGAAAATAAAACTGTATTATTTTCAGTTAGAAAGGGAATCCACAAAAGTCGTGCCTTCTTTTAGAAAAAAAAAAGGAAATTTCAAAAAAATAAAACTCGAAACCAAAACAATGCAACTTCGAAAATCTAACGACGCACAGTGAAAATTAGTACTAATTCAGCAGAGAGGCAACTTCGAAAAAACGTAAAACGAAGCTACGCAAAGCGAGGTATGGGTGTACTTTCAAAGTCAATACCATTCGACCTATCTTTGAAAGTCATTTGCCAATTTCCGAAATATTTGTTGAGTACTACTTCAGTATATTGATCTCGTAACAGACCAATTTTTTAGCATTAATTTAATAAATTTTTCAAATATTTTGCCTTTCCCATATTTTTTTTACGTTTTTTTTTTTTTAAAGAAATCTCTATAAAAGAAGAATAAAGTATGAAACTATTCAAAGTCATCTTCAAATTTTACTTAAACTTTTCATCGGAACTTTTTGGCTGCAACTACAAAATCCTTAAAGCCATAGGAAAAACTTTTACGTATTTTCTTCTTCTTGTATTGTTTTCACTTCATCTTTTCTAGGGGTCTTTGCAAAAAAAAAAAAGTTTTCTTTTTTTAGGAATTTCTTTTGCAACAATAGAAAAATGTTGAAGGAAAATCTACTTAAAGTGCGCTAACGCCAAGGATCTTTGCTTAATGTTAAGAAGACAACAACAACAATTACTTTAAAAGACGATTTTCTCAGCTTAATAACTATAAAAGAAAAACTAAAGTGACGTAAATGTCTTCGGAAAAATAAAAGCGGGAGTGCAAAACAAATAAAAACACAGCTTAAGAAAATTTTTGGGGGCATTTTCACATACAAAAGTTTAAGTAGTGACAAGTTGAAAGAAAAAAAAGAAAATTAAAATACAAGAGGTGGAGAATTACGGAACAAAACTTAAATGTATTTTTAAACTAAATTTTGTAAAAGAATGGTTTTAGTTGAACACTTCATGAATCTGAAATTCCGAATCTTTTACTGTAAAATTGCTCATGATTGCAAATCTTTCAAAATTTTCCCTTTAACGTGGTTTTGCTTCCCTTTTGTATTGCTTGCCAAAACATTAAGTGGAATTATTTAAAAAAAGTCCTCTTGATGTGGGCAGGGGTTTGTTTGAAAGTTAAAGGAAATTATCGTAATGGTTTTATAAAATTTTTATTTGAAAATTATGCTCCTCTTAAAAAATATAATGGCTGGTGCTTTTGTTTAGCCACAAACTTTCATTGGATAGTCAGCTGTTGAAGTTAATGGTAAACGCAATAAAGAAAAAAAGTGAAATAAATAACAGCCAACAGACTAAAATCAAGTTTAACGGTTTTATTTTTCACTTCCGTTTCCAACTTTTCATAAGTAAGCGGATCAAAAGATGATTTTCAAGTCGCTTAAAGCTTTTTATTATTATTTTCATTTTTTTTTTTAATCAAAAAGTATTTAAACTTTTTGTTTCGTGTTAAATTTTGCAAAACACACAATGAATACTAAAAAGTTAATACAACAACAATGTTTTTTTTTTGAATTAATCAAGAACAAGAAGAAGAACACCATGTGTCGTGTGTGAAGTAATGGTTAATGTTTATTGATTATGAATTTCTCTTTTATTTTACTTTGTTGTTGTTGTTTTTGTTTTTTATTACTGCTTTAGCCATTTTCATACGAAATCATATTTTGAAACAGAATTCCAATGGCTGCCGTTTCCCTTGAATCCACCAACATACGTGTGTGTATACTTATGTATGTAGGCAGCAGGCAATCACCAGAAATATTGTATTTTTCTGGTTGGTTTATACGAATAATCGCATGGCTAATACTCTCTTCAGCGATACGAATATTAAAATGATTGCCATTGTGTATACGAGACTATACGAGTATATCGTATAGTCTCTGTACAAAGTATACAAATTTTTTTATTTCATTTAATGTCTTCGTTCTATTTTCGTTTTCTTTTTGTTTTTTCTGGATTGTTGTTTTTGTTCGTTTGTTGGTCGTGCTTCACTGGACGCTTCGCAATGGGACATGGGCTTCACATGGTATGTTTTAGTCAGCTGTCAAATATTTTGACATGGGTTCCAAGCTGAAAATTCCAAAATGGTTAAAATTTTTCTATAGTTTTTCAACAAATACTGTTTGGTAACTGACAATCTTCGCCATACACATACATACATGCAAACATACAACAAATGTATTAACCAACCATTGAATAGAAATTAAAGAAATTAAATAAAAAACAAAAAGAAAAACAAAACAAGCAAATGTGAAAATACTATTGAAGAAACAAACTTCATTAATTGAAAATATGATATGAAACTAGGAACAGTTTTTCTATTAACAATCACTAATTTTTTGTAAATTTTTGAATTGTGCGTGTGTGTGTGTGTGTGTTGCTTTCAGTTTCGTAACAACAATTGGTTTGGTGTCTGCTTATCCGCCGACCATGACAGGGAAATTCTTTACACAATGGACGAAGGGTACCATTCGAATAGAATTTAAGACTGCTTAACCCTTTATTTTAGTCTTAGGGAAAAAAGAGAAATTAAAAATATTGTTCTAATTCCCTAAAGGTTCTGTAAATTACATTCGTTGAAATAAAAAATTATTTTCTTTTTTTAGGCAAATGAACACAAAAAAGAAGAGAAAGAAGAAAACTCTGAAAAAAATTTCTTAATTAAAATCCATACTTTTTATTTGTTTGAACAAATTTATAATCAAGTTTAGAAGTATTTTTGAATCCCAGGAAATTACTTGCCAACCAATATTCATGGCATAAGACTTTTTATGTTTCATTTTTATACTCTGTTTTCGTTTTTGTTTTTTTTTTCTTTTTCGTTTTGACTGACAATCTTTACTTTTTTGCCTGCATGTGCAAAATATACTAGTTTTTTCGACTTTTTCTAAAATAAAGTTCTGGCTTCTGTTCTAGTCTTTTTTTTTTGCCATAGATATTGTATACTCGTATGTATGGTCGGACACTGTCAAGAGCCATCAAACCATTTTTGCATTTGTTATAAAATATTTTTTCACTGATATTAGTAGCGAAAAAAAAACTTTATTTTCAACCATAACTCAAAAGAAAGAAAAAGCAAATGCCAGAGGTAAGGCAAGTTAGGTTTTATTAGGGGCCGAAATCTAAATACAGTAAAATTGAAAATATTTAAATAACAACTAAACATAAATAAAATGTGAAATAAATAAGGCCCACACTTTTAAAATTTCCCGATTCTTAACTGATAGATCAATACTTCTCCTGTCAATAGGCACGATCAACTGTTCATGTCAAAGTTTGAATGAGCTACGTTGCTTAGTTTGTGTTTGAAATCCATTGATAGGAGACTACTTCATTATTTGAGGCGCAAATCAATGTTGAAAAATTCAGTACTTTTGTACCTTTTCCAGTACTATTTCTATCCGAAATACTTTTTTGTTAATACATATTTTATATTTTGCGCTTTTCTACTAGTAATGCATTAGAAACATGTTCAACGTAAAGCTAAAGGTAGAATTAGGTTTTAGCCCCGGTTAGCCAAACGTCCTCGTAACGTATGTTCGTTTCTATAAAACGAAAAAGCAATGTGAACGCTTGCCGAGCCGTAATGTAATTCCGATAAGAATTCACATTGCTCTTCATATGCTAAAAACGAACATACGTTCGGTTACGTTCCATTGACGTTTGACTAAACGAGGCTTTCACGTTCTATAACGTTCCGTATCAGCTATTTTTTTTGTTTATGACAAACATGTATAAGTATTTAGTGTCTCTATTCCACTCCGTACGTGTATTTAATATAAACAAATATTTTTTTTACAAAAATACCATTTGATGCAAAAAAGTACTCTTTCAGTTATAGTTCAGTACCATTTTAAAATTTCACTTTTGCAACACTGTCACAAATATAAAAAACGACATTTTGTACAAAAATTACAAACATTCATAAATTAGGCTAAAATTTGCTCTCTAGTCCACTCTATTCTTTTGAATAAACCCGACACAAAATAAATGACTCAAAATATTTAAATGTTAACACTAGTCACTAATGAGTCAACTGTCATTAGTTAAGAGGCGAAAAGTAAAAAACCTGTTGCTAATTTTTATTGCCTTATTACCTGGGCATAGTGATTCAACTTAAAAATTATTTTCAGTTTACAATTTTAGAAAAGTCCTCATGACACCTTTGACAGAAATGTTAAAAAAATGATAATTTGGCTATTTAATAACACTTGTCTTGTTGTCACTTTAAGTTAATGAGATTCTTCCCTGATTGCAAATTTATTTAGGACAATTATTACAACTTGCCGTTAAGTAAAGGTAGGATTTTAACGGGCAGATGAATTGTTTCTCATAAGTGGACAATAAGGTAGAGTTGAGCGTTAAGCTAAAGATTAGATCGTCCTACCTGTAACTTTTAAAGTTAAGTTTATATTTCAACTTGCCATATTATATATTATTTTCATTATGGCAACTTCAAATATAAATAAAAGTAATTAAACACAAAAAAGAAGCTCGTCGTTGCCACTGCGTTTAAAATAATTTGTTTAGTTGAGGAATGTTATCGACATTGCTCCGGCACTCCAGTATTTTTGAAAAAGTTAACTTTATTTTAGTTTTAGGTTGTAATAACGAAAAGCAGTTAAAGGTGACTTTAAAGTTCATCTTAGCTAAAGTTACCTTTAACTAAACCCAACTTTAATGGTAAGCTGTAATAATGGCCCTTAGAAAACTAAACAGAGGTTTAGAAATACGAAATAATTAATAATCTTAGATCAACTGAATAGCGATTTCTTAGCCATGAAAACCATTACTTGGTACTTAAAATGTTTCATAATTATTTTATAAAACTCACCATAAACTGCGTAATGTGCCCTTTATTTACCCTCTCTGCATTGTTGAAAACTGCCATGATGGGTTTTAGAAAAAAAGTAACAGAAGTAGACTGTCGAAAAAAAGTTCAAATAACAGCTGAAATGTGTCAAAAAGTAAAATGAATGCGAGGGAAGTTGACTTTTGGGAATATCATTGGGTTTGGTTTGATATCAAACGCTTAAAACAGAAATTAAATAAAAAAAAAACGGAATATGCAAAAAATATTAAAAAAATGTTATTTGGGTACCTCCTTAGAGGATGTAAATGATGTTTTCATTTGTTTTGGCAATTTTCTTTTTGTATATTTTTTGAGGTCTTCCTTTTCAGTCTCTAAAGGCTTGAACTGAAACATTTTTTTTTTGCACTGGCCAATTGCTTTATTTCATTAATTTTTTAAATAAATTTAATAAATCTAATGAATGGAAATATTAAATAAATTAAAATAAAATAAAAAAAATAATAATAATAAAATGTAGAAAAGATACATACCCGTATTGATTAATTTCTTAACTTTACATGGCGATTACTTTTTTTTTATTAATTAAATCTCAGCTTTTTATGTTTGTAAAGATATCTCTCTTTGAAGATGATTTGGCAGTTTTACTGAAAAGAAAAAGTTCTTTATAAAAACCACAACTTCAGAAGAGGTGTGAGCAGGTAGAGAGTGCCACAAAGATTTCAAAGTTGGATTTTTTTGTTACTGCTTGATGACATTACAAATGCCACACACGAATTTATACTTCGTTTTTTTTTTCATTGAATTCGATTCTTTTTTTTTTTTTTCTTTTTGCAAAATATTTTTTTGCTGGCTGTTTTTGTTGTTGTCTTTGTGGCATAATAAATTTATAAACATTAATAATGTGTGCTTTTCTGGTAACCATTTCTATACTATGGACACACATAAAAAAACTTCTTGATTGAATTTTTCTTGTGTCTTCGACTGACACAATAATTGTGCCGGTTTTTCGAGGGGGATTTTTTGTAATTTCCGCAATTATAAGAACATTTAGAAAATTCTTACGCAGCACATGCATGGACACGTATACATGCACAAGTGATTTTGCTTTGTTGTTACACAAATCATCATGATTGATTTGAATTTCTTTCATTAGAAAACGTCGTCAAATTGTAGGCACCAATCTAAATAAAAAAAAAAAGAAAAAGAATATAAAAATCTTTAAAAAGAAAGAGGAATCTAAAACCCAGAACAAGTGTTTCTCTAAATTGTGTAATTTTTTTTATCAATCCCTTAAACGATAGGTGATTTCAAACTATCGATTTCAGCATAAGTGCTGACGATTTTGTTAATATAAATACGATAACTTAAGTTTGTAAAACTTTTTAAGGGAAACTGAAACTTCACACAATTTCCAATTACATTATAAATGTGTAATTATTTGATTTGCATCTAATACTGATAATAAAAAAAAAAATAAAAAAATAAGAAATAATTTTAGTTTCTTTGTCCTCTCACCCACAAAACTGAGTATACAAAGACAGAGCGACAACAGTGACAATAATAGTAATTTTATATTTGTTTTTGTTGTTTTTGTTGATTTAATACAATTTTGTTTTGTTTCATGTGAAAAAGAACAATTATTTTAACGATCCAAGATTCGAATCTAAAATAAAACAACAAATTTACGGAAGTAATTACAGGCGTATTATAATTTATTTATTTATTTTACACAATAATTTTGTTTTTTCTATTTTTTTGTTTTTAATGTAACAACGTTGTACCGAAAGCATACATACGTAGGTATGTAAGTCCCCCATTCACATAATGATTGTCAATTGTGAGATTTTACCAAAAAAAAAAATTTTATATAAAAGCTTAATTATTATCAATAAAGTAGTGGCCTAAAAATTTCTGGGTCGCATTGTCAATATTACCAAAAAGAAAATATTTAACGAATTTAAAATTTTTAAGAAAAAAAAAAAATGTACCTAATCAACGCCAAAATGTAATCAACTGTGAAGGAGAAAAAAGTTTCTTTTATTTGAATGAAATTAAACCACTTCCTGTTAATATAAACCTGAAGAAGTAGTAAAAAAAAAAATATCGTACGATAGAAATCCATAGAAAATCCAAATTTTTCTTTGTTCTGTTAATGACATGGCCAAATTCAGTTAGAGATGTTTTGCTTTTCTCTCAGAAGAACGTCTTTTGGTTTGTACGTATTTCTGAATTTAACCTAAGGCGGCCATATTTAATCATTGGCTGATGTAAATAATTGGATTTGTGGGGAAACAAAAAAAATTTTGTTTTTTCTACATTTTCTTCTATTTTTGCGTTTGTTTGATCCATTTGTTTTTGCTGCTTGTTTTTCACAATATGAGTTTTAAAACAGACCTGTAAGAGAATATTCACTATTCTATGATTCTTTTGAATATAGAATATGAATCAATAATATTAGGAATACATATTTGGTCATTTAAACCCTTTATATTACGACCTAGTTTCTCACACCGCTTATGTTGTGTGCGTGTTAATTTTTTATATGAGTGGCGGGGCCTAAAATTTAAAGTTGACTCCGAACGACAGATTTTTGAGAAACTTTTCATGGCAATTTTATTTACCTTCAGAGTTTTTGCCAGAAATCTGCTGAGAGGAAGTCGACGAAGAAATATATTTTCATATTTCGTTTAGTTGGAGATGCCTGATCTGGGGTTTGAGCCGAGGCCTCACGTCTAATTGGCCAACACACATCCTACTAGATCACGGCGACTACAATATTATGAATAGAATTTCTAAAGAAATTTGGTATAGTCTAAATGGTCATTAATCAAGAACAAGAGTTTTAAATTAAAACAATAAATCATCGACTTTACTGTTTAAATTTTGTTATTTATTTGATGATCATGCCAAATCCTTCACTACTTTATATTTAATTGGAATTTCATTTTTTTTATTAGATTGAAATAATACGCATTATATTCCCAATATTTTGTGGAAGGAATCCATAAATTTCCGAAAGGATGGGAATAAATCGTAGCTTTTGATGGACAATATATTTATAACACAAATGACGAGTTCTGAGTTATACAACCAAAATAATATCCAAGTATTCAGAAACTTATAATGTTCTAAGTATGCTAATTTAAGAGATTTTCCCAGCAATATTTATATTTTAATTCCAGAAACAATACGCAAAATGTGTTTAAAAACTTTGTTTAGAGCTGTAAGACCAGATGCAGGCAACTCATTAGAGCCAACAGGTTCATTGGACTGCAAATGTAAAGAGACATTTGTATGCGCTCCGGCGATGTTAATGAACTTACTTTACTTACGCTGGACTGATCAATCAATTTTAAAGACTCATTTTTACTCTCATCATATTACTTCCTATAATAAATTAATGATTTCTGTAAATAGAATTTAAAATTGACTCCTTTATTTCTCTGCATTTGTAAGCTTTCTTTATGGACTATGATTTGTTTGAGTTCGTATTTCTGTTAAGTTTAATCTGTATGGATGAAATATTTTTTTCTTTTTTTGTTTCATCATTTTGGTTTAAGACGATCTCCCATTGTGATGGTACATCACAGAAGTTTATGATTTGGATTTGTTTGTGCTCAGTTTCGGTTGATTTTAGCTTTTTTTTTTGTTTTGTTGTTTTTTTGTGCAGATTTCTTGAATGAAAGCATGCCAGCCTTAAATACAGTTGATAAATTACGCAAAATGTTATGAAAAAAAAAAATACAGAAACAAAAAAAAACAAAAATAAAATATTAAAAGACGAACATCAGCAAAGACTTGAAACGACGAGCAGTATACGATAAATATGAGTTTTACACCTTGAAATATTTTATGTGAAATCTTCTATGGATTTCTGTTATTAAAACAACATAACAGAAGTAGCAAGTAAAGATGGGTAGTAGTGGTATTCGTAGATTTTTTTTTTTTTTTTTAATGCCGAGAGGAAGGGCCGTTATAAGCAAAATTACATTTTAATGACTATGGTTTTAAAGATGACCTGAAGTTAAACAAAAAAAGAAAAAATAAATAAATAAATAAAATAATAAATAAAAAAAATATTTCCAAATGGCACAAGGCGCCTTTAACGCGTTTATCATTTTATTTTGAAGTTTGTTTTCCACTACATCGGCGAGTGTTTATGTTCATTTTTTCAAATTCAAGTATAAAGTGATAAATTTGATTAAATTGATATTGTTCGTCAAATTTCAAAGCCCATATACAATCTATATACATATACACAAATACAAATACACAATAAAAAGGAAAAAGAACGGCCTCTATATTAATGAAAAATTGATGCAATCATATGGATCTTTAGTTGCCTGTGTTAGAAGTGTCCGAACAAAATTACTTTCAAAAATTACATTCAAATACTTTGTAAAAAAAAAACTAAAACTAAAACATAAAAAAAAATTAATATTATTAGAAATAATAACTTCGCTTCGTTTGTTGTTTATATCCCCCCTTAAAAGAAAATTTATATCAATTATTTTACTTTATAATAAAATTTTTTTTATTTTTCAAGTTGTTTTTCCGACTATATATTGCACATGTAATATTTTTTTCTTCTGTTTTCATTTTTGCTGTTACTTTTGATATGAAAACGTATTGTAATTAAATAGCGATTAGGCCACCATTTTTTTTTATTAAAGAATAAGAAGAGGAAAAAAATAATAATAATTTTTAACAGTAGTTGAGACGGTTTTTTTCTCTCTTTATTACTTTCCATATAAAATAAAATTGGCCATTGGCCATGTCTTACTATAACCTCAACCACCACTGTTGGTCGATGGCCACAGGTTTTGATAATGAAAGTCTGGCAAATGGGTGCGTTTTGTAGTCTGTTTCAACTTAAACTCAAAGGAAATCATTAAAAATAATTATATTTTATGGCTTTTGTAGTATAAATTAATATTACTTTTTAATTATGGTTAAATTATTAAAGAGAAATAAAAATTTTATTTTATAAAATAACTAATGTTTTTGAAAGATAAATACATACATACATGTATGTACATACGTACATGTATCTATGTATGCATGTATGTACATACTTCAAATTTTGAAAATAAATAACTATTAGCAAATACCATGCGATGCGAGATTTTGAATATAATATTCAAAAACTTCCGCGTACAAATAATTTTGCAATATTTTACTATTGTCCACAATAAAAGTATTAAATTATTTACAAGTTTAAGAATTTTGAAATAAATAAAAGATCAATATAAATAAATAAAGAAAGATCAATAGTACAGATAGCAAATATCTGCATTGATTAATTAAAAATATTTGGAGATAAGGTCGGGTCGGTTATGAAAACGTCTGATGTGTTGTTTTGTAGTTATTGAGTAATTTTACTAGGCTCGTTGAAGGCTTGTGATCGAAGTAATATAACAATATAATAATATAATATTTCACAGACTCGTCAACGAGTCTATACTATTAAAACGAAAGATAATATTTTAATATTTATCTAATTATTAAGAAAAAGTAATTAATAACAGTTTTAGGGCCAGTATAACAACTTGCCGTTAAACTTAGGTTTAGTTAAAGGTACCTTTAGCTAAAGGGAACTGTAAAGTTACCTTTAACTTATTTTCATTATTACAACTTTCAGATAAAATAAAGTTAACCTTTTCAAAAATACGGCAATGGGGGAGCAATGTCGATAACACTGCTCAAATTAAACAAGTTTTATTTAAACGCACTGGCAATGTCGGGCTTCTTTTTTTTTTTTTGTTGTATTTAATCACTTTGTTTATATTTGAAGTTGCCATATTGAAAATAATATGTATGTATGGCAAGTTCAAACATAAACTTAAATTTAAAAGTTACCAGTGGGATGATCCTCCATTTAGCTTAATGCTCACTTCTACCTTAATAATTAAAGGTAATTTATCTGTTAAAATCCTCCGTTTAGTTCACGACAAGTTGTAATAATGGCCCTTAAAATACATATTCGAGAACAGCAATCTAATGAGAGATCAACTAACTTAAACACTATTAGATATTTCTGAGAGATATTGAACTGAGATTTTATTATTGATTTTTATTAGTTGACATAACCTAACCTAACAGTGATAATTAAAAGTTCCTTTAGTCACATAACTTTTGATCTTTTAGTAATGATCTTTGTTGAAAAGTCGTCGTCGCCTCTAATCAAACTAATTCAACAATTGCAATATCAGAAATAATCGAATTATAAGCGATTTATTTCTACGCCATCTAATAAAACACATCACATCACCTTATGCGAAGATTGAAAAATGTACTCAGAAATCTGTATAAAATTTTAAAGGTGACACTTGCATTCAAATCTTGATTGATGGCACTTGTCTAGTAAACGTGCAAAGTGCATCATGCATTTCCTTTTCCCCCCTCTACTTTGGCTGAATTTAAGAGCCAAAATGAGACAAAAAAAAAATTACAACGAATGTTACCCAAACAACAGATACAAATTCAGGCAGTGATGGTTTAATGTGATGCAAGTCTTTAAAAGACGTTTCTAAAGACAGTGCGTATAATTATTTAACATTTGGATTTTAAAATATCAAAGGAATTAAGAAACAAAAAAATAAAAAAAATAAAACAAAAATAAGCAAGAAAGACAGTGAAACGGCAAGGTTGTATGCAAGATTTGTATCTTTTCCATTTTATTTAGAAAGATTTTTTCATTCTCTGTGTTTCTTTTTCGGGTTGTGATTGTTCTGTATTAGTATGGGTGTGGATATGAGCATATATGTAGCGTTTGATAATGAGCATAAAATCCCATTTTGAATGATACGGCGACCATACCCAACACATGTTGAGAGTTTGACAAGTACAAATGCTAAAAAGGGGATTCAGAAATTATTTTTTATTTCAGATTTTTGTAGGATCGGTTTCATTTTTTTGTTCTCAAATATTTGTGTTCTCTTCTCTTTGTCTTTTTTTCTTATTTTTTTTTCTACATGTAAAAGAATAGCATGTTTTATAATTATTTTTAGGATGATTTTTTTTTTTGGTTTTATAATTTTTGAAATGTATTTTTTCTTAATTATATTGTTGTAGTTGTTGTTGCTGCGTATTTAAGTTGATTGCTTATTTGTTTTTATTAAAATTAAAAGAATTTTAAAATAATATTATATTTTGTATCTTTTATTTGCTTACAACCAACAGAACGCAAACGTGGCCGTCAAACTTATACACGCTATCAGACGTTGGAGCTGGAAAAAGAGTTTCATTTCAATCGCTATTTAACCCGCAGAAGACGAATTGAAATTGCTCATGCCTTGTGCCTGACCGAAAGACAAATCAAGATCTGGTTCCAGAATAGACGTATGAAATGGAAAAAAGAAAACAAAACAAAGGGTGAACCCGGTTCAGGAGGTGAAGGTGATGAAATTACACCACCAAATAGTCCACAATAAAATTACCAACTACTCCAAGCATAACCACAGACATTATTATAAAAACAAAATAAAAATTATGGAAGAAACGTTAATTCTCTCAAAATTATTAATAAAATTAACAAAAAAAAAAAGAAAAGAAACAAATATACTTTCAAAGGGTTACTTTTTATTTACGGAATTTACGGAATTCACATTTAATTTATTTTAAAATTCACTGATTTGGAAAAGAAAAAAAAATTTATTTGCATTTTACACAAGATTGATTGATGATATTCAAATGAAATTGAATTGAGAATTTTTTATTATTCTAAAACATTGTCAAGAATATGTTTGACCGTCTAATTACAATGCAATTTTACATTCTTACGTTATTTAAAATTATTTTTCAATACAATTGAATTTCTCCTCAAAATTTAAAATATATTTTAATATTTTTATTTTATTGAATGCAAATTGGCAATGATTTGCAGCTCTTTAGATATAAAAATTATTAAGGAACAGAAATTATTAATCAATTCGCTCAATAATTGTGTTCAAAACTAGAACAACAATCTTGTATAAAGTACAAAGAACTTTTTTAAAGGTTTTCACTGTAATTAATTGATGAATTGCTAATTATTAATTACTTAAAGTTTTTTTCTTTTTCTTTTTTTTTGCAACCTTATTACTTTGAACATAAACGAAATAGAGAAACTTGTTTTATTTTTTATTGTAATTTTATTTAGTATCTATCTATCTATCTGTAAAATATTATAAAGGAAAAAAAACAATATTAAATAATGAAAATAAAACAAAATAAAATAGTAAAGTAAACTCAAACAAAACCAACTCATGTGACCTCAAATTTAAATAAGTTATTTAATATAAAAACGATAATTAAATGAAAATGAAAGTTAAATATAATTTTATTGTAATAATAAGTAAACTATATTATTATTATTATTATTCTAAATATAAAATCATAAAGAAACCCTTAGATTTAATACCATATTAAATGAAAAAGAAACGTTACTTACAAAAAAAAAAAAAAATAAATAAAAAATAAACAAAAAAATTAAAAAAAATTCATTAAGAAAAAGAAAAACGTTGCAATGTATAAAAATTTAAACAATATGACGGTGTATTAAACGAACAAATATTTTTATTTATATTTATAAACAAAACAAAACAGAAAAATAATAATAAAAAAAATAAAAAAAACTAATTAAATTATAATTAAGATGTAATGTATTAATTTATCTTAGAAAAACTAACAAAGAACAAAAGCAATTGCATGTTTTTTTATAATTGAACATTGAAATTATTAAAGGAACATGAAAGTTTTTGTTTTTCTTATTCAATCAGAATTTGTGTTAATTAAAGATGAAAAGCAAATTAAATTAAATTAAATTAATAATGAAAAACAAGAGAAAACATAAAATTAGACAAAGATATACCAAACGATATACAATAAATAATTATTAATTAAATACAATAAATTAATTTAAAATTCATATTTTCCTCTTTTTTTTTTGTTTTTTACTACACAATTATTATGAAAATCCAGTAATAGAAAGAACAATGCATTACTCTTCTTGTTTTTGAATATAATTGAAATGAAAACAGAATTAAAACACAATATTATGTACTTCACTTTGTATTTTCATTTTAAAGGTTCATTCGTATTCCTTAAGAACGAAAACATATAATTAAACAAATTAAAAATTATCGAAAAAAAATTATTAAAACAGGATATAAAGTATACCGAATTAATATTTATATTTAAAATTGGCACATTTATTCAGGAATAATTTTTAAATTAAGAAATTGGTTCACTCACATATTCATATTCACACTAATACTACTACTACTACTACTACTACTACTTACATACACCCTTCATTACCATATATACACTATTTTTATTGAATTTAATGTAATTATTTCTTTCTTAATAATTATCATAATTTTAATTTTTAAGATAGAAACTTGTTTGTTGTAATTTAGAGAATTTTTTTCTTTGTAGAGTTCAAGGTGTTTTTTTGCATACGAAATAAATAAACAATTTCAAAGAAATACCTTTTAATAAATACCAAAGTTCACTTAAATATGTTTTAATAATGAACACTTTATTCAATCTTCTAATATCATTCACAATAAAGATAAATGTTTCAAAGTATAGGGATCCATATTATTGAAATCAAAATTAGGGAAATACATATGTTTGTACAATCGGATACAATTTTCGATATTTTTTTTAAAACAATTGGCCAATTCACAAAACTTTGTATCGTGTATGTTGTATTGAATACATTTTTTGTTTGTGAACACTCAACGCTGTGCTGTATTAAGCATTTCGTATTCCAAACGTATAATAATATCAAAATCATAATTTGATTTTCAAGCAACAAAATGAAAAATATTACGGAAAAAAGTAAATTAATTAATTTTGAAATGTTAATTGTTGACTCAAGTTACATAGAAAATATTTTGTATTTTTATTCTTCTTCTTGATTATTGGCATTTACATAAACTGATAGCAGGAAATCAATACAATTTCCAAAAACATATGAAAAAAATTTGTATAAGTGTATCGGATTTTTATATGAAAATGATCAACAATAATCATATACTGTTGTATATTCGTCCAACAATATAATGAATACAACGATACAAGGCCTTGTGTGAATTGCCCAAATCTTGATTCTTTACTTGTTAATAAAATCATGCAACATAGTTAGTCTCTTGTATCGTCTGATTGAACACAGACTTAACATCTATGATTTTTGTCTTATCATTTCATATACGACATGCGAAAACTGTCTATTTTAAATATTCTATAACATGAACAGAGAAATGGTATTTTTGTGATAAATGATTTGCAACATTTTGTTACCATAATTATACAATAAAAACAAAATGACTTGTGAAATATCAATAAATTTTTTAAATTTTTAAGTACATTCTCGTCAGCATGAATTTGTAAAAGAACGCAAAATAATTTCTCTCCGGTTCTTTCCTCCCTTCATTCCCAAAATTTTCAGTATAATAATAATATAATTCAGATCAGCCCTTTTACAACTACCGTTTGTAAGTTTTTGTGAAATTGAATGTTTTTAATGATCCCTACATAGTGATTTCTTTAATGCTGAAAGGATTAATATTAGCTGCCAGTGTTCATTATTAAATATGTTGTAAATATTTCTTTAATTTCCTATAAAATCAAATTAAATTTAAATTCGTTTTTAATTTAACAGAAAATATATATAAAAAAGTATATAAAAAAAAAAATAAATAAATAACAAACATTGTGATTGTCTTCTTTTCCATTCTAAAATAAAATGTAATTGAAATTTTGAGTCCCTTTTTTCATTTCATTTCATTTTTAGAGTTGTGATGGAAATAGAAGTAATTGGTATTCAATAAAATAATTACTTTCAGAAACAATATAAATTTATATTATTAATAACAAATTTGGCGACAATTGGTAGTTGGCATAAAAAATTAAAAAACAACAAAAAAAATTAAATATTTTAAAAAATCTCCCATGATACGTAAATTTTAGGCCTGGTTCTATAAGAAACTATCAAAATAAAAATTTATTAAGCATTTTACAAAAAAAAAAAAAAAAACAAGAAAACAGAAAACAGAAACAAAAATTGAAATTGAAATTAAATATAAAAATTATACGATTAAATAAATGTATTTACATACAATAAATGATAAAAACAAGTAAAACAATAAAAAAAAATTAAACATTAACAAATATTTGTAATATTATTAACAGACAAACCATTATTGTAAATAATTAAATGAATAAATAAATGAATAAATAAATAATATATACTTTTTAGAGTAAAAAAAACAAAAATCAGAAATAAAATAAAGAAAAAAACATACAAAATATTAAAAACAATAAAAAGAAATTCATTTTCATTTTTGTGTTCAATGTTTTAGTGTTATAGTCAAATAATTTGTTGTACTCCTGCATGGTTGCTATCTGCGACTCCAGCATCTGTAACGATTAAACATATTACATTTTGAAATACATAGTCAAGTCATAAAATATGCGCCATTGATTTTATGTATTAATTTTTCAATTTGTTATTTATTGTAGCCTCCACATACATTAGTAATTAGTAATCAATTTTAATTTGAGAACAGATTTCAGAAACTCGTGTACTTTTTGGTAGACTTATGAAAACGTGAACATCAAACACCGTCAAACGTCAAACCAAATTAAAAATATTTTTAATGATTGAGGTGGAATGAGTTCAGTCACCGTCCATAGAAAATTTCATACTTTTATGAATTATTAAAATTGTTGAGTGTGTCCTGGTAGTCTAGTGGGTAGTGTGGTAATTGTAATTTGTAATTGTATTGTAATTGATAAATAAATAAATAATAAAATTGTTGAATTATTAAAATCTGATGATCGTGAATCATATGCAATAATTGACTAGCAAGCTATTAGAGTAGAGTAGCGTTGGTATAGTATGTTACGCTTAGAAAGAAAACTCAGATGTACTGCGAATCGATGGTTAGGTTTTTGTAGAGAGAGGTTCATAAATTTGAGTTTGCAAAATAGCTTTATTGGACAATCGCTTTACCAGTTGCTGTTTGTTCGGTTGGCATTTCAAATCTTTACCGCCTCCAGAGTAAATCCGAATAACCGTTAATCATTTTCGGAACACTCCTACCGGTTGTATGAATCCTGTTAGATGCGAATAGTGCGCACTGATGATGCTGTAGCAGCTGTGAAGTGAAGCAGAGTAACATCCCAATTAATTAACACGCCGTCGGCCCCAGCAACACGGTTGTGTCATATACGGAAGATTTTAATTAAAGCATCTTTACTTAAAAGAACCAATGTGTGCCGGAATTAAAGTCAACCGGAAACCGTATATACCGCCAATTCAATACGTGATTATTAACATTTTAACTTATTTATTACTGCGATAAATTTGTGAAAATTGGTGTTCTAGAATGCGTCTTGTGTACGTCAATCGTGGATCACATTGTCGTAATAATATTTCACTTAATGTCGTTAAATTGTCTATCCAACGAAACCCATTTCACTTGTGCATACATACATAATTGACCATTACAACCCTTCAGTCAGGATTACGACCTAGTTTCTCACACCACTTATGTTGTGTGTGTTAATTTTATACATGAGTGGCGGTTTTTGAGTAACTTTTCATGGCAATTTTATTTATTCTCAGAGTTTTTGCCAGAAATCTGTTGAGAGGAAGTCGCCGAAGAAATACTTTTTGATATTTATGTCGTAGTACCGTGTCTAATGAAACTGGTAAAGCTTTCGTTAAGTTTAGGGTCTCATGGCGTAACGCAGGCAACTGGAAGACCTATATGGAATTACTTACTTTTTTATTATAATTTACATGTTGTATATATGTGCTGGACTCGAGAATAATAAACGTTTGTTTATTTGTATTATTTCTATTTATTTATTTATTACAATTCAGTTACAAATCATATTTAATTATACACAAACTGAGTAGCTTTTACCATATGCTTGCTGCAGTATCAGAGAAAAACTTACATTTTTGTGCAAAAATATCAGATTTTTAAAATAAGAATATCAAAAATGAATAATATGATTGCTATGATTTGTGGTTACGACTAGAGTTTTTCATGGACATTTCATGCGTCGGAAATTTCGCAAAATGTTCAGTCACAAATCCCCGGGAAATATTGAGCGAATACGAAAAAAAATTTCTATAGAATTGATTTAATGGGTGATTTTTTTTAATTTCAACAACAGCTGATCTTTACTGACATTTGTTGTTTAATGTTTATAAGTTTTACCATAATTTTATCGCACGCAGAAAGTTTTAAGGTAACAATGTATATATATTGATATGCATAAATATGTGTATAACAGAGATCAGTAATGAGTATTCAAAGGATTCATACTTATTTAAATAACATGGAACCTCTACTCATATTCAAACGTATGATGTTGATTTCGACTCTCCATAACTCAACATTTGCAAGAATCACAAAATAAGAAATACTCACTAGAAGGTTGTATGTTTGCTCTTCTTGCTGCGCTGTCTTTTTTGCTTATGTGTCTTTTTTCTTTTTTTTTTGTAAAGGCACCAACAACTAAGACTGTAAATTTTAATGAATGATTCGATTCATTTGTAAGTATTATACGTATTTTTCTAAAGTTATGAATCTGAATGAGTAGGCTTGCTTATGAATCGACCACAAACACAATTGGAATTATAAACTTTTCGTATAATTATCACGATATTTGGAGCTTTTTAGTTGCTTAGATATGGATTTGTAACGCTGTTGTTGTCAGTTTGTTTTGTTCCATTTTTAGAGATGAATAGAATGCCTGTAAAAGAACTTTCCGTTCCAGAATTCCAAGATGAAGAAATAAATAAATTCGTGCTTAAGCCTCTACTGAATGCTTTATCTCTGATACGTGGTATAATAATATAAATATACTATACAACTATCCATTATTTCTCATATTGTAATGCGTCAATTTATTTTCTAAAACAACAGAAAGTCATAGTTCAATTCTGGCATAAAGAAGTGTCGTTTATTGAAGTATCGACGAATTGACGTATAATTTTGGCCAAATAGGTATTATAATTCAATTAATTTATATACATTAATCGCATAAACTAAAACAACTAACTTAATATTTTGATATTTCCATAGGAATTTGATAAAAAAAAAACCTGAGAATTATTGAAGATATTTATGTATTTCAAATCCTTAATATCCTATTAATTTATTGTTTATTATTAAAAACTTATTGAAAAAAACATGTTTTATTTCGAAAAAAAAAAAATAAAACACACATTAAAATGTTTCCAATTTACGTGGCAATAACCAAAGCAACTCATTTACAATTTTTTTTTTATATTCTTAGATATCTTAACAAGTAATGGAATATCCACTATTTTGTAAATCAGCAGCTTATCTGTGACACATTAGGGCTTTTAATTGATCAGCTTTACTTTCTGAAATGTTTTTCCAAGCTTCTTTCATTTGGAGGACAAAATATCGTTAATTCGACTCCTCATCCTTTTTTATTTTTCTATCGACCCACAGCGCCATAGATTTTCTGTGGGAATTAGGACCAAAAATTGGGCTGGCCATTGAATCATGCGAATATGTTGCACATAATATATTGGGTCCATGATTAAACATGCTTCAATGTTTGTTTCGGATTATAGCATTACAGGATCCAAAATATGTTTGTGGTCGCAATTTCACTAATTAAGTACTGATGCCCGATTCCATTGTGTGTAAAACACCCCCATACATAACTGCCAGGTAAATAAAGCATTAAATTGTCAAATATTAGAAAAAAATCGTCAAAATCGTTAAAGACGTTCATTGAAATCGTAAAAAAAATTGTCAGAAAAATTAATTGAAAGGTTTTTTAAAATAATTATTTTTATTGTAGTAAAACATATAAAGTTATTTCAATATGTACACCTTAATTCAAAAATAAATCGTAATAACACATTTAACAAAGTTTTTTTTGACTGAAAAATAAACTTAATAAATGAGCGTTTTGTATAATATACATATGTATGTATGTATAGCATTTGTATGTTAAAAACATGTATACCTAATATACATAGTTTAAATATATTTATTAGAATTAAACAATTTATTCACATCGGGTACAATATTAAAGTCGAAGCAATTACAATTGCCAAGTTTTAAATAATATTTTTATGCAATATTGCTTCTCACGAGTTTAGGTTAAGTTTTAAGGAATTTAGTTTAATTTAAATTAGCTTGGATTCATACTCTCCGTAAATTATCTAAAGAATGTGATAATGCTAATATTTCTTAATAAATTTAATCAACCTGGAAAGAGGTAAGAGGTACCATCTTTTAATTTTATATTTTGATATTTTTTCCAAAAATGGAGAAGTTTTGTATCATTTTCAGGAAAAAAGTGTTTAATGTTTACACAACCTATACCAAGTGTTGTTTATTGACCCATAAACCCGGCAATAATATTGCATCATCTATATCTGCGGGTTTGTATAAATATTACGGGATCAGAAGCTCTTGACGTTCTGAGCATGAAAATGCAGTGTGATGTTCGCTAGAACCGACACATTATTCATTGCCTTGGCTTCTTAATGATGCAAGAAATTTAAATTTAATTTAATTAATGCAAGAAATGTTTCACTTTATCTGATCTTCTTCCTATTATACCACTTATATCCTGACGAGAATCGAATACAACGTCTATTTTGAGACTTTTCGGCCGCGTACAGTAGAGGGCGAAATTTCTCGTTAATGACGGTAGGGTATCCAATTCCATTGATTCAATAGAGCATCGTTGCAATTTGACTTGTGTTTCACTGTTCTATACCGAATTTTACTCGAGCGAAATAAGGGGACTTCTTCCCGACAATCATGTATTCCTACGCAACACTGGACTTTCTCGGAGAGCACCTCCGTTTCTGGTCGATTGGCCAGTATATCTCACGCTGCAATACAGACACAATTCGTTCTTTAGTCGGACTATTCTTATGTAGAACTCCCTTAGTAAACTTAAGTATAAAGGGTTTCAAATCATCCATAAACATTGCTCCCTCCTTCCTCCTGCACTGCATGAGTAGCACAAAAAATTAATATTGGCGCTTGCCTTTAGTCTTCCTAGGGTAATATTAGAAGCTATATTCGAATCTTTAAAAATGGTATTTAACGGCAAATGGTACATTATGCTCAACTACGAAGTGTCAATCTTATTTTAAAAATCTTGGTATTGCTTGCTACGATTATTATTTGCTGGGTAATGTTAGGGTATTTGAAGAACTTACCATTTTTCTTTAAGTATCTGACCATTTTATTTTTAAGTTTCTTTACTAATTGACGCTTTTATTTAGATTATTTAACATTTTATGTTGTATCATCATATGTGTTCGTAAATAATTTAAAAATATAATACTTTACTCCTTGTTATTACTAACTTCAATTTGCAAAACTAACAACTGCAAAGCAAAGACAAAGCTTAATGAGGCTTTTAATATACTAAAGACAAGAAAATTATGTAAATATATAATATCTAAAAATCGTCAAAATAAGGGTATAAATCGTCATATCGTCAATATGATATTTTTGGAACATAGAATCGTCAAAATGACGATAAATCGTCAAATCTGGCAGCTATGCCCCATACCATCTTTAATACTTTCACTTCCAGTTTTCTTGCTTTGATATTTAAATCTAATATGTTGGCAAGATTTTGTGATGAAACCAATGAATCCTTTTTGGCTTTGGTGGAATTATCTTTTGTCCTCGCGAATTGGTGTACTTGATAAGAAATTTTTATAATGAGACAAAAAAAAAACAGAATTGTGTATGTTGAATCTAAATCACCCGTATGGGATATGATGGGTAGAAAATTAAACGTGGCTAGGGGTCAAATAAAGACAATTTTTTCCTCCAAATAAAAGAAACATTTCAGAAAACGAATTTGATAAATTAACAACTCCAATGAGATTTACAAAATATATGATATTCCATTAATGGTTATGATATTGTTGTGTTTTTACCTTTTTAAAAATGTTTAAAATATGAGTTCGTTGATTGCAAACAAAATAAAAATAAATTGGTATTTAGTTTCAATTACATTCTTTATTGTTCTCACTAATTTTTTGTTACAACTTGACGAATACAACAACAATTGCTTGTTCGCTTTTATCGATATTACTCTTTGCACATCTTTTTAACGGAGATCTGACTGAATTCTTACTACTGTTTTGTTTTGCCTTTTTATATTTTATCAGTCTGATGAAGGTCTATAAGTCGAACGTTCGTGGTTTCGCATTCTCGAGAACTCCATCGCGATTTCATTGTTGTTTGTGTATTTTGTTCACATTGCTTGTTGTTGCGTTCTAGCTTACATGTCTATCCCCTTTCCTTTCATACTGATGTTGTTGGTTTTCTTGTAACAAGTTCGTTGTATTTGTTTGTGTAGCGTTTTCTTATTTTAATGTTTACAACGTTTCCATTTTCATAACAATATGTTAGAAAATAAAAAATTTAAAATTATTGCCACCTAAATTAGAAACAATAGAAGAAAATACTTATATTTTCTTTGAATTTAATTTTTTTTTTCAATAATTCTTTTATTGATAAATTAAAAGAAGCTCAACGTGATGAAATTGCTACTGTTAGAAATTCTTAGGTTTGTTTTTTTTTAACAGATTCTTATGGAAATGTCAAAATATTAAGTCAGTTGCTTTAGTTTCTGCCCCTAGTAAATATGGAATATTGTGTATTATTATGGTATTTATATTTTAATTTAAACTTGCATTTTATTAGGACTGATGCCTAAAATAATTAAAAGCCAACAAATGGCTGCAAACAAATCAAAGTGTATCAAATTCAACACATTCTAATTAAACAGTAATTTTCAATAAAAATATTTTCTTTCATCTAGAAAATGTAAAATGCAAACTGCAAATGCTGTTTTAATGATATGAAAATTTATTGCGGAAAATTAATACGAACATTGATTTTCACAGCACCATGAATATCTCACAAGCTGAACTATTTGGCAAAGATGTGTAGAAGCCATAACGGATAAAAAAAGGAAATAGTGAGGAAAAATGTTGATAAAAATATTTGTATAATTGTGAATGATTTAATTAAATTTCTATTCGTTATAGACGGTTTATTTAAACAAGAATTTTAAATTAATTTCAACAGACCGAAAACTCAACATTCTTCATCAACTTTGAAAACCATGAAAGTACAGAAACAGCACACCACAAATTCAAATGAGTTTAACGACATTCAATACTCCCTACTGGTAATAGTACGACATTTGAGGTATTATTTTCAAAATGGCTTAATAAATTGAGTAAGAAAATTTAAAATGTTCAATGCAATCAGAGTTGCACTTTTCCATTACAACGTTATGATGACATACAAACAAATCGATCACAAAAAAATATCAATGCAAACAAATACAACGATTTTCTAATTGAAATGTGAAATAATATTTTTATTAACTTTATTGTTTTATAATTAATTAGCGGGTATTATATTCGATGCGACTTATGATTGGCAACAATCCAAATTGTTTTCTTGCATTTGTAAATAAAAACCCTTACAAGTTCTAAAAATATTTAAGCGTTTAAGAAAATATCAACTGTACAAACAATTCTCTTTACACTTACAATTTAGACATTTTAGCATACGAAAGACAATTATAAGTAGCTAAAATTTCTTTAAAGTGTACCTTTTAAAGTGTAAAATAAGTTTAATGACAGACGGCATAGCAAAACGACGGTGCACAGTGGTACATTAAGTATTTCTTAATTTTTAAAAATTGATTATAAGCAATTAAGTTTGTATGCAATATGATGAATTTTACACGGTGTTCAGATATGCACCTTTATTGCATAAATAGCAATAAACGCCATTATTGAGCTCAATAATTCATATATATTTTCCTATTGCGCAATAAATACGAAAATTGTTATATTATGTCATAGGTATGTTCAGTGCGAACATACACTTTCTGTTGATATTTGACAACTCAAATGTCAACAACGACTAACAAAAAAAAAACGAAATAAAAACAATGTTGTTGAAAAAATTAGCTGTTTTGTTTACCAGCTGTCACATGAATTTTGAATAAGCAGCTGAACCGCGTATATTATAATGTCTGAGCACTTAAAATAAACCGTATATTGACTCAATAAACGTGAATATCTGAACATAGTATTACGATTCCTTTTACAAAGGAATTTTTAATCCTTAGATTTTGCGTGTAGCAGATTTTAGCGCATTGAATCCTGTCATAGAAATAATATTAAAATTTTTGGAATAATTTTAAACAGATAGATGAATATTGCTTTTGATCATCAGTTGATTATTGCCTAAAATGATACAAGATGACCCTCAAATCACGCTGCAATTTGCACCAATTGCTGTCAAACACACACTAAATGAGGCCACTTGTTAAAATGTGTACAGGTAATCTATGCCTGCGGTTGATTTCCTACTGGCAATATTAATAATATTTTCTAATAAACATTTAAATAATAATTAACGCATAACATACATATTTAAATACAATTGAATGATAAGTAGTATGTAAGAGAAAACTGCTTGTTATCCTCAGTACACTTATTTCGGAATGAATTAATGGATGGATGGATTTGCGTAGTTTGTATACCAGACATACCATACTTCGTGGTGAATGTAATTATCTTGGTGTATGAGTTAGATACACGAATTCTAATATACATATATGCACCCGGAAACTATATCACCCCATGAGAAATTATTCAGGAAAGAAACTTTGGGAAGCTCAAGAGAGTTTTCTCATTTCACAGAAAGTTTCAAAGATAAAAATTAAGGAACTGTGTCTTATCTGGTTGCCTTACGTGAATATCATGTTGGGGATATTTGATGACGCCGTCTAATGGCGTCCTTGTTTTATGATTTCTAATTAATTCCTTCATTAAATAATTTTGTTAATCAATTTTTTGAAGTGCTCACATTTCATCACAGTCGTAATAATAACGACAAAATTAGACGTGATATATTTTTCCATTACTATAATTAAAGCCACTCTAGATAAGGTTCATATGGCAAGGAAAGTAAGTAGAAACACATCACAGGGTGGTTTTCACACTCTCCCTCTCCAGGCTCTAAAGTCTATAATTGAATGGTGTTCATCGTGTCGTTTAAGTGTCAATACTCGGACAACGGAATTGATGCTTTTTACCAGGCGATATAGTCGCCGTAGTCGTAGTGTGTTAGCTTTTTAGACGTAAGGCCGCGGGTCAAACCCCAGGTCAGACATCAAAACGAAATATGAAGAAATATTTCTTCGGCGACTTCCTCTCAGCAGATTTCTGGCAAAAACTTTGAAAGTAAATGAATTTGCAATGAAAAGTTTTTCAAAAATCTTTCGATTGGAACCGACTTTAAACTGCAGGTCCCGCCACTCATGTATAAAATTAACACCCACAAAATAAGTGGTGTAAGAAGCTAGGCCGTAATCCTGAGTGAAGGGTTGTAATGGTCAATTAGGTGTGTATGTATGTATAGGGTACTTATTTCAACTTACCGATCCTAAATGGGGTTCAACTTTCCTTATCCAAAAGAGTAAAATATCTGGAGGTTATTCTTGATCCCAAGCTTTCATAGAAGGAAAGCATTATTGATAGTATTACGAGAGCGACAACAGCGTTCTGCGCCTGTAAACGGACCGTAGACAAGATCCGGAGTATCAAACCAATCATCACATACTGGTTCCATCAAGTCGTGGTGGAACCAACCTTGTTCTATGGGGTACATGTTTGTTGGAAGGTACACAGTCACTGATAGGCAGAGCAAGCAGACAGCCAGTTGTTCTGATTACCATTGTGCTCTGTTTCTTTCCAACAAAGGCATTATTTGATTAACTAGTTACGGAGACAGAGGTCTGAGTTGATGGCAGTAAGACTCAATGCAGTCAAATCCTGGCCCGATCTGGACTATGCACCAGGGAATTATGGTCTAAGGAACCGGAGGTTCCCAATGGGGCCCCTGAAATTTACACTGATGGCTGAAAGATGACTAACAGGGTGGACTATGGCATCTTTATTAAGTTTTCTGATATTAAACTTTCTTATAGGTCGTCTGATCACTATAGTGTTTTCCAAGCAGAAATGCTTGTTGAGTGGCACGATTTACTCTGAAAAGCTCTTGACTTAAACGGATAGCCAGGTTGCGATTAAATCCCAAAAGAACATAGACAACTGTACGGCTGTACACAACTATACTTCATTTTCCATTGTTTCCACGTTAGAAGTTTCTTCAATGAATACGTTTTCATTCTCAAGTATTGTTTAAAAATATTGTCAAACTATTTGTCAAACATGGTGGCTATTTTTTTCAACAATTCCAATGTGCATGAGTATTGTAATAGGACAGTGCATTTCAATAGTGCAAGTTGCAAACAGAACTACTTTGCAAATTAATTTTATTTCATGATGCCTAGCTTGCCTTGAATAAATATCCATCAAAGCGAGCGCACATGTTTGTAAGCTTCGCTTTTAAGGCTCTGTAGCGATTACATATGCAAGACAGATGATGAGGCGTTTTTGCATATCATAGTTACGATATTGTCGCCAAATTCCCAGGAGACAGGATGTGTAAAAGACAACACAAACAGAACTAGATCACAAACGAGACAGTCAGACCTATTAAAGCCTCTTATCGGGAACCTTTAAATGAAATGGATAATAGACAAGACTAGAGGACAGCTAGCAGTCTTTGCCGAACTGTTAAAAGACGACATTACTTAAGTCCTCGTTTATCTCGACACCATTTTAATGAATACAAAAGCCTGATGAATATTATTCTACGATGGCTCTCTTACAGAAACCAAGTGAAATTGAAAGAACTGAAGGAATAAACCGCCCACAAAATATTTGTATCTGAATTTTTCAAAATATTGTGTAAAGCTACACGAAATCTAACATTTCTCTCAAAATAAAAGCGGTTCTTATTCTCAGTGCATTTTCCACATTTCTTTTTAGAAGAGGTTACATCGGTGATGGACGTTAAAACAAAACATCGATGTTTTTATCGATGCAATGCATTGTAATGAAGCATCTATGTCATATCGATTTATTACAAAATATATCGATGTTTTCTGTGCATGGATTGGATTTTGTAACAAAATGAATATAAAACCAACAGAATATATTTATTCGTATGCGTTGAGGTTAGGTATGTAAACGATACATCGATGTTAGCGTGTTTATGTGAGTTCTTTACATTAAACTCGTTGCTATTGACGGCGTTAAAATCAAAGAACATTGACATCGTTTAAGTGAACGATCTTCTGTATACACGGTTAACTTAGTTGTTACTAAATCAATGGAAAATATAAACGATTTGAACGCGGTGTTAACTAAATTACGGGATATCGTTGAATTCATAAGGAAAAGTGTTAATGCAAGTGACGAACTAAGAATGAAACAAATGGAGATGGGTTTAAAAGGAGGTCGAATTAAAAAGTTGGTATTAAAAAGGATGGAATTCTTGCTTTTACATACTTCAAAGATTTATAGAATTGGTATCTATTGTAGGAGCAATATTATTGTCAATCCCAGCAGCTCCGCCAATGGTTATAGAAATTGAAATAAACTGTATAAAAGGAATTATAGAACTGCTATATCAATTTGAAAAGTTCACAAAAGAATTTTCTGGTGATAATTATGTAACTGTGAGCAAAGTTATTCCACTAATCGGCTGTGTTGGTGAGGTTATCGAAAAAATAAAGCCTAAAAATTATATTCTTCTTAAATTTAAAGAGGAAATAAAAAAGCAACTAGAAAGACGTTTTGACTACATCGAACATTCTGTAATTCTTTCCTTATCGACTACTCTCGACCCCAGATTTAAATTAATGCATTTCAAAAGCTCAGAGGCCAAATAAAAAGTAGTTTTTTAGCATCGATGTTGCCAACATCGATGATTTTCTTAACGGTGGTGCGTCCTTAGTTGAGGTAGGGCATACCACGACCTGCCAATTTATTGAACTGTTCTCAATCTATATAGAGTACCACCGTAATCTCTCTCCTAATGCAGTAGTCCGAATGAACTTCCAAATGCGCTTCAGCATCGATAAGTATAAAAGCTCGCTCATTACTTGCTAAACAGCCGGATGTTTCTTTTTGAGCTATGTTAACGCCCCACAGGTTACAAATTGGTTTCTGGTGGTTTGTTCTCCTCATTACGGAAACATCCCTATTCTAAAACAAGTGTTGCTTGAGTTCTCAATACCCAGTAAAAAGCCTGTTAAAATCCTCATCCTAGTTTTCGATATTCTGATGCAAACTCATTTAACTTCTTAGTGTAATTACCCGACAAAAGTTTAGATTGCTTCAAATATAGTTGACTTGAGAAGAGTGTCCGCATATCTTTATCTTTTCTTCGACTAGCATTTCCTTTCAGCAAACTCTTTCTACTCCACAGAAAGGTAATGGCTTCTTCAGTGGCGTGGAAGCTTTCAAAAACGATTTGACTGATTACTGCCGCAAATTACCATAGCATCCAGTCCTGCCTATCTGGTACAGAATTCCATTCTAATCTCGAGTCATCTTTATAGGTGAGGATGTCAGTCTGACGTTTAAATATTATTGCTACAGGAAGTAATCCGGTGGAAGTTGAATTGAGCGCATATCTCGTTCTCTCAAATTTTCGCTTGAAAGAAAACTACATGTTTCTATTTGAATTTTGAACACTTCACTTTGGGACTGAACACCTCAGCTGTATGTTCCTAACCCCTCTGGTCACCAATTGGTCACTGACGTAACATTATTCCTTTCACTCTCGTTACTTAATCTTGTTGCGACGCATTTCCCAAAATCATTGAGTCTTCTGGTACTGTTTAAGAGACAGTTTGGGAAGAGATGGTTACCCACTATATTTGTCAAGTGCGGATGCCTCCTGGTGTATCTAGTATCAGACTTGTCTTTCATTTATTGGCCTTAGTGTTCATGCTCTGGTCGGCTATACCTTATGCAACGGCTTTAAATCCAGCAGAACTGATATAGGACAGGTTCTCACTGCCACGGATGTATCAATGCCGGTCCATATTTGTATATTCTTCAACTTCACCTGTGTAGATACATTTCTAAGAATGTATTAACACAGCGTATTTGATGATATTAAAGAAGTCGCCCTAGTCTAGTAGGTAGTGTGTTGGCTTATTAGACGTAAGGCCACGGTTCAAATCCCAGGTCAGACATCAAAACGAAAATATGAAAAAATATTTCTTCGGTGACTTCCTTTCAGCGGATTTCTGGCAAAAACTCCGAGAGTAAATAAAATTGCCATGAAAAGTTTCTCCAAAATCTGTCGTTCGGAGTCGACTTTAAACTGTAGGTCCTGCCATTCATGTATAAAATTAACAAACTCAACATAAGTGGTGTGAGAAACTAGGTCCATAACCTTGACTGAAGGGTTCTAATGACCAATTATGGATGTATTTGATGACATTTTTCACTTCGACGCATCCAATAAAATGCATCGATATTTTATCGATTTTTGTTAATAAAAAAATCATCGAATAGTTTCGGTGTATCGCTAAGTTACACCGTGTGTTGTATATTGTCCATCACTAGGTTGCATTCAAATTTTCTTTCGATAAATATCATCCAGTATCACATGTGTTATTCGTCGCATGAACGTGTGTTTGGTTTTCATTAAATTCATATCGTTTGAAATATACATACATATGTATGTATGTATGCTGGTTTATGAGCAGATTTTTAATAAGTATTTATGCGTTTATGACAAATGTTTTACGAAATTTATCATTTTATTTTATGTCACACTGCAGTTAACAGAACTTAATAATGAAAACGAAAAGTCACAAATAAAATACACACTAAAAGGAATGAAAAATAATCATACAACAACAAAAATAATACAATATTAATAAAAAGAGAATTGCAAACGGACGGATTCGTAAGATACTTGTCGACTCACAGTTTGGTATCTTTATTAATTGAATATGTTTTCCTTTACAAAAACACACAAAAATAAGAAGAAAAAACGTAGAAAATAAGAAAATTTGAAATCTTTTCATTTGCATGCACATAAAGAGACATTCCGTGATCTTTGTTTAGTTTTAGTTTTGCTTTAAAAGAAAGATTTCTTAACCTCGGAAACCTAAAATAACAATGAGCGTGAAGGAAATTATGTATTTCTAAGTAAACTGGACTTTCTCTGAATTGAAACCTCAAGTTCGAAAGCTTTTATTGGTATCGCTGATGTAAGAATGCAATAAAATGGAAATAAAACTCATGCCTCTAATCAAATGATTCCGAGTGTATCCGCAATAAGACAGCGTATAGTTATTGCTACACGATTGAATTTAGATGTTTTAACAGCCATACTTCTAAGAACAACTGCGATTGGTTTTGAATTCACTTGCAGTGAAAACAGAAAATATCGTTGGGTTCAAGAACTTGCAACTCCTGGTGCTGGTCAATTCTTTGTTTTCTTATTTAGAAACGATTTACAAAAAGAAAAACAACAACAAGAAAAAAACATACAAAACACAACAAAATACACAAATAATCAAAGAGAATAACAAAAAGTATAATTTGATTATAATACCGACTGATTAATGACTTATTATGATGTCAGATTATTGAGATTGTCTTCAAGAAGGACATGCCAGTAATCAATTTGGTTTAAAAGAATTTATAAAAAAAACGTATTTTTTACAAATGTTTTAAAACTTTTTCTCTTTTTTTCATTTTCATTTTATCTTGGGGCGAATACGATTTAAGATTTTAAATTAAACTTAAATTTGTTAAAACAATTCATATGCGGGCCATAGAAGATTTTAATTTGTTTTTACTTGAAATGAAAGTGACAAATCAATTAACATAGATCGACACCTCTTGTTATGGTAATATTTTCAAAATCTTTTTGGAAAAAAAAACTGAACTTATTTTCATTTACGATTCAAATCAACTCCAATATTAATTGAAAACTTTAGAATTAAAGTAAATTTGCATTCGGAGAGATTAATTTCATTAAACTTTAAAAGGTATCTCAGTGTTATTCTATTCCTTTCAAATTATTGTCACTCCCAGAGTTTTTTCCAGAAATCTGCTGAGAGGAAGTCGTCGAAGAAATATTTTCTTATTTTCGTTTTGATCTCTGACGTGGGATTTGAACAGTGGCCTTACGTCTACTAAGCCAACACACTACCTACTAGACTACGACGACTTCAAATAATATAAGCAACTATAATTTTGTCTCAAATATATTTTGTCTTATTACATCCAATTAAATATACGTAATAAAAAAAAATTCTAACGAAGGCTGGTCTTTTGCAAGAGCTTTTGAATTGAAGCAACACTTGTTATTCCAACTTGTTTTTATCTATTCCAGCGGTTGTGAGAATAAATGATAATTTCAATCATACTCTATAGAAGGCAAATATTTTCTCTATGATAACCAATTACGCCAGAACCAAATACTTAAAGGTGAAATGAATATGTTTATTTTAAAATATTTTAATTTAATTCAATCTTTCCGTATAATATATGATACACAACATGGTACTTTAAGTGTCATAGAAGTTTTTTAAGTAAAAACGGAATGTGAAATATTATTACTAAATGATTCAAAGATATGAATTGTTGACTTTAATCATGTATACTTGTTTACATAATTAATTCGTCATTACAAGCCTTTAGGCATGATGACGACCTGGCTTCTCATACCATTCATGGTGTATGTGTTAATTTTATACATGAGTGGTGGAATCTGGCTCATAAAGTCGACTCCGAATGAAGGATTTTCTGAGAAACTACACAGCCTGCTAGAATGATGAATAGAAGAAAAAAAGCATTCGGAATCATATATATTTCCTAAATGGGGTAGTAAAGCAGCTTTTCCTAACACAATTTCATTCGCCATTTAATATTTTTCAAGTGTCTTCATCATTATTGAAATTTAAGGTTGTCCGCTTTTGATTGATCTTCCTCTTTTTCCCGCTTTTTAGTTTCTTATTCTCTTTGTGCTTTTAGTTCCTGTTGCTGTTGTTAATTAATTATTTTTAGGAATTCTATTTTGTGTCATTTTATGTTACACTGAACAAAGAATCTTTTTGTGTTTTTTATCTGTTGACAACAGATTTCTTAATTATATCAACTTTTTTCAAATACAACAAGAAATAAAAAGTTTATTTAAGTTTACCTCCACCTGGGTAACAATCTTGTCGCGAAGTGGGGGCTTAAGTGTACTTCGATTCACTCTGTGACCCAGTGTGAGTTGGAGTGCATGACTAAAGGTTACCCTGATATCGTGGGAAGACTCTGTTTCGGATCGATGTCATGCTTGGACTTTTCGGGCCGTCGGATCACGTGTATTTTTCTTTTACACCCCCAATCCGGAGTGTCAGGCGACCCGTGCTCATCAGATGGTTTGCAGTCGGGGGTCTAATCTGACTGTATTACAACGAAGTCTCACTGATAACTGGGCGCCTCAGTGAGTATTAGATTTCCTTGGCGTGCTAGCGGGGCAATGGCATGATGGACCTCCCTTCCTCCTCACTAGTGGGATTTATATGGACAGGAATATGAACAAGAGATTGAACATAACGGATGACGACCTGGATTTTGTTAATGGGCAGGACCCGTCCCATCTCATTGCACAAATTCAGGCGAGCATTGTTGACAATAACAATGAGATCGTCGTGAATATCGCCCCCCAGGTGGCATGAGGATAATGACTATGGAGGAGTCCTTTAGTGGGGCGACTGCTTCGGCGATCCCCACTTTTATGGAAGATACGTGCGAGGAGTCAGACTTTGTCTCTCCCCACTATCTGATGAAGAGGAATTCGTATCGCAGGACTTGCCCTATCTTGAGGAGATTTGCAGGTTGCGACGTGGATTCCCTCTCTGTTCAGGAGCAGAAGATGCTGGCTCGACACAGAAGCACTGTTTCGCGATATGAGACTAATTACCCGGGCGGTGTACATTTACGAGGCACTGACTCTGGCATGAAGATGGACCCTTGAGTGCGGACGGGAGCGTGGAGCCAATTGCTTCCACCTCTAAAGCCGCAAACAAGGGTCTAGAAGGTTCTGCACCCTTACTTCCAACTGGAGTAAAGAAGACTTCTCGAGTCTTCAAATCTCCAGTAAAGAGTAAGGGTCTTGATGTTCCTTCTTCAATGAATAAAAGAAATTGGTAGAAACTATCGCTAATCCATACCACGACACTTATAACTTATACCAATCACCGAGTTAGTTAAGACTGAGTTCGTCATCCGCCTGTCATAGAATTTTTATTGTTATAAATCTGGTCCAATATCTCGTGTGTTAATTAAATCAAACAATATTTGTATACATATTCTCACTCATTGAGAAAGTTATTGTGACTTAAGGGTCGTAATGACCAATAATGTATTCTGGTTCAATAATTTTTTTTTTAATTCTATTCAGACGCTAGCAAACTAATGCAGCTCCTGCAACAAGGAATGATGTGTTCCAATGAATTAAATGATTGACTATAAAATCGAGGTTCAAACCCCTGTGAAGACATTTAATTCATTATAGTTTTGAAATTTATAAAATTTAGAAAATTAAATTTTCTGCAAATAATCCATTATAGTCACTTACGTAATTTACAGAGTATAATATCAATGAATGGTGTAATGATGCTGAGGGATATCTTGTACTACAAGCTACCGATTTTTCGTAAATATGTGGAAGCAAGTGTTTCTCAAGTATTTCGCAGTGTTCCAGAATTGCAGAGCACTGATATAATAAGTGATAATCCAGCTGATATCAAAGAGGACCCTAAGACTTTAATCACTTTTCATTTAGACTCTCATGCGTATTTAAAGTCTTTTTTAGTAGATTTCACTGCATTCGTGTTATGACGATATGCAAATTATAATGATTTCAAATCAAATTAAGATCACTAAATACTGTTCAATGAAACATAGGTTATATATACAAACATACACAATTGGTCATTACGACCCTGTAGTCAGGATTACGACACCACTTATGTTGTGTGCGTTAATTTTATACATGAGTGGCGGTATCTACAGTTTAAAGTCGACTCCGAACGACTGATTCTTGAGAAACTTATCATGGCAATTTTTTTTTCTCCCAGAAATCTGCTGAGAGGAAACCGCTGAAGAAGAAGACTTGTCGTTTGAAACCTGGCTTTACCTCTAACAAGCCAACACACAACCTACTACACTACGGCGACTTCAATAGGTTATAACAATTTACATAATTTGAATCGGGTATTATTTGTTATAAATTTCTATGAGAAAATATTTATGTCACGCTAATTTTCTTACGTGGTTACAAAATTAGAATTCAAACACACTGTTGAATTGTTTTTTATTATTTATTAATTACAATAAAAGCTGATTAAATTAGATTTTCTTCTTTATTTCATTGATGAGCCTTCTTGGAAATTTTTGAAAGTGTTATTCGATAACTTTTCAGAATATGTATCACAAGCGTAAAAATGGCCCGTTTATATATTCGCTTCCATTCCATGAGTGAATTATTGTCAGTGCTGGCATTTCTTTTTCAATAATGTAACAACAAAACACGGTGATGTCGTTTTGGTCACAAGGTCAACAACAAGCAATGATAAATCAGTATTAATCAGTATATTCATTATATTGATACAAAATTATAAAATTTTATCGAACTTGAGGCAAAAACTCCTGATAACCTATATCACTATGTTTGACAGAAACAGTAACAAAAATCTCGAGAGTAACTAATAATCCTGTTAATACTATAATTATTTCATTTTAATTTATAATGTCTACAATTAATCCTACCACTAAAAATGGCGAATTGTAAAAAATACCTTTATAGAAGATATTTACTCTAAACAAAAATCATACTTTGGTTCCAAGTTAGTTCTTTTACAACCAATTTTTTAAATAATATATTTTGAAAATAATTTGTTAACACTTCATTTATGAAAACAAGTACTAAACAAAATAATAATGCTAATAAAATAAATCGCCGTGATGTATTCAAATTAAAAGATTTCCTAAATCAAAACAAATATAGAACCACAACTTACCTACTAATACTTCTTCACTTTATATGATTGTCAGATTCAGACATACTTTCAACAATTTATTAAAAAAAAAAAGCTCTTCTAAAAATTCGTATACTTTTGTACCGTAAACCTTAACGAAAGTTGAAGATTTCTCCTAAAAATAATACATGTTTAGAAAAAAAAACTGCGTTATAAGAAGATTTCTGCAATTATTGAATTATAGGAAGTTAAAAATGATTACTCATGTTGCAAACCGTATTAAAGAAGTATTGCGTTATTATGGGGTTGCCTGTACAATATTTCGTACAGTATCATATAACTTTTGAACAAAGTTTGAATGCTAATAAACGTAATGTAATATCGTATTGTATTAGATTAAAAAAAAATATCGTCATCGTATTGGAATTCATTTTCATATTTCAATTCATAATTTTCTTCTTACGGGACAGTTTATGTTTACAGTTACAGTAATTTTGAGACTTTCTCACAAATTTAAAATAGGGACAATTATTAAAGCTCAACTTTTATGAATTATAGTACTGAAGTATCTTTCAACCCGCAATAGTCCTTTAATTATGGTAGAATAGAATTGCGTATACTGGATTACTTCGTATAATAAAGATGTTGATAAATAATTAATATGAACGTATTTCTCAGAAACATTGGATATTTCAGTAGGTTCAAACCCCAGGTCAAATATCAAAACAAAAATATGAAAAAATATTTCTTCGGCGACTTCCTCTCAACAGATTTCTGGCAAAAATTCTGAAAATAATAAAATTGCCATGAAAAAGCTTCTCAAAAATCTGTCGTTCGGAGTCGACTTTAAACTGTAGGTCCCGCTCTCATGTATAAAATTAACGCACACAACATAAGTGGTGTAAGAAGCTAGCTCGTAATCCTAACTGAAGAATTATAATGATCAATTATGTATGTGTTATTCATGTTATGTATATTTTATTTAATTATTTTACATCCTTTACTTACTGAATTAGTCATCACGTCCCTGTAGTCAGGATTACGGCCTAGCTTTTTACATCACTCATGTTAAGTGTGTCAATTTTTTCCAAGAATGGTGGGACCTACAGTATAAAATTGACTGCCAGCGACAGATTTTTGAGAACGCTTCATGGGAATTTTTATTTACCCTCAGTGTTATTGTCAGAAATTTGCTGAGAGGTAGTCACCGGAGATATTTTTTCATATTTCGATTTGATGTCTGAGGTACGGGCTCGCGTGTACCAGGCCAACACACTACCCACTAAACTACGGCAACTTCAAGTGTTTTATAAATTTCAAAAAATTCACTACAAATCTGGCCATTCTAATTATCCAATTGAGACATAAGTAATCGAAGCATTTATATCGATCAGCTGCTTGCAGGACAAAAATAAATTTTCCTGTTGACTGGAAAAAAAAAGCAATCAATATGTCAAATAGGCAATGTTCATTACTATTCAGTAATATCGCGTTCATAAGGATTGGTTAAGTTGACACGCAAAATATCGCTGGCAAAGTGTAAAAATGGTAATGTCGTAATGACATTTAACCATTTTGTTAGGCGTCTAGAAATAAATTCCATGTAAAGAATTCCATGAAAATTGTCAAAATGGATTTCGCTTATGGCTTGCGTATTAATTACTATAATCCAATGATTAACATTAAATTGTACAGTAAATTCGAATTCTGTTGTCGAATTCTGATACGTCATTAAACGAAGTATACAAATCGAAAGAGCATTTTATTTCATCAATTCTAATTTCCATGTCTACACGATAACAATCGATAGACAATATGAGCTGCTAGAACTAATTTTATCCGATGAAATAGAAAGGAAAGGGGAAACAGATGTTGAAAATGTAAGAAAATAGACTCAACTATTAACGAATTTATCCACACTGCAAGAAGTAAAGTTACATTTCAAAAGCCTTTGTCAAATTTAAATTATTAATTAAAAGTATAATATTGTACGTTATGATTCGTATATGTTTACTACAATTGAATTTACAAATAAAGAGAGGAGACTCAATATTAAATTTTTAAAAACATACAATTTAAATTTGCAATAAAAGTTGAAATTAGCATGTATTGGGGATCAATAATACGTTGAATTAAAAGAAAAAATATATAAATAAATAAGAATAACATATAATTTCATATGAAAGCATTATTTCGATCATTAAAAATTTTCTTTTATTATTTGTTTGTTTGTTTTTCCTTAAAAGTTTGTTCTTTCTCCGTTTATTTAAAAGTTAAAAAAAAAATTGTGACACAAAAATAGATAAGCGAGTGAGTGAATGTATAAGTGGCCGACTGTGAGTAGACAATTTTATCTCATTTTTTTCAGTTCAAAATTCAATTTAACTGCACTACACGTGTACAGCACATCATATAGTCGGTTTTGTAACAGAATACTTTGTTGTATTATAATTGTTGTTGTTACAGTTGTTGTGGTTAAAATAAAAAATTGCATTACCATTAAACTAAATGACTAAAATGGCAGAGTAAAACGACAACAAAATAGAAATTCAGACATAATTACTAAGGACATTAGGATATATTACAAACAAGAATACACACACACACAACAAGTATACTAATATTGGTGTATTCAAATTTACCGTTCAAAAGAAGGGAAACACAAAACAAGAAAAAAAAACAAATACGAAAATTATTTTGACTCAAAACCGACCGGATAATACACCCTATATGCTACGTTCTACCTTCTATTCAATTTTATAAAAGGTAAACATGTGTACTGACTGAGGATTTCGTTCGTTGACTTTGTCTATGTCTGAATTAATAACTGATAGACAAATATTTCCACCGATATTGAAAGAGAAGGTAGTTTGAAGAGAACGTCGTTTTAAATTTCCCTAAAGGTTTTCCGTATATTATTGTGAATGGATGGCATAGGCCAAAACTATTAAGCTATCGTTAAATCTACATTATTATTCCGAAGCCTGCATCAATAATTCTTGATCGGGTTATAGATTTAAGTGTTACAATAAAAACACAACGTAATCTTATCATCTACATTTATGTGTATGGTAGTGTAGGGTATAATAAATGGAGATGAAGAGAATTCCTTTCGAATAACATTCTTCTTCTCTATTTGATGGCAATCGCCGCAAATGAACCTCTAATAGAATATTAACCTGAAGTGAAAACAAACAAAAAATAAAATAAAAACGCAATTTTGGTATTGCGGTTTAAGCGTAAACACGCTTGTTTGTCGTCAAATGGAATTGTTGTTTGATGAAACGAATGAGAGAGGGAGTGATAAAGTTTTGAAATTAATTTCGAATTCGAAGGAGAACACATTTGTGTAAGTGATTATGTGTTTGTGTAAGTGAGTAAATTAAGTTCGAAACTACCACCGCCAGTAGGTACTCTTAAATACTCATACATTCTCAGAGTAAAAAACAATGTTAGGTTTTCGATATTCATTGCCATTTGAATTCCAAACAAGCATTCAGTCTTTGAAAGGTCCTGCAACAAGCAACTGTGGCTTAAACGGACATGCGTACAACGTACTAAACAATGTAGAAACAAACAAACTACACGCACGAGTTTGTAATGAAAATCAACAAAAGCAGCAAAAGAATATAGCGGTACTCTGCTCTCATGTGCACAACAGCCATTTAGATTTTCCAACCATTACTGCGCTGTAGTTGAAGCATACACTCGCTCTAGTGCACATGTTTTCTTGTAATACACTTGCTTTGCAAACACAAGTCGAGTGCTAGAAAGAGAAACTCCGCCTACGTTTTCGAAATACTTGAATGAATTTCAATATGGCTGCCTCAAGTCAAATGAGAGCATGAGTTATAAAATCAAAGTCATGGCAGAAGAAAAAATTGAAGCGCCATCGTTTCGCACACAAACACACACATATTCACACATAAAGCAGAACACTAACGATTCAGTAGCCGTTTTTGTTTTAGGGATCCCCAATGCAAAGTACAATTGGGTGTGTAAAATGTTAATGCTCTTCACACACACATACACGAAATAAACGAAATAGTGATACTCGCGTAATTAATGTGACTTTCGCTGTTTTTTTTTATTTTGTTTTCCCTACAAGAACTGAGAGTAAATATTCAGAGTTCAGCGTGAGAATACAAAATTCAAATGAAATTCGTTGTTTTTGTTTCTGTTTTTGTTCCTCTCGAAAATGTTTTGAAATTTGAGCCTGTCAGCTGGCGTGCGCCTCATTTACTTCCACATTTTTTCTCTTTTTGTTTCAAACGCTTTCCTTACTGTGTGCGCTCTTTTTTTCTGTTTTATTTCTGTGTTTCCGCTGGCTATTTTCCTTTTACGTTACCATTAAATATGAATATATATATATATTGTTGCTGTTGTTGTTGTTGTCACATTAATATATAAAAAAAACAACTGGAATGGACGGACAAACACAACAAAAAACAACAGTGGAGAAGAAGACGAAAGACTAGAAATTATTGAGTGTTGACATTGATTTGAACATCTTAATTTGGTCGTTTTGTTTTATTGTTCCTGATGTAGTTGCCTTTTCTTCTTTTCGAATGAATTTTATTTTGGTTTTTAATTTTTTTCTTTTTCATAAAATACCAAATTCCCTGATATTATTTTTAATTTCAATTGACATTTTTCATAATTTCTCAGATGATTTATTCAAATATCAGCGGCCTAAAAAACAGTTTTTCAAAACTAGCTTTTTCGCCGTCGCACTTTTCGAAACCTACATACAGTGCTCAACCATGTAAGAAATAGAAAAAAAATATTTTTATAAGAATACTTTTTTTTTAAATAATTTATTAGGAATCTCTCAAAGATGCAAAGATGATTAACTTCTAAAAAAATACCTCGTGGTCCAAATAATGAGTTTTTACAGTACCGGACTCACAAAATTTGTTAATAATTTTTGAAAACTGCTGATTTGTTAATATTTGCATATTTATCACAAAATCGGACATTAAAATCGTTTATTGTTTTACGTGATTGTTTTTTATTCTAATTTTTAAGTCTTCACTTATCTTGACTTTAGCCATTTTTAGTAATTGTTTAAAACATTGAATGTGCAAAAAAGAAACATTCAAAAACAAATATTAAAATTAAAAAACAAATGATATCGATTATAATGAACAACTTTTATTAATTTTTTCATTTGGTTATATTTTCTCAGTGCTGAATTATAAAAGTTTCCATTGTTTTGTCAACACCGTAAGAGGGAAAAGTTTTAATTTTTTTTAAATTTCTGTATCATAAGGTTTTTTAATATTTTTAAAATACAGAAATGTTAATGACAGTGCGTATTAATAAATTGCACAAATCTTTTGCCAATTTCTTAAAAAGATTTTTTAATATTCGTCCGATTAGAAAACTTAAATGAATTTTTTGAAAAAGTTTCCATTGTTTTGTCAAGCACTGAATGCATTTCTGAAATATATTTTTAAGGTTTGGCTTTCGATACATGTATGTATGTAGTACATGCATAAGTGTATGCTCACTTAATTTCTGAATTCCTTCAATTTCTTAAAAATATAAAAGCGTTTAAGTAAAAGTGTTAAACATAAATGGAATGGAATGGAATGGTGGAAACAATTTATTTAAAGCTAAAGTCATAAGAATAACAATTTAGAGAAATTCCAGAAAAATTTGGCAACCAAAAATCCATAGATTCAACTTCCGGGGACTAAATATGTGGTGTTAACTCAAAGACTTAAGAGTGCTAAAAAAAATTTGAATCCTATAAAGCCAACATTGTATTAATAAATTAATCAGAATAAATCCACATACTGGCCTAAGTGCATTTTTAAATTCACAAATTTTGGATATTCTAGTGTATTGATGTAGTTAGAGAAGTTCAATCAGTCTTGTGTGAAGACGCGCTGCGTTTGAAGAGATTAATCGTGGTTTGAAGATTTCCGTTACAAAAGATATGTCAAATAATTGCCTAGTAATTGTTATTGTTTAAGCAAATTGTATAAACAGAGGAATAACAAACAAAGCAATTGCTGTTGTTTACATAAAGTTGTGAACAGTGGTACACAGAATTGTGCGAATAATAAAGAATTTGAATTAAAACTAAACACAGATTAATTTTTATTTTATTTGAAATCTACGAACTCATATTTTAAGAGTTTTTAAGGTACAAAACGTAACAATTGGTTACGTTTAAATGAAAGAGGTGAATAAAAAAGGAATTCGATCTTGAAACGTCATCTTTTAAGGCTTAAGCTGTAATGAATTTAATGCGCAAACAAAAGGTTTTATAAATTCTTCGCCTTGTGAAAATCAAAAAATCAATTTATAAATAATAAATTGGGTGTCAGAATTAGCATTCCACTCATTATGCAACAGTAAAATTTGATTCAGTTGAAACACAAATATTCCTTTTTCTTTTTTTTTTTACAACACAATCAAATAATATAATAATCGTACTATATTACGAGCGGAATGACTAAGACCTTAATTCTGATATAGTGTAACAAAATACTAACAGGAATTGAACCTACCTACAGCACTAGCAGTGCGCCAGTTCTTTATGTTGGTTTTAAAATGCTTAAAACAAATAAAAGATAAGCAAATACATAAAATTTAATTAAATCTATACTAACTTTGGAGAAATTAGTTTCATGGTTTCTGAAATCTATGTACATTTTTTTCTTGTCTTGTCTTAAAACATACAGTAAAATTATTGACACATGTGTTGTTGCATGTTGTTTTAATAAAATTCTAGGATATCAACTAGGATGCCAACTACTATATAATCAATTACCAATAGACAATTCGTGTACTAATAATACAGTTTAGGTGTTAATAACAAGGTGTAGTATTTCCTTCACAGCTTTTAACCAGCGTGTTCTGACAAAAGAAACCGAAAAACTTTTTAATTTTATTACAATAAAAGGCGTCTGAGTACTTTACTTACTTACTTATTTGGGTTAAACAATAGGTTTACTGGGTTTCGGCCTCCTTTAACACTTGTTTCTTGGCGCCATCTGATCGTACTGTTCACTCTGGAACGAAGATTTTGCGTAGAACTTTTATCTCCACTCCACGAATACTGCTAAGGAGCCAGCTAGAGCTGTGCGTACAAGAAGCCATACAGAAGCACGGGGAGGATAAGTGACTTGTAAAGCATCAGTTTCGTTGCACAAGTAAATTTTCTGCCATTCAAATGGTGAAAATCCATTTGCACTTTGCAAAGTTCAATAAAGTCACTGTTACTGTTGCTTTTTTCATGGACTCTATTATTGGAAACGATTTTTTACGAAAACCAAACCTTTATCCTTTTTATAGCAATGGGAACAGTGTCATCATTAACAGTTAATAAACAGACTTGTACAAGTGCCAGGACATATAAAATTAAAGCCACAAGTTTCAAAGAGAGAAAGTGTCAAATTATATTGCAAAAGGAAGAGACTGCATATAACTTGTTGTTATTGTTGTAGCTTGTAAACGATAAGTCTATTGTTAGAAAAAAAAACTTTTGCAAAAACCAACAACAATAATGAAGAAGTAAAAATTCTAGCAAAAAAAAAAACAAGAACGAGTACAACATAAAAGTGCGTGAGTGTTTCAGCTTCTGTCCTCGTCTGTTCCAACTGTTCCCATCGTTTCTTTCGTTTTTGATAATTCTGTTACGATTTTGGTTTGAGTGTTTTTGAAACAAATCGACAACAATTCCATTAAATGAGTCTGATATTAAATTTAATGATGCAACAGTATTTCAGTTTTGTTTCACAATTTTTTTTTTCTTTTACATTTTTTTTATTACAATTTTCTTTTTTTTACTTGTCCCTACCATACCCCCATTTTCTAATCATACTGTTGAGGTTTTATCAACATTAGCAAAAATGTTGACAGAACTTTAAATATTTGAATTAATTTTGTGGGCAGCAATAAATAACTGACGGGCAAGTTAATAAACAAAGACAAAGTGTGTTCGATCAACTGCATACAGCGTAAATACTTTGAAGATCGTATTAAATTTTTAATAGCGTTTAATTGCCATTTGACATGTTGCCATCTTGTTTTCTTTTTTGGCAGAAAGACAGGCAGAAAATACTGAATTTGAGTTCGATGAGTTCAATTTTACTCGAGAACCATGTAGAAAGTGGTTAGCAGCAACCGATCAAAACTCTTTTAAAGGCAGTGGCTAAGCAAGTAGCGCAGCTTAGGCAAATTTCTATTTCTGCTCGCGGCAATGAACGGGTTAATGCTGTCAATACGATAAGATGCATAAAATAAATATTTTTAATACCCGGTACGTACAGTATAATTCTAAAAAAACGCTCGAAACTTGGCTATAATACCTTTAAAAAGATATGTGAACCTATAATTCTACCATATTGATTGGGGTGTGCATAGATACTCATTTTAACTTTATTTGAAATCATTAACTAGTTTTCGGGATAAATTTTTACGCCTTGATCATGGATTTTCTAGAAATCGCAGCTATTTTCAAAGTATTAGAACTTTGTTCTCGTTTTAGCACTGGAACGTAGTATCCATACAATGCCAGCTGTACTTTAGGTTTTAGAACAAAAAAAAATAATTTTAGTCAAATTTCTGTCGACATTTTTCTATCGCTCTTTGGAATTGTTGTACCTTCAGTAGTTGTTGTTTCATCTGCAGAATTCGATGAAATGAAGGTGGTTTTTCGGTGTATATTTTATTTAAAATTGAATTTTGATTTAAAATTTGATTTCGCATTTAAATAATCTTAATTGAGGTTCGGGTGTGTAATATTTTCATTACTAACACATGACGAACTTACATCGAGTTTAGCTGCTGTTTTACTGGACCCACATCCAGGAAAATTAATGGAACACATCGCAAGTTTTAAATTATTTATTGCTTTTTCAATAATTTTTTTTATTTTTACGTTATTTTCTGTTTTTTTAATATTCTTGTCATATTTCAAAAGTTGCTTAAGTATTGCAAATAAGCAATGGCAGGTTTTCAGTTGTCGAATAATAATGAACGAATTAAGTCTTTTATATCCCTGAGTATGAAGTGTATAATTGTATTTGTGGTGTGTTGTAATCTACATATATGTTGTTGTCAGGAATTAAAAAGGTAGTTTAAACTTTTGGATCGTTAATAATTTTCCTTTTTTCTACAGAAATAGAAACTGTTTCGTCATCCTATAAAGACTGTAAAATTCAACATTTTAAGTATTTTAAGCGTTGTACGGATAATTTTCTATTAAAATACTTTTCCACTCCAAAACAAGAAATTCGCATTGAACCTTTAATGTCGAAAAATATTCGGTAATTTTTTAAAGAAAATGCCTCTTTCTCAATTGTACCATTTTCAGGATAAATTTTGCCCTTTTAAGATCGATGGCTGCTAGGAGTATAAGAGTGTTTGATTGTTTGTTCACATATAAATTACCGTGAATAGCAAAAGGAAGGCAGGAGCACAACAGAGTAGTCAAGTACATTAATAAGTTTAGTCCATTACAAGAAGTTTGCAAAGCATCGATTGATGGGTGCACAACAATGACGAGGGGAAATTAACCAATTTATCTTTGTTTTCGATGCAGCAACAAAACAATCAAATACATACATATACAGCTGTAAACAGACAGACACATCACACTCACTATCATACGGTTTGTTGTCTCATTCATGAAAGTTTCCACTTTACTGTGGCATCTTAAGGACAACTTTGTAAGGAAACGAAATGAAATTCACGATAGAAAAATGAAAATAAAAATAGGAAAATAGAAAAATAGGAAAAAAATTTAAGAAGAAGAAGAAAAAGCGCAATCAAAGTTCCATTCAAGAGACATTGTTAAATACGTAAAGAATGAACAACAGTGAAAAACTAAACGAAGAAAAAAACTCTCTTACATTAGCGACAATGATAAAAAGCTTTCAAAGAAAGCTAAAGAAAAACCAGAAAACGAAAAAAAACGAAAAGGAGAACGGATATACTAGCTATTATGAACAAAAATGTGCTTGTAAGCTTGTCTATAAAAAAAGGTTTGTGTTAATGTATACACATGGTATATAAGGTTTTCCAACAGGGATCTCCGACCTTATAGCAACCATCTCGTTAAAACTACATCTGTTGAACTAGTTGCCATTTATTCAGTCTGTCCAGCCATATCACCATAAACGACCATAGACAGGGACGTGTCTTCTCTGAATTGGCTCTGGAACAGTTCATCGAAAAATCATTTTCAGCGATGAGGATGAATGCGTTCGAACACATTCAAATTTATTGAAGTTGGGACGATACCAATCCACATGAAATTCAAGGAAATTCCAAACATTCCGAAAAAGTCATGATTTAGTGTGGATTTTTACACGGCGGCATTATCGGTCGATATTACTTTGAGAACAACACTTTGTTTTATTTAAATCTAAAGATAGGAAGCGCTTAATGAAGGACCCAATTGATGTGTATGTATGTATGCACTATATGTGTAGAGGATTGTATCGTACATACATAAATATATTGGACTGTGGAATAAAAACAAAAGGAAATGTAATATGGGGATTAGCAAAAACTTTCTTTTCAACTGAGAGTTGCCAAATATTCTTTCGTTTTGAACGAGGTATTGTGTTGGGCCAATTTCAGATAGGAAACAGAAACATTTTTTCATTTGTTAATCACTAAAAAATTTTTTGTTAGAAAAATAATTTATTTATTTTGATTTACTTTGAGAATATAATTTTTAATTATTTCATTTGGTCAAATCATTACAGATAAAAACAACAATTGATTTAATAATTCATCCAATATATGTGCATACACATAATTAAGTATCTAAAATACGTAGATATTATCAAAATAAGATTTAGAATTAGATTAGATGTGTTAGAAATGATGTAAAAATGACAGAATTTCGATCTAATTTGTAACCGTTGATTGATAAAGTTCGTAGTCAGTCCTGAATATTTTCGTGTTCAAAAACTTTATACTAATTTGTTCGGTTTGAAAAAGCAGTCTGGATTTGTTTCTTTTTCATTTTATTGAGTCAGAGATTTAATACCGCTATTACGTTAGGTGGAAAAAGTATTGCAGCAATGATTTTTTCATGGGAGTGTCAAATTTTTCTATGGGTGATGCTAAGACATTACTTTATAACTGTGCACCGAATTGCCGAATAAACGGATTATGGAATAACACATAATTATGTATGAATTATACGAGAAATATTTAAACTGGTAATCAAACATTCCCTATAGGAAATCAAACCGAAACCAGCAAAAATCTAGTTCTCACAGAGATTTCTATATTGAAAACTTCAGTCAAGGATGATAGAAATTGAGAGGTTAATAACCACCATTCTCCATGACGAGAGGAGGATGCTGGCACATGAGATGAAATATAGTCTATTTCAGTCCTCAGCCCCACTGCTTCTGTGAAAATCATTGGAGATAATGCCAATCCAGCGGCCCATGAGAATCGCAATTATGTCATGGATGAAGGCCAACCAATCTCCTTCTTTTATTATTATACACACAAGTACTGTATGCAAGAAATATTCGAGGATATTCTTATATACTGGAACCCATATAAAATTTAATGAATTGAAATTGATCTGAATTGTGCCTAAGAACATCCTGGCATTCATGGACGAGCACGGACGTCGATATGACGTTCTTTAGGGACTTAACCGCAGCATGTCTATTACAATAAATTTATATCTTTTAAGATAAAACTCCACGACAACCAAAATTACTCCGCATTTAAAACGATGACGACTTTCATCTATAAAACACTACAGTAGTTTCGAAGCTTATACAAAAGTTTAATACTAGAACCTTTAATACATATGTACATATATCACAACATATTCAATTCAATAGAAGGTCGGATGGGATCCAACTATACTCTTTCCTCTTGGATAAGGATAGTTGCATCCTATTATATGAAGACTGACGCCTAAACACAGAGCAAAACCCGATCGAGAGCCCTGACAATAGCATTCGAGTGGACATTGTAGAACGCGCACAGAGAAACTGTTGTAGAGCTGTTAAGGAGCTCAACACCGTCTCAATTGTCCTATCCTAAGTGCTGAGCACTTCTTTCAAGAGCAGAAAGTTGGGTATACCATATCATGTTGACTGGAATCCGTTCCAATGTCACCATTTCGCTGTGATATGTGATTTTTTCATAACACAGTAACACAGTAACACAGGTACTCCTTTGACTGCAATAATTAAAACTGATTTTGATCATTTAATATGCTGGGTATGATATATACAAATCTAACAGATTTTTAAGTTTATTGAATTGCTTTCGATTGTAGTTGATGTACGTCCAAATCGAAAGCCTCAACATTCATGGCTTTGTATATATTTTCTTATAATTACAAAACTCAATAATGAATACTTCAAAGAGCCAAAGTTTATCAGAAATTTGGCAACACTGTTTATGTGAATAGCCATACAATATGTTATGTATGTAGTGTAGTGTAGTGATGTTGATGGTGGCAGTATGTGACATATTTCTGCTTTTAAAAGCGATTGCATTTGAAAAGCATTCGTTTATTTTGAGCTTTTAACTCTGGTGTAATCGATCAAGCATTTGATTAAGAACCATTTTTTTATTTTCTTTTCACTTCTTTTTTTTATTCACTCTCATTGTATTTCAGATACATGTACCCTACTCTATTACATGGTATATATGAGAGTTTTATTGATTTTGTAACTACGGAATTTAGGCAATCATTAGCGATTACATACATAACATACATACATAATTGGTCATTACACATGTTGTGTGCGTTAATTCTTATATATGACTGGCGGGACCTACAGTTTAAAGTAGACTCCGAACGGCAGATTTTTGAGAAACTTTTCATGGCAATTCTATTTACTCTCAGAGTTTTTCCCAGAAATCTGCTGAGAGACAGCCGCCAAAGAAATATTTTGTCATATCTCGTTTATTTGGAGATGCCTGACCTTTGTTTTGAACCGAGGCCTCACGTCTAATAGCCCGACACACTACCTACTAGACCATGGTGACACGGCGACATTAGCGATAGCGATCTTCGAACCACGACTGTTCGCTGCATACGCAACGCTTCTTCACACAAGACTGAGTGAATTCTTACTACTCTTTGCCTGCTTTGCCTTGCCTTTTTATATGCCACATAAACAATCTGATGAAGGTTCTTGAAGTTGAATGTTCGTGGTTTCTCTTTCTCGAGAACTCTATCGCGACTTCATTGTTGTTTGTGTATTTTGTTCACATTGCTTGTTGTTGCGTTTTCGCTTGCTTGTCTTTCATACTGATTTTGTTGGTTTTCTTGTAACAAGTTCGTTGTATTTGTTTGTGTAGCTTTTGCTCATTTGTTAAACGATGTTGCAACGTTTCCATTTTCGTAACAATATGATTATTTTTCGATTTTCTACAATTTAACAAAATAATACAATTTTATAAAATTCTAAGTTGTGAACGATAATTTGAAAATTTTCTAAACGTGAAAAAAAGAAAAAATTTCTGTAGGGTTATTTTCAATCGTATTTGTTTGATGCCTTCAGTTTTGTAATTTTAAAGGGACTGGGGGGCATTTTGTTGTATTGTATTCGTATATGGATTTTTCAAATTTGCTTTGTTCACATAAACTCATTTATTTGCTCCTTCACTCAGTCATTCATTCATTCATTATTTTGCACATAAATGCGAAAAATTGGTTTCCTTTTTTATTTTTCTCAATGTTTTTCTTATTCTCCACATTTTTTTCTTTTTGTTCTTTCTTTTTTTTTATAAAAGTTAAAAGGTTTTAAAAATTAAGAAAAAAAATAGAAAAAATAAAAAGATGGCAAAAAACAAACACAATACTTCTAATGGGGATAATAAAAACCTTAATGGGAACTCATTTATTTTAACCATAATGTTGATTCTATGTAATGTTATCCTCAGGTTGCTTCTTATATTCGTTATTTTTTCTTCCAGCATTGAGCTTAAGAAACGTTCTTGTTCTTTCTCAATTTCAATATGTAGTTTAAAAGTAAAAATAAAACGAATAAAACGTTACAACACTTTTAGTGATTCTCTTCAAGGAGGAAATCTTTATGAAGATTGTGTTATGAAGAGTTGCACTCATGTCGTCTTCTTTGTATTCAATTTAAATATCGCATCACTTTCACTTTTTCCTTTGTAACTATTGTTGATACGAAAAACAATGCACGCTTAGGGCATGGATTTTTGTTGCGTCATGCTGACTAAATGCTGAATGAATGCCTGACTGCCTGAGTGACCGACCTGAACATTGGCACACGCTTTGTCATTATGTAATGCTAATTTGTATTTAAATTTCTTTAATGCTACTGATTACATTGCAAAAAAGAGAGAGAGAGAGAGAAAGATAAATTACATAATCCGCAATAAGGCCAACACATTTCTATTGTTTTTGCTGTCTAATGCCCAGTTTACACGCTCGGTGTTTATGATACATACGTAAAGTCAGAGAGAAAAAAAAATTACTGAATTCCATCCGTATTTTCAAGACGAGAGTAAAAATCTTACGAAAGATTTTATTGCGTTTCCACGATTAGCAAAAAACCAAAAACAAAATAATAGAAAATGAATGCCTGCTTCATCAAATGAACTGTGGTGGTATTTGAAAGATTAAAAACAAAAACAAAAACGAAGAGAATGGTTCGACTGTCAAATATCCATTGGAATTTTCTTTTAAAAATTTCAATGATTTTTATTATCGCAAATCCAGATAAAATCGAAAGCTGATCTGTGGTGTTTGTTCAGCATGATTTCTAATTATGAGACTTAATTTGGCGCAATTGGCCTACAAAGTTGATCATATTTTTAAAAAAGATTTGAAAAGCTTTTTATTTCCGTTCTCTGATATTCAAAAACTATTTCAATTAATGTTTTCATAATAATAATTAAACATGAATTCACTTTTAATTGTTTTCACTTAACTATATCGTTTTTAATAGATTCAAATTATCTTTAGCGTTTGAAATACGTTGAATTAATTGTTGAAATACTCTTAAGATGTTAAAGTAATGCATTAAAATTACTTTAAATAAACCGCTGTACATTTGATTAAAACGGCAGTGTATAATACGTAATATTTTTATAATTGAAACAATTATTTTAATTGTTATAATTATTTAAGTAAGGTTTTAAAACATTTTTGATATTACAAATGAATGCACCTGCATTATGAATAACAGAAATATTTTATTATTAATTAATTAGTAGCGCGTTATTTTAATTAATTAGAATGCAGTCCAAGTTCCACTATAACTTCGATAAAACACATCTGTCGAACGATCTACAAAGTCATCAACATATTTTATGTTGTTGCTATTAGTAGATCTCAATATTATGAAATAATTTTTCTGTTAAATGCTATTTCACACAAATAAAATATTCCTTCTTTCGGAGTTAATATTCAATCGTTTTTGAACAAAGAACTATAAAATGTTTATAGAGTAAGGGAACTAAAAAGATGAACGATGTGAGGATGCTATAAGTGGCAGAAAGATGTCAGAGATCCGCAATGAATAGTTTTTTTTCGCAACTCATAAGCACACATGAAATTTGAATATAAGTGAGTCAACAATATTGAAATTTAACTACTCTGATTCATTCGTACTCACTACAACGTTGACTTATAAGTACAGGTTGCAATGAGTATGAGTACAACGTTGACATCAAACTCATACCATTTGAAATATGTTTGATTCATAACCCCACTCATTTAGATTCATAAGTTTAGAAAAATATTTATAATACTTAAAAATGATTCGAGTGACTCGAATCATTCATCATAATTTACAGTCTTAGTTGTTGTTGTATTTGCAAAAAAAAAAGAAAAAAACACATAAGCAAAAAAGACAGAGCAGCAATCAGAGCAAACACAGAACCATTTAGTGAGTATTTTACTGATCGTGCGCGAATCCTACTTATCTTGTGATTCTTGTAAATGTTGAGTAATGGAGAGTCGAAATCAACAACATCATACGTGTTGTTAAGTATGAATATGATGAGTACTTTAAACTTTGAATCTGAGTAGAGGTTCCTTGATATTAAAATAAGTATGAATGCGTATAAGTATCAGAAATTATGAGTATGATTCGATTCTACTCATCTTATGAAAAAAAAAAAATTTATGTATGAAACGCTGAAATGACTCAGAAATGAGTAATCTATGTATTCTTAGTGTAATGTTAATGTCTGCAACTAATTTTAAATATTAAAAAAATATCACCATTGATGGAGTTATTAATATTTCAACAGCAGATGTGACTGTTAATTTTTTGTTCCAAGCGGGAAATACCGGGGATATGGAAATTCCATAACCAATACTGTTTTCAGGGAAATATGCGATAGTCCTTAACGCATGAGAGCTTATTAATTTTTTTAATAATATTTTTTAAATTAATAATGGAGAGATCTTAATCTAGTTCCCACTAGAGACGATAAAACAGTGAAACACTAGAATTTGAAGTCAAAGCTATAGTTAAAGTCGCCGTAGTCAGTGTGTTGGCTTATTGGACGTTAAGCCAGGGTTCAAACCCCAGCGCAGGCATCAAAACGAAATACAAAAGAGTATTTCTTCGGCGACTTGCTCTCTGCAGATTTCTGGCAAAAACTCTGAGGGTAAATAAAAAATTGCAATGAAAAGTTTCTCAAAAATCTGTCGTTCGGAGTCGACTTTAAACTGTAGGTCCCCCCACTCATGTATAAAATTAACGCACATAACATAAGTGGTGTGAGAAACTAGGTCGTAATTCTGATTGAAGGATTGTAATGACCAGTTATGTATGTCTAGTTAACCAAGAGCACTGCATATTATACTGCCTCTCTTAAAAATTCATAGCATAAACCCCTTCAAACACCAGATGATTGATTCCTAATTTCATTTGGATACAGGTAATTTAAATAATAAAAAAATCGGATGGAATGAAATTTTTTTACATCGTTTTAAAAAACCGGAGTCCAAATGAAGATCGCATTCGATTCTTATACTTACTTAATTTAAATTAAAAAGGCGACTCAAAGAAATTTTATTTGGAAACATTCAATTAAGATGCTAATAATTAAAAATTTTTTTTATTTGAAACATATTTAAAAATTTCGAGTAACTTTCTCAATGATTTTAGCACTTTAGAAAATTAATTCAAAAATATATATGCAAATGGATATGACTGATTGCAAAATTTTCTGATAGCTTGTATAAATTTTTTAATTACTATTGTTCACTGTAAACACGCTCAAAATGTAAAAATTATGAAAGTCTCTAAGATACTCATTAAACAATAAGTTCAAGAGATCCGATATATTTAACAAGATCTGTCCCATTAGCTAAAAATTTTTTTTACAAAAATAAACATAAAATATTTAAAATATTATATACACTTGATTTCAAAAATCATGAAAAAATACGACCAAAATAAAATAAATTATTACCATTATTTCAGTACGTTATTCTACACGTAAAAAATAGGAAAATTTATGTACATACCCATAACTTTACTTCCAAAAAACATTTACCACCTTTACCTTCGGAGTAAAATTATATGAATGGAAGTCGCCATAGTTTGGTAGGTAATGTGTTGGTTTATTAGACGTGAGGCCCCAGGTTAAACCTCAAGTCAGACATCTTCACCAAAAAATTTGGAAAAAATATTTCTTTGGCGACTGCCTCTCAGCAGTTCTCTGACAAAAACTATGAGAGTAAATAAAATTGCGATGAAAAGTTTCTCAAAAAGCTGTCGTTCGCAGTCGAATTTAAACTGTAGTTCCCGTCACTCTTGTATAAAATTAATCGTAATCCTGACTGAATCCAATAATAATGTATAATAATCCCAAGATACGTGAGTATTGCAGTGACTATAATGTCGCATTAACCATAAGAAGCCGTATATTAGATACGTTAATACGAAAAGGACAGTAAATTATTCCTATGAACTTAATAGACCCAACTGAAATGCCTTCATTCGCAGCCTAACGCATAAATTTGTCTATTTGAATACTAAAAAATGCATACAATTAGATTAGGACGTCAGTTTTTCTTCTAACAGAATTATGCTCACAAATGTATTGCGACTTAGTGAAGGACCCAAAACAACGAACTTATAGAATCTTAGTACCATTGACTAATTTGTTTCCATCATTTATTTATTGTATCGTCAATCGGTCAAAACTAGGAATAAGTTAAACTCATTTACATATATGTCGTGTTGAGATCTCACTTTTAGAAACTAATGTGTGTGGACTCGGTACCACACTACGATACAGCGGTGCTGCTTTTTAATTTCTTTGTTTTTTTTTTCAATTTGGGAAGCAGAGGCAGTTTGCCATATTGGGTTCAAGAGATTGCAGGTTTCCCGTTTATCTAGATATATGTCGAAATATTTTATAAGCGAGTTATGTTATTCATACGAGAGTGAGCGCATATTTGTCTTCGTAACGTGAATTGTATGTAATTCCAATTACTTTGGAACAAGGATGCAATGTCCAGGTGTAAGCTTGAAATCTCAATTGTAAGAAAAATTATTTACAATACATGTGAAACAATTTGGATGGTGCTGTATTCTACTTATTTGTCACATCTAAAAATTATTGAATTTTTAAATACAGCAGACAAGTTTTATGAGAAGACAGGAATGCTAACTGCTAACTTCTTCTTCACATACATACGTAAATGTTGGGATTATGGATAATCAGAGAGACGGTGGTGTAGTGGTTCGAAGTACAATCGGCAAACAACTATTAAATGAAATTTTGGAAGTACAACGCAGTGATAATTTCTGGTGAACTTATATAAATTACCCATATTATTCACATTACAAATAAATTATTTCAACTTATCAGTTGCCGCCAAATTAGGATAAGTTTAACCCTAAAATATCCATATAGCCATTTTATTTAATAGATGGCCAGTTTAATTCTACATAACTTTTTAACGTTAAAGAATGATAGAATTTACTTTACCCTTGAGCTTGTTGATCTTTCAATTGGCAATCGAGAACTTCGAGGTCAGTGGAGGGAACAAGTACATTCTCTCCCATCATATAACACTAGCGGAGGCAATTGTACCAATGATACCAAAATAGACTACATATTCTAATTGATAAAGAGTGAACCTACTGCGTAATTTTAAATATTCCTGACACTAGTTGACTTACTTTTTACTCTGTTATTTAAAAACCTTTTTAAACATTTCCTATAAAATAAAAATAATAAAGTGAACTTTAACTATAACAGCGTATATACAATGAGTATATATTTTATTGATTCAGTTTATAGGCAGGAGCGTGTATATTTATAAGCATAAATTTACCAAAAAAAAAAACCCGTCAATAGAAAATAATATTATTCAATATTAAAGCATACATATGCAATATTTTTCCAAGTGTAGAAATCAGAAATTGTTGATTTATTCTGGATTTAATTTTATTCTTGAATGGTCTTGTGTTGTAGAGCTTCTTTAAAGAAAAGGTAACTTGAAATAATAGTAATTATGCTTAAAGAAAATAATGAAAAGAGCATTTCATCATGTTATTTTAAATGAATTCTAAATGAATATGTTTTTCATGACCGTAATAACTTGGACATGATCGCTAGGAAGACGTTCATCGTCATCATCTCGTCATGCACGTGGGGGCAAGTGAAAAGTGTATGATTAATAAGAATGGCGGCAATTATATCAAATTGCTTCCTTGCACCTTGAATGAACGACCATATATGTACGATACATACATATGAGTACTGTGTGTTTGTGTTTCTGTACATTTCGTTTTATTAAAGAATAATTTCGTTGATATTATGTGTTTCATGATGTATTGTATGCATAAGTATATACCATATGTATGTACATATTTATGTATATACAGTGGACAATAAAAGTCTAGTTACCACAATGCATGCAAGTAATTTCATGAATTTTAAACAATAATTTGTATAGAGTGGGCCATTTAAAAGTTTAAATTTAAAAATGCAATGAAACAAAAACGGTTTGAAATTTATCAAAAATTTATTATTATATACATATTAATTATTGCCATGCGACTTCAACTCTTGCACTAATTGAACTTTTAAAGGCGTCATATCGAGATCTTTTAGCAAAATTCGATGTAAACTGGTGTGAGAAATATTCAATGCTTGAGAACGATGACGAATTGATGTTGATGGACTCTCACGCACACTCTATCCCACAGCTTCGATATTTTCGTTTATACGCACTGTACAAGTGTGCTCACGCATCAACAATGAAAGCAATCTTCTCTGCGAACAAATTTTTTACGACATTTTCGTGCAGTTTCAGACCAATTCCCTTTACGTTGGAAATAAAATTCAAATTAATCGATTCAGAGGAGATAGTATACTGAATTTTGTGACAGAAGAGAATTCATAAATATTACCAGATTCGAAATAACCGGTGGTTTAAATTTAAACAGATAGATCGCCCATCCGATAAAAATAATTGATGTTTTTAGTTTATTCATTTACTTTTATTTTATAATAAAACAAAAAAATTTCAATGTTTTTCGCAAACCGACTCCATATTTTGAATCGCATAAGTGTGGGATGTGAACTAAGAGAAACTTTAAATTCAAAGGTTCGAATATATTAAAATGTTGTCTCTTATATTATATTATTATTATATATAATAGAATAACATTTAACCTATTTATCATTGAACGTACCAATGTTATTATGTTTTCTGTTGATATTTCCCGCCACTTAGTCAGGAGAAAGTTTTTCAGTTAACTTTTGTTAGAGGCTTAGCGACTACGTAACCGTTCTTAAAAATGATCCCTTAAATACTTTCTTGGAGTTATACATACATACATAATTGGTCATTACAACCCTTCAGTCAGGATTACGACCTAGTCTCTCACACCACTTATGTTGCGTGTGTTAATTTTATACATGGGTGGCGGGACCTACAGTTTAAAGTCGACTCCGAACGACAGATTTTTTGAGAAACTTTTCATGGCAATTCTATTTACTCTCAGAGTTTTTGCCAGAAATCTGCTGAGAGGAAGTCGCCGAAGAAATACTTTTTTTTTTTGTATTTTATTTTGATATCTGGCCTGGGCCTAGAACCCTGGCTTTTCGCCTAATAAGCCAACACACTACCTACTAGACCACGGCGACTTCTTCTTCTTGGAGTTATATCGAAACTTTATGGAAAAGTATTAAGCCTGGAGGACATCTTCACATTAGCAGCAGTATGATTGGGTTCATTGACTTGTTGGAAGTAATAATCATTACGAATTCATGGTTGTTCCACACTTTAGGTGAATTTTTTCTTTATAGTGTTTAAATACTCTCTCCTATATATTATTCACATTCCCCAATAAATGCCATACTGCCCACATCTGGTGCCGACACCCACATCTACACAGCATTGTACTACGAGATCATGCTTTGAATTTTAAATTTACTCTGAGTTCTTTTTGGCGTTGCCTAGACTTTTGCGGGGCAAAAATAAGAAATCATCTGAATAATTTCCTTATTCTTCTTTTGGTTTGTGAAAAATATATTTTATTTTTTTGTTTTAAAATTAGTTGCATATATTGGTATACCTTGACTTTTGCTGTCCACTGTATATATGTATATACATATATAATTATTATTATAATATGAACACAACTCTTTTATGATGATTATTTTGTTGTATTTATATGCGCATATGAAATGAAGACATTTTCAAAAGTCAATCAACATCAAGTCACACGAACAATATGACTCCATCCCAACCCATTCCATGATGACGATGATGATGATGGTGATTTTGTATATTGAAATATAAAAAGTTTTGTTGGCTAACAACAGGTACATTGAGAAAGTGTATGGCTGTTTAACTCAATATTGTTTCAATGAATTAATGAGCGAATGAGCGAATGAATAAACTTTCACGCACTATCGCTGATAGGCTTTTGAGGAGAAAAAGTGTGAATGAATATATGTATGTATGTATTTGGTGTTGCGGCTTTTAGTGGTCATTGGCCACGCTCTTAATATTTTTGCAATCATTCTAAATATTGGTCTGTAATAAGGGTGATAGTATAATGGCTTAATTTAAGTGCTCATGTTTCTTTATGGACCAGTCAGTCCAATGTGTTGCGTGTAAAGCCCTAAAGTGGAACACTTTAAAGTGCTCATAATTGGCACTTACTACTGTTGTCCACAGCACTTGGTGTGTTCGCTAAGTCTCATTATTTGCCAGTATTTACAAGTTACGTCTTCCTGGGAAGAAAAAAAAAGAATTACACTAAATATGAATGACATTAAAATTAAACGATAAAAAATATTTAACGAAACTTCCAGTATTATTATCATTTAAAAATTTTAATGCTTTTAAAATTTCAATTTACAATTCTGTTGACATTTTAAGCGAACTTTAATTTATGCCTTTAAGGCCAAACATCATTTGATTTTTACGACAATTATGCAAATATTTTCAGAAGATGACGTCTGACATGCAATGAGAACGGAAAACTTTTAATTTTCATATTCAAAATGGAAACAAGTACATAAGTATTGAATACCACAGCTGATTTAAATGCAATAACAATTTATTGAGCACAACTTCTTATATACACTGAAAGAAAAACTTAACATTTAGTGTCGGCGGAACATGATATGAAATATTTGTTTCTATTCAAATTTCAAATTCATTTAGCCCATAGAATTTTATTACGTGTGGACTTCGGATCAATGTTATAGTGATCACTTAACATCTATTATAGCATGGATATATTAATTTATGGATTCTGAAAAGAATATTACGATATAAATTGTCAAAGAATGGAACATTTTTTTTTTGTTATTGTCCAGCCTCCGTGATCTTAAGATGCCAATCATTTAGGGATGGCATTATATCAGACATAACCCATCTCGGAGGAGTGGACAATGTAGAATACAGTCTTCCTATAGAATGTATAATTAAAAAGTCCATAATGGTGCGGGCCCATCTTTCATTCTACCTACTTACCTACAATATGCAGACGATAAAGTAAAATTGTATGATGAAATCGATGTTTCGCAAACTATGACGAACAAACAGGAAACTTATAACGACTTTTTGATGTTATTTTGATGTTAATCTTACTAAGCTGCCGTTGTCTAGCAGGGTGTTGGCTTATTAGACGTAAGGCCCCGGTTCAAGTCCCAGGTCAGACATCACGAAGAATTATTTCTTCGGTGACTTCCTCTCAGCAGATTTCTGGCCACTTGTCTTACTCGACCCCTAAGCATGCTTTAATGTTGGAGTCTTCTCTCTATTTATGCATTCTATATTCAAATATACCATATACCATATACAAGTCACATATTATCAGTTATCTTATGGGCTTTCAACCCATAAATTTGTGTTATTTTATTTAACACTTCAAAATTTGATTCTACGCTAAATTGTGTGTCTGTTACGAATTCATTACTGACACAATGTGAACTTTAAAATTTGTCAGGTGATATGGACTATAATTTAAAAGTTAAAACAAAAAACAATATTTTAATTGCTAACTAAATCAAAGTAAAATAGATTTCGTTATTATTTCTCTCGTAAAACTGTTGTAAACCATAGTTTTCATTAAAAATAAATTAAATATATAATCAGTATAGACACAAACATATGCACCAAATGTATAATTTTGTTTGAATTTCGGAACCGCAATTTAAAAATATTCCCAATAATGAACACGTAAGTTTAAAAATTATTCAAGTTTAAAATTAAGAATTGTATTTACCTGCTGCTGCTGCTAAAAGAATTTAACGGCATTATTACAACAACAAAAGCATCCATATCCATCCAACTTAGATTATAACAGCCATTGACCTTATAGAATAGTGTACGAAGATCATCTTCCTTAACCAGTTTAATATTCCATCGTTCGCATCCAAGGCTGGCCGCCGCCGAATTACTTCTGCTGCTTGCACAGGTCATTTAAGAAATACAAAAAGAAATAAATTTTCTACCTGTCAATGGCCAGCAACTACATCTACTACTACAAGTATTTTTTTTTTCTACCTTAATGAACACCAAAATAGACAATAATCGAAATGGAAAATAAAGGGAAGGAACATACATAATTTTAAATCTGAGATAAACGAAATACTACTCGCACACAGAACCCAATCACAAGAACAAGTTGTTCGGTCGGTCGGTTCATCAAATGGTTTCTTTTTTTGTTTTCATTATTATACATTTTTGAATTGTTATTGTTATTGTTATTGTCATTGTATTGTATAAAAAATATTCTTAATCGTTGTTGTTATTTGCTTTTATCATAGTAAAATAGTTGTTGTTGGCCTGTTCGAAAACCCATAATGGTGCCACTGAAGAATAATAACAAGTGAGGGGTGAATTTCTAAGCAGAGTAAAATATATTTTTGGGACAAAATGGAGGCATTAGTTGCATATGTTTTTAGATAAAAAATTATGCTTTTATGTAAAAATGTAAATTTTTTTTTAAATTATTTTTGCCAGTATCGATAACTTTGATCATTGAAAATATCTTTTCGAAGGAAACGGATTAGAATGCATGAAATATTTTCATTTTAAATCCTTTAGCAGCTGGCGGTAATCAAAAATTAATTAACCTCCGTTCGCTAATGCCTTCAACCATTTGAATACTAACACTCAACGGCATGCATCCTCATTTGAGTTGCCATCACATCTTCCCAATAAAATCCATTAACGTGTTAAATGCACATCAAAATGGAATGGAATGGCAAAAGAGTGCCTATGCAATTATTGCAATTTATATTTAATTAACATTAGTCCAAGTGAAAAAGAAAATGCATATTTTCACAATCATTACACCCTACACCTAAACAAGTGATGGCATTATGTTTTATTCTATTCAATAGAAAAACATGTGCTAATACAGGCAACATTTTTGTCACCTCTCCAATTTATAGATAAGACATGTGAAGATGTGTTAAATATTAGTCCATAATGGAGATGAAAACTGTTGCAGACGAGCTTACGTAGGCAACTCTATGAAATTCTAATCGAAAAACTCCTTTCCAACATAACATTTGAATACTGCAGCCAATTGAAATATAATCCATAAAATATTTCTAAAAGTATTCTGTCTCATAGGGTATCAAATAGTCGGTTGTTTTTCGCATTCTTTTATTTCCATTCATTACGGAACATAAAAATGCGCCACACATTTGGTACAAGGTTTTAAAAACCTTCTCCAAATTGCTTGAAATCATTAAACAAATGTTTTCGAAAAGATTTTTTTTTAAAAGCTTAAGTTTGCATGTGAATTAAAGCGACAAACTAAACAAAAGAAAATATTCAGAGAGAGAGAGATTAAAGCCCAAAGTTAAGGCGAACATCAAAGATTGTGATCGTGATGCAAGTTACAAGTCCAAAACGCAGAAGAAAAATGATTTAAATTTCTAATGATGATGACCATGAAAGAGAAGTGTGTGTGGCCACAGAAAATTTATGTGAATGTATGAATACAGCATTTCATATGCCCGTAATTGTTCAATTAAAAGCTAATTTGAATCGAATAATCGAAAAATTTTCATATGCAGTTTTATTATATGATTATTCTGTGTGAAAGTTGAAATATTTTTTATAATCATGTTGCCTTAGTCTTGGTCCTTTCTGTAAGCATTTTATTGTTCTCTTAAATAATAAAAAAAATTAATAACAAAGTGGTAATTGAGCATAAGAGAAATGTTGATCAAATGTCGGGATTTATAAGAAATTTAGAAATTTTAGATCAGAAATCATTTTTTAATAAAAATTGGTAGACATGTTTATGTAGAATATTGCGATGAATTTCAATTTTAATTTTTGATGCCATGTACTGGAGGTTGTGATAATAATACAATCCATTGGGCCCTTTTAAATTTTTCATTTGCACAAACTCTGAAATTACTCCACATGCATCACATGCACTTATAAAACCCATTCTTTGTCAGTTTTATCTGAATTATTTTCAGTGATTGTCAGTTAATACCTTTGACAACCAGTGAAACTCTGGATAATTTTAAATTTTCTTAACGTCAATAATTTTTTAAAAGAATTGAATTGAATTGAACTTGTTAAACTTAAAGAAAGTCGCCGTAGCCTAGTAGGTAGTGTGTTGGCTTATTAGACGTAAGGCCCCGGTTCAAACAGCAGGTCAGACATCAAAACGAAATTTAAAAATATATTTCTTCGTCGACTTCCTCTCAGCAGATATCTGGCAAAAACTCTGAGAGTAAATAAAATTGCCATGAAAATTATCTCAAAAATCTGTCGTTCGGAGTCGACTTTAAACTGTAGGTCCTGCCACTCATGCATAAAAAATTAACGCACACAACATAAGTGGTGTGAGAAGCTAGGTTATAATCCTGACTGAAGGGTTGTAGTGACCAATTATGTACATTTGTTAGACTTAAAATAAATGGTGGTTAAATTGAAAATAAAAATTATGGAGTTTTGTTACAGCTTTTACAACAATTTCTTCAAATTATACTTTCTTTCCTTCTTCATATAATTTTTTTTGCCAATGACCTCCAATCAACAATATTGCCGCCGCTATTCTTTACCGTTTTAAGAGACAGTCAATGAGACAATTTTCCAACAATGGTGTTCGGTTGTTATATGTATCATATTTAATGTATTTAGAAAGTAATGGATTATGTTGTAATACCTTGATATTTCATGCTAATTTGATGAGTGTTCCAGCAGGATAGGTTTAGGTTTAGGTTAGAAGACGCGTACTTGCCAATTGAGATAAGTACCGGATGTCCAGGACGTTCTAAAGGGGATAGGATAATAGCGGAGATAGAGAAAAAGGAGAGGAAGTAGGAATGCGAGAATAAGGAATCAGAGGAATTACACAGACTAACAAAACACAATTGAAGCCCTAGCACTTCTCAACCAGCTCAAGCTAATAATGAATCTATGGAGAGCCTTTATGTCGGCTCTCGACACAGAATTCAAACCCACAAAGAAGCCCCTGTCAAGGGTCTTCAACCTCAACCTACTAAGGGCTGAACAGTTACAGAGGTCGATAGTCTCCAACTCCTCCTCATCGCAACATACCCTGCAATAGTCCGGCTGGGATCTGTTCCAGATCCTTGTCAGCGACCTCATCTCACAGTGCCCCGTAATAAACCCAATAACTAACCTTAAGTTAGCCTCATTTAAGTCCAGCAGCCACCCTGTTCTTCCACTGTCTATAGCAAGCCATAGACACCTAGAAACATAACAACCCGATCCATTTCCCCAATGCCTCTGCTCTTCCCCCCTGACCAATCCATTAATGAGGCCGTAGAGGTGGCAGATTGGGGGATCAAGACCAACTATCACATCGCTATCAGAAAGTGAACCTAATCTAGGGAGAGCATCCGCCATCTCATTACCAATTATTCCGCCATGACCCGGAACCCAGCATATACGGATTCGGTCTGGTCCGATAGTCCTTAACGACCGACGCAATGGCTCTTAGGGCAGCCTGACTGTCAACGAAGATCATATAAAATTCCGAATCCGAAGTAGGCCTACCAGCTATGGCCTCGATAGCCTTCAAGATTGCGAAGATCTGACGCACTACAGTCATCCTTTATCCAGCAGGATAATGACTCCAAAATATACAGCAAAGTCACCTAAAGGTGTGATGATAAACATATTAATGTATTATAATCGCCAACACTTTCTTCACTTCCAAATCCGATTACGAACTTGTGATATGAGGAAAATGTCCTATAAATTAAGCTTTTGGAATTATTTCAACTGCGTGGTGACTACATGCTTAGAAGATATCTACCAATTATAAACGTAACCGTATTCTCTAGTTAAATCTCTTATAACTTTTAAAAAAATATACATTTTTTTGAAGATTTAATTTCTATTTTAATTTAATTAAAAAATTTAAAATAAAAATGAAATTAATAAAACAGCAATGCAACTTGTTTTCATGATATACATATGAGTTGATAATGAGTGCAGTTACTTATCAAAAATGTTATCAATTTCACGTCAAATTTCTAAGAGCCACAGTGGTGTGGTTTTTGTTTTTCATATCAATGTATATCACCTTGAAATTCGATCGCAATAAATTCATAGTTTTCATACATCATTAGAGTTCAGATCATCTACATCTGTTTCAAAAACAAATTTCAACAGTGTCAAGAGAAGAAAGTTAAGATTTATTTGGTATATGAATTGGTGATGATCATCAAATTCCCAAATCTGGCAATTTTGTTCTGTAAATTAATGAGTTTTCTGCGAGAAAAATTTTTTACGTTGGAAACAGAATTTTTTTAATCGGAGTCTTGCACGATATTCTTATATAAGAACTTTTGTTTTCTGTGTGAAAAGTTGAAGCGATTCTTCACAAATTGATAGCATAATACCATGTTGGGTTTTTAAATGATTTGTACTGCAAATTGTTTTGCAATTTAACTTTTATCACGTGGTTGTATTAATTAAAATAACATATCACAAGGAGTTTGAATGTAATTTTGTGCTCATTTGGATTCTATGTGAAATTTCCAAGTTAGGCGTTTGTCAAGGTTAAGGCTAAAATTTAATAACATGTTGCTGTAGGCATCTTGATTCTTCGTAGGAATTATCACTTATGTATGCTCATAAAAGCAGTGTCACTAGGAAAGATTGAAGTTTGTTAATGAATGTTCAATGGAATGTTCAAAATACATATTAAATAGAAAACGGGTCTCTATATATTATCACGTGACACATGCCAAGTCAACTTAATAAAATACTAATTCTCGACTCGTGATATATTTACTAATAGTTTTCAAATATTGATTGTAAAATTTAGTTTCGACGAAATGCATCAGCGGAAAAAAGAGAAGAGCAGTATTTCTTCTCTCCTCCCTACAAGTTACACTGTGAGTTACTGTTGTCACCCTAATCGAGCTTTGTTGCTTACTGAAGAGCAACCAATTTGAGACATTTATTTAATTTGGAGATAAAAACATTTATATTCTCTGATGTTCTCAGCTGTTTACTTTTAAAATGTGTTTTTTGTTTTTTTGTTAAATGTTTATGTAATAAATGTAATATGTGTGATCACTACACAAAAACAAAGTGGAACAATAGTGGGCAATTGGCTAGCCTACAAATAAAGAAGGGCTTGATTTAAAACCTATCCAAAAGTATGTCCAGATATAGAATCTCATCTCAATATAAGGTCCAAACCCTAGGTGTATCAAGTCGAAATGCCCATCATGTATGTATAGTTGACATAGTAATATCCGGCTAACCGAAGAATTCTGTAATCTTGGAAACGATTAAGCTGATGATGTTACGCAGTACATCAGGACAGTAATGCTATTAAATTTTTTTTCCAGTTAATTAACATTACAATTACAATTACAGTTAAATGTCCGATTTTTTTCTATTCGTTTTCGCTATTTGTTTTTATTTTAGTTTCATCTATATTTTTGCATTTTATGTGGGGTATGAAACGATCTCTAGATGTTTTAAGGATCGAAGATATTCTCGAAGTTTTAGTTTTTTCAACGTCTTAGGGCCATTATTACAACTTGCCGTTAAAGTTGGGTTTAGTTAAAGGTAAATTTAGCTAAAGTTAACTATAAGGTCACATTTAACTTTAATTCGTTATTACTACTTAATGATAAAATAAAATTCACTTTTTTTCAAATATAGCCGTGTCGGAGCAATATCGATAACTTTTGCCAAACTAAACAAGTTTTTTTTTCTTAAACTCAGTGGTAGCGACGATCTTCTTTTTTGTTGTGTTTACTCATTCTGTTTATATTTGAAATTGCCATATTGAAAATACTATATATCTATTTCAAGTTCAGACCAGCGTTGCCGTTGTGACACTAAAGTATCACTATTGACCCTTTTGTGAATCCATGCTTTCCTCTCTCAATTTGCTCGAATCGAAGCTGGAAGAATGGAATAAGTATTCCTAAAAAGTGATAAATATTGTCAAACGTTTTTGATAATCGGACTAATATTTAAATGTACCTGTGAATTACTTTTATTTTAGTTTAGTGTATCTAATGAACTGTTATAGCTCGTTTTTTTTTACTGAAATAAATCTTATTTTTTGTTCACAAAAAACTTGACTCTATTTTACTTTAAAATACTCTCTTTTGACTCTTTTTTCATTAAATACCCTTTTTATGACACTTTTTCGAAATTGTCAACGGTAACCCTGGTTCAGACATACACTTAACTTTAAAAGTTACAGGTAGGATGATCTCTTCTCTTTAGCTTAACGCTCACTTCTATCTTATTGTCCACTTATAATAATGAAATAATGAAAAACAAATTATCTGCCCGTTAAAATCCTTCTTTTAGTTAATGGCAAGTTGTAATAATGGCCCTTAGTAGTTTAGGTTTGCTGCAGCACAGTATTTATCCACTCCTAGTTGATCTTTTGGTTTATGAACACTGTTTTCCTTCGATTCAACTTTGCCGACGTGTATTCACTTGAACTTTTTAAACCTTCAGAAGTTCCAGTTGCACAGAAATTTATATAAAAATGACGGCTGTGAAATGAGTTTATAGGTTCCTCTTCTAAACACAAAAAAAGAAGTTGAAAGAAGTTTCAATAATTTTATGAATTTTTATATTTACTATCTGCCTAATGCACTAGAAGCAAGCAGTTCATACCACGAAACAGTTATTAAATAAATTTTTAGTAGAAGGTTTCTCCATATCATTCTAATGCTTATTTCTCATTTATTTTAAACATCGAATACATAAATTCATTCACATCATTCATTGCACTTAATTTTGAAACCGTAAATATAAGAAGCGATTTCGTACAATCCTTACCGGTTTCTATCATAAATCTTTTCATTTTACCGTCTGTTTGCAAGCGAAAAGCAATATACAAGCCAGCTCTATACAATTGACTTTAAGGCGATCATAATACTGCCGACGTCCTTGACTTTTTCATGTTGTTTGGGTATAAAATGTGAAGTAAATATTTACTCTTAAAGTAGTCATGCCATGCCAGAGTCACAAATGAAAACAAAAGTGAAGAAGAAAGTGAACGGAGTTAATCTCTCATTCGTTAAATCCTTTTCAGTATTTGCTCTATATTCGTTATCACAAACACACACACACATGTGTAAACTAAGACAGAATTATCGCTTCTGTCCACTAACCCCGTGGCAGACCCACTGTTGTGTGTCATAAAAGTCATGGAAAAGTCAATCGTTTGCAATTGTATTGATTTGCATGCGTCAATTGTTAGTCCTTTTTATTGTTCTTTTATTACCTGTGTCCTTTAAGTGAATTTTTTTGTTTGTTTGTTTCCCTTTCAAATCATTGTTTGCATTCTGCTCCGATGAAAATTCATCACATTTTCGCAATTTTTTTGGTTGTTTTTTTTTTTTTGCTTGCCAGTCTGGTTGTCTCTGACTGTCCATTTATTTAAGAATTTGTGTGGCTTTAGTCGCAACAATTCAATTTGATTTATGATATTTGCATATCACAGCTAAATTGTTATGTTTTTGGGTAGCCTAGTCCATGCGAATATGTGTGTAAAAATGAGTTCAGAAGTTCATTGTGGCTTAGGAAGAGACATAAACAGATTTCACTTTCAGTTTAGTTAGAGTGGCTTAAAGTGTAACATAATAAATTTGAAACTAGAATTCGAACATTCGATACACGAAACAATTTGAGTTCAACAGTTGAATGGGATATATTTGGTGAAATAAACAGCTTGTGTTATTTTAATTGCTATATTCATGACTTAATATAAATTTACAATTCCGTGTGATTATCTCGCGTTTCCATTCTGTAAAGTAAATACAAATTTTCATCAGTTTTAGTGCAAAAACTTTATTTAAATTTTGATAACACATCAGCAATAATTTCTGATTGGTAATCACAATATCAACGAGAATCAATTGTTTCGAGTATTTATTAAATACATCGGAGAATATTCAAAGATTGTTTAGTTAACAGAGTAATTTTTTTTATTTAAATTTAATAAAATTGCACTGGATATTGTTTATTAGCAACAACTCTCAGGGGATGGGCCCTACTGACGCAGTGCATTGTGTTGAATATAAGAAAATAGGTTGAGGAAGGGAGAGGAAAGAGGGAGAAGTGTTACTGCATGTGACTGGTTAAATTTCTGCATGTACGGCTAAAGAACGAATTCTGTTTGTAATAATTTGTGCATTCCACTGGCTGATCAGCCATAAGCGGATGTGCTCTTCTAGAAATACGAGTACTACGTACGAATATATGGTTTTTGGGAACAAGTCCTTTATTTCGCTGGAGCAGAATCCGTTATAGTACCAATAGAATAGTAAAGCACAAGTCACATTGCAACGATCCTACAATGAATCAATATAGTTGGATAACCTACCGCCATTAACGAGAATCTTCGCCCTTTCCTGTACGCGGTCGACAAGCCTTAAAATAGACATCGGGGCACCGTCCCATACACGAGGCTTGGATTGTATTCGGATATATGTATGTAAGTGGTGTAAATAGTAAGGAAATCAGATAGAGTAAAGAAATTCTTGCACCGTTTTAAGAAACTGAGACATTTGAATGTTTCTTTCGACACTTAAAATATAAGCTGGTTCCAGCGAACATAACATTGAATTTTCATGACATTGGGTCTTTCGCGCATTAAAGTCGATCCTACTCACCCTACTCCACTGGGAGGTTGACTGTAGGTCGGATGTAAGAGAGTCATTCATAGTACGGCTTTTCGCCTCAGTCTCTAAAAAGCTCGGTCTGCGATCGAATGAATATGAATGACAAATAGTACATAAGATTTGAAGTTAGAAGAAAGCTCGATATAACTCCAAAGAAGCAATTTCCGTCGCCAAAGGCAACAAGTTTCGATACAAGTGCATCGTGTCACACTCTGTCAAATGCTTTAGAAATATATAGAGCTACAACCTTGCTCTCACCAAATCATTGGATGAACTGATTCCATTTTTCAGGAAGCAACGCAAGAAGGCTACCACTAGAACAAACCTGCCGCTAATCAGGTTTTTAGACTCTACTACTTCACAAGCTGATGGTTAATTATGCTTTCCATAACCTTGGAAAGTATTAAACAAATTGCTATTGGGCCGCAATTTTCAGCATTATTAGCCTCACCCTTTTTTTAGGTTGGCGTAACATTAGCAACCTTCCAGCAAGATGGTAAAATACCGACGCGATACGAGGCAATGAAAAGATTAGCTAATGGACGAGCAAGAGTCGAAGAACTCTGCTTCAGGAACAGTGCTGCTGGAATACCATCCGGCTTAGAAGTCTTGTTTATGTTGAGATACGATATTTAAACCATTTGAAGGATCCAAATAATTAAAGACAATACCAGTTCAAAGCATATGCCGTCTCAAAAGTAAAAAATCTGTTACTATTTTCGTTTGATTTGAAAATTTATAACTCAGAATTGTTTACTTATATGTAAATATCAACGAATAGCTCAGCTCGATGATTGTGAACATGCAAACAACGTGAGCTATTAAATTATCATTAAATTCAAATATTAAATCCTAATGCACTAATTTCATATGAATTCCCATCTGAATTCCATTTTAATATATTTTTCTTGTGTTAAAAGTTTTTTATTGGAATAATGCGATTCATCTGTTAATTCGCGAGACCAGTATAATTACTTTTATTATTCAAAATATACTAAAACTTACCTTAACCTGCATGAACATTTAGGCGAGGATTATATTGCAAACTATCCTAAAATATTTCTATACAATGTAAAGAAAGAAAATATTTCCTCAAAACTTATTATTCCGTGAGATTAAAAATGATGTTTCAGCGATGTGACATCATTTAAATTGTTTAACAATTTGTCAGCGTTTTCTATTTATTAATTTGAATTCAGCGAAAAGAACTAAAAATAATATGAACAATTACAAAAAAAAGAAGAGAGGAAAAAACTTTTAGAAAATGTTCTTCGAAACGCAAACAAATATCATTAATCAGGCAATTTTAAAACAAAGTGCCACAGAGCACCTGTTGGTTTAAAGAAATTATTCTCGAATAAAAATAAAGCAAAACATCGCTTTAAAAATAAAAAATAAAAAAATGAAAACACAATTATTAATAAGATCCATCGAAGAAAAGAGAAGCAATCACCAGTATTTTAAAGGAAACTTAAAATTATTGAACACTCTTACATCCATACATGCACCTCACAGTCATACACACACATATACACACACACACTTAAAGAATAATTAATGATCTGCGATCAGTGGAACAGCGATCGATTGATGACTTTACACTCGTACTGTTGAACGTAAGCGGATGAATCTCAGTCTGGTCTGGTTTTCGAATTGAACAAAGTGTTCCTTCCAGGCATGCTTTTATGTGGGTCTGGCTGGTTTTTTTTTTTTTTTTTGTTTTCAGTTCTTAAAGTGAGCAGAATTGGATGGTAAAATAATCAGAAAGTTTTTGATGTGTATTTAGAAAACATCAAGAAGAGGGACAAGAAGGCGTTTGTGGTCATTATTGGCATTGTACAGGCGATATAGCCGATGTTGATGATCATGGGCACAACGATGATTATCGTTCTAAAAAGTAGTGTAAAATTTAATGATCCCGTATTTATTACTGTAGATGCTATTGTTGGTGGCATGAGGCGTTTAGCGTTAAGCGTCAAATCAATCGATCTGTCATTTGTTACCACTTATTTTCCATTTTATGTACGATATTGTGATCGCATCACACTTAGCCTTTAGATTGTTTGCCACTGTAACTGCAAAGAGAAGAGGAAGAGAATAAATAAAATAAAATAAATTGTTTAGCACATCATTTATCAAAATATTAAGAGATCCAAAACTACAAGAACATACATACATATCAACGGACAAATACACTTGAGTGAAAAAAAAGAATACGACTATTTTTAAACAATTTCATTTTATTTGTGTATCAATATGAGTATTTAAGTACGCGGAATGTTTTCCTTTTTTATTTTTTTATTTTTTTGAATCATATAAAAAAGGGAACAATGGTAAACGTTTGGCCCGTCTCTTCCTAGCGAATGAAAGCAAAAATTTTTAATTTTATTGACTCATACTACATTACAATTCTTTCTAAATAAGCTTAACTGAAACAAAGCGTGAAAATAGTAAGAGTAGTAAACACATAATCAAATCTGTCTTATTTGATGATGATTTAATTAATATTCATAGAAAATAATTGAAAGTTTTCTTTTTTTTAGACTCCTACTCATTCAGTGTATTGTGTTGAAATAGCAGAAAGATAGTTATATGAAAGACGGATAGTGTTTTTATTTTGAAACAATTTTTCCTTGAGAATTACTTTGTAATAATTCTCACTTCCTTTTTCCATTTCGGTTAATCATATGATATCAACAATAAGACAAAACATCCAGAGTCTCTGGTGGGAATCGAATATACGAGCTAGGCATTTGAAGTTTAAAATACTACCAACAAGACCATTGGGGTATAATTTTAGAGATTTCCTATTATAAAGAAAATTAAACACCAACCTGGTGTTTAAATTTTTTTTAATAAATTACACAGAATTTTGGATTCGGATTTGGCAGGCAAATTGGTGATAATAAAAATAAAATTATATAAATTATGAAATATAACCACTATAAGACCCCAACAGCTAAATGTTCTACAAGAAATTGTTGAAAATAAATTATGTAAGGGTGGATCCAAAAATAAATACAGCAGAAGATATGAGTCATACATTGGAATTTGTACAAACAAATGAATCGTGATACTTATGGGTCCAATTTACATTTACAAAACGTTTCTGAATCATAATAGTGTCCAACACACTCAGATATTGACTTTCATAAATAAACATCCAAAGGAAATCTGCTCCATCAGAACATTTTATTCCGTGAATGTTCTAGAATTAGGTATTGAAGCACACAATAAATCATTATTTTTAATACAGCTATTAACCCTTTCATGCCCGAATTTTTTGGGTAAGAGCTAAAATTTTTTAAGGACATGTGTTTGTTAGTCATGGCCTAAATATGAAGTGATATTAAATTCAGAGTCCTACGTATTCTGGTTTTACACATTTTTAACCAAGCTTGTTTGCAAAAAAAAATCTTTTAAAAAAATTAAAAATTACGGAATTTATGAACAAAAATGTACAATGTTGCCTATAGGCAACATCGGGCATGAAAGGGTTAAAGATTAAATTTATTACATACAATAGTAAATATGATGAGAAATAAATAAATTTATTTTTATTCCGACATTTGCCGAAAGGAAAAATACACGAATGTGATGAAACGCAATTATTATTTCTTTTATTGCCCATTTTAGAAAACAATGCACAGTGTAAGGTTTAGCCATTCTAGGGAGACAAAATTAAATATCTTGGAAAAAAATTATGCTAGACTTATGAATTTTGGTACAAGGTGTTACTAAGCCAATATGTACCATTTTCGAAAAAAAGGGCCACATTGGACCACTGCCACGCCTACCTCCCGTACAACTACAAAAATTTATTTCTGATATTATTCGCGTTGGATAAACAAAATGTAAAAAAACAGTGAGTATGATAATGTTTAAAATAAATAATAAAGAGGTAGGAGTAACAATTAATTTTTTAATTTTTTTTTTATTTTTTTAATTTTTATTAATTTTTAAATAAGAATATATGTATGTATTTCATATGTACATACATATAAATTAAAGTAAGAATAAATTGTTAAAATTCATGGTTTTCTTCTGGTATTTCTGGAAATTTAAATAAATGTAGTGCTTCAGGGGCCAATGCTACTTTTTTATATACAGGAGGTCTTCGCAAACCTTTTATATATGGAACAGATGTTATTAAAAGTCTGCTTATTAAATCTCTATTAGTGTCAGTTACGGCAAATACCGGCAGATAATTTTATACGTGCCTCAAAGTAGGTACTTCAGACGTTCGTATAAAACTAATTTGGTGTTGAACCGTTATGAAGAAAAAAGTAATTGTTTAAATGAAATAGAACGAAAATAATTTTCGAGGTTCTAAAAATAAATTCTCGTGATATTAATATATAAGTTGAGCTTCAAAACAAACAAAAAATTGTTAAAAAATTCCATTCTAATAAGAAGTTACAAGCTTTTAAGAATGATCAATTTCATGTAACTGTTTTTTTTTTTTTTGTTTTTAATTCACTCAAAAATATACAAGTTTAAAGTACCGTTATAATGTTATTGTTGACAAATTAGACAAATTTTTTACATTTTCTTATTTTATAACAAGTGTTCTTTCATATTGGATAAAAATATTTACTCAAACTGAAACTCAAAAAAACGACTTTTGTCCAGCTAGATTAGCAAAATCTTAAACTGTGAAATGTGTGGAATCTTTTATTAAAATCTATTAAAAAATCAGCACAAATATTAGATTACTTTCCCTAAGAGTTTTGTGAATGCCTTAAATGTTTCTAAAGTTTCTGTATGAATACAAAGGTTGACTACATCTGCTCTGAAATCAACCTTACTGGTTATCGATTAATCGATTTATATTTAAAAGTACGTATAATGAATTACTCACAAGTGGATCAATAGATTAAACAATTTGTCAAGTACTTGTTCAGATCATTAGCACGATTCAATTCAATTGTTAAAGCCACAACAAAAACATTTCAAATATAAATGAAAACATTAACACAAATTGTAATTAAAATAATTAAATTGAATGCAGTAACAGGCAGTCTACCGATTTTCAGATTTAGGAAACAGTATTGGCTCTTAGCTAATAGTTCATACCCACCCACTATTCAAAAACTAGTGTGTTTTTAACAATTTTATTATTTAAAAAAAAATGTATGAAGGAACACAATGTTTACATTGTTCCTTCTTTATTTTACTTCCAACATTTAAATGATGATTGCGATCATAAATGGAATTTGTTTTAAGAAAACTTCATTAATTATCCTCTTAAAAGAGTCCGTAATGAACGGAATGGGCCTTTCCAAGTGGCGTGGCCGTCTATTTAGCACATGAATTAATTCGATTTGAATTAAACTACTAGAACAACTCTGACACTTGGCAAAAATAAAATACATTCCACAATACAAGTTCAAAATTTCTTTAATTTATCATCGAAGTATTCGGGAGAGAAGGTGTTTTACACTCATAATCTGTTTAAAATCATTATTTTTTTGTTTTTGTTTTTGTTTTAAAAGCAACAGCAACAAGAATCTTGTTGCATTCTGTTATTAATGATGTTTAACAAAATGATTCTCCTTATTTGTTCACAAAATTTTTAAATGTTTTTGTTGCTATTTTAGTTTAGAAATGTTAAAAGTTAGTCAGCATACAACAGCATACAACAATACTAATGATTATTATTGTATTCGGTTTATTCGGTTTATTGTTCTGGTTTTGTTGCAAGGAAGTCTGTAAAAGGACAGTCCGAGTTAATTTATTTTATTTTTATTTGTAGTGGAGGGAAACATGTTCATACAAATGTTTATTGATGATGGCATTTTCGTATTTTGGTAGGCATATTTAGTGTTGAGAATCCTTTTATCATTAACGTTTGAGTCGTAATATTGTTGGTCATATTAAATGGTGTCGTGGCCATGTTTTGACAGTTCCCGTTGTCTTAAACTGTTACAATCGTCATGTGTTCCAGTTCATTGTCGAATGATAAATGACTGAATTGTTTTTTTTTTCATTTGATATGCGTTAAATTAAATGTTTCCCAATAATAATGCAATTGAATTAATTTTTATATTTTTAACACGATTTTCTTTCAAAATTAATAGTGTTTTGAATTGGACAGATAGTTAAAGTAGAACCATATTTTAGAGGTTTGTGGAGCTCAGTTTATATATTAGAAATCCATTTTATATCAAAGTTTGTAACAAAATAACACAATCGAAAAATCTGTATAAATGTTATTAAAATTGATTATTCCAGTATGAAGCAGGTCTTAAAACAAACCGAACTGCCCTATAGATGGCAGAAGAGGTTCGAAAACAGATAATGGAGTTTAAGCGATTTTCACTGCAATAAATCCGAATGATTACATCGATACGCAACTACGGATAAAGCTTGGATGAATCACTCCATTTGATGTCAGTAAACAATCAAAGTAGTCCACTGATTAAAAAGATAATGTGTCCAAAGAAAATTAATATATCTGTGGTCTCAAGCACTAACAGCCTAAGTCGACTTAAATCAATTCGAGTTACATATTCTATCATATTCTATTTACAACATTTTATATTTTCCTAAAATTCCATTTCTCTAACAATGTTTTTTAAAAAGTTTGTAGTAGTAGTGTAGTAGTGAGTATGAATTAATGAGAATAGTTAAATTTCAACATTGTCGACTCACTTACATTCAAAATTCCATGATTGCTTATGAGTAGCGAAAAAACGATTCATAGCTGATCTCTGATAAGAACTTAATTATAACAAATGAGACTTTGATTGATCTAAAGTTTTTACGTATATGTATCTTTAATTTTCGAATAAATTATATCGAATGCACGTTCTTAATTCTTCTGTATATGAAAAGTAATTTTTCTCGAAAGTATCATTATCGGCCTAGACTGTTATTGCTTGGGACCGCAGATATCTAGTTTGATCTAAATTCGCCATGTCACAATCTGCGTGTTGTACAACTCTTATTATCTTCAAAAAGAGGAAAACAATACTATATCGACACAAATACATCATTTAAGTTATGGTATTAAGGAAAAAAGATAACATGTGGTGATTTCGATATAAAGGCAGATTTAGCTTCCTGGGTTACATTCTATTTTCAACCAGAAAAGATGACTGGGCAGTAAAAAATTTGCCTAAGAAAAAAAGTTAAAGTCTGTTGTTGATGTTTATTTTTATAAAACGGAATTTTTTACTATTTAAGAGGATATCGAAACCATTAAATATCGATTGTGAGATAATATTGAATTAAAAGAGAATAATGATGAGAAATTAAGAATATTTTTCTAAAATTTATTGTGTTTTCTATATTATGTCAGATAACTCTTAGACTCATACAAATAAACAATAAACCTCCCATATATTCTTAAAAAATATCGCAACTATTTGAATATGATAATACGCATCATCAAATATGGTGATTATAAGACTATTAAGATAATATATTGACCTTTGACCCGTCCAGAATGCTTTTGAGTTTTGTTGTCATTCATATACATGTATTGAGTTAAACATAATTAAACATATTGAGTTAAAATAAACATCGCTTAAAATTTGTTTCAAATGTAGTGTTAATTAATTATAAATTGACTTGTAAGCATATTTGGAATAGGAAACCTATTGTATTCGAATTAACTTTAAAATAAAGTTCTTGTAAAGTTTTTGCTATCATTTACATCATCAATGGATTCAAAAGTAGTGTCCGTAATAAGCCTCTCTCTTTCCTTCTTCACAACCTGCTGCCAACACAATGCATTCACAAGTAGGAGCCATCCTTTGATTAAGGATTGCATACAAGAAAAAAAGCTTTTTGATCTCCTACCTATACCTAACGATTTATAAATACACGGACAGTACGATTTTCCAAGCATTTCCAATCATAGAAAAAATTAAAACATACGTACATATGTAGCGAATACATTCGAATTGCCTTTACTTGCCAGTTCAAAGACCTCAAAATATTAGGTTCACATAAGCTTCTTTGGTTTACATACAATACCTGTTTCTGTTTTAACGAATTTTGAATTTTAAAATTATAAAAAATTTAGAAATATTGCAGCATTAATTGCCATCAAAAGTTGATTGATTATTTCAATTAAATGTTTCGCGAAATTTCGAATTTCATTAAATTCTAATCTTTTCAAAACTTTTCATTTCATTTCACTACAGATTTACATCAACGACTTCTTCTAAAGGAAATTTTATAAATTTTCTTCGTAATTCAAATTAAAAAACTTTATTTTGAATCGTGAACACCATACAAACAACGTCATCATCATTGATTGTAAATCATATTGTCATTATCACCGTTCAGAGTTCATATAGTCTTTGCCAGAAGCTCATCTACATAAATGCCACACCATCAACTCTTGGCGTCACATTTGTTTCCCAACATTGTCGTTAAGAAAAGCGAGCAAGTGGGTGTATTGGGTTTGTTTGGTACGTTATAAAGAACACGTTAATGTTGTGAGTGAACACTGGCGAATACCGGAAGTTTCATTATAACACAGAAAGGAAATGTAACCACTACGACTACTACAACTTTCCATTGATGCCACTCTATGGTGGATATGAGAGTGTGAGTCTTTCTTTAAGTTTTTCAAATGTTCGGTGCTTTTATTGTTTGAAATGTGATGAATTCGATGGTTATCTCGAATGATAATTTGCGGTGTGATGCTGGAATGGAAAAGTATACCAAATACGTAAAGTTTAACTTTTCGAAACCATCAAATAATTAACACTTGATTATTATTCAGGGAATTTTCAACAACTTGTAATCAAATAACTAATGACTTTGGGAAGTTAAATGTTTTTTTTTTATTATTTTATAGTTTTCTAAGAGTTGTGGTTAAGCTTTCTTAATGAAGAAGTTAAAACGTGTATCAAACGTTTGGTGAATTTAATGTATTTTTTAAGAAATGTTATCATTCAAAAGATCTACAGCAGCCTAATTCAAAATATATTGGGTAAGTCTAAACTAATGATATTTATTACAAGTTCTAACAAGCTGCTTTCCTTTGATATGGGCCTCTTGTGATCCGAATATTACACTATTCAGCTATCATATATTCATCAGGAGACGGTAATAGGTTTCATTCTCAGGCACGATGGTTTTAAGAGCTCAATAGCGCAATGGCTATCCATACAGATGTTTAATTTAATTCTTTTTTTTTAATTCTTTTTTGTCTGGTAAATGCTTGAATGATATGGAAGCTTGCCTGTTTATTGTCCCTATAGTATTGCAGGTATTCTTATCCCATTGTTCCAAGTTTGGGTTGGAAAGTTAGACCTACAATATAGTAGTATATAGTACAAGTATAGCTATAGCTCTCTATCATCAGAGAATTAATATTCAATATTCCAAGCATTAACGTAACCTTTTCTGGATACGTCCTTGTTTGGAAGACCTACCATGTTTTCCCAGGAACCACTTTAGCACTCCTTAGTTCCCTCTTTTTTTTGCCGTTTCGCTTTCTCTCAACTAATTTTTTTGTCTAGCAGATGGCGTTGTCGGTCCTTCATTTTCCACTGTTCTGGTCTTAGATATTCTTCACTTAATTTCTTCATCTTAGTTTCAAGAGTCAAAGGAACTTAGAATCGCTCCACGTCATAGCTCCAGTAAAGTTGTAAGGCCCTAGTCTTTTTGTTAACTCTATTATCGGCAATCCGCATCTATAGACATTGGTCGCATTTAACCTCGATTTAGGAGTGTCTAATTGAATCGATACCGAAAAGTTTCATTACTACCATAATTGGTCAATACAACCCATTAATCAGGACTACGAGCTACGAGCGACGATAACAAAGATAAAGTCAAAAGTTTTTAAAGGTTAATTCCTCAATTTTTTAGGATATCAAAAAAGCGATTTTTTTAATGGGTAAGTAAGTTGTAGACACGGTCTTCTGAACTGAGAGAATCAATTTATTTCTGAAATTATTCAACTACTTTGAAGAAACCGATCAATCGTTTGTTCTGCTTCATACTTTTTCCACTATTTATTTGAGATGCAATTTTAACAATGACAGAATTTATTATTGGACTACAACCACATCTTGCTCTTTTTAAGTTATTTTAAATAAAATAATATTTTGCTCTAGAATTCAGAAGATGAACTTACTTTGCATTGACAATCATTTCATTATCGTGTATGTTGCTGTTTTGTGTATTTCCGGAGACATTTGTTTTGATTAGTGTTACCAGATCTAATCAATTATTAACAATAATAATAAGTGAGGAGTACATATTTTAATAATGATGGTGTTGTTGAATAAAATTTCAAAATGTTCATGTTTTTATTTACCGCGTATGTCAATTCAATTGACTCTTATCGTTTGGTTTACTTATCTCAATAAGTTATTGATCTTATTTATAACGCGGCGCCCACATATTGCTAATTGTGATACAACTTGATCAAGTTCGAAGACTGGATGTTGGTTGAAGGAAATTCAAAAAAATTGATTTTTGTTTGACAACATTTCAAGCAGAAAAATAATTTCAAATGAAAAAATAAATGTGCAATTCCAAAAGTATGCCCTCAATTAATAGCAATCTTCCAAAAAGTAAAAATATAAAACCATTTCGCCGTAAACAAGCTGGTAGTGTGTTGGTTTATTAGACGTAAGGCCGCGGTTCAAACCCTAGGTCAGATATCTCCAACAAAACGAAACATGAGAAAATATTACTTCGGCAGCTTCATCTTAGCAGATTTATACAAGAACTCTGAGAGTAAATAAAACTGCCATGAATAGTTTGTGAAAAATCTTTCGTTCGTGGGCGCCTTTAAATTCTAGGTTCCGCCACTTATGTATAACATTAACACACAAAACATAAGTGGTGTGAGATGCTAGGTGGTAATCCTGACTGCAGGGTTGTAATGATCAATTATGTACATACATATTGTTCCTATGATAATAAATATATAAATAAATAATAATAAAAAAAAAATTATTTTTTTAGGCTGTTAGAGTCCCATTGTCCGAGTTGGACAAATGAGGATATCTTTCGACAGGAATACACCTCCTAAGGTACCAGAAGTGCCGGTAGATCCGCTAGCACCAGGACCCACCGGATACATATGTATCTCGCTCCACAAAAAGGATGTATCTTGATGAAATTTAATGAAATATATTTAAAAAATTAATTAACATGTACGAGTATATTCTTAATTTAGTAAATGGCGTGCTGTTCGTCTTCGTGTAGGGAAAATGTTGCATTTGATGCTGCTGGTAGAGAGGTGAATATATAACATGAAATTATTAAACATACAGAGGAGAGCTTAACCAGCCTAATCGTTAAAATACATTCCCAATTCAAGTAAAAAGCTAGTTAGGACAGCTAGTTAATAAACCAGGTTTTATTTTGTCGTTATAATTGTACCATATGCATTACAATCGTATTATTTTATATTGTATTATTTTATTATTATAACATATTATCTTATATTATGTATACATACATACATATGTACATATATTACTATATAATATGTAAAGTTCCGATACATTCTCCAAAATTCGTTTGCTGAAGATAAAAACTGTGAAAAAAATCTAAAATCTGGCAGCATTCAATACATGCTCTGATGAAAATGTGTGCGCGTATGTGCGTATCCATTAGAGTTGTTGTTGTTGTTGTTGTTGTCATTTCATGCAGAATGTTGAGTTTAGTTCACTTGAGCACTACTACGCCTGCCAATGATTATGAGACTGATGATTACGTTGATGTTGACGATGATGGTGGTTGTGTAGCTGATGCCTGTTTTTGTTCCATTTTATTTGAATTTTTTTTCTCTTGTGGAATATACATACAATACATACCGACAATGTGTTTGTGTATATCTATATGTATGTATGTATGTATGTGTCACATTCCAATCCATATCAATCTTATGTTCGCAATGACGGATGACATTTGTCAATGTCAGACATTTTTGTTTTCCCATTTCTTTGTGTGCAGAAAGAAATTTTCTAATGGCAGGAGTGTTACAAAGATAGAAAAAAATTAAAAATTTGAACAAAAAAATTGTCTTTTGGGGGTTGTTGCTGAAGTTCGTGCTGGTTTTTGGTGTATCTGAAGTGATATTTAAGTGTCGTGTCTAACGGTAAAGGACAACTTCAGTTAGTCAATATTTTAGAATTCATCAAAAAATGCTTTTAACGTGTGTTTGTCAACAGCAAACAATAGCAGACAGACACAGTGATAGACAAACATCACCGACAGCCACCACCGTTACTACCACGAATGCCACCATTATGATTACTAACAACAACAACAACAAAATATAAAGTGACTATTATTACCATTGCCACTGTCACCCTTCGCTTCATGAGTTTGACGAATTTCTTGTCAAATATTTTTTTGTCATGTTATTTTTTGTTGTTTTTGTTTTTGTTTTTTTTTTTTTTTAAATTTTTGTTTTTCGTTTTGTGTTTGTTTATTAAAATAATTTCCCCAGAATTGGCTGCCTTCAGTAAGTATCGTAAGTTAGCAGCTACTGTTTGCTTTATTGGGAGTGCCAGTATTTCATCGTATATTTCCTTAAGAAATTCTCTTGGGGTATAAAATAAAAATTGCTGCAACATTGTTGTATTAAATTCTCTGCCTCTTGTCTTCCTTCTTCTTAAATAAATATTTGCGTTCGTAAGGGCAAACATACACCCTCGTCTTGTCTGTTTAAACGTTTCAGAATGTCAACCACTTTTAATCGAGTTCTGAATATTGACTTTATTGAGGAATCGTGTTTGACATGAGTTACTGATTTTATTTCCATTTTTTTGGACATTTGGAATTTTCTTATTCAATTTTTTTGTGCTATTTTTTTTCAAATGATTTTCCTTCTTAATACGTACTTACGATGAATAGCTCTCAACCAGCACTACTACAGTGAGAAAGAGACATTAAAAATGTTCCGGCCCACAAAGTTTATACACTGGGAGCTTTTATTTGGCGTGAAAGGCTCTATCAACAGTATCCATTTGGAAGCTGTTGTTAGGGCTCTTAATAAACACAATGTTAGTGGACATGTTATGAAGTTCGTTAGGTAACTATTAACCAGAAGAATCATTACTGCCTCCAATGGTGAGGCTCAAAGATCAAGAGGTATCAATGGAGGAACACCACAAGTCGAACTTCTTATGTCATTGCTGTGGAATATCGTTGCAGAGTTATAGCGTTTGAACTCGTCTCGAGTGTTCACTAGCGACACCTCATACAGCAAATGAAGTGAATTTTTAAACCACCTGTCCATACATATCTTTAAATATTTAAAGGAAAAGTTTTTTCTCTTTTCATTTTTTTTTTGTTTTTTTGTAAAAGTAATCGTTTTAAATTTTTAAATTAAAAACATTGTTTGTATGATAAGCCTTTGTCCATGCATTCTTCAGCCGTATACTAAATTATTTTGTAAACATCAAAGTGTAGATATCTTCTATAATACGAATATATTTCTAAATTTAAAATGCTGATTATTTTAAAATAACTTACTACGTAGTTTATATTATAGTTTAGATGTTGTTATTGAAATACATGAATGGAATTAAAATTTTATTGAAACTATTTTATTATCAGTACACGATCTGTAAATTCCTTTTATTTAATACTTTAAACAGTATGTCAAGAAATAGTACTTATTAGTTATTAATTATGAAGCTCTAAAATACACATTTAATATGCACCAGTTAAATTGAATATAAATTTTATAGTCAACATTCATGATTTTAAAATAAAATGAATGAAATTTAACCCAAAAATTAACTTCTATCACATTTGTTTCCCTTGAACAACAAAAACAAAAACAGAAAACAAAAATTTTTGTTCCCTTTTTTTCTTTTTGATAATTTTTATTTTATTCATTTGTTTGCTTCTTTTTCAAAAAAAATTTTTTTTTCGTTTGTTCTCGTCATGTCCATCGAGTGATTTTGATGAATTGCTGTCATTAATCTATGACGTACACAGCTCAAATACTATTGCATAAAAAGGATACACGTACAATCGTACGAAGATATAAAAGCAAAAACAAAAAAAAAACAAAATAATGAAAGAAATACAACAACAACAACAACAAAAAGGAAACAGACATTCCAACTCTCATCTCCTGGGTGCTGGCCGCTTTTTTCTACACATTCACTCTTACTTTACTGACAGTCTGTCGTACTATACAAAGAGCTACGGATACGAATTTTGAGAAATAAGAACGAAATGAAAGTCGTATTATTACCAAAACTGCTCTTTATGGTTGGTTTGGCTGGCTATCATAAAAACGTACAACAGCTACATAGTATAAGAAGAACAAGAGAGGAAAACTTATTTGAAAATTCAATGGATGAAAAACGTTGCAACAATATCAAGGGATATTAAGGAATTACATTGAAATGAACGAATTTAACCAGAAATGATCTCAGCAGGGTTAGTTTCTGGTGAAAACATTTTCAAACTTAAAGCTGGAATTCATTTCATATGATTTTTATTCAATTTCGTTTGGGCATTATTTTGTAGGCTTCGCATACAAGCCACAACTTTCAATTGCCACAACATTCAATCGCTGTTGTTGTAAAACAAATTCATTGTAATCGTTCATAATTAAAACTACAACGTGTGAAAACAATCATGTGGATTTGGACATTCATGCCGATAAAACGAAATAAGTTGTTCTGTTTTTAATTAGAAATTCATTTTCGAAATATAATACATATTTACAATAAAAATAACAATTTTCTAAAAAATTTACAATTTATTTATAAAAATATCGCGAATCAAATGCAATTCTTTTCAATCAAACACACTTTGGTCGATGTATCCAAGCTGACCGAAATTGTAGTCAAAGATAATGAATATATTGTCCCCCTATGCGTAAAACAAACATTTCAGAAAATATGTATGTAAACATATTTAGTTAAGTAGATCTCAAAATATCTTTTTATGTTTCTTTAACCCTCCAAATTTCTGTTATTTGAATAAAACTTTATTTGCACTTTTCACACAAAATTATTGTTGACTTATGTAATGAATCTTAGGTTAGAAGACGTGTACTTGTCAATTAATACAAGTGCAGTACCCGGAGGTCGAATTGACCCATTGTACAACGTCCTAATTTCTCACACCACTTATGTTGTGTGTGTTAATTTTATACATGATTGGTGGGACTTACAGTTTAAAGTCTATTCCGAACGACAGATTTTCTTGAGAAACTTTTCATGACAATTTTATTTGGTCTCAGAGTTTTTGCCAGAAATATGCTGAGAGGAAGTCGCCGAAGAAATACTTTTTGTATTTTGCCTTGATGTCTAGCCTGGCTTTACGTCTAATAAGCCAACCCACTATCTACTAGACTACGGCGACTTCACGGCGACTTTAAAACTTTAATTTCAAATGTTTTCAAAATATTTGATGAATCGTGGATGTTTATCGGAAAATTTATCATTTTCACTTCTGAGCGACTTCAATTGAAACTTTCTCTCGATGGAATTCAATATATAAAGGGTGAACAATTTAAAAGTTTAAATTTATGTATGCAATAAAACTAAAACGGTTTGTAATTTTGCCAAATTTATTTTTTTGTTATGAAGTACAATTGTTCCGATTAGTAATGGAATATTATTTCATTCATATAGCTGCTGTGGCTGGCCTCACAGTAGTGTATGGGGTCGTATCTCGGCAATGGCCTTCAAATGCTCAATTGTCTCTGGTTTGTCGGCATAACACTTTCCGTTAACGGCGCCCCATAAAACATAATCCGACGGAGTAAAATCGCAGCTTCTTGGACCCCAATTTACATCACCATTTCTGCTAATTAAACAGCCATCAAACGTTTAACACTATGAATCGATTATGACATGAGATGTGTGGTACCATACCCTGTGGTATTCACATCAACGTCATGAAGAGAGGGTTCAAAAACATCGGTTGCAATGGTGCGATAGGTATCTCCAATGACCCTGTCCTCATTTTCAAAGAAATATTGATCAAAGATGCCTTCGCTCCACAAGATGCACCAAACAGTCGCTCGTATTGGGTACATTAGTTTTTGTAAGACCACATGTGGGTATTCTGAGTCCCAAATACTGCAATTTTGCTTATTAACGTACCCACCAAAATGAAAGGGAGATTCATTCGAAAAGAATCGACATAATCGTGCATTTGAACATAGTGGGGTTAATATTTTAAAAATACATACTGAAACAAAAATTAACTACGAAAATATTATTATTATTATTATTATTAGATGTTACTTAATAAATATCTTTAATATTTAAAAACTATCGATTAGTTTAGATGTTATAAATTTATATTTAAATTGTATTTCTTTTCAGATGTTTACTGAAACTACTCACTGATGGTGTGCCGGCAATTAATCATTCCATGGAATACGAGTAACCATATGTTTAATATTCATAAGAAATCATCATTTTTCAATAGATTGTAGAGGAATTTAAATAACAAGGGTATTAAATCTACTGAACCATGTATTGTCAAAATGTAACGTTCATGAGAATTTATAAATAATAAAAATTACGATTCAATATATTAAAAAAAAAAAAAAAACAAATAAATAATTTACGCTTATGAATGAATGAAAAATACACCCAATATCTCATTTTGCATCGTGGTTACCTTCCAAAAAAAAACACGATACAAATTGAAACGACTCAAAGTGAATTACGATTTTCTATAGCAAACCATGTAAAGATCGAAGATAGGTTGCAGGGTTACGAAAATTATATTTTACGAAAAGAAAATTTAACAAAGTATACAATTAAAAAACCAAAACAATACAGATATTTATTTCATACATAAGTACATACAAAAAAGAACAAATTCAATTAAAATAAAATAAAAAATGCACATAATTTGTAACACATTAATTGAAACTGGACTCTAAAATTAGAAAAACAAGGTGAAAATAAAACTGTATTATTTTCAGTTAGAAAGGGAATCTCCAAGTTTTGATAGCATTGTGCAATTAAAAATAAAAGTCGTGTCAACTTTTTGAAAAAAGAAGGAAATTTAAAATAAAAAAATATTAAAAACTGGAACCCAAAACAATGCAACTTCGAAAATGTAACGGGGCACTTTGAAAATTAGTACTAATTCAGCAGAGACGAAACTTCGAAAAAACTCAAAACGAAACGACGCAAAGCAAGGTATGGGTGTATGGTAAAATATAAGTCTTCCTTTTGTCTTTCATACAAATACCAAAAATTTTTGGCATTGTTTTCAAGTCTTGAATTTAAGTTTACAATCGAAAAGCGATTAATAAACAATTGTCATAGTGCAGTCTTTTCCTAAGGACCCCACTCAATTTACCACTCAAGAGAGATGAGTGCTTGAATTGGTTTCATTTTGTATTTAAAAGTACCAGTATACATACATATGTGCATTTGCAAGTTAAATACGTAAGTATGTATAACTACCAGGGTTACCAAAGTTCTAATCAATTGATGCAAATTTTTGTGACTTTTAACATTTCAAACACAAATTGTGACTAATTCAGCACTACCAAATGATTGAAGTACCGTATCAAATTGATATTTATGTTAGAAAACTAATTTGTGTTAAAAAGTTAATTCAATCAATAGAAGGCGAAGTAAGTGTTAAAAGTGCATCCAATCAAATTAACTGAAATTATCTGATGAAGACACTGAAACTATCGAGAGAATATTAAAGTGAGACAATGTAAATTAGAAACATTTTCTAAAAATTTTGAAGGGTAATATTTAATTTTCAGCTTTTCTTTCTTGGTAGATGATCTCAGTTCAGTTGATAGGTGTAAAAGGCTAGATATTATACTATGTTCAGATATGCGTTTTTATTGAGTCAATATTAGATTTGTTGAGTACAATATTTTAAGTGTTCAGACATAAAAATATTCGCAGTTCAGTTGCTTATTCAATATTCATTTGACAGCTGGTTGTTTCAAAAACATTGTTTTTGTTTTTTTTTTGTTTGTCGTTGTTGACATTTGAGTTGTCAAATACCAACAGAAAGCTTTCGGATAATTGTAATATGCACACTAAACATACTTATGACAGTGCTGCATTTTAAATCATACTCAATATTATAACAATTTGCGTATTTATAGCGCAGTAATTAATTGAAACTTTATATGAAATATTGAGCTCAATATTAATATATCGCAATATTAGAATCTTTTTATGTCATTTTCATATGTACTTATAAGGTATGGCCACCTTGTCAGATACAAACATTTCATCGAATAAAATATATAAAATTACAAAAACATATACTATGTATATCTACATACATTTACTATGTATATATGTGCATAAATGTACATATATACGGAAATCGTGAGTATGACTAAAATTGAATTCTTAATTTTGTTTTTTAATATAAAATTTTTTTTCTTTTTCCTTGTCAGACTTTTCGAGTTTTAAATTTCATGCGACTCTCTGTTAAACGGAGAAATATTTGGATTTAGTTGGCGCATCGTTGAATATTTTTTTTTCTTCAATATATTGTTGTTGCTTTTGTTGTTCTGGTATTGAAATCAAAACTCTGTTGTCCCTCGTAATTTTAACACAAAATTCTCTAGACAAAGTCATTAATAATAATTCTTGGAGTTGTTTGGCTGTTGCTGTTGTTAATTTTATTTCGTATTTCTTATGTTGTAATTTTCTCTGTTGTTTGTTTTTTTTTTTTTTCTTTGTCGTGGTTTGCATGTTTTCGGCTTGTTTTACATGTCAAGAAATACAACAACAGAAACACAACATTGGTTTGATTATTTCATGTTTCTCCACCTTTTTTTTAATATTTTTAAAAATATTTTATTTTATTTTCTTCGTCCTATAAAATAATTGAAACACTGACATCATTATAAGAAATTACGTTAAAATCAAAGAGTTTCAAGCTAAAAAATAGCACAATTTTTTATTTAATCAGGTCTAAATAATATTGTACCAATATATTGTACAATATGTCTGCACTAATGATGGTGAACAGTAAGGAATAAAAACGTTATCCAAAGGTAGAGAAAATGCATTTCGATCCACACCAGAGATCAGGAATGTTCTCTCGCTACACGTAAGTGAATATAAGTGAGTCAACAATGAAATTGAAATTTAACTACTCTGTTTCATTCGTACTCACTACAACGTTGATTTATAAGTACAGGTTGCAATGAGTATGCGTACAACGTTGACATCAAACACATACCATTCTAAATATGTTTGATTCATAAGATTCATAACTTCAGAAAAATACTTATAATACTTTTAAATCAATCGAATCATTCATCAAAATTTCCAGTCTTAGTTGTTGTTGCATTTATAAAAAGAGAAAAAAGACACATAAGCAAAAAAGACAGACATCATACGTGTTGTTAAATATAAATATGATGAGTACATCAAACTTTTAATATGAGTAGAGGTTCCATGATATTAAAATAAGTATGAATGCGTATAAGTATCAGAGATTGCATGAGTATAATTCGATTCTACTCATCTTTTTCAGTACTCATTGCTGATCTCTGAACTACACTCGGGGGACGGTCATTGTTATTACATTATATGACATTCTCAAAGATGGGTTAATTTCCTTGTACTAGAAATATTTTGTTATTGTATCAATGAAATTTGAATTATCTCATCGGTATGGAGGGATAGGGATAAGTATGGTTAATAAAACTGTTACGAATATTCAAACAAACATAGAAGAAAGAAAATGCGAAGATAGAGACAAAGCAAAGATCAAATTTCAGAACAATACGACATATAAAGGCTTCGAAGTTGCCAGATATAAAAGGAAACTAAATGCGCTGCTATGGCTCTTAGTCGTTAGTCGTCTTTTCATTTATTTTACAAAATGTTTTTGTACATATACAACAATTAACAAACCAATAACACATGCCATTCGGTTTGAGGAACTACTTCCAATATAAACAAGGTCTTACGAACTATAATAACAAAAATGAAAATATTCAAAAGGACTTAAAAATATTCACTGATATGAAGGAAATTAAAGAACACAGTAGAAACTACTTGCTTATCTAAATAGTTTGGGTCGAGAACCTTTAAACATTGAAGGACACAGGCACAATAGGAAATGTACAACCCCAAGCATTTTGAAATAGTGTAGTTAGTGTATGACAGTATTTATAAAATGAATTAACAAATAGAAATTTATTTATTATAATTTTTTTTTTTTTGGTTGTTCTCATTTTTTACAATTTAATTAGTTGAACGTTCATTAAATAGCGTTCATAAGACATATACAAAATACAGAACCAGTCTCTGAAAATACCTTCGATCAGTATTAACTCAATATAATCTGGAATTTTATGTCTATCTGAAGATCATCAGTAAGTTGTTTGACGACTTGATATGTCGTTCAAACTCTTAGTATAAATTGTATCAAACAATACTCCACATCTAGATGGAATCGCCTTAAGAAATATTTAGCTTTGTAGGAACCGGCTAAAAATGTATAAAGACAGATTTTACTGCACAATTTTCCAAGGCTGATATTCTTTCGTTGACTTTATTAGAGTAGCTGAACATACGTAGAGCATACGTTGAGGGTTCCTGTAATAAAGTGTAATTGAAAATTTTAAGAACATCATCATCATCATCATCACTACGTTTAATGCATTTTTACAGAGATATGTCACTTCAATGCCTATTACAAATTATGAAATTAAAATATGAAAACTTTCTTCGAAATTTCATAACCGATTTCATGTAACATTACATGACTTAAAAATGAAAATGTTTAAATTTCTAAATAAATGTTGGACTCACCAGTGCAAGTAGTACATACATACATATATATTAATATAAGTGGTGGAACCTAGAGTTTAAAGGCGACCACGAATGACAGATTTTTGACAAACTTTTCATGTTAATTTACTTTCAGAGTTTTTTGCCAGAAATCTGCTGAGAAGAAGTCGCCGAAGAAATATTTTTTTTCAAATTTTCGATGTCTGACCTGGGGTTTGAACCGTCTAATAAGCCAACACACTACCTACTAGACTACAAGTAGTACTCATTGTGCAATTAATCTACAAAAGATGTGGCGAGTACAGACGGGTTAGTTTAGTATAGAAATTGTGGTGCTGAATAACCATGTAAGGCGTAATAAAATTAAAATTGTTTCCCTCACATTGAACATTATAAAATACTTTTATGATTGCAATTGTATAATTAAATTTTTTTTTAATATCTTAACAATTAGCCATCATTTGATCTGGAATGATAATATTCTTCCTATGAGAACTAAATTTGAATATCAGAAACATTTGAATATTTCTAGTTTCAGAACGGTTATTGAAAGAATGTTGAAAGTTGAACCTGTTTTTGTTATTGGTATTTGAATATATTCCTGGAACATGTGCAATTATTTATTGATCATTGTTTAACTGGAATATACTTTGAAATCACAAGCATTTTATTTAAACGAATGTATTTTATAAATAACCATTGAGAATTTGATAATCCATCATTTGGTCAGTATTTTTTATGTTAAAATTATTTCTTCCTTTTCGTTTCGTTCGTGAAAATATATGTTTGGTAAGGGATTTACTGCCAATCAGCCTAAAGCATTTTACGGCCTACAAACTTTTATTAGAAATCACCTCCACACTCGTATTTCACAAACTTTCGCCCATTTTCGTATCATTTATAACAAAAAAAAACAAAGCAACAAACAACCAAAACAACGGTCTGTTGTTGTTTTGGGGTGTCCATATAAATGACCAAAATATCACATCAAAATCCCAATGGTAACGCATTGCCAGATAAAATGTTTCAATGTCCAATCAGGTAATTTGTCAAAATGTTCCACAGAGAAAATATGTATATTCTATGCAATATTCGACTATTTTGTAAAAGTTTTTTTTTTATTTCGTTTTCATTTTCATTTTCATTTCATTTTAATTTTTTTGTTTCTTTTTTTTCTGTTATATGTATATCTGGGTATACATACATAGTTCCTCCTAGGCTTAAAAGGACAACAAAAATGAATTTATTCATCCCTTCTGTTTCAGTAATAAGTGTAAAAATAAATCAGTCAACCATTTTTTTCTTGGCATATACAATACATACATTCCATAGATACACATGTACATACATATGCACAGTGGACCAAATGCCCAATCTATCGCGCAAGAGAGTTTAATTCGACTTTGAAAGCACTTAGAAATCTGAATTTTGGAATTTGACTAGAAAATGATGTGAGCTGTGAAATGTGGTTGACATTTAAAGGGGCATGACACTAATTAAAATGAAAGAGGTATAAAACAAACAATTTTGAACAAAAAATCGAATCGATTGATCATGAACCATTCCGATATTGATGAAATTTGGTACACACATTCTTTGTATAAATACAAAATTTACGGTTCTCCAAAATTTCTAAATTCATTACGGTTAAGATTTTATCGAGGTTCAAATTTCATATTTTTTAACTTATTATTTTACCTCTTTGACAAAGTACATTTATTTAAATACAAAAAAATAACATTTCATTTAGTTTAAAAAAGGATTTATTTAGAAAAAATACATATAAAAACATATTAAAAATGAAATACTTTTAATTTCTTCGTCCAAAGAGTTAACTAAATCGAGCTGATGGGCTATACATATTTATTCACTGCTTTCATCACTTGAATAGTCTTCTGCAATATCGTTTCCGGTTTCTGCTATGATGGGTGCGGAAAGCAAAGATATTACGTCAGCACAAATAGACTTCGATTTTCGATATATAAACGGTAGTTTTTTGATATTGATGATATAATGGGATCCGATGATACTATTAAAGATTGAAACAAATCTTGCATAGTTTTTTCCCGGGAAATCTTTCGGGAATGAAATTCGTGTACATTTCTTTATTTCTGGACTCTAGGGCCTCTTCTGCTGTCATGCCAATCGGTAAAGAAAATTGTTGAATTATGTCCGCTCCATGTATTAATAGTTTGTGGAGTATATTACCAGGGATAAAGTTCTACATATATTTTGGCTGTTTCTGATAGGTATCGGCGAAAAGCTTTAATATTTATCGTATATTCACTGGATATTGTACTTAAAATGATTTGCAGTCTCTTTATTGAAACCTCGCTTACTCCAGTTACACTTGACGCTAAAGACGATTAACTAAAGAATCGTCTGGCCGTATTTCCGTCATTCGTTGATCCCATTCCAGGTTTTGGGGCATCGACCAATAAATGCTTTTCTGATTTAATTTTTTCTTTTACAAACTTTTTTTGGGGTTTAACTATTTCCCTTTCTTCCGGATTAGAAGGTCTCCACTTTTTAATTCCAATCTTGTATGAAATGTGTAAAATGCACTTCAAACCCCCTTATCCAGGCATGTAAAACAGAAATTCCGAACTTATTTAGATTTTCATTGCATGGAAGATTTCCAATTTATTCTAACTTGTTCATTTTATTTGGTAATGCTCCACATATACTACATACTACAGATGACGAATCTGAAATTGTACTGAAAATCTTTCCATCAATCATTGTCAACATAAAGTAATTTCTTCATTTCCTAATTTTATTTTTGTTGGCTGAATAGCGGAAATGACCACTACTTCCATCACATCCCCACTTATATGTCAGATAAATTTCATGTAATTTTTTTTTGTTCCAATACATCACTTTGAAGGTATACTAACCTTTCAGCTGTTTTATTAACCAAATACTGTAAAGGAACCTCCCCTGAAACATCTGAAAAGGTCATATTTATTGGATAACACTTTTCTTTTTCCGATTGTATAACATGGTAGGTGGGATATATGTTTGCATTTCGTTGTTTTGCACCTGCTTGCATTAACTTATAAGTGTGTTTGCTGTAATCTCCGTCCACAAATAAAGCTAACGCCTCTTCAGGAGTGTACGGAACAGGCATATTTGGTGGGTCAAAAAAATGTTTTTTCATTTTGTTTGCTCTCGTTGGAGAGGCAGCCAATTCCTACAACATTTTTGCAGCATCTCTTTTTCCAGATTTATAAAAAACGACTTTTGCTGCAAGCACCAATTCATCACACGATTTAGAATTAACAAGAGGAGAAACATCTAAAAGTTGCACCCTCTTACTGTTTTTAGAAAAATCCTTCTTCGATCCAGATGTTCCAGGAACTTCAGAATTAGTTAGTAAAACTATGTCTCTATTTAACCAGTTTACATATTTAGATTCGAATTTTTGCCTAGTTCTATTCACACTCCATTTCACTTTTCCATTTCTCGGAAAGGTCATGGACAAATTTATATACAACTTGCTTCGCCTTATCATAATCAACACATTTGTGTTGCTTGCTTAACCCGATTTTTTCCATTACATAGTCAATAACGGTATCACATTTATTTTTATTGTCATGATTGTTTACCCAAATATTAAATAATTCGCGTCTTAATATGGACATTTCGAGTAATAACAAAGAAAGGGGCAAAAAGTGGCAGCCAATTTTCTTATTATTTTAAAGCTTAGGATCTATTGTTTCTAATATATATAAAATATCGACAGAAGTAAGCGGGAGTAATAATTAAAAACTTTAATAAAATTCAAAATTTTTTCAAAAATAACTTCAAAAGAAGCTTACGTTTGATCGCAATTTTCTGTCGAACCATGACACAAACATATTATATATATACAGCGTTATTTAAGCATACCTTAGAGTTAAAAAATAATAAATTTATTTATTAATTACCTTTTCACATTTATAAGAAAAAAGACTTGAAACTATCAACACATCTCGTCGGAATTTAGAGAAGTTTTTATTTCAAATTATTGCTTACGTTTGAAAGCATACAGCGTTGTTAATTTGGTAGTAAACAAAAAATAAAAATTACCGTTAAGTTCACTGGGAACATGACAAGTGTAAAAGCAACAACAATTTTATTTTTAAAACATAAAATATCTCGACCAATTTCGCACTAGATTGGGCATTTGGTCCACTCTGATATGTATGTACATATATTCATGCATATTGTATATGAATTTTTAAGTCGATTTTTCGTATAAGCAACAACAACTGGTAAACTTTGTTTTAAATCAAGTTTTTTTTTAACTTTAATTTCATTTGTATGAAACAAATTCCTTTGTGCAATACTACTACTTTAGATCAATAAGAATCCAGAGGAATCTATGAATTTATATTCTGTCTGATCAGAAGAAACTGTGCATCAATTTACAATAATAACTTGATTTGATTTGTACTGAAATAAATTATTTTTTTTAAATTCTCTTGATCTATCCTCCTACCAACATACATATAGCGCCAGATATAATTTTTTCCGCTAAACTTGTTTTATTTTCCATGATATCTTGAGAAGTCGCCGTAGTCTAGTACGGTAGAACGTTAGCTTATTAGACGCGTGGCCACAGTTCATACCAGAGATCAGCAATGAATCGTTTTTTCGCTACTCATAAGCACTCATGAAATTTTGAATATAAGTGAGTCAACAATATTGTAATTTAATTACTCTGATTCATTCATACTCACTACAACGTTGATTTATAAGTACAGGTTACAATGAGTATGCGTACAACGTTTACATCAAACTCATACCATTCAAAATATGTTTGATTCATAACATAACATAATTGGCCATTACAACCCTTCAGTCAGGATTACGGCCTAGCTTCTCACACCACTCATGTTGTGTGCGTTAATTTTATACGTAAGTGGCGGGACCTACAGTTTAATGTCGACTCCGAACGACAGATTTTTGAGAAACTTTTCATGGCAATTTTATTTACTCTCAGAGTTTTTGCCAGAAATCTGCTGAGAGGAAGTCGCCGAAGAAATATTTTTTTTTTTTTTTTCATATTTCATTTTTGATGTCTGACCTGGGATGCGAACCCGGGCTTTTCGAATAGTAAGCCAACACACTACCTACTACACCACGGCGACTTCAGATATGTTTGATTCACAAGCCTACAAAATTTAGATCCATAACTTTAGAAAAATACTTGTAATATTTATAAATGATTCGAGTGACTTGAATTGTTCATCAAAATTTACAGTCTTAGTTGTTGTTGCATTTACAAAAAGAGAGAAAAGACACATAAGCAAAAAAGACAGGACACAACCTTTTAGTGAGTATTTTAGTGCTCGTACGCGAATCATACTTATTTTGTGATTCTTGTAAATCTTTAGTTATGGAGAATCGAAATCAACAAAATCATATGTCATACAAATGTTGTTAAGTATGAATATGATGAGTACTTCAAACTTTGAATATGAATAGAGGTTCCATGATATTAAAATAAGTATAAATGCGATTCTACTCATCTTTTTGAATCTCTCATTGCTGATCTCTGGTGCATACCCCAGGTCAGACGTCTCCCACAAAACGAAATACGAAAAAATAATTATTTCGTTCACTTCCTCTCAGCAGTTTTATGGCAAAAACTTTGAGAGCAAATGAAATTGCCATGAAAAGATTTTCAAAAGTCTGTCGTTCGGAGTCGATTTTAAACTGTAGGCCACGCCACTCATGCATAGAATTATCAAACAGAACATAAGTGGTATGAGAATCAGGGTTGTAATCCTGACTTAAGGGTTGTAAAAACCAATTATTATTATTACGAACACGAAAATGGCCTCTTAAACTGCTGGGAGACGTTTACTAAATAATTGACTTGCAGTGTATAAATGTTGAGGATGTGTTTGTGCTTCTGAAATTAAATCTCCAAACAAAATTTCAATTCGGTTTTCTTATCCTTTTGGAAAGAGATGATAGTCTGCATATCATGGACATATTTCGATCATGCATGAGTTTTAAAATTTATTTAGATATTTTCAAACTAACCAATTTGATTTAGAAATAAAACGACATATTAATAACTAATTAAGTCCAGTTTAAATCTAAACTAAAGCAATATTTGTACAATTTAATGTAGAATTAGTAGGAAAAACTCAAATCTTCGATTCAAGGGGCTGTATTTTTCAAAGGAACCGTAGCCATTTACAAAATAACCAGCAAATGATAAAACCAATTACTTGAATATATAAAACTTATTCACTGTTTCGCTTTTATTTTCTCTTTCCATCATCTGCATCGATTGACTACAAAAGAAAATCAAATTCCATATACACTCTCACAAAACTAGAATGCCAAAGAAAAAATCAAAAAGAAATGAAGTGAGGCGAACACAAAACAAAACTAATTACACAAAATAATTATTGTGACTTCAACAACAGAGTTTTATACAAAAGGACTGGAAAATAATTTCATTTGATTTTCAAAGATTATAAATAAAAACGAAATCATAGACTACGATTACCTGCATCAGTGACTGACTAGAAAACTCAATGACTTTCTAACACATCAGCAATCAGAAGGTTGTGTTTAATTACTTACACATTAAGAACATATCGAACCCCAATTGGTAAAAATGGAAATGGCTGGATATTGTATTGCTAATTAATACATGTTATTCTCAAAAAATTGATTTACATTATTAACAGAAAAACTAAAAATTTTTCACTAGAATGCATGATTTGTCAATTATTTATCGTCAACACAAGTGTACCTCAATAAACGGCTAATTATTGTAAATTAATCTTCTGAAAATTCTGTAATTCTGATTTCTCAGGAGAAATCACAGTCAAATTTTTATATCGTGTTACCAAATAGAGTCCATGAAGATTTGTTTGTTTTTTTTTTAAATGTAAAATACAAACACTTCTAAAACTTGCATTGTTTGATTTGCTACAACCATTACATAAAGTTTTTATACATTACGTTCCATTATAACCTCTAAAAAATTTAAGGTTTTAAAGGTTAGGTGGCATATTGTAATATAACCACGTAATTGCGTCAAAAATGAGTCCAATTTCTGTCCCATAACTTTTGTTGATAATTGTACTTGCAGCAGCTACAGTGCTCAATTTTCTGAATAAAACGTCTTATAAACGCATGTCTAGTAGTGTGTTGGCTTATTAGACGTAAGGCCACGGTTAAAACTACAGGTCAGACATTAAATCGAAAATATGAAAATATTTCTTCGGCGACTTCCTCTCAGTAGATTTCTGGCAAAAACTGTGAGAGTAAATAAAATTGCCATGAAAAGTTTCTCAAAAATCTGTCGTTGGGAGTCAACTTTAAAACTGTAGGTCCCGTCACTCATGTATAAAATTAACGCACACAACATAAGTGGTGTGAGAAACTAGGTCGTAATCCTGACTGAAGGGTTGTAACGACCAATTATATATGTAGGTACGTATAAACGCATGCCAACCGATTATTTGATAAAATTTGAAATAAAGAACACCTTCTTGAACAAATCCAATAGATTTAAGGCGTTCAAAGAATTATTAGCTTCTAAACCTAGAATAACAATTACAGATTTCAATACTTTTCCAACCACATCCTTATATTATACTATATACACATATCTCATTGTATTTAAAACTCGAAGAAAGAAATTTGTTATTCATGATCCTATCCTTATCAATTGGCTGAAATGGAATTGAGAATTTTCAGAAAAACAAACGAAAGTCTTTTTAAGCATTGCTTCACCATTACATGCAATCCTCCAACGTTCAAAATATTATATTTTAAGCAAGTTTTTATTCATTTCATGGTAATTTTATCATAAAATTCATTTTCACATTTGAATCTCTCAGCCATAACTCATCAGGTGTGAGCAGAAGAAGGAGTATTTTTAACAACATTTTTAAACGCATTCGCATAATGCATAAAATGAGATGCATGAAGACAAAAGATCTTAAGGTAATCACATTGCAATTTTAGATACATAATCAAATTATAGAAAATTTATTTTTATTTCCATTCATTTTTGATTCAATTCCATAAAAACATTAAAATCTATAAACCAATAAGTATTGAAACAATTTAAAAAGTTTTCAATTAATATTTAAAATAAAAAAAATTTCAATTTAGCACTATTCGTACTGAGAACATCGAATCGATCGGTTACAGTGGTGTTGTGATAATTTTTTTTTACCGGAATGCGTTCCGGACTCCGGTTCACGATACGGAAAAACAAGCCGGTTCGTTCCGGTTTTTGTTTCGGTTCGGGTTCGGTTCAAACCCTTGTTTATAAAAATACATATAAAAATTCGTCAAAAATTAAAAAAAAAATCATCAATTCTTTTGAAAATTTTTTTTTCAAAACGTCAGCCAATTCTCGTTATCAGAAATCATCTTTAGTTCCGGAACGCGTTCCTGTCCAAAAAGGAAGTACCGGAACGACGTTCCGGAGCGTTCCGGCTCGACAACACCACTGATCGGTTGATATTTAATAAATATTTGTAGGAATAATGAAATAAACAATTGCGTTATCGAATGAACGTTTGGAATATTGTAAGATTACTATGTATAATAAACTTATGTAGTTATAATGGAAAACTAAATATCATTTGACATTGTATTTCAAAAAACTAAGTCTCTGCGAAGAGTAATTTCGCAAGACGTGTGTTCTGAAACTAGCGTGTTTTACTTGCGATCTTCCATTTTTCGAAGTCGTTTACGAAAAAAATAAAACATACGTTTTAGCATTACAAATAGAAATCAAAATATCAACACTAGAAAATAAAGAGCAAAAATTCCTATAGGTTTCTTAGTAAGCATAATTCGTTTAAAAAAGCTGCAATTCTGAAAAAAAATTAAGAAGACGTGTCCTGAGGGATTCTCTAACCTACTCTAATTAGACGCTCCGGAGCGGGCGTAAGTATAAACATATCTACATACAAAGGAGTAATGTAAGTATATGTGGATTTTGTGTTAAGTTTTATAGCTCTTTAACGGCTAAATAAAACTACATTTAGGATGGTTTATAAAGAAACTGCTGCGCAATACGGCAATATTTTTTTTAGCAATTTCATGAATTTTAGCCAAAATTTTGTATAATAATTTATAGTTTATATATTTATTTTATTAATTTATTTTTCTTTTATTCTAAAACAAACAAATTTTTTATGTTTTTTTTTTATTTTTTCATAAGAAAAATAAGGATCCCGACTTGAACCCAATTGAGCACTTGTGGGATCATTTGGATAAACGGTTGCGTAGCCATGAAGTTACGAACAAATCTCAGCTGAAAAACTTGATTGTTACTGAATGGCAACAAATGAGTACACAAAAAGACTGGTATATTCAATGCCAAATAGATTAAATGAAGTCCATAAACTTAAGGGATATCCCACCAAATACTAGGTATAACATTTCAATATATTTAGACTTTGAATTTTAAATTAACTCTCTTTTGCTTTCAGGGTTACCTACACTTTTGCGCTGCCAAAATGTAGTGTCACCAGAATGTTTTCTCTATTTTTTCTTTTGTTTTGAGAAAAACATAAAAAAATTGTTTGTTCTATAATAAAACAGAAATAAATTAATAAAATAAATACATAAACTATAAATTTGTATACAAAATTTTTGCTAAAATTTATGAAATTGCTAAAAAAAAATTTTGCCGTACTAAGACTTTTGCTGTCCACAGTATGTACTATTCCAGACACGATACGCTTGCTGAGCGCTTTAAGATTTCTGACGGTCGGTTCCTTCCAAGGTGTGATTGCCAAAGACATAAATCTCAGTATGGGACGTTCTACATTGTGTAAAATGTTATCGGATGTACTTAATGTTTTTGAAGGAAGACTATGCCTTCTTTGGATCAATTTGGACATGACAGATGAAGAAACGAAATCATCAAGTTTAAACTTCCAGGAGTAATTGGATGGGTAAACGGCAACTTAACATAAAACTTAAAAAATTCAGTATTGTTTCGTATAACTAACAAAATTTAACAAATACAATACAAAAGCGACAAAAAATGGTTAAAAGTTTCACATAAAGTAAAAAAAAAGTTAAATGCTCATCGTCATTTTCATTTTCTTCAGATTTAAAAATTCTAATTTTAAAGTTCACTGCAATATACGCTTGTGATTTGAAATGACAAGTTGTTAGCGTTAAGCGTTTGCCAGAACACCTACAGTGGAGTGCACAAATGAGTACATGTTTGTACTCTGAGAAATTTTAATTGCATAAAAATAAAACTATTAAAGCAACTCCAAAAAATTTTTTTCGTTTTTTATTTAGTATTTAGTATTTAACAAAATAATATAAAATTCAAAACTAAAATTATCAAATTCTAAGAAAAGAAACAATCAAGAGGAAAATAACTCGGATTTACTCAATTTCGCACCATTCCAAAATTTTAGGGAATACGAGTATTTTTAATATTTAGTCCAAAGACCATTGTTATGTAAAACCTCATTATGCTCGCCACAAATTCTCTATAATTTCTTTCGGAATATTTGTCGATTCTTGATGAATCCGTTGCCAAAGCTCATCTAAATTGGTTGAGGCCGATCAGTACTGTCCCACCCGTCTCTTCACGATTGACCACAAATTCTCAATCGGATTGAGGTCGGGTCTTTGTGCTGGCTACTGCACTAATTGAAAATTTTGGAGGTGTGTTTGGGGTCACCATCCTGCTGGAAAAGTACTTCTGGCGCAGGATAGGCGCTCTTATCAGCAAAATCGGGAAGATGGGTCTGCAAAATTCTCAAATTATCTTCCTTTTTTATAATATTATTGATTCTTTGCAGTGGTCTGAGGTGCCACCATGTAAAGCAACCCCATACCATGACATTTCCTCCACCGTGTTTCACCGTGTCCTTAACATGGTGTCTTTAAATTCTTTCACCATGGCGGCGTCAGCAATATTGTTTACCATTGGACTGAAAGCGTTCTGTGTTCTCTGGCAAACTTTAACCGTGCCTTTACATTGTAGCCGAAAGTGAAGGTTTTTTCTTTTTAACTACTGAGGTATAGACAATATCTTTAAGACCTCTACTTGCCATCCATCGACTAACGGTTTCCCGATTGCTAAAGAAGCTCTTTTTGGTGTTAAAAATTTGTCCCTTTTCATTTTTGTTACCATTAGATGAGCATCTGCATTAGTTAGTAGTTTTTTACGACCTCTGACTTGAGGCTTGGGAAAAACAGAACGACGTTTTTGGACTCTGATGACTACTGATGGACTAACTCCACGTTTTTTTTAGATATTTCCCCATGAGAATAGCCACTTCCAGTCAAAGCTACAATACTATCTTTAGTTGATTAAGAGAGTTTTTTTCATTTTTTAATAGAAATTGATTTTTGTTCTATAAGTTGTAAAAAATATTCGCTCAACGAGATTAAGTAATTAAGGTTAAACTAATATTTTCTTAAAAAAGTCAAAGTAGTGCAAGAACATGAAAAAAAACACTAGTTTTTGATTTCGTTTCTGCAAACATATCACAAAAAGCAGTTGTGCAAAATTGAATACATGCGAGTTGCTTTTGCTTTGTTTGTTTTATTCTTAGAGCTTGATGCTTCCTGTTTTATATTTTATTTTATTTTATTGATCACTAAATGCTAAATAAATGACGAAAAAACTTTTGAAGTTTTCTTTATTACTTTCAGTTTTATTCAATAAAAAGCGTCCAAAGTACAAACATGTACTCATTTGTGCTCTCCACTGTATTTGGCAATTTCGAATCGTATAAACAAATTTTTAGCGATTTGCTTTCGCAAGGCGGAAACGAAAACGCAAAATTTAGGCGGGTTGCGTATTTCAGAAAATGTCCGGTAAATAAATTCAGTTTTAAGTAATTTTTACTTACAAAATATGGAATAGATCGGTCGGTAAGGTTTCAACCAAAATTTTGAAATTATCCAACTAATCCCTAATCCCTATGCCTATGGTTTATGTTCGTTCCCAGAGTTTTGCAAGTAATATACGCACAGCTTGTACTAAATTCTTCTTCATCAAGAGTGCATATTTACCTAAGGAAATTGATGTGTGAGTGAAATGTTGTATATTGAATAAATGTTGGGCATATGACGCTGTAACAATCGCGTAACATCATATCATCATCCTGCGCTTCACAACGTGCTACAATAATATGAAGAATAACAACAACGACAACGTCTCTGAGAGTGTATTGAACGAATACAATGAAACTGTTTTGTAACAGTCTGATTTTGACATTGACGAATTCGTCGCCATTTGTCATTTACACCCATGGAAGAGGAAAGATGTAAACGTAAATGCGAACAACAACAACAACAACAATTGCTGAATTGAAGATAACAACAACAATAGCAAGAACAGACAAAAGGGATACTCTCTTACCCTAAGCTGGACATCCTGCAGGCAGCATTCCGTCAGCCATCAGTAAAAGTAGTAATTTTTCTTTCACATACAGACGGAAATATACTCGCAGAAGCAAAAAAAAAATATTATTCCTTTGTTGTTGTTACTGTTGCTTTTATTCATTTTTTTATTTGTTGTTGTTGTTATTATTGTTGTTATATTCCTTTGAAGAAAGACAACCCTGATTTAATTGGGTTTAAACGAAATGCTTTTTAAAATATGCGCAAAAGACTTACAACAGAACACGAAGAACATCTGTACTGTAATGGATATTCCGATCACAATGAGGACGCAGGTGTTTGTGGACTTATTGGGGATCAAAATCAAAAATATTTAATAAGTATTGAAGTGATACTAATTAAAATCATAAAATGCTTCCAAGTATAAAAACAATTTACAATTTAAATTAAAAGTTACAAATCTGATGCATATAATCATGTCATAGCCTACAATTTAATCATTTTGAAAAGCCTTTCTAACTTACCTGCCAAATTTAATTCAATTATTTTTAATGCTCCACAATTTACTTGAGATTTCTTTATAATCTTTTCGAATATTTCATACACTTTCCTCGCAATGCACAGAGTCATACTCATACTCATCAACAAAAATAGACAGACGTTTTCATTTATTTTCTAATTAAAACCCCAAAATCATTTAAGCCTCATAAATATTGAATGATTCTGATGTTTTTGTTCAACTCAAATTATGTTTAATTCTTTAAAGCTACACCAACAACAGCATAAAAAAAAAACTTAAAAATTAAAAACATTTTATTTTGAAAAAGCTTATGAATAACAAAAAAGAAAAACAATAACAAGAACAAGAAGAGAAGAAAAATACAAGAATGAACATGACGAACGATGTACGAAAGAAGGTGTGTAAAAGCATTAATCAAACTATTAAAACGCCATTAAATGTATGCGCCAAGTCAGCTTCCCAAAATAAAAACAAAAAATTTTTTTAATAAAAGAAAATTAAAAATATTATGCACAAAGAAAAAGAGAAGAAATAGAATACAGACAAAAATAAAGAAAATAAAGAACTTAAGAAAGGAAAAGTGTACGAAATCCATAGAAGCTCAGGTAACATGACAAACTTTTGCGATGGACAGAGCAATTAAATGAGCGGCACGATATTCTGCCACAAATATACTCAATTCATCATTTCCTTTGCCTTTTCGTAAATTATTTTTGTGCTTCGGTTCGTTATTCGAATGCGACAATATTTAAAGGAACAGAAGAAATGCTGTAACCATATACAGTTTCGGTCAAAACCAACTGACTCCTAACAACAAAATGGAAGAAGTAATGCCTTCAAAATTTACAAACTAATAGAGTATTTGATACTAGCCGGTGGGAAAGCTAAGAATTTTATTTAAAAATTCCATTTTCATTGCATACATTTAAAAGAAAACAGCTTTCGACTATAAACTCTATTAACAAATAAAAAAAAAAATAGTCAACGTCGAAACAAAGAGTAAAATTACCATTAAAAATACATATATTTGTACACCAAAATGTTATTTGAAGGAAAAGTAGTTTGGATTGCTCTGTAAAATTGAAATAAAATTATTTGAATTTAAAAATTGATTTTCATTTGACATAAAATCATAATTATATGTATGCGGCTTAATCAGAATTACAAGTATTTCTTCTGATTTCAGAAATTTTCAGAGACCTGACGACGATCAAATACAGCACAGAAATAAAGAAGTAGACGCGTTTTACAATTCCAAAGTGGAATGACCCATAAAGAAAATGGCGAAACAACAAACTTGAAACAACAGGGGAACGCTCGAACATTTCGAAAATTTTAAAAAGAAACATATTTGAGTGTCTGTTCTAGGTGCCTTCATTACGTTCTAGTATAAGTGCTAGTACAATAGCACGAGTAAACGCGACAGCATTGATGAAACCCTCTTTGACTATTTAATATCACCTGCTGTGAGTCTAACTGAAAACCTACGGTAAGTAGTAAATGAAAGCGGATACTTGTTTGAAACTATGAATGCCACTTAGCAAATCTAATCTGCTCTATCAAAAAATTATGTTTTAATGAAAAGTCTTCAAAACTACGAGTACCCTCTTTTAACCAGTGCCTTAATGAACAGGTTTTTTTTCCTCAAGTGGACATCGTATTTCAAAAGACGGGATTATAGCATATGTAATAAAATTTCGTTGTTTTTTTTGCTATTTTCGAATTATTTTTGGATTTTATTGGCTGATGGCCGATGAATTTTGAATACCACATACATATGAGTAAAGTCGCCGTAGTCTAATAGGTAGTGTGTTGGCTTATTAGACGTAAAATCCGGATTCGTATCCCAGGTCAGTCATCAAAACGAAATATGAAAAAATATATTTCTTCGGCGATTTCTGAGAGTAAATAAACCTGGCATGAAAAAGTTTCTCAAAAATCTGTTGTTCGGAGTCGATGTTAAATTGTAGGTCCCGCCACTCACGTATAAAATTAACACACACAACATGAGAGAGTGTGAGAAGCTGGGCCTTAATCCTGACTGAAGGGTTATAATGGACAATTATGTATGTATACATATCAGTTGTTAGAAAAAGGGTATTAAGAACGCTTTATTCCTTTATCATACCAATAAGATTGACAGAACTTTCTACAATTGGTATTACATGTTTGTTTGGTTCCCTAGATATTGGTGGTCCGATGCAAGTAGTAATTGCTTCGAACTGAACTGACTGATACAAATGCTGAAATTAGCTCCCTCTCTCAACACTACTCTATACGATGGCGATAACTCTGGAGAGATTAAATTATTGTGTCATAGGACACAAGTTCTAAAAGTCGATGGCAGCTCACAATGACTAATAAGGCGTGCAATAAGGTGGTTTAAATTTTAATTCATTGATTTTTCATAGTTCAGCATAGTAGCCTCAATTAATTCTTTTCCTTGTTTTTGTTAGCAACGAAACGAAAATTTTTCTGCCTGCTTCTCATAAAAAATATGGAAACGTTTTCGTCATCCTCAAACATGATTATTCCAATCCCGCCTACCGGTTTGATTGTACTGTTAACCCAGGTGTAAAGTGGGTCTTATTTGTGAGTCTTTGTTTCATTTGTATTACAAGTTTAACTTAAATTCTCTCCGCGTGTTTTGTACTTACTCATCTCCAACTTTGCAGCCGAACCACTTTTAAAATGCCCATATAACTTGTAATTCCATTATGATGACTTTTCTTAATTGGTGTTCATCATGAAAGCTCATACGACCCTTTTCTAATCTTTCGTAATCTCGTGAGACCTATTTTGGAATATTGACCAATAACTTGGATTACAACATACAAAGTTGCATTGGATTTATTCTAAAATTTTATTTCCGGAACTTGCGCTGGAATCTGTATAATCTATAACAGAGGAATTCCTTTGATAAAGTAACATATGTATCTGAAAAGCCCTAGAACGATTTTAATTCAGTTGAACTGAGGCCTAATAAAAAAAGAGATTAACAAATTTCATGATGAATTTTTTCATTTTTTTTTTTGCAAATTCGTTGCTTTTTTACAGAAAACACTTGAAAATCCATACGTGAATGAAATGAAAATTTTCACAGGAATATGTTTGATTTTGAAAATATGCTAATTACAGTGCTCTTACAACGTAAAGATATGATTCTTACATACATTCGAAAATTAAACAAAACTTAAACGTTAGTGCTTAACAATAAAAAATCCTTGTTCTTGCCAAATCCATGGTAAAGAAAACAAAGGTGACGATTAAAATTTTAGTATTTAGTAAACTAGAGCGTGATCGAAGACAATTCCTTTGGGAGGTATATTTTAAAATATTCGTTTTCTTCGCTTGAGGGCGATTCTTCTTAGAGTAATAAGTTTGAATGTATTTTTATACTATAAATTCTCTCTCCTGGCCAGAAGCGAATAGTACTTTTTTGTAAAACAGCTCTTTCTATTTTATCTTAAATACCTATCGTAGCCGGACAGTAATCTAAAAAAGAAATTTAAGTATGAAACAAATATGTACAGTTTAACACGCAGATTTTCTTTTTAATTTTATTTGGCAATCCTTTTTCGGTTTTTTTTCTCCTTTTTGAATAAATGCCTTAAGTGTCTTACTATAGGTTTTTTCTTTTTGTCTTGAGCCGGGGATGGAAATCTTCGAAAGACACTTTTGTTGCCTACGTACTAAGTCGCTGTTGCCTACGTACTTAGTCCTGAACCCACTCTCTTTCTGCATGACTGTCCATAAATATTACTTTGCGGAGGGCTGCTTAGCATAAATAATATTTCGCCTTTGTACCTCCAACCTTCAGAGTTTCGGCATAACTTCAGCCATACGCTGACTGTACTGGTTCCGCAGATTTCCAGCATTTAATATCTTCCCTATTAGCTGGTTTGGGTCGGGTCATAACACGTTTCCCCGGTCCATTTAAATCTGGGGCAGCATATTAGAATGTGCTCCACATCTTCTTTCTCAGCTACGCAGTTTGGGCATATTGGGAAGGTATCATGTCCAAATCTGTGCAGGTATTGCCTGAAGCATCCATGATCAGTTCGTAGAAGTTCAGTTCGCAATGTTCGTTCTCCATCTAAGGGGGTATATTAGGGACAAGACGAAATGTCCACTCTTCTCCCATTGTGACTTCCATTTGTGCATAGAGTCCTTCATCCCTCCGCTTTTATAGCTGCTGTTTGACCTGGGTACTGGAGACGACGAAAGTGTATCCGCCTCATCTCGTCCACCAATATGTCTATCGGTATTGTGGAAACCAAAACCACTTATTTGTTTTTTTTTACTCCATGTAAGTACGTATGTGTGTGTGCACTTGCAAAATTGAAATCATCAATGTTAACGTATACGAGTAAATGTAAGTAGTTAGCGGATTCAAGATTTTTAGAGCACTTGGCACATTCAACCTCAGCATAATATTATTACTTAAGTACATAATCAAAATGTATGTAATAAATAAAAGTGAATTTATAAAAAAAAACATTAAAAGTCGATCAGTAGTTTTTATTTCAAACATTGAAGAGTTTGATAACAAATGCCCAACAAATGAAAAGTAAAAAAAAGTAAGCGGTCGCCTCCCAATAGCGGAGAAAACTAGCTATATATGTCGGGTATGTTGAAAGTCTCATTATTTTGTGTGGGGTGGGGATTACGTGATTTTTGTAAGCAAAATTAACTTATTTAAGTTAGAAACGGAAAATCTAACTTTAATTATCATCGTTCGCGCTTAACAAAAAATAGATAAGGAAATCCATTATTGCCAAACTACAAAACTCAAGGTCAATTTGATAACTGGCAAGAGAAAAAATATAATAAAGAAACGAGCAAAATTATTGGTAAACAGCGATTTAACCATAATTTGATAGGGCTAAAGAGTGTGACAACTTTATAACTTCATATAGACGTCGAAGACATAAAAGCCTTAAATTTATACTTCTTGAAGACGCTGCGACTGAAGCTAAAACAAAGCAGACAAGAGAGTGAGTATCGATAAAAAAAAAAATAAAATAAAACGTCTCAAAAGGAACGTCGAATGTAATTAAATGATAAATACCTGTAATTAATCGTTTTATCGTGTAAATTTAATACGGATACGAACGAACGAGCGAACAAACGAAATATTTTCAATTTAAAAAAAGTGACTGCAAACAATTTTCACCAGAACTTTAAGTTGTCGCCTTTTAATGAATCCCATTTATTTTAATGCAACAGAAATTAAGAAACAGACCACAAAGCAAAACAACTACGACAACAATAATAATGAAATAAACCTTAAATAACAAAAAACAAAAAAAAAATAAATAAAAAAAAATAAGGAAAACAACAACAAAAATGTTACCAACCTTATAAAATAAGAAAACAACAACAGAATGTGATCAACAGGGAACAAATATAAAAACTCATACGAGTAGATGCTCCCAAACGTCCCAACCAAAAAAAAAAAAATAGGATCCTTCTCTTGTCGTTTTATTTCTGTTTTGGGTTTTTGGTTTTAGATTTGGATTTTTGCTTTTTTTGTTTTTGTTTCTTTTCATTTCGACATTCTCGAAGATCTTTATCGATAAAAATCCCAGTCATATTAAGAAAAAGGCCAAAAAAAAAATGGTGATTGTATCGAATGTTGTTATTGCCTGAATCCGAGACAATATTCGAGAAATTTATTTGTCATTGGGTGTCTTTAACTTCAAGTGCATTTTGTGACTTCATGAGACCATTCGTACATGCAGACACTCTGACATTATGACGCTGTTTTTAACTTGGTGACTCGTTGCTTCAATGTGTTCCAGTCTTCAGCCATTCATACATAAATTGCCAGTGGTTATGTTCGTACCCGTATGTTTTAGTTATTTTCATATATTCATATGTATGTGCATGTGTATGTATATATGTATATTCGGAATGGTTGTGGGAATGAGTTGTAACCTGTGAAAATTAATTGAGCTGTTTAACTTTAAGATACTGAAAAGAAATGAAAGTTAAAAATTTAAACGACACAATAATTAATAATAACTTAATTAACATATCAATGCGTGTATGTATGTATTCATTTACACACTTACATACAACAAACACTGTTCAAGTAAAATTATGATTTGTCATTAGAGTTTATAACAATGTTGACAAGTATTTAATTGCCTTTAAACAGCCAGATAAAATGACGATTATGAGTAATAATTTTAATGATGATTTATGGTAAACGCTGAAAGTTCTTCATGTCTTTAACGAATTTATCTGATATTTTAAAATTTAATAGAATTATTCGTTGAAGTGACACTGCAGTCACTCAAACAACCGATCCAGTGTTAAGCTAGTTAGTGCCTGTTTATTCTACTCTTGTTTACAGTTATTATAGAGTATCTTTGATGTCATATTTACCGTTATTGGAAATTATGCAACAGTTTTTCAAGTTTACATTTTTTTAATAAATTTTATTTAAAAATTCTTTGGGAGTAACTACAGCATTTACACGGTACGCCAATCTGTCCACAAAAATTTTACAGTTTTAAAAAATTAAATACGCCCAGATAATGACATAGTGTAAGTTGTGAATTTTATTGAGTAGAGCTCAAAAATACTTTTTTTAATATTTCTTGAGCCCTCCAAACTGGTTTATTTGATTTATTTTATTTTTTTGACTTTACATATAAATTTATTGATTACACAAACATTTCTGTAGCAATGTCACAAATTTAAACTTTAGAAAGGGGAGAGATGGACCTTTACAACGGTATAGATATGTATATAATGGGTGATTTTTTAAGAGCTATAGGACAATTTTTCAAAAAAAAAACATATAAAATTCAGAAATATACATGAAATCTTTATTTGAATCGATATTATGGTCCATATAATTTAATGTTTGATGATTATTTCATGCAAATGTTGACCACGACTGCAACTCAAATGGCATACTCTTTCCAACATTTGGGCCGGTATCTCACGAATAAATGCTTCAATGTTGTCTTCCAATGCCTCAATTGAAGCGGGCTTGTCTGTATAGACATGAGCCTTAACATAGCCCCACAAAAAATAGTTTAAAGGCGTTAAATCGCAAGATCTAGACGTCCAACTGGCCGGTCCCGAACGTGAAATAAAATGTTCACCGAACTCGCCTCTCAAGAAGTACATTGTTACGCGTGCTGTGTGGCATGTGGCACCGTCTTGTTGAAGCCACATGTCATGAAAGTCAAGCTCTTGCATTTTGGGCAAAAAAAGTTGGATATCGTCTCACGGTACGTTACATTCACAGTTACGTTACGATTCGTAGCATCTTTGAAGAAGTACGGTCTAATGATGCCACCAGCCCATAAACCGCACCAAACTGTGACTTTTTCTGGATGCATTGGTAGCTTTTGCATTGTTTCTGGCTGATCTTCATTCCAAAATCGACAATTCTGCTTGTTTACGTATCCATTGAGCCAAAAATGAGCTTCGTCGCTGAACACAATTTTTCGATAAAGGAGTGGATCTTCAGGCAACTTTCCAAGAGCCCATTCACCAAAAATTCTGTGTTGCGGTAGGCCGTTCGGCTTTAATTCTTGCACCAGCTGTATTTTGAAATACAAATCTTCCGCAAAATGTTCCACGTTGTTGAGTAACAGAGGCCCAATTGCTGCGAACGGCGACGAATCGATAATTGATGGTCATCATTAACACAAGCCGATACAGCTGCGATATTTTCTTCAGTTCGCACTCTACGTAAGCGTGTTCATGGTTTAATGTCCAACAATGTAAATTTGGTGCGAAATTTAGTCACAGTAGCCTGAATAGCCACTTCAGTGGGTCGATTAAACTGACCATAAAATGGAAGAAGCGCGCGATGAGCTTTCTTAACAGAGCACACATTTTGATAATAAAATTCAATGATTTGCAAGCGTGGTTCGTTTGTAAGACGATTCATGGTTAAATTATAGACCGAACTGAAGATGTTTGATAGTGAAACAAAACACGAAACGTGTGTGAGCTGTTTAAACCAGTGTTGCAAAAAATCACCCGTTATATTATTCGACTTAATATTCTATGAGGTTTGATGAGGTAAACTTGGTAAATGCGCATTTTTTTCATATTTTTTCAAATTTGTACATTCATAGTAGTAAACTTTAATTAAAATATATAAAATATGTGGTAACATTCTTAAAAAGTTCATTTGTTACGAAAATCCCATTTGCGCTGCGAATTTCAGTGTAAAAATTTAGTCAAAAAGCAGAAATAAAATTAAAAGACGACATATAGGGTCTTCTCTTTATACAGAGGTTATTAGAATTTTGTAGATTTTTTTATTATAATAATTAATTGTAGTTTTCGAACGTTCTCACCAGAATCGCTTAGCAGTCAAAGGGTTAAAGGCTCATCTCTCCCCTTTTCAAAAAACCTTGGATTTTGAAAATAGGTTAAAAAATATTTGGGTAATCAAGAATTTTGTGTGAAAAGATTAAAAATACCGTTTTTGTCAAATAAAAAAAAGGTTTAGAGGGTTCGAGAAGCATAAAAAAAATATTTTTGAGTTCTACTCAACAAAACTCACAACCTAGAGCTTCGATATATTCGCTCAAATTTTTATATTTCATTAGTATTATAATAGAATTACAAATTATTTCATGCAGTGTGCTTAAGACTTTATATTCATTATATTCAATCTCTTTGGGTGAAATTGTGATATTTATGCATGTGAACAAGCTTATATGTTTATAAGATCACAATTTATTTTATTAAAACACGATATATTTGAGTATATGTGTGAGAAAAAGCGAACACCAGGGGAATTCAATTAATTTTCCAGAATAAACTCCTTCCAAACATCACAGATAGATTCTACAATAAATTTCAGTCAGTGGCATTGGCGCTTGTATAGCTGACTAATTCCATGGTTAATAAACAATTTCGGTACTATCAGCCACAACTTGAAATATCTTCTATTGCTTTGCGAAAGCAGATTTCCGTACAGCACCAATTGTTCGTTATCTGATTAGGTATCTGATTACGAGCTCAACATTGACCTTTCATAAGTTATCTCCATATATGCCAATGTGCTGCTATATCTCTGAATTCCTCGACGTTGTTAAAAGTCCTGCCAAAAGTGTGGCTTGTGATTACTGCCTTTCGTCTTTTTCCATTACGTTGAGGGTTATAAATAGGATTAAGAATGGTTGGAATGTATCCGATCCACCCAAATTTTCCTCTCCGAATCGCAAAGTTTATATCTCTATGGCTGCCATAGTTGAAGTTTCTTTTAAGACATCGGTTTACAAACACTCTCTGTTTCTTTTGACTATTGTTGCAAAGCTGTTATTAAACATATCGCATGAATCATTCTTCATATTCTTTGTTCTTTTTGGGAGCGCTATTAAGAATTTCTACATTTGTGAACAAATTTACGGTTAATTACATCGTTTCGTGGTCCACTGGTGTCAATTATAGCAATGTCATATTGTTTGCCTTTTAAAATATAGGAACGCTATCGAATTTCTATTTTAATTGTCTTAGTCGACATAATAAAACTTACTACTGTCGCAAATTGGAGTTTTTAATGGGAAATAAATCGCGGGAGCTTTCCTGGTTGCTTATTTTAACTCTTTTTTGTTTATTTCGCTTGAAGAAGAATAAGAAGAATAAAATAATAAAAAAAAATCGTGACCTTAAATGCATAAGGGGCTAACAAACAAAAAAATTTCAAATTGAGTTTTTGATTGATTCTGATGTACTCTACAAAATATATTTGCTGGCAAAATTTTATAATTTTTTCTTTTAATTTTCTCATATTTGATATGACAGGATCCGAAGTAATTAAGAATCTTTTAAAAATATCTTCATTAGATTTTTCTCGTGAGCTTCCCCGATAATAATTCTCCCTAAAATTTTTGAATTCTTTGTTCCGGGCTTCTTGCGCTTCCTCAGTTAACTGCCCTATTGGTACTAAAGAGTGGTTTATTACTCCTGGTCCGTGGAATAGAAATTTGTGTATCGTTGGGGACATATAATAACACCAATAATAGAGGAGTTGTGTAAACCGAGTGTTGAATTAATCGAGGATGCATTCTATTTTAAATAAGTATTTTGAAGTGGAACCCATTTCTTACTATAATAAAAATTTGCATACATATTTTTGTTGTAAAATATGATCCGAAAAATAAATGCAAACTTCCACTGCATTGTTTTGCTTTTCATTAAAAACAAGTAATTATAATTTTTTTGATTTACTTTGCTTAACTCTCAACTATTTTTCCATATGTGCTGTAAAATTTGCAAATTTATAGATTCTTACAAAACAAATTTTTTTTAAAAATAAAACTATATTTTTACACTAACTATTATTTTTACTTAAAAACTTGCCGAAAACTATTTTTGAAAACATCGAAAAATTAGTTTTTTCACGAAAGATCAAAAACTCAAACTTCAAAAAGACGTAGTAATGTAACGGTACTTGCTAGAGACACATATTTTAAGCTAGTGATGCAGAATTTTGTGTACTTATAGTTCATGTAAAAAAATATTTAGTACTCAAGGATTTCATTTCCCAATCAATTTCCCTTTTTGGCATCAAAAACCCCAATGTACGTCGTGTCTCTGGCCACCATGCATTATGTGTTTTATAAAGGGCATAACCTTAAAGTATCCATTTTACCAATGGAAGAGAAAGTGTAAGTTTCATTGTATTTAAGGGCACGAAAAGTAAAAGCAATGTCAGTAAGGTTGAATTCTATTGTTTAATAAACACTGATTATCACTATAACAGGTCTGGAAATTTTGGACGTACTGATGGGGCACAGGATGTGATTAATATTCTTCATTTTCAGTACGAATAAATTAATGTGTCCAACAGTAGTTTAGTTTAGAACATGAAAATTTGTTTTATTCGATATATCAATTAAATCCTTTCTTCGAAACAAGATGTGTTTTTTTAAGGATCCAATTGAAACCAACTTTTGAATGCATTTTAATGTATGATAGTCCTAAGTAATGTAAATAACAATCTTGTGAGACGAATTTAAAAAGTATTCGTTTTTATTTCGTAAAGACTTTGCTTATACCGTGAAGTAAATCTACTTTCATTGAAACATTATTTAAAAACAAAACGAAATGAATCAACATTATTGCATACCGCACTGTCTGTGTGCGAATAATAGCCGCTTTGACTTAATAGCGAATATTGTTGTTTTGTTTTGTTTTTTTTTTTTGTAATTGTTGCGGTATACAAACAATAGATTTAAAAAAACAAAAAATGAACGGGACAACGAATTCGTGATTTTTATTTGGAACATTTACGACGACTGAATTTTATTTTATCGTTTTTTTTTTGTTGCTTTCAAAGCAACTTTCGTAAAAACAACTGCAATAAAACAAAAAGAAAAAAAGAAAAATATTATGATTTCCATTAAATATTTGTTTAACGTAGAAATTATACAGAAACGTTAATGATATTATGTTGTTGTTTTTGTTTTATTGTATTGTATTGTTTCTTGTTGTTTTCGCTTTATTTTTATATTTGTTGTTTTAATGACACAAGAAAAAGTAAAAGAAAATTATTTCGTATTCATTCCATCCGTTCATTCGTTTTGATTGACATATTGCGTGCGTATAATTGAACAATGATACATTATGTACTTATATATGTATATACATGTATGTATTCATGGATATACTTTTTCTTACATTTATACAAAATTACAGTCAGGCATTTTTATCGTTGTACTGTGTGTGTGTGTGTACGCTATAACGCCATTTTTCTTTGGTATTTCGATAAGTTTAATTACATTTTTTCAATCTGTTAATATTTCTGTTGTTAATACACATACACCCATACACACACAAGCCGCACATATCAAAAAAACATACACAGAGAATGCGTAGCATATCAACATTTTTAATGTTTCATGTTTCTTTTCTTGGCAACATATTTAATTCTGCCATTCGCACAAAACGTAACTCAACATTTTCATTCCAACAACGTGTTTACACTCAATCTGAACAGCTTTATCGACGAATGAACGAATTTTATGCTTAGATTCATACGGTTTGTGTCTCAACTAATTCGCAACTTCTTTTGTCTCGACAAGAATACAGGAAAAGGATGATGTCTTTAATGATGCCAATTTGAAAATTTTCGCAAAAAATTGCAAAAAAAGAAAGAAGGAAGTTTCATAGAACAGAGATTTTTCTAACAAGAAAATTTGAGAGAATCCTATTTGAATTCGATCTGATTAGAAAATCCTATTTTTCGGAAATTTATTCACAAATAGATGGTAGCAAATGTTATTCAACTAAAGCTGTTGTTAGCCTCTCTGTTAAATACAAAAAAATATTAATGAAACATTCTTAAACAATTTTTATTTTTTTTTTAATTTTTAAGTGCAACACATGTTTGTTTGCAATTCTCCAACTCGGCTTCTTTGATTTTTTTCATTTCAGTTCGTATTTCTTTGTTGTGCGTTTCTTTAGTTTTTATTTTTAATCTCGTTTTCTTATACTTTTTTTGATTATTTTATTTGCCGCTACTGACTAGCGAACTGGCTGTTTGTTTGTTGTCAGTCTTTCCGTTGCTGTTTGGTTTACATGTGGTTGCGTTTGCAAATTAAAATAATCTTTTGCGGCCCATTTAATTTTAACGGTCCTTGAAAGTCACCACATTTAATACTAATTTGCCTTTTCTTAATAAAATTCTTTCAATTCATAAATAGACATGCGTTCTCAATGCTTTTTTTTTGTTTTCTTTCTTTCTTTTAAGTTATTCAATACAAATTAAAAAAAAAATAAAATTTTAATTCTCGCTTACACAATAACAGTACTTACTGTCCATGCTAAATCTTAAAACATCAAATATTGGAAGTATTTACTGAAATTTATTTATCTGCGATTTATTCTAAGACAAAAACGAAAAGTTATTTGTAAAATAGTATTTTAATAGTTTAAAATTTTGCAATCATGAATGATGTTATATGAATCATATAACAGAAGGCACCGTCTTGTACGGGCTATGTTGTCAAAGTACCGTTTTGTGTAAATCGATATCAAAAAGCAGAGTCACATTAGAGGATTAGAGTGGTCTAAACTATGAATTGGCATACATGCATATATAATTGGTCATTACAACCCAGGATTACTACCTAGTTTCTCACACCACAGTTTACAGTTTAAAGTCGACTCCAGACGACAGATTTTTGAGAAACTTTTCATGGCAATTTTATTTACTCTCAGACTATTTTCCAGGAATCTTCTGAGAGGAAGTCACCGAAGAAATATTTTTTCATATTTCGTTTAGTTAGAGATGCCTGACATGGGGTTTGAACCGAGACCTCACGTCTAATAAGCCAACATACTACCTACTAGACTACAGCGACTTTAAAAATTGCCCCACACAAAGTGGATATTCAAGAACAGAAAAGGACACACTTTAGTCAAATAAAACGCTCGCAAACTTGTTATTTTAAAATCAGAAACTATAGATATCTGAAGGTCACCTAACAGTGATCTAGATATTGGTATCGTTTACTTTTGCATGACAGCACATTTAGACGGTACATAATAGCCTCAAACTTGATTTACACTTATCAATACTACCCGGCATTAACATGCCACGAACAGCTACTCAGTTTATAAAAACTAATGTTGCAAACGCTCATATTATCATCAAAAGCAGGAATGCAAACACCGGATATATTGCGACATAACAAAAAAAAAAAATAAAAAATTAAAGAAAAACAAATTAAAACAGCAAGAAAAAGAATGTGTTCGGAACATTCACACATAGTACTCACAGAGGTATACGTACTTGGATAAACAACAAATCTACAAAAGTTCGGGTATCAGTTGACGCAAATCAAAGAGCTAGTCTTTAAAAAAAAGAAAACGTTCAAAGGATAAGAAAAAACTCATCCTATGGGGAAAACGAGTTAGGACTTAAACGAGATAGGACTTAAAATGTTCGTGTAGTTTTTATATAAAAACTCAAAGTCTTTTCTGCAAACATTATTTAGCAGGTACCGTTTTGGATTTCACAACCTTAGAGAAGGGTTTCATTTTATACGATGCATCAGATGGTAGGAGTCGCCGTAGTCCATCGTTAACTCTTTGTTTAGGAAAAATTTTAAATTAATTAATATTCATTTTCTTACTCCAACTTTGCCTGTTGGCTTAATAAATTGGAGGTTGGTGACGAAGTTTACAATTCAATCCATAATTGAATAAGGGTTTGGCGGTATCATCTATATGTGCTGAAAGGTGATTAGTTTAGGTGAAAATGTCACTGTTAAACACTGTCTAATATCGGAAACGTAACGAAATCCCATTTGTAAAGTGTACAAATTTTGTTTTAGAAAATTTCGGTTTTAGAAAAGCACGAAATATATTCTAAGAGTGAACAAGTTATTTTAGTTTCATTGATGTTAATGTAATCGGGCTTTATAACATTCGTTGTATATAATTGCAAATATGCGATACTTTATAACATCTGATCATGTGGTAGATAGTACACAATCATAGGGTGTGTCAAATTATGAACATCTCTAAAGTTGGTTTTAGATTAAGTCAAAGCGTATATAAAAAAGGTAGATATGTAATAGAGATCGAATCGTTTTTTCGCTACTCATAAGCACTCATGAAATTTTGAATATATGTGAGTCAACAATATTGTAATTTAACTACTCTGATTCATTCATACTCACTACAACGTTGATTTATAAGTACAGATTGCAATGAGTATGCGTACAACGTTTACATCAAACTCATACCCTTCGAAATATGTTTGATTGATAAGCCTACTCATTTAGATTCATAACTTTAGAAATGTACTTATAAATGATTCGAGTGACTCGAATCATTCATCAAAATTTACAATCTTAATTGTTGTTGCATTTACACAAAATAGAAAAAAGACACATAAGTAAAAAGACAGAGTAGCAAGAGCAGCAGGCAGAGATAACACACAACCTTCTAGTGAGCATTTTAGTGTTCGTATGCGAATGAGACTTATTTTGTGATACGTGTATATGTTGAGTTATGGAGAGTCGAAATCAACAACATCATACGTGTTGTTAAGTATGAATGTGATGAGTACTTCAAACTTTGAAAATGAGTAGAGGTTCCATGATATTCAAATAAGTATGAATGCGTATAAGTATCAGAAATTATGAGTATGATTCGATTCTTTTTGAATACTTATTGCTGATCTCACACATGTATTTATGTATTACATGTTGATAAAATATAATTCGATGGTTTTTATATTGACCTAAAGACATACATTTATGTACTTACAAATACAAATAAAGCAATAAAGCAATTTCAATAGGATATGACATGAAATATTTACGATTATTTGAACATAGAATAACCATGAACATATTTATAGAATTCGTGCTTGTACTGATCACAGGCATGCCGTATTTCAATATCCTTCGTTGGAAGAGAGAACACGCACGCCTTTACGAATGTAATATTCAAGTAATAATTTCTAATTGAACTCCCACCGATTTTGAAAATTTCATTCATTATTTTACAAATGTTCGCAAGTTATCTGCACTGCTTGACACTTTTAACTTGTGTCCAAAATAGTGGCGGTATTGTACAGCAAAAACAAAATTACTTTGACTTTAATTTTCAACAATATTTATGATATTGGAACAAAAAAACAACATTATTTTAGATCATATGTTCACAGAATCTTGAACGATTGCTGTTGCAAAAATTGATTATGAGTATCAAACGTAAGCATATATATATACAGAAATAATGTCTACTTTATTCCGATCGAAGTAAATTTGTTTTCTTTAACGCTGTAAGCAATAAAAGCAATTTTAGGTAGAAACCCATTAGAGTTAGGAATTATATTAAAAAGATCCCTTCTGTCTCCTACTATACTTAACTGTCTAGATAGCGAATCATTCTGTCATCGAATCTTATCTACACTCTGGAGATTGTTGCTCATTTGCTTACATTATTGAACCATCCAATGTTGTGAATACGATTTTCTTTATTAAAACAAATTGTAAGTATCGTTGTGTGTGGGTCGATTTTAGAAAGTCTAATATCTAATACATTATACCCCCGATATACTTATTCCCCACTTAGTAGCACTGAAACTTACACAATCTTAATTTTTTCTTGCGAATGTATTGCAACTATTTCAATATATACATACATCCGAAAAAGTGTACTTCATACTTTAAAAAAAATTGGAGCACTAGCTCTCTCGTTCGAGCGATTAAACGTTTTCGGATTTTGTTATGGGGGTATGTTAAGTCAGAAGATGTAACCGAGTGAGGCAAACCAACCATCCTTCCTGATGGAAAACCTACAATTCACCAATGTTTGCCTCTTCTTTTAATAATTTGGCCTTGTGCAGGTCTCAGGCGAGCCTACGACCTGGCTCTCTAACAGTTCGGTGAACGATCTGGAGTAGCTGCTTTAAATGGAAAATATTCAGTAGCCTTCCACAAACACCAACACTTGCGACTTTATTATTCTGTCTCTATCTTTACGAAGGGATAATGACCTTTGCCTTGTTGAGACCTTATACTGCAAGAAATCAACTGGATATACGAAAGGTATTTCGACCATCCATATCTGAAATGTAGTAAAAGTTAAGGAGCATTCTTAGGTATTGAGTAAACGAGAATCTGTCAGGATGAGTGTTCCTATATAATCCAGCCGATAAGGAAGCTTCAGTTAATGTTCACCAAAAAGTTGACTCGGCACTAACTGCAAGTCATAGTGGTGGCATGCTTATATTTGCCAGGAGATGACGTTTCACATCCTCCGGCAGAGGAAATTCCTATTGAAAGATTTCAACCTAGAAAAAAGGAAGACTAATCATTAAAACTTTAGGGATTTCTGGGAGAACATAGACTATCTACCGGAGGTATTAAGAGTATATTAATCTCGTGCGAATAACCAGTCCGGTTACCATTAACAAAGGAAAATGATATCATATGCATAGCGCACTAAAACGGTTAAACTGCTGCTGTGAATACTCTTCCATCTTATTGACTGTGGATTTTAATAATTTTGAACAGTAAACTGACATTTAAGGCTCATACAGGGCATTGTGTTTTGCGTCTACCAACCGATCAAGGCTACTGTGCTGCTAAAGTAAAAAAATTCAGTCAGAATAGCAATTTAAAGAAATTCCCAAATTCCTTGAAAGATTTTGTACTGTTCTCATTCTCCTATCTTTCAGCCACTCATAAACAGCTCTTCAATCCCTTATCAATCTCTTAGTCGGGAACACTTTGCTTTAAGGAATAGAGTAGCTATTTCGAACTTCGAAAATCGTAACCTACTGCCAAGTAACATCACGTTACAGGTTTAAATTACTGTGTTAAACTTTAGAAAAGTAAATCAAAATCGTCCTCAATCATAATGAATGAATGAATATTTAACCTTTAATGATGCTAAATAATCCTTTGCCTGTGCGTATGAGTTAGTCTTGGTCATATTCATATCTTTTTTGATTGTTCCAAAATTTGTCAAGTGTTTGGTTATATATTTGTATGTATGCTTAATTGCTAAAGTAAATAGAGCTTAAGGACATCTTATACAAATTCACTCTCCACAGAGACTTTATGGCTCTGTTTCTCATGACATACATAGGTTACAAATAATTCACTTAACCATCCTATTTTTCGGATTTCATCTCGAATGCCTATGAGGGAGAATAGTTTTTTACCTTTTTTCCCAATATTATTCTTTTCCTATTTCTCCTTAAATCACGGAACTGGTTGTCAATCACAATCTAAATGACGCAGCTAATTGAAATCATGATAAATCTCTGTTGAAATGCATGGGCTTTCAACTGTAATGGGTATTTCGTATTACACAACTCTCATGTAAAATCTTATTACAAAGGATGCGTACGCACATCATTTCTAAAATTTCAAATTTGAAATTAACATGGAAAGAAGTATTTGCATAAAATGTTTTAAAATCGTGTAGGTAAACAAATTTTACAAGTAAGGACGAGCTGACGAAATTAGCACGAAATGTGCCAAGAACACGTCCCTGCGCTGACTCACTGATCGACTTCCACAGTGACACAATAAAACAAACAAAAGAATTTGCATTTAAATTAGAGCTGTTGACGTGAATGCCGTTTAGCGCAATAACCCACTAGCCAACTAAGCCGATGCTTTCATAAGTGCTTAGCCTAGCTAAAAAGGTACACGAAACATTATGAAATATTGTGCAATATAATGTAATAAACTTCTATTCTTGCTACTTTGCTTGTCTTACTTCAGGTAATATTTGTAATTCCTTGTAGAAATATCTGTAACGAAAGCATTTAAAACAATTATGGAAACCGAACAAACGAAATTAGAGCACAAGATCATCATTTGTTCTTGGAAGATTACAAATGCTTTTATTGTTGTATGCAAGGAAGGGGCTTTATTGCTTTATTTGCATAACACACATACTTATGCACCTACACTTTTACGGGTTGGCTTAGGGATAAGCGTGGTTAATGTCCTTGAATAACAAACCAATTATTTTACGAAGTAAGAAACCAAAAAGAGGAAAAATATTGTGTGAGTTTTATGGCACATAAACAATAAGTTGATGCTCTACATTAAGGAAGGCGGTTAACAAAGTATAATCAATGACTCAATTGATGTAAGTAAAAGTTTCGAAAGCCAAAAAGCAAACAAATAAAAGATAAAGGCTATGGTGCGTCTCACATTTTTAAGTTCACTCCTATTTTCCAAATATCTCTTAGAATATAACTTTAATCGATTAGGTTCCTTTAGAGGATTTCTATATCTTTTCATGTACTTTTAGAAAATACTTTATTCATTCATTATCCATATTCCAGTGTTTCATAATTATAAGGTTATTTCGTTCATTTTATTATTTTTTTTTTCATAAGCGAAAATAAATATTCTAATAAATTTTTTTATTAATTTGCTTACGTTTATTTAGAATTAATTCTATTACATATATTATATATATTTCTATTATTATATATATATATATTTATATTATTCTATTATTCATATCTGTCAATCGATCGAAATCTGTTTTATTATTGTACATTTTGGAATTTCATATTTCGCATTTTAAATCACCAAAAAAAGGTTGATTTATATGTTGTGCATTCAAGATTTATAATTTGTACAATAATGAAAAAATTAAATATTAATAATTAATTAAATATAAATAATATTAATATAACGTGATTAAAATATGGACATCGAAAGAAAAATCAACGACTTATTAGACCCAAAACCACAGTTCAGTGCAGAGGTATCAAACGACACCTAATATTTCTTCAGAGGCTTCTTCTCAGCAGACTTATGGCATAAACTCTGAGGATAAACAAAATTGTTGACCACTCATGCATAAAATTAACACACACCACAACATGTGTGTTGTTAGAAGCTACGTCGCAATACTGTCTAAAGTGTAAAGTATGTAAGTAATTTAAAAACTAACACAGTCATTTACAATTTTCTAATTTTGATTTTATTAACATTGGCTTCTTATCAGAGATCAGCAATGAGTATTCATATTCTGATACTTATAAGCATTCATACTTATTTTAATGCCATGGAACCTCTACTCATATTCAAAGTTTAAAGTACTCATCACATTCATACTTAACAACACGCATGATGTTGTTGATTTCGACTCTCCATGACTAAACATTTGCAAGAATCACAAAATAAGTATGATTCGCTTACGTACACTAAAATACTCACTAAAACGTTGTGTGTTTGCTCTGCTTGCTGTTCTGTCTTTTTTGCTTATGTGTCTTTCTTCTTTTTTGTAAATGCAACAACAACAAATACTGTAAATTTTGATAAATGATTCGAGTCACTCCAATTATTTATAAGTTTTACAAGTAAATTTCTAAAGTTATGAATCAAACATATTTCGAATGGTATGATGATGTCAACGTTGTACGCATACTCATTGCAATCTGTACTTATAAATCAACGTTGTAGTGAGTATGAATGAATCAGAATAGTTAAATTACAATATTGTTGAATCACTGATATTCAAAATCTCATGACTGCTTATGAGTAGCGAAAAAACTATTCATTGCCGATCTCTGGTTCTGGTATTAACTCTTTATTTACAAAAAATCTTTGTTTCAAGGAACTCAGTGTTGTATAACATTGTAAATCATATTAAAATCAAATAAAATTGTAATATTTTAAGTTTTTTTAGTTCCATACAATTTGATAGTTTATATCGTTGTAAAATTTAGAAAAAAAGTTTCCTAACGTTTCTCTACTTCGGAGAACATCTATAAATGTCATACGTAAATACCCATCAAATTTGCTTATAATCTCATTGTATAAGATGCTTATACACCCATACCTCGCTTTGCGTCGTTTGGTTTTGCGTTTTTTCGAAGTTGCGTCGCTGCTGAATTAGTACTAATTTTCACTGTACGTCATTAGACTTTCGAAGTTGCATTGTTTTGGGTTCGAGTTTTTAATATTTTTTTATTTTTAAATTTTCTTTTTTTTTCAAAGAGTTGGCACGACTTTCTTTTCTAATTGCGTCATGCTATCACAACTTGGGGATTCCCTTTCTAACTGATAATAATACAGTTTTATTTTCACCTTGTTTTTCTTATTTTAGAGTTCAGTTTCAATTAGTGTGTTATAAATTAAGTGAATTTTTTATTTTATTTTAATTTATTTATTTATTTTTTGTATGCACATATGTAGTAAAGTTTCATATTATTTTTGTTTTTTAAATGTTTACTTTGTTCAATTTTCTGTTTAGATCTTACATGGTTTGCTATAGAAAATCATAATTTATAATTCGTTTCAATTTGGGTCGTGTTTTTTGGAACGTAACCACGACGAAAAGTGAGGTATGGGTGTACAGGCAAGCCTAATATCAAAAACGATAATTAAAGGTCACATTATTTAGGAGAGGCGCTTATTTTAAATGTATTGGGGCTTCATTACGACTTAATTCAACATGTTTTTAATCAATAACATTATAAAAAACATTGTTAGAGAAATGAGATATCACGTAAACATTAAGAGTTGTTAGTAGAGTACGACAGCAGATGTGATAGACTTAGGCTATTATTGTTTGGGGTTATAAGGAAAAAATCGGTAAAATATCAAATCGGCAAATATGGCAGTCAGTAGGCAATAATAAAATCAATCAGAAGATTTAACAAAATATTTTGAAATATTTCTGCAGCTTATCCCACCAGTTTTCTACAAAACCCATACCAACGGGTGCATATCACATAAGCCAATTTTGTAATCAGGTCAGATAATTTAATGTATGTAGATAAGAATGCCTTGTAAGTTTGAATTGGTTCTAGTCTTTTTAAAACTTTCATAACAAATATACTTAACTTATATGTTATCAAGATGGAATCTATGATCCCAGGGGACATTAATAAAGTCAGTTTGAAATAGTAAAAACGTATTTATATTTTCAAATGTTTCTACATTGGCCAGTGGAACATTATCATATTCGGAAATGTAAATCAGAAATACTTTTGTAAAGCAAAACGAATCCAATTGAAAAATAAAGCGTATCGCCTAAAACACTTCTCATTTTAGGATTCCATTGTTTCAGTAATAATTTTCACCGAATTTTCAAAAAAATTTTCATAATTTTTCCTCGATTTCGCCTACAAGAATAGTTTCGTTTTGCAAACAAAAATTGTGTGTTTTAGTTTTTTTCTCGTTAAAATTTCAAATGAAACAACACAAAAATATGTAAAAAAAAACCGGGTTTCCTTAGAAGTTTATTCTTAAAGAAACCAACGTAAAAAATCTAGTTCAAAACATTGTCATACCTACTCTCGTTTTTACGCTTCCATGAAACCAGATTACCAGCAAAAGGGACACTTTTTGTCGCGCTGGCATATACAATGAGAAAATCTTCCAGAAATATTAAAAAATTGGGTCGAATGTTTTACGAACCTTAAAAAATTGGACGACTCGTAGTATAAAAATGCATATAAAAATTGCTAAGCTCGTTAGAAAAAAAACACAAACTACAACAATGTCTTGAGCAAATAGAATAGTGAAGATGCCAAGGCATTACAACAGCCAGCATTCTTCTATTAAAACAACAAAGTGATCATAAAAACATTTTTCTTGTGAGAGCGACCTTGTCGCGGAAAAAAAAGAAGAGAAAATGGAAATCTAAACAAGGAATACAAGAATGACAAGATGCGACGAATTTCACGAATTTTATTATTTTATTAGTTTAATGAGTCTTTGCTCGCAGGACACGGCTTTGTATCATTTCAAGGTATTGCAGGCAGTATTGAAAATTAAGAAATTTCAGTCGCTTATTACAGTAAGTATTATATGCTCTCTCTCTCTCTCTCTGCTTTCTAAACTCACTCTTAAACAAATGCTATACAGAGAGAGAGAGAGAGAGAGTTGTGTGGAAAGAAAGAGAGTAACACAAAGTGAGAGCAAGGAAGAGCACAGAGCAGTGAATATTCCCCTTCCAGCGGATATTTAATGTCGCGTGTACACATTATTGTATGATTTCAAGGTTTTTAGCGATTCAAGCCTTAATTTGAGTTCTAAATGAACCGTGTCATAGATTCTAATACACTCAGCTTTTGTTGTGAAAAGAATTATACTTAGGAATCCTATACTGAAATTATTGTCAGGTCATAAAAGTATAAAATTGCCAGTAGGAGACGAATCATGGAAAACTAATCGTACAATGTTTTCAAAACATTTCTCCTCCTCCATATCGCCCAAGAATTTGCTGACTTTTTTTAAATATCCGTCTGTCTAAATTTATGTATAAAACATAAAGATTCAAGGAATTTTACGCGCACGACTTCACGACCTGGGCGTACGACTGAAAGAAAGAATAAATTAAACGTCAAATCAAAATTTGTTAGTACCCTGCTGTTTGTATCATTGTCAATGAAAATTTTCAAAATTTGTAGAAGAGATTATACGCTATTGATGCAGAGCATATCCATATTTTAGTTTATAGCAGTTTTCTTCGTCAATAAGGAAATGGTAACAGGAGTAAGAAGAGATGAATATCGGAATAGATGTTTAGCAATATGTATCCCTTGAATTATGTTTCATATTCTAGACATTGTTGATTGAGCTTAAATAAAATAATTATTGTTCCTTGAGAAGTTGGTGTTCACTTGTCCCTGCAGAAAGTCCCTCAGATAAGTGATAGCAGTAATTAAGTCACCTCCAGACACTGCATATGCCATTTGGGGCACTAAAGGATATTAATCGGTATCATCAGTTTCTAATACTGTCCAATTCCGTTCGTCTGACCATTGCTGACAATAATGTGGTACAGACCAAAAGCTATGGAGTTATATCGTATATTATATAAATTATATATAATAGATCGGTTTAGTGAAACTGATCTTTTAATGCTCCACATTCTATTCGCATCCAATATAAAATTTAAACTATAGCAGTCAGAGTTTGAATCAAAGTATTACACGACTCGCGGTGACCACTTACTCTTACATCATGACATTGTGTTAAAACCGCTAGTACAGTTCTGCGTTGGGTAAATTTCAGCACACATGGCCAAATACTGAAAACACAGGTGAACGCAAGATATGTAGGAAACTGTTCAATAAGTCCAAAGCAAATGGTAAATGGAACTCATATCTCACAAATCTCCATTCAATGTATTGAAGAATATGAACTCAATGTTTACTTCTCTGTTGAATTTTGTTACAACAACTAAGAAATGCCAGCCAGAAATTGTAAAAAAATTGATACCTCTGATAGGACCAAACCTAATCAAGTATTCATGATATCATTGTATTTCTTTTCGTCTTGGATTAACATTTAAGGTACAATAAAGACAATGGAAATATCGATAATGATGATACTACCAGGTTCTGACAACATTTAACCACCCTGTCACAAATATTGTTGAATAAAAAAATTCTGTTCTACAAATATCAAACAATTTTAGCACCACTTAATGTAAATAAAATTTCCTATTGGCAAGGATAATACAATCCAATTGATTGTATAAAATATATTCACAAGGGAATCAAACATTCAATCTATAAACACAGGAAACTGATTAGAATCTTTCTGAAAACAAGCGCAAAACTCTTATACTGAACCACACGTTATCAAGTATTGAAGTCCCTTGAACAGGTCACGATTTAGTTAAACGTGAGACAAAATTACTTGCAAGACAGTTAAGCACTGTTTCTCAAGTATTTTGTGCTTTAAATCGATTAAGCATTAAACCTAGACAGCGGAATTAAGAAAATAAATCGTTTAGTGAAAGTGTGCAAGCTTCATACAAAAGATTTATCACTTTTGAATTTATGGGATCACATTAGGACGTGTGCTCAAGACATTTTTTGTTTCTTGATTCTAACTAGTACTGTTAGAATCAGCCCCTGTCTTAACAATCTCTATCCATAGCAGCTGACCTTCATACTGCATTCATTTTGAGCCTTTTTATTTTATTCGACATCACCTGCTTCTTCGGCTATACTCTTGAAGGTCTCGCTATCCTCATTGCAAGCGACAATTATTTTCGAGTAAATAGTGCATCTTTATATTTACTGTCTTAATTGATAACCAAACCATTTATCTGATTTAGGTTTGCCTTAATACTTTCTTTATTTTGCCTCTGCTTCTCGCACGCCTTTACTGGTTGATCCAACCAACCGAAGACAGGGTATTCTCGATTTAGTCCTTCTAGATAAGGTCATTCTCTACACCAACCTCCGCTAAACTCCGCATCAAATACCCGTTACGCGGGAACATCCTTTCCCATCCGAATGATGGTTAGAGGACCGCTTAACTTAAGAAAACCCACAAAAAAAGCCTAACGGAGTAAAATCGCACGATCTCGGTGGCCAGTTCAAATTTCCTCCACATGAGATGAACATGCTCTCAAATCGATCTTGAAGAAAATCCGATGTGAGGTACGTAACTCCGTCGTTGCTGTCCAGGTATTACATGAATTCAGGCCAAAAGGAGACCCTCTCTGCGAATAATCATACATAACTATAAATTATTGTTATATGTAATGTTATATGTAATGGCTTATTAGATTTGAGGCCTCGGTTCAAACCCAGGTCAGACATCAAAACGGAAATATGAAAAAAAAAATTTTTTTTGGCGTTTTCACTCTCAGAGAAAAATAAAATTGCCATGAAAAGTTTATCAAAAATCTGTCGTTCGGAATCGACTTTAAACTGTGGATCCCGCCACTCATACATGAAATTAACACACTCAACATACGTGGTGTGAGAAGCTAGGTCGTAATCCTGACTAAAGGGTTGTAATGACTAATTATGTATGTATTTCTGTTTTTCGGTCACTTTCCAGTTTGTTTAATAAGTTTTCATAACATTTCATTTTAATTTTAATATTATTTTAGTTACATAAACATAAAGAGAATGCTTTTATTTTTAATTTCGAAAATTCCTGAACTCTGTTTTACAGACATTTTCATTTTTTTTCTTTTGTATTTGGTTTAATGATTTGAATTCTCGTGAAACAATTAATCAAGATTCGTTCTTGTTGGTCGATTGAATGTTTTTTCACCACCAACTTTAACATCAAATCAACAATTTTTGATACATTTTATAAAATTTTTATGTCAACTACCCTGTCTGTTTTCGCAAAATGTCACGTTTATCGTGATGAATATTAGCGTGGTCAACGTCCAGTCAGATTCCATTATGTTGTTATCGGACTACATCAATAGATTCGACCAGACAATAAACTCCAGCTGTCTCATATTGAATACCATTCACACTATTCATCCGACACATTAATTGATTTTAACATGAGAAACGAAAACTATTTATCTGTACAGCATTGAAATCTGTAATCGACGAATTTTTAACTTCCACTTGTTTTTTTAATTTGTAATATTACACCTCTAGGTCTTAAAATAATTTCACATTTCGCAAATCTCTTAAGAATTATAAATGATTTCTTGTATGTTTTTTTCGAGTAATTCGTTTAGACATGTAAATTAAAACTGATTGTGGCATTTATTATCATATAGAAATACAGAACTCGATTGTAAGCTAATCAATCTGAGACTAAATATATTCGAATATAAGAAAAGTATGTGTTAACTAACAGATTATGTGTGTTAAATTTCGTATCTTCACATATATGTACATATTCTAGATCACAAGCAACTTCGGTATATACCATATATCAGCAATGAGTATTCTAAAAGATGAGTAGAATCGAATCATACTCATAATTTCTGATACTTACACGCCTTCATACTTATTTATTTTACTTATTTATATCATGGAACCTCTACTCATATTCAAAGTTTGAAGTACTCATCATATTCATACCTAACAACACGTATATTGTTGATTTCGACTGTCCAACTCAACTCAGCATTTACAAGAATCACAAAATAAGTATGATTCGCGTACGAACACTAAAATGCTCACTAAATGGTTGTGTTTTTGCTCTGCTTGCTGCTCTGTCTACTTTGCTTATGTGTCTTTTTGTAAATACAACGACTAAGACTGTAAATTTGACTCGAGTGACTCGAATCATTTATAAGTATTATAAGTATTTTTCTAAAGTGATACAGTAGTCTCTCGATTTACGTCGCAGTTGGTTCCAAAAAAGGTGACGTAAATCGAATCGACGTAAATCGAATTTCATATTGCTCACACAGTAATCCCTCGATTTACGTCGCAGTTGGTTCAAAAAAAAAAAAGGCGACGTAAATTGAATGACGACGCAAATTGAAGTTATTTCGAATGGTATGAGTTTGATGTCAACGTTGTATGCATATTCATTGCAACCTGTACTTATATATCAATATTGTAATGAGTACGAATGAATCAGAGTACGTAGTTAAATTTCCATATTGTTGTCTCACTTATATCCAAAATTTCATGAGTGCTTATGAAAGCGAAAAAGTGATTCATTGCTGATTCCTGGTACACACATTCCAATCATATTTGCTGTCTTGTATTAACTAAATTGTTCTTGCAACTATTGATTTACAAATACTTTTACTACTTCTTTCTTGTACTTATTTTCTCTTATACGCTGTAAGTTAAGCAGAAAAAGTATTAATTATGATGAAAAAATGATTGAAGGTCACGTCCAATAAGAACCGCCCGAGGAGAATAGTAGCAAAAAACCCGCCGCCTTATACTAAGACATTTATTGATAATGACAGCCCCTCGGGCATCACAATCGTGTGTAACCTGCCTGAAAGAGCTCATCAAATTGTTATATTTCCCATGGAAAAAAACTAAGCTGAAACTGATGAGGAGAAAAGATATCCCTACGCTCATCAAATCATCAGTACATGTGAAAATGTGGAGCTGCAATTTAATATCGTATAGCATACTAAACGTCCTTGGAAACTAGAACACCAGGACTCTATGCATAGTCTTATTAGGGCAAAAAGTTGGACTCTCTTTCTATATAAAATCATAATTTTTAAAATTGACGAGACAACAAACGAAAGAGCAAGCAAATATCCAAGCGCAGCCGAAAGAAGAATTTTAAAGGCCATCGAGAAGAAAGTTCTGTCCCAACTGCTAACACAGGAGGAGGAAGTGGCTACCAACAAAAGTATCGATTACCGGAAGATCAATGATCGAGGTCATCCACATCAACCCACAGCGGAATGCTCTGTTGTAAATGCAAGAAATATACATAACGCTTTATTTCAAAAACCCTGGACTCTTTTTTCAAATACGGTGACTCGCCCTAAACCCCTAATATTATGTCTCAATAACTTACGTTTTCTTTTCATTCAGGGCTTGCCAATATCGGATGCAACATTGCTGAAACTGATCGATGGACATAATGGAGAAGGTAGGGTTGAAGTCGCCGTAGTGTAGTAGGTAGTGTGTTGGCTTATCAGACGTTAGGCCACGGTTCCAACCCTAGGTCAGACATCAAAACGAAAATATAAAAAAAAAGTATTTCATCGGTGACTTCCTCTCAACAGATTTCTGGCAAAAACTCTGAGAGCAAGAAAATTGCCATGAAAAGTTTCTCAAATAATCTGTCGTTCGGAGTCGACCGTCTACCATCTAGTCTGTGTATATAACGTTTTATCAGCAGTTCAGTTCGTAATGATTTTTTTTGATGTACGGTAAGTATAGCAGGATTTTCGTGTTGAGTTGTTTTCTAAGGAAAATGCTTTCGATATACTACTCGTATGACTAGAACATTTCAGCTTTTTCAGTACTAGGTTTTACGCAATTGGTTTTTGGCATTTGTATTGTATTTATAGGTCTCCTCCATTTTAGGGGCATTTCTAAAATAAATTTTTGACTTCTATTTCTTAAGAAAGGCTTCCGATTAAGAATCAACGAAATAAATTAATTTTTAAATACGCAAGGGCTTCGGTTGAATAAACTTTACATTCGATTTGTATTTCAGCTTTATAACATTCTTAACCCTTAGGGGTATATATCCCTGAACCCCGCAGAATATTCTGTCCGTTGAAGAAAGAAATATTTTTTTTTATATTTTCGTTTTAATGTTTGACTTGGGGTTTGAACCGTGGTCTTACGTCTAATAAGCCAACACACTACAACTGAAAGGTTGCAATGACCAATTATGTATGTAAGAGCTAAGTGACTTTGACCATATGCTCGGTGTATTATCACAGACCAATCGATCCCAAAACCCTCACGCTAATAGTCTAGGACACTTACCGTTGACTTCCAGGGCACCCATCCAATGCAGTAGTAGAATAAGTTCCATTATTACAACTTGCCGTCAACTTAAGGGAGGATTTTAATGGGCAGATAAATTGTTTTTCATTATTATAAGCGGAAAATAAGGTAGAAGTGAGCGTTAAGCTAAAGGGAGGATCATCCTACCTTTAACTTTTAAAGTTAAGTTTATGTTTCAACTTGCCATATTATATATCGTTTTCAATATGGCAACTTTAAATATAAACAAAATGAGCAAATACAACAAAAAAAAGAGGCCCTTCGTTGCCACTGCTCTAAAAAAAAACTTGTTTAATTGAGCAGTTTTATCGACATTGCTCCGGCACTGCCATATTCTTGAAAAAGTTAATTTAATTTTATCAGTAGGTTATAATAACGAAAAGAAGATAAAGTTACCTTTAACTAAACCCAGCTTTAACGGCAAAGTTTAATAATGGCCCTAAAACATGTAATTTACCAATAAATATACAAAATTAGTCAGTTCTGTCCAATTAGACATTCAGGGCAAGAATGTGAAAGTTGTTGTATTTCTGGTGATATCGTTTCAAAGTTACTGCTTTTTTTGGTCCTTTTTAGTGTATACATAAAAATAAAACAAATACTGTCATGCTAGGTTGACAAAAACAACAATAGAGATTCAGAAGTTTAAATAAAACTTCATTAAAAGGCACAAATTTCGGATGCGTTGTTTGTCGCAATTCAAGAAAATGCAATTTCGGCTCTTCTCTTTGATCTACTGATCGATGCCAGTCGCAAAATGCTTTATGGCGAGGTCATCATGAATGAATATCAGCCAATATAAAGAAATGTTTACTAAGCAATGACATTTAGTGTGACAAACATAATCAACTGAATTTTATGTTGTTACAAAATAAAGACACTTAAATACACGCACAAATCTATGAATATTGTGACACTTTAAATCAGATGACATTGAAGGTGACTTGGGAGGATGCCTAATGGAGATTGTGTGGAAAAATGAAAAGTAGCATTAAAGTGACAGCCAGTGACAACGAGTAACAGCATGGTAGAGAACACACGGAAGAAACAAAAATTGGCATGATGTGACGAGTGACAAAAGCAACAAAAATATTTGAAAACAAATTATGTGCAAACAGAAGGATAAACATTAAAAAAAGAAAAAAAAAATTAATTTCAAATTTAACAAGCATGTAGAAGCAAGGTCTTAATAAATTAAACCAAGGACATAGCTTTTTTATTCTTTTTCCGAAAGAGGGGAAATAGAGATCTTGCAGCGGCCATAAACGTAGTCGATTTAGTTGTGAATACTTACTACTTGACTAAGTATCTTAATCATTGATTAACTTACTGTGAAGGCCATTAAATATTATCGTATTGTTGTTGAAACTGACTTATTTTTCCAAACTAAACAGCCTGTAATAGGTGAGGTCCATTGTGAAATTGTTCTTTACAAGGCCAGTGAAAACTTCAGAAAAAATTATTAGCCATTGAAAATTGAAGTTTTTCAAACAGATGGCGTATTTAAGAGCATGTAAATATGAATGGATCAAGTTAGATGTTATAAAAGTATGATTTGATAAGACTCGATAAAAAACACACTTCCAGACATTAGGTACAGCATACTACAAGCAAGGAATACAAAGGAGATCACTCGAAGTGTTATCAACTAGCACGCCTACCATTTTACGTAGTAGTAAAAATACATATCAAATTAGGCTTCAAGCGCTACAGCATTATTCTTCTTATTTGGTTGAAAAATCCCAATCAGCCGTTGTTAGTGAACTACGCCACTTTGAACAAAATATTTGATCATTAGATGAGCACATCTAAAAACAAAAACGTCATATCGGAGGCAAACTTTAACGGCAGTTCAATTTAGCGAACACGCGAAATAAAAAATTATAGCCTCTGTGACAACATTTGATCTTTTCAAATCCTTTTTCCTTACAGGGATGGTTAAACAATTATAACACTTTCTTATTTTACTGCCGGCGCAATGAAGATACAACTTTGAGCCAAAAAAATTAACAAATTTTGAGAAATATTTTATTACGTGTTTTATATTGACCGAGACATTTAAAAGGACTTCAATGCATTTACAAATATTTGTGTTACTTTGTCCATCAATACATAACCAAAGGCGTGCTCTTAACCCCTTATATATTCACTTGTAATTGCCCAGCCAATCTTCTGTACACCCATACCTTAGTTAGCGTTGTGGTTACGTGGAAACGACGCAAAGTGAATTATGATTTTCTATAGCAAACCATGTAAAGATCGAAGATAGGTTCTAGGGTTACGAAAATACTATTTTTTGAAAAGAAAATTGCACAAAGTATACAATTAAAAATCAAAAATAATATGAAACTTTATTACATATCGACGCATCCGTTCTATAGCATTCGAAGTCGAAAAAGTGTGTTTTGAGTTATGAGCTCTCAAAGTATTCACTGTATATGTATTCTAAGTAGATTTTTCCCTATAACTTCGGAACGTATCGGCGCATCTTAACCAAATTTTGACAGTATTTAAGTAAAAAAACGTTCTAAGCGTACTTTGAACGTTATAGAATGGAGGCATCGATATATACATACAAAAAAAATCAATTAAAAGTAAAAGTTAAAAATTCACTTAATTTATGACACACTAATTAAAACTGAACTCTAAAATAAGAAAAACAAGGTGAAAATAAAACTGTTTTATTTTCAGTTAGAAAGGGAATTACCAAGTTTTGATAGCATGATGCAATTAAAAATAAAAGTCGTGCCAACTCTTTGAAAAAAAAAAGAAATTTAAAAATAAAAAAATATTAAAAACTGGAACCAAAAACAATGCAACTTCGAAAATCTAACGACGTACAGTGAAAATTAATACTAATTCAACAGCGACGCAACGTCGAAAAAGCGCAAAACGAAACGACGCAAAGCGTGGTATGGGTGTATTTATGTTTGGCTAAGTATAATAATTTTGCATCAGTATTTTACAGATCTACCCAATCAATCTATTGATATTAAAGTTTGATATTAAAATTCTAACATTTACAGTTCTTCACATACATATGTGTACGATAAATAATATTTCCTTTGTATAAATACAAATATTCATGCTTAATTGTGGAAATATGTTCATATAATGGATTACTTATCAAATTAAAAATAATTTTTAATTTTATATTGTATTCATCGATTTATTAATTTAAGCACATACATACGTACATACGTTTCATGCCCTGCCCCATCATTCTCATTTTCTTTGGATTTCAATGTTATTTTTAAAATTTAGATTTTTTTATTCGCTTCCTAATTAACTGGTGATTGAGGAAATCAAATTGATGGCCTATTGATTTAAGAAAATTTATTCCCGTTTATATCACGCTGTGACTTGAGCTTCTTTTCTCAATTAATTTATTTTTTTGTTTCAGACGCACAGATCACCCCTTTGCCATACCAATTCCAAAAAGTTTCTTTCAATGATGCCTTTTCAGTGTGCCTGTTAGACTTGTTGTCTGTGCAGCGTAGTTGTTCAATAATTTTTTGTTTATTTCTCTGTTTGTTAAGTGTTAGATAAACAAATATTGTTTGTTTTTGTTTTAATTTACTTTGCTGGGTTTCCCTATACGCTACTCTGTTCATTTTAAGAGCTTACGATGGATTCGAATTTATCTTTAATATACGGAATGCGATTATTTTATTATTAAATTTGGCACTTTTGTTGTAGTTGTAGTTTAGTTTTCTAATTTCGCTTGAAAAGCAAACCAAAAACGATTTATCACAAACATTTTGCAAATTTAATAAAGTTTTTGTTTTAATTTTTTACTAGAATACCCGTGTGCCTAATTTGTTGCGAGATCTGACAAATGAAAGAGAACTGAATAAAATAAATAGATTTCACGAATAAACTCGAATTTAATTTAAATAAATATTCATTAGTTCAATATCTTGTTAATAAGAAAAACAAAAAGCCTACAAAGCTTACAAAAATTCGGAACAATGAATTTTAAACGAATCCAAACATATGAAATCGATTGCTTTAAGCATCTCACACACTAATCGCGAAATTAATAGGCAATACAGCTTCAAAATAGCGTATCAAATAAGTCGATGTATATAGATTTTACAATCTCTATACATTTTGCCTGTAAGCAGCAAAAACAGAGGGTCTATTATTAAAAGCATCCTATATTTAAATTTTTTTTTATTCGTGTGGATCTCCCTTTGTGATGTACATTCGAAATTTTGAGTTTTCTATGACTCTAGCGCATAAATCAGACTGAATCTGACAGATGGCATGATTTATGTTGGCATTGAGAAACGCTAATTTGTAGCTTATTCACATACACCTTCGACTATAGAAAACCCGATAAGATTACATAACATAATTGGTCATTACAACCCTTCAGTCAGGATTACGACCTAGTTTGTTATGTGTGTTAATTTTATAAATGAGTGGCGGGACCTAGAGTTTAATGTCGACTCCGAACGACAGATTTTTGAGAAACTTTTCATGGCAATTTTATTTAATCTCAGAGTTTTTGCCAGAAATCTGCTGAGAGGAAGACGCCGAAAAATTACTTTTTGTATTTTGTTTTGTTGTCTGGCCCCATAAGATTGGCCAGCTGAAATCACATCCACATGGGAGGACTATGCCCTAAAATCGAATATCAAAAGTGACATCAGCTTTGTGGCACGTAGCGCAACAAATTTCCATATCAACCATTTCAAGCCAAAAGAAATTGAAGTTATCGGCCTATAGCGGTCGCCATTGACAATGATCACCTGGCCAACACCGTTCTCAAAGAAATATGTGCCGATAACGTCGCCTGCCCAAAATCTGCACAAAACAGTGACACTCCAGGGTCCCACATCGATTGTTACCACCGAAAATTCGAAAATTCAGAAATAATTCAGAAATGGGCCTCATCGCTGATAATTGTTTGATAAAAACCATTTCAATATTTGCAACAACGCCTGCAATGCTATATCCGTCCATATGAATTTGGTAAATCAAATTGAAAAAATGACATCTTATTTGTCAGATGTGCCTTCGAAAACCCCTATTGAAATACCCGATAGAATACACAAGCAAATGAATGTAGTTTTTCAATAGGATAAATGTGTGAGTACTGCATTTGAATACTCAGCATGTTGCCATTCATACAAGCGTGTATTAATTATTTATTCTTAAGTCTTTTTCGATTTTTTTATTGTGAAATACAAAAATATTGGCTGTTGTATACTTTCTAAATAAAATAATATTTATTTAACAATTTTGTATGTGAATATCTATCATCGTGTATAGCTGGCTTCGTACACAACAATCACTGGAAACGCAATGTTCAATGCATTGACAGGTTAATAAAAAGTAATTCTCATAAAGGTTAGCCAATAGAATCTTTTTTTTAAGTATAACATGATAATATCCGAGCTAAAACATCTTTTAGATTCTATATATTTTATATTTATAAAAGCTTTTATTCTTATAAACATATTTAATGCTACAGACTGCCGACTATAACCAATCAAAAATAAAATTGATTTTTGCATGTGAAAATCATTATTTACAAGGAAACAGGACATCATGCATTGATATAGCTTTGGTCAACTTAGACTATTTCAATACAATAAGATGCATGAAAGCGAGGTTTTAAAAATGCGGTGTATGACTATATACAACTGTTATAGTAAAAACGCTAACAGATAAAAATATTCAAAGCTACGGCTGCACGTTTACGTCGATTTTTGTTGCAAAGTAGTCGCCTACTTACATACGTAATTGGCCATTACAACCCTTAAGTCAGCATTACGACCTAGTTTCTCACACCACTTATGTTGTGCAAGTTAATTTTATACATGAGTATAAAATTGCATACAAATATACAATATATAAAAATTTCTGAGAAACTTTTCATGGCAATTTTATTTATTCTCTGAGTTTTTGCCAGAAATCTGCTGAAAGGAAGTCGCCGAAATAATATTTTTTCATATTTTCCTTTTTTAAGTCTGATCTGAGGTTTAAACTACGGCGACTAGCCTACATAATTATTTCGAACAAAAAAATTGCATTCTTGTCTGAAAACGGTTAAAGGAAATGGTTGAAGAAAATTGTATAAATTTCTACGCAACTATTGCCAAAATAGTGCGAAATATGTAATAATATCAGCGATACCACTAACATTTGTTCCTTTTTTCGTAGTTGCTAACAAGAGTAGAAACTGGTTGAGCATACCTTTTTATGCAATAATATAAGATGTGATGCTAGATTTTTCAAAGTTGGCACTGAGCACTCTACCCATTAAATTAAGAAACCAAAATATGGAATATCAGCAAAATTAATCACGCCCACCACACACAATACAAGTCGATATATCGCATAAATTTTCATATCCCAGTAAAAATTCGTTTCCAGAGCAAATGAAAGATATATGCGAAGTTTCAGAATTCAGTGTAATTCGTATAAAAGCATACCGTTTTAATGCAAATACGTATAACTACAAATGAATATTTTTTTTTCTTTTATTTTCTATTATTTTATTGGAAATCTACTTCGCTTAAAAGAAAATTCTGTTTACTGCAAAACCAGTTAAATGAAAGAGATTTTATTTGTAAAACACATTTTTATATGAAGAGAACTGCATTTAGTTGTAAATATTTTACATTTACCGGCGACAAAAAAGTTGTTGCGCCTGATCATTTTTATTCCATAATGTACATGCCAGAGAACAGCAATGAGTAAAGGAAATGAGAAAATATAAGTAGAATCGAATCATACTTATAATTTCTGATGCTTATACGCATTCATACTTATTTTAATACCATGGAACCTCCACTCATATTCAAAGTTTGAAGTACTCATCATATTCATACTTAACAACACGTATGATGTTGTTGATTTCGACTCTGCATAATTCAACAAATAAGTATGATTCGCGTACGAACACTAAAATACTCACTAGAAGGTTGTGTGTTTGCTCTGCTTGCTGCTCTGTCTTTTTTACTTTTTTTGTAAGTGCAACAACAGCTAAGACTGTAGATTTTGATAAATGATTCGAATCACTCCAATTATTTATAAGTTTTACAAGTATTTTTCTAAAGTTATGAACCTGAATGAGTAGGCTTATGAATCAAACATATTTCTAATGGTATGAGTTTGATGTCAACGTTGTAAGCATACTCATTGCAACCTGTATTTATAAGTCAACGTTGTAGTAACTACGAATGAATCGGATTAGATAAATTTCAGTATTGTTGACTCACTTATATTCAAAATTCCATGAGTGCTTATGAGTAGCGAAAAAACAATTAATTGCTGATCGATGGTACATACCAGCTTACTTAAGAGTATCCTTTTTATATATGAACAAAGGGTGCCCTGGTAGTCTAGTGGGTAGTGTGGGTTCGATTCCCACCAGAGATTCTGGTCTATGACACTAAGCCGAGCATATGATCAAAGTTACTCAACTTGAATAAAATTTAATATAATTTGTAATTGTATTGTAATAAATAAATAAATAAATAAAAATAAATATATGATCAATATTTGAATTTATGAAATAAATTTTGAATTAAAAAGCAGAATTTTATTATTTTAATTGCTATAAATTTAAAGAAAAATGTCAGTTCGTGTAATTGAAAATGTTTTGCACTTTTACGAAGTTCGCTTAAGCGAAAATTTCGTTTAATTGGAATAAAAGTGCAGTTTTTCTACATTTGCAATTAACCGAATTCGACTGTAATTGGCCACACCTAACGCCCACTAACCATACAATTGAAATCAATTTTATGCACAATATTCACTTTAATGTTTTCAAAAAAAATTTTTAATTTTGTTTGTTTTGTTTGTTTGTCGGTTGACATTTTTGACGAAATTCAAAGAGTTCCTGTAAGAGCATGGGCGAAGACGGAGGTAACATCCCTGTTTTTTTGTTGAAAACTGCAAATGTTAAATTTTATAAGGCAATTTTAATTTTCATTTTTTTTTTTTGTTTAATAAGCTGATTCTGTAGTTTAGCATTAACATTTCACAAGTAAAAATATTTAACACGCATTTTTATATATTTTCGAAATTTTTTTCTTAATAAAACAACATATATTCTATTTTATAATCGATAGACTGTAGTCTTGAAGGTGTTTAATGTTTAAGTGTGTCAAATAAAAGTATCTATACGTTCCAAGTTATTTCTTCCACTATGAGGAAAAATTAAACACTTTCTTAGTCCTTTAATAAATAATAAAATAGGCTGATGCTTGTATCTATTGTCACGTTTGATTTCTACTGGATTGATGAATTGAAGGAAAAAAAATAGTTTGAGTTTGAATTCTGAATTTATTTGAAAGGTTACAATATGTTTTCTGTTATTTGTCTCATACACCACCTATTATTGCTGAACTTATAAATAAAGAAAGTCAGATGTATGCTTAAATGCAAAACTATTAGACTCTGAAATATTATGATAAAAAAAAGTAAAAAGATTATCACACGCTCTTTTATAAATAAGTGAGAATAAGTTTATTAGTCTCTATGCAAGTAGAGTTCGGATAACAGTTTTTGGAAGATTTAAAACATTCGCCCAGTTTAGTGACACGTGCCGAGAAAGCATACATTTTGCAATCCAAATTCATCGGCCGGCAAAAAAATTCTATTCAATTCCCTCTTAATCAAATAATGATCCCTTAATACATACATAGGCACAAGAACATTCTCTTGAACATACAAACGGATAGCGAGAGGTCTACGGAAAACGGATACCAGAGAAACAGTAAAGACTGACAATTGAATGTTACAATGAGATGTTCCTCCTTTTTTGTTGTTGTATCTGTCAAGGTAATTTATTAAAGCCGCAATGAAAACGTTGCACATTTGCTATAAATGCTGCTGCAATTTTTGCAACGATTATAGTGGTGGTAAGAAAAACAAAACTATTTATCTACAGGGACAGCGGTGGCGAGGAATTTTTTTTTTTTTAATGTAGGAAAGGCACATACATGTATGCTCAAATGTGAAGGTATAACAACTCAATTATTTGTGTTTAAAACATTTGTCAATTCAAACATTCAATATTTTTTTCTTTGGTTATTTAAAAAACACGTTCAACAGCTTTTCATTCCTCGCTAGCTCGCTGTTTATTTGGATCAATTAAATGATGATCGAGTCATAACTGTTCAATTATAAAGTAATATTCGATTAATATTATCACATGTCCATTAGCTTTAGAAATACTCACAAAACCACATGTTTTAATATGGCATTTGGTTTGTGGTATTTTTCGCTGTTGTTGCTCAGATTTGTGTCCATATACCGGATGTTTTCGACTCAAACGAAATCTGGTTTAAGGAAATCCGGTGGGACTGAATTCCCATACTTAGCTTAAAGTAAAGTAAAAGTTACACCTCTAGGGTTTTCTTCTGGTTTTCAGCATTCATGATTTTTCCCCAATAGCTAGGTAACGCTGAAATGAGCTCAATGGCATTTTTGAGCATTGAATCAGAAAACTTTCTTTTCTTGGTGTTTAAGGCAGGGCTAAAATGGTAAAAGACAGTAAATAGTTGATATAAGAATATGAATTTGGTTTAGTAAAGAGCTCAATCTTAATTTAATTAATTTAATTTGTTTTAATCAACATACAAATCTTGAATTAAATATACCAGCGAACTTGCAGTCACTCAAACTGTGGGAAACAAATACATATGTACATACACATGTGAATGCACCAGAGATCAGTAATGGGTATTCAAAAAGATGTAAAGAATCGAATCATACTCATAATCTTTCATACTTATTTGAATATCATGGAACCTCACCATATTCGTACTTAACTCACGTATGATGTTGTTGATTTCGACTCTTCATAACTCAACATTTACAAGAATCACAAAATAAGTATGATTCGAGTACAAATATTAAAGTACTCACTAAAAAGTTGTGTGTTTGATCTGCTTGCTGCTCTGTCTTTTTTCTTTTTTTTTTGTAAATGCAACAATAACCCAGACTGTAAATATTTGATCATAAGTATTTTTCTAAAGTTATGAATCCAAATGATTGTGCTTATGAATCAAACATATTTCGAATGATATGAGTTTGATGTCAACGTTGTACGCATACTCATTGCAACCTGTACTTATAAATCAATGTTGTAGTGAGTACGAATGTCTTTTGTCTCATAATTTTTAATAAATTAGTATTTTTTTAATAAAGGGTAAGACTCATTTTGAAAAACTAATTAAAACATTAACTGCATATAACAATTTAAATTTCTTCTTTTATTAATTACTTACAATGCAATTATTATTGCATTACTAGTTGTCTAGTTATTACGAGATGAGTAACTTAGGTGGTAGACCAGAATAGCATCTACGCGGCTCAAGCTAATAGTCTACCACACTACCCACTAGTCCACCAGGGTACCCAATAATTTTAATTATTTTCTTCTGGGGTGTTCGAATAGTTAGGTCGCTTAAAATAGGCAGCTACTAATGTGTTTCTAATCGCAAAAGGAATGATAACATTAATTACAATAAATTTGATCCACACTTTCCTAGGTTATGGGGAAAAAATACTTATGAACGGACAAACTTAAAAATAATTCGCATTTGTCAAGTTTACATCATCAAACTCCATAGCACATGAAGTCAAATAATATACATATATATGTATATATGTATATCATTTTAAAGGCCCATCCCTCTCCTTTCTAATAGGGTTTAAATTTTGGACATCGGTTCAGAAATGTTTGTGTAATCAATAAATTTGTGCGTAAGCTCCAAAAAAAAACAGCTTTTGTCAAACAAAAAAAAGTTTGGAGGGCTCAAGAAAAATAAAAAAAATATGTTTGAGTTCTACCAAAGAAAATACAGTATAAAGAATGTGCATTTTAACATATTTTGGAATATTTTTCAAAAATATTTCATGACGCGGGGGGAAAGATAGAAGGGAATGATACAGAAACCAAGACCGTAACAATGCGTTGTTCTCATCATGCGTTGTTCTCATCGTGCGTTTTTGTTGTTTGACCACTTTTTTATTTATTTTTCTGGTGTTAAAAACAGACGTCGGCACCAACGTCCCTCAGGGTAAGAACATCTTCGGCTTTTTACACACATAGGACACGAACAGAAAGAATGTTCGTTAAAAAGAGCGTAAAAATCTTCTCAGCTTTTAAAGAATAAGGTTCATGTCGCTTTATTCTGATTTCAATTATACACCCAAAGAAATATCACAGTAGTATTCACTAATATCAATGAGAAATGATTTCGATTTTTGGAAGAATACTTGCCAAGTTAAATACCGTGTCTTTAGGGATTTAATGCAGTACAATTTTTCTATATTTTCCGATCACATATACATATCATTGGGTTAATAAGTAGACTTGAAATTATTACTAACAATTTTCCTCTAGGTTAACACATGTCTATGGTTATGGATTAGTGAGTGAGAGAGAGAAAATAAGTGGAGAGAATTTATTTATTTACAGCCATATAAAAGTGTTAATAATATACTCTTTTTTTACTTTCATTTCATCAACATACATATGTAAAGCTGTCTATTTTTGGCTTAATAATTTTAGATAAATAAAAACAAAATAAGAAATCGATTTTATTATTAAAAGAACATGAAGCTATCCATATTTGGCTTAAAAATTAGGCCATGTTTTTTAGATAAATAAAAAGAATAAAAAACCATTTTTTATTGAAAGAAATAAACGAGCATTACAAAGCATTTAAAAAAAATATACTATGGGACAAAATAAAAAATAAAGTACGCCCAGCTAATGACGTAGAACATTTTTAACACAAAATATTCTTCGAGTGTTATTCTGAAATAAAATGATAAAGCATCCGCAGCACATGTATTCTTGTCGCAGTCTGATCGACAACTAAATCAAAAAACACAAGAATACAGACACATGTACATACGTACGATGAGAGCCACACATTATTACGCTCTTTGTTTGTGTTCATTTTCCTTCTGTCTTCCTCTCCCCTCACCCAGAAATGATTTTAAAAAAAAAAATTGGTGAGAGCGGGTCGTGATGTTACGACCCGCCATAAGAAATTTTACTTCTACATGATGCGCATTCTTTATATCCATATTCTTTGGTTCTACTCAACAAAACTCACAACCTACATTTGCTGGGTGTATTTTGACTGTCGCACCGCGTTATCAGTAAACGAAACATAGAAATGCTTTCCTGTTAAAATAAAACATGCCACAGAATCTGACTACATTTTCTCTTGTAATCGTTTATAGCGATCTTATTTGTGTACTTAATTGTGTTAAATTTTTAAAATAAGAACCAAAAGAAAAATGTAATAATTGAATGAAATCGAGAAATGTTTAAAGATTCTTCGAAGCATATGTAATTCCCTTGACATCACATTAAATATGTAAAATTTGTGACGTAAACCTCAATGGAATCCCGCCTACGGTGTTCCTTTCACCGGCATCTCGATCTTTTCTGATAGTCAGGATAACATAAGATCTTTGTCGAACGTTGTGAATAACTGCAGGATCGTCAGGGAATGTCGCCGAAACTGTAGATCCGACGATATGGCCAGGGCTGGTGCACTACTTCCGGAATTCAATCGACTTAGGAATGCCACTTACCTCTTTCAAGCTGTCCATTGCGCGGAAATTCTTTCGAGACGCCAACCTATCCTAATCTATCAATGAGGCGTCCTGCTCTACCGCTAAGCTCACTTGGCCCTCAATGGATAGAAGGTGCACCACCCAGATACTTGGAATTGGTCGTAACATCATCTCGATCACAGTGGCCATACTTACAGGTCATTGTGTTATGGTAGGATAAGCGGAAAGAATGCAGCTACCTTTTAACAACTTCTGCCGTGGGTGCAAATACGCTGAGGAAGAGAAGACTGTTATCCACTTTCTTTGTCAATGCCTATATCTTACGAGGTGCAGATATAAGTTATTTGGCTCTTCAATCCTTGTCAGCTTGACGGAGCTATCGTCCATTGATGTCAAGTATATAGCTTCGTTTATCAAGCTTTCTGGCTTTCGGTTTTCTAGCGTGGGGTAGTCGTGCTTTAAATCTGCGGCCCTTGTGCTGATCAACTTCTTCCTCCCTGGTACAGTACAGGGACTGTGTTCACCTGTGGCGTCACAACGGACCGCTATGAGTGCTCAAGTGAGCTTTTGGTATCAACGCTACCACTCTAACCTAACCTAACCTGACGTAAACCTGATGAATTTCAACCGATTTAACGCAAAGGAGATATTCTATTTTCATTAGCAAAAGATTATTAAATATTGAGCCGAAAGAACTTTTCAATCCCCAATTCTCAAACACATATAATATACTTCCGTCCAGTAATATTTCAAGCTTCCAAAGAAAAAAAAACTTGATTAACAGTAATCAGAACAAAAACAAAATACATACTGCTCACGATATCATTGTCATTTTCAATAATGGTTGTACAACCCACGGAAAAGAGCAAAATGCGAACAGTTTTTTGAATTGAAAATATGGAACAAAGGGAATCGGTGTAAAAATGTCAACCCATAATGGAAAATGAAAAAAGTCATAAATTTTACAACAGTTTCAGTTTCCGTTTTTCTATTTTTCCATTTTTTTGTTTGTTTTTGTTTGTGTTTTTCTCCTTATAGGTATTGAACAAATTCAACCACTTAATCGCTCGCTCGCTTAAAAATATTGCAAAAATTGGTACAAAAGGACTAAAAGAATAAAAGACACGCATGCCGAAAAGTATTGCACACATGCCATTTTCTCTACAAACGATAAACGATGGCAGAACACAGTCAGTTCATGCTAATGCGGCATGAGGGTGGGTGGTGATTGGTAAGTAGCATGTGGAACTACTAGAAGAAATAAGACTGATATTCAGTTGATTTTAACCCAAAGCCAACGAAATTTCAAAAATAGACAACAACACTGTGGAGTAGAATTTCAAACCAAAACTAAACAATTCAATGCAATTGACTTGCCAGGATTATAAATGTCACCAAATTAATCAATTATCGAATACATACATAGGAAAAACGGAAGAAGGGCAAGGTACTGCAATCGCATCACTTACCAAATAAACATCTGTAGATAAGAAGCTTAGGTTGCCTCAAATCAAGTCTTATTGACAATAGTCATGCTAGTGGCAGTTAGTGGCACTTTGAATTTCTCTTAAACTTTAACGTAAGGATAATCTCTTAAACTAACATGAGAGTAAGCATTTAAATTGTTTCAGCCACTGTTACTATTCAATTGCAGTGTCACCTTTTCGAAGAAAAGACATGAAGTAATGGTGGATGTCATAAATTCATTGAAGTTTACTTATGTCCAGTTGTTGTCACTGCAGCTGTAACGAAAGATGATGTCCATCTACGCGAATTACGCGAAATATTCGCGTATCTTGCTTACCACAATAATAACAAGAATCTCGAGTCGGTATTGCGTTAATTATTTATTAATTTATTAATTTTATTATTGTTTACAGTTAGTTTCGAATTTCCGGAAATCAAATGATGATGCAAAGAAAAATAGGCGATTCCGATTAGGGAACAACAGCCAGCAACAGCAGTCTGTATAATGTTGTAGCTTCAATTCTTTGATTTTTATGTTTTTATGAATATTTTATGAGCTGAGACTTATGCAAGTATTCTTCTCCTGACGTGCAGCTAACGCTTTAATGATAGGCCATGGGCGGTATAAGGACGAAAGATCTCGGTGAAAATTGCGTTGACTGATCGACAATTACCTTGAGTAGTAGGGGAAATATTTGACCAGAAAATACGGATAGCCTTGAGTTGATCGTTGAATATTTGGCGATGATAATGTGTTGCTGATAGTAAATATATGTGGGTAATAAAGAGCCCAGCAGGGAATCGCATCCGACCTACAATAAACTACATCGGATAAAACTGTACATCTCCGAGAGAGAGAGAACGGATAAAATGGATTCTTTACCCCTACTTTCCTAACCTACCTTAGTTCTCTGTTGTACACACACACTCTCTCTCTCTCTACTTCTCTTCATTTAAAAATTATTCGAGGCCAAAAGCAGACAATTTTTCTAACGTTGTCAAACAGTCACAGCATGTGTCAAAGTGTCATGCGAAGGATATTTATGTGCAATGACGAGCAAAACAGCGCAAATCTATTGCAACAACAACAACACACTGCCAAAAAGAGTCGTGTGCCGCAAGGTCCTTGTGCAAAGCATTACAGAGACTTTTTCCTATATTAGGCAGTGCAAAAGCAGAGAGCATCTCATTCGTTTAAATATATTCAACGTGATCACATCCCTCTTACAATAGTTTAGCAAAATTTTTATTTTTATTTCTTTGTTTCTTTTTCGTAAATCTCACAAAACATATTTAATTTTGATCATAATGGCAGCTACAAATTTTTATACAGATTTTTCTAACGTGCGCCAACAAAATATGTACAACTACAGCAATAATTCTGCGTTTTGGGACAATTCTACAGCAGATTATTATCACCAGCAACAGAACAGTGCATCCTGGAATCCAGCCACCTACAACCTTTCAAATTATTATCAACAATACAGTTCCAGGGCATTAGAAGATAACACACCGCACATATACAATGAATACTACAATTTCTACGACAATGAACAATTTAACAACAATACCCAGATCACAACGCCTAAAGTATCCCAAAAACGTAAAATCAGTGAACTTGACAATGACAACTCTGCTGCCAGCATATCTGATACACAGACAGCGCCAATGGAAAACAATAAAATTGAAAATAAGGAGCCGCCCAGCAAATTGCGTGCCTTATTAACAAATCCTGTTAAAAAATTAAAATATTCACCCGACTACTACTACACAACACTTGAAAAAGTCAAGCAGAGCAGCAATAATAAAATCAAAACTGTGACAGAACAAACCTTACTCCCAAATACACCTCCTTGCTTTGAACAAGATTTTCTGCCTACACATACGCCGCACATTAAAGGAACGGAGTTGTCGCCCAAGCCAAGTGATGTGGATTATTTGGATATCTATTCCCCACAATCTCTTAAAATTGATTGTCATTCACAAACTTACAAAAATGGCTCATCTACAACAACCACTAACATCACGAAACCATCCACCCCTGCATCCCTGGTCGATGGCATTGGTACACCACCCTTATCGCCAAGTGAGAAAACCAACAATAAACAACGTACCAGTCAATCATCAGCTCAACAACATGAAATCAATCATCAAATTTTGACAGCCAGCGACTACAATTGGCCACACTGCGAAGACAGCTCGTCACCAGGTAGGCAACATATTTTACAAATTTATAATTATTTCCCTTAAAATCTTCCTTTACCTATGTATGCATTTATGGTTAATGAGTGTCTGTCTAGGCAATGGAAAATCACATTTTCAAATAGTTTTTCTGAATAGTTTTTCTACATTTTATGTTTTTATAACTTCCAAGAAAGCTTCGCTAGTAAAATTGTTTATCATTTTACATTCTGTTCTTTAGATTGCAAAGATTCGAAACGTACCCGTCAAACTTATACACGTTACCAGACGTTGGAGTTGGAAAAGGAATTTCATTTTAATCGCTACATTACACGACGTAGACGCATTGACATTGCCAATGCTCTGTCACTGACAGAACGTCAAATTAAGATCTGGTTTCAAAACCGTCGTATGAAATCCAAGAAGGATCGAACGTTGGAAGGTTCTTCTGAGTTTCATCAACAAGATCTTGATTTTCCTGTCATGCCTTTGGAAACCTCTCCTAACCAAATTCCTTTTATACCATCTCAACATGCGCGAAGCAATGCTAACTCAACTTATCCCTCATATTTGGCCACTGCCTCTGCCACACAGCCCAACTTTCCTACTGCTTTTCAACATTCGTCGGAACATTTTGTTGGTCAACACTACGAAACCGCAGCTCAACATGCCCATCTCAATCATCATTCTCATTATCTACAAGATGCCCAACCGTACAGTACGACTACATCTCATTTCTCTGCTCATCAGTCCAACTACCAACAACCAATTTCTATGACAGCAGGATCCAACCCAATGTATCAGCTGGCTTAGACCACGAAAGCTGAAAAGATCTTCAACCATTTGAATATCTACAAAGCAAATGGTCAACGAAGATGTTTTAAATGATGTTCGTATGGTTTTACATTTTTCATGACAACGAACTCTGCGACACACACATTTCTGCTCCCTATGGTGTCTACGATTTAGGCTCGACCGAATCGATACGTTCACGCATAGTAGGAGACACACAGACACAAAAATTTTCAAAAACCGAAGAAAAATTATGAGCGCAAGCGCAAAAGTGCAATATTTACAAATGGGATGCGGGTAGGCAATGAAAGAACGAACAAATAAATACAAGACGAAAACAAAAGATAAAAGCAAAAGCAGAGTATTTGAGAGACACTCTCGAACATCAAACATACATGCATGTAAACTGCTGTGACAAACAAAAACTAATAAATTATGAACATTTGGAACAGTTTAACCGTGGCAGGACCTGCGTTACTCAGCCTGGGGTGGTTTTTAATCGAATGCATAATGTTGACTGCAGCCCAAACCACCCCAAAATGTTTTTACTGTGATCACACTCTGCCTCTGATTTAAACAGACAAAGAAAATAAAACAGATTTTAATCACATACACACTATCATTTATGTATGTATGTTCATGGCTTTCCCGCAGAAAGTTTAGATTTTTATTTAATTTTTATTTTGTAAAAGAATTTTTAAAAAATTTGTTTAATTAAATTTAAGATTCCATATCTTGAGTTAAATAAATAAATTTTGTTTAATTTCAATTTTAGTTTGATTTAAACGAACTCCCCAAATTTTAGCGATTAAATCTTAACAGCTGCATTAAATAATAAATTGATGGAACAAAAACCCACCCTGAACTATTTTCGACCGGCGTTTCTTCCCTCCGTTTATTTTTTGCATTTTTCACAAAGCGAAATATCCATGGTTTTAAGGTAAAAAAGTTATTCCATTAAATGCTTTGTTTGCTTTAAAATATCTCTTGGTTGTTCTATTTATGCCAACATCTGCAATCAAGTCTACAGCATCATTTTTCATTTGATCCCCTGACATTTATGGCATACTTTAGTAACCAGCGGAACTCAATCGATCTCTAAAGTACAATATCACAAAATCTTTTTAAAAAATTGGGTTGACATTTACAATTTAAAAATTACTATAAACGTTCTTATCATAATTGTTTACTTAACAGGGAACACTTCATACACTCGCATTACCGAAAAGTCTTTTAGTTTGTATTTAACAGCTATTGATACCAGGCTATCGCGTGATTTGAGAAGAAAATAGAAAATTCATGAATTGGAATGTGAATTGCTCCCCATTCTGGTTTCCATACCTATTTTTGATTGAAACTATAAAATCATCTCAAATATAAATCTATTTTAATGACCACAACAATCATATTTTTTTGTAAGGCACAAAAGGTTTTGGGAAATTAACCCAAAGGCGATTGTAGTAAAATCTTAAATTATTTTTTATTAACGACCTTCCCTCATAGGAAAACACATTTCTTTATAGGTGACGAAATATAGCGGTACCATAATCCGGGAGAATGGTTTTCGGGATTTAAAATTAGAGAGGATTCAATCTCTCCAAACATTCTGTCCACCATCCTATTGTCACAGAATCTACCAAATAGGGATAATTGGAGAAACAAAACTGAAACAAATTGTGTCAGCCTTATGATCCTCAAAGGAACATACAGGAAAAATTAACTGTATTTAATTGTATATAAATAGAAAATAAATTAATAATTAAATAAAACAAGTAACATTTAATATACAAATTTATAAATAATTTATTTGATTAAAATAAATTAAAACATTCCAAACTGAAAATTAAACTTTTTTGCTTTTACATCGTTTAACATTAAAATTATAAACAAAAGCTACAAAACCACAAAAACAATGAACTTGTTTACAAATTATCTCTCTGCGTAATACAACAACAAATGCTAGCATAAAAAATTTAAAAAATATACAAAAATATACCAACTAACTCTAAGGAATAAATGTAAACAAAATACACAAACAACAATAATGAAACAACGATGTTAACATTTATAGAGATCTCGAGAAGATACATTGCCATATAAACGGCAAGGCAAAGCAGGCAAAGGAGTTAGTAAAAGTTCAGTGAGTCTTGTGCGACGACGCGGTGTTTTTGAAGATTTTCGTTACAAAGATCTGTCGAACAATTATCTAGTAATTGTTACTGTTTATGCAAAAGTATGCACAGAGGAATTGTTGTTGCTTACATCAAGTTGTGAACAGTGGCACACAGAATTTTGCGAATAATAAAGAATTTTAATTAAAACTAAACACAAATTTATTTTTATTTTATTTGCAATCTACGAGCTCATATTTTAAACGTTTTAAAAGGTAAAAACGTAACAATACATTATATTAAAAAGATATTAATGTTTTCCTTTATTGTTAATTTTAAATGGTTTCCATTAAAAAAAAAAAAAAAGAAAAACTCCTAACTTCATATAGAGAGAAATGCAAATGCAAACTTGCATCATATGAACAATACCAGCTAATACTCGCACATGATGTCCACTCAGTCGCTATAGTTAGTGCTGCCTATTAATGTCTGCTAGAATACCATGAATGCGGACATTTAACTGCAAAACACAAATATGTAGTCTTCTATGGACTTTTGTTTTAAAGTCCAACAGCAACTGTGACTCAATTAGAAAAATATAATTCATTGTAGAAAATTCAATTTTAATTATCCAAAAATTATGTATTTTACTCATATTATTGTGAATGCTTTGTGTCTGTCCTTATACTAAATATGTTTTCTTTGCAAAAATCTACACTGTTCGTGTAAGAAAAATTTATTGGCGAATTGAATTGGGCTCAATGATTGCTGACAAGCCAGAAGCCGATAATATTCAAGTAAGACACAAATTTGTCTGTACTGCCTTCTAGCTCATCATCCATCATGAGGCAAAACACTCAACCAAGCTCAAGAGTACGTTAAACATGCTTGTATGGCAATAAATTCATTAACAAATCCATACATATAAATACAGCAAGTACACTGACAGCTGGAAGGAATGCAGAGTTTAACGCGGAATATTTTGATACTAACTTCCATTCGAGATGGATATGAGTAACCAGATGAAATAACCAAAACAGACAGTTGGCGCTTAGAACTATTTTAGGAAATAAAATCGGATTAAATGCAACACCTAGATACGCAACTTCAATATAAACGTTAAGTCTGGTTCGGGTGTAAACAGATATTTCAGGAGAATACTACGAATTCATTGTCCAAACATTATGTTAAACTAACATCTACACGAGAGGTGCAGGCAATGTACACAAGGTATACAATTCGTCATTACAACTTCTTCAGTCAGGATTACACGACTTAGCGTTTCACACCATTAATTTTTTTTTATGCATGAGTAGTGGGACCTACACTCTAAAGTCGATTCAGAAGGACAGATTTTTGAGAAACTTTTCATGGCATTTTTATTTATTTTCAGCGTTTTTGCGAGAAAGAAGACGCCAAAGAAATATTTTTCATATTGCGTTTAATTAGAGGTGTCTGATCAAGGGTTTGAACAAATTCCTCACGTGTAATAAGTCAACACACATACTAATAGACTATGGCTTCAAAGCCGTACGTATAGCCAATGTACAGCGATATCGAAAAAGGACATACATTGAGAAAACTGGAAGAAAATACAGGCATAAAATGTCTTCGACTAAAAATCCTCAGCTTAGCTATTGAAGAGGCAACCTCGCTTAAATATGGAGACAACAGATTTGAATCAAAATACAGAAGAGCTGTACATCGCTAAATGAAATCAAAATGTTATAATTGAAAATAAAAAGCTGGAAAAATTTTGTAGAGGTTTATGTTCGACTTATGAACTTGGATGGTAATGTAATTAATAGTCTAGTACGTACTGTGTTGGCTTATTAGACATAAAGCCACTGTTCAAACCCCAGGTCAGACATCAAAATGAAAATATGAAAAAATATTTCTTCAGTGATTTCCTCTCAGCAGATTTCTGGCAAAAATTCTGAGAGTAAATAAAATTGCCATGAAAAGTTTCTCAAAATATCTGTCGTTTGGCGTCGACTTTAAAATGTAGGTCCCGCCACTCATGGTGTGAGAAGCTAGCCCGTTATCCTGACTGAAGGGTTGTAATGGCCAATTATGCTATGTATGTAATTAATAACTGTATGTAAATTATAAATCAATTTCATAAAATAAGGCCTTCCAGGTAAGCATTAAATAATTTTTAATACAAAAACAATTGTATTAAAATTTTAACGCACAAATGACGAAAGAGTTGCATTAGGTTAAAATAGACACTTCCGAGAATATTTCAGTGTCCTCAAAGAACCAATTCATGCAACTCTTTTGCAATAATTGCCAAGATATTCCCACTAAAAAAAACCAAATACATCCTCAACTCTTTTTAACAACAGCAACTATTTAACCTTTTCCAGTTAATGAACCAAACGCCTTTGAAGATTGTATTCTACTACTTTTCGAGAATTAATCTATGGACACTGAGTGTACCGTTCGCCGAATTATTTGATAAACAATGCAATAATTCGTATTCACAAACGTACATACATGTACTACCACACATACCTATGCATACGTATGCACACAGTATTGTATACGAAAACTGTTAGAATGTACACTTTGCGAATAATTGTAAACGTCAAGGACAAAAAGTCAATCCTTTACCGTAATCCTTTTAAATACCCAAATTGAACACGCCTTTGTCAAAACAATTGCCAACGCATTGCGATTTCTCTGTATTGCCCTAAGAATACTTTCAAAGGATAAGTAAAGTAAAGAGATGAAAAGATGAAAATGGCAATGAAATTAGAAAAATGGATGGCCATTAGTTAGTCCTTACCTGGCTAAAGGTTTCCGTCAGGATCAACTACCAGCTCTGCATTTGTATTTGAGTGAAGGAGTTGCAAAGTTTAAACAATAGAACACCTCTTTGTTAGTGATTTGACAATTTCAATAAATAAACAGAAACACACGCCGTTTATTACTGAGTCTAATTGTTTGCCATTAAATTCCTTAATCCAACAAATAAAAACCGACCGCCTCCATTGAGTAAATTTTGATAAAGTTATTCCCAACATAACAACATAATCCAAACACAGTAAAATCACAGTGAAAGGAAAAAGAAAATTGTTGTAAGATTTTCATTTTCCGGTCGTACAATTTAATCCTTTTAACTGGAAGGGATTATCTGATATTAGTCGTAAGCAGTTGAAGGCAAAAGAAAAACATGACTTTTTAATTACAAAGGATTATGTTGTATCCCTAAGAGTCTACAATCTATTATTTATGTAAATGGGTGTATCCAAGTCATATAATTCAGTGTAAATATACCCAATATATGCAAGACTTTTGAACACTAAATCATGCATAAACTGGATTTCAGTTTTGTACGTTGGGTGTAAACTATTATGTCCCTTGACTGGCATTTGTCTTCTTTCTTCATATTTTCTTTTGCCGCATATTTGTGGTCTTTATATTACACGAATATATAAAACTGATTATGTTTAGCCTTAGAGCATATGAGCTTTCCGGAATGGCAATACGATTCACGACACGATATTATTCTGTTAAGATGTTGGCACATATATATACAACCGGACATTACGAAAACAACTCCAAATAGCAAAATTCCATGTTGTAATTTAATGCATTCCATTTGCTTAGGGTCTTATCACTGATATTTTCTTCTAGACAAGTCCACTCTGGCCCATATGATAAAAGTATATGATTGGAAAGGATAGGATTTCCTAATTTTCCCATTAGTGGCAGCCCTTGTAGCTTTAAAGGTTTCGTAAAGTTCAGAAATAATAAAACCTTTCCACCTGGCATATTCACGATTTCTAATGGCTATCAAATTTTTAACCTCAGAAGTGAATCATGGTTTTTTATCTCTTTGTTTTAACACGAAAATAGTTCTGTGACTACAATCAAAATAGATTAATTGTTCATCTACAGCACAATTAAAATACCCATGATTCAAATTTAAGGACGATAGGTCAGCATCAAGAGAATTGTAAGCGATATTTTTGAGATCCTTCTATTAAACATTCGAGATCTTTGGAATTTTTAATCTGATAAACGTATGATATTAATAATAAATCATAGCCTTAAAACATAGATGCAGAGTGGAGTTGGATTTCTACTGTTAACTAAGCTCAAGACAATTGTGTTCATATATGTATTCTAACAAATTATTATCCTCTAGAAAGTTTGCATTAGAATCACCAGCAAAAATAATATGACTGTGTGAACTAAACATTTCCAACATTAGCTCAATATTGATATGTCTGTTAGGCCTATTGTACGTGTCACATTTATAAGATCACTTCTATTTCCCAAATAGCTCGTAAAATATTACTGTAGTCGTTTAGGTTCCTTTTGAGGATTTGTTTATCTACTCGTGTACTTTTAGGAAATACTATACTTATAAACAATATTATTATTGTTTCGATAACCCAGCGATAGTTCGTGGAATTGATAAAATCAGTAATAAAGTAGCTGTAAAATTACTACGAGTAGTCATGAGAATTCCTCCTTACTGTAAATTCTAAATCCACCTAAATTACATTAAATACTGTAAAAAGGTGTGTAGAATAAAAAAAGAATTGGACGTCTTTTTTTAAAAAAAGTTTAAAATTTTAGTAAATTCTTGATATTGAAAGAAATTTTTTCATTTATTCATATTCTTTAATGAAATATCTTCAATATGAATAAAATGCCTTCGTTATTTAATTCATTACTATATACGGGGTTCAGATATGCACCTTTATTGCGTAAATCGCAATAAACGCCATTATTGAGCGCAATATTTCATATAAAGTTTCAATTAATTATTGCGCAATAAATACGCAAATTGTTATAATATTGAGTAGAACTTAAAATGCAGCACTGTCATAAGTACGTTCAGTGAGCATATTGCAGTTAACCGAACACTTTTTGTTGATATTTGACAACTCAAATGTCAAAAACGGCAAACAAAAAAAACAACAATATAGAAACATTGTTGCTGAAACAACCAGCTGTTTTTTTTTTTACCAGCTGTTAAGTGAATAAGCTGCTGAACTGCGTTTATTATTATGCTTGAACACTTAAAATATTGTACTCAATAAACCGAATATTGAAAAGTGCATATATAAACATAGTATTAGTAAAATTGTATTCATATTGAAGAATGTTATGGCACCTATTCATGCAGTGCATTCTGCAGGAAAGATAGTTACAGGAGAAAGGCAAGGGATTTTTGATTTTTTTCGTGAATACTTTGTAATAATTCGCACCTTCTTTTTTCTAGAGTGGTTAAATCATATATAATGTCTGACAAGCAATCAGGAAATCACAAACATACAGAGGCACTGATGGAAATCGAATCGACGGCCTCGGAACTTGAAGTTCAGCACACTACCCATTAGAACATGGAGGTATCCGATGTATATTAGTTTTTGTTCATATTGAATAATTGGTTTTCATATTATCAGATGAAAACAGACATGAAACTAAAATTGAAGTCGCCGTAGTCTAGTGCGTAGTGTGTTGGCGTAGACGTAAGCCACGGTTCAAATTCCCTGTCAGACATCAAAACGAAATATGGAAAAATATTTGTTCGCGACTTCCTATCAGCAGATTTCTGGCAAAAACTCTGAGAATAAATAAAATTGCCACGAAAATTTTCTCAAAAATCTGTCGTTCTGAGTCGACTTTAAACTATAGGTCCCGCCACTCTTGTATAAAATTAACACACACAACTTGAGTGGTGTTGGGAAGTTAGGCCGTAATCCTCACTGAAGGGTTGTAATGGCCAATTATGTATGTATGTGAAATCATACAGACCCAAAAGTCTATAGCACCAGTGTCTAAACCTACTGAAACATGCTAATACGAGTTGATGCATTCCGGACCACTTTTGAGAGCAAATCAGCCAAAAGCTTCTAATTAATAAAGGTATATAGCTCAGTGTATGTTTCCCAGTTCTTTACAGCTAAAGAAACCAAATTTACTAGTTTTGTACTTACTACACCCTGTAGATACACCGTTGAGCTTTCAAAAACACTCTTCCTTTATTGATGTCCCTTTTAAAAGGAGTTCCGACACTAACAGGAGTATATAATCCAGTTAGAGAAGAAAGTGAAATTCACGTTACGATGTGAAACATGCCTTCCCGTACAAGCTAGTAACCAAGATGAGCTTCGGCAATAGAATAAAACTATATTGGAATTCGTCTTGATAAACACATTGAAGTAAAATTAGCACAAATAAATGAAAATAGCTCGCAATATATTTGCTAACCGTAAACTGCCCGAATATAATTCACTTTTAAGAACGATATGATCTTGTGACATGTGGTTACGTAATGTTGTTTCACAAATACAAGAATTTCGAGGACCGTAAAACAAGATTTTCTATACGAATGCAGCATCATCAAATATTCTATTTTATATTAGAACGTCAAAACCGCGATTAGAAAAAATATACCAAAAATTATTTGAAAAAAACTCCCACTCCATCCAGTTCATCCGGCTTGTAGCATACCGAACAATCGTGGTTACCTGTTTACAAATATGAACAACTACGCAAACGTAATATATTCCAGCTACAGATTCTTTGAAATTTTATCAATTATTGTGTGTTCAATATTTAATTGAACAAACAAAGTGAAACTATTGTTAAGGCTCGTTTTGGGAGTAGCTATATCTAACAATGTTATCTTATATTTTATATGGAATAAAATGTATTTTTGGCCAAGTATTTGTTAACAAATTAAATATTCAGTCTAAGTACCACATTTAATTATGCCAATCGCCATATGTCGCCCATCTCTTCCCATACACCCAGAACAGGGTTACACATCCTAAGTTGTGCAAGAAAAGTGTTCATTTACATGAAACGTGAGAGATCTATCAATTGTTATTTAAAACTGTACTAAAATTTGTTCGTATTACCCCTAGATCCGGTAAATATATAATGTTAGTAAGAATCAGTAAATTCTTGGATGCACTCCTGGATTAGATCGAATTGCAATGAAGAGACGAGGTAAACGTAAGCTAAGATTACGTTTCTAAATTCGTTTCCCTTGAACATTTTGAGTTCAAAGTATCGCTCTACAGAACATCTTTTTTTCTGTGGGAGGGATAATAATAAAATTAGTTAAAACAGTCAATTCAAGCTTAAAATCAACTAAAAATTGCTTTAGAAACTGGTGTCAAACCCGGTTTACCATCAGCCCGTGTTGGTAATTCGCAAGAAGAATTTTTTATGTTATGCTAACGTAATGTTGCTGACTTTCTTTTGCCTCAATTTATGACTGCAAATAAAGTTTTTAATCGAAGAAAAACGCAAAAACAATTTAAGAATAAAAAGAAACGGCGAGAAAAAAGGCTAACAAAAGCTAAAAAGAAATAAGAAAGTTCATTAAGTCTAAATGGTTTGTTATTTAAAATTTTTGATTGCCGACGAATGTTGTCATAATTAAAATTTCTTGCCTTCACACTTATCAGGCAACCGCATCTTCCCCAGTTGGAAATATGAAAAAGATTGCCTTATGTATGTATGTATGTATGTATACACATGCACAAGAATATAGGAATAAATGAATGAATGAATGAATAACTTAGCGCAGTGATTGTTCAAATTGAAAAAAAGGCAAAGAGGGGAAAACGACAGCAAAAGAACAATCAGTAGCAGATTTAAGCCATAAGATAGGAATGTAAGGAAAGAAAGCCTAAAGGCGGCAAGTGATTTTGATTTTGGCAATTAAACGGTGCCAAAGACGGCAAAACAAACAAATTGAATGGATTCATTATATCAGTTTTAATTACTTTTTTCATACTTTGAATGAATTATTTTATTTGTCGTCATTACGAGTGACGAAAAAGGATTGCATGTTTCAGCCACACAACACAACACAAAATTCAATTAAAAATTCTTTGGCTCAAACTGAAAAGCAAACGATACAGCGCTGCTGAATTGAAAAACTCATGTAATATTCCTAAACTTACAAAACCGCAAAACCGAGGGTGAGAGAAAGTTAAAATTGCAATGCAGATACTTCTTTGCACATGTTTAACATGGTACAACAAATGTCGTGTTTATTTCTGAGACATACTTTTCAATTCAATTTTACTTTACAACGCACCCTACAATAGTTTGCATAGCCAAGCTATGTACATAGAATAGGATGATCCGTTTAATAATTAATAGATTTCTAACAATTAATGCCGGTTAATGCCTCAATAATGAGACACCAAAGTCTGAATAAATTACCGATTAATAAAGAATAAATTAATCAGCTTTTTTCACTATTCCAGTAGCATGTAAGTAATTGCATTTGGTTTGACTCCTTGTTATAAAGGTGAAAGCTTTCCAATTTTGAAACTTTTTAAGTTTTTAAAATGACTATGACTAAACATCTTGGTATCTTCTAATCGCCCTATAAATCATACCATTTACGTGACTCCGAATGACAGACTTTTCCACGAGAAGGCTTTCAGATTATATCTCACTGCGGGTGGGCCGCCTGTCCTTTTTCTTTGGCCTTAACATTTTAGACAGTATTATATCATTTCTTTGTTCTGCGAACCACTACCCTCCGATTTCTTCGTTTGTGTTTTAAAAGTATTTTATTGTGATTCGATCAATTGATTCAACATTTCCTGGTGAACTCATGCAAGCTGGAGGCTACTTATGCCTTAAAAATGGAGACTTTAAGGGCGAAAATAGAACATTACTGCATGCACTTTATCGTCATCCGTGGTGATAAAAGACTTCAGAGAAGTTTATAAGATGTTCAGGACAATCCATTCTATCCTCCATCCCAACCTGACAGTAATCATTTTACAGGTTCAATGCAGACACCTATTGTCTTCCAGCTATCTATCATGCTTGCAGTTACTTTCTGACAGCTTTTAACGTTAATTCAACTTTCGAAACAATGTACACACTGTGCATGCGATGTTTGCCATTAAATTAAAAAAAATTGTTCATTTTTGATCGGCAAACGTTACATACATGAATAAATAAAGGATTTATTTAAATCGCAACACACTTTAACAGATAAAACCGCGCTATCATTCCGTTATTTAAAACTACTGTACTTAATACACACTCTTTAACACAACTCTCAGTTACAGGATCACATGTCAACACTGTTCACGACTATGTGGCAGCATCGTTCTTCGCTCTTTTTACAGCCCTTTTTATTTCTATGACTGGTAACTTTGCGATCATTCTTTAAGTGGGTGTTGTTGCTTTTTTGATTTTTTTTCCTCCTTTCTCGTATTGCCCTAAAGCGCTGATTAGCCGTACGTTGATGTCGTAAAAACAGAACGTACGATAACGCACGTACGTTTGTGTTGTTACAGAAGCGTTAAGAACGTATCGTATGTCAACATAGAATGCATATGAAAAAGCTTTATGATATTCTGTTTTATACAGACACAGTTTCGTTCCGCCAATGATACCGTAAATTTCGTTAATCATTTGCATTGCTTTCATATGCTAGAAACGAACGTACGTTCCGCGAACGTTTGGATAATTCTAGTGTAATAATTAATCGTAAGTTAACGTGTTGGGCCCAACCCTTGGCACTTGTTACCTTAAACTAACAAAAATCACTTAATTAGTATAAATAATTTATTACAATCTCTTTATACTAAAATTATTCTTAGTAAACAATTAATTCAAATAAATTTATAAATAAACGGAATTGCTGATAATACAAGTTCAAGTATTAACATATTTGACATATGTGCGCAGACGACAATTCTGCATGCTACGTCAGCATATCAAAATTAAGGTACAATGATGGTTATGTCAGTACGTTGGATAAAGAGTATGTCATACAATATATGGTGCTTGTTAACTCCTATCACATGTAAATATTATTGTTGTTTGGTTGACTTATTTACTTTTTTAAGTCTAGCTTGTTGGGTATTGTTTATTATATTGTTACGTTTTTACCTTTTAAAAACGTTTAAAATATGAGCTCATAGATTGCAAATAGAATCAAAATAAATTTGTGTTTAGTTTTAATTTAAATTCTTTATTATTCGCACAATTCACAACTTTATGTAAACAGCAACAATTGCTTTTCTTTGTACATTTTGCATAAACAATATCAATTCTACACAGCGTTGCCATTTGTCAAGTTTTCCCTTTTTTTAAGTTTTATGAGATGCTAAAAAGTTTTCATTTAAGTTGTTTTCTAACAAAACAAATTTTTTCGATAAATTCAACATTTCAATAAATTCAAAAATAACACGAAATATGTACATTTTTAAATAAAATATTGTGTATTTTATTAGTCCCGGGCAAAAGTAGCAAAGAAACACCAATAGAGGGCACCGGTCTCCGATGATTTCTTTAAAAATGTTGATACTTTTGTAGAAACCAAATTTTTTTTGTAAAAAAAAGTTTTTTTCCACAAATAAAAAGTTTAAAAAAATTACTGGCACCGCTGATTCTACACAATTATTCGAAAGATCTTTGTAACGGAGATCTTCAAACCACGATTACTCTCTTCAAACGCACCGCGTCTTCAAACAAGACTGACTGAACTTTTACTAATTCAATCGCCTGCTTTGCCTTGTCTTTTATATAGCAACGTCTGATGAAATCTCTATAAAAGTAAACATCGTTGTTTACATTCATTATTGTTTGTGTATTTTGTTTACGTTTATTCTTGTTGTGTTGTTTGTGGATTTTTTACCATTTCTTTTTAAGCTGGTATTTGTTGTTATATTAAGCACTACGATAATTTCTAAACTGGTTTATTTATTGCATTGTTTTGTTTACGTAGCTTTTGTTTATAATTTTAATGTTAAGCGATGTAAAAGCAAAACACTAGTATCTAGACTTTTCATTTTCGTAAGAATATGTATAATATTCACATTAAAACATAATTTTTATAAGAATTCTTTATTATTTCGAAAGTTTCTCTTCTGCAATTTGACAGTTTTCCTTCAACTTTCCTTTTGAAAATTGTTAAAAGAGTTCTGAATTCATCATGTATACCAAATATGATGTGATTATTAATACTTCATCATCAGTGGCACTCTTAGTCCATGAAACTTATTATTTTAAATAAGAACAAAAAATTTAATAATTAAAATTAGACATAACATGTGAGTATAATAGGCAAATTCTACTGTTGCTTTTTGTATTTTTATTATCAGTTTTGGTTTTTGTTTTTTTTTTGTTTTGCTTTTTTGATACTTTTTTTATTATCACTTCTACTATGATTATTTATTATATTCGTAAAAGGCAATTAATTTATTCCCTTTTTAGTTTTGCTTTTTAGCGCGGCAAAAGAAAAGAAAACCAAAAACAAAATGTTTACTTGTTGACTTGTTTGTTTGGCTGCAAAGGGGATTGTCCGGTGTAATGGGCCAGATAATGTACCAAATTCAAGAAAAACTGAACCACACTAAATGAATCTACAAGCCATCCATCTATGCAATATCTTGGTTCGTTTACCTAAATGCCAGTTTCCAACCTCTTCTCTCAACAACTGTGATGATAATTATTTCAAACAACAACAACAAGAAAAATATAAAACAACAGAAAGCAAACAAACCAACAAAATGGAATGAATTATGGGTCTGCTAAACTTAAATGTTCCTACAAATGTTACTTTTGCGCATAAATTTTCAAACTTACAAGCTCAAAGTTACTCGGCTTACTGTTTCACTGGAATTCCGATCCAATTCCGATGATATCAGTGCCACCAAAATTCCAAATTAAAAAAAAAAAAAGAAAATCTGTCGTATCATTTAAACTTGGCTCAGATCGCATTAAAGGGAAGCCATACATACATACTTACATACACATATTTAAGGCAAACACGAAAACATGGTCGTAATATAGTCTACACGTTTATACAGATTATTAAACACAACTTAAGAAGCCAAACTCATGAGTCTGTTACTCATTTATAGGGGCATTTGTTTTTGTTTTTGTAAAAGGCCATGCTCCAAATCATCTTATACGAGTAACAACCATCCAAACGTCCACACACGATTGTATTAGTTTTTAATCGTTGCCGGTCTGCTTGGCGGTATGGTAGTTGGTAGTGGTAATCTCTAAAGAGGCACATTAATATGGTAATGCGCATGCCAACCGCTAGTGCTTGAAGATTTATGATATCAGAAAATGCTTTATGATGTGTCCCTTTGACTAATTTTTGTATAATTTCTGTTTACATACATTTGCTGTCAAAATAATAGCATCGCTTACATTGCCATTCCATTGGATATTTACAAACTCAATACATAATTGCTTTAAATAAAGAGAGAGATTAATAAATGTAGATTTTTTCATTTCTTTTATTTCTATTATCACTATTGCTTCCTCAAAATGCAGATAAAACTTAAAAAAGGAACCAAAAACGTTGCTCACTTTTACGGAAATGGAATACCAATTCGTCAATTTCACATTATATAGGAGCACTTTACTTTAGTATTTTACTTGTTGTTTTCAGTAGATCTTGCGTATCATCTATGAACACGATTTATTCGATCGTTTGCTGAACCATTGGACTCGAGTTTATCCACCGCATTGCGAATAGTCCTCTCGATAGGACGATTGCAGCGATCGTAGTGAAATAGAAGACCCCGTACAGAACCCCATTTTGATAAAACATAGAAAACAAATAAATAAATTACAACTAATTTAACAGATGTAGCTTCGACAATGTAGCCATTATAAACTGTCAAAGTTCTAAAGTCTCTGTTGAAAGACCCGATACACAAACATTATCTTCAAAAATAAAAAAAATTATTTTAAAACAAATTTCGACTAAAGGTCGTGTCAGAAATTACATGTCTGTTCAAAAAGTATGATAGTGAGTACTAAAGGGTGTAAGTGTGTGACAGATTTCTTGACTTAATTTGTCCGATTTTATAATTGTTTAAAAAATTTCATAGAATAATATATTCTGTGTGATCAGAGTTGTTTTATTTGGAACAACTGTGCAAAAAAATTTTCATTCGTTTATCGTATTGCCCCAGGCCAGGCATCAAAACAAAATACAAAAAGTATTTCTTCGGCGACTTCCTCTCAGCAGATTTCTGGCAAAAACTCTGAGTGTAAATAAAATTGCCATGAAAAGTTTCTCAAAAATCTGTCGTTCGGGGTCGACTTTAAACTGTAGGTCCCACCACTCATGTATAAAATTAACACACACAACATAAGTAGTGTGAGAAACTAGGTCGTAATTCTGATTGAAGGGTTGTAATGACCAATTATGTATGTATGTTATCGTATTGTACTATATATTGTCACGAAAATGGAAAAATCTAGGCACTTGTGTTTTGCTTTTACATCGTTTAATTATGTAATAATTATAATTATAAACAAAAGCTACAAACACAAAAACAATGAACTTATTACAAATTATCGCACTGCGTAATATAACAACAAACACCAGCATAAAAAATGGTAAACAAGTACACAAGGATATACCAACAAACACCAGCATAAAAAATGGTAAACAAGTAAACATAAATACAACAACAAACACCACAAGAATAAATGTAAACAAGATACACAAACAATAATAATGAAACAACGATGTTAACATTTATAGATATCTCGAGAAGGCGCAGTCACGAATATTCGCCTTCAAGAACATTCATCAAACTGTTTACGTTGCCATATAATACGCAAAGCAAAGCAAGCAACTGGGTTAGTAAAAGTTAAGTCAGTCTTGTGTGAAGACACGATGGGTTTGAAGGGAGTAATTGTGGTTTGAAGATCTCCGTTAAAAAGATCAGTCGAACAATTGTCTGGTAATTGTTATTGTTTTTGCAAAAGTTTTTAACAGAGGAATAACAAACAAAGCAATTGTTGTTGTATACATACAGTTGTGCACAGTAGCACACAGAATTGTGCGAATAATAAAGAATTTTAATTAAAACTAAACACCGACTTATTCCTATTTTATTTGCAATCTACGAGCTCATATTTTAAACGTTTTAAAAGGTAAAAACATAACAATATGTTTATCGTATAATAATAATATAAAAAAAATAATTTCAAGGAATATATAGTAAATGAAAATGGCACCAATTTATATTAGAAAAAAAATATATTTTTGCCTCTGTTTTTGGTAGGTCAGTGTGACACCAAAACACACATTTGGTTCCAATTTTCTTAAAATAGGACAGAAATCCATCAGATTTTGTTTAAATAATCGCACATCTTTGTAGGATAGTCACGATACGACCTTAGGAATTGTATACAGCCCAGACAACTCGAACAAAGCGAAATATGAAAAAATATTTCTCTGAGAATAAATCAAATAGCCATGAAAACTTTTTTAAAAATCTGCGTTTTGAGTCGACTTTAAACTGTGGGTTCCGCTACTCATGTACAAAAATAACACAACATGTTGTGCTGTTAGGTCGTAATCCTTACTAAATGACCTGATCTGTTAAGACCAATTATGTATATAGTAGGAATTAGTTTGAATTTTTTTTTTCCTTTCGATACGTAACTCTAATTCATGTACAACAGTTTCATTCTGATCATTGGGTGCAATAGAGGACATTGCTATTGTGTCTTATTTAAAATTATTTAATGAACAATTTACGTTTCATATAAAAAAGAAAATAAGATTTAAAGAATATTATGTGTCATCTCTTAAAGAAAAGAATATATTTTGTAAAGTATTCCACAATAAAGATTAAATGAAATGCCCACACATAACTACTTCGTGAAGAAAAATTTCCGTTCTTTTCAGAAACCAATAAATCATCACCAATTTTTAACTCGTTTGTCAATTGTTTCGCTGATGACCTTTAAAATGTAACACTGAATTGTTAAAAAAGAAAAGAGAAACACAATTAGGCATTGAAGTTAAAAGATTGCATCACATTGCATACAAAACATAAATAGAAATCAAAGACTAGAATATTTGCCTATAAGATCCATGTATGCAACATTCACAAACATTTATTTACAAAAAAAAAATGCTTTTCAATCATGTAAACAAAATAAAATCAAACATTTACTCTAACATTTACTCAATTCTAGGACTAAGTCTAGCGCTATTCATTCCAATTTGTTCATGTAAGGAGCGAATACGTTACGCATAAATGTGTATTCAAAGTCATTAATTTTCAACAATTCTCCAAAATATGTGTCAGAGTTAAAAGGCAGACGAATGTTCAAGAATTTGTGTTAAAATTGTGGCATGCCATTGGCTGTTCCTTGCCATTTGCCTATGCGAAAACGAACAAACGAAAAAAAGTTCCAACAACAATAAGTTACTTTCTAACCTTATTATGTTCAGCGTAAACAAATTTACATTCGTAATTTATTATTATAATTTTACTTAAAAGCAGACGCTTATTTACATATTATACTAGCTTTACGGCATTAACTTTACTCTGACATCAGTAATGCCATAAACGTTACAGAATACTCTTGAAGACTATATTTAAACTTTAAGAATGAGAAATTCGTTTAAACATAATTTTCCCAAACGATCATCAGTTAACGAATCCGAAGAGAACTACCTTACAAATGAGGAGAAGTCTCTTAAAGATCATTGAAAAGTTTTGGATGACAAAGAATTACATCAGTGGGAAATAGTTTACACATTATATGAGGAATTTCAAAATTTATTTAAAATTAATTATTATTTACAATTACATATACAGAAATCAGTTGAAAAATTAATCATATATATAAGTATTGTAATTAGTAGAGAGTAAAAAGTTTAGCTTGCAATAGACAGAATTACTTTTATAAGTATCTGAAACAACTTATGTTATGAACACAATAAACGCAACGCAGCTGGCACAACAATTTTGTAATTGCTGCCTAAGGTAAGCAGCATGCTTAATAATTATAATAACGGTAGCAACGGCAAAGCATAAGCAAAACTAATAAATAAAATAAAATATAAACAATTCGTTAATACTTTATCAATGGTGCCACTAAAACGTAAACTTGCGTTACATGTATGTCAGTGTGATTTCTCTCATTGCCGCGAACAAAAGTAGTAATAAACCTAAACCTAACGTAGCAGCACCTTTGCTTGCTACTGCGTTGCATTTAAAATAATTACGTCCATATCAGAGATCAGAAATGTGTATTCAAAATGATGAGTAGAAGCGGATAATACTCATAATTTAATACTTATTTTAATATCATGGAACCTCTACTCATATTCAAAGTTTGAAGTACTCATCACATTCATAATTAACAACACGTATGATGTTGTTGATTTCGACTCTCCATGACTCAACATTTACAAGAATTACAAAATAAATATGATTCGCGTACGATCATTAAATTACGCACTAGAAGGTTGTGTGTTTGTTCTTCTTGCTGCTCTGTCTTTTTGCTTATGTGTCTTTTTTTTGTAAATGCAACAACAACTATGACTGTAAATTTTGATTGATGATTCGAGTTGCTCGAAAACAAAACTACGAAAAAAAATTAAAAGCACGTGCTAACTCCACGCATATGTATTATTTATTAATTATTATTAATTTTTGATCTAGGTCATTTAAAGAGAGCTATTTTGTAAAAATAATTGCGTTTAAATAGTTTACAAATTTTAAAAACTTAAAAAGCTATATGTTTTTTGAGTCTCCTGTAAAATTTGAAAAATGGGACTTAACACATTTGCGAATTAGACTAACGATATGTATTTCGAGTGGTATGAGTTTGATGTCAACGTTGTAAGCATACTCGTTGCAACCAGTATTTATAAATCAACGTTGTAGTGAGTACCAGAGATCAGCAATGAATCGTTTTTTCGCTACTCATAAGCACTCATGAAATTTTGAATATAAGTGAGTCAACAGTATTGAAATTTAACTACTTTGATTCATTCGTACTCACTATAACATTGATTTATAAATAGAGGTTGCAATGAGTATGCTTACAACGTTTTGTTAAGCAGGAGTACGAGGAGTATTTCAAACTTTGAATATGAGTAGTATGAGTATAATATTAAAATAAGTATGAATGCGTATATGTATTGATTCTACTCATCTATGTGAATACTCTTTACTGATCTCTGGTAAGTACGAATGAATCATGAGCGCTTATGAGTAGCGAAAAAACGATTCCTCACTGATCTCTGATCCATATACACCCATGTATTCTATTTTTGAGAGATTGCTTCGTTTGCTGTGTTGCGTTTATTGTGTTCATAACATTAGAAAAGTAAAACGAAAATTATTTACATTTATTTAATTTTATGCAATTCAGGCGATTATAATTAAACTTTAAAAATATATTTGAGAGTATATTTTGTTTGAAAATCTGCAAACATTGTTGGCATTGTGAAATTAAATCATATTGTGCCGGACAGTACAGGATGAAATGTAATTTCAATTGATTTTCAGTTGTCGTTTCCAAAAAATTTATTTAAAATCCCCAAAAAAAAAGCCAATGTGCTTTCAAATTAATGATCAAGGTCGTTGTCAAAAGTTGACAGCTACAAGTTCAATTACATGAACACATGATGACGAATATTGATTTTCTTTAAAGAGAAAAATAATTTAGTAGACTAGACTTTAAAATTGAAATTTTATGTTAAAATTGCATACAGCACATGTAGTGCCCTCTTTATGTGAAGTTAGAATTAAAAATCTTTGCAGGAAACCAATTGTTGTTGTTTCTTATTGGAATAAATCTGAGAAATTGTTTGCAAATGTGTATATCACCGCACGAATGAGTCCAATTACAAAAGGCAACAGCAATTTCGCATTTAATACAAGAAAAAAATCATACCTACAGAGTGGGTGAGTTGTAAGGGTGGGTCGGTAGTGCAGTATTTCGTTCAGTAAAACTATGCATTGTTGCAGAACTACACTGCCTTACTTGCATACATTAGTTAAACCGTTATTAGTTCATTAAATGTTTAGCAACATGTTTGAATATTTTTTTGTATCTTCATGATTCTAACAATTACGAATAGGATGGCGTATATACATACATTTATTTTGTTCCATTTTGTAATTTCTACTGAACTTAAAAAAACAAGCGCCTTATTTAATTCTTTAAATAGACTTCTCCTTTCAAAAGTTAAAGCCGTACCGAACTTAAATTGTATATGCATACATACACTTTTGATTCTTATTGAGCAGTGGAATCCATTTTCACCTTCATCAGCTTTGAATAATATTTTAACACGCTCACACCGGTGCGTGCCACCGGTGGTCCGCACTAGACTGCCACATCGGGTGACGTGTAGTACCGGTGGTACGCATTTGATGATGCTTTTAGACGATACGTAACACCAAATATTTAGATCTTTAACACTTTTACTGCCGAAAAAGAATACTTGAGAGTCAGGCTCTATTAAAAGCATTTATTTTTAATAAAAATTATAATTACTAACATAATAATTGAGTTCTGTTCTATTTTCACGGTAAAAAATTCAGAATATTCAGTGAGGATGAGACGAATTCACGAAGATTTCGCACAAAATGCACACAAAACTTTACATGATACCGTTGCATTGTTGGATTGTCTATGCTGCATAAAAGCTACCGTCCTATAGAGCGGAAAGCATTAGGGGCAGCAACCAGAGGGCGACAAGCATGAATGACAGGGCCAACGTGAACGTGTTAAAGCAATTAAACCAATTTTTTATAGACTAGGAATAAAAAAATAGTAACAGAAACTACAACATTAGTTCCTTTGGAACTAAAGGATTTTTTTTTTAATGTACTTAACTTACACAGTTCATACACAATTTGAAAGAAGTAAATAATGGGAAACACAATCGCTTCTAAATTAATTTGGGCATTTCTAGCTACATACATATGTATGGAGCTGAATTAAGTCCAGACGTCTAACTTGAAATCATATGAGCTATGCTATAATATGATATATTTGAGAAACATTTCAAAATTTACGGATTATTATTCATTATCCTAAAATATAGATATGATGTGATGTGCTAAGAATATAACATCGAATTCAGGGCCATTAAACAGATCATTTGTTCGCAAGTAATTCAAAGAAATAGTTCATGGCATCACCTCTCTCAAAGTTGGTCGTGATAATTTTTTTTAGCGAAAAACATCTTCACAAAGAATCCACCAAAATCTGTCTGTCTATATTTAATATATTCTATGTTCTTATGGTACTCTAAGTGTGATGAAACAGATATTAATGCATTCCAGATATTAATGCATTCCGCAACAAGTCTAAAATTACATATATATTATATATGTATGTATCTATATGCACATATTCCATATAACGGATGACAATATCCCAACTGACTGTGATTTTGAATCAGAAAACATATTTTAAATGATAGTGAGACAGAAACAAGTCGCCGTAGTCTAGTAGGTAGTGTGTTGGCTTATTAGACGTAAGGCCGAGGTTCAAACCCCAGGTCAGACATCAAAACCAAATATGAAAAAATATTTCTTCGGCGACTCTGACAAAAAATTGCCGTTCGGAATCAACTTTAAACTCGTGTATGAATTTAACGCACACAACATAAGTGGTGTGAGATGCTAGGTCGTAATACTGACTGAAGGGTTGTAATGCCAAAAATGTTATGTGAGACAAAAGAAAGAATATACTGACAAATCTAGTTGAATATATTGAATATATTGCTGCAAAAAAGTCACGATAAATAAATATTATAAGTGATTCAGAAGAATCGGAAATTCAGAATGACTTTCCTTCCTATCCAGCAATCATAATGCAATCTAGAAATGATGCTGGTACAAGTGACAATATGTGGATAGACGTAGAAAAAAAATCCTCCAAATTACATGAAGCTGCAAAAACTATTATCAGAAACAGTAAAGATTATGTTCCATTTTCTTAAATTTATTTTTTTTTTCTTTCTTTTATAAGTACATATAGGTTTCAGCACTTATATATTTATGTATATATGTAACCATAAAAAGTTTAAAAGTTCCATTAGTTTTTATTTCATAATATATTAAGAGTAACTGGCATTGAGTAACACTCTGCCAATCATCAATATATTCGTGGAAATTTAGTATCAGTTTTAAACGTGGTAGAATTTTTGCGTTTCGATTTTGTTAATAGTAGTACAAGACTATCTACATACATATAATAACCGATCAAATTAATCTGTAATCTATTATAGACTATATAAAGTAATTATATTGTAAATTAGCTTCCAAAATCAAATACACTTATTGTTGTAAAGCCTGTACAAGAAGAAGTCGCCATAGTCCAATTTTGTATTGTATTGGCTTATTAGACATAAGGAAGGGTATCAAACCCCAAACATCACGAACTAACTGAAATATTTAGCAAAAACTCTGAGAACAAATCAAAATTACCATGAAAAGTTTATCAAAAATCTGTCGTATGTATAAAATTAACACACACAACATGGTTAGTGTAGTGAACTGTTTAAGTAAGTCGTATAGGAGGAGAAAGAGGAACTTTCAGATTGAAATTAAGTTTTATAACCCAGACCCAAATCTAATTCAAAATAATTATAATTGGATAATTGTATGTAACTGTGTACGGATTATTATTTTTCAATATTTAGTAAACGAAGAAAAATTGTCCCAATTTTTCAATTGATTTCTTATTCTTGTATTTCGCTTTGTAAACTAAAAAATTTTTGCATAAGTGTAATAAATCTATTTATTAATTCATTTATTTGCTTATTACTCTACAATTACAAATTATATTAAAGAGTTGAGTAACTGAGACCTTATGTTCGGTGTAGTGCAACAAACCAGAATCTTTTGGTGGAAATTAAAATTAACAATCCTCACATTAATATGTAGTCTAGTCACTACGTACAGAATACCAGGGCGCCCTAATCTCTTTATAATCTAACGCTTTATGAAATAATGCAACAGTTTGTAGACACATTAAGAAGCCGTTTAATTTTTCAAGTTTAAAAATATTGTATATGTGTGAGGCTGTGTGTCCTTGGTTAATTTAAATTAATTTAACCAAAACAAATTTACAACTTACTACATATATCAGTTTTAAAAGGAAAGAATAAGAATAAATAAAATAAAATAGAAGTAGAAGTAGAAATAAGAAATAGAAAAGGAAAACATCCTAAAAAATTAATTTCGTCTGCAAGTGATTTAAAGCCACGTTAGTAAAAATCATGTGTAGTTGTGTAGAGGTAAGAATAGATGACAATAGAACATTAACCCAGTTACACGGCATTGATGACATTGTCATTGTGAAGAGAAAGGAGTTGCAAGAAAATAGACCAAGTCAAAGTCATTAGTATTCAATACAACTGAAACAATAGGAGGACAAGTGAATTCCACATTATTTACACGCATAAATTTGGGAAAGGATTCGCCCATAGATGCACACAGCAAGATCAATAATGAGTCTAAATTAAAATCGATCAGTTTCTTAATTTTGCAAGTGCGTATCGAAGGTAAGGAATTTGCAAAATCATTCCAAAATTTGCAAATGACAAGTAAAACAACAACAGTTTCTTAGACAAAAGTAACGAGTTTAAAAAGGATCACGTAGAGTGTCATTAAACCGAAGATAGTGTAATTATTGTCGTGACACGATAGTTTTCAAACCAAAAAGAAGAAAAAAAAAACCAAAAACTATTTAAATTTTAGTGAATTATTGATTTCTAAAGGATTTAGCCTTGAAAGCTTTATTCGAGCGATAAGAGTTACTTTCCTATTGTTCCCTTTATAATCAAAACAAAAACACAATTTTTGTTTAAAAGGCAGACCTTGAGAACATTTAAATTATTTTTTATCTTAAATTTCCTTCATGTGATGCCTAAACATCTGCAGGCTTTATTTTTCTCTCTCTCTCTCTCTCTCTTGTCTAATTAATTGCAAGAGAAGAAGAAAACTGTTACACAGATGTGAAAAATTATTATTGAAAACTTAGAACAAATAAACAAAAAAATAAATAATTTACAATAAGGATGTACATAATGTATAAAAATCATACATATTCATACATATATACATACATACATATATGCATTTCTGTACACATTGCCATTCGCTTACTTACATACATACACATAGATTTTTAGACGGATCTGTCAGTCAGTCTGACAAGTCAACAAATGTCAAGGTGAAAATTAATCAAAATCTCTCATTTCTCTAAAATAATACAATCACAACAACAAAATTAGCATCTAAGAAACAACACGTACACATCCATGCACACATATTCGAATATAAATTATTATTGTTGTTATATACATACATACAAGTATTATCCTCGTACATACATACATAAAACAAAGTCAAATAACTTTCCTTTCAAAAAATAAGGGAAACTTTCAGGATTCCGAAATGAAATTTTAAATTCAACAGAAAATAAAAAATATATACGTACATATATATATCATGCATACACTATATATTTGAGTGACAATTTGTTTAAAAAATTTTAGTTTTAGTTTCAGTTTCAGTTCCTACCACACTCATCGAGAACAAAAATTAGCCAAACGTTGTGTTTTTGCTTTTTTCGGATTCGTTTAAAGAACATTTTCAATTTTCAATTTTAATTTTCAAATCTTTAATATTCTCAGTGAAAACTGAAAGGCATATGTAGCTTATAAAATCCCCATAGGATGGGTACCTCTGCTACAGTTATAAAACTCATCTATTTTAATACATATCAACACAAACAAACGCCGACTACAGACAGTATATTGTGGTCTGTCCTAGTATCTGTGTGTGTATCATTATTGTTATGTATGTTACTACCGATGCTAGTCTCCCCCCCCCCCCAACCGAACAACGTTTTTAACCTAATAATGCTGAGAGGAGAATATTATCAACCCTCGACTCAGTAACCCACCCACCCTTAAGAGCATCAATCATTGCACAAAATACCCAACACGTGTGACATGCGCATCATTTTCATACAACAGCATACAAATCCTTCCATTAAAAGGACCATTTGTTAAAGTGAGAAAACTATAGCAGTTTTCCGTTTAGTTGACAGGAAAACCGGTAAAATTTTGCTAGAAAAAATGTGCTCAAAGATGTTTCCACTGGAAAAGCTTTGCATGTTAAAATTATAAAAGCTTTTAATTCAACAAGCCAAAGTTATCAGTAATATTTTAAGTTTCTCTAGAGTACACAATTTCCTGAACGGCACGAAAATAATAATTTTTAATCATTTAAAAAAAGAAAAAGATATGATTCCGAAATCTTTCGATTCCATTTTAGGATAAATAAAGCGTGAATCCAAGTTTGGCAAAGTAAGCCTCTCTACTCATAGGTTAAAAACGCGTATACATATGTATGTATATAAGTGGGCAATGATTACAAGGCCTACATTTTGCTACCTTTCCTACATATTCAACATTATTTTGAACACATTTCTGTTTAAATTATTTAAATACCCACTTTTCATACGGACACTAAGATCAAATGAGGCTTGATGAACTCAAAAATGCACGCTATAGTTACTACGGGAAGAATACGTTTTTAACACAGTGATAGCACAAGAAGCCGCCGTAGGTAGTCTGTTGTCTTATTAGACGTAAGGTCGCGTTTCAAACCCCAGGTCAGACATCAAAACCGAAAAGGAAAAAATATTTTTTCGGCGACTTCCTCTCAGCAGATTTCTGGCAAAAACTCCGAGAGTAAATAAAATTGCCATGAAAAGTTTATAAAAAATCAACTTTAAACTGTAGCTCCCGCCACTCATGTATAAAAATTAATACACACAACATAAGTGGCGTGAGAAGCTAGGCCGTAATCCTGACTAAAGGGTTGTAATAGCCAATTATGTATGTATGTATATTGCACAACTGCTCTCACTCGTCTAAAAAATCACCTAAGAAAGGGAGATACCACAGTTCCTTGCTCTACAAAACACGTAATATTTTCAAAGATAAGTAATGGCAAACTTATACCTATTAATTCATTTCTTATTGCAATGCATTTAAAGATTAAGAATATAGTTTCGGCGTTGAAATATTTCAGATTCCTTCATCCATCCTTTTGAAAAATTCACGGACCCAAGGACGCGATTAGACTGATTAGATTAATGCTCATTCTGTGTTTCAAGTGTTTCAATAAGATACACACAAATATTTGGTCCAAGAAACCTTACACCACTTATGTTGTGTGTGTTAATTTTATACAAGAGTGGCGGGACCTACAGTTTAAAGACGATTCCGAACGACAGATTTTCTTGAGAAACTTTTCGTGGCAATTTTATTTTTCTCTGAGAGTGTTTGCCAGACATCTGCTGAGAGGAAGTCGCCGAAGAAGTCTTTTTTCAAATTTCGTTTTGATGTCTGACCTGGGGTTTAAACCGTATCCTCATGTCTAATAAGCCAACACACTACCTACTAGACTACGGCGACTTCAAAATTCTTCTTCTTCTTTGTGCAGTATTCTACTGCATATTCCTGTTTGCAATATCTGCTTTAATCGCTGTCGGATTGGGATCTTTAAGAATGTTCGAATTTCTCTGCACAACTTTGGTACTGTAATTATATATGTAAGGCTTTCGTTGCATGTATATTATATACATACATGAGATGCAAAATAGTTGCTCATAATTGATTGTCATGATAGCGATACCGGTTAGAAAAAAAATAAATTAAATATATTTCTTATTTAATTAGGACTATACTTCACAGGATTATTGCTCTAGTCAATCTTCAGTAACCTTCATTGCAACGAAACAACCCGCTTTTTGAAGGGAATGGTATTTGAGGAAGAAATGTTTACGCGCTCTAACGACAACATCATAGTTTGTGTTTCGGGGAATTCATACAACAATCTCTATGAGTCTCATCACACCTCAACACAAGCTTGAAAAAACGATATTTTCGGTGTTTTGAGTGTGGTGGTGAGAGGCTTCCGAATGACAAGAAGTTGTCGTATTAATCGGCGAATTTTTAACTGAATGGAATCGTTTTAATTGCGTAACTATATTTTAATTAAAATGTAAAAATAATTGATTCACATTTACTACACCATTTTGGAAAACATGTTGGAAACATATTCATTATATAATTCTTTAATTCTAATAGCTCGTCTGTTAAATCGGTATATATAGATGGACGGCATAATACTTAATCGTTTAAATCGAATTTATATTTTGCTTTTCAGAAAATATTTTGGCCAATAATTTAACATATAATCGTACTTTATTAATTTATTATTGATTTCTACAATAAATTTCTTGTCATCTAAACTAGTTTCACTGGCTTATATTAACTTACTGCTATTTATAGTCGCGATAATATTGTAAGTAATGTTGACTTACTAGGTGTTGACTTGAGGTTGTTCGAGAGTTCAATCCTCAACTGTAAATTAGGTTGGGTTAGATTGGAGTGGTGGCTTTGACACCAGTGTCTGTACTGATCACGTTCTGCCAAACCAGGGAAGAAGAAAAAGGTGGTCAGCATAACGGTTGCACATTTAAAGCACGAGTACCCCACGCTGGAAGTCAGCCCGAAAGTTTAATAAACGAAGCTATATACTTGACATCAATTGATGATAGCTTCGTCAAGCTGACACGGATTGAAGAACCAAACAACCTATATCTACACCTCGCAAGAGATGAGCATTGACAAAGAAAGTGGATCTCCTCTTCCTCAGCGGATCTGCACCCACGTCAGAAGTCGTTGGATGGGAGCTGCATTCTATTCGCGTGTCTTCCCATTACACAATGACCTGTAAACATGGCCACTGTGATCGAGATGACTTTACGACCAAATCCAAGTAACTAGTTGGAGCGCCTTCTATCAATCGAGGGCCAAGTGATCCTAGCGGGGTAGCAGGACTGCTCATTAACCCAGGATAAGTTGGCGTCTCTAAAGAATCCAACCTATGCTCCAAGTCGATTGAGGAGGATTCCGCAAGTAGTGCACCAGTCCTGGCGAGCTCGTCGGCTCTGCAGTTTCCCGGAATATTACTGTGCCCTGGAACCCAGATAAGTGTGACACTGAAGTGCACAGAAAGAAGGTCGTGACAGCGGCGACATTTCCTGACGATCCTGAAGTTATTCACAACAATCGACAGAGATCTTATGGCAGCCTGACTATCAGAAAAGATCGAGATACGGGTAAAAGGAACACCGTTGACGAGGATCCATTGAGCAGCCCGGTAGATGGCCGTTACTTCCGCCTGAAACACGCAACCTCAGCTGTAAAAAAAGGAGAAAAAAGTACTTCTTCCTGCTGGCAAAAGCTTGTGAGTGTAAACTAACAGCCATGAAAAATCTGTAGTTTAGCCACTCATAGATAAAATAACGCACAGAATATGGATGATGTAAAAAGTCATGCTATAATATTGACTAACGGACTGTAATATTCAAATTGTAACTTCCAGCTAATTATCAGTTTATTAAACGAACTTTTAACTTCTCTCCTTTTGCCAATTTGCATTACACACTCTATATTTGTATGCATGTATGTATTATGTTCGTATTCAATAATCTCTGTGTGAATAAAGTTTTGACTGAAGATCATAACATTAATTTGCAGAATTTTACTCGATCAAATTATCAATTTGTTCTGTAATCTTTTCCGGTTCAAAACGTTTTTAACGTTCTTTTTTTAGTAGAATAATAATTATTCAATTTTGCTTTTTTTGTTTGGGTGTTCGTTTGTTTATAAAGTTTAATAAATTGCAGCATTTAAAATATCATTAAATATTTTATTATAACTGTAATTAATAATAATCACATTTGTTCCCATTGTACTTTACATTTTTACATGATATCTTTAGATTTGTACGTTCCTCCCATTCGTACAACGTGAATGCAAAAATACTGTAACACTCGAACGCTCATAAAACTTGAATTCAATTTTCTATCGTTTAAAGTTTAAAGTTAACCAGTGAGCCAACGTATAGACGCTTGTAATTACGCCGCAACGGTTGTTGAATATTTTTTAAATAACAAAATGGCGATTTACGAATAGCAATATTGCTTGGTTGGTTAGAATTTTTTAAAAATATTGAAATTTATTTCATTTCTAGTCTGTAGGTATCTAATTCAGCTGCTGTTCGTCATTTTTTTTTTTTTAATATTTGTACGTACGTACTTACGTACGAGTATTATAAGTGAAGCAATATTTTCACTGTTCAAAACCGTGGTAACGCTGTAGCAAGTGTCGTAAATGTTTAATGTCATTAGTTAGATTCCGATAAAAAAAAATAGAAAAAACATTTTTTGTTTTTGTTTAGAATTTTTAATATTTAAAAAAATGAAATTGTTGTGTACAACTTTGAAGATATGTCTAAAGATAGATTATGTACGTGTGAACGGTTGGATAGCCCTGCCATGCAAACACACTAGTACGTTGGTATTTAAGTTTAGTCCATCTACTGCTGTGGTAAACGGTTGAAAAGATTTGCCAAATAGTTACATACCTATTAAAAAAGCGATATTTAATTTAAAATAAAAGCCCGCTGAACGGATACTACTTCGCAGTACATATTTGTTAATTTTTAAAGTTTCCCCGAAGTATTGTGTAATTTTTTGACATTGCTCAGATGTAATATACAGAAACCCGATTATAGAGAAATTCGCCAACGAACTTACAAGTATATATGTACGATGAGACTCGATTTTCAGATTTGTTTGGTTGTCATCTCATTATTACCATTGCACACTTCCATTGCGACGGAAAACAATTTAAACTTAATACAGCGTTAAAAATGTATGTTAAAAATAAAACCGTTTTCTTGGAAGACGCTTTTATAGAACTTGTTATGTGTTCACATCAGGATGATTTATTTTTTTTTTTTTTGTTCAAGTGGTTGAATTTTTTTTTTTTATATCAGTCATATATATGTTACTCCACTAGAGAGCATTGGCGATTAATGGGAAAGTGAAGCGTTCGAAAGACGCGTATTTTTGACACAGCCAAACCTTTCCTAAATCCTGGCAGCCCCATCACTAGGATCGGACGCTATAGCCTAATAATCTGTACGTCTTCAATAACTCTTATTACCGAAACCAATACAAGAAAGAGAAATAATTTCAGTTATAGACACGGGCTTAGTGGGAAGACTTAATTGGTATGGTAATTTGAATCCAAAATTGAAAAGCTTTTTAAATGGTTGCAAAAAGCGCAAGCTTTGCCGGCATTTGATTTATGTATGTATGTCATCTATTTGCTTCGTCAATAGGTTAGAGTGATCTACCTTCTGTAGTCTTTTTACATTTGTCATACCTTTCCACAGATTATACTCATAAATATCATACTTTAAATAGCATTCAACAGACTTATTTTGAAATTGCTTAAGCGTCAGTTTCTACTGCCTGTGGCAATGTTTAAATATCTCTTAACTGGACAGTGATATGTCTCCTGACTTTTTTTGCGCAGTTCTCTTTTATTGACAATTAGAGCGTCAGTTTCTATTGGTATATCATTGTGTCTAGAAAATATGAAATCTTTTGTGAATCAATCGGTTTTGTAAACATCTACATTCCCTCAACCGTTTTGTCCTTGAAGCCCGCGTATGATGTTTAGAGTTACAGTCAACTTCGACGATAAATTTCTGTCAAAATATGTCAAAATAATGTAGCATCAGGTTAAAACGTGATGCAAAATAAATTTAATAAAAATTTCCAACATATTTTGTTGGCACTGAATGTTTACCTTAAATTCTATTAAAAATCATTGAAAATATCATCGAAGACTCAAAAGATAGATATCGCACTAGAGAATAGTTAAAATGCATCCAAAATGGAAAGTTTTAATCTCTCTTAAAAAAATTGGTTCAAAAGATAAGAGAATTTTGATATACCAACGTTTCTAGTATATTATTAATTGTATTTCTTCCACTGTATTAAATTTCTCGCAGTTAAAGTTGTATATTCATCGCTTATAACACATAGTAAATGAACATCATATACACATCTGGACGTATGTATCTTTTTTCTACTTCACGACAGCTGACAAGCGTTTATCATCATCAAATTGAGATGAAGATTAAGAAATAAAAATAACACGAACAACATTAAGTGGAGATGAAGGAATAGAGACACAAAGTACACACTTTGCATCCATCGTATTAGAGTATGCATTTAGATCAATAAAATTTAGTAATTGAAAGAACAATTCTAATTGCCAGCCCAATTACTATGTTTTGTACTGTCTGGAATGCAAGGATGAGTCAATAAAACTAAGATGATCTTAATTTTCGATTTCTTAATGACAAAAGTTGAATTAATTGAGTCCTTTAGATTTTGTTTGAATTCCATTGATTTAAAACTATACTTTGGTATGAAAAGTAGATTGCAGAAAATGAAGTTCATTTAAAAACAGGAAAACTCCATGAGTTACCCCACAGCCTTATTCAATTTGCTCCATACTCTTCGTATCTATCGCGGAATTACTCACAAAACATCTGAAAAACAAATCCAATTTCATGATCTTGACAAATTATAATCAAAGTCTGTATGTGTTAAACAATGAAGTGATTTTTTAATAATAAAATCCGTAATTCATTTCAAAAGCCGCCCACTCACTATCACCTTTACTCTCGTATAAATAGATTCCGATTAAAACTCTGTTACAACTAAATTCTTTCAACGTAACAACCGTGGTCTAGTAGCTGGCGTGTTGGCTTATTAGTCGTGAGGCCTCGCTTCAAACGCCAGGTCAGACATTTTCAACAAAACGAAATATGACAAAATATTTCTGCAACGACTCCCTCTCAGCAGATTTCCGGCAAAAACTCTGAGAATAAATAAAAAATGCCATGAAAAGTTTCCCAAAAATTTGTCGTTTGGAGTCGACTTTAAACTGTAGGTCCCATCACTCATGTATAAAAATTTACGCACACAACATAAGGGGAATGAGAAACTAGGTCGTAATCCTGACTAAAGGGACGGTTGAGATATAGAATAACACTTTCAGATTACAAATCAGGTCAAACAATGTTGCTCTGGCATTAGGTATTCCGCGCACTCATTATCACCTTTACTTTCGTATATATTGATTCTGATTACAACTTACTTACAGCTAAATTCTTTCAACCTAACAACGGTGGTCTAACTAGGTCGTAATCCTGACTAAAGGGTTGTAATGACCAATTATGTTATGTATGTATTGATATTGACATTGGCGTGTTCGATCCACTGTAATCTTATTTGGATACATTTTACTGTATTAAATCCAATTTTATATAAAATTTTTCTTGAGTTATAATTTTTGTAACAAAATCAGTTGTCAACCACATCGTTATCAATAAGATTATTTTTATTTCTCTCAAGTTTCTATGATTTTCGGCAAAAACTAATGCAATTATAGTCAAATTTTCATAAAATTCTGCAAAATAGTAAGTGAATACAGCGGCAAGTGAATACAGTAGTAAGAGAATGCAGTGCAGTAATCTATTAACCGCAATATAATAAGAAATAATAACAACAACGTTTTAATGTCTCATTTTATTCCACATTTTCTTTTTCCTGTAACAATAACAACAACAAAAATTAAAAAAATAAATTAATTAATTAAAAACTGCTCTTATGTTGCATGCTTCTAAATTAAAATCAAAAAGGAACAAAAAAAAAGTGAATTAAAAATTGTAATCAAAAGATTAATTATTTAACACACTATCGAAACAACAGCATAAAATTCAAATAAAATAATAAATTAATGGTCAGAATAAAAAAAAGAACAAAAAGAACAAAAAAACTAAAATAAATGAGATCTTAAGCAAATACGGCGTTTTTATTTTTTCTGAATCAAATACCAGTCAAGTATTTAAAATAAGTATAAAACAAAAGCAATACAAAAAAATGACTACGACAACAACCAACAACAACAACACTAGTAGTAAAAGAAAAAAGAACAGGAATAACACAAGTAGCCAACAACTCGATTTCAGTAAATTATTTTAAATTGTCTTATAATGTAAATTAATTTTTCATAAAATTTAGTTTATATTTTTTTAATGTTGTTGTTATTGTTGTTGTTGTTGTTGCTCTTAAAACTATACATAGATGTCTGTATGTATATGTATGTATGGAGTTGCTGCGCCTGCTGCAGTTGCTGATGCCCATGATGTCGCTGATGTTGTTTGTTGCTTTAAACAACCGCCACTGCATGTTCGTTACTTTTTCTGAAAATCGAAAACAAGTTAAAAGTCTGTATACGACGTTTGTCTTCAAGATAATACAGGGCCGGTGGATAAATCTTAAATTATTTTTCATTAAATGAGGCCTTAAGAAACTTTTCAACAAGTACTTCTCAACAACTACGATAATTTTGATCGGATTTTATAAAACGCAGTGTGAATCTCTTCACAAGATAATGCATATTCGCAATATCACAACTTATTTCGTATTTTTTATTAAAAAAAAAATTTTTTTTAAAAATTTTTTAACTAAAAATTGCAATTGGCTAAGCTTGTAAAAATATGAAAAAAATAATATTTTCCAAGTTTACCCGATCAAAACTCATAATATGTATTTTTGAATCATATATTTATGTATACCGTTTTAAAGGCTCATCTCTCTCCTTTCTAAAAATAACTTTGGATTTTTAAAATATGTTCAGTCATATTTGTGTAATCAATAATTTTATGTGATAACATAAAAAAACAATTTTTATCAAATAAAACAAGTTTGGAGTGTTCGAGAAAAATAAAAAAGTATTTTTGAGTTCTGCTCAACCTGGTGAATAACTTAGACTATGTACATGTTACTCGGGTGTATTTTCACTGTCGCACCGTGTAATTGGTCATTACAGCCCTTCAGACAGGATTACGACATAGCTTCTCACACCACTTTTGTTGTGTGTGTTAATTTTATACATGAGTGGTGGAACCTACAGTTTAAAGTCGACTCCGAACGACAGATTTTTGAGAAACTTTTCATGGCAATTTTATTTACTCTCAGAGTTTTTGCCAGAAATCTGCTGTTTTGTTTTGATGTCGGACCCACGATTTGAACCTTGGCCTTACATCTAATAAGCCAACACACTACCTACTAGACTACGGCGACTAATGTAATAATATTACAATACACACTTCTGTTCCTTCCACATACATATACATATATGTCTGTGTCATATATGAAGCGTATACTGTACGGGAGATGGTCAAAAATAGGTCTATCAAACTACAAAGAGGACAAAGAATAGATGAAGATTCTAAAGTACACAAAGACGTAAACACACTTTCCTTTCATATATGCTTTGTTACATTTCCACTACATATTGCGTTTTCACAAATCAAAAATCCAAAAAAAAATGTTTTTTAATATAAAAATATGAACAAAAATGGACAATTAAATTCAAATAATTTTAGGAAATGGATAGGATAGTTCCGGATTTACCAAACGAATGAATAAAGCAGATAAAATTGTTAATAAAAATGCTAAAAATTACATGAAAATGTTAAAGTACGAAAAGCTTTAATTTAAAACCATTGCACCCTCTATTGTCACTTCAGTTGTATCGCTGGAAGGGAAGGGTATTTCGAATCTGCAAACATAAACACCGTTCTAAAAAAAAAATTAAGTTGTAGTTTAAAGGCCCTATTACTGTTGCACCCGAAAGTACATCATCAAACAATCTAATGTGAGACTAATAAAGGCGCATGTGAGTGGGAATACTGGAACTTCTTAATTTTTCATTATACAGCCTCCAAAATGTTGCAGAGATTTTTTTCTGCCTCATTCAAACTCGTACAACTCAACTGATTGTTTCTTTTTCAAAAGGAACTCCTTTTATGGCTCTATGCTAAATTAAAAGAAATTTATCAATTTTGCTAATTTTGTTTTTTACGTGTTTTTCTTTTACTTTTTACGATACACTTACAATTTCCACGCAGAAAACGTTCGTAAGAAAACAAAACCAAAAACGACTCACTTTCAAACTCAGCACACTCTACGAAATGACTGCGTGAACAGCTTAAATTGAAAAATATTAACCAAACTGCCACGGCAGTAATAACAACAAAAGCAATAACAAATAAAACAACTTTTTATTCTAAAGTATCATATTTAAAGTCTACAGTCAGACTTAAAAAACCGATAAACGAGTAGCTGCTGTACCAGCAACGCACACATAATCACCTTAAATCTCAGCTTTATGTGTTTGGTCTGCTTTAAGTTTCTTTCCGTTTCAGTTTGGCTTCAGTTCAGTTCAGTTTTCTTCATTTTCTCCGGTTCATCTTCAAAATAAATTATTTTCGCTGCACTGCAACGCTTTTATTCATTAATTTATACGCTTTGCTGAGTATATCCATCAATGAAATGTATTTTCACATTTGCCAGGAGTTACATGCTTCTCTTCTCTCTTATCCCCTCCTCTTGTTTTTCTTTTTTTTTTGTATTATTTCTCTTTTAAATGATTACGGGTGGAGCTGTTATTTTTTAAAAATGCTTCCTGATTCCCTTTGCATTTTACTCGTACGTTTAAAGAAAATTAATCTCAAAATGAAATTTCGCTTGAAGAACATGTGTAAACGATCTTTCCCTGATACTTTGTTTTTTTCGCTACAGAACCAAACAAAAGATGCATTTCGATCGGTGGATAAGAATTTTATTTAATAGAAAATATTTTAAACGTTGTCACGCAACAAACCAGAAAATCAAGCGTCGATTGGAGAACGTCTTTGACTTCCAAAGGACGAAGTCAAAATCAATAAAAAGGCAAAGGGATACACATTCACGTCCTCAAAATAAATTGAATTGTTGTCCTAATCATAATCAATTATCAGCTGCACAATTTCTACGCACATTTTGCAATTGGTAAATCTTATTTCACTTTTTTGTTGTTATTATGATTAAGACAGAAAGATTTGTGATGTCCACGAAACTAAACTTTTTCGAAATTATTTTGCAAAGTCATCATAACCATTATGAACAGTTTTCTTTCAGCACTCTCTCTGTATGGAAGCAATATGCAGTATCAATGTATGATTTATAGAGAATTAATCTCTAATTTAATTTCATTTGATTTAATTTCTATTTGTTCTGAACTTTTTCTTGTCTTAATTAATTTTTATTAAAATGTTAATAAACTTCATAATTTGTAAAATGATGTGACCTATGACCTCAGATTTATCGTGTTCATAGGCGATGAAATATATTTTGATTGTGTTGAAAATCATCGAAATTTAATCCTATTCCACTTCGTTGATGTTCCAACCGTATAATGACCACAGAAATATTGCAAAGTGCACTAAGAAACGCTTCGAAGATATTGTTACAAAAATGGAAATGGTGTTTTGCTATGCTATTTAGGTAGCCATATAAAAGGCAAGGCAAAGCAAAGCAGGCAACAAGTTAATAAAAGTTCAGTCAGTCTTGTTGGAAGACGTGGTGCGTTTAAAGAGAGTAATCGTGGTTTGAAGATCTCCGTTACAAAGGTCAGTCGAGTAATTATCTATGAATTGTTATTGTTTATGCAAAAGAGTGGAAAGAGGAATAACAAATTAAGCAATTGTTGTTGTTTACATCAAGTTGTGAACAGTTTCACACAGAATTGCGCCAACAATAAAGAATTTAATTAAAACTAAACGCAAATGTATTTTTATTTTTATTTGCAATCATATTTTAAACGTTTTTAAAAGGCAATATCAATATCAATCGATAAGAATATACTGGCACGCACTGTCTACACATCCAAATCAGATGGAGAAGATATGAAATATAGTAAATACGATATTATATGTGAAAAATAATAAGGACACCAATGTGACTCATGAGAAAGGAGATTGTAAAGTGATGAAATTGTTGATAAGTAATCTATCAAATCTAATATTGTTCTAGAATGTTTAAAATATTTTCGAGACTCCGTTGTCATTATCATGTATCCTGAATTGATTTTTAAAGCTTATAACAATTTTTTCTGATTGGAATCAGATAAATTTCTCCTCAAACTTAATCTCCTTTCTCATGAGTCACATTGGTGTCCTTATTATTTTTCACTTCTCCCACTTTCCACTTTATATCCAACATATTATATACATGCGTCTTTATTCTGTCCCTCCTAAGGAGGTTCCTTGGAATATTCATTCTTGCGTTTACCTTACGAGTTCGTACTACTGTTGAATCTTTGCATCGGTCTTCTGTGCGTTCGATTATTTCTCGGTTGTCTGTTTAATTACTAAAGCCCATAAAAGGACAGTTGATTTCAATGTTTTCTCGTCTTTGAGTTCTATTCCAGTCAAATCGTCCATGCCAGTGGACGTTTGTATTCCTTCGTTGGTAGTTCGTTGGAGAATACTGTGTTTGATTTTGTTGCTTTTCAGCCATGATAATCCTAGATTCAGAGTAATTAGGTTTTTTAAGGGAGTTAGATTGTAGTAGATTGTGACTGGGTTAATTCAGTAAAGATGAAAGGTTATTGGTCTAACCTAAATAAATACGATTTCATATCATTTCCGATGGGAAAAATAAAATCATATTTCAATTTATTCATTTGACATTTTCCTTTCGTTTTTTGAGTTAAAAGGAAAAATTTTTTTGATATAATTAAGTAGGACCTTAGGTATGAATTGTCTTTCCAATTTCAGATCTCAAATATCGCCATAAAATTTAAAGTACAAAAAATACTACCTAGTATGTCAACATGGTCACTGCGCTTCAGAATGTAATGGTAATGCCTCAGGACTTCAAACTGCTTAACCGGCTAAAAGAGGTAAGAACTTAGCTCCTTGATGAAACCAAGAATCGGACAGATTTCGAAACCATTAATCCTTATCTATGGCACACTGGAAGCGTTCTTAAAATCCGATTGAATGATATCCTTTCAGAATAGATAGGGCCTGAAGAGTGGTCTTCATACTCAAGCTGGGATGGTACTGCTCCAACACTTCTAAGTGTTGTAGACCCAATAGCTTTAATCACTCTTATTGAAAATCAAGACTCATTGCTATTATTCTATGCCAGAACTGCGATTGTAATCTGTCAACCAAGGGCCAATACGTAACAGTAAGAAGAGGTACATTATCCAACCCCGCAGTGATGCAATTGCCGATGCGAGTGGAGCATATCTTGTTTACATAAAAAGTTGGCCTAAAATAGAGTATTAGGGTGATGGTAGTTCTTAATTAAATATGGGGAACTGGATCTATACAGCAATGGAAGGATCTATCGTAACTCACGGATGCATTCTATTATGGGAATACCTTGGCAAGATGTCACACAATAATGAGATAGGTCAGTGGTACCGAGACTCAGTGGTATTCTAGATAACTGTGTGAATGAACAGGACAGATGTGGAACAACCATTGAACCTTTGGGAGAATTAGCTATATTGGTAACCTATTTGAAATCTCCAATCTTAACAATGACAATGACGTAAGAAATTTCGTTTATGCCGCATGAAGTCCAAATAATGCAGCAAATTTGTTCAAAGTTATATAGAGGGTACACGGAAAGTCTGTTTAAACTGCATGGCATTTCCCACAAAGTCTTTGTTGCTGCAATTGTTCATCGAATAGACTTCTGCAGGAGTTGCACTTGGGTACGTGCCCAGACATATGCCGCAGGAGAGGGAATCAGATAACCTCACGACCTGGTGAATATTGTCAGAGTAAGCGGCTTCACCGGATGCTCTGGATGGTTCTACAGCTAAGGGAGCTTACTTAGTGAGTTTATCCTTCCACGATGACTTATCGATTCCTTCCATAATTCAAGTGCTTTTATCTTCTCAAACGAAATCGATTCTGTCGACATGACTCCTTTTTATTCTCATTCAAATAGAAATGCGTAGTATAAGATAAACAAATGGAATGAAACTTAAACAGGAAAACCTTTTCAAACCACATGTAACACTGATGCAACGACTGAGTCGTAATTCCAGCTGGGAAGCTTAGGGACGAAAAAGAGCATCTTTTCGGCACAAGATATCAACCGATAGAGAAATAAAATGTCAATAAGCGAGTGCATTCCAGATTATGCAACACATGCAGCCTAGTTACGCACATATTGTTGCATGACTACGTCTCCTTTACGAGTACAAGTAAGAGGGTATCAATTGCATTTGTCCGTATGTTTCGATATGTATGTTCATACATACTCGTGCATACATATGTAAATGAACTCTTTAAATACGATTTCTTGAATGGTGTCTGTAGAAAACAGTCCGGGAAGAATAAATGAAAATGCAATTCTGATTTAAGTCTGCAGTGTTGTTATCTTTGAAGTTTTTTCTTTTTTTTTTTTTGCAATTGTTGCTGTTGTTGTGTTCTTTCATCCCAATGATGTTTTCATATAAAATGTACAAAATTTTACTACTGCTGTTAAAGGCGGCCACCAATTGATGCAACACAACTCGATATGTGAGTCGGTCTTCTGGTATGACAAGGCATTGAGTAGAAATGAATTGAAACAAGATGAAGACAAAAATAAAAACCAGCAACAGATTGAAATGATGACTTGAAACAAGATGACTGACTATCCTTTCAGTTGTTTTCATTTCCTTCAATATAATATGGTTGGTTCGTTGCTTTAGTCCGTTCGCTGTTTGACTGTGCGTTTGGCTGCTATTTTTTTTTCTTTCAATATTAAAAAAAAGAGCTGCTGTAATGCTGATGAGTTTTTCTATATGAAATGTTGTTGGCTCAATATCCTCCTTTATTTGTTGGTTTAAGAAGTAGGCGATCAGCAATAAACATGGCACATTGGAAAGTTGTTGGCTTTTGTTGGCTTGATGTTCAGATTGCATGTTTTTCTTTTTCGATTTCGTATACGAGCATCAGCCGACAATCTCTTTTTCAATGCCGCATGTTCTTAATTTATTTGTTTAATTGGAAGAATTTATTCAACCCCCCTATGCAACAAGAACATCATTTCGGTTGTATCTCGTTATTTTCTTTAATTTTTATTGAAATAATTTTTTTTTTTTTTTTTGCTTTTATGCCTTACTACTGCGCTTGTTTTTGTTTTTGTTGCCACTATGGATTTCATGTTGCGCCTGAGACATGGCAGCCAGCAATTTTTGGAACCAATACTAATGCTGGTAACATGATGGCGCCGATTTCTATTTTCGATTACTGAGTTATTATTGGATGAATACCTCGATTAACTTGTTGCGTTGGGTTAGAAAAATTTTAAAATTTTATTACAAATTCTTTAGAAAGCTTTTCACGAGTTCTATGCATTGAATTCAATCAATTTTCCATCTGAATATCTCTTCTTTGAAGTATCGGGTGATGGTCCACCGGTTTAAATTTAACTTAATTACTTACTTACTTAATTGGCCATAACAACCCGATTAACGGATTTCGGCCTGCCGCAACACATCCTTCCAGACGCCTCTGCTTCTTGCGCGCCTACGCCAGTTGGTCACACCAATCGATGACAGGGCTTCCTCGATTTGGTCCTTGCAATGGATAGAAGGTCGTACTCTTCGCCGACTTCCGCAGATCCCCGCATCAAATACCCATCTCGCTGGAGCATCCTTCTCCATTCGAACGACATGGCCGAGCCAGCGCCGCTGGATGTTAATACGCTGTACAACGTCCATGTCGTTGAGGAGCTCATACAGCTCACTATTGTATCGGATGCGGAAATCATCGCTAACTTGTACTGGACCGAAGATCTTACGCAATACTTTTCTCTCGAACACTCTCAAGGCTGTTGCATCAGTACTTAATAGGGTCCATGCCTCTGCGCCATAAAGAAGCACGGGTAGGATGAGTGTCTTGCAGAGTGTTAGTTTTGTCGTACGAGAGAGGTCTCTGCTACTCAATTGCCTATTGAGAACATAGTAGCACCTGTTGGCAAGAGTGATCCTGCGCTTGATCTAGAGACTGACATAAGATAGATGAATTCCTTGACCGTATCAAAAGTATAGTTATCGGCCGTAATCTGAGAATCAATACGCCGCGCGTCTCTACTCGTCGATAACATATACTTTGTTTTGCCCTCATTTACTGCCAAACCCATCTTAGTAGACTCGCGTTCAATAGCTCTAAAGGCAGCAGTAACATCTCGCTTCCTACGCCCTAAGCGGTTATTTCGAATCTGGCAGTACTTATGTTACTCTCTTCTGTCATAAAATTCTGTATATTATCTCCACTGAATGTAACGAATCGTTGGGATTTATTGGTCCAACGAGAAAATGCACGATGATGTCGATTTTGCCAAGAAAAAAAAAATAAATCATCTCTTCGGATGAAGCTCATTTTCATTTTGGTGGTGTAGGCCAATCCACACGTGGTATTTCAGAAGCCAATGTACCCATTACGAGTGACTGTTTGGTGCGGGTCATTATGGTCAATGGAGACACCTATCGCATCATGATAACTGAATCTTTTGTACTCGTTCTTCATGGTTTTGATGTAAATGATGTTTGGTTTCTACAGGATGTTGCAACTTTCTTCGCAACTCATGCCACAATCGATTTATTGCGTCAAACGTTTGATAGCCTTTTAATTAGCAGAAATGCTAATGTCAATTGGCCGCCAATAAGCTGCAATTTTTCAAAGTTATACTATGTTCTGTGGGGCGCCGTTAAAGAAAAGTTTTATGCCGACCAACCACAGACAATTGAGCATTTGAAGAGCAACATTCGTGATGCCATTGCCAAGACAACTACACAAAAGTGCACGAAAATTTATTCGATCGAATGAATTACTGTAACGCCAGCCGCGGCCGCCATATGAATGAAATAAGATTGCATTTCAAACCATAACAATTGTACTTCACAACTAAAGAATAAGTATGGCAAAACTTTTAACCGTTTCTGTTTTATTGCATTTTTAAATTTAAACTTTTAGATGGTCCACCCTTTACAAAATAGGGACAACTAAATACTAACAAATGTTAATAACACGATATCCTTCTGGCGCGGAATGTAACTGAACAATACAATGTGGATCTTATGAGGTGCGTAAGGTTAATTTTATTTATTTTAAATTGAATAAATCAGACCGCCTGAATTTCACTCTCTTTATTGCTTATGCAGGCATCGTCGGGTCTTATTAATCCTTTAACTTTTAAGAATAACTTGAAGGCCAGAAGCGATAGAATAGAAAGTGAAAGTAAGAAAACCCACCATCCTATGCTGTGATTATTGGACTTTCTCAGGAAGGCAGGTTGATTTAATGCGACCTCGACGGTAGGATATCGTTGAACCATAAGTTTGATCCCGTAGTAAAAATTGTTGATTATATAATCGTGACCATTTAGATTAGAAGCTTTTTGAAAACACTATTTAAAATACAAGAAAAATAATTTTATTTAAAAATTTAATTTAAATTTTTAATAATGTTGCTCTGTTCCATCTGTTCCATTTGTTTCTTTCTTGTATTCGTTGAATTTAACGTGGTTTTTTTAAATTTAAACAAATTTTGTTTCGGATCCTTGAATTTCAAATCACGAACTAAATCTCCATAAAAGATGAAGACACGTTCATTGCTAAAAATTTTCTTTTTTTACTTTTTAATATCGAAGTGAAACCATACCAACAATAATTCTTATATTATTAATGATAACAACAACAAACTCAAATGGTAAACCAATCTGTGAAAAAAGAATAAAAGCGCAGAATAAAACATTCAGCGTTAAACTTAGAAAAGAAAAATCCAATAAAAATTAAAACGAATACGTTTGGAAAATAATAATACTGCACTGATTATACGATGGTCGAAGAAGGTTTCGGGGAAGGTGTATAACGCACTGTAACAACGATGATTTAACGCACAAAACGTCACTATTGAATACAAATCACAGAATCCACAGAAAAAAAATTGTTACAATGTCAGGCCAATAATCTGCTCTGTGAGTTGAGGGCGAATAAAATAGAATCCAGAGAAAGGCTTTCCTAGCTAACAACAACAGCAGCATCAAAAAAAATAAAATTTTTTTTAAAAGGACAACACATCTCAGCCACAAGCAAACACAACAAGAAAAATCAAACAAACACTTGCACACATTCATTCATACATAAAAACAAGGGTACATTTAAGCAACAACTACCTGTTTACATACGTAGTTTCATTCCTTTTTTTATACTCTCGCTCTTCTCTCTTGTGAAAAAAAAAACTGCAAAAAATATCATTTACTTTGTTCTTTTTGTTGTTGTTTTTTATTTGCAACAACTATATGCATATGTATGTATGTCGGAAACAAACGGTATATCGTTGCGATTCATTTGCTCGTTTTTTGTTTGACGTCCAACAACAACCGAACAGTGAAAGAGATTCATTACATTTTAACACCCCAAACCATCAATCTGTTTTCATCCACTATGGGCGGAGTCACATGAAGTTTGCCCCAGAAAATTCAGGAACGAAAGAGAACACCACACGTCAGCAAATAATGCCAACTCACTTACTCTTTTGGCAACAAATCATAGAAACCCCGGCATAATGATTAAGAATTTTCGAATTCGAGTAATTTCCTCAATGACAAAGGGAAAGAAAGATAATGAAAGAGAGAGAGAGAGAGAGTAAATTGCTTAAATTGTTGTTTCATGATTGGGGGGAAACCAAGTGTTGTAGCGATTTTGGTTAAACCGGCTTTTTTCTCCATTCGCACTGAATTAAACGTTAAAAGTTGCCCGCGTAAGGAAAGCTCTCCCACAAATGCAGTCAAAGGCGCTTAACGGGAATTAATAAATTTGACGTGTGTAAATTTAGCGTTTTTTGTTAAGACGATTAAAAAGAAAGCGGCATATCGCGTCGTCTTCAAATCAAAATAGTGCAAAAGGTTCATTAAAACATAAAATTCAAATATTGAATATAAATATAAATTATTATATATTATAAATTAAAATGCAAAATATTTAAAATATTGTAAAAAACCAACAAATAATTACAGAAAATAAAAAAAAATAAAAAATCGATAAAAAAAAAAGTTAAAATTATGGTAGAATTGTGCCGAAATATTTTAACAATAAATGAAAACTGAATGTGTGTTCAAACATAGGATGTGTACAATAAAGTAAGGAAACTATTCCATGTGAACAGATAAAAAATTAAAAAATCTTCGATATATTTTGTCTTAATTGCGAATTGAAAAGATTTCTTTCAATAACATACACATGTACAGAAATATAAAACCTAAAATTTTATTCAAATTAATTTTCATAATTGAATACGCGACGTATTAAGACTTTAATTTGCTCAAAGCATTCAAAACTTTATAAAAAGTGTTTGCCCTTTAACCACTTACATACATTCAGATGATTTTTCTAAAAACATAACAGCAATGCAACTAAAAATATCATCACCTTAAAATTTACAATAAAATAAAAACAGGATTAGATATCGAGAAATGCTGAAGTTCAGCAATATTGTATTGCCTTTGCTTCTATTAATACAATGAAATTGTAAATTAAACTGTACTAGATCGTGACAAGTTAATTTTTATATATCTGAACAACACTACGGGGGATACGGACTATTTATGCCATAAAGAGAAAATTAGATTTGAATCTGTTTAAAGTGAAAAACATTCCATAGGAAGGACACCTAAGCTACTGCCTATTTCCCTTTATATTAGTCGATCCACAGGCCAATCGTCTTCGAATGTGTTCTTCATGGCAGACACGAACTCCGCAAAAAAATATAGAATTTCTCTTTGAAATACAAACCACATTTCAATGGCGCTGTAGAGGTCGATTCACATAAATAGACTAAACTTAGGCTTTTTCAACTGACAGCAGAGATGAAATACACGTTTTCTTATGTGATATGTTTTATGTGTGTCAAAGTACTGATTGTATCAACCTGTTACTTTGTTACTTTGCTGTCAATTGAAAATATCAAACTACAACGTATGATACATTCCATGTGACTCAGACTTAATGAAGCATAAGAGTTGGATGTCGCGTTGTCCTTAGAAGAAATAAAATTCTTCCGTCCACTTCTCCAAACAATCAAAAAGACTAAAAATATTCTTCAAATGACTTGTCCACATACTATGAGAATTGTGTTCCATTTTCGGCAGAAATAAGTTGTATAAATAGCAAAGAGAAAATTTTCTTTCACCTCCCTAGGAAAATATGACACTTCTTCCAACAGTCGAACAATATGCCTCTAAGATCCCAATATTTTAACAAATGAGTGTATATTACAATCGATCCAATTATAACAACTATATTCGCAGATTGGAAGTCGCCGTGGTCTGGTAGGTAGTGCGTCGGCTTATTAGACGTGAGGCCTCGGTTCAAACCCCAGGTCAGGCATATCCAACTAACCGAAATATGAAAAAGTATTTCTAAGGCGACTTCCTCTCAGCAGATTTCTGGCAAAAACTCTGAAAGTAAATAAAATTGGCATAAATTGTATAATAAAAAGGAAGAAGAAAGATCATAAAAAATTAGGAACAGAGTTGAAGAACCTTATCCTGTGCTCATTCGAATGATATTCACTTAATGAATCCACCAACGAATCTGTGTAGAAATTTTTCAATAATAAAAATAACACGGTGCGACAATCAAAATACACACAGCTAATGACATAGTCTATTTAGGTTGTGAGTTTTGTTGAGTAGAACTCAAAAATATTTTTTTATATTTCTCGAACCCCACCAAACTTGTTTTATTTGACAACAACCGTATTTTTAATCTTTTAATACAAAAATATTGATTAATTGATTGAAAAGGGGAGAGATGAGTCTTTAAAACGGTATACATATACATATGTACATACGGTTCAAACTAACATGTTATGAGTTCTGATCGGGTAAACTCGGAAAATATGATTATTTTTCTCAGTTTTTCAAGTTTGGCCATTCATAATTGCAAAATTTAATTAAAAAAGGTAAAATAAGTGATGACATTCTGAAAGTGCATTATCTTGGGAAGAGATTGACACTTCGTTTGATAAAATCGGACAAAAATTACTGTAGTTATTATTTAAATACTATAAAAGTCATGTTATATTTTTTATCATATGTTTATGTTTCTTATCAAACGAACTTCAAAAATTTTCAAAACATCCTCCCTATTGTAAGAATGTTAAAATTTGTGACATTGGTTCAGATATAAATAAATTTGTGCTTAAAGTAAAGTTTTTGTCACATAAAACAAGTTTGAAGGGTTCAAGAAATATAAAAAACTCCCAACATTTAATATATCATTAGTTGGGTGTATTTCAATTTTTTTGTTTTTTATTTTGTCGCATAGTGTAATTTAATGTAAATTTTCTGAACCCTTTTTATTTTATTTCTGTTTACAAAACATAATTTTCAAATACATCCAAATAAGCTCAGAGTGACATTTTGATGGCATTATCGCTATTGATACACACCATTCGGTCTTGAATTTTAAAAATTATTTATTTTTTTATTTCTGCAGCAAACTTCAACTTCAACTACATTGAATAAATTCTTAAAGAAACTAATTTGAAAGAAAAGAAATAAGAATATTTGGAGAATAATTTTTAATGTTGAATTCCAAATCAGAAATGTGAAATGACAACTAATTAGTGGTAAGGAAAATGTCAAAATTTTTAACAGCAAGTACAGGTTTCATATATTTCCATCCATATTTGAGCTTTAAGTGTTGTTTTCAAAGGTATACAAAAAATTAACGAAATTTTCTCATTCAAAATTTATAAAATAAGTTGCAACCCATTCTGTGATGAATTAGAAGAACAAAACTTATTTCAAATCACCAAATTTTGAAAAATAATTGAACCTACAATAGACCGAAATTAATTGTGGAAAGTTTAATTTATTCACTCAAAGGCTGAAAGGAGAATAGTTTTCGTTACAAACATGAATTTTTATTATAATTATTTCTTTTTTAATTCTATTATTTTGTAAATACTTAATTATTTGCTTAAAGTTTGGTATTCCAAAACACAGACTGTTCGTATAAGCATTTGCTTTTCGAATTAAATTTTACTTTCCATTTACGAAATATGGAAACGAAAATAAATGGCGGAGACCTGTGTTATTCCGTTGCAAGCGAATTATAAAATGAAGTTTGAAGCTTATGAGACCACAAGTAGTTTCTCAAAACTGTAGGATTATAATTCAGTTACAGTGATCTGAGAAAAATTAAAGAAATTAATCGTGGGTAACCCGGACTATCAAGAGTTTGATTAAAAATGTACCATAGATCAGCAAAGAGTAGTAAAGAGATAAGTAGAATCGAATCATACTAATAATTTCTAATACTTATACGTATGACTTATTTTTATATCATGGAACCTCTACTCATATTCAAAGCTTGAAGTATTCATCACATTTATACTTAACAACACGTATGATGTTGTTGATTTCGACTCTACATAACTCAACATTTACAAGAATCACAAAATTAGTATGATTCGCGTACGAACACTAAAATACTCACTAAATGGTTGTGTGTTTGCTCTGCTTGCTGCTCTGTCTTTTTTATTTTTATGTAAATGCAACACCAACTAAGACTGTAAGTTTTGCTGCATGATTCGAGTCACTCGAATCATTTATAAGTATTTTTCTAAAGTTATGCACCTAAATGAGTAGGTTTATGAATCAAACATATTTCCAATGGTATGAGTTTGATGTTAACGTTATACGCATACTTACTGTGACCTGTACTTATAAGTCAACGTTGTAGTGAGTATGAATGAATGAGTCAGAGTAGTGAAATTTCAATATTGTTGACTCACTTACATATATTCAAAATTTCATGAGTGCTTATGAGTAGCTAAAAAACGATTCATTGCTGATCTCTGAAATTTACAAAAAAGGTTATAAAATGTAATGGCGGATCTATTTCTTTGTCTATTGTTGACCCAATTTTTTTGGATAAATAGTCCATTTTAACGTTGTCTATTTGCTGAAGAACTAAGATTGGGATGGGAATTCGTGCAATAATATGTACCAAACAATTTCGTCTGAAGTTTGAAACAGTGATTTAACCACAATCAAATACTTGTTATAGAGTAAACATCCTGCAATTCTGAAAGCTTTCCATTAAAAGCAGTTTATATCAAGGAAGCAGTAGAAGTCTACTTTTCTGTTTTGTGAGTACAAAATGCAATAATACCACATTTTTTGTCCAAAAGTTACATGAATACACCTTAAGCGAAATTTATTGCAAGGGCAAGTGAAGGAAAAGTAACTTCTGTTAGCTATAAGCAATAACTCTACACAACATGTTACCAAACTCAAGCTGAGGTTTGGCTAACGCAATACTGACGAACAAATTAGTGAATACAATATAATAATAATAATACAATAATAATAATACAATATAAATATAATAAGTGAATAGAAATAAAAATGTTCAGATCGTTGTGTCTGAAATATGATATAAAGCACGGTAGTGCTATATAGTTGGAATAAAGCCATAAAGTTTGTCAAACTTGATAGTTTTGAAAGGCGAACCTGTTGAATGGTTCTCAGTATATAATGGACTCAAATACTTCCAGCATAATCAAACGAACGGCAGTTACTGCAAACTCAAAACCTCAAATAAATTGAATGTTTTTAAAAAAGTGAAGATTGTAATCGTTTTCGTCTTTTATTTGTACAACAAAAATTGACATTGTTTCTGAACATACAAATAAGAAAAATGTCAAATTGGGAAAATCATAAATATTTAAAAACGATATGAAAACACAATGACAAACACTCAATTTCATTTAAACTTTTGGTTCTTCGTTTCGGAATTATTTTTTATTTATTATCTTATACGTGTGTTTGCTACTGACCAGGGTGCTCACTGGGTATCAAGATTACCAGATGCTTCCAGAATGAACATTAAAAGCAACTTTTAAAGTAATACGAAATTCGATTGGATAAACTTTTTGTGTTCGATCCATTACTCAACTATTGAGTTATAACTGTTAACAGTGGACTTTATGTGCAGCGAATAAAATTTGTTGATATCGCTTTGTAGTTGTCAAAGAGAATAAATGAATATTGAAATTATGTGAGGTTCTTTAAAATTGCAGTGATTTTCTTTTATAAGTAACTATAAACCCTTAAGAATCGCTCTATTATTGCTCTAAATCAAAGACATCATTTGACAGTTGATTAATTAAACAATTAATTTCAAACTGTTAATTACCGAATTAAAGAATTAAGCGTTTAAAAACGCCAAAAGTGCCACACTTTATCTAAAATTCTTGTCAAATATTGATACATTTAGTTCATGGAGGCTTAATTCAAATACAATGCCTTTTAATATTAAAAAGATTTGTTGTAATTGACAAAAAAAAAACATTTTAAATTGTCAATTGCATCGATCATTTTCACGACCCCTCGTAACACTTTAAAAATTAATGAAATATGAAAATACAAACACTGACGACGGAACCATACATTTTTTGTAAACAGAAGTGAATCAACAAAAACAAGATGTTAGAAATTTCCTTCAATATTACCTGACAATTTTATTACAAAAAGAAAGAAAATTCACTTGGGAAGAGGAAGAACTTTGGAAGAGAACACAAAATTCGAAAGATCAAACACGGATAGTGTACGTGTGACCATGTTCGAAAATAATTAAAGAGCGCACAAAAAGTAACGTTCTCTCTCTTTCAGTGTGTGTTTTGAAAAATTCGAACATCAGAAACAAGTTATTCACACACTGTATCCCTTCTATAAGCAAATTCACACGCATGTACAAATTCACACACACTTAAACACAAAACCGAACTATTCAATGGGCTCCCATATTCTAAAGTCAAGAAACATAAGAAAACCCATAAAAGAAGGAAAGAAAGACAAAGAGCAGAAGATAACTCATGGCCACCCCTTAAGTTTTTCGCACGAGTAAGAGGAACGGCATGTTTGACTAGCATGACATTGCAAGGTATTGACTGTCTTTGTTTGTTGTATTGAAGTTGAATTATTTTTTATTACAGTCTATTAAAAAAGTGAACTAATGTTTATTCTCTCTTACGCGTACATAACACCTCATAAATAACAACAATGGATCGGGATTGAAAGCTTTACTGTTTAGTTAATTTAGGGAGCTCTTGCTCTATGTTTTGGGGTATGTGTGTGAGTCGTTTCCGTTGCTGCTGTTGTTGTTGTTGTATTATTTGTTTTTTATTATTGATGCTCTTATATTTTTGATTTGTATTATAAGCGAGTAGTCAAAGTAAAACATTGGCGCTTTGAGCACGTATACGCGGGTAAAAAACGATAAAAAAGAAAGAAATAAAAAAGCAAACTAAGGAAAATTAAATCATCAATTTAATCAAATTTTGCAATAACTGCAGCAGCAGTAAGTAAATAAATCGCGAAAAAAAAGAGAGAAATGTGTTGTTGACAAACTATAAATAGAATGAAAAATAATAACAAAAAAAGAGGGTGAAATAAACGAACGAACAGTGAGTGCAATATTTTGTTTGATTTGAAAAGAAAAATGTGAATAAATTTGTAGACCGTCGAAAAGGCAGTCAATTAGTCAATCAGCTAGACAGTCAGAGCTGTACACACATGTTTAACAAAGTGTTTTAGTGTTTTATTGATGGCGATTAAAATGTATTTTTCTCGCTGATGAATGACCACAAATTTAGCATGAAATTTATGCCGATGATTTATGTTCCACATACACAAATGTATTCTTAACAACAACAAGTAATAAAAAAAAATTAAAACTAATTAATAAAATTTTTGATTTTTGTACTTCTGTAACATCAAAAGCAATGCTAATAAATTTTATTTAAGTGAATTAAACAAAAAAAAATATTCTTTTTGTGAAGCCCTAAACAAGTGCAATAAAAACAAAGCAAAACAAAATGAAATTATTTTAAGCATCTGCCCAAATTGCAAATTCAATAAATTAAAATCGTGAACCGAAAGAGCAATAAAAACCCCTAAAGGTCAAGGATTATGACCATAAAATTAAAACACCAGTGTCTCAACAGTAAATTATCATCGCTATTATCGCAATTGCAAAGTGCATGTGTTATATGACAATCTCTTTAGTACAGAGTATAAAAATGTTAACAAAACATTTTAAAAACTTGTCAACAGTACTGTGATTCAAATAAAATTTATGACTTCTTCGATCGACTATCGACTTTGTTTAGTCGGGAATTGTCTTGACGTTACACCCATTTGTAAACATACAAAGCGAGATCAACTGTAATAATAATATAAAAACAATAATAATAAATACCTACATAGATACATAAACATACACATAAACATCACAACAATTACACACACAGAAAAATGTTAACCTTTTAATTTAAAACTCTTTTCAACTCTTTAACCAACAACAATAACAACAGATACCTACGCATTCTAAAGTAATTGAGTGAGTGTATAATAATATAAAAGAGTAAGAATAACAACAACAACAATAATTACCATAATAAACTTTAGTAAATATGTACGAGTATGCATGCAAGTACATAGTGTGAGTGTATGTATTTGTGTAATTGTAAAATTATGTGAAGAAGAATTAGAAGAAAGAGTAGAAAAAGACATCCTGAACGTAGATCGTAGCCAACATACAAGCAATTCATCTGCTTCATCTGGTATTGTGGTCTCTTGCTGTCTTCAACTCTAAACAGCGGCGGCACAATTCTTTATCGATTAAATTGTGATCACCGGGTTTTCTCGGCAATTCTCTTTGTGTTTGTATTTCTTTCGTTAATTTTCTCGAAACAGTAACGGCTAAAAAGTAAAATACCAACAAAGAGAATTGAATGTTTTTTTTTTTTTTTCTTTTCAAAAAATATGGAAAAAAGTTAAACCAGCCGTCGTGAAAACCTAAAAAAAATTCAACAAATGCAGTTGCATTCTAACGCTTTTGTATTGATTTATGACTCGTAAATTGTTTCTCAAATTTGTTAATAATTTTAAATACAAATAATGTGCGGTTTAAAGTGCAATAATACGAAAAGCAATAAAATCTGTTAAAACACTTAACAAGTTCGAGATTAACTGAAGTTTAAAGCAAAGGAAAACATTCCCTCAAAAAAAAAAAAAAACTAAAAAAATATTTAAATTAAAAATAATACGATATAATATACAAGAATAACTTGGATTAAAGAACACAATCTCAATCAAAGGATAGGAAAGGTAAGTTGAATTCTAAACGATCATTAGAAAATAATTCCATGAACATTCACAATTGCATTACAAACTGTATACAATTCATTTTATTAGTGGACGGAATAGTTACAATTTTCAATTGTTTTCCTATTTTAAAACTGTTTAACACAGAATTTTCTTTCTAAATTCAGAAAACTGCCTTTCGGGCTTGATAAATAAATAAAATCTTTCACGTGATAGTTTCTAAAAAGGCCACTTATTTTATAGTCTTACAATACATAGCATATAAATTCCATTCTACTTGGAATGCAATAAAGTCTGTAGATCGAATTTTTTCTGCAAATACTTACAATTTATGAAAAACAAATGTAATCGCTATAATTATGGTTCTAAATCAAGTTCTTTATTTTTGAGTTGTATCAACAGAATTGAGTCCGTAGATGCTAGAATTTTGTTAAATTATTCTTCCCTGTAACGACGACTGCAATAAATTCGTGAATTCGGTGTATTATGTGCCAATATTGTTATCAAGTGACAACATCGCAAGTCGTTTACAAAGGGAAATTTTCAGCTGCTCTCCAAACAATGTAATTCAAGACTTAATGAATTGCTGTCGTTGCAGAATGTCATTTTACTTCAATCTTAAAAAGGCTAAAATTTTCTACTTCTGTTTCTGGTGATGTGAAAAATTTTAATTTAAGTGAATGCGTTACAATTAAGAAGTCGCTGTAGTCCAGTAGGTACTGTGTTGGCTTATTAGACGTACAGCCACGATTTAAACCCCATGTCCAGACAAATCGAAAATATGAAAAAAATATTTTTTTCGGCGATTTCCCTCAGCAGATTGCTGCAAAAAATTCTGAGAGTAAATAAAATTGCCATGAATATTTTCTCAAAAGTCTGTCGTACGGAGTCGACTTTAAACTGTAGGTTCCACCACTCATGTATAAAATTAAAACACACAACATAAGTGATGTGAGAAGCTAGGACGTAATCGTGACTGAAGGGTCGTAATGGCCAATTATGTATGTATGCGTTACCATTGAACGACCGAGACGAAGAAGCTCTGATAATTAACTTAAATACTCGATTATGTAGTATATTTCATATTTTGTCAAAGGGAGTAAAAATTCGGATTTGACGAACCCTGAAGAGTAAATTGAAATAAGAAAATAAATCATAAAAAGGAGAAATATCTTTGTAAATTCAACCACAAAACATAACAACTATCTTTATATCAATAGATACATATGTACAATACCCGGTAGGTAATTCTGTTTAGCATACGAAAATATATCACAAGAATGCGTGACTAGCGCCATCAACTGAGTTCCGCAATGTTTCTCTTCGAAAGTATGGAAATAAAAATATTCTTAGAAGAAGTCTAATTGTTTTTTCAATTACTTTCAGATTTTTCTGACATACGCATTTTAATTTTAAGTTGATTCTGTCCCTCAGCGTTCCATGTCATTACCATTATTTCATGGCCTATATAGAGATTGTTATCCTTCCTTTGATTACACGGTGCGGAAGTCAAAATACACCCATCTAATGACATAGTATAGGTTGTAAGTTTTGTTGAGTAGAACTCAAAAATATTTTTTTATACCACCAAACTTGTTTTATTTGACAAAAACGGTTTTTTATTAATCTTTTCACACAATATTATTGATTGTCCCAATATTTTTTAACCTATTTTCAAAGTCCGAATTTTTTTGAAAAGGAGAGAGATGATCCTTTAAAACGATATACATAAACATTTTGTTCAGACTTACATGTTATGAGTTTTGATCGGGTAAACTTTGAAAATATGATTTTTTCTTTCTCGTTTTTACAAGTTTGGCCATTCATGAGCGACTACAAGAACTCGGCTAATATTTGTCTTTCTTGCGAATATTATTATTTCGCTTTGCGCAAACAATGGCCAAGTTCTGGAAGATTGTCAAACGTGAAATTGACACATTTCCCGATAAACCGTAAAGAACCATCAAAAATTATGAACATTTTTTAACTGAAAGTTCATTTGAAAATAATAGATTGGAAAAAAATAACACAACTGTTACACTCTTTAAATAATAACTGCGGTAACTTTTGTTCGGTTTTATCAAACGAAGTGTCAATGTCCTTACAAAAGGATGTATTTTATATTTTGTGGTTAAAATTTGCCGAATAATATATATGTATATGTATACCGTTGTAAAGGTCCATCTCTCCCCTTTCTAAGTAAGTTTAAATTTTAGTTATCGGTTCAGAAACGTGTGAGTAATCAATAAATTTGTGCGTATAGTCCAAAAAAATACAGTTTTTGTCAAATAAAACAAGTTTGTAGGGTTCAAGAAATATAAAAAAATATGTTTGAGTTCTATTATAGATTGATAAGACCAAAATTTGAAATTGGTTTTCCAAATTAAAAATTTTGAATTTGCAATGCAAATTTGCATGTAATATGAAACAATATTTGTAAGAAAATCATCATTTGGATTTTATGATGAAAAGGATGAATGGTCTTTTGGTTAAAAAAAAGTTTTTTTTTTTACTTCGTTTTTTAAAATCTTACGAGAACATTAAATTTATCGCATTGAAAAAATTAAAAGATTGCTTAATAGAATTTATAAACGATACCGGTTTCTTCTGTTTAATAAATAATTACCTTTGAAATGTTCCTTAACATATTGGGCTAAAGAAATGCTTTTTGAATAGTATCTCACGGCTTTTAAACAGCAAAATTCTGATATTCTGATATGTGTGTTGGTCTGTAACGAATTTAAAACATTATTTATATTCATATTTATTAAACTCGACAACAACAGTGAAGTAAAATCAAAAAAAAATAGTAGAAACGATAAAAGACAAAACGATGATGATGAACTAAAATGAAATTTATGAAATAAAAATCGTTTCATGATTTCAAATTTGAGTTTTATAAATCATTTCAAATATTTTTCATAAAATGTCATCTACGGCAGGGTCTAATTCTCATTTGTGTTACTCAAGTAGAAAAAAAACTGAATTCAGTGGAAAAAATATTCAAAAGAAACAAAACGACACGCAAGCATTTCATTTATTGGCGTTTTTTTCTTTTTCTTTCTGTTTGACTTTCTGAACCTGGTGCTTTTTGCTTTCATTTATTCTTGAAAATTCATTTTAAGTTGGCTATTAAATATTATACGTTCGTTTTAGTTCAGTTTTGTTCTGCAAACTTCATTTCATTCATCTATTCGCCCATTCTTCCCTTTTGCTTATACAGTTAAACCCCGCCTGACTAAAGTTTATGTGACTGTGATTGAAAACTGAAGAATGAGGGTTTCAAGTCAGTTGTCTTTAGCGTTTCGAAACAAAATTAATCCATGTTGTATGAGTACAATAAGTGCCGGCCTACATATATTTCAACTGTCAAAAGTATATATATTGTGTGTATTTCATACAAAAGAACAAAAAAAAAAAAAAAAAAACGTAAACGTAAACGTAATCGTAATTGTAAAAGTGAACAGAAAAACTACAACTTGTGTCATCATTGTATCCAAATTTAATTTTATATTTTCTCCTTATCATTCAAAGTTGTGAAATAAGTTTAAGTTGAGTGGAAATATTGGCCCTTAAAGTTATTGTGAAGTCTTATAAACTTTATAAATGCAATATTTCTAGTTCTATAATATTTCTTAAAACATTTTAAGGCTTGTCTTTTCGTGGATATAAAAATTGTACTTTTTCCTATCTGCGACCAACATTCAGAGGATGTCCCCTGTTCATACACTGCATTATCTTGGAACGGCGAATTTAGTTATAGGAAGTGGGAAAGAATGGAGTTTTTTTATGACCAGCATTAAACCTTCCTTTTTTTGTAATTATAATTTTTTTTTATAATCCACATGATGTTTTTACTGGTTTTATTTAAACCTAAGAAATTACAAATTAATAATGAAATGCATCCTTGACATTTTGTTTATATTTTTATTTGATATATGCATTCAGAAAACTTGTTCAACACTATACAGAGGATAATTTCTTTTTAATCCTGCTAAGAAGAACTACTTCGTCCCAAAAGTCCAGTTGCTCAAAGTAAATCTATCGATCATACATACATAATTAGTCATTACTACCCTTCAGTGAGGATTACGAACTAGCTTCTCACACCACTTACGTTGAGTGTGTTAATTTTATACATGAACGGCGGGTCCAAAGTGGACTGCAAGTGATAGATTTTTTTTTTGGGAGAAACTTTACATGGCAATTTTATTTACTCTCAGAGTTTTTGTCATAAATCTGCTGAGAGGAAATCGCCAAAGAAACGCTTTTTCATATTCTCGTTTTGATGTCTGACCTGGGGTTTGAGCCTTGGCCTTACGTCTAATAAGCCAACACACTATCTACTAGACTACGGCGAAATTGATCACAAAATTTATTTCTGAAGTCAGTTGTTCATTTATTATTATTTTTTGTGGAATATTATGTATTAAACAGATAGTTTCAAATCCAATGCATTACTTGCACAACTTGCTTAACTGAATTCCCTTCTGATTTTAATTTAAGAATATGATTTCTTTCATCAACAGTTCTGTATATACGACCTATATTTTTTATGTAGAAATAATTTTATTTGTTTAAATTAGTCACATATATATATATATGTATGTACATATGTATATAAATACGTATATATACACTTGTGTGCATATGTACATATAGTTTTTTCTGTTTTATAAATATGTTTGATTGATATTTATTAAAACAATGATTATTTCTAAATCATATTTTTCTCTATAATTTTTTTCTTAATTGTAATAATAATTTTGTTGTATATTTTATCAGGAAAATTTCAATAAATACCACATACAATTTATATAATAATAATTAGAAAGAAGTTTGCCCCTATAATAACAAACTCAACGCTTAAAATTATCTAAATATCTTATCTCGTCAAGTCAATATTGCCAAACTTTTGAAAACGTTTAAATTTCAATAAAAGTAAACTTCGTCATATGACCTCTAAAAGATTAAGCTTTTATCTATCAATCGAATTCAATTTCAGCATTGCCAATGCATTACTTCGAATGTGATTATTATTGTAGTAATGCCTTCAATTTACATAGGATGTTTCTTCTAAATTTTCAAAATGCTCATTTAAGTCAACACAAAAACAATTTTCCGCTCAGGTACCAAATATGTGTTCTGGTGATACATTTAAGACTTAATAGAATCTACATATTGGGTTCGAGATGATTACCGTTTTAAACAAGCGTTCAATAAAGTGATAACTAACCTATTGCTGGATAATCTAATGCATGACAACTCACCTTCTATTGTAATTACTTAGAAAAACCTCTGCCTTTTTCTATCTTCCCTTTCACAGCAATGGGCAATCCGGGTCAATCTTCTTAATTCTTCACTTTTGTCCAACAGTTATAGGATGCCGCCTCTCCTCTTCAAATTTCATTTCATTATCGTCGACATTTGAAAAATGCTCATTCTCCAATGTTATATAAACAACCGTTAAAATGTAGGTCCAGCCATGTAAAATAAAATTAACACACACACAAGATAAGTGGTATGAGAAACTAGGTCTTAATCCTGACTGAGGGGTTGTAATGACCAATTATGTATGTGAAAGAATTAACTTTACCCTCTATTCTCTCCCTCTATTCTACCATTCGTCTGTCTTTTGTGTCAGACTTAAGTCTCATCTTCCTTACGCTGAATTACTCCATTCCTCCTGCAGTTTTCTCAGAATTTGTATTCGTGGCTCCATCTTCAATATACAGTTAATAATTAACAAACAACACAGTCAAAGTGTGTTAGATTCTTAATCGTGGTAACAGTAATTTCGAACTGATGCTTGGAAGGAAGAGAAAATATTGTTTGTAGTGAAGACACTTTGTAAATGTGTCCATATAGGGGATGCGTATACATGTGGCTACCTTGTTGAGCCGTACATTCAGTCTTAGATAGTGAAAGTTTTGCGTCTAATGCCTAATATATTTGCCTTCCGTAACAGAGACACTGTGTTTCTAACCAAATGATTAAGTGAAATATTGAGCTCTTTTTGTCCTAATATTTTCTCTGTTATTTTATTCAGCATTGACAATACGTTTATTTTGTCTCCAGATTACCGAACCTAATTTGTCATATTTCTTTAACTCCTTAGTACGTATACTATATACTCATTAGAGCGTACTGCTTACAAAATCTCAAAATTTTTCGATGAACTAAAGGATAGTGTTCTGTTGAAATTTCCTCATCGTTGTTTGTTAATCAAATTGATTCTCTTCAGTTTATTTATTAATTGGAATACAATTACAAATTATATTATAATTTATCTTATGCTCGGTGTAGTGTAACAGATCAGAGGATAAGGTGGGAATCGAACGCCCGGCCTTCAAGCTATCCATCCATACCAGGGCATGCATCTAGTTTCTTTGCCGTAAAAATTTTTGTTTTTTAAAATTTTTTGTTTTTTAATTTTTTGTTCAGATTCCTCTGATTTTCGAACACGTATAACAGGGAATTACAATCAATTTAGTTTCTTTCCCTGATATATTATACTTCGCTCTTATTTTGTGTTACAATTATCACACCAGGAACTTAATTCAATATCTCAGTATACATACATTGATCATATTGAGTTTTCGAATGTTTTTTTTTTTCTTTTCAAATTGATAATAAAGAGACCGCTTTCATATGGAATTCGTTGAGGGATGCGATGTTGTACCTACATTATGTAATAGTTTTGACAGACGCACATGTAGTATCTCTCTCCGTCTTTTGACGTTGTTGTTGTGTTTTCATCCTTTTTGTAAAAAAAAACAAACATTTTATAAAGAAAGTGAAAATTAACAATCCACTTACAATTCGCAGGCCTTTAAACTAAAAATGAACGCAACCTTCATCAAGTGTTTTCTTTTAGTCCCTTTTCACAATTTTGAAATCCTTTAATGGTTCTTTTTATGCAACATATTTAAGATCTCCATACCCACCATATTTAGTTAATTTACTATGTATGTTAATACTAACACAGACGTGCACAAATAAATACTCGTACATATGTATTTACAAACTTAGTTTAGTTATGCTCACATGTATAAATTTCTTTTCTTATTCATTAGATTTCAAAAAAAAGACTGTTTTTGTCATCGCATGCGTTCTGGTTGCCAACTGGTCACGACAGGCCTGTAGTGTTATGGTTTGGCTACCTAAATGTTTCAGCACTGGCAGAGTCCATTAATAAGCTATTCTTGGTTTAAATGAAAACTTTTCAATTCATTGATTAATTGAAAGCCTACTTTGTCAGTCAGTTGTCAGTATTTCTGAAATACTGAAATTTTATTTATTATCATAGTTTTTGCCAGAAGACGGTTGAGAGGAAATCACCGAAGGAATATTTTTTCTTTTTCCGTTTTCTTCGAGATGTCTGACTAGGAGTTTGAACTAGTTCCCAAAGCCTAATCAGCCAACACAGCAACTACCAAACTACGGCTCCTCTAATGTTGTAAGAAGCTACGTCGTAAGCCTGACTAAAGTGTTGTATTGACCAATTAAGTCAAATTTCTGACAGTATTGTTGTTTTGATTATTTTAAGAAAATCGTGTGTGTTTAATTATTTATTAAAGGTAATAAATTTGAATTTGGTCCCAAAAACTGGCCGTCGTAGCTTTATTGGCTGAAGAACCCACTTCGGCCTATTTCTCCCGATAATGCTATTGTTTCAACAGCTGTTTAGACTCTAGTCTCTTGTAAAGGATACACATTTCGTCCACTAGTCCATTATAAGATATGCGAAGTTGTCACACGACTTTGTTTGTAACTGACTGTGAGCCAGTTATGCACCCGCCTTGATGAAAGCCTTCTCATGTCAACTGAAACCACTGAGTTACGGTTTCAACTATGTTTCGTACTTAAAATGTTTGCCCGACCACCATTATATCATGAAATTTTTTAATAGTTGCGGGTTTAGAGCATTCAACTAGGCGTCCCAAGTATTTTACATCTTCTTTGCTCATAATGGAATTCCGTAAATCATTTTTTTTTGTGATCAAAATTGAAGGTGCGGAACTCCCACACACAGAGAAACCTGAACCTAATAAATACATAGTAAATTAGAACAAAGCTTATAAGATTTCTCTATGGTTTTTTTCAAGAAGAGATTCTTATTATTTTTATGAGGAAAACCTTTTTGAAAAAATCAAGAAGAGAACTTAGGGATTTTACTGGATAGTCTTCTTGATTTTTTTAAAAAGGTTTTCTCCTTATTTTTATTAGGCTTTCTTTTGTTTTTTTTTTTCAAAAAGGTTTTCTTCTTGATTTTATTAGGCCCTCTTTTAGCTTTTTTCAAAAAGATTTTCTTCTTAATTTTATAAGACTATCCCTTTATTTTTTTAAATAATACTTCTTGATTTTGCTTGATATTATTATAGATTTTTTATTGAAAAATATTCGTCAAAGATTTGGCATTTTGTATCTCATCAATTCTATTTTTCTTTGTTTCCCTCCAGAAAGAAAGCACCTGTTCCCATGGACTGCAATTGTGCTGCAACCAGAACTTTTGCTCGAACTATTTATCTTTGAAAGAGAACGATAGACGTATAAAGATATACATATATTAATTTAAGGAGTTTTAAATATTCATACCATTATGCAAATCTTTAAAAGAGTCGTCCGCAGTGACATGATAATCATCGAATTTTTCTTTTTCAACATTAGTCCGATACAGCATTAATTGCAAATAATGATTGTCCAACAGAAGCATCGAATGTAATTCAAAACTATATAAATAGCATAGCAATATGGCTTAAAAAATGGAATATTTGTGTTAATCCTGATAAATCGGTGCATATAACTTTTGCATTAAGAAAAGGCGATTGTCCTTCAATTTTTCTAAATGGCGAACAAATACCTAACTCTAACTGTGTGAAATATCTTGGAATGCATCTTGATAGAAGATTAACTTGGAAAGACCATATAAAAAGCAAAAAAGAACAGCTTAATATAAAAACAAAACGCATGTATTGGTTACTTGGCAAAAAATCTGAGCTAAGTTTGCATAATAAACTGTTGCTCTACAAAACTATCCTCAAACCCATATGAACATATGAAATACAGTTGTGGGGAACTGCGAGCAATTCGAATATTGAAATTCTGCAGCGTTATCAGTCTAAAACTCTAAGAATGATATTAGATGCTCCTTGGTTTATTACTAACGATAATATTCATAAAGATTTAGGAATATCTAAAGTTAAAAATGAGATCAACAAATTTAGTAGGAAATATATTGACAGACTTAGTAACCATAGTAACACTCTAGCGATTACTTTACTAGATGAAAGTGAGGAAATTGTAAGGCTTAAAAGGTTTCATGTTCTAGACCTACCATTTAGAAAATAAAAAAATGTAAATATGTAAATATTATTTAAAAAATTATTATTATTATTAATTATTTTAATATCCTTCTTTGTTAGTCTCATTGGAGATTAATACTAATGTCATTTTTTATTTTTTTTATTTTTTTTTATTATTTTTTATTTTTGTTACTCAATTTGCTTATTATTGTATTAAAATAGATTGCAAATAAATATATGAAAAAAAAAAAAAAAAAAAAAAACATTAGTCCAACGAGAAAATAACTTGCCTGTTGGATTTATCTTCCCGTCTTTCCGTTTCAAATAGTATGTTTCCTAGAATAACAAAAACTGTTAATAAAAAGATACGTACATTAAATAAAATTTGGTTTATATTTTTTTATCGGTTTTTCTTTAGGGAATACATAAGATCATTGGACCATTTTTGGTGCACCTTCTTGAATAAATTTTCAACGTCTTTGATTTCCATTTTTTTAATATGCTTGTTGATGTAATTCCAAAACTTAAAATAAATTTGCACGTTTCATTACGGAACTCCCAAGATTTAAAATTTGGGACAATATCTACATTTGCTATTCAACTCCTTTGATTACTCAAAATTTTATTTGTTTTTTATAACACTTTTTTGAAATGAAAACAATTCAATTTTTTTATTTAAGTTTACTTTGTTTTTTCAAGAAGGAATATTTTTATTACTTTTTTCCACTTCTTTACTTGCCACTTGTTCACTTTCAACCAAAAATTTGATTTTAATATGGTAATTGCAAAGACACGAAAAAATTATAACGGGACAAAAACAAAAAGTTCTATGTTTATTTGTATGCATCCATGAAATAACAAGCCAGCTAATATAATCAAGAAAATATTCTTATTAAAACATTAATAAGATAATTTACACATGATCAAATAGAAACCTAATGAAATCAATAAGGAATACTCCTTAAAAAAAATTATTAAGTACCCTAATGAAATCTATAAGAAAAACCTTTTTGAAAAAATTGATTATGTAGCCCAATGAAATTAATAAGAAATTCTTGTTTTATACAATTTAGAAGAAAACACAATAGAATCAATAAGTTTTTCTTTATGGATTGTATTTTTTGTGGCAAAAATGACGGAATTTGAGTAAAAAAAATGGTAAATAACAAGTTTTCTTCTTAAATGTATGTGTTTTACGTCTTGAAAAAATTAAAAAGATTTATCAGATAAAAATAATAAGAAATCTCTACGAAAAAATCTTCGTTTCTTTCTGCTGTAATACCCCTCACTCCAAAAACGTTTCGAAGAGAAAATCTTGATTTTATTAGGCAGTTTTCGCTCTGTGTACATATATACATACAACTCATTACAACTCTTCAGTCAGGATTACGACCTAATCATTCAAACCACTTGTGCTGTGTGTACTAATTTTATACATGAGTGGCGGGACCTACATTTTTAAAGTTTTTGAGAAGCTTTTAGAGGTAATTTTACTTACTCTCAGGGTTTTCGCAGAAATTTGGTAAGAGGAAGATGCCGTCTAATAAGCCAACACACTGCCTAGTGGACAGAGCTCCCATAGTATGTATTAAGCTTAGTGTTGGCTTTTTTCACTACAAAGTGATGCTAAATGAGCATATGAAATTTATGTTTTCCTTTTCAAGAGTCGCATGTGTGTGAGCATGCGCGTTAGAAAGTTATGAATGTTATTAAAAAAAACCCTAGTTTATGTCAATCATCCTATCCAATCACAAATTCATTCAACCACGAATTAAATTTGTATTCATATGGATACGGTCCTAAAGACCCTATGTAGATATAAAAAAGTGTGATTCATAATTATTTCTACGACTAGTAGGAGATTTTTCAAATTGAACCATCTATCATCACACTATTTGCGAAACTACTAGCATTAGAAACGCGTTATTAAAATAAAGAAAATTAATATCAACATCAATAAAACTGGCGAGAGTTTTTTTTTTAATAAAGCAGGTAGACAAAAACGAATGACCCTTCAAAGTTGGGCCCAGTGGTTTAATGCTAACGAAACGAAATTTTTTTTATTGTTCTTTAGACTAAAATCAAGATATTCTACTTAAACTTTTGTTTTATTTTTTTTTTTATTTTCCTTTAGTTTCTCTTATATTTCAATTCTTAATTAATACTAATGCAAGCTTAGAAGGGCTGAAAATTTTACGTGGCATATACATACATACGAGGTAAAAAGAGATGACGATAGAGGCAGTGGGAGTTGAAAAATATACAGGGTTGTGTTTATTTTAATGAAGTGAAAATTCTTAACTTTTGATATGGGACACGCAATTTATTTTCTATTCAATTTCATTACGTTTTACTCTTATTTATTATTGCTCCTCTTTGTTTTGAAATTGGTAGGTGGTGACTTTCCTTTTAACGAATTTATGAAAATATAAATGTTTTGTTTTGTTTTCCTTTTCATTTGGCTGATTAAAACTCTGATAAATAAGTAAGTGTAGTGGAAATAAATTTTTGGCTGACATGCGTTGACCCCATGTTTCACTAGTATTTTAGGCCAGTGTACACAACATGTCAAGTTTTTATGTAGATGAGAGCGGAGAGTATATTGTGTAAACTCAATATGTAATGAGAACGTGAGAGTAAACACGATCAAAAATTTTGTATTCATAAACTACGACACTTCATTAGATCGGGAATTCACCAATTTTAGTTTGTTGTCATTTCTTATTCATCGTATACACGCAAGATAAAGTGTCTTATGGTCAGCGATTTATCGTTTTTTCGCTACTCATAAGCGCTCATGAAATTTTGAATATAAGTGAGCCAACAGTATTGAAATTTAACTACTCTGATTCATTCGTACCAAAGAAAATAAAGTATAAAGAATGTGCATTTTAACATATTTTGGAATATTTTTCAAAAATATTTCATGACGCGGGGGGAAAGATAGAAGGGAAGGATACAGAAACCAAGAGCGTAACAATGCGTTGTTCTCATCGTGCGTTTTTGTTGTTTGACCACTTTTTATTTATTTTTCTGGTTTTAAAAACAGACGTCGGCACCAATGTCCCTCAGTGGAAGAACATCTTCGGCTTTTTACACACATAGGACACGAACATCAAGAATGTTCGTTAAAAATCTTGTCAGCTTCAATTATACACCCAAAGAAATATCACAGTAGTATTCACTAATATCAATGAGAAATGATTTCGATTTTTGGAAGAATACTTGCCAAGTTAAATACGGTGTCTTTAGGGATTTAGTGCAGTACAATTTTTCTATATTTTCCGATCACGTATACATATTATTGGGTTAATAAGTAGACTTGACATTATTACTAACAATTTTCCTCTAGGTTAACACATGCCTATGGTTATGGATTAGTGACTGAGAGAGAGAAAATAAGTTGAGAGAATTTATTTATTTACAGCCATATAAAAGTGTTAGAAATATACTCTAGTTTTATTTTCATTTCATTAACATACATATGTAAAGCTGTCTATCTTTGGCTTAATAATTTTGGATAAATAAAAATAAAATAAAAAATCCATTTTATTATTAAAAGAACATAAAGCTATCCATCTTTGGCTTAAAAATTAGGCCATGTTTTTTAGATAAATAAAAATAAAAAGATTAAAAAAACCATTTTTTATTAAAAGAAAAAAAACGAGCATTCCAAAGCATTAAAAAAAATATACTATGGGACAAAATAAAATACGCCCAGCTAATGACATAGAACATTTTTAACACAAAATATTCTTTGACTGTTATTCTGAAATAAAATGATAAAGCATCCGCAGCACATGTATTCTTGTTGCAGTCTGATCGACAACTAAATCAAAAAACACAGGAATACATACACATGTACATACGTACGATGAGAGCAACACATTGTTACGCTCTTTGTTTGTGTTCATTTTCCTTCTGTCTTCCTGCCCCCTCATCAAGAAATGATTTTTAAAAAGATTTTGGTGAGAGCGGGTCGTAATGTTACAATCCGCCATAAGAAATTTTACTTCTACATAATGCGTATTCTTTTTATCCATATTCTTTGTTCGTACTCACTACAACGTTGATTTATAAGTACAGTACTTTAAAAAATACTTATAAATGATTCGAGTGACTCGAATTATTCATCAAAATTTACAGCCGTAGTTATTGCTGCATTTACAACAAAAGAAAAAAGACACATAAGCAAATCAAAGCAAACATACAATCTTCTAGTAAATATTTTAGTGTTCGTACGCGATTCATACTTATTTTGTGCTTTGTGTATATGTTGAGTTATGGCGAGTCGAAATCAACTAAATCATACGTGTTGTTAAGTATGAATAGTACAATGGGTCAATTCGACCTCCGGGTACTGTACTTGTCTTAATTGACAAGTACACGTCCTCTAATCTAAGTATGAATATGATGAGAACCTCAAACTTTTGATATGAGTAGAGGTTCTATGATATTAAAAAAAAGTATGAATGCGTTTTAGTATCAGAAATTATGAGTATGATTCGATCTCTGATCTTGTCGTTCATTTTAAAGATATTTTCTCTCTTATCGTCAAATTTCTTTAGCATGTTTGTATTTAATTTATTTAAATATGTAAGAACATCGAATATAAATCACATTGATATTGAGAAATTAGATTAACAGTGGCACTTCCGAAAATCATCGCAAGTATACTCTTTTTCTATAAACAAGTTTACATTTGTTGTCTATTATGTTGCATGCATACACTATGCAATAGAAAATAACAACAACAACAACAATTTACTAATAATTGTCATAAATCATTAATAAGAGCCCAAACGAAACTCTCCCAAAATATAACAGCATGAATGACCTCGTCTTACAAACCGCAAAACTACACGAAAAAATAAACAAACAAACAAAAAAAAACGAAACGAAACAAAACAAAACAAAGCACACTATGTATACAAAAGTATAAATTAAAGACAACAACCACAATACGTGCAAGCAAGGAAATAGCATAGCAACCAACCAATAACAATTAATATTTTCATAACTAATTATTACATAACGAATCCACTTAAAAATTGACAAAAAAAAGCAAAGAAAACAACAACAATATGGGCAATAAGAAATATGGGCAAAAGGACAAACAAAAACAGCAATTAACAACAATAACAATCATAAATGTCATACAGACAGAGAAAAAAAAAACAAGAGCAACAATAACATCAATGGCCCAAGACAAGAATGCAGCAAATGACAAACAAAGAACGAGAGGTAAGAAAGAGAGAGCGAGACGGATATACTAAAAGAAATAAATTATGAGAACCATTTCATAAACAGAATTATGATGACATCAAGAGAATAGAATACCGCAACAATAACAATTAAATGCAATATTTTGTTGTTGTTGTTGTTGCTGTATTATTTATGACTTATTTTTACGAGGTGCTTACAACCACAAAACATTTTTATGGGTTTTTAATGGGGTTTTGCTACACACGCATTCACATACATATAAATTACATTCAAACAAACTCATGCAATAATAACCATCATTTCAAACGCCTTGAGCTGTGTAAGCATGAAAGAGACAATAAAATAAGGTTTCTGGGGATTTTTCTTTCTTTTTTTGATTGCATATACGCGTGCGCAAATAACTTAGTTTTTCTTTTTGGTTTTAATTTACTTCTTATATTTTCTTTCCATCATTTAATTCTCTTGTAGGCGTTATTGTATTGCAAAGATTCTTTTTGCTTTCCACACTTTACTAAATTATCCTAGACGTACTTACATATGTACATATGTATGTATTTGTGCATATTGTATGTGTATATGTGTGTATATTGAAAAAATTATGATTTATGAATTCAGTTTTGAAACATGTTCAGGGGTTGCAACGAAAGTAAAATATTGTGACGAAATGGAAAGATGTCAGTTGAACAACAGTATTATGGCCGACTGTGTAGCCTATAGATTTAGGAAAAATTCAAAATGGATTTCATGCGATGTCATTAGCTTACAACAGATGTAACACAGGCATGCGTAGCATTACAATGAAAGACATAAGAGTAGAAACTATTCTAAAATTTTATTAGAAATTTTTATTATACAAGTTTGTAGCACCTGGAATTTCCAGTGAAAGTTGGAAAATCAATAATAAAATTGCTTTTTCATCACTGCTGTTATTCAATATTGCAATAGTTATTCACATTTCACATAAGCAACATTCAAAAGACGATGTCTGCATACATTTAAATATCGGTAAACAATTTCACTCATACGCGAAACCAAAGGCTTTTGGAAAATATTTCGAATTTCTAAAAAAGAAAGAAAAAATAAATAAATAATGCCAAATGAGACATTGCAATGCATTTTAAAAATATTCTGTCAGATTTACTGATAAAATGGGGTTATATTAGATGGGTTCCCCGATGATCTAGTTGGTAATGTTCTGAACGTCAAGTGCCGAGGCCGTGGTTAACTGAGGGTGTTTGTAATTGTATGATTGTTTGTATGATATAATAAAAGATTAACCATAAAATAAAAAAGGAGGTGAGAAGTATTACATATAAAAAACGTTTCAAAAATAAATTTATCGCGCCCGTCCTCTTTTTATTTTCTCCTATAACTATCTTAACTGTATTCCCACACATCATTTCCTCTCAAAGAATAACAGTATCAAAGATGATCAAATTATCAAAAGTAGTAGCCTTCGTTCACGATCAATCTGCAACCTTCTTCTACGATCTATGAGAAAATATGTACACATGTTATTATACACACTTACGCATATTAAGCGCTACCTATTTTTATTTTAAATAAAACAAAGTGTATGTGTGATATCATCGAAACATTTTATTCGTTTGAAAGACCCTTTAATGTGGAATATAATACCGATAAAATGATCGTCACAACTTCTCTAGCTAGAGCGCATCCGAAATGTCGCGTTATTTATAACTCTGGCGCATAAATCAGGCTGTGGTCAGGTGGTTTTTGTCTTATTCCCATATACATACGTGCGATTAAGGAAAAACCACAAGAATAAATCTGACGGGATCAAGCCACAGGCTCTCGGTGGGCTAGTTCACATTACATCCACGGGAGGAGATCGTGCCCTTAAATCGCAAGTACAAATTACCCAATGTAGCATGAGATATATGACACTTAGAGCCATCCTGTTGAAACAGCGTGACATTGGTGTTCACATTATCCAATTGACGCTAAAAGAAGATGTAATCGTCGACTGCTGACAGTGAGGGCCTGGTCGATGCCGTTCTCAAAGCAATAGGGAATGCTATACGAAAATTTCCACCAAACAGTGGCATGCATTAGATTCTCTTGGATCACCTATGGATTTGACAATTTTGTTTGTTCACGTACCCCTTTACCTAGAAATGGGCCTCATCGTATGAGTATGAGTTTTCCATCAAAATTAGGTTCTGTTATCAGTTGCTCCAGAGCCCATTCAGCGAACACACGTCGTTGTCTGTTGTCATCTATGGTGATTTGTTAAATTACATACATATACATAATTGGTCATTATAACCCTTTAGTCAGGATTACGATATAGTTTCTCACACCACTTGTGTTGTGTGCGTTAATTTTTGTACATGAGTGGCGGGACCTACAGTTTAAAGTCGATTCTGAACAACAGATTTTTGAGAAACTTTTCATGGGAATTTTATTTACTCTCAGAGTTTTTGCCAGAAATCTACTGAGAAGAAGTCGCGGAAGAAATAAGTTTTCATATTTCGTTCAGTTGGAGATGCCTGACCTGGGGTTTGAACCGAGGCCTCACGTCTAATAAGCCAACACACTACCTACTAGACCACGGCGACTTCTTGTTAAATTAGACTGAATTAATGGCAACTAAATTGATAGACGTAGCTTTAACAATATGGTCGTTATATATCGTTCAAGCTCGGAAGTCCCTGTTTTAAGACCCTAAATTTATACATATTATTAGTATACATATAGTTACAATACGTATCTATGTAATTACTGGATGTGTTTTAGACGGTAAAGGCATTCTCGAAATTTATAATCGCTACCATGAAGAGAACTTTTAATCTGAACAGTTATTTTGCGGTCGATTATAAACTGATTTTCTTGTTATTGTTATATTCATATGGTACTGCCGATGTCCTGCCCAACACATTTATATACAACCTTAATTTATGGTAATGAAGGATATAAGAGTATTTACTTTTGAATATCAAATTTAGTTTAAAAAAGTTAACAATAATTTTGTGTTCAAAACGTTGAACTTCCCCTTCCTAACTCTTTTCAGTTCAACCCATAATTATTTACTTAATTTCCTTAAGATTTCCAACCCATTTCAACTGTCGATTTTATTTTGTGATTTATTTCGTTAAGATGACACAATTCACAACTCAATTGTGTTTAGGGAGAAAGAAAGTGAAATCAATTAAATTTCCGCTCCTCTCAATTGAAAACAAACAAACAAACAAACATTAACTAATGATCACCAAACAAACAAACAAACAAACAAACATATACCTGACCTTCACCCTTAAAAAAAGGAGAATAAAAATTCGTTTCGCGGTTTAATTATAAACGATCTTAAAAAACACATACAAACACACAAAGAAAGTGAGATAGAATTGTATTCAAATATCGTCTGAAAAGTATATAAAAACTATACCCTGTCGCCTATTTATGAAAAAAAAATGACAAAACAATAGCGAATGAATTTAGGCGAATGAAAATGACAAGATTGTTCTTTCTGTTCTTAAATGGCAGCATTTTTAATTCTATTCAATAAAATAAAAACAAAATACGCCACAAAAAAACAAAAAGAAAAGAAAAAAAAAACAAAGAATGAAACCAACACTTGGCGCGTTATTTGGGCCCGAGTGACACATTGTCGTGAATAACAAAAAAAAAAAATGAAAAATAAAAGAAATTCTATAATTTATGGCCTTTCTTTAAAAGACTCTACATTTCAGCGTCAGCATTTAAACGCCAGACAGACAGACAGACAGTTAAATGGACACACACATACATATGTATGTACGCAATCACACATGTTTGCATTCATGATCAAAACATTTGCCATTAGAAGTCGATTTTGTGTTTTCAAACAAAAACTATTAGAAGTTGAAAGGAATAGACAGACAGCAATCGAGCATTTGAGCATTGAGTTTTGTGTGCCTTGTTACTGAAGTAGATGGCAGTAGTAGTGTCTGTCGTACCGTGCCATCTTCTCAAATGAAACGCTTCAATGATTTCATATTATACCCCTGCTTTTGCTTCCATTCTGAATATTTATTCGTTATTCTTACATTCAATTACATTGTCTTTTAAAATATTTCTTCTTTATTTTAGCTGGTTGGATTTAATTAACACCAATTGAACTGCATGTCATTTTGGTATTTTTTTTGGTTATTTTCGTTTTTTTTTTTATTTAAAACAATTTGGCAGTTTAAAATTTTTGTTTGTTTTTGTTTTTGTCATTCGAATATGTGACTCTTTCATTTAAAATGTTTATAATTTATGGCTACTTGGAGAAAATCTAAATATTTGAAAAAATTTATGGCCTCATGATGTTACTGCCTGGTTGGTAATCGTTTGGTTCAACGAAATGCCACCCAAAAAAAAAAAAAAAAGAAAAGCTTCCCCGAAATAATTTATTGGATTTCCGAAAACTATTAAACAATTATTAAGACTTTGACATTGGAAATTAATCAAATGATCTCTTCTAATGCAGTGTTTTATAGGAAAGTCTTCAAATATTAACACAATATGGTTTAATTTTCTTTTTACAAAAAAAAAAAATACAAATTAAAAATAAATTATTTTGAATTGATTGCAAATTTTACATATAAATTTATATGGCTCTACCTTAACGAAATTTTGCTAGATTTTGTCATTCAAAGTTAAAAATATTTCATGTTTACATCAAAAAGTTCTTTCTTAAGATATATTTACTGCGAATTTGTTTCAAGTTTTCATTAAGACGTTTCTGCGAAATTTTATTTGCAATATATTTATTGAATACATACAGTGGTGGTCTTATAATTAGCACACCCATCTGTAAACCCTTTTTCCAGTAACAAAGATGAAATATTTTTTGAAAATTTATTTAAGAGCATATTCTATGAGGTATGTATACTTAAGTGATGTATAATTCCATTAAAAGAATCATTATTTGGTCGTAATTCTTTTTAATATTTTGTGGAGGCACACTTTCTCTTGTATAACTAATTACAAACTTCGAAGAAAACTTTCAAGAAGTCTCTGACTTCTCTCATATTGTATGCCATTCCATGACGATTCGACCCATTTTCCACACGTCTTGAGGATTTTTGTTGTTCAACTTGTGTCTCAACATCGTTCCATGAATTGGATTAAAACCAAAGCTTTGTGCTGACCATTCATTATACGAGAATAACAACTTGTTGATCCTCTAAATATTTTAATCAATCGTGCGTAAAGTTATCATTATCGTTATCATCACTATCTTGAATAAAAATCCTTTTTACATGCCAGTTTTCATAAGCGAATGGAATCAAATGAATCTACACAATATATTCATTCTTTATGATCGAACTCACACTATGCTATATGGAAGCTGGACCTTCCATTAAACAACTTCTCTATGTTTAATTGCCTCCAAAGTATAGCAAGGACTTAAATTCTGCTTCGATGGACGTCACGCATAGTTCCTTCAATTGGACTCAAATCGATTGAATTTAGATTCAACACTTCTAAACCCGTTTCTACAGAATAATGTTCATTTTTTATATTTTACCAAAAGAGAGACGAGTCACAAAATAGGTTTGTATTGCACTACATACTCAATTAAGTTGGTTGCCTTTAATCTGCGATGCTTGATTTTTGTTGAAATTAATTTGTTGTGTTATTTCATAACGAGTTTCTGCATTTCTGACGACATTATGAATGAATTCTCCTTCGCATTAGTAATTAGTAGCCAATATGTGGTACTAGTAGTACTTCTGGGTCGGAGCTTTATTCTAATGACTGCAGTTGTTTTGTGATATTTTTAATACGACAGTATTATTGTCACTTGTAATTGCAATTTTAGGATTTTTTAATTTTTGTGAACGTTTATAAAAATTAAATTATGGTCTCAATAAACGAACGAGCAGGAGGTATGTCTTTTGCGCTACGAAACTAATGCTCTTCAAGTCTCCAATCATTCGTGTGCTTCTCTAGTCACAGTGTGCAGAAAAGCTGTTACGCACCTATGCAGTAGTCTTGAAAGTATTCAAGACAAAAGTTCTATGTCAGATCTTCGGCCTAGTGGGAGTCCGCTATGATTTCCACCTGCGGTCCAACAAAGAGCTGTACGAGGTACTCAAAGACATACATATGTAGACGTTGTGCAGTGCATTAACATCCAGCGGCAGCCCTATATAAGCAGCCCTTAAGTTCTTGAATGGCTTTCACACGTCATTCATCCTGATTAGTAGGGGAATTCACCAAACCGTCAATTGTAGAATTTATCAATTGATTCGTATACTCTTTTCTCACTTAAAGCTGAGTTAGATCGCAATCTACGAAATTTGACGCAGGCTAGATGGGGTACTAAAGCTACCTATGATATAAGGCTGCTCTATGATTATAAAAAATTTTCTGCTTTGATACTGGTGACAGTGTTGTTTGTACATACACAGAGAGATTCCTGAATAAGTACTCTAGGTATCAATGAAAGACTACACTGTTTTGTAAGAACCTTAAAATGGTTTGGAATTCAGACATCTCGAGCAGTTTGTATTATTTTTTGGTTTGAGTCTGAATCCATCGCCTTGGATTTAGTAGCTTTTAGTGAGTTTTTAACTCAGTGGGATCATGTCTAGATGGCATAGTATTTCTCATTCATATTTCTTGAACACATGGTAAGCTTATGTTTGTTATTTGAACTCTTACAAGCTCATGATATTCTAGGCATGTGGATAATATTGAATATTTGCAGGTATCCGAGCAGAAAGAATTATGCAAGTGACTTCGTTTGTTAAAACTATCCATATATCACCTATTTATACATAGCAATTGGGCATAGGAACGCAGAAAGCGTTTTGTAGTTTGTTATACTGTTTCACTTAACAATCTTTTCCGAATTTTGATCGTATTTCTAATGTATTCGTTTCTACCTTTCATAAGACGATTATTTTCCATGGATTCATGGATTCGAATTTAAATAAACAAAAATTTAGTGCCGTTATTTGCTGTTTTTTTAATATTTTACAACAACTCACTGACAACGTTTGCCTTCGCTCCATTTATACGTTGTTTATTGTCGATCTGGCATCGTTCAGAAGTTAGTTGTTGTTACTCTTTTCATTTCTATCTCTCATGGTTTTTCTACATTATTTCAAATGTTGTTTCGTTACTAGAACTCTTTGCTATCCTTTTCCACAGTAAACAAGTTATTGTTTATTCCGTCTATTAGTTTTGAGATTTAAATTTTTTTTAACTTCTTTCAAAGTTTGTGTGTAAACAGTTTAATGAAATATCAATCGAGTTGTGTGTTTATTTTTCTAGATGGCGATCTTTTAATTTTTTTTCAAACTTAAAATTGCTCACACGTGACTGTATAACGAACGCAACCAGCAAAATGCGGGCTTAATATTTGGCTTTTTATTAAGAACAACAGCAAAAACAACAAATTTAAAAATGCGTACAATTTAATTTCAAATAAAAAGTACTTAAAAGATCATCAACGACTTTTTGAACCACCTCGAAAACTGAATTTTTGTATTGAACTGGGAAGCAATTTATGTGTTCATGCCTTTTAAAGAATGGCCCAAAGGAGAGATTCGCAACAATACACATACCCATAATGATTACGTAATTGTAGAGTAGAGTGTATGTAGAGTATGGTTAGGTCAAAAACCCTTTGCCAAGTCTCGTACGTGGCCAATTGAATTTTAGTGGTAAAGAAATTTCTACCATTTCTGCTGCTTTCGTACAGGGTTTTCATTATTGATTTTATTTGCCAGTACGTTGCCTCAATTTGGTTTAAACCAATTTTTGAGGCAATAAAGAAAAAAATGAAAGAAAAAAATAAAACGAAACAAAAATTTAATCTTGTTTCTTCGCTCTTAAACTGGAAAAATGTTTATAAAATGTTTTTTTTTTTGCTCTGTCAGTGCATTGAACGTAGTTTAGTTAGTACGGCTGGCTTAAAGAGATTCTAACTGTTAATTTTGCCATCGGCGGACTATGCGATTTTGGTTATATGTATTTAAGCGATTATGATAAAATTTTGGCCTTTAATTTCTTTATTTTAATTTCATTTTGTAACAAATAAATGAAATTTAATTTAAAAACCGGCCATGTTTTTCCTTTTTTTTCTTTTTTTGTGTTTCAAGTAGAAACTTACTTACGCTGGGGGCTTAAATTGGCCATTGATTTGAAATTATAGGTTTCACGTGCTGCAAGTGGCTGGTTTAAAATGTGGCAGAAACAAAAGAAAATTAAAACAACAACAAACAACATGTATTAGCCTCAATACACAGTATTTCGAGTGAACTTGAAAGCAATGGTATTTATTGTTGCTGTTGTTGTTTATTCTCGGCTAAGAAATAATGACTTTTTGTTTTTGTTTTTATTCTCATTCTTATTTCTTATTTCTTCATACGTTCCATTCCCTTCGTTTATATTCATTGTACTCCGTCGTTTTTTCTTTTAATTTACTTTTTGCTTTCTGTTGCTTTTTTGTAGCCTTAAAGTTAATAAGTTTTTATGTTGTTGTTCATGTTTATTGTTTTTGTTGCAATATTTTTTAACATACATCCAACGTGGTTTCGTGGAAGGCATGTCTACCAACAACATCCAATAGGTGGTTGCCCATGCCGGTTGTCGTAGGCACGAGTTGAACAACAACAACATGTTGGAGTTGATTTACAAAATATCTCTACACTGTGCGAAATGCAATGTTTGTTAATCATTTGTTTCAAAAGCAAAAAAAAAACAAAACTTAACATAGCTGTTGTAAGAATTTCACTTTTAGGCGAGTAAGGAATTTTTTAAATCAAAAACAAGATCAATATATACATACATATATACATAATTGGTCATTACAAACCTTTAGTCAGGATTACGACCTAGTTTCTCATAACACTTATGTTGTGTGTGTTAATTTTTACACCTGAGTGGCGGGACCTACAGTCTAAAGTTGACTCCGAACGACAGATTTGTGAGAATCTTTTCATGCCAATTTTATTTACTATTACAGAGAGAGGAAGTCGACGAAGAAATATTTTTTCTTATATCGTTTAGTTGGAGAGGCCTGAACTGGGATCAATATGACGGTAAAAATATTTTTCGTATGTTAAATATTCTGAAAATTATTACAGATTTAAAGGTCGAAACGCAATACAAAAATAATTTCTAATTTCACAGTATTATTCCATTGTATTTTCATTTTATGGATTCGAATTAAATGAAGTTATACGCTGTAGTCAGTTGTTATTTATTTTTTATTTTCATTATTAGCAGCCTGCTATCAGTTTTAATACACGTTCCTTTCAATATAAAGATCAAACTCCCAATGTGCACCAGAGGTCAGCAATGAATCGTTTTTTCGCTACTCAAGAAATTTTGAATATATGTGAGTCAACAATAATGAAAATTAACTACTCTGATGCATTCACTACAACGTTGATTTATATGTACAGGTTGCAATGATTATGCTTACAACGTTGACATCAAACTTATACAATTCGGAATGTGTTTGATTCATAAGCCTACTCATTTAGATTCATAACTTTATAAAAATACTTATAATACTCATAAATGAATCGAATCATTCATCAAAATTTACAGTATTTGTTGTTGTTGCATTTACAAAAAAAAAAATAGACACATAAGAAAAAAAGACAGACCAGCAAACAGAGTAAACACACAACCTACTAGTGAGTGCTTTATTGTTCGTACGCGAATCATACTTGAGTTGAGTCATGAAAAGTCGAAATCAACAACATCATACATGTTGTTAAGTATGAATATGATGAGTACTTCAAACTTTGAATATGAGTAGAGGTTCCATGATATTAAAATAAGTATGAATGCGTATAAGTATCAGAAATTATGAGCATGATTCGATTGCACTCAACTCTGGTGTATACGTTAATACAACTGGCAAAGTTACCACTTATTTGCTGTCTGGCAACTTCGAGAACTTACTGATGATTTTTCTTACTTCTATCTTTCGTGATCTCTGTTTGTAGTATTGTTATTGAAATTTTTTGTTTATATTTACGTAATTTCTTTGATGTTTTGTTTCCGTATTTCGCAGCTACTATAACATCTTTAACGTTTTGATAATCTTTGTTTTTATTATTGCTCAATAAACACTTTAGTTTTTCATATATTTAGTGTACGAGTTTATTACATTTTATTTTATGGACATATTTTAAAACAATAAAATTAATAAAATTTTAAAAACTAATTTATTTCCGATTTATTCGATTCGATGTACATAATACTATGAAAAGAATACAATGAAATTTGCGAAAAAATGATAAAATTAATGAATAATAATCAATCGGATCGGTTAGAAAGGTTAACATTTTTCTAATTGTTGTATTTCTAATATGTTTGGATTTTGGATCTATTCGAACTCATTACAATCGTCAAGATATGTACCAATATACAGTGGCGACAATTTAAATAGCGCGTTTAAGCTTCGACTAAATTCTCCTTATAAATTACTTAATAATACATTTAAAAAATAATTTTATTGAGTATTTATAATAATTTCCTACGAGTTTTTTTTTATAGACAATTTAAATAGTACGATATGTTTTTTTAAATATTTATTTAAAAGCTTAACATAAACTAATAACATAACAAAAAATAAAAATTAATTTAAATTTATTATTGACTTCATACTTTGTTGCAACGCTTTTTTATTGAAATTGAGTTCCATGCCACTTAAATTTCTTCCCAAAGCTCGTCTAGATGTAAAATATTTGCTCGATTTATTTGGTTATTAACATCGTGCCACAAGTTTTCCATGGGATTCAAGTCCAGTGATTCAGCTGGCCTTGATGCCACCCACATTAATTTATTTTCTTCCAAAAATCTCTTTACTTTGCTGTATGATTTAAATCGTTGTATAAATAAATTTTATAGAATTCGAATTTAAAGGAAAATAATTGTTTTGTTTTGCCAATTTTCCAAAATAAGTGGATTTCTACAAAAATTTATTATAAAATGTTAAAAAAAAAATTTTAATTAAATTAAATAAGCCCAGTGTAGAGTCGTGAAACATTTAAATTTAGTGATTTGCATTTATTGTATACCAAAGTACATGCATACATAGTGTTATATACGGGCTAAAATTATGCACACAAGAAAATAGATTCTGCATACATGGATGCATGTACATACCCATGTACTATATATTTATCGTAGTACATATGTATGTATATAAAATTACAATGCATGGATATTGCGAGCATGTTCAGCCATCAAAGCGTTCAAGTATTTTATAAAATCAGTACAACCCACTTTCTTATATTTCATGCTAAACGATGTTGTTTTTTGTTTTTTTTTTTGTTTTCCTCCAAATAACCAGTATAATTATGTCCTTTACCGGTTCTGTTTTACTTTTATTCAATGCATTTTTTTTCTTTTGCGGTTTATAAGCTGAAAAGAATCACATCAATTTTTAAGTGAATAAATGATGTATAATTTTCCAATGATTGAATTCTTTTGAAGGACTGCATTGGTTTTAAACTGAAGCAAAAAGGGAAGTTTGCAATTTAGCTGTGGCATTAACATAAAAATTATGTTTGACTTGTACTCCCTTATTGACTGAGCCATATTATCAGTTCAATTTAAAACACTTGAGGGCCCTTCTTTGCATCAAGTTTTTCTCCTCACAATTGTCCATTGTTCGTTGTACCTTATTTGTGCTTTTTCTTCTCTTTGAATTACAATCAGAGGTTTCGTTCGTTTAGTTTTATAATCATAAGCAAAAATCTTTGTAGGTATTGTAGAAACAATGTCCCGAACTGAAATAATTTGGTATGAAAATTATTGTGTAAACATAAGCATTTTTAAAATTACTTTTAATTTTATGAAGAAATAAGGAAGATTTCCTCAAACAAAAAAAAAAAAAAAACGAGAAAATTATCAGATGTTTTTAATAAAATTTCTTTTTCTCTCTTCTCCTTTCAGGGTAAAGGCTGGTTGGTTTTTTATTAAGAGGACCAGCATTTGTTTACAAATTCAGAGGCTATTAATTTAGCCGCATTATATTTGATCAAAATACCGGCCATCATGGATCATGATTGTTTCGCCTCGTATCAGTTCGTCAACTCGCTGGCTTCCTGCTATCCACAACAAATGAATTCGCAACAAAATCATCCTGGCAATACGAGTGGGGCTGCCAATACACCGAACAGTAATGGCGGTCCTGGCGCCAGCAGTGCGGGCAGTGCCAATTCCGGTGCAGCCACACCGGGAAATGATTACTTTCCTGCGGCCGCTGCATATGCACCCAACTTGTATCCAAACACACCTCAGGCCCATTATGCAAACCAGGCTGCTTACAGTTTGGGAGCAGCAGGCGGCGGTTCAGGTTCACAGACAAATCCTCCTGAAATGGTCGATTACACACAGCTACAGCCTCAACGATTACTAATGCAACAACAACAGCAACAGCAGCAGCAGCAACAACATAATGCCCATGCGTCAGCGGCGGTACAACATGTTGCCAATCAACAACAGCAACAGTTAGGACAGCAACACCCGCAACAGCAACAATCAAATATCAGTTGTAAATATGCCAACGATCCCTCAACACCCACCGGTAACAATAATTCAGCCAGCAATAACAATAACAATCAATCGCTGGCCAGTCCACAGGATTTATCGACACGTGATATATCGCCGAAACTGTCACCCTCATCGGTTGTAGAAAGTGTGGCTCGATCGCTGAACAAAGGTGTTCTGGGAGTTAATCTCAACAATAATCATGGAACCAGTGTAAATGTACCGATGCATAGTCCCGGTGAAGGTGATTCCGATTCAGAGAGTGATAGCGGCAATGAGGCGGGCAGTAGTCAAAATAGTGGTGGCAAGAAAAATCCACCACAAATATATCCCTGGATGAAAAGAGTACATCTTGGTCAAAGTAAGTCGATATGTTTTACTCTACTACTTGTAATAATATAATATAAAGCAACGTACAAAAAGAAATTCAAAAATATTCAAATTTAAATTCGATATTTTGTTAAGGATATCATCTTATGAGTAAACATTTTATAAAATCAGATTAGAATAGAATTCTAAGTACCATGAATTTTTAATTTTGAATAGTACAGTACAGTAGTATTTAGTAATAAATAATAAAATAATGGCTAATATAACTTGGTAACGACTGCTAATATGTATGTATGTACATATGTATTATAAGTATGTAAAATTTGCCATAATTTCTCTCATCAATATTTTCAATACGAGTGTGGCTATGGATAGACGGAGAGTACATGTGGATATGAGTGGGTGTGGGTGTGTATGTGTATGTGTATATGTGAATGAAATGAGCATTCATTTCAACACTGCCACTTGTCAAAACAAATAAACAATTCACGCTGAAATTGTAAAACTATTCTGAACGATATTTAAAACGAACGATGAAATTCTTCAAAGAGTTCATGCTGCGTGAAAATCGAGCGCGGCGAAAAATAGAAAATTTATTTTAATTTCGTTTTACTATTTCATACACCCACCCACCCACTAGTTAGTATGGCAACAACGATGATGTTGAATATACAATTTCACTTTCACTACACCTAGACCTATTATAGCTACATACTTACATACATATGTACATATGTACTTCTACCATAAATCTTTCTAAGGCTTCCGTCATTTCGATTTACGTCGTCATATTTGTGTGTTTCTTCTCATTTCGATTTACGACGCCTTGGATGTTTAGCCGATTATTATTTTAACGCCAGTGGGAGATTGATAAAAAATTAAGAAAACGACTTTATGACATCATAGTTGTAGGTTAGTAAAGAAGCTAAAACTTATAAAGTTGGGTATACCACTCAGAATGTTTTTAAAATCGACTAGTCGGGACTATATTGGAAACAACTGCTCAAAAGCATAATTACTATATCAGCAGTGAAGAGAAGAAAGCTTGCAACATATAGACGTACGCTTATCCTCGGTGGTTATTTTGCTGAGAATTTTAATATTAATTCCTCATATTGTAGGCGGATAACAGAAAAGCTTGAATTACTTTCAAGTTAGGCTGCCTTCCAAAATGTATCAATACAAAGTTTGTATGCAGTTCTACTACTGTAGTATATAAACTATGTAGATATGCAAAGTAACCAAACAATGCATCAACTATAAATCCGATGCATGATTGCTTTTTGACTGCGTTAAAAATACATATTGACGACGTTTTAGAGTACATTGTGTATATTTTGTACAGCGGCATTATAAAACACGATACTTTGTTCAAACACAGAGCAACTAACATTTTGGAAGTCAGCCTTATTTAACGATTGAATTGAAGAATAACTTTTAACAGGAAATTGAAAAATATTGTATTAAAGAAAATTGGGAGGAGCTACATATCTACGTCGACAATGAGAAAGATGGAAGAGCTTCCAATGTAAAGACAATGAAACTTAGATATCGAGACGCGGTTCACATATTCCATGGGCAAGACTGAAACATTTGACTGCATATAGGACGTTATGCAAATTTGTAAAGAAATTGAATAAGAGAGGAAATAAAAAAGTGGGCAAAGACAAAAACAAAGAAAAACAATTATCCTCCTAAAAAATCAAATTGTCACATTACATTGTGCGACAAAATAAATATAATTAAATACACCCTAATGACATAGAACAAGTTGTGAGTTTTGTTTAGCAGAACTCAAATTTTTTTTTATATTTCTTGAACCCTCCAAACTTGTTTTATGTGACAAAAACTATTTTTTTTTTTGGACTTTACACACTTTTTTGATTACACAAACATTTCTGAACCGATCTCCAAAATTTAAACTTTATTAGAAAAGAGAGATGGGCCTTTAAAACGATATACATACATATATGTTTAAATGTATATTATTTGACTTAATATGCTATGGGGTTTGATGAGGTAAACTTGACAAATGTGAATTTTTTTCATATTTTTAATGCAATTATTTAATTAATTATTATTTAATTAAACAAATATGAAATAAATGATGAAAGTGCATTATCTTGTGAAGAGGTTGACACTTAGTTTGATTAAATCGGACAAAAATTACCATAGTTATTATTTAAAGGGTCTAACAGTCTATTAAAAGATACTCCATGAGCAATTTGAAATTCGATTTACGTTGTCCCGATTGCGATTCCAAAAATGGCGACGTAAAACGAGGGATTACTGTATACATCATATGCATCATTTTTGATGTTCTACGGCAGAGTGTTGTATTAGGTGTTGTGTAGTAAAAGCTGCATGAATCGTAAAGGAATATAAAATAAACGTAAATAATGACAAACAATTTTTCTTGAGTGTCAAAGTTTCTTAGAGGCCGATTGGTTCAGTTGGAATCCTGTTGGTCTTTTTAAATTGAACACAAAAACAGAATTAAAACGAAGAACTGATAAAGGCGAGAAGTTATGACCTATTGACAGACAAACTCACGATTTATGTTTGATTTTTTTTTCTATTATCTCTCTCTGTTGTAGTTGTTCTTAGTGTTCCTGTAGTACTAGCTATCAGAACAAATTAAAATGAAATTAAACTGGAAAAATGATTTCTTTTCTTATTATTTTATTTCATTTCATTTATTTTATTTTGATTTTCTGATTTTTATTGGAAAACATGTAAACAATTTTGTACATACACAAAAACAAAAACAGCAACAACAACAACAACAACAGACGCTGTTAGCAAAAATGATTAACGCGATTTTTTTTTTGTTAATCTGATATTAACAGAAATAAAACAACAACATTAATTGAAGAAATACTGGTACCACTACTGCTGTTGTTGCACTTTTAATGCGAGCGATTGTTTGTTTGTCTACTGCTGTTGCACTAATGGGAAAATAATTATTTGAAATAACAACAATAATAACAATAACAACAGCAATAGAAACGGAACAAACAATATGTATGTATAAATATTTATGCACTTTTTGTTTTAATTTAACTTCACAGTCAACTCAAAACTAAATAAACAGCAAATTTACGTGCAAAATGTTACGTGTAATAAAAATGCCAACCACAACAACAAAAACAATGTAAAAAGGCACCACTTGCCAAATAGAAAAACAAAACATTTCAAAACTATTTTATTACCAACTTGTGGCAGGCCCGCAGCAATGCAAACTAAAAGCTGATCGAGAAAAAAAAAACAAAACGTCAAATCACTTGGCAGACATTTGAGATTTTAGTTCTGCAGCTGCTTGTTTTGACAGAAAGTCTTTAACATTTTTTTTAAGATGATGCTTTTTGTTGTTTCTATTCTATTTGTTAGTATTTGTTGTAGCAATTTGCTCTTACTACAACAAAATTTTATTGTTGCCACTCCATTTTCATTTGGGTGTTTTTTTTTGTTCAACAGACGAATATCGCAATTGGCGTTGTTATGTCAAGGAAGAGCTGTAAGATAATGGATTCATATTCTGTAAAATATCGTTTGAGAGCATTATGACAACTCCGATTTCGAAGTTTGGATTTCAATTACATACATACTCGTACATAATTGGTCATTTATTTATTTATTTATTTATTTTATTTTATTTGCCTATGGAAATATTCCTTGCAGGCAATTTAATAAAGTTACAACATATCAATTTTAAAAACTATGAATTTATTTTTCATTACAACTCTTTAGTCAGGATTACGACCTAGTTTCTCACACCACTTACATATGTTGTGTGTGTTAATTTTATACATGGGACCTACAGTTTAAAGTTGACTCCGAATGAAATATTTTTTTGAGAAACTTTTCATGGCAATTTTATTTACTCACAGAGTTTTTGACAGAAATCTGCTGAGAGGAAGTCGCCGAACAAATATTTTTTCAAATTTCGTTCAGTTGGAGATGCCTAACATAGGGTTTGAACCGAGGCCTCACGTCTAATAAGTCAACACACCTACTAGACCACGGGGACTTTTTGGATTTCAATTACAGTGTCGTTTATATCAAGCAATAAAAAAATTCCAAAACTTAACCTTCTTTATAAGGGGTTTCTTATCACACTTGTGCTGGACATTTAATTGTTTTTCTTTCTGGGACGAAACTTTTTAAGGATTTCATTACTTTAAATCTTGTTGTTATAAATCTCAACTAAACGTGTTTTATTGTGCTCAACGAATTATGAGAGAATGTAATTAAATCTTGTTGATGCATTAACTTTGATTAGTTCGCGTAACTTGTCTCAATTCTCTAGCCAGCCATCTGATGGAGCAGACAATCATTATGCATGGATGCATGGCCTAGAAATTGTTAAAAATAAATAAAATATTTCATAACACACCACAACACAATGGGTTTTTAATATGATTTTAATTTTCTTTTAATTGTTTTTGATTGCAAATTTTGCGAAATTATAATGAAAAAAAAAATAAAAGATTTTAAAAAAATTAAAAAATGCTTTTCATACGAAAATAAAAACCTGTTGCTCTTGTTGTGTGAATTACTTAAAAAGTAGCAAACAATCGAAAAGCAGCCCTAAGCAAGTGTATTCATCAATTTGAATGGCAATTTATTTATTTAGTTATCGAACTATCAAGTTAATTGGAATGCCCTTTGGTTACAAAAAATTAATTTTTCTGGGATTTCATTTTTTTTATTTCTGTTAATAAATGACAAACGTTTTTGTTTTGTTTTTTTTTTTTTGTTTTAAATCAAGTGTTCGATTAAAACATTAATTACACACGAAAAATGTAGCGGCGAATAACAGCGAAAGAGAAAAATATTTGATTTCGATTTGAAAAGTTAATTGAATTTGTTTTTTGTTTTATTTTTATTCATTCATTCATTTATTCATTCATTTATTGAAACATGTTTGCATTTAATAAGCATTTGACATTTTTACTAAAATTCTTTGTAATGCGCGGGTGCAAATTAGAAAACAAGTAAATTAACTTTTTTTTTTTGGTCCTTTTATTTCAGTTGTTGTTGGCCAAAAGCCAAAATAATTGTTTAAATATAAAACAACCGAAAAAAGAAATTTAATTAAATTAAATGTGCATTAATAATGAATATTTCAATTTTGAAATGAAAAAAAGTAAAAGAAAAATAAAGAGGAGGAAGGCAAGAGATGAAAGGAAATTAAATGCAAATTATTTACCAAGAAATTTTGTTACCATAAAATTGCTGATGGTTTCTTGCTGTTGCGGCTCTCTTTCTGTTCTGTTCTGTTCAGTTCTGGTAGAACAAGTTCTGATTGTTGCTGGCTCAGCACCAAATCAAGTTGGAACCATAATTACTTGAGTTGTTTTTGTAAATATGACCATGAAGATCACCTTTTTCGAAACGAAGCCTCAGAAATAAATAAAACATGGCCGAAGAAATTGTTAAAGGCTTGAAAAACAAAATGAAAAAAAGAAAATAAAAAAATTTGAAATTGTTTTTGAAGTACCCAAAGTACTTGAGACTCGTAAATTATTATTATGAGATGAAAATGGTTTTGTAAACTTGACGTGATTATATGCAATAAATAGAGCATTTTTTGCATGTTTTTCTTCTTCTTTTTTTCTTTTGTTGGTGTTATTTTTTTGTTGTTAGTTTTGTTTTAAGGCCAAAACTGGTTGGTAGTTGAATGGATGGTTTATTGCTCCGCTTCTGCCTGTTTGTCTGGCTTGTCTGTCCCCAGACAAGTTAAAACATGAACAGAACATGAGCTTTTTATTGTGCTACCAACAGCAATTAGCATAATTGTTAACATCATGTTGATGTTTTGTTACCCTCGCTTCTATTCTCGGTCTGTACCAGCTACCAGAGGAGCTTTATTGTCATGCACACAACTGCCTCAAGGAACATGGCCATATTAATTGTTCTTTAATTTGAACCGTATTGGCAAAATTGTTTAAATAAAATTAATTTTATAAGATTTCTTAAAAATTCATTCAATAATACAATCAGAAAAATCAAAATAACGTACAAATTATTTGCATAAGAAATATTTAATATTTATCTTCAAATGTTTTTTTATTTTATTTTCATATTCAATGTCTGCATATTCACACTGTTTGGATTGTATTTTAATAATTGGTTTATAAAACACGAAAGGTTTTTACTTCAATTTCTCTGCCATCGCCATCGCCATCATAATTTTAATTATAATTACAGAATCAACAAGTATTTTGTGCCTCTTTCTCTCTCCCTCTTTCACTCTCTCTTTGTCTTTATTTTTCATTTTTTTTGCACTCCTTTTGGGGTAGTGTTATTTATTAAACAATTTATTTTTAAATTCATTGTGTTCATACTTGTACATCAGCCATTATCATAACCAGTCCAGTCAAACGGTCGTTAAATTTAACACATTAGATGTGGCTGGTGATGGTGATAGACTGACAGACACTGTTCCTCAGAAAATGAATGAAAAGGTGTTTTCTTAAATGAAAATATTTATTAAAGAAAATAAATAATAATACGATTATGAATGAATGAGGAACAAAAAAGCGGTTGTCAGAACAAGTAGCAGCCATCATTTTGTACAATTTTGATAAGATCACTCACTCACTGCTCATTCACTGCTTTAACCAACAGACATTAAGAATTAATGAATTTTTAAACACAAGTCTGGTGCAAAAGTTTTCAAGACAGTATGATACGTGATTAAATCTTAAGCAATGTACTCGTAATAATATACATGTTTAATCATGTTCGGGGTTTTTTTTTTGTTTTTAATCACAATATTATAAAATTAAAAAAAAAAAAAGAAATGAATGCAAACGTAATTTCATAATCACACGGATGCCAGAAAACCATTATTTTGGGTTCTTAAAAAACACATACATATGCATTGACGAACGATTTTTTAAAAATTTTTAAATTTCATGTTGTATTTACACCTTTTGACTTTCATTAAATTTTTATAAAAATTTGTTTTAAATTTCAAATCAACAATACTTTACTATTTTGTGAAACAGTATTCAGCAGGGTTAGGTAGCTCATTGTAAAGCCGTATAATATATATCTACATACATAGCATACTCGTACATACATAATTGGTCATTACAACCCTTCAGTCAGGATTACGACCTAGCTTCTCACACCACTCGTGTTGTGTGCGTTAATTTTATACATAAGTGTCGGCTTAAAGTCGACTCCGAACGACAAATTTCTGAGACACTTTTAATAACGATTTTATTTACTCTCAAATTTTTTTCCAGAAATCTGCTGAGAGGAAATCGCCGAAAAAATATTTTTTCATATTTCGTTTTGATGTCTGACCTGGGATATGAACCGTGGCCTTACGCCTTACCTACTAGGCTACGGCGACTACAACCGCATAATTTTAACAATATTAATCGTTTTGAATGGAGTCTTTATATATCGATTGATGAAACAATTTTGCAATTTCAATTTGTGATTAAATGGATTACGTTCTTTTCATAAACTTCGTTTTGTTGCAATATGTTCAAAAATTCAGTAATTTAGGGCCTAACGTCAAAGCAATAGAAAGCTTTGGAAGTTTTTATACACATCAACTTAGTCAGTTAGTGTTTAAGGACTCATTGAGATCAAGTGGGCATTGTGAAATCAGTATCAAATAGCCCAGTAAATTTAATTAATTTAAATTGACCACTGAATTTGTAATGAACACAGGAATTAAACAAATTTTTTTATAAAAAATATTTACGCATTCAAATGTTTGTTCTGAATAGAGTTCATAGCGGTTAATGTTGTACTATTACATCTTCGATATTTTCTAATCGGAATTTCTGAAATTGTGTATGGTGAACACAAATAGTGAAATTGAATTAAAGTTAGAAATTAAAAATATTGCATCGTATTTATTCAATTCCATCCGTCCAATCAAATTGATGAGTCATTTCAAATAATATTATTTACTATATGCAACCGATAATAACACACATATTTTAATAAGCTTTTCGTAAATAAGAAACTGATTTTAATTTAAAATGTATTTTTATAAGTTTTTGTCAAATATTTATTAGAACTCAGAGAGCCTGGTGGTTTACTGTATAATCGGTTTGTACAACATGGTAGTCTAGTAGTCGTCGGAATCTAGTCTAGTAGGTAGTGTACTTATTAGACGGGAAGCCATCGTTCAAAACCCAGGTTAGACAATTCCAACAAAAACAAAATATAAAAAATATTTCTTTGCTGATTTCCTCTAAGCAGACTTCTGGTAAACACTGAGAGAGGAAATAAAATTTCTATGAAAAGGTTCTGTAAAATCTGTCGTTCGGAGTCGACTTTAAACTGTGGGTCCCGCCACTCATGAAGAAAATTAACACACCAAATGTAAGTGGTGTGAGGCTAGGTTGTAATCCTGTACGTATATATGTATGTATGTATGTACATGGTACTATACCGATTGGACTTTAATGTTGCCATCATGTTTACAGATAATATGTGTTTGACTAAAGCATATGCTTTTTTCAATGTTTATATAACACCATTCAGTCGTTTATTTTTAATGGAAATACATTGAAGTAAGTTTAGACACTGGTGTTCAGAGTAAAAAAGGAGTCGACAAATGTTCGATTCTGAATATTGCAGTCTAATTGACATTGTTTAGGGTGTTATGATTTCTACGTAATGTTGTAAAGTAAACTTCAACCATCCAATTTTTACAGTCCAGTATTTCCAAGAGAATTATATGTTTTCAAGCATAATCATAAATAAACAAAATTAAAATTTCAAAGATGCTGTTCATGGCGCAATATTTCAAAAATTGAAACATTACTTAATGAAACCACTGTCAGAGGGTACGAATCAGTTCAAAAGCTGAAAGGGCGGTAATTTTTCCATTGTACATGAGAGTTGGCGTGGTTCAAACCTCTCAGAAATCGAATAAAATAATGTAATAATTTGTCAATTTTTGAGGACTCAATTTCATATAAACAATCCATCCGGGAAAACACCTGACCCCCGCCGCTCGCGGTTCTGAAATATCAACATCAAATATTTGAGGAAGACTGCGCCTCATCTTCAGAAGCAGAAGGAGTTAATTTGCCACTTGCTTATATTGATTAAAAACTAGTATAGGAAATAACACTCTACAAGAGCAGCAAAACGAAATATTTACACAACTAATACGTGCTTGTTTGACATAATCTAAGTAGTGTTACTCAATATATGGTATTGACATGCATTAGAATTTTAAGCTTGATATTCTCTTCATTAGAAATACAATATTTTATTAACTTGTACAGGATATTAGAATCATCATAACATTTTGCATTTGGTGCACTTGTTTTGTAAGTCGCAAATAAAGTCATTTTCAAACAATACCTGGTAATCGAAAGAGAAAATGTTCATGTGAAAACAGTTGATATACATACTTAAGAACACAGACCCTGTTGCATGTTGCAACAATTAAAACATTATCAAAAGCATAAAATTAAATCATAAAACAAAATTGCAAAATGAAGGCCAAAAAAAGAAAAAAAATCGTAAAAGATGAAAGGGGTGTAGAAGTAAACGAATAAAGGAAGTGTAAGAATTTAACAAATGCAAGGTGTAGACATTTTTAATTGCTGCACCTCGTACAGAGAACAACATCAACAGCAAAGAAAAACTAGAACAGGAACAATCACGACAACCATATCAGCTGTAGCGGCAACAACTACATCTAAATGTTGCGGCCCTCATAATTATAAAAACATTAGATTGTTAAGCCACCAAAAGAAAAACATGGATTTTATGCAAATTATTACGAACAGGCATGAACTCCAAAAAAAAACACGTATCAAATTCTAACAAATGAAAAGAGAAAGACGAAAATAATTAAACGAATAAAAGCAAAATCAATGGCTTTTAAACCAATTTTAAGCAAAATAACTGTGCTTCGTTTTAATTTTCTATGCGCATTGATAAATTATTTTTTTCTTTTTTTATTTATTTTTTGTTTAATTTGTCTGATTTGATTTCAAAATACCGAAATACAGAATGTGAACAGCAACGACAACAACGACAACAACGACAACGACAACAGAAAACAAATTTAACACACAATATTTTCTAGCAGCTGTTGATAGAACTTTGAAAACAACGACACAGACATGAGCCAAGCAATAGTTGCTCAGGCACATGTAGCAGTTGCAATAAAATGTATGACAGTCAATACGACAGTACCACGAAACGAAAAAATAAAAAAAATCGAAGACGAACAACATGACTGAGAAAACAATCAACAGCATTTAAAGAGCAATAACTACAACAACAAAATATAGGACGTATTAAGACAGAAATTCATATTTTTTTTCTACAACAGTACTCGACGACATATTGCAATAAAACAGCAGCAATAAACACAACAACTACAACAATATTTCAATGTTTTTTTTTTGTTGTTTTTTGGGATTCACGAGTTGATTTTGTTGCAAAACGTCTATCAATATTAAAATTTATAAAAAAAAGAATGAAAACAAAAAACATTAAAAATGAAAACGCATGACATAAACATTTTACCCGAACCCATATGTATGTATGTATTATGTGTCGAAATAAAAAAATGGAGAACACGCTTAACCCTTTAAAAGTTAGTGTTGCACATACATTTTCTTGAATGTTTTATTCTCAGTTTTCACCATTAGCAAGCCGTTCCATCTCTGGCGATGGCATCAAATGGAAAATGAAATAATAATAATCAGTTTAGTAATTGCAAAAAAGAAACAAAAAAACAACAACAAAAATAATTAAACTATAAAAACTAAAAAAAAAGAAGAAGATGATATGAAAATTGCTTTGATCCCTGACTATAAAGAGCAGAGAAAGGCATTTAAAAATATACATGAGTGTTTAAATAAAGTATATGTTGTGGGATATGCACTGGCATCTAGCAACTTAACCATATGCTTTCAGACGTCATCACATACACATGCATTGCTATTACATACTGATATTTGTTAGAAAAAATTTTAAGCACTTGTATGAGTTGTTACTGCAATTACACTGTTTACAGAAGCAATGAACAGGAATACATAGAAAAATGATGAATTAATGAAACTATTAAGTTTATTTTCCAATTAAATGGCGTGCCTTCAATGAATAAAATTCTGTTTCATTTGCATTTTTTTATTTGTAAAAGTATCTCTTCCGCTAAAATTTTACATCAACAATTTACAATCCTAACGTTTATGATCACAACACTTGACGTCACATTCTCAGTGAGTCCTTATAAAAAACTGTCACAATGAAGTATTGAAATATATAAATAAATTCAATAATAAAAGAATAATACGTTGAAATTTTATGGCATTGAACAGTAAAAATGTGTCGATTAAATATTGTCGAAGTGCATGGGGTAATCTGGTTATCAGAGGTCAGCAATGAGTATTCAAAAAGATGAGTACATCGAATCATACTCATAATTTCTGATACTTATACACATTCATGAAGTCGCCGTAGCCTAGTAGGTAGTGTGTTGGCTTATTAGACGTAAAGCCAGGGTTCTAGTCCCAGGCCAGACATCAAAATAAAATACAAAAAGTATTTCTTCTACGACTTCCTCTCAGCAGATTTATGGCAAAAACTCTGAGAGTAAATAAAAATTGCCATGAAAAGTTTCTCAAAAATCTGTCGTTCGGAGTCGATTTTAAACTGTAGGTCCCACCACTCATGTATAAAATTAACACACAACATAAGTGGTGTGAGAAACTAGGCCGTAATTCTGACTGAAGGGTTGTAATGACCAATTATGTACGTGTATACACATTCATACTTATTTTAATATCATACTACTCATATTCAAAGTTTTATGTACTCATCATATTCATACTTAACAACACGTATGATGTTGTGGATTTTGACTCTCAATGACCCAACATTTACAAGAATCACAAAATAAGTATGATTCGTATACGAACACTAAAATACTCACTAAATAGTTGTGTGTTTGCTCTGCTTGCTGCACTGTTTTTTTTTTGCTTATGTGTCTTTTTACTTTTTTTATAAATGCGTAACAACTAAGACTGTAAATTTTGATGAGTTACTCGAATCATTTATAAGTATTTTTCTAAAGTTAGGAATCTATATAAGTAGGCTTATGAATCAAACATACATATTTCGCAATGGTATGAGTTTGATATCAACGTTATACGCATACTCATTGCAGTCTGTACTTATAAATCAATGTTGTAGTCAGTACGAATGAATCAGAGTAGTTGAATTTCAATACTATTAACTCACTCATACTCAAAATTTCATGAGTGCTTATGAGTGCTTATGAGTAGCGAAAAAACGATTCATTGTTGATCTCTGCTGGTAATGTGACTCTATTTCGCTTCTACTCTCGTACATATATGTATATTAAATTAATACGTTTTTTATAACTTTTCAAAATAAAATTTGTCGTGGAATGTTTACGAGAAAAAATATTTTTAACGAAAAACGTTTAAAGAATTTAACAAAGTACTCCAAAATTAATATCCATCATACGCCACAGCGTTCACACTTAAACACAAAATTTCAAATCAATCTTTTTATTTAAAATCTTATTTAAAGGCGTCCTAACTATTTTATTTTTTTGAAGTTTTATATGAAGTTTTTCATATAAAAAGATGATGCCTAATTCCAATGCATATTTACATATATAAAATGTCGACAAATTATAATAATTATATAAAAATTTTATCAATACATTACGATCTGTAATAATATTAATTCTGTAAAGAGGTAAACGCTTACTGAGTGGCATGGTAATATTCTTTTGTATGGATTTTGTTATAAAAGATAAAAATAACACGATTTTTCTTTTGTAAATGGTGTAATAATTTTCGAGAGGAAAAGAAAAAAAAAACTTTAATCAAATACTTGTTCTGTGTAATTGCATGGTTTATGCCATTTGTTTTCCTAGTTGAAGTACAAAGAACAAACAAACTGTTTCAAGTACTTGAATTTCTTTCATATGCTTTCTATTCCATTCAAACGCAACGTCTACGGCTTTAAATGAAATAATTACCCGTACACATTGTTATTATTAAAAGAAAAAAAAATACAAAGTAAATAAATTAATTGAAATAGTTAAAATTGAATTTGTGAGATATAATATTAATAAATATTGTTACATTTTTACCTTTTAAAAACGTTTAAAATATGAGCTCGTAGATTGCAAATAAAATAAAAATAAATTTTTGTTTAGTTTCAAATAAAATTCTTTATTATTCGCACAATTCTGTGTGCCAATGTTCACAACAATTGCTTTGTTTGTTATTTCTATGTTTACAACCTTTGCATAAACAACAACGATTACTAGACATTTGTTCGACAGATCTATGTAATGGAGATCTTCAGATTAAGATTACAATCTTCAAACATACCGCGTCTTCACACAAGACTGACTGAACCTTATATGGCAGAGTAAACAATCTGATGAATGTTCTTGAAGGCGAATGTTCATGATTTCGCCTTCTCGAGAGCTGCATAAATGTCAACATCGTTGTTTCATTAATGTTGTTCGTCTATTTTGTTTACATTTATTCTTGTAGTGTTTGTTGTTGTATTTTTGTTTACTTGTTTACCACTTTTTATTCTGGTGTTTGTTGTTATATTACGCAGTGCGATAATTTGTAACAACTTTATTGTATTTGTTTTTGTAGCTTTTGTTTATAATTTTAATGTTAAACGATGTCAAAGCAAAACACCAGTATCTAGAATTTTTTCAATTTCAATTTCGTAACAATATAATAAAGTTGAAAACTTAATTGATTTGAATTCAAACTAAAGTTAACAATACGTTTCATATTTGAATCAATAGTTGTAGTTTTTAATATAGTTTATTTAGAAAAGGTGGCACTGAATTATTTAAAATAATTGAAATTAACAATAAGTTTTATTAAATCAAGTTTTAAGTGAAGTAAGATTCCTCTAAGGTTTGATTAGGAGCTATATTTAGATGTACGAGCATATATGGATGTTAGAATTTCGTTCAAATCAGGAAGAAAATAAACGACGTTAAACAAAAAATACGGAAACGTCTCTTTTGTTATATGACCAAGTTGGTTTTGTAACTGTTTAGTAGTACTGTGGACCAAGGGCTAGACTTCGGTTTAATTTGAATTATCTTTGTGTACATGAGACAAGATAGGATATTTTAAAAGTTATTAGATTGTGGGCATAAAGTTGGACATGATATTTGTGTACTATGATCAATGTTCTACATTTTGTTTTAATTTTATTTTCCAACAAAACTCTGGAATTGATTATCCGTAGCTATTGTGTCTTTAAGAATAATGGAAAATAGTATCGTATATCAGCTGTAAATACGACATAAGGGATGGCAACCAGTATGCTAACCCTGTATGCTATAGCAGCAGTAATTTTCTTGGAGCAAAAAGAATGCCGAGCGATCTGAAATATTTTCTATAACAGACCTTGATGTTCTACGCTCCGTCATAGATAATGTTTATGTATAAGGTTTGACACTGCTCCATGAATTCAAGGGCGTTTCTCATGTATGTGACAATAAGATAGGCAGAGCTTGATAAAACAATGGAAACTTTCAAAGTCTTCTCAAGAGATTGGCAAAATATTTGTGCAGTTTATTTTATCATGTCTTTTATCACATCAGGTGTTTCTCAAAGACTTATTAGCTGAGATATCGATGAAATTAAAATTACACACAAATTAACTAGAGAAAGAGTTTTATTTGTTGTTGTTGTTTTTCTTTTTCTTTCTTAAATGTAAACTAGTTTTAGTTAGTTAAGCTAAAGGCCCACTGTACGGCTAACTTTCAAACAAGTTTAGCATTCGATTTTGTTTTTATCTTGTTCCACCAGTCTTCATTTGAACCTGCAAGCAAATGGGAAAAATACAGTTTTTATTTAATATTTTTGGGCTTTCTGCCATTATTGTTGTTAGTTTTGTTGTTGTGGTTAAGAATAATAAACGAAAAATAAACAAAAACGCCAGCACCTTTAAGGTTCGTAACAGTGCAGTGGAATGAATATTGAAGCTGTGATCATCAGATTTAAAAACAAAAAAGAAAACATCTCCTGCAGAAACGGATTTCTTTTAACTCCCATTTTTACATTAAACGACTGGACAGCGTATATCTGTCGGTCTGACCATCTACCTCATAAGAAACCATGTAAAGTATTACCATTGCATTGTATTTCAGTTACGGACTTGGATTATGGAGTTTCGTTTCTCTTCTTGTTTTTGTTTTGTTTTTGTTTTTCAATTCCCCCTTAAACTGTCTGTATAAGGTATGGTGAGCATTCGTTACTCAATTACATTTTCATTAAGTTGGTACACGATTTCGCGTACAACCAACATTTAATCATAATGATTATGATTACGTTTTACTTTTTTATTGGGCTTTCCAAATTTTTTTAATTTTTTTTTTTTGTAGGCTTTCCATTTACCTCTAGCCCTTGTCCTTCATCGTTTGTCCCAAAGTGTTACACTTGTATGCTTGCAGTTTGCTGAGGTTTGGTTTCAATTTTTTTTTTTTGTAAGCAATTGTTATTTTTGGCTTACAGGCTCTTTATGGCACTGGCCTAAAATTACTTTGCTTATGTTGAATACAAAAAGAAAAAAAAACAGGAAAAAAATTGAAAAGACCATGCAAGTGCTGATAGAAATTTGTTATTTTTTCAAAGGAGCAGTGGCTGTTTAATTTAAACAGCAAACAATTTTTCTCTAACCGGACAGCAATTCTGTATGTTGCATGCAACTTGCATGTAACTTCTATTTTTGCAATCAAACTAAACAACCGACAAGAGGCATTTCTAATAAAAATTCAAAGTCAAGGGTCAGCATTTTTACAAACACAGCGATTCGCTTAATGAAGCATAAGAGTGTTGGGGCGTAAAGTGTTATTTGATCAATTTTCAATAAATTTTAAACGAATCGAATCGAATCCAATCAATGCACGCATTTCCACTTGCTTACACTAAAAGCCAACCAATTCTTAAAATATTAATCACAAAAAAATTTGAAATGTTTTTTTTTCTTCGTAGTTTTTTGGTTTTGTTTTATTTTAATAAATGGAAAATGCAATATAAAAAGAGATAAATAAGTTGAAAATTTATTATAATAAATATTTATGATGCATTCCGTTTATGATGAGATTCTCATAATTTGTTGTACAATTTAGATCACATGGTCTATGGCGAATCCATTATAAAGAGATGACTTGTGGCAAATAACCCACGCATTTATTTTGGCACAAAATTGACAAATATTTTCTATGACGAATGCATTTTCATCGTTTTTTTTTTCTAATAAAGTTGCAGTGTTAATATTTGAATAATAAAAATATTATGGTAGAAATGTAAAGAGAAATTTTGTTTAAAAATATTATTAAACAAAAAACACTGAATGCATTATTATAGTCAACCAAAAATAGTAAAAATCGCGATAATTTAGCAATTATGTTCACATTTATAATAAATTAACCAGTTTTATAAAATTGTGTCTTTCGTGTGGATCCCGTGATTATAATCTGAAAGAAGAAATTGTTGAAATTTATCAGCCTTCTTCGGCTGATGAAGAAATATTTTTTTTTATATTTTCTGTTTTTTTGAGATGCTTGACCTGGGGTTTAAACCGAGGCCTCACATCTAATAACCCAACACACCTACTAGACTAGAGTATGCGTGTAAATGTGTCAATATGTCTCGCTTTTTACTACAAACGACAGACAATGTTAATTTTCGCTTAATTTTACTTAATTTTTTTAATTTTGTTTTTTCGTTGTGACTACTTCTAGAACATTCTAGTTGAGATGTTATTGTTTTCTACCTTGAGTGGTATTATTATAAAGCCTTGTTATTGTAATTTCATCTTTGTTTATCTCTATATTCGTAATTTCTTTGTTGTTTCGTTACTGTTGTTTGGTTTAAATTCAAATGATGTTCAAGTAAAATGCTGTGGCAAAAAAGTCATTTTTGGCGTCTAGTTGGTCTGAAATATTCGATTCGTGTTTTTAGTTTTTATCTCCTCAGTCATTGAAAATCCTCCAGTTTTTTTTTAATAAATTAAAATTTTTAAAAGACTTCACTTTTTGAAGTCGCCATGGTCTAGTAGGTAGTGTGTTGGTTAGGCCTGGGGTTCAAACCCCATCATCTCCAACTGATCGAAATATGAAAAAATATTTCTTCGGCAACTTCCTCTCAGTAGATTTCTGGCAAAAACTCTGAGAGTAAATAAAAATTGCCATGAAAAGTTTCTCAAATATCTGTCGTTCGGAGTCGACTTTAAACTGTAGGTTCCGCCACTCATGTATAAAAATTAAAGTACACAACATAAGTGGTGTGAGAAACTTGTTCGTAATCTTGACTAAAGGATTTTAATGACCAATTATGAATGTAAAAGGAGTGTGAAGTTTGAGTGTTCGATTCTCACCAAATACTCTGATCTGTTGCAAGACACCATGTACAATATAGTTTTTACTTACTCACATACGTACGTACATAATTGGTCATTACAACCAGGATTACGACCTAGCTATAGTTTATCGATTCTAATCGATTTACATTGATTAAAGTCTTTTCAAAACGGAAGATTTTTGAGAAACTTTTTCATGGCAATTTTATTTACTCTCCGAGTTTGTGCCAGAAATCTGCTAAGAGGAACTCGCCGCAGAATCCCCTGAATGTTGTTCTCAGATTTAATCTGCTGGGTTTGATAAGTGGGACGATTTGATTTCAAATAACGTTTACGTATGGAGTGCGCATTAGTTTAACAACTCAATGTTTCTAATCGAACTCTCTGATCATTATCATTTTTAGGTTTTAAATATTAGAACGCTGAGTTATCCAGAATTTTTTTTTTTGAAAAATAATTGGACACAAGCAAGGAAAACTGTACGATTATCGTGAGGAGCCTGAAAATAAGAGAAAAAAGGAAAATGAATATAAAAAACATGGTCAGAAGTAAACGAATTTGCAACTTATTGCAGAGTATTTATTATAACTGAACTGTACTGCATACTTGTAAAGCTCCGTTAATGAAAAGTGTTAAGCCGACAAAACAGAGTCTGTTGAGCATTTGAAGGCCAAAACTCGTTATGCCATTGCCGAGATACGAGATACTCCCTACACTCGTAAATGCATAGAAATTTTATTCGTCCTCAGAGTTTTTGCCAGTAATATACTGAGAGGAAGTTACCGATGAAATATCTTATTTCATATTTTCGTTTTGATGTCTGACCTGGGGTTGAACCGTGGCCTTACGTCTAATAAGTCAACACCCTACCTACTAGACCACAGCGACTTCAATTTCTATTTCGTGTATCTTACTGTATTGACATCACGAACCTGTTCACTGTCGTCAACAAAGTAGAAGTTAGTGGAAGGTGGCCTCAGCTTTATTACTTTCGTATGCACATAGGTATTCTATCTATGACAGATTGTGTTCGTAATTTAATTGAAATTGTTTTAATATTTGAATCAAATTGAAAACGAAATGAATACTTTATGTCGTAAATACTGAATGTGAATACAGCCAATGTCGGTTGATAAATTGTTTTTCAATTAAAAATTTTTGATCGAGAGATCTTAATTGATCAATAAGCATTGAATGATATATGATGATAATGAAGTTATTGTTGCTGTAATTGTAAATATTTATTAACCTTAAGGTACTCACTCGAATTTGTTTACATAAATCAACAAATCATTATTGAATACTTTTTTTTTTAATAATTTTTTGTTTATTTTTATTTTTATTTTTGTATCTTTTTTTTGTTTCGTTTTTTCTGCCAAACGAACATTTTCAAGTAAAAAAAATTAATTCGTACTTCAACTCGTTTTGTTTTTTTTTTTTTAACAAACTTTTTCAGTTCTCAGACTATACGTCTTTTTTAATATTTATTTAAATGTGTCTATAGATATTGTTACAATTGTTGTTGTTGTTGTTGTTGCTTTTTTTTATAAATTAATTCATGTGTTTTCTATGGTTTTTAATATATATTTTGTTGTTGTTGTTGCTTTTATTTGTTTAAGCCCCCGCAAAGTTTAAAAGAAAATTTAAATTCATGTACAAGAATAGATGTTTTTATTTTGTTTTTGTTCTTGTATTGTATATACGATTTTGTTGTTGTTGTTGTTGTTGTGGTTATTGTACTTAAAAAATGCGAATTGTACATTAATCAACATCACAAATTGACGTAAAGGTAGTAGGTTGAGTTACCACCGTTGATGTTGTTGTTGGTGTTTTTTTTTTTTTTGTTAATATTTCCATTTGACTGAATGACTGACTGACTGACTGACTGGCTGAGTTGTAATTCTTGTTACTGTTGTTTTTGTTAATTTTTATTGCTAGTATTTTAAACCAGGCGCTGTTGGTTGTAATTCATTTAAATTTTTAGAAATATTGACCGAAATAAAGAAACCATTTTAATGCGGCATTCTATTCGGCATTTCATTTTTTTTTAACTCCCTCTTTAGCGTCACAAGATTTATTTAAATTTGTTGACTTGCAAATGAAACGAAAATGGGTTGACTTTTTAGCCGTTTCTTGCTTTTTTTAATGTAAATTTAAATTGAAAAAAAAACTTGTTTTTGTTCAAAAACACAATTTAAAATTTTGAAAAGTTTATTTTGTTATTCTATACGACATGAATATTGTTATTCTTTTTTTGAATCACATAATTTACAATTATTTATGCAATAGGATCTCAAAATTATTATGAAGTATATTTAAAGTCTCTCAGCTCATGTAGACGTTACATAACCGAATAGAATTAAAGTGACATACAAGCGACTATTGAACATTCCTTTGATTTGAAATGTAATAATTTACAATTATTTTTAGAAAATAGGAGAAGAAGATGGAAAACGTACCTGTATAATCAACATTTTTGTATCGAGTATAAATGTACATATACTGGTGAAAATAATCTCCTCCCTATTAATTAATATTGAACTCAGTAATGGCCTTTAGAATAACTGGGTATAAAAAAAGTGAATGGTATTGAAGTTGTCCATCGAGTGGAATAATATTTGGTTTTTAACATGACTTAAACGATTACAAATAACGTAAAATACCTCTAGGCATGCATGTAATAAACGTAAGAATATTTATAGTAAATGGGATAATAAATACCACTGAATTTAAATTGCATATTTAATTTATTGCATTTAACGCCAAGAAGTCTCCTTAGAATTAACGTATATTCCCCATATGATCGCAGGGATCGCCGAAATTGAGTCTGTGGTTTTCTGGCAATACTAATAATAAAGCGAAACAAATCATGTTTCAGTTGTGACAATGGCAGATATTCAAGCCTTGAAAACATTTATGGGAAATGTACATGAAATATTGACCCTACTTATTCTTATTTTTAAAAAATTTTGAGTCAATGTTTTCCAACTCTAAAGATATGTATGTTTTAGATTTATAACATACATACATAATTGGTCATTACAACCCTTCAGTCGGGATTACGTCCTAGCTTCTCATACAACTTATGTTGAGTGTGTTAATATTTATCCGTAACTGGCGGTACCTACAGTTTGAAGTCGACGACGAGAGACAGATTTTTGCGAAAATTTTTCGTAGCAATCTTATTTATTCTCTTAATTTTTGACAGAAATTTGCTGAGAGGAAGTTCCGAAGAAAAATATTTTCATATTTCGTTTTAGTATCTGACCTGAGATACGAACCCGGGCTTTACGTCCAATAAGCCGACACACTACCTACTAGACTATGGTGACTAAATAAAATACGTGCGATACGTGTCTGAACAATGGTTTGAACTGTGGCCTCACGTCTAATAAACTAAAACTCCACCTACTAGTCTACGGCGACTTGATTTTGTTATATTTGTACTTATTATAACGTTTGAGGTACGGTAATTTCACGTGAGCAGATAACCCGCTGGCCAGCTGATTGTCAGGAAACCCCTCTGCGTTACGGGGTAATAAGTGCCATGCCCTAGTCCTAGTCGAGAATTCACCGAATTGACACATACAAGGCATCACCATCTTCTACCGATTTCAGAATAATTAGCTAATTGGTTAAAATATATAAAAAAAATTAAAATCTTTTTCGACCTTTAAGAATCGCTTCAGATATTGATCTAGAATTGTAATAAGATGCCTTTTGAGTTACTATAGCTTTCAATTTTTAAATGGTGTATTACACCTCAAATTTTACTAAGTATTCATAGAAAAATGGAGCCCAACATTGCATAATAAAAAACCGCAATTTCTCGCAAAGCTATTAGAAAAATATTAACCTAACCATAAATTTATTATTAGAGCAGGTAGCTTTCTAAATATGCAACACCCCACAGCTGCAGTTGTCGTCCAATGCAGCACGTTGGGTCCTATACATAGCTGCCAGATAAATGAGGCAGATAAAACCGTCAAAATCGTCAAAAAATCGTCAGAAAAAATAAATAAATAAATTAAAAGTTTTGTGAATAAAACTCAGTCTATTATAATAATATTCAAAATAGGATTACTGATTTGATTTTAGATATAAGTATAAACATACTGCTTAGGCAAACGATGAAATCAAAAGGGGAGAATTTAAAAGGAAATTAAAATGACAAAAAGATTGCGAAAAAGGGATAAAAGGAAAAATTGAATTAATTGACACTACAACAAAAGTTGCCATATTATTATATTACTTTAAATTACATATGCTTTACACTGTAAATAATACTGAGAGCGTTATTTCCAACAAAAAGTTTTTAAAAACCAAAATTATTTCCATTAAAGTAAAACATATAAAGTCAATGTATGTACATAGGTTAGGTTAGGTTAGAGGACGTGTTCTTGTCGATTTAGACAAGTACAGTACCTGTACATAATGTCATTAAGAAGGAAGGATAAAAGAGGGGATAGGAAAAAGAGCGGAAGTAGGAAGAGAGAATGTAATGTATGTACATATCCGAGTTCAAAAACAAAACATTAAAAATATTGTTAGAAATTGAAGCTAGCGTCCCTCATCTTCATTTATTAATTTTTTCCAAAAATATAGAAATGTTATATCACTTTTAGGAAAAAATTGTTTAAGGTTTAAACAATCTATCCCAGTGTTGTTTATTGAAACATAAGGACAGCAATAATATTGCATCATTTTAATCTATGGGTGGTTTAAATATTACGGAGTCAGAAGCTCTTGAAATTTTAAGCATGAAAATTCAGTGTAATGTTGGTTGCAACCGATAAATTTTTCAGTTCCTTCGGTTCCTTCTTAAGATTTTATTTGTACGATTCAACGTCTATTTTGAAGTTTCTCGACCGTGTACAGGTGAGGGCCATAGTATATCGTTAATGACGGTAGTGTATCCAACTCCATTGAATCATTGGAGCATCGTTGCAATGTGGTTTATGTTTCACTGTTCTATCACTACTACAAAAGGATTTTGCTCGAACGAAATAAGGGGACTTGTTCCCGAAAATCATATATTCCTACGTAATACTCGTCTTTCTCGGGTAGGACATCCGTATGTGGTCGATTGGCCAGTGGATCGCACACTGCATTACATTAAAAAGTACGTTTTTTAGTCGGACTATTCGTATGTGGAACTCATGCCCTGTAGAGGCCTTTCCTGTTACTTATGGTATAAAAATATACAAGCCTAGTATCCATAAACCCTGTTCTCTCTTTCCTTCTTCCCATAACTTATTTTCATAGTTCCAAACAATGCCATCCATCCCCTGAGTGTTGGTCGTACGAACAAAAATAACGGCGCCTGCCTTTGGTAATATTAGAAGCTAAACTCGAATTTTTAAAATTGTCTGCAACGAGAAGTGATAAATTATTCTCAACTACGAGGGTCTTTAGGAATTGTAATTTTTTGGCTTTTAAGGGATTAAAAAGGAATGAAATGCAGAAAAATCATCACAGGTATTCGAAAGTAACTTAAAAATATAATACTGGCTTAAAGTAGCTTTTAATGTACTAAAGTTAGGAATATGATGTCAATTTTTGATATCTAAAAGTCGTCAAAATAAGGGCATAAATCGTCAAAACGTCAATATGATATTTTTGGAGCTCAAAATCGTCAAAATGACAATAAATCGTCAAATCTGGCAGCTATGGTCCTATATCCCAAAGGAAAATTATGTATATACATTAACGGCCGCTGATAACAACGCTTTTATAAGCGTCGTATTTTTCACAATTGGTTCAATGCCTACGAAAAGTTATCCCCAATTTAACTTCATAATTATATTATAATGCAGCACAGGAAATTGAATATCTCTGTTTACACATTGATGCTCGTTTAACGTTAATGCAAATCAGCTTTTTAAATTGAGTCAAATTATTTGACTTATTAAGAGATTGAATTAGAAATTTCTGATGTGCAATTCAATTTGAAACCAATACGGTGCTATAAGATTCAGTAGGTTAGAGGACGTGTACTTATCAATAAAGACAAGTACAGTACCCGGAGGTCGAATTGACCCATTTTACAATATGAGATTCAGTAACATATTACGAAATCGGCATAAACTATAAAATTTTTCCTTGATCACTAACACTAAGTGGTATGTTATAAACTTGCGTATTCATAAGGATTGAAATGTTGGATTAGTTAAAATACTGAAAATATTACCACATATTTACAGTAGCTTAAGCATAAGTGAAACTACATACATACTCACTTGAGGCCACATATACAATTGAGAATAAGAGACACATGCTTTTTTAGCAGAATTCGAGAAACTTGAATTGGAAAAAAACAAGAAGATGTAGAAATTTATATTTCGTTTCGTATTAGCTTGATCAACTTGAAGTCGCCGTAGTCTAGTAGGTAGCGTGTTGGCTTACGGTTCAAGGTAAGGCTACGGTTCAAACCCTAGGTCAGACATCAAAACAAAAATATGAAAAAAAATATTTCTGCGACGACTTCCGCACAGCAAAAACTCTGAGAATAAATAAAATTGCCATGAAAAAGTTTCTCAAAAATTTGTTGTTCGGAGTCGACTTTAAACTGTAGGTCCCGCCGCTCATGTATAAAATTAACACACACAACATAAGTGTTGTGAGAAACCAATCATGTATGTACATATGTATGTATTCGCATGATTTAAATAACCAACATTTTTAAATCTGATATTTGAATAAATTATTATCGTTAAATTTTCCTGTTAGCAATTCAATACATAAAAAATATGAGAAGAAAATAATTTAATTAAAGTTTTGTTGCATAAAAACCAAAATTACGGAATATTTTGTGAATTTTATTATGTTGACTATAATTTTTAATTCATAAAAGTCAATCAAAACATATTTACGTTGTAATATTCTGAATTTCAATTTAAATTCCGACTTCTATGAAACAAACGTTACTAATTGGAGATTGTTCAAAAAGATTTGAAGGAATCCTAAGTTGACTTTATTAGTTTATTCAAATTTTATATGATATTTAATGGTATATCATTCAAAAAATATTCTTTTTAATACAAATACTTCTTTTGTAATCACGTTTTAATCTCTTTAAAATTATTTAAAAAAAACTTCATTAAATCGAATTAATTCAATCGTATCATGTAATTCATGAAGAAAATTTTGCCAACCCAAGCTCTATGGAAACAAATCAAATACTACGGAGGTGTTAATTTTCAAAGTGCTTAGCACTCAATAAAGAAAATAGCTCACGTTCGAAGGCAACATTACGTAAATTATACGTGTAAAACGTAACGTACGCATATAAAACTAGCTTAGAATCCAAATCCAAAGGAAACTATGAAATATTTCAACTAATTTCATATGCAAACGAATTATTAATTCAAATGGTATCGCAAACAAAAAAAAAAAAACAAAAAAAAAACAAAAAATGCACACTTAAATGAATTAAAATATGTGTACCCGATAGATTACCCATGTATATATGTATGTATGTATGTGTGTGTACGAATATGTACTTATATCCTGTTGGTAGTTATTCAAATTGAATTGAATTGGCTTAAGAGCGTAGGATAACCGTAACCAGACATAAAATACACACGCTTATGTCTTTACAGCTATGATTTATTCAATCTCTGTAATAGAAATTGTTAAAGGTTTCCCTTTACAGTTTTTTAATCTAGTAAATGTAGGAGTGTTAGGAAAAGGGCTACATATGTACGTTGTACATGTACGTGTCCGTTTGCGTGGTGTTGTGTCGTGGCAACGTGTCCAATATGTACGATATGGCCAAAACCAAATACAGTTGTTTGTTTGTCTGTTTGTATCTCTCTTTTACAAAGTTTTTATACGAATTAATTATTTACAATTTCATCTTGTATTGTATGCGATTTGTGATGGTTTTCATAGCACCCATTCGCGTTCTTACTCTATCTTTTCTTTTTTTTATACTTTTAAGCTTAAATGAAACTTCTTAAATTTAAGCATATGTACGTACATACATATACTGACCACTATGGGAGAGCATACAAAAATATGTTTGTGTTTTTATTGTGCCTCTCCAATTTGTGGTCTAGACCGGCTGAGAGGAGAATTTAATTTCAGGTGCACAGAAAAGGCATTTCAAATATTCTATAAGACGATTCTATTTAATTATAAATTTTTAATTTCACGGTGCTACAGTCAAAATACACACAGCTAATGACATAATGTAGGTTGTGAAAATATTTTTTTTTATATTTCTCGAACCCTCCAAACTTCTTTTATTTGACAAAAACGGTATTTTTAATCTTTTCACACGAAATTATTGATTGCCCAAATATTTTTTAAACTATTTTAAAAATCTAAACTTTTTTAGAAAGGGAGGAGATTAGACCTTAAAACGGTATACATAAACATATGGTACACGTTTTGAGTTTTGATCAAGTAAACTTGGAAATTATGCTTTTTTCGTATTTTTCAAGTTTACTATTCTTAATTGCAAAATTTAATTAAAAAATATGAAATAAGTGGTGACATTATCTTGTGAAGCGATTGACACTTTGTTTGATAAAATCGGACAAAAATTGCCGTTGTTATTATTTAAATAGTATAACAGTCGTGTTATATTTTTTATATACGAGTATGTCTTCTTATCAGAGCAAACATTTTCAAAATTTTTGATGGATCTTGATTGCTTGCCGCAAAATGTGTCTACTTCACGTTTATTCGGCTACCAGAAGTCGGCTAATATTTGTGTTTCATGCAAATATAATTCAATTCAAACATGAAATTGGTACATTTCCCGATAAACAATCAAAATACATCAAAAATTCTGAAAATTTTTAATTTGAAAGTTCATTTAAAAAAAATATATATGAAAAATATAACACGACTATTATACTTTTTAAATCATAACTGCGGTAAATTTTGTTCGATTTTATGAAATGCAGTGTCAATCTCCTCACAAGAGGATTCATTTTATATTTTCTAATTAAAATTTTCTAGTATGAATGGACAAACTTGAAAAATATAAAAAAAATTATCATTTGCCAAGTTTACCACATCAAACATCATAGAATATTAAATCGAATGGTACATATTTGTTTACCATTTTAAAGGCACATCTCTCCGCTTCTAAGAAAAGTTTAAATTTGTGACATTGGATCAGAAATGTTTGTGCAATCAATAAATTTGTGCCTAAAGTCCAAGAAAAAAAAACAGTTTTTTCAAATAAAACAAGTTTGGAGGGTTCGGAAATATAAAAAAAATATTTTTGAGTTCCACACAACGAAACTCACAACCTACTACCACTATGTCATTAGCTGAGTGTATTTCATTTTTTTATTTTGTCGCCTAGTGTTTGTAATAGTGAGCGAGGAACTTTAAATACAATTCATATCAATAACTGTGTGCAAAGTTTTAAAGCATAATTTGGAAGTTAATGAGAAGAGAAATTAGAAACCATATAGAGATGAATGTGCTGAAATGAAATATGGAAACTTATTGCTGACAAGCGCACATGTTTTTAATGTATAACCTTTAGAATAAATAAACCTTTGCTATGGCTGCCTTCCAAAATGTATCAATACAAAGTTTGTATGCAGTTCTACTACTGTATATAAACTATGTAGATATGCAAAGTAACCAAACAGTATATATTTTGTACAGCGGCATTATGAAACACTATACTTTGTTCAAACACAAAGCAACTAACATTTTGGAAGGCAGCCTATGTCTTTCAACAGAAACAGATTAAAATCTGATGCATATAAACTTCTGACTAATTACTCCACTTTCCTTTAGCAAACATCCATCCGTAGGGAATTTTTTCCGACTACAGGTTATATTGAAAAAAAAATATTATATGATGGAAATACACAACTTCAATGAAAATGTTTTTTTTTTTTTATGAAAAATAATTGTTAATTTCTAACCCATTGTGCAATATCGCTGTACTGTTACACAGAGTTGCGTCATTTAATTTTAGTTAATGCTTTAAAGAGATTAATATACTCTCCATGCGTATCAGTCACTGTATATCTTCAAGTCTTTGGAGGTAAAAACTGAGAAAGGCATTGCAAACACACTTACAAGAAATATTCACAAATATTGTTCGCTTTATATTACTGCAGCGTTTTTTTCATTTATTTTTATAATAAAGCTTCGAATGCACGATAGACGGACACAATTGTGGATTATTATTGTTGTTGTTGTTGCAAATATAAAGAATTGATTGCGGTACAAAATACAATTTTATTTCAAGCATAATATTATTGTGTTGGAGAGAGAGAGAGAATGTTTTTTTTTCTGATAAATTCCCATACAGTGGTTAACGTGACATTTAGATAAATTTATGGACACTCATACATCTTAATTTTTTTATTTAGTCGCCAACACCAATTTTTCGCTCAGTGCTGTAATATCTGTTTGACAACTGCTGCAGTGCAAAAGAGAAAACAAAACGAAAATTTTGAAAAATGCAATTACTTTGTAAAATTGCAAATTAAAGTCTTTTTTTCTTATTTTTTATAAGTTTTTTAAATTGTGAAAAATTTGATCACGGAAACTTTATTAAAAAATTAGCTTTACGCACAGCATGTCTGACTATTTCGATTTTTTTTTTCAAACTAACCGGCTGATAAAGAGATTCTTATCAAATTAGGCATTAGAGCGGGAATAAACAAATCTTCTATTTAGTTAACAGCACAGATGAAGAAAAAAAAAAAGAAATGATTGTAATTAACAGCGTATTAAATACTTAAATTAAAAAACAAAAAAAAAAATATTGCATCTCATGAATGCCATGCGTTCCATGTTGGTTTGTACTGGCACTCACATCTATCAGCGTTTATTCATCATCAATCACAAGTGGCGCCATTGTTTTTTTTTACAACATTTTTGTTATTGTAGTTGTTATTCCTTCTCAAATAAAATAATTTTTATTAAGTTGTGTGATGGCTATTGACAGATACTCAGAAGTTATCCATCATTTTCTGTTTTTTATTTTAATATTTACTGTTTAGAAGTGGCTTTTCCTTTGCACTGTTTTGTTCAATTTTTCTTGTTTTTTTGTTTTTTTTTTTTGTATATCAGTGCCAAAGTGCATCTTATGTAAATCAACAATCAACACTTTGTTCTCAATTGAATAGAGAAGCAAACACTTGATAAGCACTTCAATAGATTTTATCTTTTAATTTCATTGTTTTTTTTATACAAATTCTGGTATCGAAGATGGAAATGTAAACAAATGTTGTTATTATTTAAGGCAAGCTGATGAATTTTGAAAACTTTAGAATCATAAAATCGAATTTAATTGAAGTTATCGATATTCGATAACGATTACTTGACACACAAAATTGTTTTATGATTTCAAACTGATGATTTCCCAGCCAGAAGAAATGCATAATATGGATCCAGCGTGTTACAGTTCTGTAATAAAATATTTTTTATTGGTGTTGAAATGGAATTTTATAGGACCCAAATATAAATGAAAAGAGCTCAAACAACAACAAATGCACTATCAGATTGACAAATATTATGAAAATATAGGATAAAAATTTTCATGTTTTATTCTACATTTTTATTGCAATGCTTAGCTGCTTGCCAATTGAAACAACGTTCACATGGTCCTCGGAAACGAACTAAGAAAATCAGACGTAATAAACCAATACGGTTCACATTTTCAATCACCTTATCAAATATTAAATAATGTGGTGTGCTTTCTCTGTGTTAATTTCGTTGGAACGTACAAGAGAATGTCAACACGAAGAAATGAAGTCATTGATTAAACAAAATAACTAGACAAAGTATTCTTGTATCTACATTTCCAACAAATAATCCATTTTTATATTGATTTGAAGTTCTGAGCGAAAAATTGGATTCCATAAGTAGGAATAGAGACTGTAATCTGATTATGCATATACTCAATATTATACTGATTTCGTGCAACAAAACTTACTTACTTAATTGACAACCCGATTGAAAGATTTTGGCCTGCCGTAACTCATCCTTCCAGGCGCCTCTGCTTCTTGCGCGCCTAGGCCAATTGGTCACACCAATCGATGACAGGGCTTCCTCGATTTGGTCCTTCAAATACAAACAAGGTCGTCCTCTTCGTCAACTTCCGCAGATACCCCGCATCAAAAACCCGTCTCGCCGTCTCCTTCATTCGAACGACATGAGCCAGCGCTGGCAGCAGCTGGATGCACAACGTCTATGTCGTTGAGCAGCTCATACAGCTCACTGATGGATCGGATGCGGAAATCAATGCCAACTCGCAATGGGCCGAAGATCTTGTGTAGGGCTTTTCTCTTGAATACACTCAATGATACTGCATCAGTGCCTTAAAGGGCTTTTAAAAATCGGATGTAATTTTAGCCTGTTTCAACTTAAGGACAACATTTCATTTCAATAAATGTTTGCACGAATAGAATAATAATCCAGTATCTAATTTTGTACCGCGCAACTCAAGATTATTTTCTAATAATCTCTGTGATTACTTACAGACATTGGAATTGATAATACATACTCGTACATAAGTGTTAAAATACTTTGTGTTTGTTTGTATAATTACACACTATGATGCAAACTAACATAAGTACTAGTATGCCGGGAGACTTAAACGATGATAACATTTCAGTGTTTCCTCTATACTGAGTAAATTTAAAAATTTGTAAATTTTCAATTTTTTTACTTTATAAAGATGAGATGAATCGAATCATACTCATAATTTCTGATACTTATATGCATTCACACTAATTTTTGTATCATTGAACCTCTACTCATATTCAAAGTTTAAAATACTCATCATATTCATACTTAACAACACGTATGATGTTGTTGATTTCGACTCTCCATGACTAAACATTTACAAGAATCACAAAATAAGTATGATTCGCTTACGTACACTAAAATACTTACTAAAACGTTGTGTGTTTGCTCTGCTTGCTGTTCTGTCTTTTTTGCTTATGTGTCTTTTTCTTTTTTTGTAAATGCAACAACAACAAATACTGTAAATTTTGATGAATGATTCGAGTCACTCAAATAATTTATAAGTATTATAAGTATATTTCTAAAGTTATGAATCAAATATGTTTCGAATGGTATGAGTTTGATGTCAACATTGTACGCATACTCAGTGCAACCTGTACTTATAAATCAATGTTGTAGTGAGTACGAATGAATCAGAGAAGTTAAATTTCAATATTGTTGACTCATTTATATTCAAAATTTTATGAGTGCTTATTAGTAGCGAAAAAACGATTTATTGCTGATCTCTGATATATACAGTCGCTGTAAAAGTATTACATAATTTATCACACTCTTTCGCAAACAGAAAAAGAAATATTCATTTTTGTCTTAACTTTTATACAAAAAAATTCTTTGTAGCTTTTACTAAAAAATTCGAGGAACAAGTGCGATAGCTTAATGACATTAAAATTTCAGTATAAATTTCTGAACTAAATTATTATTTTATATACGAAATTTAATATTTTAGAATATATAGAATACTCCATATATTAAGAAAAAAGAAATACAAATTATTTTCATTCGAAAACTTTTGCACCAAATTATAATAACTTCAGCTGAGATATTTCTTCATTACTCTTGGACACGTAACTAAAGTTCATCCGTGTTCTTTGGAGCTTTTTCAGTGCTATCTTTAAAAGAACACATGAATTAGATTAAATGGATTAAAATTTGGATTTTGTGCTAACTACAGATTCATTTTGGATGTGTGCTTCGGAAATGGAACCTTTTCTTCACGATAAATTTAGTTTCTCAATAAATTTAGATAATTTGCTCTCCATGCTATTAAAGTAGTTTTTCATCTTCATAGTACCATATATTTTAACCAAAGAATAAATTTTCCATCGCATAAAATACCTCAAACATTTCATCCAAACATATAGAGTGCATTTAATTGTTAACTGTTTACTTGGCATCGGACAGTTTGTCGGCACCTTGTCATTTTGAGAGCCGATTTTTTAACGGTTGCAACTAAGTCGATATAGACTACATATAGTCCATTCAATTGCGTTTTTGTTAATAGCACAAGCAGACAATCAGAGGGTTTTAGTTTAATTATTGATTTTTAAATGTTCAATGTTCAATTTGGAACATTGGAATTTGGGTGCGGAAACCAAACTTTATATTTTCCAAATTATTTGATCAGTGCTATAAACACTGTGCAGGAGTTAAGCTGTTTCCAATGCATGCTTAGGCACTTTTATTTAAATATTTTTACATTTTTATCTTGGCATATACATAATACAACAATTTCGCCCTCATTCGTGCACTTTTGTTAGCCAGTGTATCTGTCTTAAACTACATATATATTGAGAGTCTTAAAATTATTGAAGTTTAAAACTGAGTGCTCTCAACTAGGCAATATGAATTGGAATCGGCAACTTATCATATTGAATATAATATTTAAGAAAATTTAAAACTACTTTTTTACTCGACTTCTCATCGACCGGGTTGACAAAAAGTTGCATTTTCCAATCTGTCTTTTCAATGGTGGCTGAAAAATTATATCGTGAATGAAAAGGCAGCAGGGCTGTGTAAATTCTGAACCTAACGGAATAATTTCTCTTTCAAGAAGTTTTCTTGATTAAAGTTGATTAATTTTTTTTTTGATATTTTATTCGCCACCAATTTTTTTCCGCTGACTATCGTTGCAAATAATAACCGTCATGACTATTTCCACATTTACACCAAAAACCATTTCCTTAACAAAAAAAAAACAACAACAAATTTGAAGGCGATGGATGCAATGGTGAAAAATTAAAACTAAAAATAAAAATACTCGTAAACCATTCAGAAATCATAAGATCTCCAAAGCATCCAACATAATACGACTTTAAGGAAAAGTAATAACAAACGAATGGCATAAATAAAGAATTAAAAAACAAAAAAAAAAAAAAACAAAAAAGAAAATGGAAAATAAAATGAAATGAAAAAAGTTAATACCGTACGAGTACAAGCAAAGCTATTGTAGTCCACACACGTACGGCAAATTACTTTAGAGGTCTGCTACAATGACAAGCAACAATTGCAATTTGTTTACACACTCCCGCCGGCGGCGATGTAAGTTGGTTGGTAAATAAGTAATACGAATGGAGAAGGATTTCTGAAAGGAAAATCTTAGACATTACATTCGTGTTGTAGTTGGCAATACAGTGGAACGAAATGTGAAAAATAGTGAAAACAAAACAAATTTGAAGTTAATTTTCATTCAATTTACAGAAATTTTTTTTAAATTTCTCATTCAAAAACACTGTATGAAACATAGTTTTTTAAGAGATTTTTTTATATTATCGTCATTAAGAGATTTTTTTTTTGTTTAACACAATAACGTTTACAAAATTTTAATTTAAAAATCGGAAGATAATTTATATTTCATATCTCTGATGAACACCATTCCATTGGCTTTACATTCAACTTCTTTTTTCGTTATTTGTTTGTACGTGTGTATTTTTGGGATAATTTTCGCTTTATTTTATAATGATTTCGTTTCACTTTGCGCTTCATTAAAAAGGCGGGCGGATGCGCGGTTGGTCTGTCTTTCTTTTTTTCATTTTCATTTTATACTTTGGATATCCTTGTACGATCATTGTAAAGCTTTTGTAGAAATTCATTTCGTATGACAACAACAAATTTACACTTTACCAAATACAGCAGCGATCAAAATAATAGAAAACAATGTCGAATTTTTAGACAAAACAACAATTTTTTTTTTTATTCTAGTGTGCTCAGATGACTATTATATGAATATATGCTGGAGAGCAAATAACAATGCGTTTTGGAATTTAAAAAACATGTAGAGCTTGTGCTAAATATCAAATACTCTTACAAACTTTTAAAATCTGTTTGCAGAAGAGTGCAGCTACATAGAGACATACATACATTAGGATTATGACCTGGTTTCTAGAGTGAAACTAGAACTATTTTATGATAAAATTTGCAATTTATGGAAATTTACACATACATAATTACATAATTGGCCATTACAACCCTTCAGTCAGGATTACGGCCTAGCTTCTCAAAACACTTATGTTGTGTGTGTTAATTTTATACACGATTGGCGGGACCTACAGTTTAAAGTCAACTCCGAACGAAAGATTTTTGAGAAACTTTTCATGGCAATTTTATTTACTCTCAGAGTTTTTACCAGAAATCTGCTGAGAGGAAATCGTGAATAAATATTTTGTCATAGTTCGTTAGTTGGAGATGCCTGACTTGTTGTTTCAACCGTGGCCTTACGTCTAATAAGCCAACACACTCCCTACTAGACCACGGCGACTTCAAATTTACGGAAATTTACTAAAAAGAAATAAAGCATTAGAACGGAACTGCAATAGCTTATGTTTTTATATAAATGTTAGCCAAATTGTGCTATTATTCTTCCCATCACTTCACATCACATGAGTATGGCTCGCATCGAAGCATATGAATACGAGTAGACCGACCGTTCAAAATCCAATAAACAAGTAACAAAAATTAAAAGAATCTTCGTTGTTTTCTTTTTTTTTTGTTTGTTTGTTGCAGATTCTTTTAAAATTAAAAAGCAAAAAAAAACAACAAAAGGAGAAAAAATCAAGTTCTTTAAACTGGTTTTAGTTTAAGATAAAAAGTCAATAATATTCTTCTTCTTCCTCTTCTTTTATTTTCTTAAATATTCACTTTTTGTTTGTGTGCGGATGTGTGTATGTGTGTATTTTTTCAGCTTTTTCTGTTAATTTTTTGACATGTTGTCCGCCATATTGAATGTTTTTGAAAGGTTTTATTTTTATTCACAACAATAACAAAAAAAAAAAATTAAAAAAAAACAAGTTCGCAATGATGAAAAAAAAAATCAGAAATCTGATTATTTGTCTGACTGACTGCCAGCCAGTTCGTAAGCCAGTTTATTTCAAAAATTTTTTTTTTGGTTCAGCTTGGTTTGGTTTTGGTCTGCTGTGTTAAACTAATTTATCTTTAACAGGCAATCAAAACATCATCGTCATCATAAGTTTTATGTGAAAATAACTACCATCTTTTAAATATTACAATAAAAAAAAAGAAAAATCTTAGATTTCATTCCTTTTTGGAGTTTATTTTCTCTACACCAGCACCATGATCATCTTTATTGTCGTCAACATGTACGAGTACGTTCAAGTGGGAATGAAAGCCAAAAAAAAAAGAGAGGTTAAATGAACCACTTAAAGTTTAAAGTCGTAGGCAGCAGTAGCATAAAAAATCCATGTGATGTCATGGCAACTTAATATTTAATCTTTAGAAAATACAAAACAGAAACAACAACAACAACAAACATAAACAGAAGTTAATGAATTAAATTTAGAAATTTGCATACGATTAAAGAAAATAATTTCCTGTTTTGAACAATAAACCCCCCAAAAAAAACAAAATAAGGGAGCAATAAAATTAAATTGAAAGATTTTAATAACAAAATTCATTGTTAATTATTTATGTTATTATTATTTATTTATTAATTCACTTTTTCTCTCACTCTCTCTCTCTCTCATATATTCAATTCAATCCAATTAACACATTCCGATTGTGAAATTATGGTGGAATTAAAAATCCCATTACTTTTAAACAACCTGTTAAAATCTGTTTAAAACTGTTAATGGCCCTTCAGGGATATTATGGAATTATGTAGTCATCTGACCCTCCTTAATTTCAACCCCTATACACACACACTTTCATCCGAATCTCACCCTCTCTTAGTTGTTATGTTTCCAAAAAAATTTGTAGAACATTGGCCAGCCAATAAATAATGAAAATTATTGCAAATTGTGTTATTGTTGTTGTTTTACAAAAGACAAAAAGTAATACAGCTCCAGTTCAAAGTAATACCAACAACAGTAGAATTGAAAAAGATATTCTCCCTTTGCTATCCATTTATAAAGAAGTTCTGGTTAGCATAACAGGAATTTTCATTTGTTTTCAGAGTACGAAGCATTATCTGCTTAATTAATGAGCTTTTAATTATTTTTAATGATTCTTCTGTGTGATGGTGTTTGAAAACGGATGCAATATTAAGAGTTTTGTAGCGAACAACTCTCAATGGAAACGACTAACTACAGTCAGGAAAAAATAAATTCCAATACTTTTCCTTTTGTAAACGAACGAACGAGTTATAAAATAAATTTCAAATAAATTGCGGCTGCTCTTCTCAAACGTCTGGCTTTAATATTAAATTGTTTGTCATTTCGCAACTTTAACGAAAAGGGAACATTATTGAAAAATCTGTCCATATTTAATTAGTTTTCCGAAATAGGAAAAATCATTATGGAATTCAGCAAACCATGGTTTTAGACAGCGGAAGAACCAGGGAACTACTTGAGTTTGACAAGAGAACGGTTCGCATTCTAACAGGAATTTTTACGTGACACTGTGCTTTTGGCAGTTTTGCTGACAAGATCAGTCTGTCGCACCAGGAACGGAATCGGTACAACACCTTTTATGCGAGTGCCCTGCAGTTCAGAAAATGTCATCGGTTTTTGCGTGAAAGAACGTTTGAAGATCTGCACCAGAGATCAGCAATGAATCATTTTTTCGCTACTCATAAGCACTCATGAAATTTTAAATATACATGTATATGTAAGTGGGTCAACAATATTGAAATTTAACTATTCTGATTCATTCGTACTCACTACAACGTTGATTTAAAAGTATAGGTTGCAATGAGTATGAGTACAACGTTGACATCAAACTCATAACATTTGAAATATGTTTGATTCATAAGCCTACTCATTTAGATTCATAAATATATAAGAAAGATACTTACAATACTTATAAATGATTCGGTTGACTCGAATCATTCATCAAAATTTACAGTTTTAGTTGTTGTTGCATTTACAAAAAAAAGAAAAAAGACACAAGCCAAAAAGACAGAGCAAACACACAACTTTTTAGTGTTTGTATGCGAATCATACTTATTTTGTGCTTCGTGAGTTATGGAAAGTCGAAATCAACAACATCATATGTGTTGTTAAAATATGAATATGATGAGTACTTCAAACTTTGAATATGAGTAGAGGTTCCATGATATTAAAATAAGTATGAATGCGTAAAAGTATCAGAAATTATAAATATGATCCGTTTCTACTCATCTTTTTGAATATTCATTGCTGATCTCTGCTCTGGACCGCCACCAACGTGCTTCTAGGATGCCTTTTTCATCTGGGATGGTTCAAACCCACCACTAGTGGATCATGGCAAGGGGCTTACATCACACTGGGTGATACAGTGGGCTGTATGCGCCACCGAGTGAACTTGCCTGTGAATGGCAAGCTATCCGCTAACACAACCTAACCTAACGTAATTAGTTTTAATTACAAAGTGATCGAAAATATCGGAGAGAAACAATCTGTAAGACGTACATGTCAGTACACCACAGAGAACTTAAAGATCTTATCGTCTATAGAGTTTTAAAAAATTCCCCGTCAACGCAAGCATTAATCTTTTGTGCTCCTTGTACGGTATACATACATACACAAATGTGTGACTATTAAAATAGGTTCAACTCAATGTCAATGGACTTGGCATTCAATAGAACAATTTCTGCAAAAGCTCTGAGTCTAAGAAAAAGGGGAAACTATATTTCACCTCTTAAGTCACTGTCCTGATCTTGCCACGAAGAGTACTATGTCATCTATGACTATCCCCCCGCAGCTAGATTTATTTTGGAGTCGGATTAGCTTTCTTTAAGTAACATTTGATATCCGGAGATTGCGGTATGAACTATGAGCTAACTGGGTATTCCTCTCCGCTAACCTAACTGATCTTTTAAGAAATAAGCGATCCATTCTCGTTAATATGACAAAAATGGTAATTGAAATTTCTAATGAAAAATTAATAATAAAGCCGAAACAAAAACGCAGTAGTCACTTGGTCATTAAAATAGGTATGGGGTAGTACATATTAATATGTATACATACATATACTCACATATAGAGAAAGTAGGTGGTAAAGACTAAATTTTCAAAGAATGATACGTTTGTTATAATAACAAAATTATAACCTAAAATTACAGTTTGTTTACTATTTTATACAATCTGATGGCCATGATCCGATAAATTCCCGTGGCGTGTAATATACCAGGTCTCGTAGGACCTTCATCACAAATGGAACGTACTGTTTTCTAAGTCGATTTTTAAAGTCTCCAAAAAGTTTATGAGTGGTTTTATGATCAGATGATCCATAACACTAGCATTATTGTTCATGAAACCTGTTATTAGCTTGTCGTGTGTTTGCTGTTTTGTTTCCTAACAAAATAATTTGAAGAAGGTCACTTACACTGGTGTTTTGAAAAGTTAACATAGAACCATGCCATACTCGATAAGTTTTTGTGATAATAACATTCAACGAATTACCCATGTAATCTGGCACATTAGTACAATATAAAACACAATACAGTTGGAATCCATTTATATTGTATTTCAAAATAAATTGTTAAACTTCACCTTCAATGGAATACTAGCAACAGAACACATTTATTTTTTGTGAATATTTATAAATTAATTTTATAAAAATTAAAAATAATTAAAAAAAAATTTATAAATGCTTGATAATGTAAACTAACAAACAATGCAAATATTTAAAATACATGTTAAATCAATAAAATTTATGCCAACCAAAAAAATAATTCTTTTCTTTTCATGTTGTTCTTCAATCCCATCAAATGTTTTAATTTCAAAGTACGTAAATAAAAATGTCTTCTTTATATTAAATATTTTTCTTTAAGTTTAAACAAATTAACATAAGAATTTTTTTTTTACTTCTTACTTTAAATTTCATTAAAAACAAAGAAAGAATTCGCTAAAAATAATAATAAAAAAAGAAAAAATATTCGCTTAAAAGTTAAAAAAAATTAATTATTGCGCGCTCTTTCGCCAGATAATTATCGTTTATCTTTGATTTAAAGACCAAGTCAAAATGTAAAATTTCATATAGTCTTTTCACTACATAGGTATGTATGTACATATGTGGCGATGCGCGTTTGTTCAAGGCGGCATTGATAATCACATAAAAAGAAAACAATTCCAGTCAATGTTTCTTTTGCTTTTAAAATTTTTGTTTTTTTTGTTTTCAGTTTTTGCTCTCTGTTAAATGACCACCTTAAGTTAATTATGGGGCTTCTGGTTAGGGAGCTCGCTATATGTAAGCATTTATTTAAACTTAAGCATTTACACCCAACCCCGGCAGGTGTTGTCGAAGCTTTCCCAAATATTAAGTCGCATACAATGCAATTGATGAAAATCTTAGTGGCGGCGTTAAACGTGGCTAAGTGTATATTGTCTTAATAATACATACAGAATTGTTATTTACTAACATTGTTACAGTTCTATGCATGTTTATATAAAATATATGTATGTATGTATACCATATAGAATATAACATCTTACTCTCAAAAAAGTGTTTTAAACATCGAAAACGATTTAATTTTTAACAAATTTTATAGGTAGTATAACCAGTCAGTTGTGGGTAAATTTTTTTGTTGAGTTTTACTAAAATTTTTCTCGAGTGTTTCTTACAAACATTACTTTGATTTACTTGGACGTCCTATTGTTTGAGCTTGGGGAACAACCTGTTTTTTTCACAAGCATACATGTGCGATAAGAATCATATAAAAATGAAGTGCAAATTTAAAATAGTAGCCGTGTCTTATATTTACAGGATTTTTACTTTTTTGTTTTCGGTTTTTGTTTTTCTTTCTTTAATTAAGTTTCGTATTGAATGTACAAAAATAAACCCGTTCATGGCCTAAAACTATAACCGACATACATAGCAGCGTATAAACTTATTCGAAAACAGTACAGTAGTGAAATGTTTCCCAGAAAATATTTCATACAGAAGAATTCATCTTTAAAATTGCACTCCTTTTATAAACTGAAATTTCTTTCTTAAAGAATAACAAGAAATTCTTTGATTGTGTTGTTGTTTTTATGTAACGAAAAAAAAGAGAGAAAATTATTTAAAAAAATTTTACAGTTAATGAATGCATCGTACCAGCAACCACTGCAATGGACATTGAAAAAAAATGAAACGAAAAGGAACTCACAGGCCATTGTCAGTTCTGACTGTGGTGGTCTGTATCAAAGTGTCATCAATCATGACGATGCCTGTAATTTCTTTTGCCATTGACTGGATTCATTGATTTCCCATTAATTATAATTTTTATAATTTTTTTCTTTTTGTGCTACACTGATAAAGTAAAACCTAAAATGCCATTAAAATGAAGATAAAATTTTTATTGTTATTAAAAGCCTTTAAATTGAACTGTAATGAGAGATAAAATGAAAGGAATTTAAAAATATTAACTAGAAATGGAAGAAATAGATTGATAATCGAAGGTGGATACAATTTTAAAAGGTTTTCAAATCATTGCGAAATGCCTTATGATGGATGCAGTGTTAAAACATTTTGAAAAATCTTTGAATATGAAAATTTCTTCAGATTTTAATATATTTCATCACCTAATTGGCTTTAAATTTTCGCAGACAATTTTACAAACCCTTAATAAAGGAAAAATGTTATTTCAACTACAACATCAGCTGTTGCCTATATTTTAACAACAAATTTTTCGTCAATTCGTTTCATTCATTCGAAAATCGTTCACACGTTCACACGCACACATGATGTCATTTCACTTGACTGACTGCATCTACGCTTATGTTCTGTTTTAAACCACTCGCACTCCCATCAATTTTATCGAATTAATTTTGAAACATTTTCGTCTCCGACCAAGATTCCCATAACACCCTCAAAAAAAAATTGAAGAAAAAAAACAGAAGAATGAACGAAAAGAAAAAAAAATTCATCATTTCGAAAAGTGCGAAATACAATTTGACTTTTTGTTTAAAGAATGAATAGAGGCGAATAGCGAAGAAAAAAATTCGTTTTTTTTTCTTTTTCGTGTTTGTTTGTTCTTTGTTTTTCTCTTTTCTTATTCAGGATTTTTTCTTTCTGAAAAGTTGACATGCCAACGAACACAAATAAACGGCATTGAGAGAAATGTTGAAAAAGAAAAACACAAACAAAAACAAAAACGAAATACAGCATAAATAAAATAATAAATTGAAAAATGCTTTAAAGCGAAATAATCAATTTTGTGGAGCTTTGTATACGAACAGCAACAACAACATGAATACATACAAAATAAAAAATTTTTTCCTGACATAATTTCCATTTTTCATCACAAAGTCTGAAAGCAGCAGCCACAGCACAAAGTCAAATGGAAAACTCTACAACAACAACAACAACAACACAAAAACATCATGAAAACAATGCAAATATTTAAGTTGTAGGCTTAAAAGAAAACACGTGAACATAGGAACGATAGAGAAAAAAATTTTAAGCAAACATGTTCAAATGAATATCCCATTGAGAGTTCTTGTGATTTGAAAAAATTTCATTTATCCACTTTCTTTGTTAGTGCCCGCCTCTTGCTAGGTGTAGATATAGGTTATGTGGCTCCCCATTCATTGTCAGCTTGACGGAGCTATCATCTATTAATATCAAGGATATAGCTTCGTTCATCAAACTTTCTGGCTGGTTTTCCAGTGTAAGGTAGTCGTGCTTTTGATGTGCAGCCCTTTCGCTGACCAACTTCTTCCTCTTCCCTGATTTTGGTGGAACTTGGTCAGTACAGGGACTGCGTCCACCCGTGGCATCACAACGGCCCGCTATGCGTGCTCAAGTGAGCTTTGTGATATCAGAGCTACCACTCCGACCTAAACCTAAACCACTTGCCACAGACTCGAATTGTCGCCTACAGGTCTAAGTCGTCTATTTTTTGCGTTGAATCTCTTGGTGGAACTTATTAAACGCATTTAGGGTAATTGCATTATTGTTGGGTTAAGGTGAACTCTCAATCCAATTCTGCTATATCTTCAAAGGCATATATTTACAAGGACATGGCGCTTTCTTAGACGTTTTTTCAGACATATACTCAATATAAACTTCCCAAAATTTGATTTAGCAAGATTTATTCAATATTTTTTATTTATTTAGAATCATATTACAATTGCAAATTATAATTAAAAGCACTAGCAACTATCACTATCGGCCTATGTCGATTATATATGTATGTATACATATGTACATGTGTTATGTTATATTCTTCACATTTAATTTCACGTCAGCATTACTCATATTTATTTCAGAAAACTCCTTTATTTTTTGTAATTGTCTATTTGTTTTTTATAATTTTTTAAATTTTCTAAGTGATATTTTTTAAGAAAAACGAACTTTTCCTTTATTTCATGTCTTATTCTAGTAGTTTTTTACATTAAAATTGAAAATGGTTTCACCAGATAGTAAGAAAAATTAATCATTTTGAATCTATTACGGTACCTGTTTAAATAATGTGCTTAAGGCATATCAAATATTTCAAAAATAGAGCGCAAAAGAACCGGAAGAAGGCCAAATGCTAACAATTGCTAATAAGTTCATATTTAAACCTCTTCTCCCTTTCTCTTATTATTATTCTTTACCGCCTTGTCTAACTAAAATAGTGACAATGTTATTGTGGATTGCACAATATTATTAGTAGTCATTGATTATAAACTAAATGTCACATAACTTTAATCGGTTCATCTATAAATACAATTTGCATTATGTATGACGCTATGAAACCTTAAAATGTCATACATATCCGATGTATTTTTGAATTTTTGCTTTCATATCCGATAGTTTAGATGAGTCCATACGATTAAGGAAAAACAATGGATAGTAATATATGCACATACTTCCCATTTTTAAGAGGTTAAAACATAAGTTTATTAAGTCTTAACAACTTGTATGGATATCCATATGTATGGATAATTTCCTAAACTAGAAATTCTTTCAACAAAAATACAACATTTAAATATAAGCCCTTCGGTGAAGGATGGGAGGTTTTTTGTTTACTTGAGTTTTTGTTTTTTCATTTTATTTTATTTTTTTATTAAGTCTTTCAATAGTTGTCACTCCTTCGGAAGTATTTATTTTTATTTCAACACCCGTGTCTGTCTCCTGCCTAAAACATGCCCTACTACTACGGTAAAAGTGATAAATGGGTTTTTACCAAAAATGACAGTTCAAGTGTTAACGAAAAAGAGAAAGAAGAGAAAAAAAACAAACAAACAAACAAACAAATTGAAAACCCTGTAACAATTGTTGTTAATGTTGTATCGAGATACGTACGTTTATTTGTTTATTTGCTTAAATCTATTGGAATTGGATAATGGTTTCTTGTTGTCCGGGGGGTTTTTTTTTTGAGCGATAATAAGATTTTAATGGATCTTTTATAGTGACACTCACAAAACCACCTGTTCAATAGAGAATTGCTGCATTTGTGTACCTTGCAAGATCAAAACGACTAAACTTGGACCATTACCTCTTCCCTAAGCTGCTATAGTTGTGGTCATTTATATTCTTCAATTTCTTAATTTATCCAAATGAAAAAAGAAAAACGGAAAGAATTTGATAGTTTGTGTCATTTGTCGCTTAACCAAGTGCGCTTTGCGACATGCCACACATACACGTTGCAGTGGATAAACAACGTACATATGTATCAAATGACACATCTTTTGCCACAGTGATAAAATGTCATACAACATCTTTGGAAATGCTTCATTCGTTCCTACATTCATACATTCATTCGGTAATTTGTACACTTTCAGTGTTACGAGTACGTTTGTCTGTCCACTCGAAATAGCTGCTGTTTCGTGGATTATACTTGTGGAATGAATGAACGCATCACAACTTCTTATGCATCATTTATCATCAAAAGAATTCTTTTACACACAAGATTAATAGACTTTTTCCGAAAGAAATTAACCCAAAAAGCATCATCATCAGCAGCAGCAGCAGAACCAGCAGCAGCACTTCTAGTGGAACGATTGGTATTGGAAAACAACAATATTTTGTTGATCTTTTCAACGCATGAGATCCACAACAACGAACAAACTTTAAAAAAAAATTTTACAAAATAGCAATTTTTTTTTTTAACGAAATTCATGGAAACCCAGTATGAAAGCATAAGAAGCCCCTCGATTTAAAATTTTTGTACTCCCCCGGCACAGCTTGAGTAAAGATTTATTTACTTTAAAATGATTCAAGCGCATAAATTTATTTATTGTTGCTGATTTATTAATGGATTTCAAAATCATACAAAAACTTTCACGATTACGCTCGAACCCTTACTAAACTTTTAATATTCTCTTGCGTATATTCTTAAAAGAAACATTTAGTAAAATATGTTTAAACAATTTAAATAAAAATAAAAATATTAAGTATGTGTTTACACAAGAATATAAAGAGTTAAACAAATTGAAATGACGCGTTCGAAGTACTACAGGAACGACAATGTTGAAGGAACGAGAGTATCATCAAATCCAACCACACATATAGGATTTGCTTGCCTGCCGCAACAAATGTTTCCAGCGACACCTTAAAGCGAACGAAATATGACAGATGATCTGTTGTGGTGATATTGACAGATCTAATGATCGCCACTCTTTAACAATAAAAGACTGTAATAATGAAAAATTAAATCGTGTAAGAGAATGAAAAGGAAGTTTAAATGTTAAAAATATTTGAAATGTTTTTTTTTTTATTTTATGGGACAATTTGTCGCGTGGATAATATTCTTAAGAAATGGAAAATAAACACAAACTGTGATGATTTATGATCAACAGTAGAATGTAAACAAAATATTTGAATGGTTACATGGAATTAAATGATAAATTGATTTACATTTACACACGATTACACACACACAAGGTGCTCCCAATGGTTATTATATATTTGAATATACATATTTTTCTTTTAATTCTACAATTTTTATGTGCTTTAGATTTTCATAAAATAGCAAATAATTAATCTCACACTTCTTATGTTAAACACAAAAAAAAAACGTATAATTTTCCGTTTTTATTCTTTACCAAATTCCTTAATGTACTCGTATCTCTTTACATACAAACTATTATGTTGTAATGTTTGCTACAGTGCTCAACTATTCCAATTCAATTACATTTTAAAGTATACTTGCATACATATTATTTATTTAAAATTTTTGTATATTTTTGGACATACTTTGAATGGATGGGATCCCAGTCCACTACTAGAGTTAATACCAAAAAGATGGAACAACCAGCATTTGTAATTTTGGGATTTTCCAATTGTCAAACGCTGATAAGTTGTACGATCTTATACCGTATACTCCATAAGTAGTGCTCATTTCGAAATTGTGTTCAGCATTATGCTAAACAGGATGAAATGATACCGAGAGTTTTAATATCGTGCTGCTTTTTTGTCGTATTTTGGACAGTAAATTTGTTTATTAAATGTTACGAAGGATAATGGGTAAATTAAAAAAAAATATATCAATTTGAGCACAGATAAAAAATTATTTAAGGTAGGCCATCTATCGCTTTAGATTTGTGACTTTTTGGTGCGATTTGTGGAGACATCTATCGCATCATGATAACCGGTTTTTTGTACCCGCTATTCATGGTATTGATGTGAACGCTGTATGGTTTGTACATGATTGTGCAACTTGACACACATATCATGCCACAATCGATACATTCCGTCAAACGCTTGATGCCCGTATAATTCGCAAGAAGCTGCGATTTGACACCGTTCGACTATTTTCCGTGGGGCGGCGTTAAAGAAAAGTGTTATGCGAACAAACGAGAAGGCCATCATTCGTGTTGCTATTGCCGACATACGACCTCATATACTCGAAAAACTGCATGAAAATTCGTCCGATCGAATGCGGTACTGTGAGGGCAGCCGTATGAAAGAAATCATATTCCATTTATAATTTTGCTTTCCAACGACAAAAATAAATTTGGATGAATTTCAAATCGTTTGTGTTTTATTGCATTTTCAAATTTAAACTTTTAAATCACCCACCCTATATTGGAAGATTTACATAAATAGATAAATTAGTCATCACAACCCTTTAGTCAGGATTACGACCTAGCTTCTCGCACCATTTATGTTGTGTGTGTTAATTTTTATAAATGAGTGGTGGGACCTATAGTTTAAAGTCGACTTCGGACGTCAGATTTTAAAGAAACTTTTCATGGCAATTTTATTTACTTTCAGAGTTTTTGCCAGAAATCTGCTGAGAGGAAGTCGCCGAAGAAATATTTTTTCATACTTCGTTTTGTTGGGGTTTGAACCGCGGCGTCACGTCTAATAAGCCAACACACTACCTACTAGACTACGGCGACTTATGTTTTTTTTTTTTTTGTCCATATCAATTTAAGAAACTCGAGTTAACTCGACAAGTTTTTCCCATGCATATGCTGTTCTTCTTCTCTTTCGCACTAAGTCAGATCAAAACTCCAAATGTTTATAAATCGATATCTTTAATCCTGTTTTCAAAAGCACTAACGAACAACATCGTATAAAAAATAAATAAATGAAATGACGATTCTTCTTTAGGTAACCATATGAGAGTATCTTAATTAGAGACCTTGAGTGCAAACCAACTTACATTTGGGCAGATTGACAAAAAAGTAGACGACATAAAAGTATGGGGATAAGTGAGTGTTTCGGCATAAGATAGGAACATAAATAGATTTTCACTTTTATTTTTGAGTGGATAAAGGCTAAAAAGCTGAAGGTCAAATGATTTTACTTCATATGGGACATCACACCAGTATATGCCCGAATATTAACCGAAAAGCATATTTAAAATCTAAGTTAGTAAAGGCTATAATTTAATTTCAGTAATTCAGTTGGATTCAGCCTCCAACTCCACGCAGTCTAACTTAACCTAGAGTTCAAGTTGTGAGCGAACCTTTAATAACTCAACTTAACACCGACTCGATCAGAATTGTCAATGAAAACTTAAACAATATTTGATATTTTGTATTAGAGGGTTAACATTGAATTATATGGTAATACAAACATACATAAAAGGTGACAACAACCCTACAGTCTGGATTACGACCTAGCTTCTCACAGTACTTATGTTCTGTGTGCTAATTTTTATTCATAAATGATGGTGGTAGTATGCATGTTTAAAATAAACAATCGGCTATGTGGGTGACAGAATCTGCTGCAATTTGCGACTGTAAGGACTCTATACGGGCTTCCGGATTGGATCAGTTTCTGTTCAGTTTCGGTGTATACTGGTGTAGTGATTTGATCGTGTTCGCATTGAATAAACGATGTAACTACAGGTTCCAATCTTCCCATCTGCAATAGCATGGATTTATTCGGTTCGGAAGAGATAGCAGAAACGTTGAGAAAATATATTGTAATGTACCATCAGTCGACGGTAGTAGAACTGATTGGATGCCAGAGTCCAATGTGAGACAGCTAACTGGGTTCGATAACTAGTGAATTCTGAGATTTTTGTGTCTGAGATTTATTCAGTTGACGTTCGTCCTTTTTAGTACTTCACTGTTGATTTAAAAATTTAATTTCGATTAATAGGTCACAATTGTTATTTAGTAAGGAACTAGGCTGTCAATCGTTCAATTTCTGTAGCTACAATTTTGGCAATTTGCTTTAAGAAGGGCATTATTTCTAATAAAAAAAAAATTTTGTCTATAAATCTCACCTGACATTGCCATTCATCATGGGCGTGTCATTTACATTAGATTCATAAGCAGCTCTTTTACTATCACCGATTAAAATTACAAGAGATGTTTCTCTACTTACTTACTTCTCTATTTTTAGTTGTAGTGTGCTTTGTTACTACTAAGAAGCTAGAAAAAATCCAAACAGAATTGTGAATCCTTCTTAAATGATTGTTTAAAATACGTACATATGTATATAACTGTATGAAGTCGCCGTAGTGTAGTAGGTAGTGTGTTGGGGTATTAGACGTAAAGCCACGGTTCACATCCCAGGTCAGACATCCCCAACAAAATATGAAAAAATGTTTCTACGGCGACTGTCTCTCAGCAGATTTCTGGCAAAAACTCTTTTACCATTAAAAGTCTCTCGTTCATAGTCGACTTTTTATCTGCAGGTCCCGCCACTCATGTATAAAATTAATAAACACAAAATAAGTGGCGCAAGAAGCTAGGTCGTAATCCTGACTGAAGGATTGTAATGACCCATTATGTATGTAATTGTATAATAAAGGCAACTACAAACACACTTCCCGACAGTAACATTTGAATAGCGGTGTTTGCAGCGGTGTTTGACCGCGGTTTTGACAGCTTGCAGTGCTATTCATACATTATACCACGACCAATATTCTGTTCTCCACGAAAGTGCGAGTTTAGACCAAATAGTACGAACGGCACAGAGCATTTTGAACTTTTTACGCTTTAACAGTATCGGTTACCTATTAATATGAATTCAATTACACTCTTTAAATAATAACTTCTGTAATTTTTGTCCAATTTTATCAAACGAAGTGACATTCTCTTCAGAAGAGAGTGCACTTTAAAAACGTCGCCACATACATATTTCATATTTTTGAATTAAATTTTGCAATTAAGAATGGCCAAACTTAAAAAAATAATATTTTCCAAGTTTACCCCATCAAAACTCATAACATATAAGTTTGAACAAAATGTTTATGTATACCGTTTTAAAGGATAATCCCTCTCCTTTCTAAAAAAAACTTTGGATTTTTAAAATATGTTCAAACATATTTGTGTAATCAATAATTTTGTGTGAATAGATCAAAAAAAAAACCGTTTCTGTCAAATAAAACAAATTTTGAGGGTTTGAGAAATATAAAAAAAGTTCTCTTGAGTTCTTATACTCGGGTGTATTTTCACTGTCGCACCGTGTAATTTGAAATAAACTTTTTCATTTTCCGTGTTAATTGTTTTATTATTTTAATTTTTTCATTTTTTGTTTGTGGCAACTGAATTAGCATAAATTAATTTTGTTTGTGCTGCTTCAGCGTTGATCTCGTTTTCTAGAATATGATTTTTCATTTGTCTGAAGTTTTTCGAATTTAATATTAAATTGTAAAATAAATTTAAAAAATTATATTCACAATGAAATTTAGCAAATTAAAGAAGAGTCTCGCCAGTGTCAAAAGGTTGCCAGAAGATATTTCTGTTGGTTTGCTTTGTTTCTGTCGAAAACTTTTTTATATTTTCATTTCATTTTTTTTGTTTTGTTATCGTTTGAACAAAACACGACAAAAGCATTAGACAAAAGTGTCAGTCAGGTTATCAAATATTATTGAAAAACTAATATTTCATTTTGGCCACAGCCAGCACCAACGGCTGAGATAAATAGCAATAAATGCTACTACAACAATAACACGAAACACAAACGAAACTGAAAAAAATAGACGAAATTTTGTAATTTTTTTGTTTATTTTTTTTTGCTTTTCCATTATATTTGTCTGTGGAAATAGGAAAAGTCTTAAAGGAACTGAAAAAAAAACTTTATAGACCAGCAGATCAATATTCACAAATTTTTAAAATTGATTGTAGTTGAAGAGAAAAACAAAATTGAAATGTCGGATCGACCTTGTATCGTAATTGTCTAAGAAGTTAATCAATAAAAATATTGCCCGTTTGACAATAACGATTGAAGGCGCAAGAGCAATTTAGCAGTGATTGTTGAGCCAGTCATCGTTTTATGGGTGTAAACTTAATGATAAAACGAGTAAACATTTTCAAATGGGTTTGACATTTTTATTATCGTTCTTTAATTTTTTTTATTTTTTTTCTCCTCTCAACTAAAATACAAACATATGTATGTACATATGGTATGTGTAAGTACTTGTAATTTATAACCATTTGTTGGTAGTTGGTTGATTTCATTTTTTTTTTTGTATATTTTTATTGTTGTTGTCTTAAAAAACAAGCAAAAGTTTTATTTGTTTATTTATTTTCATTGGTTTTTAAGTGTTTAAAAAATTCCTAAGTTTCTCAACTGTCAGTCAAAAAATTTCGTAAATGGATGGAAAATATTCGCCACCTGACTCGAACCGTCATTCGAATGCTACACACGCTGTCATTAATTGTGTGTCATTGTGACAGTGTCAATAGAGTGAAAAAAATTGTTACACTTTGTCCAACTAATTTAACCCAAATATTCGATGTATTTTTAAAAATTTCCCTAAATGATGACCTTAAGAGTACAGTTATTTTATTTTTTTTTCTTCTTCTTCTTCTTAAGTCACATAATTTATGTATGAATACGTTATTCGTATGAAAAAAGATATGCATTGTTTTGATCATATCGTCTGACATTGTTGTGATGATCTGTCATTTCAAAGAAATTTCATGTATGTACAGTAGTAGAAGAAGAAGAAACGATATCAAACTGAATGACTGACAACAGATTAACATATCAGTTTCAATTGTAAACAGTTTTTGCTCTTGCTGCCAGAAAATGTTTGTTCTTTGCAACATATGTATGCAAAATACAAATACAATATTACACAGATCATCATCTTCACTGTTTGTATTGAAGTTCGCCTGTTTTTTGTTTTCTTCTTTCACTTTATGTTTGTTTTTTTACTGTTGTTGTTGAGTCCATCCGATGAGATGGTCTTTGGCTGAGTTCAGGTTATACAACGTTTTACCAATGGACTTGATGCCATCATGCACACTGACTAAGACTGAATGATGATCAATGTGGTAAGAAAAATGAGATGATCTGGGAATTTATAAAGTGATGCAACAGAAATATGTACATACATATGTATGTATCTGTGAGATTTTTTTTTTGCGTTTTTTGAATTATAAAATCAAAGTACTTGTACTTACATAATGAAGTTTGTTTTTTTTTACTTTTTTCTTTATTGAGGATGAATGGAATTATTTTTGTAGAAAAAAAGTGGAAAATTCTATAAAAAAATATGTACTTTAAAGAGCAATTTCTTTTTGTTTGTATTTATAACAAAAGTGCTCAATCTAAGGCACGTGGATAGAATAGATGGGAGTGCTATTAATAGTGCATTCATTATAAATCGTGTAAAAAGGTCTTTCGACGAAATGAATGATGGAAGATCTTGGTGAAAACTTTTAAGAACAGTACTGAGTTTCAATGTAAATTCTGAAGTGATGTTTCAAAAATTGTTTAAACATTAAAATAAAATTAATTTCTGGTTATAAATGATGACTAACACTTAGGGCCATTATTACAACTTGCCGTTAACTAAAGGGAGGATTTTAACGTGCAGATAAATTGTTTTTCGTTATTATGAGCACCCAATAAGATAGAAGTGATCGTTAAGTTACTGGAAGGATCATCCTACCTTCAACATTTAAAGGTTACTTTATGTGACCAAATTTAAACAAAATGACCATATACAACAACAACAAAAAAACGAAGCCTGCGGTTGCCACTGCGTTCAAAAAAAACTTGTATAATTGAGCAGTTTTATAGACATTGCTCCGGCACCGCCATATTTTTGAAAAATTTTATTTGTAAGTTGTAGTAACGAAAATAAGTTAAAGGTAACTTTCCAGTTCCCTTTAGCTAAAGGTACCTTTAACTTACCCCAAGTTTAACGGCAAGTTGTAATAATGGCCCTAAACGTATTGACCATTTCTGTCTTGAAACATTTATTCACCTTACGTAGCGCGAACAGCTAAAATTTAAAATATGTGAAGTATGCATCATACAACAATGTGTCAGTACATATTTTACATACACATCGTCAGAAAAAGAATAGGACGACTGCAAATCAATGTTTGATATGCAAAAAGAAAGAGTGACTGCTGCCGGACTGCTGTTTGACATGACAGATCTCAATATTGACATTTAGTACAGCCGGAGCACAGTGATTGACACAATATTAGCATACACCTTGTAGACAGTCTGAAAAAGTAAATAAACTAAAAGGAAAACGAACAAAAAAAAAAAACAAAAACGAAAATTTTCATACGAAGAATAGGATTACAACATACAATAGAATAATAATTTTTGCATATTTTATTAACAGAAATGGATTTTGGAGAAGAGTTTTATAGCAGGGCTCGTAAAGACTTAAAAAAAAAAATGAACAAAAAATGATAACTTAACGAAAATAAAATACCGAAGGTCAGGGTTAAATGATGAACATTTTGTAAATAAACACTGAAAACATCTTTATTATTTCAATTATGAAATTGAACAAAAATTATTTCAAAATTTAGTATCTTCAAATGACATTGTACAATATTCGAATTGAATTTACATATTTTGTTAATAATTTTTTTTTTTTAAATCAATGAATATTGATTCAATAATGCTGATGATGACGATGAATACGACTCCTTAATTAATTTTGATTTTATTTTTACAAAAATGATTCATCGTCAGCTTATCGAACATATAGACAGACAGACAGACAGACAACTGAATATGGTAACAAATTACTTTTATTTAAACATTTGACAAATTTACAGTAAAATGCAAAATTTATTAACAAACCATTATTATAAGCATTATAAGCAAAAGGAAAACAAAACAGAAAAAAATACTTAAAATAAAATACAAAACGTAGTAAATGTATCGTAAGTATACAATGTTGTATGTGAATTGTGTGAAAAAATATTATCCCCATAAAAAAAAGAGCAACAACATTGAACATATAAAAAAAGAACATAAAAAAATTTCGTATAAAAAAAGACAACAACAGAAAACGCAAGTAACCTGTCACAATACGTTGTATTTGTCATTTGTCAAACAAGGTGATACAATATCTGGTATTAAAAATAAATAAAAACTTTTTTATAAACTAAAAAAAAAGAGTAAACTTACACTCATACATATGTATGTATGTATGCATGAACATTCAAACTTACCTGTGCATATGAATAATAACAACAAACGTTAACAAGAAGAAAAAAAACTATAAAATATTTGTAAAGATAGACGGACGTAATATGTGCATATGGTATACAAAACTCACAAATTTCTATAAGACGGGAAAAGCGTATGTGACTGTGACTGCGACTGCGACTGCGACAGCTCAATGATGCAGTTTATCGAAAAAAAATACAGTGAAACATACCTGCATCTGCTACAAAATAGTAGGGGATCTATAGTTTTGTACAAATTACATACATACATACGTATGAACATTATTGGCCATTACAGTTCTATAGGCAGATTTACCGCCTATGTTAGGTTAGGTTAGTGTGGTAGCTTTCATACTAAAAGTTCACTTGAGCACGCATAGCGGCCGGTTGTGACGCCACAGGTGAACGCAGTCCCTGTACTGACCAAGTTCCTCCGAACCAAAGGGGGAGAAGTTGGTCAGCGCAAGGGCTGCACGGTGCGCGTCAATTCTATCACCAGTTGTATTACCTGGTTTTAAAGTCGTCTCCGAACTATAGATTCGAGAAGCTTTTTAGCCAGAAGACTGCTGAGAAGATGGCATCGAAAGAAACCTTTTTTAATATTTCCTTTTTCTTTCACACTGACAGTGCTGAGGTTTGAACTTCTGTGTTCTCATCTGGTACTGACCAGAAAATTGCTTTCACAAAAATAAAAATTTTTAATTCCTTTAAAAATTTCCCTTCTAAATTTATATGTATGTATATGATTAGCAGCTTGCGATGAACACTAGGCAAGTCCGGTTAACTGTTTTCACAGGAAAAGCAAATTAATGAACTGCCTAGATAGAGACTAGGCACATATTTTCTTTCTTTTCACAGGAAAATTAAATCAAACCTTGATTTAAAGGGACGTGTTTTAAGTGAAAATATTTCCTAGCTTTATAGATGTGAAAATGGAGATCCCGATAATAAAATTCCTAGTAAACATGTTTATTTACTGTGGACATGTCTAGTTTTGTTCACCAGCTGCACATATTTTTCATTACATATTTACTTGTTCAATTTATAAAGTTTTCACTGTTTGTTTATAAGAATATCGTAATGAATTAATGAAGCGAACGAACTGCACCGAAGAAGATTGTTTTTTGTTTTGAAATCATATCTTCAAATATCTCTTTTTTTATTTGCTTAAACATTATTAATAATGAGAATATTAAAACAAAAGATTTGCAAATTTTTAACATTGAAGGTGTGATAATTGATTTGGTGTCATCGTTAAAATTTATTGTTATATTGCAAATAGCCAAGATGTGAATTTAATAATTAAACTCAAAAGAAATTATGATCGGTAAAGTCAATCTACTTGATATTCTACAGCACAATACATTTTAATAAAACGAGGTGATTAAATCTACACTTACGTTGGTAATAAATATGGAATTCAAGTTAATAGTAAATTTTACGCACTTACCGCATGTATCGAGATGGAGGTAATAACTTAATGATTTTATTTTATTTTATAATAATTCGTACATTGAAAAAAAATAAATAAATCAATAAAAAAATTGAAACAAACAATGTAAACAAACTATTTTTGTTATAAGGGACAGGCGAAACTTCTAATGGAAGTGCATTACAAATTTTTTTTTTTTAAAAGTATTTTTGGTCATTGGATCACCAACCGACCATGAATAGAATTATTCTACTACGAAAAAGGATACAACGTTAAAATATGCGTTAAGAAAATGAAACATAAGTGACTACCGACACCAAAAACAATAAGTGCACAGTTCTTCATAATATAACATAGTTGGTCATTACAACCCTTCAGTCAGGAACACACACACACTTATGTTGTGTGTGTTAATTTTATACATGAGTGGTGGGACCTACAGTTTAAAGTCGACTCCGAACGACAGATTTTGAGAAACTTTTCATGGCAGTTTTATTTACTCTCAGAGTTTTTGCCAGAAATCTGCTGAGAGGAAGTCGCCGAAGAAATAGTTTTCGTTTTGATGTTTGACCTGGGATTCTACCTACTAGAATACGGCGAGTCTTCAGTGTTTCACTACGTCAAAATTTTAGAAATGTCTAGAGCTACACATTTACTCACGTTGAATACAATATTTCTATTTGGCAACGCAAAAGGTCGGAATAAAACGGAAGTATAGGCTTTCAAACCATACTAATGAATGCACAGTCATTCTTTTTAATAGATATTGATACAGCATTGCTGTTCCCCTTTGGATTGATGACCAAAACTCTCTATTTCCCCTAGTAAAGTATTCTTCACACCTAAGCAAGTTTGTACGGCCTATTAAATTAAGATATCTATCGTGGTAGAATTGAAATTCTCTTCGATATTTTCAACCACTTTTGCCATGACATTAAAATATTAGTCGGGGAAAGACATAAGGTCTTGAAAACGAAAAGGAGGTAGAAATTGGAGATGCAAAGATCATCACCTCTTACTTTGCGGAATGTAAGGGGAGATTCTTATTGTGGACGTGTATTTTCTGATGAAAAAATAAAACTCTCAAATATAAAACTCTCAAAATGAGTTTTATTATATATAAATTTATTATTATATAAAATAAAACTTTATTTCGCCCTTTCGTTAAAAAATTAATTTTTTTCCGTATCACTTATAACCGTTACGGTCCCTGCTTATTAAAACTGAATGAAATAATTTTCGCACTAAACAGGAAATTTCAGCAAAATTATGAATTCAAATAAAAAAAGAAGACATAATGACCTCATGACCTATAATCATCATTACACGTCATTAGAAACCACCACCATATAAATGATAAAAACATAATTTTGTTTTTCAAAACAAGAAAAAACAGTTGTTTGTATTCCCAAAAAAACAGAAAAACAATACAAAAAAGAAAGAAGAAAAGTTATAAAATAAAATCAAGTAAAAATACATGACAAAACGAATGTGAAAAGGAATACAAATATTAACAGACAGGTGAAGTTATGTTTTAAATATTTAATGAATTTTCTAAATCATCATCATTGAATTGCAGTCAATAATTTTTACTGGAACCCTTTCGTTCGATTGAGAAAGGAAAAATCTGGTAAACTCGTAATAATTTTTGAATTATCGCTGCAATATCGCTACTTTAGCTTATGGTTTAATAAACGCCCACATCATTATAGTCAACGCGTTTACGACGCCCCTTGTATTTAAAACTCAAACACACTTTTAAGGCTGGTAACGAAAAAAAAGAAGGCCATAATCTAACGGTTCTGTTATTGTTCTATGCCAAATACAAATACCAATAAACAATTGCCACACAATCGACATTGTTTAACAGTTTTTAACTTTATTCTTCTCTTTTAGTTTGCTTTGTTGGTTGTATTCATCATTCCAGTTTGTTTCTTTTTCATTCGCTTGTTTATTGTTAAACAATAAAATGGGCTCGTGGCGTTTGTTATATTGTACGTCCTCAAGTTCTTCTCTATCGAAAAGGCTTCGTCTCATAACGAATGCGAATTTTTGTTGGTACATTTATGGGTTAAAACATAAATATTGGTTATGCGGCGAATAAGAAAAATTCAAATAAAAACAAAAACTTAATAATAGACAAAGGAAAAACAAAAACACAAAAAAATACGTTAATGAAGAAACGTTTAGCCCACCAGTTCGATTTTATGCACCTAAAACTCATTGTGCGAATACTGGTTTCCAAAAGAAATTTCAAGTCATTACGGCCGATTTTTTTGTTTCAGATGTTTCTTTCTAGCCACACAATATTAAAAGCGTATAAATGATGGTTTGACACGTTATGCTTTACCGTCTGTCTGTTCGTTTGTCTTTATAATAAAAAAGTGAGCATCGTCGGTGCAATAATTTCCATTTAAAAACCCCAAAATTATATTTTCAAACATTTTACGACTTTGGCAAGTTGTTCAAGTGGTTGTTGTTGTCTTTTTTTTTTTTTGTTTTGTCTACAGACCCATTTACATTCATTTGGACTTTCTTTGTAATGTGGCAGAAATTGAGAGATTTTTATTTGATTGTTGGCAATAAAACTTGTTTACGCCTAGTAACGCCCGGTGTTTGTTTTGCCTATTACCGAAAAAAAATTTAACTTTTCTTAAAACTTAAATTTTTGAATTTAATTTATTCCAACATATGCTTTAAAATAAATGAAAATTAAAAAGAAACTTTTTTTTGAAAACTAAAGAATCGCGACCTAAATCAGCATAAGTATGTTATTTGCTCGAATTTAGAACTTTTATACATACTTATATACATATATAGGAGGAGAGGTAAAAGAGTTTATTTAAAAAGAGTTTTATAAAAAGTTTTTTATATCAACCCTTTATAGAAAACCAAACTATGTTTACCAAACTAGTTTAAACTGAAAAGCAGTAATGTGTCAATGGGAACATTCTGTTCACTCATAAGATCGATTATCGATTTTTCTCGCATGGAAATGTTTACATACATAATTGGCCATTACAACTCTTCAGTCAAGATTACGCCCTAGTTTCTCACAACACTCATGTTGTGAGTGAATTTTATACATGGGTAGCGGGACTTACAGTTTAAAGTCAACCCCGATCGACAGATTTTTAAAAAACTTTTCATGGTAATTTTATTTATTTTCAGTGTTTTTGCCAGAAATCTGCTGAGAGGAAGTCACCAAAGAAATATTTTTTCATATTTCGTTTTGATGTCAGACCTGGTTCACATATAAGATCGATTATCGATTTTTCTCGCATGGAAATGTTTAGAATTTTTATATTATAAATTTCAGTTTTTAAACTTTTAAATTAAAGTCATAAGATTTGAACTAATCGCAGCCACGAATTTAAATAATTTCGAAGAATTTGTAAAAGATGAAATGCCTGTTTTATGAATTTGTCTGCACGATAATAATCCAAAGTATACATCAAAGCTTGTTTAGTCCTGGATTCCATATATTATTTCACAACATTTTAATGACCAGCCCAGTCGCCCGTACTAAATCCAGTTAAAAATCTCTGTGAGTGTGGGTGGATAGAAAACTAAAACGGAATCAGGAGTCGGATTGACGAAATTTTTTCCTTCAAATAAGAAAAGCCTAGGAAAACATTTCAGAAAACGAAAGTGGTAATTAACAGCTCAAATGTCTCTTGAAAGTCGCCTTAGTGTGGTAGGTAGTGTGTTGGCTTATTCAATCGTAAGGCCGCTGTTCAAATCCCAGGTCCAGACATCAAAACGAAATATAAACAAATAATTCTTCGGCGACTGGCTCTCAGCAGATTTCTGGCAAAGACTCTAAGAGTAAATAAAATTGACATGAAAAGTTTCTCAAAAATCTGTCATTCAATAACACACAACTTAAGTGGTGTGAGAAGCTAGGTAGTAATCTTGACTGAAGGGTTGTAATGAACAATTATGTATGTATGAATGTAAGATATTTCATTAATTGATATAATATGTTAGAAAAACTTTAGTTTTTGCCATCTAAATTTGAAACATTTTAAATTTTCTTTTATTTTCTTCGAATTCAATAAATTTTTTTAATAAATTAAAAGAACCTAATTGCAAATGCGGCCAGTCAGCAAAATACTGCCTTAGTTTTGGTTGTATTCCTTTTTTAAGGTCTCTGCCAGCAGGTAATTTAAAGACGTACATATATAACTTTAATACACATACATTTAATTCAAATTTCATTTAAATATTTGGCATTAAACAAATGGAATGGTTTTTCCTAAAATTTTAATCATTTGCCATCGGATTTCTTGTCTTAAATGTCTACTAACTGAGAGTTTTAAAAATTTTGCAACTAAAATTATTTCTTAAATTTAAACGATTATTTTACGATTATCATTAAAGTTGCCATTTCTATTTATATATATGTATGTATGTATGTGAGTTAATCACAATGAACTATTTTTATTTTGTTCCAAAAATAAAATTTTATAGAAAAACACAAACTAAAATCGAAAAAATAAACCCACAGAAAATGTTGTCAAAAGTACATCAATCACTAAGGAAAAGTATCTATCTAAATGGAATTTCCGATTAAACTTAAAATTAATTATCGCTCATTTAATTAAAGTGTATTTAAGCATAAAAACTACAAACCTCACCACGCACACTCTAATGTAAAATACAAACTCAAACTGCTGGGCACAAATTCTGTGTTTTTTTACCACTCAACTCTTTTAAATACGACACACAAAAAAAACGCGCCAATTTATTTGAAATTTTTCTTTCCACAACTAAAGGTTTGCCTGTGTCGCAATGTCTACGAGAACTACTACTGACTGCAATAACCAACATAAATTCGAATAGTTTTAGTTCGGTTTCTATCCTTGGATGTGAAACACAAAAAAGCAAAGCAGAAGAGAAAGAAGAAGTGGAAGAAGAACATCTGAAAAAGTTCAGTTTACAGCAAAGACGACCGACATAAGGAAAAGAGGGGCAACTGAAACTAATGACCGCCTCATAATACAGTAGACAGTAAGCAGACTTTATACAAGTAGAGCAGACAACAATACAAACAAAAACAACAACAGCAACAGCAACATCATATTCGAATTTAACTTACCAGCCAGCCAACCAACCAACCAACCCACGAACCAACAACCATCATTCATCCATCACTCACTCAAGTTTGGTATGAAGGGTCCTACTTCAATCCTTAACACAAGGGCCTCTCTACAAATAATAATTGCAAGTGAAAAACAGAGAAAAAAAGGCAATTATTGCCATGGACAGGTTGAATGAGGTTTTACTTTGAAGTTGATTGTATTTCTTCGTAGAAGCATTAACGAACGAATCAAATGACTTCTTGTTTAGGAAACGGAAGTGAATTTAAATTTAAAATCATTTTGTCGCAAATCATTGTTGACTGCAATAAATCAATTGCAATTTGCGTCACATTTAATTCGCATTTAAGTGCAAACGTTAACGAAAAACGTTTGGTTTTTTTTTATTGCAATGTTTTGAAACAATATCTTCTTGAATTTTATTTTACAAATAATATGATGAAATTAATTCTTGTTTTTCTTTTTATAATTTTATAGGTACTGTTAATGCGAATGGTGAGACAAAACGACAACGGACCTCATATACCCGCTATCAAACGTTAGAACTTGAAAAAGAATTCCATTTCAATCGTTACCTGACCCGCCGAAGACGTATTGAGATTGCTCATGCCCTGTGTTTAACGGAACGACAAATTAAGATTTGGTTCCAAAATCGGCGCATGAAATGGAAAAAGGAACACAAAATGGCTTCAATGAATATAGTACCCTACCACATGGGTCCCTATGGTCATCCATATCATCAGTTCGATATTCATCCGTCACAGTTTGCGCATTTGAGCGCATAGGACGCGTGGCACTTTTCGGGTACTGGTTAGAGGCTCAATCAGTTGTATCAGGAACCATATCAAGCGGCGGCAGCAGCAAGCGTTGCCGGCGGTTATCAAACGCAAAACTCCCAAGAATTAGTTGGCGGGAGTGGCAGTGGAGGCGTCGTCGCTAGCGCTGGCGGTGGTGGCGTAGTTGGTGGCACAAATACACTATTCGCCTCTGCTGCGGCTGTAGCATCATCGACGTCCTCCAATGCCGATTGTGTTAAATATCCGCAAGAATTCTGATCTCAAGTTATCATTGGACCGCAACAGAGACTAATGTCATCCTCATCAGCGTCAGCGTCATTATCTGATACTAATCTGGCTGTAGAAGATGATGATAATTATCACCAACATAACAACAGTAATCATTTACACATACCCCACCACCACCACCATCATCATCTACAATTGCGTCAAAGTCATCATCTACTACCTCAGAATCAGCTCTGTAAGCAGGAGTTTGATACCAACTCTCTTTTAAATGACACTGCCTGCGATACACGTAATGATAACGATAACGATCAGATCAGTAACGATAACGACTTGTACTGCTGCTAAAACTGAATGACATCAGCCGCTGTTGTTTGAAAACGAAAGACACTCTACTCACTCACTCAAACAAACATATGTACACTACAATAAAAGAAACAACAGCAACAACAACAATAAAACAACAAAGATGTGATCAAAATGATATCAAACAAAATAAACAAATTTAGATGAAGTTCCGAATACAACTGATTTGAGCTAAACTACAAGAAGAACAAATGAAAAACGAGCCTTTTCTTCAAATAATTTTCAAAATCAAAATCAAAACCCGTTAGCCAATCCAGTAAGTAAAATATTGGAAAGAAAAAAATGAGAAAACAAAAATGGAAAAAAAATTATTGACTGACAGTTTTTGGTGAAGAAAAAGCTTGTTTTTCTTTTGGTTTATAATACTGGTTGAAAGTTCTATTGTTATCATATTTATTTTACGTTTATATGTATGTACTATATTGTATGTAGTATACATACATACATACAAAAGTTTACATATTAATTGATTTGTATAAATTTATGATTGTTTTTAATGAAAATAAAATTAAAATTTTTTTTTCTTTTCAAAATTTAAAAAAAAAAAATGACGACGACCAGTGTAATAAACCATATTCTATTGATAATTCTCTAAGCAGTATTCGAAAAGAGCCTTTAGTTTTGTAAGTTATTTGATAAGGAACTCTGATATTTGTAAGATACTTACTTAACACTCTACAAATATAATAATTTCGAAAATTAAAGGCGTATCATAGACACGAAATACGAAAGAACGAAAATAATAAACCTTTGTGCTCAGGAGTATATTTCATTCGATGTTGTAGTTTTTAAATAAAAAATTATCATTATAATAAAAGTGGAGTATTTTTTACGAAAATAATAATTTTTTTTAATTAAAAAGTTTCTATTTAGCATCGTTGTTATTATGATACGCTGTTAATTTTCTAAAAAAAAATATTAAAATTATTATTAGAATTTCTTTCTTTACCTTTCTCCTCTGTTCTATTCATTTCGCATATTTTTATTTTAAATGTTGATGTTTTATTTATTTTCCTATTTCTTTTGTTTGTTAATATTTAATTTTCGTTTTTTCTTGTTGACACTACCACAGTGCCTACCTTGTAAATCAGTTAATAATGGCTCTCCTAAAGATGGTAGCAACTTAGGAATTTTATTTAAAATTATTTTAATACGGAGTAATTATGTTTATGATTAATACACAGTAAATATTTCAACTGAAGTCTGCAGTTTCTTTGAAATGAATTCTGCACAATTGTCCGTCCGTACGAAACTTGTCATAGAAGTTCAGCTCACAGTTTAAATTATTTAAATTTGACCAAAAAACACAAAAATTTCTTAAAAATAGAAAAAAATCCACGTTTATTGTATTCATTACTTGGTTTTAAAATTTCATTGTTTTTTTTTAATGCGATACTTTTTCATAATTTAAAGTTTTCTAAAGTATGTCCTGGATGGTATCTAAATAAAAGCTATGTCCTATAAATTTTTCTATTAACAGTTGTTTCCGTTTCGCCCAATTGTTTCCATTTCATTTATTTTCGAAATTGGCATGACAGGAGTAAATCCCTCTTTATAGTTAATATGTAACTTACTTTTTATTTTGATTTTGTAATTCTTCTTATTAAAATTTGTATGATATTTTTTCTATTTTAATGTTTAATTGGTAAGAGAAACCAAAAAAATAGTTATTTTTTTAATGATTAAGTATTTTGTTAAAAATTTATTTAAAAACAACATGTTGTAGCCGCAAGTACTTAAAAGTGTTTAAAATTTCTAATTTAATTTTCGTTAAACAACTATTTTTATAAAATATTTCGAATTATTTTCTTTTATAAACAAATCTTGTATCTTTTAACCAGAAAAACTTTACTTATATAATTTATTAATTGTTTTATGTTTTTGTTATTATTACCCTCTTTCTCTCTCATCAATGCTTTATTTTTTTATTTTTTTTAATAAAAATGAAAAATAAAAAATAAAAACAAATTCGGGAAAACAGGGCCGATATAAAATACTAGATTTTTCTTTAATTATATTTGCATAATTGAAATTAATTTATTTAAGAATAATTTGCAATAGTTTAGTTTTAATATAAAAAATAAACCAACAACAAATTACAAATAAAATAAAAATCATCAGTGTAAAAATGTTAATAATATTTAATTAATGAAGAAAACAAAACGTAAATTAGAAAATAAGTATAATTATTCAATAGACTTAAGTAGATTTAATTTGTTAAGAGAGTAAGAAGAAATATCAGGTTTAGTTTTTGTTTTAAAATATACAAATTAGAAACACAGATTTACTATATATCACTAGTTTAATATGTATTTAAATCAAATAAAATTACAAAAAAAAAAACTACAAATATGTATGAATGTACATACATACATACATACATATGTACATATACATACATATACAAACTTAAGAAAATTAAAACAAAAATATTTATCGAAACAAGAAAAAAATAATAGAAAAAAAAACAAAAAATAAAACAAAAATATATAATTTTAAAACAATATGTTAAAACAAAAACAAATATGATTCAAACTTGTATAAGGTTAGTGCATAATTTTTAAATCTTTATAAATTTAAGTTATAAAAAATTATGATTTTTATTCGGTAAGCTAATTAATAATAAAATATTCTCTCTTATACCATCATATATAAATAAATAATAACAATATTAATATAAAAACTAGTAAATATTTTAGCACAAATTTATTGTTTTTCTTTATATTTTAATTTTCAATTATTAAAATATTATTTAAAGAAATTTGTCATTGAAGTAAAAAAAAAAATATAAAAAATCAAATCAAGGAATGGATACTGCTCCATCCACAAGCGCTCCTAAATTTTAAAGTATCATTTCAAATGTTTTTAAACTCGAATAAAACTACTCACAGTAATTTAAAAAATACTGCAGAAGAAAATAGCGAAATTATATGCTGCATTCCATGTAAAACTTAATAAAAAGCGATTACAACAAACAAAACGTAAAAACAATGTCTTTTAATATAAAAACTAAAAGAAAACAAAAATAATTATTAAAAAAAAACATTTTTATCATCGACTTGTAAATGTAAACAAAAAAAAAATCCTTTAACTTACTATAAAATAAATATAATTTAATTATTAAAATGAATAATTTTAGTTTCGCAATATGTTAAACAAAAAAATAAAAAATAAAAAAACAACCATAAATGATTGTAATACTATATTAATAAGATACAAACAATATAAATTTATAATAAATGAAAATGATTGTGTTGATATGAAATGAAAAAAAAAGTGAAATCAAATGAAATAAATTTAATAAATGAAATGCAAATGAAAAAAAAGATCAATAAAAATTAATATTTTAAAATGTATTTTTTATTTCAATAATGTTGACTGTTTTTTAATACCTCCATCCCTGACTTGTGGAGACAACAACAATTTACTGACTTTCAAGCGATCGTTTTCTCTCTGATTTGTTAAAAAAAGAAATTGTTATCTGGAAATGACGACGTCAGTAGCAATTCTATTTTCGTTCTATTCTCCATTCTAAATTTGGTTCACGTTAAGAAAACACAAAATTAGCCACTGAGCAAATACATGCCCGGGTAGCTCAGTCGGTAGAGCATTGGACTTTTAATCCAAGGGTCCAGGGTTCAAGTCCCTGCTCGGGCGATCATTATTATTTTCCACTTTTTTATTTATAATTTTAATTATTTCTATTATAGAACATAAAAAATTATTAAAAGTATGTTGTTTATTGTTGGTTGTTAATGGCACTTTTTATTAACAATAAAATATTTGAATGAAGAATAATAAGATGTACTTTTATTTATGATGTTGTTGTTGTTAGTTGTTTGTTTGTTTTTTTTTCTACAGTGTATTTATTTTGTATTAGTTTTAGTTACTATAATATTTGCTGTATTAATTAGTTATATTCTAGGTAGTACGTAAAATAAATGTTTTTTGGTAGATAATAGAAGATCTTGGAGATGAAACGACTAAAATAAAGGTAGGTATTTTAGCCGTTATTTATTTATTATAATATTATAATAATGCGAATGTGAATTAAAAAATTAATTAATTAATTAATTGGCACCGGTCGCCACTGTGAATGAAGAATTTTTAAGCTGATTTGATTTGAATCAGGGTTGGCAAATGACATTTCTAAATTGTACAGACCAGCGTTTTAAATTGTACTTTTTTGGCCCTAATTGTACAAAACACATATTTTATTGGAAATATACACCTAAACCTTTTTTACGCGGTAGATACGTTCCAGTGGATACCGTGTAAAAAAAACGAGTAAAAAAAGACAAATATTATGTATGTATGTAAGTGTATAAACAAACTGAAAATGTATACATAGATGATACATGATGCAGCAGCCTACACATGCCTATAAAATTGAATAACTTTATAAAAATGCACAGATTTAGTTCAATAGTATACACAGAGTTCTTATTTTATTTCATTTTATGATTATAAAAAAATAAAGAAAAAAACTTAAAAATTCTCTTCCATTTATAAAAATAAAATTAGTTATCAAACTCTGAAGACAATTAGGAACGGAATTATTTTCAATAAAAAATTTATTTTATTTTATTCGGAGTCAGTTTCTGATAGCAAGCGCATTCTCTTTTGCTGGGGTGGCTCAATATCAGTCTCGTCAATAGAAATACTTATTACTTCTACATCTTCACAAGCTGCTTCTGGCACTGGTTTATTTCTTTTAACAGCAAATTCTGTTATAGTGCGTTGCGATCCAACTTTGGAAAGCTCTTTATAGAGCTCTCTGTATCTAGCCATACATGTTTGTAGGTCTGATTGAAAACCGTGTTATTTCAAATTCGCGTAAAAAAAACCGTGTAAAAACAGGTTTGGGTGTATATGTTTATTAGAAATATATATTTTATTTTAATAAACAATATAAAAAACATAACAAAAAAGTACATGCGAATTCAATTGTACTGTTTATTGTAACAAATAAATATTATATAATTATTAATTTTATGGAGAAATTTAATTTTTCCAATTGATAAATATATATTTTTTATAAATTAATAAAGTATATAAATACATAAAACAGTCTATAATTTTTTAAATGGTTTTTACTATAGTTTTGATAACAAATTTTTTCGTATTTTATAATTAAAGCAATAACAGTTTGATGAATTTATTAAATCTTTAGTTTTTATTAAATCAGAAAGTGTAGTTATGCAGTCTGTTTCTCTTTTTTGTTTTTATTATATTTTGATACGACAAAATTCGATCCACATTTGCGGATGAATGAGGAATAGATAGATAATATCCCTCTTACTACTTTACTAAATTCTAAAAATATATTCATTTGATTCGTTCTTAATTTCAAAAATGTTGGTCCAAAAATTGCTAATTTTTTCATTTTTATACGATTTTATAATTTCCAAATCTGCCTGTGTTCTGAATTGTGAATTGTGTTCATTAGGAAACATTATTACTAATATTGGTACGACGCTGTTAGTTTTTCCAGAGAACTTTTTCTGGGGAAAACTTATTAAACCAGTTTAAAGTTTCATTATCAAAATTGAATTTTGTTTTCAGAAAATTTCTGAAAATTTTTAAATTGAATGATAACAATAAATTGAAAGCCAAAATTAGTTGCCATTTTAAATCAATTAAGAATCAAAATTGGAAAACTTTGAAATTGTACAAAATGGGTGATTGGTGTACCATTTTGATGTTTGAGTTGTACCAAAAAAGTACAATTGTACCAATTTTGCCAACCCTGATTTGAATTGATCAGTCCAACAACGAATTTTTACTTTTCTTTCCCAAACTAAGATTATTTTTCATTTGAATGAGGAGAAAGAAAGAAATACTTCCTACAAAATTAATGACATTGATGACAATGACCAAAATTCCAAACCCAGTCAATATAATATGTATGTAAAGGAGGAGGTGCAGGTGTTTTCGTTTGCAGCGCATTATTATGTATGATTTTATTCAGCCTTAATATTTATATTAGAAACGATTTCGCTATATTAAATATTAAAACATTGTTCTTTCAAACTAATAGCTAAATAACATATAAATAATATAGAAAAGTAAAAACAATTTATTTACTATTTAAATAAAATAAAAAAATTTCACTTCATAATAATAACATTTAAAAAAGTAACACAAAAAAAGCATATATTTATATAATATAATATACAATATTATAAAAAATATTAACATAAAGAAATTTACAAAAAAAAAAAAAAAAAAAAATAATAGAGCCATGGACAATAAATTAGCACAAAATGCATGTATAATAATAGTTTGTGATTTTTTCCTTATTTGTATCCTAAAAGTAAGCCCCAACCAATGTTTGCACAATGATATTCCAGCTGTTTGTTGTTTAACAACAAAAATTATTACCGTTAGTTATCGTTATATTTTTTGTGTTGATTGCTAATTGTATCAGTCAGTAGCTAAATTCGATCTGGATGGACGCTAAATTAAGCACAGCTTGCTTTTAGGTACAAGTTTTGTTCGAGTATTTTTATTCATTTAATTTTGTGGCATTTAAAGAAATTTTTGGAAAAATGGGACGTCGAAAATATTGCTCGCCAGCGCATTATCATCGTTACCTTGTGGAATGATGGGAAAAAAGCTGTCTGAAATTGCCGAAATTACGAATTGCTGGCGAAAATGATTTTATTACGTGATCATTTCCTTCAAAGCAAACATAATAAGTCGCAGAAAACAAAAAAACGAGAGCCACGTGTCTAGAAAACAACCGAAGTCGTGGACCATGTGGCTGGCTATTGCCCGGAAGTCATCACGAAAAAATCACGTAAAGCTCTTTCAACGACAAGACACTCTTGCCGAAAGAAACCACTTACTTATTCTACCATAAAAAAATATAGTCAAGCGTTAACGTTTGCTCGCACCCACCCCCCAAAAAAAAATATTTTGAAGTGATGAAACAATGCTAAATCGTATGGGTGACCGATGGTGGTTGGTTGGTTGGTCAACGGTCAAAATGTCAGAATTAAATCCACGCTATGGCATAATCAAGGAAGCAATGGCATGGGGAACATTTTCATGGCACGGTGTAGGTCCATTGTGAAAATATATAAAAAAAAGGACTGTTTGTTATCAGTAATTTGGACATTCTAAAGAACAAAATGGAACATAAGCTTTTAAATACATGAAAGGTTTATTCATATTTGTGCAAGATAGTGACCCCAAACCACACACATCCAAAACTGGCCAAAAAGTATTGATTTTATGAAGAAAGAGCATATTTCCGTTTTAGACTGGCCGGCGCAAAGTTCTGACTTAAAAACTCGATTGAAAATCGCTGGAACGATGTGGAAAAAATTAGTATTGCTCAACAAAAGTACAAAAATTTTAACGATTTGTGGATTGGAATATTATGGGACGACGCTTGGTAGTGATTCCCAAAGATCTTTTCCAAAGAACTTTGTCCCGTAGATGCCACGCGGTGCTTGAATGAAGAATGAAGGTTGTTGTTGTTTATGTTATTTATTTACTTGTTGATCAAATAAACTGAAAACATTAATATTTTTACTATTTATTAAAATATATCATTTTTATTCCAGAAATTTTAATTTGTGCATTTTGTCCAGAAAATCTAGCTAGCGTTTGATAATTTCGTTTGACAATTTCGTCAAAATTATTAATATTAATTTAATTAAATTATACTTTCGTATTTTAGTGATTGATTATTTTTGGTAACACGTTGGTAGGAGGGTGGGTGGTGGGTGGTGATTGGAATAATAATAATTTTCCCTTTGTTCGTTAAAATAAACGATTTTTAACTTAAAAAATTCGTGCATACTTTTTCCGGTTTCTGTCTGGTTGGTTTGGTTGTTTTTTATTTAAGTAAAAATTAATAACTATTGATGACTCATGGACGTTTATGGCCTGTGTGCCTAGCAGCAAGGTAGTTTTGTAGTCAGCATTTAGAAGACCGCGGTTCAAACCCCCAGTAAATAAATAGTAAATAAAAATAAAGAATAATTCAAATTAAAAAAAAAAAAAAAAATAAAAACCAAAGCCAAAAACAAAAGGGTTGTGACATTCACAACACCACCCCACCCCACCTCCAACCGTTTTTCGGAAGGAAAATTAAACTTTTTTGAAATGTGGTGAATTTTGGTTGTGTGAGTTTCCAGTGTGGTGAGTTTTTACAAAAGTGGTGAATTTATTCAGTGTGGTGAAAAAATCGAAACTCACCAAAGTGTCGTAATGGTACTGTATTACCATAGATCATCCATGTACTGCACATCATGATTTGGGCGGTGCGTGCCTATAATAAGTAATTTTCACCTTTGTTAGCGGAGTTATATATTAATAATACTATTATTTGCAACTATGTGATGTGGGTATGAATTATGAAAATATACATGGTTGGTGTATTTGATACAACCAAAATGGTAAACTTGTATTACTCAACACTAGGTGACACAATGATAGTTTTTCGTAAGTTTTCACTTATTAATCGTATGTCAACATAGGATCATATGCCCGGGTAGCTCAGTCGGTAGAGCATTGGACTTTTAATCCAAGGGTCCAGGGTTCAAGTCCCTGCTCGGGCGGCGATTCATAATTTTTTTATTTTCTATTAATAAATGTCTAATATTTTATATTTTAGAATGGTTGGGAATGTTTGACAAATTTTAATTGTTTCTTTTATGCAATAATAAATATTTTCAAAATTATTTTTTATGAGAATTGCATTATTTTGCTTTTTAAACTCAAAAAATTTTATACTTACGTTAGAGTTCGTATTTTATTAAAATTAATTTCACTAAATTCCATAAATTAATTAATTACTATCTGAAAGTGAACTTTTTTAATAAAAAAATCTACCGTAGAAATCTATTACAAGTTGTAAGAAATTTATAAACTTTAGCAAAACTATTGTCGAAAAGAGTATGAATCGAATCACTGCACGTATTAGAAAACAATGTTTTAATTATTATTTAATTTTAATTAATCAGCTCCGGAGAGTATGAATAAACCAGAGACCGGACCTTCTTGTAATGATGAATCGGCTCGTTCATCATCCGACAATGAAAACAGACTCGCAATCGGTCTCTAGACTTACGAGGACAATAACGTCGTTCTGGAACCTGACGAAGATTTAGAAGATGCCAACTTCACTGATCAAATGCAATGTAGATAGTTCTTCCGAATCAAGTCGTCTTCAAAATATTTTATCTACAAGTCTTAGAAGATTATCTAAGGTATTGTTGACTATCCTTAATTTTCCAGCACCAGACACATTGGCAAAGTTGCTAACGTGGCAATAACGAATAAAACGAAGATATTGGATAGACTTATTTATTCATATTGGTTGAGGAGAACATCATCCGAACATTCTCTTTATGGATCCAAATCAGACGACAGTGTTGGATGGTGAATCTTTTCCGATTACTGTAGTGCTATTTAGGCTGTAATAATAGCTAAAGAGATTGTCTTTGTATGAATCCGGTACCAGATTATATCGTACAGTGGTACACCGACAGTAAAGCATCCATTAGATCACTAGAGAATGTGTACATCACATCTAAGATTCTCCAAGAATGCTGGGTATCTCTAGAGGATATAATACGAAATTCCATGATAACCATCATATGCTCTTCTGGAAACGACGACATTGAAGATAAGAACAAAACCGATGCTCTAACAAAAGCTGGAACAATGGAAACCTCAATCATTTACAAACGAAAGATGAATAGTGAACACACTTGCTGAGAAACCTAAAAAATCTGAGTTCAATATGCAGAATTTTCATTAGACCTGAAAAAATTCCTCATGGTAATTATAACGGGTCTATGGCGTCTGTGTGCCCGGAGATTGTCTTACAAGGACTTCTGCAGAAGCTATAACGAAGAGTTTGAAGAGAAAATCCCAGAACATCTTTTTGGCCATGGCTCTATGCTTGGGAACCTAAAAAGAAGAATTTATTAACAGAATGTGTCTCATGTGTCACAGTTTCAAAAAACGCAAGGGAAACTAAGAAATTCTTACCAGTAATTATTTGACGGAGTAGGTAGTAGCAGGTACCGCCTACAGAAGAGGTCTGAGGTACATATTAATGATAGTTTTATATCAACCTCTAGTGATTTATTAGAACACCGGCGCACTGTTCCATGTTGGGCTTTTCACGAAAATCATTTTATTTTATGTACATAGACTTACTGAAAGAATTCCTCTTTATACATATCATTTTGGAGGATTAATAATTTTGATAACTGCGAGACTGGGTTATTAACTAATGTCTGATTATTGTTAAAGTTATCTTAGACGAAAAACATCGCACTGTGAGAGTTCGGTCTGAGAGAGGTCTTTTCAGTCGCAGATAGCAAATACGTGAATTTTCTAAATAATTTCTAGCAACTGGTGGTTACAATGCGGAGCACACATTCTAGAATTCCACAATGATTTTTTCTAAAGGCCGGAAAGAGTTATCCACGCTATTAGGCCAATTAACACAAAATATTCCAGATATCGTCAATTTGACAGTGGTAAATGATATTCCCTGGAGTTTTTATCGATTAGAGTTTACGCCTATAATTGTAACATTGTATGTTAATCACATGTCACCTATTAGATATATATTAGGTATATCAAAAAATCAATTAAGTGGATAGTATAAAAAATCTTTAAGGAACTTCAATGTCTTTAATCAAACTATTGTGAAATTTGTAAAAACTCTAAGGGCCATTATTACAGCTTGTCGTTAAAGTTCGGTTTGGTTAAAGGTAGCTTTAGCTAAAGTGAACTTTAACTTCTTTTCGTTATTACAACCTCATGATAAAATAAAATTTACTTTTTCAAAAATATGGCAGTGATGCAGCTACATATGTCGATAACATCGCTTAATTCAACAAGTTTATTTAAACGCAGTGGCAACGACGGGCTTGTTTTTTGGTTGTTTTTTGAATTTACCATATTGAAAATAATATATAATATAGAAAGTTCAAACATAAACTTAACTTTAAAAATTAGAGATAGAGTGATATTCTCTTTAGCTTAACGCTCACTTCTACTTTATCGTCCACTTATAATAATGAAAAACAATTTATCTACCCGTTAATATCCACCCTTTAGTTAACGGCAGGTTGTAATAATGGCTCCAAGATTCAGATTCAACAGATTTATATCATTGATTCTCAAGCACTTGTGATTTAAAAAACAGAATTTAGAGAGATAGGCGAACATAAAGAACACCAAAAACTCAGAAAAAAAAGAAAAAAAACGCCTTCAGAAGTTACTAGAATCTCACAAACCTTCCGCTGCTGATAATCATCATTCATTTAATAAATTATGTTTACTCTCTACACATTATCTGTGTGTATAGAAATTGTTTATTTTTTAATTTGCTCACCAACACTAGCTTAAAGTTTGATATCATTTAGGTACTTTTGATGTTAGCTTTAATAGTGTTTGGTGGATAGATAATTAGGTTTCCAAATATTCAACAGTTTTAATTCGCAACTTAAAATTGTGTTTTATATTTAATTTTGAATATCAAAGAAAAAATTCCCGCCTTTAAGTCTATATTAAATGGTTATGCATGAATTCAGTAAAAACATGAACCGATTTCAAATGTGGGATGAGATGAAAATAGCGCCGTTCTTATAGCATTCTACTCTATTAAAACTTATTCTCCTATATATCTCTTCAGCAAAAGTTAAACAATAACAATAAAATGAAAATTAAAAATAAAGTTCTTAACACACTTTCATAGTGTACTGTATCAATATGTATTCTACATATGTACATTTGTATGTTGATAATTTAGATATAAATTTTCGTTAATTAATGATAAATAAAGACAAATAAAATTGTAAACAGAAAATTGATATAAAAACCAGCGATTTTAGGTGTATCACAAGACATGGGCAGCGCACTTTGCGTCATTCATCAATAACTTTAAAGTTTTTGAAAGTGGATCATGAGATTATAAGAAATAAAAATTAAGATTTTAACTTCCTGTTTTTGTAGAGTGACACCAGAGTTGGGGAATTACTTTCGTGGAGGGCTTTTTTAGTTTTGACAGAAATTACAAATTATTTTTAATTATTAGGAATTAAGCAACTTAGTTATTATAATGGGTGTGGGGACCAGAGTCTCTGGTGGGAATCAAACCCTCGCGCTAATAGTCTATCTTAGTCATTTAAAGGATTTAAATTAGGATTCAGAATTAGAATTTTAATATGGAAAAGAAACAGAGTTTTTATACAATATTTTTAAGCTTGATTAGGATCAGCATTTAATTTAGTTCCGAAAAGCATAGGAGCCTAATCTTTCATTGAACTAAATTTAACCAATAAATAATTGAAATTGCATCACGCATAATGATAATATCGGCAAATAATTGATCTCAATTTCACAATAACTTAAAGTGCAAATGTATACAATTTTGATTTTCATTTGAGTCTTTTCTATGTATAAATGGAGAACAAACATTACCAAGGTTTAAACAAAAATCATGCCGTCAAACCATATTCTTAAGAATTATTTGAACACAACTAAATACGATTTGCATGAAATTAGTATTGAAATTAATCTTTTGAATCAATTTTGAAAAACTTAAAATTTTGAATTATTTTCGTAACAGGTGCTATGGATAAGTGATTTGAACTGATTTTTTCTGATCATATCCAGTGCTTTCACATACAAAGAAAAAAAGTTCCTCAAGCATAATAATAATGACGACTGTCTGTATTTAGAGTACAAGAAAATCGAACTTATTTACTTTCGTAATTAAAGTGTACATACATACGTACAAAGTTTAAAAGCAATTATTTGCGAATATTTAGTCAAAGATATTTTGATTAAAAACTTGTTAATTGAATGGAAAAAATATGAATTAACGACTTTTATTTGGTTTTGACGTTAGTTTTTTATTTATTTTTTTGCTTTTTTATTTGCTTTTCATTATAAATGAGTTGGTAACTGATGTATACTTTTGAAAAAGTTGAGAAAATAATTCTCACTTTATACGTTCTCAACTGTTTGTAGTCTTATACTGATGTGTCAAGAATCTAAAGAATTAAAAATTATGACAATTCGAATAGCCTGTAATTTTCTAAGGAGCTTTGTAGAACTCGAGGTCCGTATTTGTGACTATGTTAATAATGCATTTCTATTTAATTAAAATAATGTTTATGTTCCGATGGCTATATATTCCTATGGATATTTGTATGATAATTAAGTAGGTTTCAATATATTTTTCTAATTTCAATTTATTTGGAAACTTTTAACGAAAACTATACCCATAATAAAACAAAGTTAATGCTTATACACAACGAGGTGCAAAATCTCACAATTTGCTGCTCCTAGAGCTCTCGCGCTATCAAAAAACTGCAACTAATTTGGGATCATATTGCACAGAGTCGCAGTAGTCTAGTAGGTCGTGTGTTGGCTTACTAGACTTGAGGCCACGTTTCAAACCCCAGGTTAAACATCTGCAACCAACCGGCAACTTCCTCTTAGCAGATTGCTGGCAAAAACTCTGCGAATGAATAAATATTTCATGAAAAAGTTTCTTAAAAATCTTTTGTTCGGAGTCGACTTTAAACTGTAGATCCCGAGACTCAGGTATAACGTTAACGCATACAACATAAATGATATGAAAAGTTAGGACATAATCCTGACTGGAGGGTTGTAATATGTACATATGTATTGTACAATCTAGGTTCTGAAATCACTCAGGCGGCAAGTGCTCTCTATTACTGCAAGGAGTCAATAAGCCTGTTAGATTATCAAACCCAAAAAAGTGTAAAAGTTATACAACTTTGTAATCAAATCAGCGTTATTCAACAGGTTTAGTGGTTATCTTTGAATAAAAGACATCGATTGTTTATTATTTATTATTTATTAACTGACTACTAACAGAGATTTTGCGGACACAAGAGGCTGAGAATTCTGCAATGAGACTGAACACCGCAGTAGCATGGAAGTATGGATGCTATGGTCATGACAACGGTTACTCTGGATATCACTGCTTTCAATTATAAAGACAATATGCCCTGACTAATGCATACACAGGGATGATAACATTAACAAAGGTCATCACAGAGATGTTGGCAGCGTCATCTCTTAAGGAAGTATTAAATTTGCAAATTTCCTCATCACTACACACGTTTTCCGAAGACACAATCGGACAACGGGCCTCTAAATTCTCAAGAATCGTGCAACCGATTGACACACAAATATAAACATTCATTAATGACATCCAGTATTATCTTGTGTATTTGAATTATTTCGTATGAAAATCAACAAAATGGGAGGGAATGTTTCCATACAAACAATGTACATACATATAGAATTTCATTTTTAATCATAATTGTTGCGGACAAAGGCTATTGAACAGAGCGGTTATTTGATATTCATGTATTAAAAGTTAAAAGACTTGTTATAATTATGATTATAACTCAAGATAACTTTATTGGCCCTTTTTCAGCACTTTTTTATTAAGCTGAAGAATTTTTAGAGTATATTTTTATTATTTACTGGAAATAATGATATCTATAATAGAGATCAGAAATGAATCGTTTTTCTCATGAAATTTTGAATATAAGTGAGTCAACAATATTGATATTTAACTACTCTGATTCATTCATACTCATTACAACGTTGATTTATAAGTTCATTTACAAAAAAAAAAAAACAAAATCTGATCTCTGATCTATACTTCTGGAAAGCCTCAATGGAATTCGCTTAATTTTGCGGATAACTGACCATGATGGACTTTAGATAATGTCGATGCGTTGTTAATGCCATCACACACTCGAGACAATTTAACTGGAAGGAAAATATTTAATGTTATGACAATGGAGTGCAATTGAAATTTGAATTGGAATATTATCCATTGTCGTATTGCCAGGCGAATTGCTTTAACATTTTGAAATGATTTCCGTAAATAGCTTTACTAAAGGTTCAACTGTATTGTATTTTACACATTTGAAGGCATTGAAAAAATTTATCGATTTCGTTAGAGCATTTAATTTTATTTAATTAAACATAAATTAGCTTAAATCAATAAAACCAATCCATAAACCACAATGTGTGAAAAGCGAACAACAAGTATACGAAATGAAAACGCTGACGTTATAGAAAAATATTAATAATTCAGTACAATAAATTGGACTAATTGAACCCTCATGAAATTAACACCTCCGAACTATGAAAGTCAAAACTATGGAGATATTACAATATGTTAGACGTATGCGAAAAATCTCTAATGATGTAGGTCTGAGTATTGTATTGTATTGGTAGTTTTAGTTGTAACTTTGTGAGTGTTTGTGTACATGTGAGTGTACGATTTTGATGAAAGTGTTTGCGTTTCTTTTTAGGAACAGGTTCACAAAACAAATTTCATCTTTTAGATACCGATACGCTATGGGATTTTGACACAGTTTAAATAAAAGTGAAGGAAAACGAAACACATTCGAAATGAAATGAAAAAATAAATACAACGAAAAGAAACCTAGACAATCAATTAAAATTTGAATTTGGTATGGATTTTGTTTTTTTCTTTTTTTGCCCAATTGAATTTGACTCGAAAAGTTTTTCTTTCGTTCTGATTTAAGTGTGTAAAATGATATCAATACGTTGCGTATTTCAAAGATATCGATAAATTGTTAAATCGAGTTGTAGCAACAACAATTGAACTAGAGAATCAATGCAATCAATTAGCATTAATTATGAAATGTTTAAAAATTATTTTTGATACATGATACATATGTATGTACATATAGATAATTATACAACTCATACAACATGCTTACTTACATACTGATATACAATATTTAGTTTGATTTAAATGAAATCAAATTAAATAAACGAAAAACAACAAAACAACAATAACAATAATGTTATGAGGAGCAAAAGAAATGACTGAATATCTAAAGATAACATTAGTAAGAACTAGATATACACACCTATTACTTCACACATATTCATACAGACATATGTATGTATGTTTGCACTGAAACAGATACAGGCATAGCCACCAACAAATGTTGTTTCAACGATATCGTCATACAATAAAAGAAAAAAAAGTAGGTGCTAATGGTAAAAGTCAATTTTTGAAAATAATAAATTAAATAGACTGAAAATCTGAAAATCAACTAAACAAAAAATTAGAAAACGTTGTAGTAAATTGAATTTTATTTTTTCTGTATCCTATTTTTCTAGAATTAAAGATTTACCTGAATAAAAACCTGTACATAAAAAAATTTGAAAAAAGGAAAAAAAACTTCAGTTGTACATAAGGATAAAAATATCAAAAAAGATTTTAAACTATGCCACCATCATAATTCATATTTTAACTATAGGATATACGTTTCATTCAGGCCAACATTGTCTGCACATATACATTTTATGACAGGAACTTCTCAGTTGTGTACTGTAGTTAAACGGACAATAGAAATGAAATCAAAATTTACAGACAATTTTTTCCTTTGAAGTCTTTTGTTACAATATGCTATACAATAAATATTTATACATAGCAAAAGAAAATTTTTTAAAAAGTTATTTAACAGAATGCTCAAAACTCTTATTTCTAGAGAATATTATTGAAAATATTTTCAAGGCTAAAATTTAACGAAAATGATAAAAAAAACTATGTTGAGTACAATCGTATATAGGTTTAGTTTTATCAAATGTAAAGAAGTTTATAGTTTTTATCCATTTCAGAACTTGGTAACGATGATTTTTTCATTTTTTTCAATATGAATTTAATTTCACCTTTAATTTGACCTTAATAGAACAGCTAATTGTTAATTAATTTGATTTTATAATTTCCTAAGTTTTTGTTTTTAAGGGTTTTTTTTTGAAAAAAGTCAACTTCACATCTTATATTTCATGGATTATTACTTTATCGCTCAAGATCTTAGAGGTTGGATCTAAAAAATTTAAAATTTTAAATTTAAAATTTAAATTTAATTTAAATTTTAAGCCCAAATAAGTTAAAATCTTGCCACGAATATCGTGAAACATTAAATTAACAAAAATGCAATCAATTTTACATACATTTGTATTTAAATATAAAATTTAAAAATTAATTTTAAATATAAAATTTTTAATTTTAATTTTTTAAAGCTATTAAATCTTCATCTTCTCAGGTTTCATACATTTTCGAGTACAGCACTTGTTGTTTCTAGATTAAATAGATTGACTAGAAATTTTTATTCTAAAAATTCTGATTTTGAAAGCTCCTACATTAATGAATTCACATCTGTAATTAGATTAGATTAGTTTTTATAAGTTAAGTTTTTATTAAAATGCTAAAGAAGCAAGAAAGTACTTTAAAATTTTGCCTCCAATATAATTAAAATGCAAATAATTTTGTAAATTACTACACAATTAATTGTTAAGAAAAAAAGTACAAAGCCTTGAACTATTTATATAAGAATTTTTAATTAAAGAAGCGTTGTAAATATTATTGAAAGAATAAACTAAATTAAATTCGAACAAAAAAACAAAAAACTGTTTACATTCTATTATGTCTGGGCAACAAGTTAATGACTAAATTTATGATCTGTAACATCATACACCGCAATTCCTTCTTCCAAAAGTGTTGTTACACATATTTTCTCTTTTTGACAATACACTGAACTTTGAACGTGTCTGCTTGTAAGTGCATTTCAGAAATTTTTTAAAAATCTTTTTATTTTTGATTCAAATGCTAAATAGACTCACTAATTGCATTGGTATTGGCATTTGTGCGCACTTTGCTAGTCTCTGTGTATAATTTGCATGATGGATTTTCTTACTCGTCTGCGTTTGATGCATTTTAGTCTGATTTTCCTACTTTCCGATTCTATATAAACATTAATAATAATAAAATAATAATAAAATAATATTGTATTAAAAAGCAAAGAACAAGAAAAACTTTCAAATACTTCAACATCTTAGTCAACAACTTAATAAACTTGCTTGATTAATGAGCCTTTAAATTACGCCACTTTGATATTCATCCTTTAAATATGCCAAAGGACTAACAAACATTGTGAAACTAAAAAAAGACCAGCAACAATAAAGGCAATAATGAATACCACATACAACATACAAGTTGAATTGAATTTTATACCCAAAGTGCCACAGGAGGAGAATGAACGAAACGTTGTTGTTTCATTGTTTACAGTCAAGTGTTTGCAGACGTATACAGACAATGAACAGGGTTTCATTGACATAAATAAACGAAGATGGGAAAGGAGAGAAAATAAAATAGAATAGGCTGAATAGAAAAATACAATAATTGCTGAATAAAAGAAGAAAATCAAATTCTGCAACAAATAATTTTAAACAAACTAAACAAATTCTCCTGCAATTGTCAATTACCAAACTATACAGCCATTAATAAAAAGGATCAAACTATTACACATATTTTCATATTTACTTAGAAGAGAGACAGGGAGAAAGAGAGAGAGAGAGAGAGCAACAGAAAAGGAGAATAATAGAGAGAGAGAGAGAGAGAGGGAGTTACTTACTGCATTGTCAAAATACAAAAGGTTTCCTTGAAGCTTTTGTGCAGAAAAAGGAGACTACTGCTCGCATTAAATGAGCACATGATTTAAGTAATACGGCATAGGGTTGTAAGGAGAAAGATTACAATGTAAATAAACAAATTTTACTCAGTATTCTTACGCATTCACTCGAATAGAAATCAAACATATCAGAAAACGGAATACATTCATACAAACAATACCAAATACCGCCGACATTTTTAAATCCTGCAGACAAATAAGGGAAAAGAGCACGAGCTTATGAAAAACTTGACCCGAATTTCGGTTAGAGAGTGTCTAACTAAAGGCACACACAAAACCAAACAAGACGCATGTTGTAAGCAATGTCAGTTTATTGAATGAATTAATTAATGAAATAAAATAAAAATAATCCATAGACAACCTAAACATATTTTTGTATTGTTTAATCTTAAGTTCATTTTAATTTTTATAACTTTTGTGCCACAGCAGTCGTCACGCATTTCGTGACATGGATCTCTAGTTCAAATCAGAGATCAGTAATGAATCGTTTTCTCGCTAATCATTAGCACTCATAAAATTTTGAATATAAGTGAGTCCACAATATTGAAATTCAACTGTTCTGATTCATTCGTACTCACTACTATGTTGATTTATAATTACAGGTTGCAATGAGTATGCGTACAATGTTGACATCAAACTCATACCATTCAAAATATGTTTGATTCATAAGTGACTCGAATCATGAATCAAAACATACAGTCTTAGTTAGTGTTGCATTTACAAAAAACGAAAAAGAGCCATAAGCAAAAAAGACAGAGCAGCAACCAGAGCAAACACACAACCTTCCAATAAGTATTTTAGTTCGTACGCGAATCATACTTATTTTGTGCTTCGTGTGTGTGTGTTGAGTTCTGGCGAGTCGAAATCAATAACATTTTACGTGTTGTTAAGTATGAGTATGATGAGTACATTAAACTTTGAATATGAGTAGAATTTCCATGATATTAAAATAAGTATCAGAAATTATGAGTATGATGCGATTCTACTCATCTCATTGCTGATCTCTGGTTCAAATACGCAATATCTATCCATGATCCTGTTAATATTACATCAATTTCTTCTTAATACAATTTAGGCATTCGAAGTAATGAATTATAATCTATAAAGATTCGATTTTGTATCTGTATTAAAATAATAAACAAAATAATAATAATTTTGGATACTGTTTTGTGAAAGTGAAAAGAAATACTTGTTGTTAATTTGCAATGTTGGCCTTTTTTTGACAGCAGTAACTAGTGTAGTGTTGTTTATAATATATATATATAAGTAATTCATTGTATCGAGATATATAGGAATACAAGCTTAACCATTTCGTTAATGTACATACCATATATTTCAATACAGAGACCATTGTACATTATTTTGACTTACTCAAGTTTATAATACGCCCAAAACGTAAATAACGCTTTGAGGAAAAGTGAGGCTTTAAGGATTTGTTTTGAATAAAATTAGATTAGTTGCCTTTACGGTAACTTTACTACTGTATGTGGAAAGTTTTATGAATATTATGGCGTCCAAGTAACATTATTTCTATACTCTGATATTAATAATATTCACAATATTTAAGTAGTCGGAATAATGATATTTTTAATTAAACAGCACAATAATGTTAATATCAAGTTGATGAATTTGATTAAGCGTAATAATGGTAATGATTTGATTGTTATCATTTTAATATTTTAACTTCAAAAACCTTCTAGTTATGCCGTCTCTTTCATTGAATATGAATAATAATTTAGGTCAAAGAAGTAGAGTTTGCTGGTCGTTGACATATTTGAACTTGTTTCTATTAATTCAACAATGTTAACTTTGACATCTGATTCCCTAACTCGTCGCCACTAATATTCTCCTCTTATGCATGGGAATTTGAAGAACTCCTTACAATTTCAAACACAAAACTTTCTCATAGTTTTCTGCATATTACTTTCCATAGTATTATTGGTTATTAAAAATATGAAAACGCTTATTTAAACTTTAGAAAAAGCTAAAAACGCATCTCTGTTTCCCACACACCATGCTTTAATGTTGTCTCATACAGATGTGGAGAATAAAAATTGGCTTAGAGAGCGAAGGAGAGCAAGAATAAGTTTAAGCCATTATTGTTTTTCTCTTTGAATAGTTTTTATCTGTAGATATATTGTGTTGTTGGTCTATTATTTGTATTGAAATGTGTTGGCTGCTGCTAAAGCTGCCCATACACATGTGATGTTTGCTCTTTTGAGGGTTACCATTGTGTCTGTCTGTCCAGTTAATTGTCTGTTTGCCTGCATGGTATGAACGTGTATTTTTCCCGGTTGTAGTGGTTCTACTGCGACGGTGTTATTAATAAAGGTCGCAAGAGTGTTGAGCGAACGAATATTAAGACCTTTTCACACGTTGGTCATGTTGCAATAATTTAGTTCAGTATTTGTCGTTGAGCAAGCAAGTAATCAAATATAAGCCCAAGAGAAGAGAACAACATAGTAGCTACAGCAACCACGTACTCTACATAGTACCAGCCCAAGTAAATTTAAACCACCACTTTTAAGTAGGAGTTGACTGAATGCGGTAACAAGCAGCAAGAAATTCATTCACCGTCGCTAAATGGATAAAACCAAAAATATAAAAAAAAACTGCTCTCTGTGATGGCTTAAAGAAGTTGTTAAAGGAATAAATCCTTAATTTTGCTATTCAGTCCATGAAGTTTTGTTTCAATAACAAACAAAAAAACTCTATAAAATGTGGGTGCGTCTTTCAAACATAAATCGTATAAAGTTTTAATTAAAAAAAAACCAAAAAAATCATGTTAAAGTAAGAGAGTGATTGATATAGAAATTCAAAAATCTTAAAACATATTTTTTATACATATAAACTGCCGATCTTTATTAAATACACCATCATTTGAAAATGCCCTCTGTATTTAAGGTGAGTATTATTAAAAACAAAAAAAATTAAAATGTGGACGATTTTAAAATTTTTTTAAACAAATCTTATTTATACTATTTGTATCTGAAATATTTTGTATATGCGTATTTTTATTGTTGTTGTGACTCCGTTTGAAAGCAGTGCGCATGTTTGAAAAAAGCCTGTCTTTCTCAGACCTTTTCAAAAATTCATAATGGTGTCCCTATATTGAGTTTCGTCTTGTTTTTGGTGAGAATTGATGTTATTGTTATAGTTGTTATCGTTGTTGCAATAAGCTATTTCTTGATTTTTATTGGCGTCTCGTCCCATTATCGTCTGTACTCGTTTTACGGCAGGAGCCTTATACACACAGTGTTGTAATCAGAGGTGCCAATAATCATACATGTATGGATGCTTATAAAATGACAATGGAACAAACATGCATAAATAACGCTTTAAAACAAAAATCAAAGTGTTAAAATTAATTTCCGCACAGATTTCATTGGATAGTGTCAAGAGTATAGAGTATCTCTGCGAAGTTTGACACAAATTGAAAATTGGGGAAAATTGAAAAATATATTTTGGAGCTAACTTTTAGCAATTCAGTGCCTTTGTTTTTATTTATTGTATCTTCAAAATTTATATTAAACTAACAATACGTGTTAAAACCTTCAAATCTAAAGGAGAACATTCATTTAAGCCCGATTAGCATTACATTTCGCACGACATTTCGCTGTCATAGCTTTTTCTTCTTACGAGCATTAGTACTGAACTGTCTCTCTTCTTTAAGCGAATGTAGCCAAGATAGTTTAAAATGTTACCAATTGCTCGACTAACGCAGAATATTTGTTGTTCAGATCAATAAAATAAAGACACTATAAGAGAACTAAGCGTAAATAAATAAAAATTTTAAAATTAAATTGTATAATAAAAGAATATCAGCTTCTCAACCGTAATTGCAGCGATTTTAAGAAGGCCTTAATTGTGTTTTTTTTTGTTTGTTTATATTTTCACTGACTGCTGGAAAGTACTACAATAAAAAACAATGAATGTTATTGGTACCTTGGAGGAATTCAATTCGTTAAGCTTACTAGAAAATACGATAAATTCGCTTTTGACCAAGTGTCTATATTTTTATTTAAAATATTTATTTGATCATACGAGTATTCTGTTATTGACCCATTACCATGAAACTATTATTTATGAGGTTTAAGTTCTTTAAGTTTTTTTCCGAAATACAAATTAATTCCTTAAGATTATTTTCCTTATTCCAAAACCTAAGAATAAATTCGTTTTTAGTAGTTATCATTTATTCTAAATAACTTTTATTTTACTGCCTTAGAAAAGCGTTAATTTCCTACATACAAATTACGACGGTATCATAAATCCCATATCGAATAGGGTTTTCTTGGCTAGGTTAGAGATGAATTGACATATAAAACGCGAAACTTGAAAGCTATACAAATGCTTTAACAAGTGAAAACTAATTCATCAACTTTTATGTGGTATTTGTTTTCAACATGAGAAAAATAAATAAAAATTAACAATCTTTTGTTATGTACTTATTTGCAGAATTACTACTTTCAACAGCTTTTCAAATCATTAAAAAGCATTCTATTAAAGAAATGACAGGACAGACCAATAAACACACGATGCCAGACAAATCTGTAGCAAAATGTACATTTAAATGTATAGCATTTAATTAAATCGAATGAATACATGAATATTAAAAAATCACAAAAAAAGAACAAAATCATGGTAAAAAATCAACCCCCTTATAAGATGATATTTTTACAACCCTGCAATTTGTGCAGACGCACCGGATAAGGGAATATGTGTGCATACATGTGAGCTAGAGAGAGAATATTTTATTTTGTGGGTATGTGTGTGTGTGTGTGTGTAACAATATGGCGCATCAGATTGATTTTGCTTTTGTTTTCGACACACACACATACAGAATACTTGCGATACATACATGCATGCATGCGTATAAGAAGAACGAAAACATATTATGTTTCTTGTTTACTCGTAAGGTCATCTTTTAATCAGGGGCAGACAATATAAAAAAATATATATGCTATGTTGGCTGCAAATCTATAGCAACAACAAAATCCTTTGGATTTGTTTACTCTCTATGTTTTTCGGTTGTTTTGTTCTTTGTAACCGTAGTGGTCGTTAACGCAGTTGTTGTTATTTAAATGGGTTGCCTCCAGCTGGATGTGATGTTGTCTTTGTTGTTGTTTTTAATAAAATCAATCACTAACGAACATCTCTTTACTACCATACATTGCAGAGATGCAAAACGATAATGGCGATTAGTGTTGTGATGAGCAAATGAGTGCAGTTGGTGAGTGCATCCAACTTGCTTTTCTTCCCTTATCACTGATGTTTTGCCTCTTAAAAAAATAATCACACATCTACACATGCATACGTACTATAATTCTCTCACCAATACATGAACGTTAAAATTAAAATGTTTTAAAAACAAATTCCATTCTCCGTTTGCAGGGTTCAATAAGGATGCCTCACTTACTACTCATGTAATGATTTAAATGGAAACATAACAACTGTTACAATTTTGGTCCTTTGACCGAAAAATTTGAACCGCACCCAGTACCAGAGAATCTTATCTTGGACAAAATTCGATATTCATTCTTTTAATATTTCTTTTGAAGCAATCTTACTTTCAAAAATATTCGTACACTGTATGAGTTGGCTGTGATAGCAAAACCATTAATTTGTATTTATTCCTGGGACAAAAAAGTCTCCACATTTCTATTATTTGCTTTTCTAAAAGAACAAAAAACGAACACAAGCAAAACAGTGAGTTCGTGTGTTGCCTGTAGCTAAAGGAATTCCTTTTTTAGGTAATGACAACATAGAATAGATTCTTTTTAATTTCTTTTTAGGTGGTTTAACCATACATTTCTTAAGCGCATAACTAATTTAGGTTTATATCGTTTTATATTGTATCGTTTTGTTGAAGAAGAAAGGTAGAAATTTTTTGGGAAATACTATGAAAAATAACAATTTCCACGTAAATGACAACGATAACGGCCTTTCATACTCAAGCGGAGGGTATATACGACTATGTATTTATAGAGAGTAATAAATTTGATGTTTGATAATGATTACGTAGAATATGTTGGGTAAATGGTCGCATAAGTTGAAATTTCTGTTGTCGTTTAACCCTTGATTGCTGGGCAGTCTGTTGAAAAGACATTATAGTTTAAATAAAAGTGTAAATCGTTAAAATAGCTTTCGTACTGTTGAGTTTACATATAACGAAAAGTAATTTTTAAAAATCATCATTTAGATATTTACAAAGAATTGAGAAAAATATACTCGTATATTTATTTTTCTTAAAAATTTCCGAAGAAAGTGGAATGCTGTGTTCCCTGTTTTCTTAAGCATACTCAGTAAATAAGATAGTGTAAGTCAAAAGTGAGGCACTGTTTATCTTCATTTCGAAATGATTTGTTATTTAGAAATAAGAATTTACTGAATTGAAAAAGTTCTATAACGAATTGTATACATACATAATTCGTTATTGCAACGCTTTAGTCAGGATTACGACCTACCTTCTCACACCACTCATGTTGTGTGTGTAAATTTTACACATGAGTGGCGAGACCTACAGTTTAAAGTCGGCTCCGAATGATAGATTTGTGAGAAGCTTTTCCATTGCAATTTTATTTTACTCTCAGAGTTTTTACCAGTAATCTGCTGAGAGCCAGTCGCCGAAGAAATATTTTTTATATTTCGATTTTTGTTGAAGATGTCTGACATGGGGTTTGTACCGTGGCCTCACGTCTAATAAGCCAACGCACTACCTATTAGACTACGGCAATTTAAAGCAATGTTTGTAGACATTTCTTTTGATTTCGATACCAGTAACCTTTCCTCTGTGCTTGTGGAATAACATAGAATTTTGTGTTTTATTGTAGAGGGTATACATTTTATCTGCAATATAACGATTTTAATTTTTCTTTTTAGGATTTGTAAAGGTTGCCAATTATAATTTTATATTTTATAATTACAAGCTTGATTATTTAAAATCAATTTTTTAAACGACACATTCATTCAGACGTTAATGATTTGATGTTTCAAATTATAAAGGAAGAGAAATATGTTTCAAATCAATAGTTTTGAAAGCAGATGTGATCACGAATTTATTTTTTTAGTCTTTACTTGATTTGAATGAATTTTTGTAAGTATTTTTAAATTGAAAATTAAATTGAAATTTTTCTTCGACATTGCCAAGATATTAATTAGCCTTTAAAGGTTTAAACAAATGTTAGAATGTTAATTATTTGATTAAATAATTTAGATGCACAAATTGAAGGAATACAACGCAATAATTAAATCTTATTGTATGGTTTCTGAGGGTCAATGGTGTTTTTGTTTAATGAAAGCATTCAAAAGAGATGAAGATTATTATTTTAAATTCGTTTTAAAAAATTGTGAATATAATTATGATAATTTTATGTTTTAAAATGTATGTCATTTATATTTTATATTCCCTTCCATATAAGTAATTCAGAGGAAATTTAAATAAAAGCCTCATTTACATTTTAAATGCTTAGATTAAATTCGATCAACTTGTCTGAACTTTTTCGCGGAGGCGTTTGAAAACAGATCTCAAAATTTACAATGAAAATTGCTCTTTAAAAAGTTAATTTTTGGCTTTTCTTATTTATTGCATTCATTTTCCGAAAAACAAAAATCAATTCAATTTAAGATGCAAAAATTATTTCGGGAAAGCAATTGTAAAATGTGAATCCTTTTGAAAAAGAAAATATAAATTGTTTCACTTTACTGAGAATGCGACTTTTGGGCCACATTATAAATTTCATTTAAGAATATATCGCAGAAGCGTTATATTTGATGAATTGAAAATAAGTATAACATTATCGCTTTTATTTTAATATATACAGTGGACAGCATAAGTTTTGGTTACTCCTATATATTTCAACGATTTTATGAATGTTAAGAGAAAAAATTGTTTTTATTTTATTAATTTAATTCTATTTTATAACAAAAGCCACAAAAATTATTAACTTTTTTTTAACAAAACAAAAGAAAACTTTCTAATGACTGTAGAACTCACTAAAAGTGAAAACAACAATTTAACGCATTGTTTGGCGGAAATAGTAACTTTTGTACAATTTAAATAAAAAATTTAAAATAAAAACATTGCGTCTTTTTATAATAACTACAGTATTTTTTTAAATTCTGGAATATCCTATGGTGTAAATAAATTAACATTTTTAAACCAAATTCTATCTTTTGCAAGTTCAAGTATCCAAATTAATGTATAATTAAATAATAAAAATACGCCTTCAAATTTATAATTTATAATAATAATAAGAGTTTGAAATTGCTTGTTTAATTCCCTGCTCGATTTGTGAAACTAGTATTCAGAAATTTTTGTTTCTGAGAATATTGCATGAAGTAAAAGAGAAAAAATGCTTTCGTTCGATGCCTTCGCTCCAGAACACTTAGAAATTTGTGGTTTGAGCTGTACTTCTTTTTATAATTAGAAAATGGCCGAATATTATATTTGTGAACATTGTTTGCTTACTTGTTGTCCGTATATATCCTATACGCATTAATGAATAATAAATTTAATTACATTTAAAGAAATTATTTACAATCTTAAAATTTATAAATAATTACACACTACTGCTGAAAAATATAGCAGGTAGTGTGTATTCTTATTAGTCGTAAGGCCACGGTTCAAACTTCAGGTTAGACATCTCGCATAAAACGAAATCTGGCGAAATATTTCTGCGTCGAATTCCTCTCAGCAGATTTCTTACAAAAACTCTGAAAGTAAATAAAATTGCAATGAAAAAGCTTCTCAAAAATCTGTCATTCGGAAACGACTTTAAATTGTAGATCCCGCCACTCTTGTATAAAACAAACACACACAACATAAGTGGTGTGAGCAGTTAGGTCGTAATCCTTACTGTTAAGTTGTAATGACCTATTATGCATGTATGTATGTATATAGACTAATTACAACTTCTTATGTACCAATCTTATGTACCAGTCTTATATATATTTTGAAAATTATGTGTTTACATACATAGCTTAGAGCCACAAATGCTTGTTTTTAACCGATTTGAAAAGGAGATTATATTGAAAATAATACACATGGATGCATGGTATTTAAGAACATGCATATATGATATTTAAATAATCTTCAATAAGTATAATTTCTGATCCATACAATTCCATTCTGACTCATACCATTTTGTTTGGGCAAAATAATAAAAATTCCGTGTAACAATAACCAAATAGACATAAGCTTTCTAAATTTTCTTTTTGGTACACTGGCCCATAATAGCCGGATTCAATTTATAAATTTAAAGTACACAAAACTTTCGTGGGAAATTTTAGATACGGATTTTCACTTAAAGAATATTCCAGTCTGTTCTTGTATTTTAGACTTCTGTTTTTGTTTTTCGTTTTTCAATAAGTCCTGAAACTAATTCCTTATTTTCACTTTCTTTTTAACAATAAGTTTCGATTTTTTTCGGGAATATCTCTGTTAAGATCATCTCTTCGAATACATAAGACCTATAAAAACTAAATATGTATTATAAACATGTGAGAAATTGTTTGTTTAAGAACAAGAATAATCATGTATAGTTGATTAATAATCATACATATGTTGGCTTTAATACGTTTGTGAGGTACACAAATCTATTTTTGATTAGTTTAATAATGATAAAAGCATTTCAAATAAGAATCGCTATGATTGACTTAGAGTATATAAAAACTAAATGTAGGGTATTATACTGTATAAACATTCAATATCCAGTAGACTGTATTTTATTTCATTATTTTTTACTTTACTCCACTGTTTAGTTGTTGTATTTTTATTTCTTTCGTAAAATCTACCCTTAAATATAATATCATTCATCCAACTGCGAATTTGTAATACAAAAATAGTCGCTATTTTGTATTTCATTCTCTTTCTCTGGGATTAATATGAATAGAACAACAATAACCATGGAATATAGAAAGAAATGTTCTATGCTTTGTCTAAAATGTATCCCTTAGGCATGGCATGGTTAGTGGAATGACATCTTTATGTGTTTTTTATGCAAATCATAACAGTTTCAAAAGTATTTTCAATTAAAAAAAAAACTGCACTGAGAGAAATCGATGAGATTTTTTCTTTGAATGAATACTTTGTTTTACGTTACGATACACGCGTTCAATCAATTAATTTAATAATTAACTGTATTGCAAAGGCTATAATTTATGTAAATATCTATGGTAGTTATTATAAATGGCCCAGTTCGAAAGAGGACAAGTTGAGGTACTCAGTGGAAAGTCTGTCGATAAAATTGAATGGAGACGTAAAGGTTTGTCCGTTTATAACTATCAATCATGTTCACGCGCAAACAGGAAAAGTTTGTAATTGTTTAATAATAACAACAATAACAACGGCAACAGGAACAATAATAACAATTGCAGTCAATATAAATGTAAACAAGAAGAACGACAAAAAATAAAAAAGTGCAATATTACGCGCATGCGCAACTTGAGAACAAATGAGAATAAAATGGAAAATTATTCACACAGTCTCAAGTCACAACTCACAAGTCACAAGTCTCAGGCCTAAACTTATTATGAGACTGGCTTCAAAAGTAGAGAGGTTTGTTATTATTTGCCAATATTTAAACGTTTGCTCAAAAGTCAAGTCACTGGCCGTATTAAGTAGATGTCCGTTGTTATTGACGTTACTTTGTTTTTATTTTTGTTTTTAGCTGCTTCAACATTGTATTTTGAGGAAACCCATGAATTTGTATCTGAAAGTAAAACAAAAAAAAAAAAAAAAAAAAACTGTGGAAAAATATTAGCGCGCCAAGTTTATTTCACATTTTTCTTCTCTTTTTTTTGTGAATAATTTCAACTTTAACATCAAAACAAATAAGACCACAAAAGGAAAATGAAAAAACAGGAAGAATATGAAAGAATAAAGAAAAAGGAAACATTACCAAACCGCTTCTCTACACATACATACATACATATGTACATGTACTTGCTGTATCAAAAATTGTATTGAACAACAGTATTGTGACAAAATAATAAATACAGTCAATGGAAAACAAAAAAACAAAGAAAACAAAACACACAAAAAAAAAAGAAATAAAAACGTCGTATGTCATCGTAAACAATTCCTGTTGAACAGTCAAACGTTGTTGTCTGGTCTGGCATAGAATTTCAAATTGATTTTTTGTTGACGATGGTAATGTAGTTGGTGTTGTTGCTGTTGCCATTGTATTTCTTTTTTTTTATAAAATGACATACTAACACTACATGACTTTTTAAAAATACTCACATTAATTTGCAACAATGTAAGATTTGCTTCGTTTTCCCTTTTTTTTCTTCTTCTTCGTCTTGCACTTCTTATATTCCATTTGTTGTTGGAGTTTACCCACTGAGACTACAAGATGAATAAGCAACCTTGACAGTGGAATTCAAGCTGTTGTTATTGGGGTTTTCCTTAGAAAATAAAGAACGTTAATATGTTTTAAATTCAAAACAACAACAATTTCATCAATAATACCAGCAAAACACAATATTCAGCACCACCGGCGATAAGGAAACGTTAAAGAAAATTATTTGCCATTATCCAGTCAGTATTCTTATTTACAGTGGTCATGGATGCTGACTCTATTACGATCTGAAGTTCATTTCCGTTGAAATCGGCAAAAGGCTTTCGTTGAGAGATTAAAAAAAAAGAAATGAAGTGTAATCTAAATACATAAATACATTCAATCAAAAAAGAAACTGCTTTCTCCTGCTGTATCCTCTTTGGGATGTTAAAAGTCTGTGTATTAAATTTAATTTATTTTTAAAAATTATTGATAAAGTAAGAATGCACGTTTTTCAAGTATAGCGTCATTTTCCAATTGCCGCTAAAATTTTTCATGAAGAAAATTTGTTTTACAAAATGTTACAAAATATGATTGTAAAATTGTTAACATGAAATCCTTTCCTTTGTAGACCAACCTACACCACTGTTTGTTATTTATCTGGAAAATAGCGATTCGAATTCACCTTTGCGGCCTACATCCCCTTTCGTAAATTCTTATTGCAAGATATTTCACTGAAGTACACTGTGATTTCCTGAATGTTGAATATTTACGTTGTTTACGCGTAAAGGTAAATGATCTGACAATATTTCAAAACAAAAAAATTTTGCAAAAAAAGGAAGAGAAAAAAACCTATAGTCCGATCTGGTATAAGGAACAGTGAAGCAGAAACAATAATTCTTTCTTAAAACTCTAAGCAAGGTTGTGGATATAAAAATATCCGTAAAAATATTATAAAAAACACAAAAATTGGAATAAAATTAATAGAACACAACAAAAAGGAACTAAAAGGAAGAAAAATAAAATAAATGATCCGTGGTATACAATGTTGCAAGCAAACAAACAATCTGTATGGCAAGTTACTGCACAAAGAAATTTCTAAAAGCCTTGATTTTTTTTATTTATTTTATAAAGCAATTTTTAGAGGAGTTTAATTTAGTATAACGCCGCCAAAAAAAGGTTTTATTCTAAGGGAGTTGTGGAAAGTTTCGATTATGCGCACTAAAATACAAACGTTTTTAAGATACACAAACAAAATGATACACACATACATATGTACATATAATATAAATATTGTATTGAAAAACCAATTCATATTTTGTATTTTAAAATCTTCTTTTTAATTGACTTTATTTTTAGAAAAGTTACAAAAAGGATTACGAAGCAATGTGAGGAAAAAGTGGCACAAATATTTTTGGGTAATCGTCTACGAAAATTTATACTCCTTGTTTAGCAGTAAATAACGTATTTCTTATGAACAGAATATAAATGGTTATATACCCGCAGCCAGACATTCCAATCAAACATATCCGCACCATCATCAGCATCAGCATCATCATCATCATCATTATCATTTTCATCGTAGTGATAAAGAGACTGGCAAATGAAAGATTTTTCAAATCTTTGTGAATTGTTTTTGCAACACATTTGTTCAGTCACGCCAAGTGTGAAAGAGATAGATGGATGGATGGATGGATGTATAGACGGCTAAATGAATGAATGAAGAATGAATAAGAAAGTAAGTAAACGATTACATGGCGATAGAAATTCTCATATGACAGCAAACAATTTCACACATCAATATACAATCATTTATACCATATACAGGTACAGACGCGTATATTTTAACTACCCTCTCGTCTTCTATGTTAGGTTTCAGGTAAGACAGTTCACTCGTCGAATTTTAAATAACCAAATACGTATTTCATGGATAATTTTTATTTAGAAACCCTTTGGCTTACATTTGGTTGTTTTAACAACAACATTTAGGTGCCCTTACAATAATGTTAAGCTGGACTTAAAATTATTCAATCCATTTTGCTCTTATTACAACAATAATAAGAAACCAAACAATTATAACGATTAACAATGAAAAGTTAATTTCTATGCTTATAATGAAATTCATAGCCACTGACAACAAGTGCGACTAGTAGTTTAAGGAATAAAGAAAGGGGCGTTAATATTATTCTTAACTAGCAATTTGACATTGTTTAAGTAAACTAAGTGCAACTGACTAACTAACGACCAATTCCAATACAATGGGCAAGTCATTTTCAATTCAAATAAGTCAACATTCTCTACATTGTTGTCATCTCACTCGTTAATATACGAGGTAGTACTTTAAACCCGTATTAAATGAATACTAATTGTAAACAGTGTTGATAAAATGCTGTGGATCAGGGATGGGAAATTGATCTTAACAAATTGTATTAACTTTCACAAAAAATTGTACTTTTTTCTGCCCGATTGTACTAAATTCATTTTTTTTCTTTTTTAAACTTTTTTATTAAAAATTAAATAAAAATATAAATGACAATTCATTTTACATATATTTATGTACATAGAGTGAGGTGCACAAATGAATACATGTTTGTATTTTGGACGCTTTTTATTGAATAAAACCAAAAGTAATAAAGAAAACTTCAAAAGTTAGAAATCATCAAGCCCTAAGAAAAAAACGAACAAAGCAAAATTAACTCGCATGTATTTAATTTTGCAAGTGTCCATTTTATGATATGTTTGCAAAAACGAAATCAAAAACTATCGTTATTTTTTCATGTTTTTGCACTACTTTGACTTTCTAAGAAAATATTAGTTTAATATTAATTACTTAATCTCGTTGAGCGAATATGTTTTGCAACTTATCGAACAAAAATCAATTTCTATTAAAAAATTAAGAAACAACTGAAGATAGTACTGTAGCTTTGACTGGAAGTGACCGTTCTACCAGGGAAATTTGTAAACAACTTGGAGTTAGTCAGTCAGTAGTCATCAGAGTCCAAAAGCGGTCTGTTTAATATTAATTACTTAATCTCGTTGAGCGAATATGTTTTGCAACTTATCGAACAAAAATCAATTTCTATTAAAAAATTAAGAAACAACTGAAGATAGTACTGTAGCTTTGACTGGAAGTGACCGTTCTACCAGGGAAATTTGTAAACAACTTGGAGTTAGTCAGTCAGTAGTCATCAGAGTCCAAAAGCGGTCTGTTGTTCCCTAGCTTCAAGACAGAAGTCGTAAAAAACTACTAACGAATGCGGATGCTCGTTTCATGCTAACAAAAATTAAAAGGAACACATTTTTAACATCCAAAGGAGCTTTTTGGCAATCGGGAAAACCGTTAGTCGATGGACGGCAAGTAGAGCTCTTAAAGATATTGGCTATACCTCGGCACTCAAAAAGAAAAAACCTGCTCTTTCGGCTAAAAATGGCACTATTAAAGTTTACAAGAAAACACAGAAATTGGACAGTCCCGACCTCAATCCAATTGAGAATTTGTGGTCATTCGCGATGAGATGGTTGGGACAGTACTGATCAGCCCCAACCAATTTAGGTGAGCTTTGGCAACGGAGTCATCAGGAATGGACAAATATTCCGAAAGAAATTATAGAGAATTTGGTAGAGAGCATGCTAAGTCGCGTAAATGAGGTTTTACATAACAAGGGTCTTTGGACTAAATATTAAAAATACTCGTATTCCCTAAAATTTTGGAATTGAGTACATCCGAGTTATTTTCCTCTTGATTGTTTTTTTCTTAGAATTTGATCATCTTAGTTAGGAAATTTATATTATCTTGTTAAGTACTAAATACTAAATAAAAAACGAAAAAAATTTTTGAATTGCTTTAACACTTTTACTTTTATGCAATTAAAATTGCTCAGAGTACAAACATATACTCATTTGTGCACCCCACTGTATATGCGTAAAAAAACATAAAATTTAACAAAAAAGTACATTGCAGTTTCTTTGTACTAAGTACTTGTATATATAATAGGTAAACTTAACAACTTACTTTAATACTTAACTATAAAGGAATACAAAAGTTTATCAATTCTAAATTTTAAATCACTATTTATGATACATTTTTTGCTAGCAAACTATCTGTTATTTCAAAATTGTAGCAACACGAATTTAATGACTTCAATAAATCCCTTGTTTGGATTAAATTGGAGACAGTCGAAGCAAACAGTCTATTTCTCCCTTTGTAGAGAGGGATTAGGGAAAATTTTTAAATAGTGCTAAATAAGTCATTGAGGTGCTATGGTATTTTTAACTTCCAAATAGTGCTAAAAAAGTACAATTGTACCAACTTTTCCATCCCTGCTGTGGATATTTAAAAACCGAAAGATTTTAATTTATTGTAGTTGGCACAAGTAATTTAAAAGACTTCTAATCATGTTATCTTTCAAATCAAGTATCGATACGACTTTTAGGATGTAGGATCTATACATTTCCAATAGAAAATTTAGGTAATTTAGAGTCAACATATCTCTCTTTTTTATTTAGATATTGCCGTTAAGTTTACTTAATTAGAAATTGGAATAATTAATAATCCTATATTTTCAAGCAGAAGTCGCCGTAGTTTAATGGGTAGTGTGTTGGCTTATTAGACGTAAGACCACGGTTCAAACCCCAGGTCCCACATCAAAACGAAATATGAGAAAATATTTATTCGGTGACTTCCTCTCAGCATATTTCTGGCAAAAGCTTTGAGAGTAAAATAAAATTGGCATCAAAAGTTTCTCAAAAATCTGTCCCCGAACGACTTTAAACTGTATGTTCCGCCACTCATGTAAAAAACTAACACACACAACATGAGTGGTGTGAGAACCTAGGCCGTAATCTTGACTGAAGTGTTGTAATGGCCAATTATGTATGTATATATGTATGTAAATTTTCAAGCAATTAATGTTTGAAAATTTAAACATTTTGTCCTTAGTTCGGTGAAAAATGGTTCGAAAGAAATACTTTTTAAAAGTTAAACAAATTGCTTTGATGTTTTTAATATGTATGTATATATGTTTTGTATTTAGAAACCAAACAGAGCTGTTGTGAATTTTGATATTTTTACATAAATGCGAAGACTTTTGAAGTTTATTGGCAAAATTCGCTAATTATATAAATCCATATGATACTTTTAACAACAACAAATAGGATACATTTGACTAGGACCTATACTAGCGAAGCAGTGTACAATACAATGCTGTCTTTGGAAGTAATTGTAGGCATCGGAGCATCAAACGGGATGTGCCTACATATAATAAATAAATTCTTTGGATTTGAATTTTTGTCCTCTTCTAAAACTAGTTTTATATAACTAACAAGCAATTTTTTACAATATTTTGAAATTTTTATAATTCAGGATTATCTGAATTTAACTTAAACAAACAAGGTCAGAATAATTCCCCTTCTTCTCAGTCTACGCTCTACATCCGTTGAATCGGCAAGAGAAAATGCTTCACGATTTACATGGGCTCTCATGTTTGGTTGCAATAATACCGATTTGATGGGATTTGAAAATTTTATTTTTTTAAAGGAAACGAATTAGCCGCTAAACATTGTCCAGACACAATCTATTTGAATCCCTATAACATACCTTTTTCAATAATTAACTTCACTCGTATCACCTGTTTACCTTCCAGTCTCGAATGAGACGCGAAATTGAATTTGTGAACACATTTTATGTTTAATAGTGAAAGGAATATCTACGTTTATTGGCTTGAAAATATTACAAAATTATGAAAGCCAGTTGGCCAGTTGGAACTGAACTGAATTGTGGAAGAAAATTTTGTATCATTGTATTCCATGCAACTGATACATATGTCCTTCAAATTTTATTTGACGTTGTAAGAATTTAACCTTAAAAATAATTTTTTTTGTGTAACATTCAAGAAAAACTACCACTTTATGGCCAATTTTAAGAAATGTTTCCTTTAGCGAATACCAAACATAGAAACAAATATACAAACAGTAGATGCTCTATATTTTCAATCCTTATTTAAAACAAAAACAAAATAACACAGAAACTACTACTACAGAAATAGAGAAAGAGAAGACCCGTAGGAAAAATAGAAAAAAAAAAACATAAATTTTTGAAAGTCATGTGCCATTTTATTTATTATTTGCAGACGATTTCCATTGTCTTTAGCAGTTGTTCGTTGGCAATTGATTGTCATTCTATGTTATACGATTTCAACCCCCTGAATGTAATAGACAGTGTACATACGCGGTGATACCCTTTTAAGGGCATATCAATGTGTGTGTGTGAGAGTTTATGTACAATGTATTACAGACAATAGAAATATAGTGCAGCTGAGACGTGTACCAATTTTCATGGTGTCCTTAAAACTACTCTTTTACAAATACACTTACCATATACACACATTCGTGTAATCATGTGATAACAGAGGTACATACATACAAATATTGAGTTCTATATAAATTTCTCGTTTTATGTTTATAGTTGTCGGTTTTTATACAAATTCATTGAAGTATCAGTGATTATTCATTTATTTTACATCTACTACAGATTTTCTTATACTCTTTATGGCTCGCTTTAATGTGTAATCTTTAAAATTTTATTTAAAAAAATAATTTTTTTCTAATAAATAAATTAAATAAATTTTATTAACGAATATTTTTAGTTTATAAATTGATAAATATGGCGGCAATCCCTTCATTGTAATTTACATTTAAAATGGTTATTGCAAGTTGCATTTTAATTTTCATTTCAAGCCGGTTATTTATTTATGTTTTTTGCTATTTTCTGTATCTTTGTTGAGTATAATAATAGAAATAAAATGTAAAGTTCTTTCAAATGTGATTCGAATTTATAGGAAAAGAATTGGCGCTTTGATGAATGTCTAAACAAATATGCTTGCATATACGATATGTATGTATGTATGTATGTAGTTGTTTGATGGGACGCTTTGGCCTTAAAACTGAACAAATGATTCAATTAAATTGAGTAATTAGGGGAAGGTAAGCCAATAATATTAATTTGATTCACTTTGAAAACCATTTTTTTCAAAAATAATCGCAAATTTTATTTAATCAAATAGTTTTCTACACGCATAGTTGTTTGTTTCACATTAGCTATGATTGATTATTATTTTTAATAAAAATTTTTCTGTCTCTCTGGCCCAGCAACAGTTATTGACAAAAATCTGACTGTCTTCTTTAAATTAATATATAAAGTTTATCAATAAATTAAGGCCAACTTAAGTTCTTGTTATTTTAAATGAAGTCAGTTTATTTCATAATATTTTACGGGGGTTTTCAAAACAAAAAATTCTTTTTTAATCAATGAACTTAGCAAAAAGGAAACTACAAGCAAGTCACAATTAAAATTTGTTTTAAATCCAAATGCAATCATTAATTTGATTAGTTTTTATATCTAAAAAACAAAAAAAAAACGAAAAGCATATTAAATAAACATGAGTAACAACTTGTAGTGAAACATTTACTGATTATATGGTAAAGAAAAAAATTAAGAAAAATAAACAAATACTTTAGACTAAAATTCACCATAGAGGTTAGCAATTACTCGTGTCTGATAAGTAATCGAAGTAATCGATTACGTATATGCATACATAACATTTTATTTTATTTCGCTATTTGACTACATAATTAATTATTAAATTATTTTGTAAGGAAGCTTGCCATTGTCGGATGAGAAATGAACTTAGTCCGCAATATCATAAAGGGTCGATTTATGTCAAGGTTTTCTGTAAAAGAAAGCAAATAGGATTATGTCAACTCAATATGTCATGAAAGCGTATTACATTGCAGGAAAATACGAATAGAAATTCGACAGTTCTACAGTTATAATCATTTTTTACATTTCATAAGGTCAGGGATGTACTTTTGTGTAGCAAATAAAATTTAGCTACGTAAAGTATTGTTTGAACCGCCTATAAAAACCAAAAATAAATTAAGAACCAGAGGGAAAATATAGTTTAGATATGGTGTATGGGGTGTTTTCGATCCAATAACAGGACTCCAATACATTTGAAACAATATACCAAGAACTGCATGTTACTTAACGAGTAAATATTTTAAAATAATAAAAAAATTGACTCGTTATTTCGATTCGAATATCTGTGCAATAAAAGCATTAACACTAATGAAAGTAAAAATATTTTTATATTATTCTATTGTTGTTTTTCTTTTTATTTTTGGGTTGGGGAATCTAATCTTATCAGTCTTGCCTTTCAGCACCGCACAGCCCAGGTATGTATACCCTTAGTGTAGTATTGACTGTGGTTCCGCACTACAATTTCGATGTGCTAATCAGCGTCGAAATCCCTTCTTCACTTTTCGTTCACTTTACACATATACTATACATACTATATACGAATATAATAGTAAAAGAGGCAAATGATTGTTATTTAAGACTGTGTCACTTCGATATTATTTATCAAATCTTAAAGTTAACAAAAAAAAAAACAACAAAAAAATAACGAAAACCTTTAGCACATTTACACCCAAAAAAAAAAAGGAAAAAGAAATTAATTTAAACAAATACACATACGAGTATATGTATATGTATATATGGTATGTGGTAAATTGTGAATGTTTGTAAAAATTATTATTAAATGTGTCTTAATTCGTCTAATAAATAATAAATAAATATTCAGTATTGTGCAGGTAGGTCTACATTGTCAGTACATATATATGTGCGAGAAATTTTGATTAGAATTTAATAAGATTTCTTATCAACAACATAACATGGCCATCTAAAGAAAGCGAACGAAATGTAGTCACCGCCAGTAAGTCAAACCGGGCACAACCAAAATTACCCTCTCCGTGTACGTAATTTAACAAATTAACATTTTCTAAGTAAAACAATATAAATTTTCCGAAACATGAAGTTTTAAAAGCAAACATTTGCTGAAAAGTGTTGTTGAAAATGCCAACTAAAGGATAACGGCATACACACATTTATTTATTATAAAGGAATTTCTATGTAGAAGGACATGCAATCGATAGCAACACAAAAGTTAAATATGTTGGCGACCTGATTGTTATTTTTTCGCATTTGTGCATATAAAGTATAAAATAAACAACAACAACTATAACAACTATAACATATTATTTAACACAAATAAGAATAAAAATTAAAAAAAAGAAAATAATAATATATCGTCATAATAATATGTACAGGCGTGTATGTAAGTTTCTTTTCGTGTGTAATCATCGCTTTTTGTTTGGCAAGAAAACAATACGCCACCTCGAGTTCGAGTAGTGCTGACATTTTCGTACGTAGCCCATATTCATGAGACCAATTAACCCACTTTGATGGACAATCTTGTAACGTGTTGCACGCTCCGCATAAATTTTTCTCTATGTGTGTGTATGTTGTACAACATATGAAATATTCATTAACCAGCAACATTGTTTAAATTAAATTTAATTTGATTTACTTTGTTTGAAATAAAAAAAAATAATAATTTATTGTTTTCTATTTTTTATCCTTAGATGTACATTAATGAATGGATCGACTTGAATGTTGCAACTACTGAAACGCATTAAATTAAATGGAACTTAATTTGCGTATGTTCTACATCCACCCTGTAGATCCGAATTTGTTCTAATATTTGCCTGACAAATTCGGTTCTAGAGAGGTTTGTGTGGTTCAGAGTACGACCAAGGCAAATACAGTGTGGTGTTAAAAGTGAATTTTAAATACAAAAATGAAATGTAACCCAATGACATATCAAGTTTAATTTAAATCTATTTCATGTTTTTATTCGAAAAAATTTATTTTAGTGAATATTTATAAAATATTATCAAGTTATGGAAAGAAAGAACCAATTTTTGTATTTTGGCTAAAATCATTTCTAAAATAATTGTGCTGCGGTCTACACAAAAATTATCTGACGTCTTTTATCCCCACCGTAGCGGAATTATAATATGCTGAGTTTCGAAGAGGCCAAATGAAATTATGGTGCAGGAAAGAAGTCTGACATGATTTCTGAAATTAATTATTAAGAAATTTTATAATCGTGTGCATACCTACTTTTACTTCAAAATTGACGAACAATACCAAGAGTTCCTCTCTGTCTCTACAATTTTTATATATTTGAATGTATTCCGATTGAATTAGTCATGTAGTGAACTTTATATTTCTTTACAACTCCATAAATCGTAAAGGATTGCTAGAAGTTATTTATTATTCTGAATCAATCGGTGAAGGGAGAATCCAACAGTGATTTTTACGAAAAATAAAGAACATATTGTGATTTTACATTCTTTGGCTTGAATTTTCCATCAACAGTATAAAAGATTTCTTTTTCTTTTCATTCATTTATTTTCTTATATACTATAATTACTTGCAATATCTATTTATTTGGAATAAAAAGTTAATTGTAATTTCTGAGTCTAATTTCGATTGGGCTTATAGCCAAATACAAGCTGAAGCATTTAAGCCGCTTTAAATAAAGACAGTAGCGTTTAATATGTGTATCAATGAAATTTAAATAATTTTTGTTGGCAGAATTTGATAAAAATGCTGAATCTGTTAGTCGTATAATAAGTTTTGAAATGTTATCCAAATAAAACAAATTATAAAAAATGTATACATTTAGTAAATATGGCGTAAAAGTGAAAAAATCTATGAATTGGACAATGAATTATAGTCACGCAAATAATCCGACGTATAGAGTCCGTATTCTTAATTCATAGATTTTTTTAAATTTTGCTGTAAAGTTAAATTTATCAATTCTTGGGTCAACATCATTACTGTCCAAATCATTCTATTCAGGCCAAAATACATTGGTAATCATCGACCTATAGTGCTCACCATTGGCAACGTTAACCTGGCGAATGAAGTTTTCAGTCTATATCCACACCAAACACTGACTTTTTTGGGATGCATTGGACGCCCCTTGACCTCATGTTGATCGATATCATCCCGAAATTTCCCTCATCTTTAAAGATTATTTTTGATAAAACAAATTTATTATTATTTACACGTATTGTTGAGTGCTTTATCCGTCCATGGTGATTTGGCAAAATAGCCTGAAAAAATTACAATTAATTTGACAAACAAGATAGCCGTTATTTAACTGCGAAAGTGCCAAAGTCCCTGTTGGATTATTTAATATGATGTTACATACATACATACATATATAATTGATTATTATAACCCTTTAGTCCGGATTACGACCTATTTTTCACACCACTTATGTTGAGGTCGTTAATTTTATACATGAGTGGCGGGACCTATAGTTGTTTACAGTCAGCTCCGAAAGTAAGATTTTTCAGAAACTTTTCATGGAAACTTTATGTACTCGCAGAGTTTTTGCCAGAAATCTGCTGAGAGGAAGTCGCCGAAGAAATATTTTTTCAAATTTTATTTTGTTGGAGTTGCCTGACCTGGGGTTTGAACTGTGGCCTTACGTCTAATAAGCCAACACACTATCCACTAGACCACGGCGACTGCTAGAAATAGGATCTGTGCATCTTTTGCCTTTTATATGAAACCCAGGAAAGTAAAATTGCCAAAGATAATTCAACGAATTAGGCGAAACACATTTACCAAATTGGAAAAATATCAATAACTCTGAATGGTCTTATTTATTTTCACTTTGTCTAACAAGACTTGGTAGGGTTTGATTCGTTTCGATTAGCGTGCTAAATATTTTAATAAATAACACGGATTTGCTAAAAAATGTGATTGAAAATATTATTTTCTTAACAAAAACTTAAAATTTTAAATTAAGTTTGTATCGAAAACCCAATAAAGAAGCTGTAATATTCGCAGTTCATACAATATTTATCCGTTTATGATTATGACGATAACTAAAGAAAGCGGAACATTTCAGTTGAGTCATAATGGCTGTGCATGTAATCATTGGTGTTTTATATTAAAATTAAATTTATTTGTAGTTTCATTAAAAGTTATATTAACGTTTTAGTCATTGGTTCGATAGTGCAACAAGGATGCTTTAAACACCCGTTATATTTAATATTTAAATCATCTTTACGAAACGCCGCTGGGACTTGGACGCGGTATTATGTTTGTTTATGGCTTGATAAAATGTCTTCATCGTGTATTTGTGCAGCAATATCGATCGTTTCTACTGCTAAATGTTAAATTTCGCTACGGAAACTCTTCCCGGGGTCAATACAAAAAATGGATTGTCGTGAGTGGATGGCTGAACTGGCTAAAATTATAGCCAGCTCAGGTAAGTTATCATTTAGACTCATTGTTTATTATCAACATCAAACTAATGACTAAATTTATTATCAATTTTATATGAGAACAGGGATATCCCAAATAATCAGTTTGGCTTATGAAGTAAACACAGCACACTTGGATACACCATCAGTACAAACAATAAGGAAAGCATTTGAGAACAGAAATTCAATACATTCGACTAGGTTTACCACTAAGACGTAGTACTTAAATTGAAGCAAAACTTTGGTGTCAATATAGTGGAGACGATACCATACGTAGTCGTAATAATGTTGGTTATTAAGAATGGTGACTTTGAGAGAGTCCCTCAAACGATAACATCTGGCTTGGCACAGCAGCATGTTCCATATTTACTTTGTACTTCGCACATCCGAAATTTGTCTACGTTTACTGAAGTAATACTTCCCTCAGCGTCTATAAGGTGTATCATGAAGGATGTTATCAAGCGCAAGAATGTCGTTCTTCCTGCTAAAAAACTAGTTAAACAAATGGAGAATACAGATGAACTAACAAACATGTGTTCAAACAATATTTATATATAGTTGGATAAGGCCCCAGGCTTTTAACATTTTAAAATGACTGTATCAGCTTTAATAAAAAGAGAGTAGATTATTGCAGCCCACGTCTCCTCACCGAAAATACCTACGCTTGTAAACAGTATTTGATATGAGAGTCAAATTTATTATTTTGACTAAATAATGTTTTTTTATATATAATTTTAAAGATTTAAAAACCAATTGTTGTTTCAATAAAACCAATAACACTATGCGACAAAATAAAAAAATTAAATACACTCAGCTAATAACATAATGTAGATTACGAGTTTTGTCGATCAGAACTCAAAAATATTTTTTTTATATTTCTTAAACCCTCTAAACTTGTTTTATTTGACAAAAACTGTTTTTTTGACTTTACGCACAAATTTATTGATTACATAACATTTCAGAACCAATGTCACAAATTTAAATGGGCCTTTAAAACGATATATATGTATGTATTATTCGACTTAATATTCTATGAGGTTTGATGAGGTAAACTTGGAAAATACGAATTTTTCTCATATTTTTTCAAGTTCGTCCATTCATGGGGTAGCAAATTTTAATTAAAAAATAAAAAATAAGTGGTAACATTCTTAAAATGCCCCTCTTGTGAGGAGGTCTACACTTCGTTTGATACAATAGGGCAAAAATTACCGTAGTTATTTAAACAGTGTAATACACGTGTTATATTTTTCATATAATATTTTTTTCAAACGAACTTTCAGATCAAAAATTTAAAAAATTTTGATGGATCTTAATGGTTCATCGGAAAATGTGTCAATTTTACGTTTGACCGACCACGCCATTGCTTGCGCAAAGCGAAATAATAATAATTGTAAGAAACACAAATATTAGCCGACTTTTGGTAGTCAAACGTGAAATTGACACATTTGCAATTGACACACTGTAGGCAATCACTATCCATTAAAAATTTTGAAATTTTTGAACTGAAAGTTCATTTGATAAGATATAAAAAATATAACACGACTGTTATACTACTTAAATAATAACTACGGTAATTTTTGTCCGATTTGATCAAACGAAGTGTCAATCTCTTCACAAGATAATGCACTTTCAGAATGTCACCACTTATTTCATATTTTTTAATTAAATTTTGTAATTAGGAATGGCAAAACTTGAAAAAATAAAAATTTTTTTTCCAAGTTTACCCGATCAAAACTCATAACATGTAAGTTTGAATCGTATGTTTATGTATACCGTTTTAAAGGTTCAAAGATTTTGGGTAATCAATAATTTTGTGTGAAATGATTAAAAATACGGTTTTTGTCATATAAAAGAAGTTTGGAGGGTTCGAGAAATATAAAAAAATATTTTTGAGTTCTACTACACTATATCATTAGCTGTGTGTATTTTGACTATTGTGCCGTATAGTTAAAAACAAATTTATTAAACTTAATATAAATAAATAAAATTCTAGTAATAAAAATAGAATTATTATGTATATTTATTATAATAAATAATAATTTATTATAATAATATAAATTAATTATTAATAAACCAAGGCTAAAGCATATTATTTTCGCCTTGGTATACACTTATCGTTTTTTAATGTGAGAACACAAGATATGTATGTATATCGAATATTGTTTCAAGAATTTAATTTATGAGATTAAGTCTAGTCTAGTAATCCTCATTTCTAGTTTGTGAAATATTGAATTTTTCTAATATTCATGGTAATTGACATGCACATTGAATGGTAATAATTGAAGAATTGTTTTATGATAATTTCATAGGACAGGTAAACCGGTGTGCACATTTTGAATAAATACATTTTTATTTCAAACATTACCAAGGCAATCGTACATTATGTCATAAATAGAATGAAGTCTCTTGGCAGTTCGCAAAAAACTCTAGTGAGGCATTAATAGGCTTAACAGTGGTTTGACTATTTGAGCACTAATAATCGTACACGGGTGCCTTGGTAGTCTAGTGGGTGGGTTCCATCCCCACCAGAGACTCTGGTCTTTAACACTACACCGAGCATATGGTCAAAGTTACTCAGATCGTATATAATTAAATATAATTTGTAATTGTATTTTAATAAATAAACAAATAAATAAAAATCGTACACTACTATTGTGACAAATCGAGTCATTTGTAATTGAAATCCAAAACAATGACAACAATTAATGTGATGTGGCATATATCTTTGGGCGGCGATTTCTTTGAGTTTTCAAAGTGGAATTAGAATTAAAGTTTCCTAAGTCTTTTTATATGAGACTAAAAAGTAATTTAATAGTAAATTTCAATAATTAAAGTTTTTCAAGGCACAAATCAATCAATTTGAAAAATTATAAACTTGACTGATACGTTGTCTCATATTTGTTAATATTATTTGTGCAAAGTTTTGTAGAATGTATTTTAGATAAGAAACATACATATGTACTTATCTATAAAAAAAATAGTTGCATTCATATCATAGATTAGTAATGAATCGTTTTTTCGCTACTCATAAGCACTCATAAAATTTTGAATATGAGTCAACAATATTTGGCCAATTCACACGACTTTGTATCGTGTATGTAGTATTGAATACACTTTTTGTTTGTTAACGCTCAGTGTTATTCTGTATTGTGTATTTCGTATTGCAAACGTTCCAAATGAATACCAGTATTCAAAATTTGATTTCGTAAGCGACACAATGAAAAATATTACGAAAAACCTAAATGAATTAATTATTTGTGCGAACAATATAACTCTGATATGTCAATTTTTGAAACAAGTTACATAGATGATATCTTGTATTTTTACTCTTCTTCCTGATTACTGGCATTTATGTAAAATGATAGCACGAAACCAATACAACTTTTTAAAAACAAAATGAAAAAATCGGTATAAGTGTATCGGATTTTTATACGAAAATTATCAACAACAAGCATACACTGTTATTTATTCGTCCAACAATACACCCAATACAACGATACAAGGGCTTGTGTGAATTGCCCAGGTGAAATTTAAATACTCTGATTCATTCGTACTTTTTACATCGTTGATTTATAAGCACAGGTTGCAATGAGTATGCGTACAACATTGACATCAAACTCATACCATTCGAAATATGTTTAATTCATAAGCTTACTCATTCAGATTCATTACTTTAGAAAAATACTTATAAATGATTCGAGTGACTCGAATAATTCATTAAAATTTACAGTCTTAGTTGTTGTTGCATTTACAAAAAAAGAAAACAGAAAAAGACAGCAAGCAAAGCAAACAAACAACCTTCTAGTGAGTATTGTAGTGTTCGTACGCGAATCCTACTTATTTTGTGATTCATGTAAATGTTGAGTCATGGAGAGTTGAAATCAACAACATCATTTTTAAATACTCATTGCTGATCTCTGAAACAAAGAAACAAAATCTGATATTGCTTTTTCAATTCGTCGTATTTAAGAATTTTTCTTATTTTATATGATAATTTTGGAAACATTTTTTATTGTTAGGGAAACACAAACTTAATTTGTATTTTATGAATAATATTTGTGCTTCAGATCCACAACCTTGCCGTTTATATTTTTTGAACAGTTTCTGGTGTGCTATTATCCACACTATTTTTTCCATTAAGTCTGTGTTTGGTAGCTTCTACTTGTTGTTATAATTTATTGTTGTAGATGAGTAGTTACTTGATTTTCATGGTCGTTATAAATTTCGTTGTCCACCGAAATCATTTTGGAAGTTTTAGATTTGATGTTTATGAATGATTCGAGTCATTCGAATCATACATAATGCATACTCATTGCAACCTGTACTTATAAATCAACGTTGTAGTGAGTACCAATGAATCAGAGTAGCTAAATTTTAATATTGTTGACTCACTTACATATATTCAAAATTTCATGAGTGCTTACGAAAAAGAGAACATGATTAAAATTTGATTGTAGTTGTGAGAATCATGTGTATAACCCAGCGGAAAATTGTTAGTAATATTTTCAAGTGTACTTATTTATCTTATAATGTGTATGTGGAAAATATAGAAAAAATATACAGTCCTAAAGTCAGCGTATATAACTTGACAAATATTCTTCAAAAAATCGAAATGATTTTTTATTGATATTAGTGAATCCAACCGTAGTATTTCTTTGGGTGTATAATTGAAACCTGAAAAAAACGACACAAAAGTTCTTCGTTAGAAGCTGGCAAGCAACTGAATGCGAACATTGTTGATATTCGGGTCCTATGTGTGTAAAAATGAAAGTCGTCGAAATACAAAAAAGTATTTCTTCGTCAACTTATTCTCAGCAGATTTCTGGCAAAAACTCTGAGGGTAAATAAAAAATTGCCATGAAAAGTTTCTCAAAAATCTGTCGCTCGGAGTCGACTTTAAACTGTAGGTCCCGCCACTCATGTACAAAATCTAACACACACAACATAAGTGGTGTGAGAAACTAGGTCGTAATCCTGACTGAGGGGTTGTTATGACCAATTATGTTATGTATGTCGACCACTGCTGTATATATGTACATTATTTTGTTTTTGGAATTCCCATTTACGTCAAAATATCATGCATACGTATCTTAAAATTTATACAGGGTACAATAAAAGAATTATTAACGCTATTTCTTGTGACATAAAAATACATTTTAGACTTACCGAAGTCAACAACCACACAAGACAATGTTAAGTAGATATAACTATGAAACGGTAGATGGCATTATAAAAATAAACAACATTCAAAATAAAATACCTCATTCGTTAAGTTATAACACTTAACATTTCTGTAAAAATGTTTGATGAGGTGTGTATGGGGCATAAATGTTTTCGTTGGCTTGTGGCCCATGTTATTGAAAGGCGAACAATTGCAGACGATGGTACATTTTTATGAAAAAAAAAAAATAATAAATAAATAAATAATTTGTTCAAATATTTTTGAAATTTTTCAAATTTTATTTCAAATTTTAATAAAAAATAGATTTTCGTCGGATATTGTTCATCTTACAGAAACAGGTTGTCCAACCGCTTTTATTGCTGAAAGAGTACGTTTTGTACATACACGCAGTATCGTTATTAGTAGTACCATCGTCAATTTGTATGAAAATAAATCAAAAATATTTGATGAAATTGTTCATCTTACAGAAACAAGAGTAAATTATGATAACATTTTTTTTAAATTTCATCTAAAAAATTTAACAAAAAACCTATTTTGCAACAAAAAACCTATTATTGCATTCATGACGGACGCACTTCTGACTATGTAATTGAATTTTAAGCCATTGAAAGGATTTTTCGACTTAAAAAGGATACATATGTAGAATATAATAGTACTTACATATATGCATGGACGCAAATGTACATATATATTGATGAAAACTATGTTGACAGATCCGGCAAGTAGGCAAATCTAGAATAGAATCATACTCATAATTTCTGATACTTATACTTATATTAATATCATGGAACCTCTACTCATATTCAAAGTTTGAAGTACTCATCATACTCATACTTAACAACACGTATGATGCTGTTGATTTCGTCTCTTCATAACTCAACATATACATGAAACAAAAAATAAGTATGATTCGCATAGAAAACTAAAACACTCACTAGGAAATTATGTATGTGCTCTGCTGGCTGCTCTGCCTTTTTTGCTTATGTGTCTTTTCTCTTTTTTTGTATATGCAATACTAACTAATGCTGGAGTTACCCACACGTAACGTAACGTACCGTAGAAAACGTTCTCTTTTTAGCATATGGAGAACAATGTAAACGCTTACCCAAACGTTCTCTCTCGTTAGCAAAACGGAACGATCTGTATAAAACAGAATTCTCCCACGTTTTTACGTGACATTTGAACATAAGAGAGAGAACATGAGAGAGAGTGCAGTGTTGCCACGAAAAAAAAAAATATTGTAACCAACATTTGTAAAAAAAATCACCAAATAAGGAAAAATATGACCAAAATTAAATTTGCAGTTTTTTTATTTTATTTTTTTCAAATTTAAATTATAATTGAGAAAAAAGAAACAGAAAATAAGAAAACAAAATTATAGTCTCATAATTAATTAATTTTAAGAAACAAAACAAAAGCTATTTTTATAAGACAAATAATAACCAAATCCGGAATAATCTACACATTGAACAAAAAACGGCAACACTGATGATGAGTCTGTATACCAATTTCTATGCATTGTGTTGTGTTTGTTTGTGTGTTGCTTTGTGTTCTGTTTCGTTTTTATTTACATTCTTCGTTGACATATGTCCCGTTTTAAACGTTTCTATAACTACACAAACGTTTTTAAGGCTACGTACGTTACGATTTTACGTTTCTAACGCTTGGGTAACCAAGGCATAAAACTGGTAATTTTGATGAGGGATTCGAGTCGCTCGAATCATTTCTAAATATTACAGGTATTTTTCTAAAGTTATGAATTTAAATGAGTAGCCTTATGAATCAAACATATTTCGAATGGCATGAGTTTGATGTCAACGTTGTACTCATACTCATTGCAACCTGTACTTATAAATCAATGTTGTAGTGATTACGAATGAATCAGAGTAATTAAATTACAATATTGTTGACTCACTTATATTCAAAATTTTATGAGTGCTTATGAGTAGCAAAAAACAATTCATTGCTGATCTCTGGTAGGGATACATAATATTTTCGAATTATGTGTTTTAAGTTTATCTTTGTAATTGTATAAAAAGATATTTTTATTCTAATTAAAAATTGTAATGTAAATGAAATAATTGAGCTCGAGGTAAGTTAGTAAGTAAGTTTTATTATATTATTTTAAAAGAACTTCCAAAGTAAGCGAAAGCGTACATTTGTTCATAAGTGCATATGCCATGAAGAATCCAATATATTTGGTCAATCCTTAATTTTAATTACATTTTTTATTTCATATTTTAGGAGAGCAAACAGTAAATATTCAGAAAAATAAAAAAAAAACATGTGAATAAATGGATAAATTAACAAATATTTGGTACTTTTATCTTTCCCATCTTTACTTTACAAATGTGTTTATGAATTTGAATCTTAAGATTTGAATTCTTATATTGGTGTACGACCATCAGCAACGCCGACTGTTTATTAATTTCATTGAAGGTTTTTTTTTTGATGATTACGTTAAAAAGTTGTTTTATTTGATGAAGTTCTATTTTATTTTAGTGGTTACATAATCACGGTAGGTGAAATTATGTATTAATTTGGTCACGAATATAGGGCATGTGTCATAGACCGATAAATATTGAAATAATTGAATTGTTAGTGAATAACATGCAGATTGAGTAGCAATTGAATTTTACTAATAATGTTTCATCAAACCAATCGACAGATGCAAATGTGCATTTGTCAGTTGTTTTTTAACATTCCAAAATTTTGGACTCCCTAGTAAATAAACTAATAAATATGAAGATGTTTCCATTGGAAGTAAGTGATTAAATTGTAAATGAATTTTGAAAAAAAAACTGTATATTTTAACACAAATTGGAATAATTATTTCCTTATGCTATTAATTGGAATATAATCACAAATTATATTATAATTATTATGAGCTGAGTAACCTAGTCCTCATACTAGATGTAGTATAACAGATCAGAGACTCTGGCGGAAATCGAATCCACAACTCTCATACTACCCAATAATCTACGTGGAAAATAAGGTAGAAGTGAGCGTTAAGCTAAAGGGAGGATCATCCTACCTTTAACTTTTAAAGTTAAGTTTATGTTTGAACTTGCCATATTATATATCATTTTCAATATGGCAACTTTAAATATAAACAAAATGAGGAAACACAACAAAAAAAAGAAGCCCGCAGTTGGCACTGCATTTAAATAAAACTTGTTTAATTGAGCAGTGTTTCGACACTGCTCCGGCAATGCCATATTTCTGAAAAAATTAACTTTATTTTATCATTAGGTTGTAATAACGAAAAGAAGTTAAAGGTGAATTTAAAGTTCACTTTAGCAAAAGTTACATTTTAAGTTTAAAAATTACGTTTTAAAGTTGGCTTTAGATTTTTCAACACAAGCCTGCCGTCTGATCTGGAGTATGCCAAAAGCTATGTTAATAAATCAGAAAACTTCTGGAATACTGTGCTATTTACGGACGAAAGTAAGTTTAATATTTTTGGCTCAGACGGCAGAAAATTTGTGTGGCGTTGAGAAAATACAGCTCTTGAGTTGAAAAATCTAAAGCCAACTTTAAAACATGGTGGTGGTAATGTGATGGTTTGGGGTGCCATGTCAGCAGGAGATGTCGGAAATCTCGTTTTTGTTGAAACTACAATGGATAAACACCATTATTTGAATATTTTAAAAGAAAATTTGGAAGCTAGTGCAACGAAATTAGGAATGCTAGGGGATTTTCGACTCGTTCACGATAATGACCCAAAACATAAGGCCAAAATTGTAAATGAATGGTTATGTGAAAACGTAAAAGAAGTGCTTTCTGATCATCCTCAGAGTCCAGACCTTAATCCCATAGAGCATCTATGGGGAGTTTTGGATGAAAAAATCCGTCAGCCTACAATCACTGGCAAGGAAATGGTCAAAAACGTTATTACCGATTAAGGGCTGAATATTGGTCAAGAAATTGCTAGTAAATTATTATTATCAATGAAGAACTGTTTAAAAGAGGTTATTAAAGCCAAAAGATATCACACCCGTTATTAAAACCGCATTAATTAGTTTTAAGGTATAAATATTATTCTGTACGGATAATTTTTTGAGTTCGGTTACTGAAGTATTTTTTTAATTTTGTTAGTTCAATAAAATTTATTTCTGTTTTAACCTTTATGTGTATTGGTTCAGACCTTTTTAAAAATCAAAAACTCATTTTCATTGGATATATATGTTCCGAACTACATTAAATTATATTTTCAATAGTTTAGTGTACGGGCAATTGTTTGAGTCAGTGTATATTATATGCAAATATATTTACACAAAAACGATATTATTTTTAGAAACTTTAAAAAAAATTTACTAAAGCAACAATAATAAAGGAATTAACGCTACTTTGAATCTTCATTATGCCGTATTCTTGAAAACTTATTTTGCGAAATAAAAACCTTAAAAAAGAAAAGAGAATTTAAAAAAAAATGAATAAAATTTAAGTAGGAAAACAAAATAAAAAAATTTGGGAAACAAAAACGATGAATGTCTGGCGTAAGATGACAAAAATAAAGACAAGGATTATGTATCTACGTAAGTGTAACTAAAGAGAATAAGGGCGAAAAATCAACGAATCATTAATCAATCCTTTCATGATGTGACGCGGTGCGTGTCCTTTTATGTTACAAACGAAATGAAACAAACAAAAAAAATGAAATAAAATACAATCACACGCACGCATATATAACCAATACAAAATATATATAGCAAGAAAAGTGTAAAAAAATATACGAAATAACAAGGAAAACATACACTTAAGACACTCTCCCCTTCTCACTCTCTGCCCTTTTCCCTTCTGTGGATCACACTCACAGTTTTTTTTCTCTCCTTATTATTATACGACGTCTTAAAATTTTCTAAAATAATAAAACAAGACAGAAAGAACAGAAAAGAAAATGTTAAATATTCAATACAAATAAAATAAAACAGTGGAATTCGCTCTGAAATGAACTTTACAGGACGATCTTACAACTAAAAATGTTTTCATTTTAAACATGAATTAAATTCCAAAAGAAAAAATAAATAAAACAATAAAAAAAGAGTAAAAACTTTTCAAATTTTTTAAAATTAATAATTTATTCAGCATGGAGGTTTTTATTTAAAAGATGTTCGTTTCAAGACTACGCTTTAACTGAATTTTGCTATAAATGTAGGGAACTTTCAAAACTATTCGATCCGTAGAATCTATTCGCTTTTAAATGCAATACGAATTCTGTTCGTTTTAACCAATCTTCACTGTAATTTACATTTTTATGTACACAATTTAGAGTAAATGAAACGAAACCAGCAACCCCAGCCGCCTGTCAGCCATCCAGCAGCATAACAGAACAAAAATAAACGAACGAACGACCGAACAAACAAAACCAACACATCTAAGGCTCAGGGATAAACATCCATTGGAATAATAATAAAAATACAAAAAAAAATAATAAAACGAGAAAGGAAAAGGACTGTATTTAAGACAATCAAGTAAAAAAAAAAGTAAAAGAAAAATGGCGACATTGTTTAACGAAGGATTTACTTCATACTTTATGCGCGTTAACAACTGCCTACGAAAGACGGTGGAACTAAGGCAGAACTTTAAGGAACAAATTCACTGATTGCAAGAGACATCTTAGTTGAATAGTTGGGAATCATAAAATGGAAAGTTTTCCATTGAGTACTTTTAAGAATGTTACATTATAATAATAAAATGAATATAATCATAAAATTCTATGAGTCTGTAAATAATATTGGTTAGCAGTTCTCCTTTCGAGAAAAAAAAATAACACTATGTGTGGCATAGATGCGGAGGCAAATGATGTTTGCGTAAGCAAAATGCACAAACAACAATAATGAAACAACGATGTTTACATTTATAGAGATCTCGAGAAGGCTAAGTGATCAATATTCGCCTTCAAGAACATTCATCAGACTGTTTACTATGCCATATAAAAGGCAAGGCAAAGCAGGGAAGTGAGTCAGTAAAGGTTCATTCAGTCTTGAGACTCGGTGTGTTTGAAAAGAGTAATCGTGGTTTGAATATCTCCGTTACAAATATCTTAGGAACAATTGCCTAGTAATTGTTATTGTTTATATACAGGGTGTAAACAGAGGAATAACAAATAAAGCAATTGTTGTTGTTTACATAAAGTCGTGAAAAATTGTCAAAATTTGAAAAAATTTCACTGTCATTGATAACAGATTACTGCAAAATTTAAGAAAAATATGAAGAAAAATGAATTTTATAAGCAGTCAGCACCATCTTTTTTTGCAGAGAAGCCATCGTTCAAATCAATGCTAACCTTTTATAAATATAATACTATCACCAGACAAATACTATCATGAAATGAGTTTTTCTTCTAAAATCGAACAAATATGACAATTGCACGACACGGTGTTGACCGATCGGAGACTGCAAGTGAGAGAATTTGTAGAAGCCATGGAAAGATGTCGATGGCACACTAGTTTTAATTTTGAATTACCAATCGACCATATACGTAATCGTGTGGGAATATCTCAGAATGTTTCTCAGATATTTGGCGTTGATTAACTGTAGTGTGGATGAGTCTTTTTTCGTTTCGTAACTGTGGGCGAAATGTGGATCAGAAACAAGTGATTGTAGATCAAATTGGTGTCAAATATCTGACATGGGGTTTGAACCGCGGCCTTACGTCTAATAAGCCAACACACTACCTACTAGACTACGGCGACTTCTATGTCAACGAATATTGTGTATTTAATCAGGTTAACGTACATAGGAACAAGCGACGTTCAAAGTTTTTTAATTTTTTTTTACTAAAGCTGCAAGTCGTGTAACAGATGGAAAACGAAATTTTAGTCTTGTACGCCGATAAATGCACTTTTATGTCGCAATAGCCGTAGTGTTTAAAAACGAATGTTTCATTCAGGATGAAGAAATACTAGGATAGTAATGCGTTTCCTATCATACCACTTATACTATATTCTTGTGCTATGAAAGTTACTGCATATTTTTATTGTAGGAAAAGAAGAAGTCTTTTCGAAACACATTGTGTGATACCAACAAATGATTAAAATTTTCATTCTGAATTAAAGTACAAAGTAATGCCGGAAGAGAACAAAAAAATTTATCAATTGAAGTCTATTAAGACGCTGTTAATTATGTTATGAATACAGCTTGAGAAAACCGCGTTGATTAGATGACATACGGATGGTTTTCGGATAAATGCCTGTCAGTTGTCTTCTATCCCAGCATCTTGGCTGCTTTTGCCAACAAAATTGTCAACTTGACTGACAAGAAAATGAAACACAATGAAGGCGACAAACATCAAAATTGGTAACATTAACACACACACACAATCAGACGTACGCACATGTGTACTTAAATTTTTTTTATAGAAAATGTAAAAGAAAAGCAAATTTAAATAAATTCCATTTATAAAATATATCCAATAAAGACTAAATGAATCTTTGACAGCCTGATGGTATGATAACAATACAGTGATGGTTGTACTTCATGTACAGAATTAATGGGATATTGTTTATATTTCTTTAATTATCTGACTGTATCAAAACTGTATCGTATTAATTTATTCTTTTCTTACTTTAAACAGAAGCCAGTGACTTTCTTCGTGGTGTATTTTAATTCTTAGCCGGATATAAAAGTAATTCTCAATGTAGAATATTTAGTTTGAGCCTGTTTCCCAATCTTTATTGTTTAAACACGTGATGAAAGTTTGGACTTTGAAAATTTAAGAAAATACCGAATGTAACATTTTTATGCGGCAATAAATCATTATCTGCCATTGTTTAACTTATTAAAGGTTATTTCATGCAACTCTTGTTCTGTAAATGTAAATTTTGGTACATTTTTACCAGTTTTTCGGCAGATATTTCACCAAAAGTAGTTGCAATGTACTCTTCTATTGCTGGAACTGTGGCTGGCAGGCTAGTCCCTGTGCATGAGGGACTTCACGTATTTCCACAGCAAACAGTCTAGATTACTCTCTTCAAACGCACGGCGTCTTCACACAAGACTGACTGAACTTTTATATGGCATCGTAAACAGTCTAGTGCGGCCGCCAAAATACATACGTGAGTTTAATTATTAATAATATCGCGTGTTGAACAGGGCCAATTCCTTCTTTTTTGTAATAAAATTCAGTAATCATTGCACGGGACATTAACTCATGGATTGTAACTTTTCGATTCTCATCGTACTTGCCGATTTACAATGATAAATTGGGCCCACAAATCGTAGCGAACAGAAGGTCTTTTAACGTGCATTGGCCTCTGATAGCCTTTAATTGCTCTTGCCACCGAATTTTGTAGTTATGTTTGTTAAACTTTCTAATGAACTTCGCCGTTGAAGATAATTTACTGAAGAGTATTTTTTACATGCTATTACCCAATATACCGTTACATAGAATTTAATGTAACATTTGTAATCATTCGTTTTAGAGAAGCTCATCATCATCTCTGCTTTAATTATGCCATTCATTTAATTGGGCCTATAACGGTCAACTATAATTTGTTTTACGATCTGTTGCAAAAAGCTCAATATTTAGTTCCAACCATTTTTATTTCGACTTTGTCACTTTGTTTGTACATAATATTCTCTCGTTCCTTCCTTCTAACATCTACACACCCAAATTAGAACACAATGCGTAGCATGCTTAAGGGCCATCACCAAAATGAATTAAAAACAGTGACAATTTGTAGCAAATTTGTATAGCAAAAGAAATCCTCAAGTTTTTATTTCATACACGAACATACATACATACATATGTATGTATTTGTACTAAAATTTATATCCTTTATTTTTATGGAATTGTATTCAAAACTATTTTTATAGCCTATAGGCTATAGGCAAGTTCTAAATCCAAATGGTAATTTGCAATCCAAAACATGTGTCTCTTTTCATTTTTATTCGAAGATGTTCAACCGTGCCCTCTTAAAGTATTTCAATTTCAATTTTAATTGTAATTTTATCCAAATATGTGACTCAATAATCTTTTTTTATTGATTCTCCATCATGTACAATTGATGGAAGCTGATGTGTAAGAGAAACTTCTTCATATTCATTCCACTTAAATAATACAAAGTGGATTTGCTGTCATGGCCCTAAAAGTCTTTGTTTACATTCTACTTGCGTAAAATGCCTCTATCATTTTATAAATTCAAACACGGTTCTTTTTAATTACACTATACAACAACTATATTTGCAATAAACAATCAAGATACATCAAAAATTGCGAAAATTTTTGAACTGAAAGTTCATTTGATAAGATGACATACATAAAAATTACTAGCTGATCCCTGCGCGTTTTGCTGAGCCACCAACTAAAATAAATTTGAAGGAAAGACATTGCACAAATATCAAATTAATTTTGAATCATTTTATTGATTTTGTTTCCCGTTGTCCAGATGTTTTAGACGAACAGGCCTGAGTAGTACGCGTTCGATCAGTTTCTAATCTCACTTCTCGTTGTTCAAGTGATTCATGTCAACAGGTCTCAGCGGCATGTACTCAAAGATTTTCCAGTCGCAATGCTAGTTGCCCGTCTGAATCTGAAACTCGTAATGGTCTTTTCTTCCGTGATCGAGGTGTAGGTCGACCAATTGCTTGCCGCTTTAGAGGCATGATTGCACGGCAGCGACGTGAAACATGTGTAAAATTTATTAGAATCTCACAATGTACCCAATCCAATTGAACCCAACATAAGTTTTAAAAATTTTACAAAATTAAAATGTTTTAAATTTTACGGGAATGTATGTTATTAAATGTTGTTAGAATCATAAATGTAAAATGCTAGTATCTGGTATTTGCCCGATCAACACATGATCAAATGCATAGTTTATGATTTAAATAATTTTTAGTAATTTTCTAATTACTAAATTTTTTTTCTCATTACTAAATAAGATTGTAGAATGATCAGAGCAAAAAGACGAGACGAATTGGAGCCTATGACTGACCGCAAACGAAAGGCTTTCAATTATTTTCGTTTCATTGCACTGAGGAGTACGGTTTCGGAACATTCTGAATTTTCAAATCGTTTTATTAACGTCTTATTTTTTAACCTTCGAGATAGTATTGAAGCAATTTTATATCGTATAGTGTTATCTATTTACCGATCTCACAAACATCGGTAAGGCACTGCTCATTTTTTCTAAATATCTTTGTTCTATATTTTTCATTTGAAATGACATTTAACTTGTGAAAGGTTTGACATTCATGAACGTGAAGTCTGTTATACCTAAAGGGAAGAAAAAAGTTGTCAAAAAGTCGTGACACAATTAGCAAGACTAGAGGAGGAGTAAGTAATTATACATCGTTTCATAATTATAAGGTCAATTGAGTTAAATAAAGAAGTAAAAATAAACATTTTAATAAACTTTATATGTTAAATTGCTTACGTTTAGTTAAAATTAAACTAAACATTCTATTTTTCATACTATTGATTAAGTATTTCGTCGAATTTTCATCAATGTTTGCCCATTCTTTCAAAATTGTAGTTCTTAGAGAATGCAAGTCATAAAATTGAGAAGTTTTCGATTATAACGCCGATTTCCGCAAATCTCCGCATAAAATACCCGTCTCGCCGGAGCATCCTCCTCCATTCGAACGACATGGCCGAGCCAGCGCAGGCGGTGGATGTTAATATGCTGCACAACTTCTATGTCGTTGAGGAGCTCATACAGATCACTTTTGGATCGGATGCGGAAATTATCACCAACTTCCACTGGACCGAAGATCTTACGTAGGAATTTTCTCTCGAATACTCTCAAGGCTTCTGCATTAGTGTTTGATAGTGTGAATGCCTCTCCGCCATAAAGAAGCACGGAGAGGATGAGCGTCTTGTAGAGTATTAGTTTTGTCGTACGAGAGAGATCTCTATTACTCAATTGTCTATTGAGACCATAGTAGCACCTGTTGGCAAGAGTGATCCTGCGCTTGATCTCTAGACTGACATCATTTTTGGTGGTAACGGCGGAGTCAAGATATGTAAATTCCTTGACTACATCGAAAGTATACATAGTTATCGCCCGTAATCTGAGATCAAAAACGCCGATGGGTTGTATAACGGTTTATGTAAATTATATGACACAACAACAATAATAAGGTATTGAAATATAGTAAAGTATTTTCCGAATATTAGCACTTCAAGAAATGCTGGCATGACAGTGCTTATAAGCGAAATCCCGCAGCTAAAATCCGCGTGTCATTCAAGCTGATAGAATTCTATTTATTTTATTGACTGCATTGGCTTCGTATTCGATGGAATGCTGGCTGGCCGGAGAGGGCTTTGATTTTACATTTTACAACTCGGTGCGGTGAATAAAGTTGTAATTTTCTGAGCTTTCAGGTCACTTCGAAATCACTGCGACTTATAGGCATAGTCAGAGTCAGGGATAAAATTAACTCCACAGCAAATTTCTATTGTACAATTCACTCCTAATAAATCTCTACTCCAGTCCAGTTCAGAGACGCTTGAATTTCTCCTTGACAATCACTTTGCGGGGAGTGTCGCCCTTGGAGATCAAGCTTTCTATCAGATTACTGTACAACCGTCTGAAGATTACTCTCCCCACTCTTACCCCAAGCCAAGTGTAGTGGGCTATTAGATCCTTTGAACCATTCAAGTCTCCAGAACCGGATGGTATTATTCCGGGTGACATCCAACATGGGGAAGAGATCATTCTTCCTTGGTTGCCTGCCTTCTATAACGCTAGTCTTAGGCTTCTTTATATCCCTTGGAGCTGGAGAATATGTAGGGTAATTTTCATTCCCAAAGTTGGGAAACCGTTCCACATTAAAGCAAAGGACTATAGTCGTTGTTCCTTTCTTCTGAAGACACTGGAAAGAGTCCTTGAGGGCTCTATTGATCAATCATTTCTATCCTCATCCTAACATGCCTACACGAGGGGTAAATCAGAGGAGACTGCACTACACTCTCTTATCTCTCGGATGGAAAAGTGCCTGCACGTTGAAGAATTCACTCTGGCCATTTTCCTGGACATTGAAGGTGCATTCAATAACGTCAACCCGGACTCTATAGTCAGGGCTCTTAATTCTCTCAACCTGGAACAAGATCTAGTCAGGTTTATTAAGCTTCTCCTTAAGTCGAAAATAGTAACTTCCACAGTGGCGGTTACACATTGTAAGAGCATAGTCTGAAGAGATTTCTAATTCTCTGGAATCTCGCAGCCAACTCACTCTTGAGACGGCTTGAATCTTACTTACTCTGATGATATTGCCATTACTGCGTCGGGAATAAGCCCGCAGACGCTGTCTGATAAGCTGAACTTAGCACTGTCGATTGTACTGAACTGGTGTAGGGATTTTGGACTGACTGTTAATTATTACAATTACAATTATTTTCACTACGATATACAAGGTTCCGATCTTTACCCTTCCTAGCATAAACGGGACCAGACTCACGTTGAGTCCTGAGGTTAAATAGCTGGGCGTGATCCTCGATCCCAAACTCAACTGGAGGGCGAATCTGGTTGTTAGGGTGCGCAAAGCGGCCTGTGCTGCTTACTACTGCAGTAGAGCAATTGGATCCAGATGGATTCTCCGCTCAAAGAATATTCTGCAGTCATCGAACCCAACCATCTATATGGTTTCTGGTGGACTGCTGTGAACAAACTACACAATGTCAGACTTCTTGACGAGGTCAGAAAGTCTGCAGCTATTCATTTCACTGATGCTCTACGCACCACCCCCCAAAGGCCTTGTTCGCAATACTTAACTGGCTTCCTACTGTGCTTCTCGCTAAGCAGGTAGCTAAGTTTGCTGCGACCAGACTCAATGTCCTGTCCCGTTGGCCCTTCTGGTCACTACTCTGTTTTGGAGGTTGATCCTGTAGCCCCATTGGACATCGATTATCTCCCTGCGGAATATTGTTTCGACATAGGTTTTCACTTTCTGATTCCGTGCAGGGACGACTAGGACCCTGACATGATCATCCCCCTGGAACTCCAAACTCGATAATGGGTAGCGGAGTCTACTCTAATCGAGAATATGAAATTTGGTTTGCATTTACGAAATATTTTGTTCACGTAAGTCTGTTCCTATTGCTGGTGTGTCTGACTCTAACAACTCTTCTATAAATTTTCTTTAACAGCAGCAAAGTTTTAAAAGACTTTTTTAAATAAAATCATGTGTGAAGAAAAGGAAAGTTTTTTACCTTTTCCTGTCAATCATCTAAAGTTGACCAAATACGAGTATATGAACATCATCAATATCACGTCAATCAAAAAGAAAAAAAAACTTAAATGAAGTATCAAAAAAATAAGGAAGTATTCCTTTGAAGAAAGATTCCCAACAAGTATGTGTATGCCAATAGACCTACACCAATCTTGAAGTTCATACATACATACATACATATATACATGCCGTATGTATATAATGTAAGCACGTATACAGTATGTATTCCTTTTACGAGTAGATCATCCGCATGTTACGATTCTATGCTGTCATACATTTACCCAATCAACATACATACATATGTACATATGTACATTCTTACATACATACAAATATGGACTTGAAACATCATTAATTATCTTCAAAACAAAAAGAACTGTTTGGCATTTTTATATCATTTGTTCCATAGAAATTGTTCGTTTGTTTTTCTGTCTCGCTGTAGCATCAACGATGAGACGAGAAGGAAGCAAAATGTGTTCCATTTTAAGGTAAATTTTCTTTAAAATTTTAAATTTTTTGTTTCAAAAAGATATGCGTTGAGTACTGTAAATCCGTTTAAGGATTTTTTCTTTATTTTCTAAATTTCGCCACATTAAGAGTGTGGTTTGTACTGATGAAAGTGTGCAAACCCCGAATTCCTTTAAGTTGATTTCATTCGGTTTGATTTCTTTCTTTCAATTGAAACTTCTGTTACAATAAATTTGCTCTACATCTGATAACAATTTGATGAAAACCAGATGTCTGTAGGGTTTATGAAGTTGTTCATTTCAATTAGAATGTATTATGTTTCAAACAGATTGAAATGTCATGTATTGGGTTCACTGGACAAATAAAGACGTTTTTAAAGAATAAAAAAATATGTATTAAACTCATGCATTAATTGACATGAGACGTTAAAGTAATTGTTGAATTATAATTGAAGAATAAATATTGAAATTTATGGGAGCCGATAACAATTTTTGCCAAAATAATTTCTTGTTTTCCTTTACATGGACTAACAAAATTTATTTCAACCAACATCGCTTGGTTATTAAAAATATTCTGATGAAAAAAGTGTGCACAGTATTTCTAATATTTAATTCTTTTACGTATTTCTTTCCTCTCCAATAACCCGAGATTTGTATTAACAGTTCGGATTGATATGTCGGTTCAAACTGATATTTTGATGTCATATGTTTTGACGATTTGTATTCAATAAAGCAAGTAAAGACAACCACTTGTTTTTACGCTGAACTCACTCATAATTACGTGAGAAAGACTCACCAAAATCAACTTTAGATTATTTTAACTGATTGCAACATGCATTTAATTGTTTGAATGCATTAAAGGAGTTACCCGTGGTGAGTTGATCGTTGTGTTAAAGAAAAAATCCAATAAGTTTGATGTCAATCATAATTAGTAACAACAGATTTGGAAATTTGTTCATTAAATTACAAACACATAAAGCCGACAAATACATACAAACATAAAAGCCAAGAAAGAACTTTTCTTTTGATTAGAAACAGTGCGTAGACAATGTCTTCAGGCTATAAACAAGATAAGTTTTAAATAAAAATAGATTTCGATAAGACTTCTATACACGTAATCAAAAGTTTCTGCAAAAGCAGATAAGAATTGCGTGAATGAATACAAATTGATTGAATTGGAATATGGTTGTGAACTCTTTGACATTTTTGTAAAAAGTTAAAAATAATTAAACACTTCAGTGGCGGACCAGTTGAGGTGGGATGAGACTTGGATAATCCTTGTAAGCGAACTATTATGGTAGGCATTTCAAGTAGTACCGTACATCGCATACATACATACACAATTCGTCATAACAACTCTTCAGTCAGGATTACGACCTAGTTTCTCACACCACTTATGTTGTGTGTGCTAATGTGTCCTACATTATCCTACAGTTTAAAGTCGACTCCGAATGATATATTTTTTGAGAAACTTTTTTTTTTTTTTTTATTTCGAGATGTCTAACCTAAGTTTTGAAATGTGGCCTTACATCTAATAAGCCTAGTCTAGTAGGTAGAGCACTAGACTACGGCAATCTCAGCTGTACATTGCATACTGACAGAAAATTAAAAATCTTTTGTGCACGCTGGGTGCTTCGTTTACCCCTAATTTTAATTAAATGTTTAGCGCTGTTACGCAGTAGTAAAACCAAGTTTTCCAAAAATTCATACTTTAGATAAACGAACAATCGAAGCAGTGGCCAGTGAAGAAAATATTGATTCATCATGGCAATGCTTCAGTATGAGGCAGCATTACGTTGATGCAATTTAGTGTTCAAATCTCTTCATTACTTACCTTATTCGGTACACTTAACACCATTGAATATTTAGCAAACATTAAAGAATTGGTTGATGTAAGACCACTTTTGAAATTCACTTTGACAAACTCTTGATATTTTGTTGTTGTGTAAAGCCGCCTATCACCTATAAATAGACGAACAAAGCAATTTGGCAATTACATCAAACTGTTTACTCAACCTTAAGTCTTTGCAAAGTAATCCTCTATAGTCCAAAAGGCATTTAAAAAGAGGGGAATCACTTAACAGTAGTAATTGAAAATATAACTGCAATAAACTCTTTCAGAATTCTTAAACGTGAAGCGGATGATTTTAAGAATTTGAACAGCTTCAAGCTTAAAAATTCCTGTGATTTCGTTTGTAATCAGCTGCATACTTTCACTGAGAAGGCATATAACTGCATTCAGGTTAGATGGACCACCATATTTCCGTATGGGGCTGATTTTAGTACTAAAAATTGAAACTAAAAAAAAAAGATCGAAGGCATTTGAATTGAGTAATTATTTATTAAAGAATGTTTAAATCACGAAAATCATTTTTAAATATTGGACGAGTTGCGCTGTCTAGGCAACGGAACTAAGTAAATAAAATGCTTTATTCGAGTAAGATGGAATATAAAAATAAATATTAAAATATTAATTAGCAGCAAATTGGTATTTTATTGTGATTTTTTTTTTTTATAATTTAAATTAATCAAAATGTAGCGAAGGAGCTTAGCGTTTTATATAATACTACGATTCCTCATTGGGTACCAAGCATTTCAGATTTTAGCCGGTTTATGCATACTTGAGATTTCAAAGATCCCGAAATCTTAAGATTTTTTTTGATCCGGAATCCAAAACTCACCAAAATACCCCTGGATTTCAAAATTTTCTGTCAACTACAAAAATCAAAATAACTGTTTTATTACATTCGTTCTATATACATTAGAGATCAAAAATGAGTATTCAAAAAGATGAGTAAAATCAAATCATACTCATAATTTCTGATACTTATACGCATTCATATTTATTTTAATATCATGGAACCTCTGCTCATATTCAAAGTTTAAAGTACTCATCATATTCATACTTAACAATACGTGTGATGTTCTTGATTTCGACTCTTCATAACTCAACATATACACGAAGCATAAAATAAGTATGCTTCGCATACGAACACTAAAATACTCATTAGAAGGTTGTGTGTTTTCTCTGCTTGTTGCTTTGTCTTTTTTGCTTATGTGTCTTTTCTCTTTTTTTGTAAATGCAACAAAAACTAAGACTGTAAATTTTGATGAATGATCCGAGTCACTGGAATCATTTATAAGTATTTTTATAAAGTTATGAATCTCAAATAGTAGGCTTATGAATCAAACATATTTCAAATGGTATGAGTTTGATGTCAACGTTGTGTGCATACTCATTGCAACCTGTATTTATAAATCAACGTACGAATGAATCAGAATAGTTAAATTTCAATACTGTTGAGTCACTCATACTCAAAATTTCATGAGTGCTTTTGAGTAGCAAAAAAACAATTCGTAGCTGATCTCTGATATCCATAAATATATTCGTGAAGAGCAAATATTGTAGTCTTTTAAGAAGAGTATTTGGATGCATATGTAGCACATTACTTATACTTATGGTTTTAAGTAATTTAAAAAAAAAAAAAACAAATCAAAGCATCATAATATTTAAACGAAAGTCTTGAATGGATTTTGATGCTAACATACGCTGGAGTTGAACGACATATTTCACAATCTACACTTGTGGGTAAAATGGTTTCAAGATAGGTTATATGCAGCTTGTAAATATCGACCTCTACGATTTCCTATGATACAAAAAAATTTATTTCTTTAGAAAGTTGAGTATCTAAATCATCAGCAATATTAACAGATTCTACATTATTCGATGGCATTGGAATCAGGATTCTCACTCAATTTCTCATATGATATGCTATCATCGCTGTTGAGTGGCATAGAATTGTTTACATCACGATATTTTGCAAAACACTTTATTAAAATCAGATTTTATTGAAATCATAATCAAATCCCAATCACAATCAGTTTTTGATTTGAATTTTTAAGAATACTTATTTGATATTATTACGAAGTTTTTCTTTCTACTGCGATACAGCTTCAAAAGTTACTACTTTATTTTTTTTTTAATTTAAAAATTAAACAAATTTTCGGTATTCCGAGATTTCCGAAATCCCGAAACTTCGTCATTCGAAATTTCCCAATTGTAATCCCATGTATGTATATGTGAATGTATGTCTGTTGTTTTGTTGTCTGTTTGTTTATTTACGTTCAAAGTGTATATTAATTATCACATCATCAGAGAAAGCGAATCTTCTATGTTACTGTGTACTTATAAAAATATGAATGAATTTGTCTTAAATTGTCTTAAATCTAAAAATATTTAGAATCAGTTCGTATAAGACGTTTGATTTATATATTCAGGAAAATTCGCAATTATTTAAATTTAAAATCATAGAGGATATAATTTATAGTCAAAGTATTGGTACGTTTTTACCTTTTAAAAACGTTTAAAATATGAGCTCGAAATAAAAATAAATTTGTGTTTAGTTTTAATTAAAATTCTTTATTATTTGCACAATTCTATGTAAACAACTTTATGTAAACAACAACAATTGACTTTTTTGTTGTTCCTCCCTTTGCATAAACAATAACAATTGCTAGACAATTATTCGACATATCTTTGTAACGAAAATCTTCAAACCACGATTACTCTCTTCAAACACACTACGTCGTCACACAAGGCTGACTGAACTTCACTCACTAACTCGCCTGCTTTGCCTTGCTTTTTATATGGCAAAGTAAACAGTCTGATGAATGTTCTTGAAGGCGAATGTTCATGACTTTGCCTTCTCGAAATCTTTATAAATATAGACAACGATGTTTACATTTATTATTGTAGTGTTGTTTGTGTATTTTGTTTACTTGTTTACCATTTTTAATGCTGGTGTGTGTTGTTATATTAAGCAGTACGATAATTTGTAAACAGGTTTGTTTACTGCATTGTTTTGTTTTTGTATCCTTTGTTTATAATTGATGGTATGATAAAGTATCGAGAGGTTGTATTTATTATTAAACATGTTTTGTTTTATAATTATTGCTGTATTATAATGTTAATTCGATGTTAATCTAAAAATTATTGCGATTAAATCAAAACAATTAAAATATACACAGGAATTTTTACAACAATCATATGTTTTTTGTTTGGTTATTTAATTATAAATATAAGAGAGAGAGAGCCTGTTTATATATTTTATTTTTCTTTTTTCTTTCCAAAGCTATGGAAACCTTAGCAGACGGCAGTAAATGTTGCAACACAATACTCGTATGATGACGGTATTTATACTGGCTGAAGAAAGACACGAGGCCGTAAAAGAGGACCATCGCCTTCGCCATCATCGTAATTCAATGTTGTTGTTTGGCTTAACGTATGAGAATCCATCCAAGTAGTCAATATGTGAGTTCGTATGTATTTCATGATTGAAATAATGATTAATGAAGCAGACTGCCAAAAAAATTCAATTCGAATTTAGTGCGCTTTTAGCTAAAATACAACAACCATAGCATATACATATATACATACATCCAACCAACATGAAAAAAATAATACAAGGAATTACAACAACTGCCATTATGACTGTAAAAACAGAGCCTAATTTTTCTCTATCTACTATAGGCGAAGATGGACTACTTGTCTCATACATACATACATACTTACGTTTGTTCAAAAGGGGAAAGCAGGCAGTTGTACGTGTATCATCATCTCTATATGGGAAAGAAAATTTTGAGACAAAAAACAAAAACAAAAAACCAAAACAGCGTTTGCGTTTTTGTTCAATGGTTTGATATCTCATGGTGACGACATGTATGTATGTACTTTGCATGAAACTAGTTCATGCAACTCATAGGCCTGTTGTTGTTTGTTTATAAGCAAAAGAAACAGACTTGGGGCTCAGAATGGATTTCGCATATTCCTTTTGAAATGTAAGAAAGAAACCCAAATTATTTTAATTACAACAGATAAAATAACTTTTAAAATTTCTAAAAAAAAAATCTCGATGTTTTTTAAAAAATCAAAAGACAAAGTACATGGTAACCATCAATTAAAATCGATTAAATTTAATTATAGTGTCCAAATGAACAGTTTAGGTTTTACAATTTTTGTTAATTTGTAATAATTATCTTCTTCTACAATAATCCCCCGAAAATGTAAATGAAAAACAAAAGAAAAGAAAATAAAATAAAAGAAAAGAAACAAGATAAAAACAAATAATTTCTATCATAACATTTTGACCGCTATTTACTTATATTACCTGGGGTAATATTCAACTCTACTCGCTTACAAAGTTTTTAAAATCATGCAACCGGAGAAAACAATGTTGTCAAGTAAGAAATATTAGAGTATTCTTTCCAATGCTGTATGTTGGCGGTTGTATGCAGTAGCAACCCATTTACTACAGCCTTATTGCAGAAACTTAGTAAGGATTAACAGAAATCTTAGCATTTTTGATATCGAAATCAGAATTTATTTTGAATACATCATAACAGATTTCCAAGAATAGCACCATACCGTCAGGTTTCTTATTAATGTGTATGAAGTGTGAGCTAATTTTTTCCATCAGTGACGGAACATAATGTTTCAGGTACACTTGAGAATCTTTTTCTCTGCAATTAAATTTCTCTATCCTCAGGTCTTTTGAAAGGGGTCTGCTAAAGTGAATCGCCGAAAGAATGTTTTTTCTAACAAGATGACATAAAGTTAAAGTTCGAATTCACGAGGTCTCGTGTAGCAAACTAAAATATTACTCCACACTGTTACATTACGCCGACCGTCATAAGTAGCGTATAAAAGTGTGGCTGCAGTATTCAGCTTGTCGTCGGGTAACAAAGTAGTCGCCTCAGCAATTATTTAATATCCGATATACACAACTTTTTCTGAACATTTCATCCAGTTGCTGAAATAAATTTCGTATTAATATCCTTGCAAGACTGTTAATTTGTTTTTAAGAGAATGCGCAAGTATCTCAATCTACGCTACGTAAACTAAATGCTGTCAGACTTGAGCTTGAGCCACGGAGTGAAGTATAATTAAACATCTTCCGGCGGACTAATCTCAACAAAAATTTAAAATGGGTGCTCCTAGATAAAATCAGAAGATCATTTACAATACATACAGATTCTCTTTGTTAGGCTTGATTGATTTCTATCTAGAATACTGGCCGGACAACGTGTGACAGTTTGAAATGCTAATTATTATTTTGTCACGCTGGAATATTATTTCTTCTAAACCCGATCTCAATTGGAGATTACACATTAAAATTGTAAGTGGGGAAGACAGGTTCCGTGAAATGGCCAGCTTCGGAGATTTATATACGAACGGATTGGATTGATAATAACCTGGAGGTTATCTCTCTTCTGCCCTGACTCCTGATGTGTGTTTCAAGACCAAGTTTTCAAAGGAATCGCCAAGAAATTTGTTAACTTTAATATAAATTTACGTTTCCATATAAAAAATAATAAAAAAAAATACCGCTAAATTGTTAACATTGTTAACATTGTTAAAAATCTAAGATATTCAATCAGTTCCAATGAGAATATCTGTTAGTTTATTCATCCTTAAGAAAATTATAAGCGACTCTAAATAATACAGCCTAAAGGGTTCTTGTGTTCTCTTGTCGTGCCATTTATTTCATTTTTCTCCAGCAAATTTCGTCTTCTGCTCTTTGTTTCTTTTTATTTTTACTTCAATGGTGGCTGGTGGCTGGTGGTTCGTGGTTCGTTTCAATAATTATAATCTTTTCATTTAATGAGCCAAAGTGAAAATTTTTGTTAAACATTTTCCATCAAAACATCACTTAAGGCTAAAATTTAACATAATATGACAGATAATTTTAAGTTGTTCCTCATTTTAAATGCGAATGATAAATGAAAAACATTTTTTTTCACTTGCTTTTCTTTTCTTTTTGTTTTAATATTCATTTTGAACCATTTTTAATTTGTAAGCGATGTTATTTTTAATGCTTAAATTGTTGTCTTTTGACCAACTATCGAGCCATTATTCTGTGCTTAAACATTCGTAAATTATACATGAACCGATAAGATTATCTATCCATTTATCGTTGTATTTGAGTTTGAGACATTATCAATCAAGCTACCATACATACATACACTGTAGTTAAGAAAAATGCCAAAAACTGTATATTTCAACAAAGGGCAGAAAGCAGCCGTGTTAGAAAAGGCATTCGAATACTAAATTGCCTCTGCTGTCCTCTGATTTCGAAATTAATTGACGTTTTTTATGTTGTATTTATGTTTTAAAGTTAAAATCTGAAGCCCATTCTAGTTCTTTTCAATTTCAAATTTCATAAATTATCTTCAAAAAAGTCACAGAATCTATATTGATTCACGGCTTCATGGATTCTAAAACAATCATCGAATCTTTTAAAATGGAGGCACACAGTAATTTACGATAAGCGATTCAAACTTTCATTTAAGTTCACTAAAAACATGAATGAAATGAAATTGTTAAATACAGCATTTTGAAATATTTTGCAGAATAATTTTTAAAGCTATGTTTAGTGTATCTGCGATAATGACCCCTAATTTGCGCAAATCATACTGCCATTCATCGCATGGAGGTGCAAATGAAGTGAAAATATTTCGGTAAAGATTTCGTTTCGAAAATCGTTAACCAATTACCATATTTAATGACTTGTTAAGTTTCGCCCGAATGAAAGTGGTAAATTAAAATATTTCTTGTTCGTATTTAAAATATTATCCAATGATGTCCAGATGGGATGTGAAATAGTATTTTGAAAGTATTGTAATGAGCCTTTCTGGCGTCAACAAGACCATTTTTGTCACAAATGCAACACTGAATCTAAAATTTTTATTTTTAATGTTTCTCGAAGTAGGTATAGGAACAGATGTAGTAATTTGATATCATTACTAAAGTCCTGGAGTGGGCGAAATAGAAAATTTATTGTTTATTTTGTTTATTATTGTGGTATGAAATCTTAGATGCACATTAGCTGACTATTCTAGTTTGCCAGCATTTGTTTCGCTTGATTGAAAAGTACTAAATTTAATCACAAAACAACTTGATACCCCAAACTGTTTTTCGATACAGATGTTGCAAAAAATTTAACACTATTTATATTTATTTACCGCGCCAGTCAAAATGACTGTTTTTGGCTTATTAGCCTTAAATATTGACTTTGTGTGAATATTTTTTTCCGAAACTATTATATGATTTTTATAACAACAACTAAATACAATTAATTTGATAACTTATTTTGATCTTGGGTCCATAATAAAAAAAAATTATTTTTTTATGGACTGGTATGTTTTTCTATGGCAGAAGACAGTGTTCCTTTGCATAATATACAAAAACGAATCTGTATGCGGTTTCCTTCTAGTTCTGAAGAGGATAATGAAAGCGGGAAGATACACAACTTGAGGTTTCTGCAAGTGGAACTATGTGGAAAAAAAATAAAAGAAGGTTAACAACTCATTGCATATTCGAAGATTTATCTAGGCCTACAGCATATGCTAGAAGAAATATTGTGGAAGAGAAGCCAATCAGTGCCTTTTTACTATTGATTGACCACCATATATAAGAACATATCAAAACTTGTACCGAATTAGAACCCTGGAAGTTTTAGGGAAGAAATGGACACTTTCACAGGATAAATTGAAATCTTTCATTGGAATACTGTTTGCACGAGGTACATACAGTGATGCATACAGTATTCAAAAGGTTGCAGCTGTCGTATTTATGGAACAAAAATGGGGTCCGGAATTTTTTCTAAAACTATGAGACTTTACAGAAATTTTACGTTTCATTCGTTTCGATAAAAGAAATGAAAGGAGTCAACGATTGCAAACTGACAAATTTGCATTAGTGTCAACTGTTTGAACAAATTTATTGTCAATGGCCAAAACTGTTTCAAACCAGGAGCAAATATTACATTAGATGAACAGCTGTTTCCAACGAAAGCCAGATGTAGGTTTACACAGTATATGCCCAACAAATCAAACAAGTTTGGAATAATATTCTGGCTGGCTTCTGACGTTGAAACGAAGTACGTTTTAAATGGTTTTCACACGAAACTTGGCAACACCTCTTAGTGAATTTGTAGTAATGAGACTACTGAAGCCTTATACCATGAAAGGTAGGACTGTAATAACCGACAACTTTTTTACCAGTGTTTCTTTAGCTTCTAAATTATTAGGCAAAAACACTACGTTGGTTGTTGCCGTATGTTCGAACAAACGTAACCTTCCAAAAATTTGCAAGGAAAAGAGGGACAGTATGGCTCGTTTGTCAACATTACTATATGCAACAAATGAATGTACACTTACAGTTTATAAGAGTAAGCCCAACAAAAAAGTTGTTTTATTGAGTACTATACACAAAGGCGTCAAAACTGATACTGACGGCAAGAAACTAATTGAAACTGTCTTTCTATAATAAACCCAAATTTGGTGTCGATGTCATAGATCAAATGGCACGATATATACGCTATATGACATAAAATAAGTGTAAAATCAGGATCCAGGAGATGGTCACTTCAAGTATTTTTTAATATTTTAGATTTTGTCGGAATAAATTTCTGGATTTTGTATAAAAACAGAACCGGAAAGAATATTTCAAGAAAGGATTTTTTGTTTCGTTTGGCTGAAGAACTCACTTTTTGATTATCAGTCATCAGGTCAAGAGATAGGAAGTGAAGCTGACTGTCCAACAACTACTCTTCCAAAAACATTTTATTGTTATTTTACCAATACTGGTTATTAATTCTATAAAACATTATAGCACATACAAAATTTACACACTCAAAACGTTATTTTTGAAAACCAGTCATTTCGACTGGTGTTGGTATAAATGGGTATAAAAATTTCTTGGTAAATCTGGTGTTAAACCAATGTATGTATATATGTATGGCAATATTAAAACTCCTTAGCGAGCTAAGGTACATACATTTACAAATATTGTATTACCAAAGTTAATACAAATCCAAATATAAATTCTTATTTGTAGCACATTTGTTAATATAAAGGCTTATCCATTCACATAAAGTAATGATTTCGATGAAACTGTAATTCATAGAGCTTGCCACTACTTCTGAGTTCCCCAAATCCTATATGGAAAAATTATACTTCCTCTAAAATTTTTTTCTAAAAGTCATCACAGAAAGCCGGCTGGTCTGGCACTAGCACATAGGTGGTTTTGTAAATGTTCGTTCGGCTTTAATTATTGAATGAGTTGAACTTTATTTGGAAGAAGGTACAAATCCAAATGGATAATCTGACAAACTTTCTCTAACAGACAATATATATTGGGCTGAACGTACACTGCAAGGATGCACAGACCTGAACCCATCTGTAACGCTATAAATTTCTTTATGATTTTGCCAATTCCATTTAAAATGGTCGGTTATGAGGGCAAATCGACACTTTTGAATCTTCATTTTGTAGTAAATGTTAATAATTTTTACAAAAATTCTAACTACGAGATTTTTTGTGAAATAAATAAGTCTTCAGATGAAAGATATTTAACAGATAATAGCCTTGCTCGTCCGGCGGGCTTGAAAAAACTAAATTAATTAACTTGTAAACATGATGTAAACTTAAACTGAAAAACTTATACGCATAATTCTACTAAGTTCGCATCTCCGTTCAGGTATCTCTATAAACTAGAGGCAGTTATAAATTCACCAAATCTTTGCAATACCTCACATGTAGGATTCGTTGACTTTCTAAAGTTGTTTGCGATATTCAATATCTTTGCATTCTGCTTTATAGTTTGCTTTGAAATGAAACTTGTCTCCTCATCCACTTGCCGTACAATTCAAAAGTATAACAAGAGCCCTTCAATTTTTTCCATTTGATTCACACCAGATTATCCCACATGCCATTAATATTTTTCCATTCGGTCCACTAAAATAAAATTTTCTATCATTATGCAAATGGCAAATTACTTGATACTTAAAACCTTGTTCCATTTGTAAATATGTACTCCTTTGCAAGTTCTAATGTTTTGATTTTATCAATGACGTGAAAAAATAAAATTTTTAAACTAAAAAGCCGATTCAATAATTATAGATTAATTGCTTTATTGAGAAAAGAAATTGTTTTCTAGTCTTGGAAGTATTGTGTTGACTTATTAGAAAGAAAAATTATCTCATTCGACGCATTCCTCTCAGCAGTCTTCTCTCAGTTCTTCTTCTCAAATAAGTCGTTCGAAGTCGTCTCTAAACTCATGGATAAAATTAGTGCATGCAACATTGTTGTTGTGAAAGGCTAGGATGCCGTCCTAACTAAATAATTGTAATTACCAATTAAGTTAAGTAAGTAAGTAAGGAAGATCTGTAATAATGTATTTCATATTAAAATAATTTTTTTTAATAAATTAGCGTGTGCCTCATAAAAATCCATGAAGATTTCAACACTTTTGAAGATCTCATCTTTTATTGTCACGCGTCAATCGTATTTTAATTTATGACCTAAACATGGCTGTAAAAATAGTTTATCGTTCTATCTAAACCATAAGAAGTATTCAACTAAATTAAGTAATTTAAGTAGCCTAGGCACGAACTTATATGTACATGTCCACCTCGCTGAATTATTTTTGGCCTAGCCCCCTAAACTTGTGAGAATCATATGAGTTCTCAAAAAAAAAGACAAAATAATGACAATAATAATAAAAATTCTGTCTCCAAACCATTGTCCAAACGTAATGGGAGGCAATTTCAAAATTTTAAGAATCCAAACCTTCAAGAATACCCTCTCTTTCCACAAAAACCCTTGCAGATGGGCATAAAGCCTTAGCTTCGCCCAGCGCTATTCTTACCAAAGTAACCCTAGGCAGTGAAATCGCTGCTGCGAAAGGCCCTCCATCTTCGGTGAAACTTGAAACTACATGGCGTTATAGGACTCGGAGAGATGCTCTCCTTCTTATCTCAAAATTGTAAGAAATTCCACCCAATCAACTATCAAAAGATGATAAAGGGAAACTGGAATGAGCATTAAGATGTCTGAATTAAAATGTTCTATCCGACTAAGAGATTGGCATTGCAGTCGTTGCAGCCAAAGAAAATGAGGGTACTACATCACTCCAACGCTGTTTCGGCTGCACTTCTTCTTGGACTCTATAATGAGGGAATATAATAGCATTCTAGTCGAAGAACAATTAATATACAACGATCTGGTTTTGCGAACCCATTTCAATGGAGTAAAAGCTAATCGTTCCTCTGGCGAGTTTAAAAAATAGCTTGTATTCTAATCAGATATAGTACAAATCATTTTTTTTCTTAATCATTTTAACAATGCTAACTTGGTAGCAGTTGCGGTAAGCTCTAACAAACCAGGAAGCAGACCCTTATAGATCTTCTCCTACTACATACAGTACAAGCTGTGTGAGGCGATCGTTGCTGTAAGAAGAAAGAGAAGTGCCTATATGTAGATAGCTTGACGAATACCTACAAAGTAGCACTAGCAAATCCTGCAGCAGGAAGATTACATGGGTAAGTTGTCATCCTGAAATGTCATCCTGCAAGGCTAATGCAAGAGATTGTTCAATAAGGTCATGTTGACGAACAACTGTACTGCACACTACTACAAGTTAAGCGAATTTAAAAACATAACACTGCAACCGTCAGGCAACGTCATCTTTCGTTCTATTTATACTTGATGATTCATTTTCGGTTTGGTAACTCACAGTAGATTTCTTAATTTTTCTATGTAGTTTTGATATTGTAATTTGATGTTTATTTTTTAATAATTTTTTTTGCCACAATTTCTTTATTGTTTTTTATTTCTTGTTTTTTTGTTGTTTTGCTTTGTCTTTCTTCAATGTTTACAGAATAAACACATCCCGTGTACATAATAATTCTCTTAAAATACGAAAATTAATTAAAAACGGTGACTTAGAAAAAGCTCCTGGAAAAGTATTGCAAATTTTCCGGAAATCCTTTTTCCTATAAAATTCACTGACCTTGATGGGTTAGTTTAAATGTTTTTTTTACAGTGAATTTGTTTGAATTTTTATATTTAAAATCATTTTAGTTGTGGTGAGTTTATTAAAACAACAAAGAATGTGTCAACAAACGGTATTTAAACTTTGTACAAGAAATAGAAAAGAAATAAGAACAACAACAAACAAAAAAAAATAAAACAACGATGGCAAAATCAGCAGAAATAACAACAAAATAATGTGCCACAGAATGAGTGAATCATTAATCAAAGTTGTGCAGCAAGTGAACTTCCTTTGCCGCTTGACAGTCGCAACTGATTGCAAGATTTCGTATTGGGATTTTGTATTAAAAATGTTACACCCTACAGCAATACAATGGGTACCCAACTAACTATTGGTTGTGGGTTACAATCTGTATTCAAAACTATAAAAATTGTTAACATTAAGAAGAGAATTTTATTTTGACAAAATTTGACTAAAATTACCGTAGTTATTATTTAAAGAGTATAACAGTCATGATATATTTTTTATATACGTCATCTTATCAAAATATTTAAAAATTTTTGATGGATCTTGATTGCTCTTTGCACGTTTGAACGACTACCAAAAGTAGTTTAATATTTCTTTTTTCCCAAATATTATTATTTGGCTTTGCGCAAGCATTAGCCAACTTCGGGTGGTTGGTCCAATTTTTCAATAAACACTTCGGATCCATCAAAAATTTTGAAATTTTTTAAAAACTGATATCACGTTAGTTTGAACCATATGTTTATGTATACCGTTTTAAAGGCTAATCTCTGCCCTTTCTGAAAAACTTTGAATTTTTAAAATAGTTTAAAAAGTATTTGGGCAATCAATAATTTTGTATGAAAATATCAAAAAAAAAAGAACAACGTTTTTGTCAAATAAAAGAAGTTTGGAGTATTCGATAAAAAAAAGGTATTTTTGAGTTCCAGTCAACTAACTGTACAACCTAGATTAGGTAGTTACTCGGGAGTATTTAATTTTTTGTATTTTGTCGCACAGTGTTATGGATAATGTAGGATAAAATATGGTAGAATTTGGTTCCGATAAGTTATTCCGAATCTCTCCATATTTATTTTGATAATTTCTAGGTATAGCAATAAATTGTTAAGATAGACCTTTTTGGCAATTTGTATTTAGTTTATGATATCGAATATGAATACAATTTTGTGAAGACTAATCTGAAATGTTAAAAAATTTGATTCTAAACTTAACTCAATGCACATTGGTTTAAAATTGATTTTTTTTTTGGCCAAAATTATTTACGACGGGAATATAATAGTTTTTTGTTAATATTTGAATTATTATTATTTATTAATATTATATTTTGTCAATTCTGTGAAATTTAATTAAAAATTGTGTTTTCTCTCTACACATATTAATTAAAAGCGACGAATTTCAAATATTTCTAAATACTAGTTTTATTTATAAAGAAAAGATAAACAATTATACTTCAAAAAGGAATAGTATTGTTAGTTTAAAAAACTCTAAAAAATACTAATATCAAAGGCCTACAAAACCGAGTGGATTGGGGTGTTATGTTACACCATAATGGTCTTTGTGATGTATCCAAAAGTCTTAATGGTATTACTGTTGTTGCAAAAAGACTTGAAGCACTAATATGTAATGAGCTTGGTTCGAGAAGTCGTTGTTTAAACTGAGCTTGACCAGTACTTCCATCGAATCCATAGCTCAGAATTAACTCTGCAGAAATTGAATTTTTTTTATCAATATTCATTGCAGCTGAAATTACATCTTTCTTCGTTTCTACAATTCTTTTTGCAGTGTGTTCTAGTAGCATTTGTAATGGTACTTTTGCTACTGTTTAGCTAATTTCTTAGGTCGGCACATGTTTTTTACTTCTAAGACCTTATAGTGAGGAGAAAATATATTACAGTTTCTTTGTTTATTCTGCATACGGATAGCACAGCACTGTTTTTTTGAGAAATTGCTTTCGATAAGAATAGCAAGTGCTTCCTCGCTAGAGAGAGCAACAGGCTCCTTTGAGTTTTTCCCGCACAGTTTTCGTATTTTCGGTGGTCGTGTTGGACTTTGCACTGCTTCCTTGAAGACATAATTGCTGCTTCTCTTCTCTTGCTACGATTCGACATTTCATTAAAAGACATTCGTGGCCGACCTGCTTTAGAAGTGCTTGGTACTTCAGTTAAAACTTTTTTAAAAAATACTTCAGAATTTAGCCATTTCATGTTTCGAGACATAAATACATTAGTGTTTCTGAAACATTCTGACCACTTTGCATCTAATTTTACGCAATATATCCTTATTTTTTCTTTTAAATGTTTTAAATAATCCTCAGGAGGATTTGCAGTTCCACATTTTTCTAGAACGAAGTTCAAAAGTTCCTCCTTTTTCTTTTCTTTAGCATTTGTTTTTTGCCAAATTTTGAAGAGCTCTTCATTTTCGAAGCCAAGGTAGTCTAGTAAAAAGCAAATATCTCAAGTTATTGCGAGTTATTGCAGGAAAAAACTTTAGAATGTGTTGCACAAGACCACATGCTATTTTCGAATTTTGTTTTTTCACTGGACAAAGTTGGACATTTTTTTAAAAGTTTAAATTTACGGAAAAACAAAATAATAATTGAATGCGCGAATATGCATGTAAACAACACACGTTATTTCTATGTCTATTTATTTTTTTTTCACTTTTTATTTTACAATTAGTTAATATATACCATAAACTTTATTATCCATTAAAAATATTTTTTTTAACTTTTTAATTTTATTCAAAAACACTATTTAACCAACTACTTAAATTAAACTACTTGCACTTGATTATTCAACAATAGTAAAAAGTTCTATGTTTGTCGCTCTGTAGACTAACGGTAAATACCGGTTTAGAAAAACAAAATTTATTTTCTGATAACTTGAAGTGTTGTCTATCATGCTGTATTAAGAAATTTGCAAAAAACGAAAATTAAAAAATTACATTTTGGCCAAAAAAAACGGAATTTTAAACCAATGTGCAATGGTTAAATAAAACAATAAAATTATTATTGAAAAAAAAAAAAAATAAAAATTGTAGCGTAGATGATCATAGAGTCGTCATAGTCTGGCTCTGAATTGTCTTACTTATGTTTCATTGTTGTTCTTATCGTTATTATTTTTTAACTTTTTTTCACATGGACTCAGGCCACCCCATACGATGTTCTGGGCAGACATATTGTTTTTTTTTTTTTGGTGTTCTGGCCTTTTTTATTTCTCTTTTTTCTTTCAATTTTCCACATTCTTTTTTTTGGCTACTTTTTTCGAAAAAGTAACATTAACTGTCATGTCAATCATTGGACTGACTGACCAATGTTTCTTTCTGTTGCTTTTGCTGTTGTTGTTAATTTTTTGTTTTCTTTTTATTTCCATGATAAAATAAGTAAATGAATGAAAAACAAATATTTTTTTTTTCGTATTTCGATTTTTATGTTAGAAATCGAAAAAAAAAAATATTTTCGTATCAATTTTAATACGTTCAATCAGTCATCAAATTGAATTCGTCAAGTCGTATTGACAAGTTGTAAAGCCTTAAATGGCATTTTTATTAATAACTTTGAATCAAACTCATCCAATCTAACTGAACTAAACAACTGGCTGACCAACTGACTGACATACTCGATATACAGTGTACAGAAAAAGTCTTAGTACGGCAATATATTTTAGCAATTTCATGAATTTTTGCCAAAAGTTTGTATAAAAATTTATAGTTTACATATTTATTTCATTAATTTATTACTGTTTTATTTTAAAACAAACAATTTTTTAATGATTTTCATAAAATAAGAGAAAAATGAAGAAAAGATGACTGTATAGGTACCCCCAAGGAAAACCCTGATTAAATTTAAAATTCAAAGGCCTAATATATGAAAATGTTATCCATTGCATTTAGTAGAATAACCCTTAAGGTCAAGCACTCCATTTAACCCATTTGGAATTAAATATACAAGTTTTGTTTTTGGTCTGGTGGCACCATGACCAAGCTTTTCGGTTGACTTTTGTTTGAGGTTTAGCGGTTATGTAACTATTCTTTCAAATGATCTTCTAAAGACTTTCTTGAAGTCATCTCGGGACTTTGTGCAAGAGTATTAAGGCTGTGGGGACTTTTAATTTTGTCAAAATATATTGCCGTACTAAGACTTTTGCTGTCCACTGTATTTTTGATCGAATTGAATAGAATGTTTCATCTTAATAACTGAACAATTGTGTTGTGTATATTGTGATAATTACACATGTGTCGTATAGAAATATAAGAAAAATACACACAAACACTTTCTACACTTTGTTAATGAAAAAGCCATCAAATGAAAACCCCATTCAAAAAGTAATTAAAAGTCTTTATTTGTTAATCAAAGTAAAATAAACAAATAACACTTCTATTCAAATGGTAATTAAGTGAACAAAACAAATGGACAACATTGTCGAACTTCTATACCAGGACACATGGACAATTTCTACTCAGTATAAGTACATACCATACATATACACAAATGAGGTAAAAATAACTAAAAAAGTGTGGGTACTGATAATAGTTCTTTCTTTCTAACGTATAAGAGAATAAAAAAATAAAAAAATTGAGAAACCTGATATCAACCACCGAACTAATACACACAGAAATGTCATTTAAATCACATTTAAACTCATTTTAAAAATTAATTATATATTTTAAGTGACTATTCAACACATCTATTAAACATTTGACACGCTTTTATAGCTTTATCGAATAAAAATTAATTAAAATTAAGATTTTATGTTCTGTTAGTAGCGAATTTTAATAATTTTCAATTTTTTTTTCTTATTCCAAAAATATCTTTAGTTTGTTCTCGTATAATTAAATTCTACGTATACTAAACGAAAACATTAAAGACTGTAATGAAGTCCAAAGGGCACTGGAGGTTGTTCTTCGCTTTAAGATCTTTGGTTGTTCGCATTAAGATCTGTGGATTATTTGGTAGTCGCCCAAAGCTGAAATTGACACATTTTACGGTAAACAATCAAGATCCATCAAAAAATTTTGAAAACTTTCGATTTGTAAGTTCATTTTATAAGACGATATTAAATAATAATAACGGTAATTTTTGTTCATTATTTTTCATACACATATGTACATATGTATGAATTTTAATTTAATTAATTAATTTTAATTTTGCGGAAATATAAATGCATTTCCCGTATAAATATAGTTTTTAACACTCTCGTTTACATTGTTAATAAATTCAATTGTTTCTTTCTTTTGCTTTAAAAATCTCAAATTTAACAAACTGAGAGCTTTTGGTAAATGTTGTCGTAAACAATTTCAATTGCTAGAAGATATCACTTTGGTAACATAAGGTCTTGGCACAAGCTTCGGTACTGACGAAACTATCAAGCCGGAGTAGACGTATTTGAAGTTGTCCCACTTGAACTTTTCTTATATTTAAGACTCCAACTGAAAATTTAAAAAATTTTAAATTCAAAGAAAATAACGTTCTATTGAGATTTTTTTCTTGCCATCATGTAATTTTCAGAATGTTGCTGCTGAAGAATATGTGTTGTACGAAAGATTTAATTAAGTTCGTGGCTTCTAGACCAATATATACAAACATATTGTGGTAAATATGGAGCAATACAAAAACTTCGAGAAAATTCAATCAGAATCGACTATTAAAGGTGGTCCATTAGTACTCTACGCGGTTAGTTATTTTACATTCTTACGTCCAGCAGATGAAATAGAGAAATTAGGACATGATACAACAGGAACTACGTATAAAAAGTATCTCTTGAAAGTTACAAAGATATGAAAATATTAATGAGACTGTCCGATATTATTCATACGGGGTACAATAATAATAACACAATATTGGTGTAGAATCGTATGGAAAAGTCAAACGATATTGTAACACCACGGCACGACTTTGCTGAACAGTTACATCGTGCAGTGGATCGATTATTTATATGTTTTCTTAGGTATTATTTGACAATTATTAAAAGATTTCTTACTGGCATAAGATTAGATGGCGAGATGTATTGCATTATAAAAAATTATAAATAAAGACGATATGGAGAGTGCCATAAGAATACGCCAGTGAACGTTGAAAATGTATTAGAATACTTAGGGCAATACGATAGATTCAGATGTTGCACAATCGAAATAACTTACCCACTAACAAAAATGAAAATTTTTAAAAAGTAAAGATAATATGTTTATTGCCCATTTTTAAGTTACAGAAATAATTGTGAAGCCTCGGAGGTGGCGCTTTAATAGCAATTTTTAGTTCATAACAACATAACAAAGTATCAAAATATCAAACATTAGGTACAGGAAAAAAATGTCGTACATTGATGGTCGTTCTACAATTTTTACGTTTTCATGGAATCCTAGTAAGAGTGGTAAATTTTTATAAGAGATATTTTAAACATTACATACATGTACAGTGCGTGATAAAACTATGGAAATTTATTTAAAAAAAATCATTAATTGTTTTTAATTGTACGAAAATTTTAAAATCTTTCTTAAGAAATTAGCAAAATATTTATGCAGTTTATTAATAATGTTGGGCAGGAAATGACGATGAAAAAGGTAACCATTTTGTTAGTCATTTAAAAAAAGTTTTCACTCCCCATTCATATGTAGACATGAGTGATTTACGACCTGTAGTGGCTCGACCTCCAGTAAAAATAAAATTACAAATCAAAGAGATTATAATTGCTATTGAAAATTTGAATGCAAAGAAAGCTCCCGGATTCGACAAAGTCAGCAACAAGATGCTTATCGAGTTGCCCCGTATAGCAAAGAGAATAATCCTTTATAATTTTAACGCCATATTGCGTCTCGAATACTACCCGCCAGCATGGAAAGTTGCTCTAGTTAAAATGATTCCTAAGCCTGGAAAAAATCCTTCGAAAGTAGAATCTTATAGACCTATAAGTCTATTACCAACTATGTCAAAATTGTTCGAAAAATTGTTAATTAACAAGCTAACACCCATTCTGGACCGAAACAACTGTATTCCCAATCATCAATTTGGCTTTAGACGACAACATAGTACTATTGAGCAAACACACCGATTGGTGCAAGAAATAAGAAAAGCCTTTTAAGAAAAAAAAAAAATATTGTTCAGCGCTATTTATTGACGTCTGTCAAGCATTCGACAAAGTATGGCATGAAGGTCTTTTATCGATATTGAAGCAGATTTTACCATTGAATTTTTTCAACCTATTCCAAAAATATATTATCGATCGAAAATTCATAATTAAAGAAGGAGATTTTTTAAGTTGCCCTCAAATTATAAAGGCTGGCATTCCACAAGGCAGTATCCTAGGACCAATTTTATATTTGTTATACATATCATATGGCATATCTGTGAACAAGCAGTATTACACACACATCAACTTTTGCTGATGATACGGCTTTTCTTTGCACCCACAAAAATCCAAATGATGCCTCAAGTCAATTACAGCACCATGCTACCCAGGTGAAGATATGGGCTAATCAGTGGTGAATTAAAATCAATGAACAAAAATGCGTCCACATCACCTTTACCCTACGGAAAGAAACATGTCCGCCCATCAGTATTAACAACCAGAGGGTGCCGCAACATACTCATGTTAAATATCTCGGTATTCACTTGGATAGACGTCTCACATGGAAATATCACATCGATGCAAAACTGACCCAAATGAAACTGAAATCAGTCCAAATCAATTGGCTTCTCGGTAAAAATTCCCTTCTTAGCCTCGATTGTAAACTCTTGCTCTACAAATCTATATTGAAGCCAATATGGAGTTATGGTATCCAGTTATGGGGTACGGCTTCTGCTTCTAATATTGAAAAAATACAACGCCGTTAAAATAAAATGCAGCTCCTTGGTATATTAAAACCAGCAATATTCATAATGGCCTTGACGTCCCACTGGTCAAAAGCGAAATCTCTAAATATGTGACCGAATATTTAAAGAAGCTGGAATTACATCCAAATCCTCTCGCTCGAAACATCCTACAACATCGTGGACATACCCGCTTGAGAAGGAGGGACACCATCGAACTCAGATGATTTCTTCACAAATTATGCTTTTTTTTAAAAACATTTGAAAATTAGAATTTTTTGTCTTGGACTGGCTAGACATCAATATTTATTAACTTTAAACTTAAGATTTGAACACTTATTGTTAGTTCATAAAAATTAAGATACAATAAAAACTATCGCAAGAAAAAAGTTTATTAATACGCACTGTTAATAACATTTATGTTTAATTATGTACATAATTCAGAAATAAAATAAAAAAAATTAAAACTATTCACTCCTTCTGTCAGTACAGACATAAAAAACAATAAAAACTTTTATGATCCTTTACGAAAAGCGACTAAGAAAAAATAATTAAATAAAAAATTTATAACAGCACATCACGATAACCGTTAGTTTTTGTTTCTTACCTTTTTCAAAATTTTGTTTTTGAATTTGCACATTTATTATATTATTTTGCACATTTGATGTTTTAAATAAATTTTTTTAAATTAGAATGAAAACGAATTCAAAAAAATGCATAAAATATAGAAATTTTGACAATGACATTCAGTGAGAGTACTCTAAGTTGAAAACATGTCTACAAGTGGCGCAAGCTTTTCACATCGAATAATAAATAATTAAAAGTCGAATGTACATAGCCAGCGAAATTTAAAAATTCAACTTTTTTGTGAACATTCCTCGTATGTGTTTAAACATGTCAATTGCAACATTATTATAAAAAAATTAAAACTCAATTAATGCAAGACACTCGTAGCATCATGAGCTCGATTCACAGCTTAATATTATTGGTACAAGTATAGTCATAATAAGAACTGTGATTATATTAGTAGCTTTAGAATATGTGAATGACGTTTCTTTTTACCAGACTAGATGTCGAAAAGAAGACTAGGAACCGATTGCATTTATTACAGTTCAGTTCAAGAGAGCTCATCTGGTAAAAATAAAAAAGCAACAAATATTATATTATCTCTTATTTTCCCTTAACGTATTCACTATAATAACTATTGTAAGAGAAAAAAAATTAAAATATAGTTTCCTGGTTATTTACATCACGCCTGATGAATGGTCGCAGCGATTTAATAGATATTTAGAAATTTCCTAATGTTATGATATTGAAATGTTAAAAAATAATTTCTGTAAGATATTTACTTATCTGTTGTGATAATTTACAAGAAGCCATGATAGAGGCACCTAATTGGGATCTTTTTTTTTTTTGGAGGAGATAAAAGCCTAATAAAAACAATTGCAAAAGTAGGTAAATGGTAATTACGATAAAGAAAGTATGTTCATCACTTCCTACCAAAGAAGTTGACATGACCAAACTAAAACAAATATAATTGTCGACTTAAACCTGACGTCGGATCTCTTAAGCTAATACCATAGCTTTTAAAGAAGCTAAAATAAGCAACTTTCAGAAGGTGCACCATATAACAACAAATTTGCTCAATTATAGTTGTAAATAAAAGTTCAATAAACAAATAAACCAAATTTCAGAATCATTTAGACAATCGTTTGTTTCTTGGACTTATGTATGTATGTATGTGCGTTAACACTTGGTAAACATTGAAGCAATTATTTATACGTCTCGTAATGTAAACTAACGTTAGTTACATTTAAATTTGCTGTTGAATTAAAATATTAATGGCTTCCGTTAAATAATGACATTAAAAATAATTCAAATAAATATTTGCTTCTTCCTATTTTGTAAATAATTGAAAACTTATTTCTTTTTTATATGTTAACGTTGTGGTAACGCAATAACGCGCACTTAAAGTAATTTTCAATAAAAATCTTGAACTGCAAGTAATTTATTACATCGGTTTTATGAATTATTATTTGTATGCAATTATTTATCCGCCGCTACCAACAAACAGGTGAATAGCAATGTTAATGACTGGTAATTGTTTGTTTATTTGATATTTTTCTTTCTCTCAATCTCTCAATCTCTCGCTCTCTGTTTCTCTGTCTCACTATGGTTTTTTTTGTAATAAAGTACACTTAAATAGAAAACTAATTGAATTGCTACAATCATAAATTGATCACAACAAACTGAAAGCCAAGTTAAAAGACTATTAATTATGCGTAGTTGAGTTTAAAAACTAACAAATTAGAAACAAAAAAAAAAGGAATATTTACACTTGTTGTGATTGTAATTAACATTTAACAAAAACAACAGTACATGTACATATGTACATGTAGTAGCACTGAATGCTAAACAACATTAAAGAAATTAACAACAACAACAACGAACATTTTTTTCAATGGCTTTGTAGATGAACACTTTTACTTCGATTGCTTTTTAATGATTTAAGAAAAAAGTATTCCGTATACGCACATATGTATGTATGTATATGTAAATATGGTACGTGAAACGGTATTGATTAAATTTTTTTGTTTTTTTTTTTGTAATAAAAAATATTGCATGTCATTATGAGGTAAAAACGCATACACTGACTCGTTAGAGTCTAGTCATACACACGTTCGTATTCGTATTTTGTTTTGTATCCGAAGCAACAACAACAACAAGAAAGTAATGATGATGACAACATTAACTATAAAAACAATGGAACAGTAGAGTATATTAATATTTTATAAAATATTGTATTACAAGTATTGTACAACACATTTCCTTTAAACCACAACATGGAGGCCGATATTGCAAGTCAGCATCATGTCTGCACTACAAATTAAACGGCAATAACTCAGATAAATCGGTAAATAGAACTTAACACTGCTGGTAGGAGAACGATAACATTTTCTTATCCATTAACAGGTCAAATATGAATAAATAATGTCTGATCAAAATGCAAATAGAGGAGCTCACAGATTATTTCACAAAGGATTTGCAAAAGAAAATTTTTAACATAATATCGGCTCCGGAAATGGAGATAGAGATTGAAAATGATGATGGTAGGATAATCGTCCCGGGCCAGAGTGTGGTGTTCATATCCAAAGAGAATTTAAAAAATCGAGAAAGTCCGATGATTCGAAACACAAATAATGAAGTTTGCAATTAATTCCAATTTTATTAATTCGAAATTTATTATAATCGAAACTTAATAGGCAGTTTTGGATTTGCCAATTTTGAAAATGCAAAACGCTATCGGGATCGGGATGAAAAATCATCTTAAAGACGTTACTGGATAAAAGTGAGACCATTCCCATATAAATTTCGAAATGAACTGTACTTGAATTCATTACTTCCAGGCCTTATTGGGTCATTACCATGATTTCTAGTTAAATGTCAACTCTATGTGACACATTTGTGAAGCCTTTTCAGGGACTGTTATTTACTCTCAGATCTGTGTTCGAGAAGACTGCTGATAGGCGACCCCATGATATCCAACACTGGAAAATAAAATATTGATGCATACAAAGTTGAAACCCAACGGAAACCCTTAATCAGTAATGAAATGATTTTATATTAACCATTAAATGAAAATTCGCATATGGGACAAAGTACGTAGAAGACAAATAGTTGTTCAGAAAGAATAGTATAACACAGGAGGTATAATTTTTTTAATTTTTGTATCGTTTAGTTTTTGATTGTAATTCAATTCAACTATGAGGTGGCACTTCAACAAGTCAAAATTTTTAGATATTAAATTTATATGACTGACTGTAGCTCTTCTGAGCTAACCAAAAGTAAAGGTATTATGTTTCAATCTTTTTGGAAGAATTATTTTTATTAATTATTTAATAACGTTCATTTACAATTTAAGATGATCAATTGAAACATACAAATTTGCAATTGGGCTCACGAAATATGCTGTGAGCCTTTGTATTATTAACGCAATTTTTTTCTTTACATAAGTAGAATCAACTTTTTGCACTGTTACAACCACGTGGACTTTGATATATTTAAGCCCTTTGAAGAGTTGATCAAAATTTAAGTATTTCAAAAATTCAAAATGAACGCATGTATTTTAAGAAGGCTTTCAATTAGAATGTATTTTTTCCATGCACCTAAAAAAATGCTTTTCCATTACTGAAATTGTGGTTGCATTCACTATTTTATCTGAAAAAGTATTGCTTGAAACAAAATGTTCTTTAGTTTAGATTACGGAAATTATCGATAAATTTTATTATCAACTTTAAATATGATAATCTAGAATGTAGCTGTTTTTAATATCTTATAAATTAATTAATCAAATAAGCCCTTTGAGAATTAATCCATAGATGATGGAGCTAACGCGATATGATTCAAAATCAAAAGTAATGATTTAATATCTTATTGATGTCAAGTTTGTGAAAGTTGAAGGTTGATGCTCAGTATGTATTGTAAAAGAGAATAATTCTATTATCGGTTGCATCGGCTCTATTATTTTACAGTTCAAATTGTATACATTTTACTTCATAGCAAAAATAAGAACACACTTCTCACATAATACGAACGGGAACATTGTAATGTTGTTGCATTCTTGTGGGTATATATCGAATGAAACACCTGCCATATGACAGTTTTAATGCGTTAACTGTGAATTTTTGTTTCTCTATTTAATTTATTTGCGTTAATTAATATCAAATATACGTTAATATTATCCAATTTAATGATAAAAAAAATAATAAAATAAAATCCGCAAATATCTCGGTTTGGATTTTATGAAAGAAAGCGTTCCATAAATCCATCTTCAATAGATCGACGACTCCTTGAACATTTAAAGAATTTGAAGAAAATGAACTTCAGCTGTTTAAGTACTAATAAACAGCAAATCTATGAGTATAAACTATAATTTTAATTTAATTTCAAACTAAAAATATACGGAATTGTTATTTTTTAAGATTCCTCTGCCATTTGTTTTGAAAATTTATTCTCTCAACAATGTTTTGCTGGCTGGTACTGCTTATTGTCGTATTTTTTGAATTTATGTATGTGGATATTGAAAAGAGGCGGACCCATGTCAAATATGATGACTTTTGAAAATATTCATGCGCCATGCGAGATTTGAGAGAAAGAGAAACCAGGCAAATAACTGTCTTTTTCGCACACATAGATTCTATTACAAATTTTGGTGTTGCATGGGCATTGAAAACAGTTATGTCTACAGAGATGATACCACATGGGTGTTGAATGGTGGCAGAAAATTATTTTATTTCGCGTATGCATTCTGATTGAATTTCCTGGTTGTCGCCAAAATTCTCATATAAAATTTAAATGAGGCGACACTGGTTTCCATGCAATGAGTGGATGGATCAAATTGGACCGCGATTCGTATCACCAGATCCGATTCAAATTATCCGACAGGAGTTCTAACATATCAAACATGACCCATTACATCACTCCAATGCCATAATATATATGAAGCTTGAATGGGACTACGTCTCTATATAAAGGCAACTGATCATGTCAATAAGAGCTCTAAGTAGGGGGACGTGAGATCAGAGAATGTACGATCAGGGTCAGGAATAATTTGTTAAACATATATTCAAATTACTGGAACATTACATAATGATTAACAATTAATGAGGGAGTTATCGGAAATGGGGAATAAAATAGCCTAACGAAAAAAAACGAAAACTGGATAACCAAATTCCCTTTAGTGTATTGTAAACCAAGCTGCGAATGCGAAGGAATATGTCACATTGACTGTTGTGGAATAATTTCAAAGGAGGAAAAATTGCCAATTTGTTGTTGGGTGATCCAGATGGTAGGATAAGCCAACTCTATTGACGTTCAGTGCACTGTGACTTACAAGTACATTTGGAGCGTATAGGAGTGACAGTTTATAATATATGCTGGGTATGTGTGATGAAGACTTCGAAACTATAGAATTCTTTCTAAATCTTTGTGCAGCTTCCGTAAGATCGAGTTTACAATATTTTATGGATGACACTATACCCGACATAGCTTCAAATCAAATCGACTTGATGGTTTAGACCAATGTATACAAATTTATTCGATATCGACATACACAAATGATAATCAGTTAATATTCTTTAGACACTCTGCTGAGCTTTGGACGTCCAGTCAATATATAACAATGATTCGCAAATAGATATGATGGTCAGTGAAGATCTCTTGCGTTAGGGTTTCAATAAACTAATCTTTCATTCATTCTAACACAAGGGATTCCAATCATTATATTCCAAAATTCTAAGAATTCGAAATAGTATTTTATTGATGCTTTCGACACTAGGTCTTCTAAACAGCGGTAAGCTCTTTTATCAAAACTATTAGAATAATATTGATGTGATCAATATTAGAAATGAATAAATTCAGGATCACATTTATCATATTTTTAGTCACTTTAACTGTAGAAGATTAATTTTATGAAGATTTCTTTAAGAAAATTTTCAAAATATGACAAATTTTTTCTTTATTAATTTACAATCAAAGTACAAAGCTCTACTGGATTCAGAGCGGTTAAGTTTTGCATTGAAATAACAGCAGACCGAGTTTTACCGCACAAACTCAGGATCTCTTCGTTGCGACTATAGTTGAAAAACCAATAAAATTCCCGAATTCTTGCACGTTACCAATTTTCCTAACCATATTTTATAAAATCAGCATTTTCCAGATATAGTTTATTTATTGTTAATTTAAACATATGATTGACTCATAATCAAAAAAGAGACTTTGCAGTTACAGTTCCGTTTTTTTCCGTAGCCACTAAAATCTTAAACGGGAGAGATTTAATTAGAGATTCTTAGTACATGAAATTGTATAATTAAGGCAAACATATGTACGTAGGAAGAGTGTATTTCGCATATATTTAACTTCACATACATATTGAAATTTCTTTATTGAATATTATTACAAAATTTAGTTCGACTATCCTCATTTACTTGGCTTTACTGTAGTATTTGTAAGAGATTATGCAGTGCGTTAAATATATGGGGTGTGTTTTAAATTTAGCCCATCTTTGTTGTACACTATAATTGTCTTTCTCTAACAGCCGATTGAAGCGTTAGACTCGTATTGTGTAGCATTTGGCGGTGGTGTATACGATCAGATATTAATGGCAGTGACAGGAAGAAGACATGCAGCCATGACTTCTCCAGTATTTATACTCATGAGCTCTAAAGCAAATAACTGATGGAGAAACTGTGTGTGAGAGTGGGCTGGCCCAAGTGCGCACACGTTTGACTACATGGCGAGTTCAGCTACCTAAATACGTTGTACAACGTCTGTTTGCTCAAGCAGACGGACGTACGGTGGATGGAAGAATGGATAGACAGATGAATGGATGGATGGATGGATGAAAAGATGAACGTTGAAATGCTTGTTGTGTTATCGAAAACCAGTAAATCAAGTTTGAAAATGAACAACAATAGCAACAGCAACAAAAACCATAAAACAAAAAGAAAAAATTGAAGGAATGAACCAACAAACGTACAGACGTTTTGAAAACAGCAGTGGTTGTTGTTATTAATTTTTTTTATACATTTTTTCTTCGTTTTTTTTTCTTTTCTTATTTCGTATTGCAGTGTGACTATAAACAGTAAACGAATGGGCAAAAGAATGAATGAGCGAGCGAGTCAGGGAGAGACATACAAACAAAAAGCAAACCAAAGCAAAAAAAATAGATGGATTGAGTATCTTTACGAATGCGTACGAGGCGAACAGGTTCGCTTGCAAACGTTTTTCTGACGCTTTTGCACAACAAAAGAACGTCTTGTCACGAACGGTACGGACGGATTGTTTTTGTGAACTTTTTGTAACGATAACGTCTTACTGGCTTTGCATTGTTGTAACGTCGCTGGATGTAAGAGTGCAAAAGCTTTAAATACATTCTAGGCCAAGTTTATTGAATTTTCTTCTCCTAAAGACGCGGAACGTTTCAAGTGCAAACGAAAACAAAAAAAAAATGATTTTTATCTTTGACGATGATGCAAAACAATTTCAAAACAAAGAGTTTAGAATAGATTAATAAATAGAAAATATTTTATAATAATTATTATAACAGAATAACAACAAATAGTGAAAATACCAAAATAATAACCACAAAATACCTCATGTCGTGCTAGTGTTTAATTAAAAAAAAAATAAATAAATTGAAATACAATAAGAAAAAAATAAAAATAAATAAAAATAAAAGTGCTTAATAAAGTTTCTTAATTCAAGGTTATTTTAATTTACAAAAAAAAGAAAAGATTGAAAAAATAAAATTGAAAAAAGAAAAATCTATTATTATTGTTAATATTGAAAAGCAAGAAAAAAAATTAAATAAAATATAACAAAATAAAATAAAGTAATAATAATAATAACAAAAGAAAAAAAAAGAATCTGTGAAATAAAGAATTGAAATCAAAAGTGTTTGTTCAATTCATTTGAAATTAATTTGGAATATTACGCGTAACTTGCACAAATATGAGCTCATTTCTAATGGGTTACCATCCCCATGCACCCCATCATGTTCAGAATTCAATGGGAATGAATAATGGATTGGATCCGAAATTTCCACCTGTTGCCGATGATTACCATCAGTACAACAGCCATTATTCAATGACTGCTTCAACGGGTCACATGGTGCCTGGCGGAAGTAGTGGTGTCGTTGGTATGCCTGCTCATCCTCATGCCACTCATCCCGCCGATATGGTCAGTGATTATATGGCAGCGGCAGCTCATCATCATACTGCAACCAGTCACCACCATTCTCATAGTCATACGAATAGTGCCCTTTCGGGACATCATCAAACGTCCAATTATACCAATTATGCCTCCACTACGCCTACCCATCATCATCATCACACTCATCATCAAAATCTGGGTTATTACAATCATCATGCCGCTGCGGCGGCAGCAGCCGTCGCTGTCCACCATACCCCAGATTACCTCTCAACGGGTTCAGGCTTACACAACGATCCGTCGGCGACTGCACTTGGTACAACAAGTACTTATGCACCAGCGTTGACATCTCCCAATGCCGGTGTTAATGCCATTGCCACCAATGGCTACTACAGTGGTTATTACGGTACAAATGGAAGCGTGGGTAGTACTCACTCACAAGGTCACTCACCTCACTCCCAAATGATGGATATGCCATTGCAATGTTCCTCAACCGAACCACCAACGAACACTGCATTGGGTTTGCAAGAATTAGGTAAGATTTCAACCCATTTACTGAATTTCACTTTTGCCTTTAGTAATCAGCTATGTTATCACTTTTTGACTTTAATTAGAATTATCACACAATTGCAATTCAATTCAATTTCTTAAATTTTTCATTTGTTTGAAAAAGTAATTAAAAATAGTAATGGAAACGGATTAACCATTTAGAAGCAATTTCACTACACATCCAAATGAAACAGTCAATAGAAAACAGCAATCTGTAAAAAAGTTAATAAATTCTCGTAGCCATTTATGTTAAAATCCCTGAATTAGTTGTTGATATTGCGGAAATTGGTAGATTTTATGAACAGAGGTAACGGCCTTTACAGATTTAACATTTCAGTTGTTTTATTAATCCAACGCGTGGCATTAATTGTGGCTTATCTGGGTCATCGTTTCTCAGTGTTTCGTTTTAGCAGATATTGTTATAAATCTGAGTTTCATGTTATTTTTAAAGTATTTTTGAAGTATTTTAAGCTGTGTTAGGTTTTGAACTGAAAAGAGCATTTTTAATTACGTCAGTATTCCATAGCGAAAGTGGCTTGAACTTCTGAACCAAAAGTTACTGAAGATAGGACACATATCAGCTGATAGTAGAGAAATTTTGTTTATTTTTCCTCCCAACAATTGATTATTGATTGAGAAACAAAAAGGACTTTTTCGGCGACTTCCCCTCAGTAGATTTCTGCCAAAACTCTGAGAGTAAAATAAAAATTGCCATGAAAAGTTTCTCAATAAATAAAAATCTGTCGTTCGAAGTCGACTTTAAACTGTATAAAATTAACACACACAACATAAGTGGTGTGAGAAACTATGACATTGTACAATGGGTCAATTCGACCTCCGGCTACTGTACTTGTCTTAATTGACAAGTAGACGTCCTCTAACCTAACCTAACCTAACGACACAATGTAAATTGTACATTTAGGGCCATTTTTTGATTGCGAGATTAACGATTAAGTTAACTTTAATCTTCGTATTAAGTTTTTGAGTTTACTTAATATTACGTTTAATTAGGTTGGTGGTTTAAACTTAAGATTAACTATTAAGGGCCATTTGTGAGTGGGAGTTTAAACTCAAGTTTAAGTTAATCTCCAGTTAATCTTCGTTTTCAGTTTTTGAGTTTACTTAATATTACGTTTAACCTTACGGTATCGATTAACGTTGGTGGTTTAAAATTAAGATTAACTATTAAATGTAGTTGACAAATATTATTAAAAAAAAGCTTTTAAGTGAGAGAGAGCCCAATAAGACTGAATTATGAATTATATATATAACACAAATTGACAATAGACAGACAGTCTTAATTTATTTATTATTTTTCAAAAATAATTTTTTGTTCTATACAAAAGCAAATTGTTGTGAAACACGTTGCAATTTTTGCTTATAACTGTGGCAGCTCTACAAGGTTTAAACTCCCACTCAAAAAATGCAAATTCAATTAACGTAAGATTAAATTCAACTGAAGATGAACTTCAACTTGAGTTTAATCTCGCACTCGAAAAATTGCCCTTAGTTGAGTACAACTCAAAAAATTGTTTTTTTTTTTATTGATTTTCACCAAAAATTTATTAATTACATACTCAAATATTTATGAACTGATGTTCAAAACTCAAGGTTTCTTGTAGGCTTTTTATGTAGAATATCGTTCAGAATTCAATTTCTCCATTCGTATATGGAACTTTATTCAGAATACCTAAGTGAAGAATTCCATTATGAGAAGACTTCTATTGAAAAGCGCTGCCATGGAAAAGAAAAAGAAACACAAATATTAGTCGACTTTTGCTAGTTGCTCAACTGCAAAATTTGAAAATTTTCCGATAAACAACCAAAGATCTAGCAAACATTTTAAACATTATTAATGTGAAAGTTCATTCAACAACATATACAGTGGACAGCAAAAGTCTTAGTACGGCAATATATTTTAACAATTACATGAATTTTAGCCAAAAGTTTGTATAAAAATTTATAGTTGACATATTTATTTCATTAATTTATTTCTGTTTTATTATAAAACAAACAATTTTTTAATGTTTTTTCATAAAACATGAGGAAAATAAGGAAAAATTTCAGATGACTGTATAGGTACCCCCAAGGAAAACCCTGATTAAATTTAAAATTCAAAGGCCTAATATAGGAAAATGTTATCCATTGTATTTAGTAGAATATCCTTTAAGGTCAGGCACTCAATTTAACCCATTTGGATTTGAATATACAAGTTTTGTTTAGTGTTTTCTGGTGGCACCATGAGCAAGTTTTTCGGTTGACTTTTTTCTGAGGTTTAGCGATTACTCACTTGAAGTCATATCGGGACTTTGCGTAAGAGTATTAAACCTGTGGGAACTTTTTTTTGTCAAAATATATTGCCGTACTAAGACTTTTCCTGTCCACTGTATATGTATATAAAAAGGATTGATTATACAAATATTATATTCCTTAAAAAGTCCCAAAGTCGCTGTAGTGTAGTAGGCAGTGTGTCGGCTTATTAGACGTAAGGCCACGGTTCAAACCCCAGGTCAAAAATCTGTCGTCCGGAGTTGACTTTAAACTGTAGGTCCCATCACTCATGTATAAAAATTAATACACAACATAAGTGATGTAAGAAACAAGGTCCATAATCCTGACTGAAGGGTTGTAATGACCAATTATGTATGTACATATATTCCTTAAATAACAACTACGGCATTTTTTGTCAATCTCTCCACAAGAGAATGCACTTTAATAATATTAGCACTTATTCCATATTCTTTATTTTTAAATTATTAAAAATATAAAAATCAAAACTCATAACTTGTAAATATGAAAGAAATGCTTACGTATGTAAAGGTTTAAAGGTTTATCTGTCTACTTTCCCAAAAAAAATTGAATTTTGAAAATCGGTTTAAAAATATTTGAGTCATCAATAAGTGTGTTTGAAAAGTGTAAAAAACAGATTTTTTTATAATACAAGTTTGCCAGGTTCGAGGAATATAAAGCAATATTTTTGAGTTCTAATCAACTAATAAATGTACAGTTTAGTGTATTTAATTTTCTGTTTTTTTTGACGCGTACTGTAATTTGTAAATAATTAAATGTTAACTTGTTTGGAATAAAAATTACAACAAATTGTGTACAATTATTATACAGTCGTTAAACAAAAGAGGAGATAATTTGATTACTAATATTATGGAACAGATGTATTTAAATATCAAGTGTTGGAGAGCGTAGTTATGGCTTGTATTTTTTTTATTAAGTTAAAGGCTCTTTGTCTGACTACTTGAGAACAATTTAAAAATTGTTAAAAATAATTGTTACATCGTCTTTAGGTATATGTCGGCATCAACGATGCAGCCATTAAGTAAATTCATAATAATTTTATTAAAATTTCTGCCTCTGAATAAACAACTAAGCGAAGAACACGTGGTATGTGTTAATGAAAAGACTGCGTTAAGTTTTAGCCTTCAACGATAGAACTATTTTTATTTTGCTATGCTACAAATTTTGGTTATCCACCTTCACTGCGTTGTTTGTTGGCACATCAATGTAATGTTTTCAAACAAACAGTATTTAAACATCAATGTATGTTGGTGGATTGTAATTCTATAGCGAAATATGAATGCGACCCTATTGGCTTCGAAGTCAATTTCTACATATTTTTTAATGGAGGCTTTAATCGACATAATTCTGTAGATTAGTCGCCCCATGTTGGTATGTGGTATTCAGATTTCAAACACGTATCAAATAAAGCTCGTTAATAAGTTTTTGTCAAATGCTGGATTCAAAATTTTTTTAGACATGGATAAGGTTAGATACAACAAGTAAAAAAAAGAGGATTTGTTTGGGATTAAATTGATCGAACACTAGAAACATTAATCAAATTTAGATCATTTTGAGTTCCGAAGATCCCATAGTTTTAATAAAGAAAAGCGAATTTCGCTTCAATTACCTCAATCACTCTAAATCGTGTGGTTGACCTAGCATAGGCCAAATTATACAGTAAGTTTTTATACAGATACCTGTGTCTAAGTAAGCTCATATTAGTCAAAGCAGATCATCTTTTGTGATTATAAAAACGCCACATCTATTCACCCAGTTTTTCACCATTATTGTCCTATCGTTCGTGCACAGCTATTTACTTCAGTTTTAAGTAAACAAAACAGTCAATTAACAAATGGGCTTCCCTTATTGTATACATGACTAGCCACGTTTACATTGTGGTGTAACGGGTTTTTTTTTTAGAAATGAACAACATCTTGTAATTAGAATGGAACGTATATTATATATTATGTCACAATATCAAAAATATTTGAAAATTTCAAATACCAGCTAGTTTGTAAGCAATACTTTACTTTCTTTATTTATTTTAGTCTTTTAGACGACAAAAATATTGAAGAAGAAGCAATTAGAAATTCTGACGGCAATACAAGAAGAAATGACAAGATACGTGCCATGTTTAGTCGGGTAAAAAAAGATTTCAGAATCAGAAATCATAAATATTTCCATCCCCGAAAACAACAACATGTTATTTAATTAAAAGCAGTTTGTGGTACAAATAAAAATTATTTGTAAACTGGCACTCTGAATACTTGTTCAATCATTCACTGGAGATAGCGCGTACCCGCTTATATAAATAATTTTTGTTAAATTTATTACAAGAAAATAGTGTCACTCATGCCAAAAATGAAAGAAATCTCTACAAGATTTATTTTTCTAAATATCGAAAAGAAATTTTTAAAGGAAAATTTCAACAGCTTCAATAAACTTAAATTAACACTGAATTCTGATCAAAATAAAGTCGAACTATTTCACGAAAAAAATGTTCAGATATGGTGAAAGAGGACAATTTCGAACATGTTAATGGAGAAAATAAGAATTCTAAAATACTTTATAAAATTATAAAAGATAGAAAATGTGACTTCATTATCTTCACATCATTCAAAAATTAGTTTAAGGCCATTATTACAACTTGCCATTAACTAAAGCGAGGATTTCAACGGGCAGATAAATTGTTTTTCCTTATTATGAGTACCCAATAGGATAGAAGTGATCGTTGAGCTAAAGGGAGGATCATTCTACCGGTAATTTTTAAAGTTGAGTTTATGTTTGAACTTGCCATATTATATATTATTTTCAATATTGTATCTTCAAATATAAACAAAATGAGCAAATACATAAAAAAACGAAGCTCGTCGGTGTCCCTGCGTTTAAAAAAACTTGTTTAATTGAGCAGTGTTATCGACATTGCTCCGGCACTGCCATATTTTTGAAAAAGTTAACTTTATTTTATCATTAGGTTGTAATAACAAAAATAAGTTAAAGGTGACTTTAAAGTTCACTTTAGCTAAAGTTACCTTTAACTAAAACCAACTTTAACGGGAAATTGTAATAATAGCCCTTAGAAATGATTTTATTTATTTTGAATACTTGAGACTGCTGATATAATCATGCAGAAAACAAAAAATACAAACTTTTGTGATAATAAACAACTAATTACACCAACAATTTTACATTTAACAGCTATTTTATTCTTGTCTCTTAAAGTGAATCATTTACTCTATTCACTGATTCTAAGCGCAAAGCCTAAAAATTGGGGTGAACCTATAATTTGAAAAGTACTTTATTTACATTAAAAGTAGAAAATAATAAATAATTAGATTTTCAGCATCTGTTTAGTATTCACCCATGTAGTTCGAAGAAAATATTTGTTCAAACAACATTTTTTATATGTGCTTTCATAGCTCTCTTCTTAAAAGAGAGAGAGAATTTTTTTAACGAATAGCAGCCAGTTCGATTTGATGGAATTTTTTGGAATATTTTGTCCGCACGAACTTCAACAGTTGATTATACACATTTTACATACAAAGTTAAATTAATTTGTTCATAAAGGTTAGGTTAGTTTAACGGGTAGTATGGGGTGGCCCATAGATCCCAATTTGTCAGCTAGTGTGAACCACCACGAGCTTCGAATGAAACCGGCCAGTTCCCTTAGTGGCACGTTCACCACCCTGCTCAGATCTTCAAACGTTCTATCACCCAAAAACCGAAAGAGTCTGGCTTGAAATACATGACATTAACGTAAAAACGGTTGTACCAGTTCCGTTTCTTCCACATCACGGCAGCTTCTGCAGTAATCCTGGTGTTGCACACCGAACTTATCAGCCAAATTGCCAACAGCGCAGTGTCCCATAAAAATTTCTGTTAGAGTGTGATGTTCTCACTGTCCTCTGCTGAACACAGTAGTTTAGAAATTCGACAGCAGGTTGTTCATATAAATCTTGTGAAAATTTAAATTTACTCTACAAGCTTTGATTTTCCGAAAATTTTTTAATCGTGCTGCAGAGAACTATCAGTAAAAATAATTCGAATCCAACTTTAGTTCCTACACTGTTGGTCTGGACATCGTCCCCAGTTCCCTTATTTTTTCATGCTACAATTGATTTATTTTAAAGTCATTCTTTTAATTTTTCATTTCGTTTTGTATAAGCTCTTAAAGCTCTCACTAGTCGAATGTTAAGTATGACATTAACTTCATAAAATGTGGTAAACATTTTTAATAATGTGCTTGAAATAAATGCAAATGATTTGCAGGCCTCTGTAATTTGTAATCTCTTGTTTTTCACGAATGTTCCTAATTCCATTTCTCTTCATTTCATTTGAAAAAAAAAAACCCTAAAAAAAACCTGGTCAGTTGGGTTCTGCAAATAATTTTTGAGTACGTTTAGTATTTCACTTTCCTACATATGTATGTAAGCTATAAACTACGACTTTTAAAACTTAAAAAAATAATAAACGATCAAAAACAAAGCACAGAAAACAATGCATTAAATTGAGGACTATATTAGGGACAAAACAAAGGTCAAATAACAAAGACCATAAAATAAATGCATTATAAGTAGAATAAAGGGTGTGACGTTTAAACATAGTTATATTGCATACCGATACTTTGATCATTGTTGTCGTAGTTGATAAAGCATTGTTGTCAATAAAATATTTTAAATAAATAAAGGATTTGTTTAAATAGGAACGCAACAACGGTTAAATGCAATCCTCAAAATATTATGGCTCATGGCGACACATCACATTTAATTGGTCAAATTTACATATTTGTTGGTAATATTTGTTTGGCTTAGCACAACGGCACATAAAATTTGTGCCTTTAAACTCTATTGTATAGTTGTTATGAAGAGAAAGAGAACAATTGATATATGCAACACAGGTAGTTCAAATCAAAAGTATATTAATATTCTTCAAACTCACCTCGACCTACACATAGTATTTTTTAACAACACAATAACAGAAAAAGGTGAATTTTAAGGCATATTTGATGTGTTGCCGGGCAACTTTAAATATATTTCCCTTTCGCTGCTAGTGATTACACACTTTGATGTACTTATAAATCAGCTTTACTCTTACTCCGTTGCTTATCGATAGTTCTATTCAGAATAACAAGATATCAAGAGTTTGTAAACTGTGAACATGTTAAAGAAGGAAAAAACATTTAGGGCCGTTTTTACAACTTGTCGTTAACTAAAGGCAGGATTTTAACGGGCAGATAACTTGATTTTCATTATTATGAGTACACGATAAGATAAAAGTGAGCATTAAACTAAAGGGACGATCATCCTACCTTTAACTTTTAAAGTTCACTTTATCTTTAAACTTGCCATATTATCTAGTTTATTTTCAATATTGCAACTTCAAATATAAATATAAAAAATAAACGTTAATATATTAATAGATTTTCAAATCAAAAGGGATGTTGGCGTATTCATTATATACACTGGCGAGCAAAGATGGATACATAATATTAAAAAAAATATAAACTTTATATTTGTACTTTATTTATTAAAATAAAAAAAAAACAATCCATATGTTAAACATTTATTTAGACTATCCTCTAATTAAAACAAAAACTTTTCAGTAATATTACTGCCTTTTAAATATAAAATACAGCTTAAATATTATTTAGTAGCATTTATCCAATTTTGCTCGTTTCGTTTCAAATGAAAAATTCAGTATTTTGTCCATAATTCTTTATTCTTTATTACTGATTTAATGCGTTTTGGTAAGCTTTCTACCAGTTTTTTGATGTTTTCGCTGTTTATACTTTGCACTCTGCCTAAATTCTTAGCCATAATTCGTTAAGGTTATTTGGAGCCAATTTTTGTTTTACAATTGCCCACAAATTCTCGATCGGATTTAAATCCTGACTTTGTGCTGGCCATTTCAACGTCTGAAATTTTTTATTTACAATTTCTTACTTTCTGCAATAAATACAAAAAATATTGGGTTTAAAATATTTTGTTAATATTATGTATCCATTTTTGCTCGCCAGTGTATATTTGAAAACAAAAAAATAATAAAAGGTAAAATCTCAGTACACAAATTTTATAAACAAAATTAATAAACATAACAAATAAGAAGGCACGTCGTTGCCACTGCGTTTTTAAAGCACTTGTTTAATTGAGCAGTTTTATCGACATTGCTTTGATACTGCCACATTTTTGAAAAAGTTAATTTTGTTTTATCTGTAGGGTTGTAATAACGAAAAGAAGTTAAAGGTGACTTTAAAGTTTACTTTAGCTAGAATTTAACGGCAAGTTGTAATAATGGCCCTTAATCAATAAATCGGATGATAGCGATGTTGCCAGGAGTAAAGGAATATAAAAAGAGCAAAATATATTGGTATCGAAGATCGAAATTTCGATATCATTTATCACTTGAAGGGGATTGTCATTTAAATAAATAAAGTATTTAAAGAAATAAATAAGAATTCTAAATAAATATTATTTCTCATTTTCTTTTATTTCAATTCCAATGTAATATTATTATACAATTAATTTACAATTGGGTAGTAAGCGATTAATTATTAACTTACTGAATTTATCGTTAAGTTATATTTTAATTCAATGCTTTAAAATATTCAGGAAATAGTTTTGGAAGTTATACTTACAAAATCTTAAAAATAGTTTGTCAGTATTTTTTTTATCAAAATCGTATGGTAAACGCTGATAGAGGAAATTCATTACAAAATAAATCTTTCTTTCTACAGATACGTAGTATATAAATATGCACTATTCGATGACTGATTGAACCGTTTGTAAATCATTATATCTCGATAATTTATTTATTAATTACAATACACACATAATTGCTAATTACAATCTTTTAGTCAGGATTACGACCCAGTGTGTGTGTTAATTTTACACATGAGGAGGGACCTACAGTTTAAAGTCGATTTCGAACAATAGATTTTTCGAGAAACCATTATATGGTAATTTTTTATTTACAAATAAGTCGCCAAAGAAATATTTTTTCGTATTTCGTTTTGATGTCTGACCTGGGGTTTAAATTGTGTCTTCACGTCTAACAAGCCAACACACTATGGCGATTTCGAATTAGAATACAATTATAAATTAGTAAAGTAGCTTAGACTTTTGATGCACCGTATAGAGTATCGACCAGAGTGTCTGGTGGGAATCAAGCTCACGAACTTCACCACAAGACTACTAGGTCAAAGGAATACTAGGGCAGACAATCTCGATAAATTAAGAGATTATAAAATTGCCCTCCTCTTAGTGTCTTCGGAAATATATTCCTTTTTATTTTGTTATTGATTTATTTATTTATTAATTAGAATACAATTACAAATTATATACGAGCTGAGTAACTTCGACCATATGCTCGGTGTAGTGTAACAGACCAGAGTTTCTGGTGGGAATCGAACCCACGACCCTCACGCTAATAGTCTAGCACACTACCCACTAGACTACCAGGGCACTAATTCGGAAATATAATTTAAGCGATAAGAATTGAATTCAAGCACTTTTTATTAATTTTCATTAAATTAAACATTGGATTGCATTCGCATTATTTTTAATTTTATTAATATTTTATTTGCAGGCTTAAAACTGGAGAAAAGAATCGAAGAAGCAGTACCTGCAGGTCAACAACTGCAAGAACTGGGAATGAGGCTGCGTTGTGACGATGAAGGTTCTGACAATGTTAGTTACATACAACAATTTTGTTAAAAACTTTAATATTCATTTTTATAAATTCTTCTAAATTATATTCAGGATGACATGTTGGAAGAAGATCGTTTAATGTTAGATCGGTCACCAGATGAATTGGGATCTACTGGCTTAGATGATGATATGCTCGATACCGATACGGATGACGATTTGATGGCAGAAACAACAGATGGCGAAAGAATTATATATCCGTGGATGAAGAAAATTCATGTGGCTGGTGTCGGTAAGTAATTAAAAATAATGTTCATCTGAAGATGAATACCAATATGTGTTAATAATATGTAGTAAAATTAACATGTACAATAGAAAAAAGAAAACTATTATATCAACAAGAAATGGGAAACATATCTCAAGTATTTTCGAAACAATAATTGAAAAATAAAACTAACATACTCGTATAGTATATGTATGTCTATTAAGTAAACAATCAAACAATAAAAAACAATTTATTTTTTAATCTTGTCATACATTATGCCTCTATTAAGAAAACAATCAAACAACTTCATTGAACGAAGAAGGACAAAAAAAAATGCCTAATTTAACAAAGACTAATTATGACAATATTTATCACCTTTTGAATACTGCCAGTACTTTAAAGGAATTCCCGACGGTATTCACATTGGATTTGTTCAATTGCGTTTACTACGAGCGATAATTGTTGGTAGCAATCAGAGTTTGACACACCGTATAATAAGTACAAGCATAACAACGACAACGACAGAAGGCATTTGACAAATGCGGACCACACGACATTTGATACAACAAAAAAAATATAAACCCATTCAAAAAAAAATTGAAACGTTTTTAGAATGTGGTCTTCCAATAAATCTTTTACAATAACTCCTATATAACAAGGAGAACATGTTAAAGGCATATACATACAATAATCTTTATCTTCATAATCAGTCTTGCATTCACTTTACTTCACTTCACTTCATTTGGTGGTTTGTGTAAGCATCTGATGATCCACCCGGTGTAGATTGTTTATGTTCGCTCGCTGGGAGCAATGTGCCGTGTGTGAGTGAGTGCGCGCCTATGATAAATGTCACAACATTAACATCAAATGACATGGCTCATTCGTCACTCGACGGTCGGTTTCATCAATGCGTGTCATTAAATTTTGAAATGAAACGTAGAAGATTTTCTTGTTTACACAGGCATTGATTTTAATCCAAAGAGGAGAGTGTGAGGGAATACCTAACTACCTCTTACTTCTGATATTTAAATACTCATTATCATCTCTAAAATCCATAGAAATTTACATTGACAACTTTTCATTTCAGTTTTGGTTTTGGTTTTATGTTTTACAGAATGCGCCAAACATTGGCACGTGATAAAATACTCTTTGAGAAATATGCATCATTTAAGAAGAAGAAATATTCATCAAATAAAAGAGAACATTTCTAAAATCTTAAGTTTTCGATTTCTCATTTGATGTGCTTTTTATTTAAGTTTAGTTTAATGCATTTACCAAACTTTTTCCGAACAAACTTATAACATTGAATTGTTTAATTTTATTTGAATTTTTTTTATTTTGATGTATTATAATACTCTAACAAAGTGTAAAGTTCAGTTCTGTTTCGTGTTGAATTATATTTTCGGTTTAAAACACAAAATTTTATTTCCAATGGTAGGGTATTATTGTGATAAAGTCTTGACTAAACACTAACAAAATGAAAAAGAATTAATAAATTCAAGGCAACATGGTTAAATTATATTTTTACAAATTAGTTGTGTTCACATTCATCGAATGAAGTGAATTCCAGTGGCCCACAACTGAAAATTTACGTGGCACACATCTGACTGTTCATCTGTTATACTGTTCAAAGCAGCATGACACTTGCTTGTAAAATGAAGCCCAGCACTGCAGACCACATACAAGTGTTTAAAAAGTGAATAATTTTAATGATGTATTGGACACCAATTTGTATAAAACTTGAAAGAGATAGAGAGGGAGAGAGAGAGAGAGAAAGAGAGGCAGAGTATGGAAACTGCATGTAAATATTAAATATGCCCAGTGGGAATTTACAGAAGAAATATTTGAAATATTTTCTTGAAAATATTATTCAGCGTTGCTAATTGAATATTCCCATAGGATTTATAGATGATGTATAAATCAATCATACGATTATAATTATTTAAATAAAATCTATTTTTATAATAAAATAGCAACGTATGGCGCGAATTCATTGAAAGAGATTTAACAAAAATACAATTTTACTGAGTGTTTTAGCGAGTAGCTAGTAGTCATTGTAAATGTTTTAAAAGACTTTAACTGAGTAATTTGAAACCAATTAATCAAATGCGAGTTGTTGTTGTTTCATTTCATTTGCTTTAACTTGCTTGTTTGCCTCGACCAACAGAATCATTAAGTTCATTGTACGTAAAGTTCAGTTATAAATATTTTACGTTAAAGATAGTAAATTTAGTAGGCACGTCCAATGTACAATTAGTTGACTCCTTGTCTGTTTATTTGGTTTACTTACTGGGTGTCGATTAAGTCTCATATTTTCAGTCACCTTAATGGACTTTTATACAAACAAACTCATCACTTGTATTATATTTAAATTGCATTCCAAATAAAGCTTTCGTTTACTAACGTTCAGACACATCCTGCCATAAATACGAAATTATATGGTTTTCTTATAAATGGGTTTTCATTAAGACAACATTTTGGAATAGCCACACACACAGTGATCATTTATCCCCTGCCAACATTTGATTACAGTAATTATTGCTTTAGCATTTATGTATATACCTTTGGTGTTGGAATAAAAGTTGGCTTTTAAGTGATTATAACACGGGAGGCAGTGTGTCATTGAATAATTGCATGTTAAACAAAATCCGTTCCTCACCCGGAGTAACGTTAATGTTGAAATGCTACCGTAAGAGTTTTGTTCAGAAATATCATTTGGTGTAATTGCTATTGCTTACAAGTCCCTGATGCAAAGTAGCCACGCTCTTATTAGTCCATTTACAATTTTAGTTACATTAAGGGCCATTATTACAACTTCCCGTTAAAGTTGATTTTAGTTAAAGGTAACTTTAGCTAAAGTGAACTTTAAAGTCACCTTTAACTTCTTTTCATTATTACAACCTACAGATAAAATAAAGTTAACTTTTTCCAAAATATGGCAGTGCCGGAGCAATTTCGATAACACTGCTCAATTAAAAAAGTTTTTTTTTAAACGCCGTGGCAACGACGGTCTTCTTTTTTTCTGTTGTATTTGCGCATTTTGTTTATATTTGAAGTTGCCGTATTGAAAATAATATATAATATGGAAAGTTCTAACATAAACTTAACTTTAAAAGTTAAAGATAGGATTTTTATAATTACATTTTTACATTTTATAATTTAATCTTTACAAACTTTCTTCACAGTATTTAAGTAGCAAATGAAGAATAAATATGCAAGCAGATGTACTAACGCATACATATACAGTCACACAGATAATTATACGTACCCCCCTAAAATCGTTTTTTAAAAAGTAATGAACTTATAATCTAAAATTTCTTTACATTAGCGTCTGTAACGACACATTTACTTAAATAAAGAAAAATGATTCCCAAAATCTATGAATTTGTGCCTACAGTTTGCTTAAAACCAATATGGCACCACAGAAAATTATACGTACGACGTATATTTCGTATAAAATTTCCCCAAGGGTAGCCCTGTATATAAAAGGTATTGTGGATAAAAATCCTAGCACTACAGCCGTAGAAATACGAAATACCTCGGAAAGTGATTACAATGTTATTGTGCATTCCGAAACAGTTCGAAGTGTTTTGAGAAAGAACGGTTTCCGCAGCCGAGTGCCGAGAAAAGTCACGATTGGAATTTGCCCAATAATATATGGACAAGTCAACTGAGTTTTGGGCGATTGTAATATTTAGTGATGAGAACAAATATAATTTGTTCGGCTGTGACGGAAAACAAAAAATTTGGCGCAAAAATCAGTTGACTTTTCCATATATTATCATTTAAAAGAAATGATTTTTAGGGGGGTACGTATAATTATCTGTGTGACTGTATATATGTACACCTAAGACGGGGATTCCCGCAACTAATAAACACAGAATTTTAACGTTCAAATTAAAAAAAAATCTGTTCAAATTATAGGGCTTTTTACATTTGTTCATCTTTTAGAGTAGTCAATGAAGCAAAAAACATATTCACATTAAGCTGTGTTCATATAATGCGGTGTTCACATTAGCGCGCGTGCACTGTATTATTGTAAGACCATATTCAAAGACTAAAATTGTCAGAATACTTTTGCTAGTGTTATCTTTCGATTGCCGTATTTAAATTCTACATAAAGTAGGATTAAATTAAACATTTTCAAAAAATAAAAGAACTGACTGAGACAATCTTCATTTTTATTAGTGGCATCTACTATGGCAGTTTCCGAGAGTATTTTAACTTTTGAATAAAATATCCTTAAGTTGCACATTTTTCATTGTATAAATTAGTCAAAATTTGTAAAAAATACTCGCGTATTTCATAACGACTGCAAATGAAATTGAAATTACAAAAAAAAAAAATATAATCTGAAGAGACAAAATATAATTTAACAGTACGGAATGAACTTTACCTACGAACTCATTGTTATTTCGGATTAAAGACTTTAAAAGCAAATGTATTAAATTAAATTTGTTTTTACATTAAAATAGCAAAAAAATATTATTTTAAGACATTCGAAATAAATGTTCATATTATTATGAAAGTTCTTTTTACAATATTAGATCGTAAGTGCATTTAGTTTGCTTTATGGGTGAACAACTTTTGGTAGCAGTTTGACATTCGTAATACGTTATTCTAAAATTTATATTACTCGTACAATATGTGTACATTTATGTGCTAACGTATGCAGTTATGTGGCATCACCTGAGATTTACGTCAAATTCTAACATTTTGTAACACAACATTGTCTTGGCTGTTGCGTTAAACATGATGTTTACAATGTACTCTGTGATATGGTGGATTTGTAATAAAATGCACAAGAAAAAAAACAATTCCAAGTAAATATTCGAATTTAAAGTAATTTAAAGAATAAAATATGTTGTTTAGAGTTGTAATTGTAGCCTTGTAAATCGTACAAATTCAATGGCAAATACCCCCCCTAAAAGTGGATTTGAGAATATCAAAGGCAAGGCCTTCATAACAAAAATTTTAGCAATATTTGATGACTTGCAATAATTTTCATCAATTGCTAAGAAATGAACGTAAAATACATTGACAGCAACAGTAACAGTAACAGCAACAGCATCAACAACAATATGAGCACAATAAACAACAAAATCATACTGATGCAGCAAAAAGGAAAAAAAGAGAATGAAAGAGAATAAAAATAAATAAAATGAACAAAAGTTGTATTGATTTTTTTCGTTAAAATGTGTACACATACGAGTATATGGTGGGTTGTATTTGATATGTTGTATTTATGCCATGTAATGTATACATCGTCTACGTGTGTATGCTGCATGTAGTTTTCAGTTTAGCAGAGACAACAAAGAAACAGACGAACAACTGAAAATGAACACAACTTTGGCAAAAAGTCTGCAACTCACAACTGTCGACAATGACTTGTTGAAAATTAAGAAGTTTGCGTTTTATGACAGATGAGCCATGTTTCATGAGTCTCAGACTCAAATTTCAGGCGATACAAATGTTGATGTTTTTTTTAGAAAATAAGGTTTTTGCTAAACACCGAAAACAAACAATTAAAGAGAAAATAAATTCCAGTATTTAAAGCATTTAATTCACAAAGTAAGCCACTTTATATGGAACACATGCAAATAAATTTGGTTAAATCTTTCGATTCTAATATTGCTTGTAGAAAATTTCGATTATTTCACATGTTGTGATTAGTTAAATGGGTTGAAATTTATTTATTCGAAAATAATTCAATTACTATTTGCTGTACTAAGGTAGATAAAAATATTTTATAATAAATTATTTTATTTTAGTTCTACTTACTACAGATTTTGAACTTTAAAGTATTCAGCCTAGATTTATTATTTTCTAAATGAATTTTTCATAAATAATTTTTGATGGTGTAACATTGCATATAAATAGTGCCTCACAAACTACAGACATTTTTGGTGATGAATAATATTGAGAATAATCTGTTGGCTTATTAGACGAAAGGCCACGGTTCAAACCCCAAGTGAAAAATCTCCAACAAAACGAAATAAAAAAATAATATATTTTCCGAAGATTTCTTCTCTGAGAGTAAATAAAATTTACCATGAAAAAGTTTATCAAAAATCTGTCCTTCGGAGTCGGCTTTAAACTTAAATTTAAATTTAATTTAACACACACAACTAAGTAGTGGAAAAAGCTAGGTCGTAATCCGGATTGAATGTTTGTAATGACCAATTATGTATGTTATGTACGTATGTATATACGAAACCGCAAGAAACTGGCATATCGAAGAAATATATACAACGAAAATGCTAATTTTAATTGTATTTATTAAATTTATAAGTTAAAAGTAAACTGTTTTGAATCGGAAACATCTATATGAGACGGAGGAGCTTATCCTGGGCCACTGTCATCGTTTGGCTGCGGTTTACGGTGGACATTTACGCATGTTGGTGGTCACAGGACATTTTCTTCTAGAATTTTGATTGTAAATAAAATAATAATGAAGTGAAAAAGATGCCCAAGATTGTTGTAAACTAGAACTCCGAATAATATTTGGTAAAGCAAACGGTGTTGTTGAGTGTGTAATAGAAGGACATCATTTACAAATGTCTTAAATAAAATATTCACTTTTGTTGCAACAATAATAAAAACTATTTTCAAACATTTCATATAAAAATCTTGTTCAAATAAGTTTATAAAAATACACAATTATTACAATGCCAAAAAACAAGTGCTCAACATTGGCTACAAGCGAATTTGTATACGCACCCAAGCTAGGAGATGCGGCAGCTAAAAATTTTGTAAAAGTATTTTTGAGCTAAGAAACATTTTGCGAGATAATGTATGTTTTTTAGGTATTTTTATGTATTTCAATATATATTCCTGTAAATAACGACCGCTAAACGTAAGTGCTTCATTTTCATATTTAAGAAACGATTTATGATCAAATCATTTTAATACTCTGCAAACCCTGCACTAGAATATCCTGGCGATTAAAACAAACTTAGCTCTTTTACGTTGCCAACAAACGGCTTTAATTGATCAATTCTGTATCAATAAAAGAAAAAAAAACGAAATCTATTTGGCCTTATTAACAGAACAAAAAGGGTTTTCTCCACCTTTACAGCCTTAAATAATTGGCAATGTAAGTAATTAGCACGTTAACTATAATTTTGTAGTTTATCTTGTTATTCCTTTCCACATGATTTCAACGAGTTGGGCTTACTAACATTTCGAAGAGTCTTATTGTATTGTTAGTAATTCATTATTCAGCAGATATTTGTTTGATTACAATGACTGCCAATTAAAATTTTCCGTATCGTACGTATAATTTGATAAAATAAGTTAAAAAGGAGATGTTATGTAGATAAAGGGTGTTTCAACTTAGAACATGGACAGGCAAATAAATAAACAACAACGAAATGAAAAGTTAAAATAATAAAAAATATTAAATAACATAACATTGTTGTTTTTATTGTTTGAATATTTCATATTTTTTTTGTCTTCACTATTAAAATTGATTTGTCCAAATGTATTTTGGAAGCAATCAATTTTTTTTATACAGATTTCATTCGTTTTAAGTTCATCAAATGAATTCAAATAATAGTCAAGGTCATACAATATAAAAACTGAATTTCTCGTTTTGCGCTCTTTTTCTTTCAGTGTATTTTTGTGGTCTTTGTTTAACTACATTTTTATTCAACTTTTTTTTTCAAGTCAAACATTCTTTGTTTTCAGACATTCATAAACGTGAGTCTCATATTTCTATTATTCAGAGTTTTTATTCATGTTTAGTTTTCTTAAATTTGTTGTTTGTTGTACATTTAATTCTATTTCAATTAACATAAAAATAACAAAATGTTGCATTTAAAATTCATTTTATATTGGGTGTATCTTAACGAAAAGTTTATTTGTAGTTTTTTAATTCAAATTCAGTTTTATTATAATGTTGGTGTAGTTCAATGGAACAAGACAAAATTTAAAAGTTTAAATAATCCCACACCTTAAAAGTAAGAAACTCTATGCTTTAAGGCTAACAACAACTCATGGACAACTATCTGGATATATGCATACCATAACTATGCGTATCACATTTAAGGATCCTCTTACTCAACATTTCGCTTTTAAAATAAGAACAAAAATTTTATCGCTTGCAAGACTATAAGCTGCATGAACATGACGGCTGGCAAATAGTTCCTGAATAAATATAATTAAATGAATTTAATATTGTATTATTTTCGATTAAAATTTCTACTTCTAAACGGTGCAACAAAGAAAATACACCCGAGTAACTACGTAGTCTCGTAGCGGAGTAGAACACAAAAACAATTTTTTATATTTCTCGAGCCCTCCAAACTTGTTTTATTTGACAAACCCTGTTTTTTTTTTAACTTTTCACACAAGATTATTGATTACTCAAATATTTTTGCACCGTTTTTTAGTTTTCTTAAATGATTTGAACGTTTGCCTAACAAGGTAAATTAGTGGTGAAGTGCTAGTCTGCCAATCTATAATACAAGTTCTATCAGATATTCTGATCTGTAGCACTACAACGAAAATATGACTTCAATGGAACCATATCTCAAAATTATGATTTTCTTGTACACCCTTTATTTAACCACTTGACCTTGCAATGCACCAACATGTATTTAATTCGCCAATATTGTGGGTAGGAAGCACTTGCTTCCGGACATTTATAAAAGATAGATTTTTAAAATTGCTAACATAGAAAGAGTAAACTTTACTTATCCTGAAAATAATGAACTAATGAATATGATTTCATGAAATAAAGTTTATAACACTGAATTCACTGTATTGAAACTTGTTTATATTTTGCGGCAGCATGAAGTCTATTGTAGTCTTCGGTTCATTTTTTATAACAGATAATAGATAATTTTTTATAAGATATAACATCTTTTCGTTTTTAATTATATGCTCTTCGTTAATGCAAAACATATAATTTCCATAGACTCAGTCGTTAGTTTGAATCAAATTTGTTATACAAAAACCATCACATTGCAGCAATACTTTTCGAAACCATTTTGTATTTTTCTATATAATATATAATCAGACAGGTAGGTCAATTCCATATTTGATTTGGTACAAGTATTATGATTGGCTTTTGGGCTATTTGTTGCTTAGTGTTTTTTTGCGGCGACATATTACATATTGGAACCATGAAAAGTTAAATCTTAATTAGTTCCAAACCTGGTATTTTATTATTTTAATTCCTGCTGAGTTAATTGTGTCATTTTGTTAGACTAGATTTGTTGGGTCGCCGTAGTATAGGTACTGTCTTGGCTTATTAGACGCAAGGTCACGGTTCAAACCCCAAGTCAGATATCAAAACGACTTCTGCGACTTCCTCTCAGCAGATTTCTGGCAAAAACTCTTAGGGTAAATAAAATTGCAATGAAAAGTTTCTCAAATATCTGTCGTTCGGAGTCGACTTTAAACTGTAGGTCCCGCTACTCATGTATAAAATTAACGCACACAACATAAGTGATGTAAGAAGTTAGGTCGTAATCCTGACTGAAGGGTTGTAATGACCAATTATGTTATGTAGATTTCTTGGGTTCGGAAAAAATTTTAAGTTTCTACAAATAATCATCCATGATTCAAGAAATCGGCTAGAAATGAAGTTCCGATTGAATCAGCTTTACCTAGTCCAGTAAATTTTTTAGAAAGTTTTGTGTCAGCATTTGTTTTTATATTCACCTTTTTTGAGCGGATGAAAAGTGATATCTTCGACATTGAGGACAGTATACAGACACAGAATGATGAAATATGATTCAAGTATGGTGAAATACATATGTCCATCACAATCCTTTAGTCAGGACTGCGATCTAGTTTGTCAATTATTATTCCATGTTTGTACAACAAACTACCAAACATACGACAAATTTTTTACGTCGATTTTACGTAAAATTTTTCATAAGCACATGGCTAACATAAACCAACAAAAATTACTTTTGTCCAAGAGACATTGAAGGAGATTTTATGTGAAAAATATCAAAAGACGAGCAGCATTCTATTAAAAGAGTAACTTCTTAATTGTTACACACACACACACATTGTATTTATATTATAATGAAACATTGACGAAACAATTACACTAAATTAGGTTTTTGGATTTATTTTGCAAACATTAATCTTTTAAAATAAATAAAGAAAAAAACTAAATAATTATCGAATTGCTCTTTAATTAAAGATTAGTTCTTCAAAAGATGGCAATCAACCACAAAATTGTTTGCCTTAATTTTAAGATCCTGTTCATATCATGTTCTTGCTGCAACCGACTTTTATGATTTAAGTAAATATTGAAGTCAAAAATAAATTGCAAATATGTTTTGTAAAGCAATGAGTTTAAGAGAAAATTAAATTTTACTTTAAAATATTATACAAAGATTTTAAAAAGCGTATCCCGCTGCGTTTAGTGTTTGCAATACCAAAGATGATTTTCTATTCTGCTGTCGTAAATGTCTTTGAACACATGATATGTTGATGGCAATGAGCTCATATTTATTTTTGTATTACACATAAAAAACTTCATAAAATTAAAAGAATATTGTCAAGTCATTTGACAAGCTGCTGATACGACTCCTGCCATTGCTGTCTTTTAAATTATTTTTTATTTTTTAATATTTTTTCCAGTAAAATTTAGATACAAAAACAAATATTTACTAAAAAAAATACTTCTGATTAAAAAATTTATTTAAAATCACCTTTAATGTATTCTCTCGTTTTGACTACATTTTATGACAATTTGTAAGAAAGAAAGAATAAATGAATAAAATTTTTATTTAAATGGCATATATTCTGTATATAGAAATAAAACGGCTTAAAAATCACTTGTTAATTTAAATCGAATAAAATAAATTCAACACGAAATTTTTTTATTTCATTTCATTTTTAATTTAAAGTCATTTAAATAAACACTACTGTAGAAAACGTAATTAATCATATTTCAATTATTCGGTAGAGTATGAATGAATTTTATAATCCATTCATTCATCCGCATAAACAGTCATCCATCCATCCATGAATACAAATCAGAAAAAAAATCCACAAAATCCACTACTGTGTCCAAAAGTTAAATGGTGTGTGCATCTGATGTGAGTTTTTCGATTTGAAGTGCATTAACTGATCGCCTGGTGTTGTTAAACTATTTTTTAAAGCCCGGAAATTGATTCCATACATACATGCATACATATACATACTATATGCTATTTTCAATTTGATTTCATCAACGTTAAAGCCTGATCAATCATTAAATGATCATATTTGGTGAAGGATTTAAAATATATTGAAGATAATGAAACAATCAAGTGATGCCATATTTTCTATTCCGCTTGCCCTATACAAATATGTACGACTGACATAAATTCATTGAGATGGTATTACGATTCCAAACATGATTGGCGTAACGTACAGTGCCACTTTGTCGCACCGTTTGCCGGAATCCGCAGCAAACGGAACGTCGTGTATTTCAATGAAAAGTTGAACTACAATCTAAACTATAGAAATACAAAAACTATAGAAATACAAAAATAATGAGAGGCGAATTGAAAATCAAATATGAATGTGTCTGCCCTGTAAATGGTGAAAATGTTTAGTCATACTCAAGTAATAAATCATTGAAAAGAAATACTCGCGCAAGTCAAAAATAGTGGGTATGACGACAGCAACAACATGCGGTGGCGGTATTTATGAAACAGGCGAACGAGCAAACTTAAATTTAACGCATAATTGTTGTTAAAATAACAAAAATTTAACAACTATAACTACTGCTCTCCGCTTCATACGCTCGTAACATTTTTTGAATTTTTTTTTTTTTATTTCTACATCGAGATACGCACATGTGGACATGGATTTTAAGTGAATGCGTTATAAAGTTATAATTGGATTTCTCTTTTATTGTGAATACTAACGAAAGATATCAAGTTGTTCAAAAACCTAAACTACACGCATTACCCGAATCAGAGCTTTAAAGGTCATATTGTTTTGAGATTTATGCGATAAGCAAAGTTTTGTTATTTCGAATCATTTTTTTCTTCGTGTAACATTTCTTTAACAATAATTGAAATACTAACCCTAATTGTAGAATGATTTTCTTTAATTCTTTCAGATAGTGTAATAACACTTTATTTGGAACACATTTTAATTATTTTTATTTGAAAATTGAAAAAGTCGAAATGTTTCTTAAGAAACATTAATTTAATTTGTGTATTCGAACACTTAATTGATAGAAAGAAGTTGGCTGTAGTATAAATAGAAACGTTAGGCTTCATTCAGAGAAAGCGAATTCTTGAAGAAAATAGAAGCGATTTTTTTTGCGTGCCAATTTTGTTGTAATGCCATGCAGCATACGTTTTAGTTATTTTAAAGGAGGCAGCGCAAAAGTATAAGCAAAACATATAAAAAGTGATCAGTTCATTAATACTTTATCAATAGTGACACTAAAAAGTTTTATTGGCGTTGTTAATTGGTCTTAAACGGTCTTTTGAGCACAATTCTTGTATATGATTTCTTGTCTGAATTATCGTCATTTTCTTAGGCTAGGCAAGTAAAAAAAATTTGGACTTTACGCACAAATTTGTTGAATATACAAACATTTCTAAACCAATGTCACAAATTTAAACTTTCTTAGAAAGTGGAGAAATGGTATACATATGTATATACTCGTATACTATTCGACGTAATATTCTATTGGCTTTGATGATGTAGACTTGGCAAACGCGAATTATTTTTCTATTTTTTTTTTCAAGTTTGTCCATTCATAGTGGCAAATTTTAAATAAAAAATATAACATAAGTTTCGATATTCTTAAAGTACATTCTCTTGTGAAGAGGTTGACACTTCGTTTGATAAAATGGAACAAAAATTATATTTTATTATATTTAAATAAAAATAGTTATTATTTAAAGAGTATAACAGCTTAGTTATATTTTTTATATATAATTTTTTTCAAATGAACTTTCAGTTAAAAAATTTCAGAATTTTTGATAGATCCTGATTGTTTAAAAAGTAAAATGTGTCAATTTCACGTTTGTTCGACCACCAGAGGTTGGCCAATGTTTGCGCAAAGCGAAATAGTAATATTTGCAAAAAACACAAATATAAGCCGACTTCTGGCAGTAGTGTAAACGTGAAATTGACACATTTTCCTAAAAACAATCAAGATCCACCAAAAATTCTGAAAATTTTTGAACTAAAAGTTCATTTGATAAGATGACGTATATAAAAAATATAACACTACTGTTATAATATTTAAATAATAACAATGTTCATTTTCGTCCGATTTTATCAAACGAAGTGTCAATCTCTTCGCAAGAAAATGCACTTTCAGAATGTCATCACTTATTTTATATATTTTAAGTAATTTTGCAATTAAGAATAGCTAAACTCGAAAAATCAGAAAAAAATTAATATTTTCCAAGTTTATCCGATCAAAACTCATAACATGTAAGTTTGAGCCACATATTTCTGTATACCAATTCAAAGGGTCATCTGTCCCCTTTTCAAAAAACGTTGGATTTTAAAAGTAGGTTAAAAAATATTTGGATTATCAATAAATTTGTGTAAAAAGAACAAAACAAAAATAGTTTATGTCATTAGCTGGGTGTATTTTGACTGTCGCACCGTGTTTTATTAATCGAAATTAAATATTAAAAATATTAAAATGTGTAAGTTGTACAAACTTTTGTGAAAGAGCAACGGTTTGGTATTTATTTCGTGAAGTAATGTTTATTGCTGTCAACCAAAAGTATTCTAAACATCTTTTCATAATATGTGGTCATATTATCAATCGTTTAAGGTTGGAACTTTGAACTGACCATTCTCAAACTTTGATTGGAAATATATTACGCCACATTTATACCCAGTTCGCACTATTAGCTACATATATAGTCATGCAGATTACACAAATAACTCGTCAATTACAACCCTTCAGTCAAGGTTACGACATAGCTTCTCCCACCATCTATGTTGCGTGTGTTAATTTTATCCATAAAAGGAGGGACCTATACTTTAATATTGACTCTGAACGACAGATGTTTTTGTGAAATTATTCATGATAATTTTTATTTACTCTCAGAGTTCTTACCAGAAATATGCTGAGAGGAAGTCGCTGTAGAAATATTTTTTCATATTTTGTTTTAATCGGGATGTGTAACCTGGGGTTTGAATCGTGGCTTCATGTCTAATAAGCCAACTACTTACTAGACTAGGGCAGGTTAGCCTGCGAATATTATCATCGATTGTAAATAGTATTCAAAGTACTATAATGTGAAAAAATCCCTTTGTCTTTGGATGGTCTGCCAAGGCCGTTAATCCATACTATTATATTTTGATTTGATTGATGATTTCAGTTATCTATGAGTACTTTAACCAAGTATTTACTGATAGCGCAAGTGTTTGGTTTTTAGTACTAAGACTGAGCTGATTTCTTCACGAATTTTCATACAGGTCATCGTTAAATATTTTGATCTGTTTCACAAGAAACTCTCTTTAATATTAAACACTAATCAAGTGTAATAAATATATCAAAAGTTGCTTAAAATCATTGACCTGGGGCCTCGCTAACAACACCACACCTCTTCTGGATTGTTATGACCACTAACTATTTTACGTTCGGCTTCTATACTCATTATTTGTAATGGCTGCTATACCGTACTCAGTGTCTTATGGCAGTTTATAATATATTGTTTTTGTTCTTATACAATTTTGTTTCATGTACCTTATTCCTTACGTTCGTATCTCATGAAGGCACGAAGTACCCACTATTTACTCAACTGAGGACTGTTAGAAACGAATAAAAATTGTTGGTACTTTAAATGAATTGATTCATTCAAGTTTCTGACTGTTCTTAATAAAATTCACACATTTTTATTCTTTTTTATGATCAACAAAAACGGGATTTTTTTTTTCATTTTATTGTCCAAGTTTCGTTTTCATTTCATAAATTGGCCGTTTCATCACTCTGCCACAAAGGGAAGATGAGTAAAGAAGAATAAAAAACCTTAACAATTGGCTGTATTTTATTTATTTTGAATTTTTCATTCTTTTTTTTAGTATTTGAACTAAAAAAACAATTTTTATCCTGGTTTTATTACATGTAACCAATGAGTCTGCAGTTTTTGAAATTTTCTTTCTTTTTTATTTTTTTTAAAGCATGACTAAACAAAATTAACTTATTCAGGCAGTCAGGCAACCATACAACCATTCCGACCATCTTTTCAGTCATTTGTACTTTCAGTTAAAGAAATATTTCATCATCAAAACATCCGTCATCAAGAATATGTATGTGTGTATGTACATATGTATGTATGTTGTGTGTTTGTTTGTAGATATATATATATATATATATATATATATATATATATATATATATATGTATATATATGGATAATAACTGTTGTTAATGCGCGAGGCTGTTAAAAGCTGATATGATACGCAAATATTTATAAAAAAAATTAAGAATAGTAACGGTTGTCAAAGTCCCAAGCAACGGTTTTCCCGTTTCAAGAAAATCTCTTTGGACTACTTTTTTAGATAAGGCATCTGACAAACACTATTAACCACGCTTATCGGGTTGTAAAGAATTATCTAGAGAAGCAAAACGATAACAATGTAAATTACATGCTGAATTCTTTCGACTTAAAAAGAAATCGATTGATATTAAAAAAATATAAATTGTTACGTTTTTACCATTTAAAAACGTAGATTGCAAATAAATTATAAATTATTAAATTATTATTATACAATTACAAATTGTATTCTAATTATATACGAGCTGAGTAACTTTGACCATATGCTCAGTGTAGTGTCACAGATCAGAGTCTCTGGTGGGAACCAACCCACGACCCTCACGCTAATAGTCCAGCAGGGCACACAATAATGAGTATTTAATTTCGTCTTAATGTCCGAAATTACGACAATTTGACTGTAACAGATTCTAAAGAAGATCATGTTATAATTATATATCAATTAAGAATAAATTAAATAAGAAAAGTTTGAATAACAAATCTAAATACATATGTATTGTCTTTTGATCATAAATACATTATTTATATATTGAAGTCGCCGTAGTCTAGTAGGTAGAGTGTTGACTTATTAGAGGTGAGTTTATGGTGCAAATCCCAGTTTAGACATCTCGATCAAAACGGTTTAAAAAATTTATTTCTTCGGCGACTTCTCAGTCGATTTTTGGCAAAAGTTTTGAGAATAAATGAAAAGTTTTTTAAAAAAGCTGTAATTCGGAGTGGACTTTAAACTGTAGGTCCCCCCACTAATGTATAAAATTAGCACACGTAACATAAGTAGTGTGAGAGGGTACATAGGTCGTAATCCTAACTGAAGGGTTGTAATGACCCATTACGTATGTATGAAAATACATTAGTTTAAAACAGAAATACTAACCGAAAGGTACAGAATTCGGACGTTTTCATAATCGCCATTTAATTTTAGATAGAAGTTTAAATTACGAATAAGGATATACATGGAATGGATTGTTATACTCGTTATTCAAGTCAGTCACTAAAACATCCTTTAAAAATACTTCGGAATTTCTTGTATTGTATTTTCAAATTTTTGTTTTATTCAATGAACAGATAATAAATCAACTCAATAAGAAGTAATGAAGCTGTCACTATCGAAACAATAATTCCGGAGAAGAATACATCATCAATGAATCCTTGCAACGGTTCTTTTTTGCTTTACCAACTCTCTCTCTACTTAACTCTAGTGACTTATGGATACTCAACTCAAACTGACAGACATACAGTCGTTGATGTGGATAGAAAAAGTTTTCTTTGGATAAAGTCTGTCAAAAGTTTCAAAAGATTAATTCAAACGGAATATCAAAATTGTAGACTTAAATAAGAGTAACATTTTTACATAGCAAATGTCCATTCATATAATATTGGCCACCTTTTTGTTGTAAGACAAAGCAGCAGGTGTGTATAAAACAGGAGTATAAGAAAGGATAAATTTATTTTAAATGAACTTAAACTTTGTAATATTGCCACACAAAGTCTATTCTGAAGGGGTTGATTTCTATGTACATGGTTAGGTAGGTAGTAACAGCACAACAAAATAAATTCTTAATTCTTTAAGTTTATCTGTTACACGGTTACTGTTATTATTACCGTTCCCATTTCACTATTGTTATAGTGTTTCGTCATATCTTTGAAGTTGATTAATTATCCTGACGCGCAAAACGTCAAAGTCCGTATAAAAATGTATTAAAAATAATTGTTTGCCGCCAACACCAATACCACCAATAGGGGTCGCGTTTGTGCGTATTTTTCAGTAATTAAAAAAATCGAAAAATGAGGATAAAAACTGGTCAATAACGTTTTTCAAAACAGGCCTTAAAGGCTTGCGCTTAAAAGAAAACCTTATATGGACTTAAGGATAATAAAAGACAATTACTTACAGCTGTGCGTTTTACGAAATGCTAATCATTTTCTTTTCGAATGTTTGACAAATATCCTGTCATTGATCTTAGACTAGCACTGAAGTAGTTTATGTAATGAAAAGAAAATTTTGGAAAACCAATTTTGAAGAACTTTTGACATTTTAATTAATTGTAAATGAGCATTTGCCATTTCTTAAATTTGATTGCCTTTAACAGCCATCAGTTTATTTCATAATAAATGCGTTCTATGAGGGCATGCTGCAGGCTCATTATTTTGTTTCTAAAAAATACAAAACTTAACAGGACAGAATAAGATTTCATATTTCCTATCTCTGTAGCAATGGTTGAAAAGTATTCTCTAAAAACTTTCTTAATGACAAACGTTCTTTTTGTTTTCCTCATTCTCAATTTTGTATACAGTCTTTGAATGTTTTCTGTGGAAGAAATGTAAAAAAGTTGTACACTTTCTGTTTTTAATTTTTTATTTTTTAAAGGAAAAAAAGCGATGAAAGATTAGTGATTTCTTAAATTTTTTATTTCTATTTTTTGAATTATTTTTAGTTTATTTTTCAATGACTTTTAGTTTTACTTGGACAGTAGAAAAATAAAATACTGTTACGAAAATGGAAACGGTGTACATGTAAGCGTGAACGCAACAACAAGCAATGTGAGCAAAACAATGAAGTCGCGATAGAGCTCTCGAGAAGGCGAAACCACGAACGTTCGACTTCAAGAACCTTCATCGGACAGTTTACGTGGACATATAAAAAGGCAAGACAAAGCAGGCAACCAATAGTAACAATTCAGCTAGTCTTGTGTGAAGACGCGTTGGGTGTCAGAACAGAACAGAACAGTCATCGTTTAAAGATCTCCGTTGTAAAGATCTGCGTTGTAAGCAGAGTAGAATAGCAAACAAGAAATTATTGTGGGATTTGTCAAGTTGTGAACAGTGGCACATAGAATAACGCGAACAATAAAGAACTTAATTGAAAAACTAAACACAATTTTATTTTTATTTTGTTTGCAATCAACGAATTCATATTTTAAATGTTCTGAAAAAGGTAAAAACGTAATAATATTAATAAAATCTGTTTAAATTTCCGGAAGATGATATTCTAGTCTTACTACAAATACAATGAATCTTTTTTTAATTATGAAGAAAAATTTTTTCATAATGCAAAATTCTAAATTTTTTCTACTTTACAATAAATTCATTAATTAGTACATTATTATGGTTAGTTATTGGAGAACTAAAGTCTCTAAACATGCTAGCGTGCTATAGAACAATAACTTGATTGCAAAATAATCCGAGAAACTCTCCAACTCCTTTCAAATAACATTAAAGTCACACTCATGTTGAATGCTATTGTAAAAGTTTATTTCAAAAATTTGGTAATTTCTTCCCGTCTTGTAATTCATATGTGTTTTAGTTACTCAAACATAAATTGTAGTCATTGAAAGAATGTTTTTGTCTTTTTCAATATATTATGTTCATATGGAATAAAAATAGGATATTTCAGTCTTTAAAATGGCAAATTTTTATAATGTTTTGTTTTGTTTAAGACAAACGGAATTTCAATTTCAAAATCAGTAACATAACACAAGATTTTGCCACATACTGTCACAATTGGGTTTTAAACTTATTGTTGTTAAATTTATAATTAATTAATGTTCCATTTTCGTTTATTGTGCCTTTTTACTTTTAGCAAATGGTTCATACCAGCCTGGAATGGAACCCAAACGACAACGTACCGCCTACACACGTCATCAGATACTTGAATTGGAAAAAGAATTCCATTATAATCGTTACTTAACACGCAGAAGACGTATTGAAATTGCCCACACATTAGTGCTGTCCGAGAGACAAATTAAGATTTGGTTCCAGAATCGACGTATGAAATGGAAGAAAGATAATAAATTACCCAACACAAAGAATGTTCGTAAAAAGACCGACGCAAATGGTAATCCAATAACACCAGTGGCCAAAAAGCCAAAACGAGTCAGTGCTAAAAAGCAAGCGCAACAGCAACAGCAACAACAACAGCAACAACAACAGCAGCAACAACAACATCAACAACAACAACAACAACAACAACCGCCTGTGATAAATGAGGTAAAAACTGAAAGAATTATTGAAATTTTATTTCAAATATCGGGGCATTTTCAATAACAAAAGCTACGAATTTCCTCCTTTTAAATGCAACTGCATGACTTGATCGGTAAAACCTATGAAAAGTTACATATTTTTATGTAAATTTCGTTAATTTCATATTTTAAAAACTTAAAAAGTTGCCGTCGTCTAGTGGGTATTGTGTTGGCTTATTAGACGTTAAGCCAGGGTTCAAACCCCAGGCCAGACATAAAAACGAAAATATGAAAAAAAATATTTCTTCTATGACTTCCTCTCAGCAGATTTCTGGCAAAAACTCTGAGGGCAAATAAAATTGCCATGAAGAGTTTCTCAAAAATCTGTCGTTTGGAGTCGACTTTAAACTGTTGGTCCCACCATTCATGTATAAAATTAACACACACAACATAAGTGGTGTGAAACTAGGTCGTAATCCAGACTAAAGGGTTGTAATGATCAATTATGTATGTATGTATGTATGTAAAAACTTAAAATATTACTTCAGAAAGAAGCGAATTCAGGTCAGCTAAGTCAAGTAGTCGCCGTAGTCTGGTAGGTAGAGTATGTTGGCTTATTAGATGCGAACCTGTGGTTCAAATCCCATTTCAAACATCCCCAACAAAACCAAATATGAAAAAAATATTTCTTCGGCGACTTCCTCTTAACAGACTTTTGGAAAAATTTTGAGAGTAAATAAAATTGCCATTAAAAGTTCATCAAAAATCAGTCGTTCGGAGTCGACTTTTAGCTGTAGGTCGAGCCACACATGCTAAAAGAGAAAGAAAGAAGCTAGGTCATAATCTTGACTGACGGATTGTAATAACCAATTAAAAAAGTTTGTATTTAGTAATCAGATCAGAATAGTCGGCTGACTAGACTAGATTATATTGATGATTTTAATATCAGATTATTTAGTATGCAGGATATATTTTATATTAATTGATATTAAGAAGCATCCTGAAGATTTAAAAAATCTCTACAAATGTTTAAAAATTACCAAATCCTTTACAAAGATCTTAGGGATATAAATATTTGAAATTAAACAATTAAAAATGAAAATAAAAATTATAATCGTAATATTAATTCAAATTATTTATTCATTTTTTTCGTTTTATTTTCAGTGTATGCGCTCAGATAGTTTAGAAAGTATGGGTGATGTGAGTTCATCGTTAAACAATCCACCGTATATACCAGCAGCTAGTGATGCTGCAAGTATAATGAACCCGCAACAGATACCCTGCAACACATACAATAATGGATCTCAATCGACAGCACCACCAAATTCTCATGTTAATCTTAATGCCAGCAGCAGTAACACCAATAACAATAACAACATAAATGGTACCAATACAAATAGCAATAATAATAACAGCAACCACAACAATGATAACAGTTTACATCTCAACAACAATAATAATACAAATCAAATGCAATCAAATCTTCACACGCAACAACAGCAACATCAGGGTCATGTGCAACAACATACACAACAAGATCTGATGACAAACTTGCAACAGCACATAAAACAAGATTACGATCTGACCACACTTTAGAACTAATCAACCAACATAGTTTTTTTCTTCTTTGATTTTCTTTTCATAACTTTGGAAATAAATTAAACCTGCAATGATCTATTTAGACAGCGATTTGAGTACCTAATATGATGATGATGATGATGATGATGATGATGATGATGATGATGATGATGATGATGATGATGATGTATTTATTAATCGATTATTCTATTGAACTGATTGATTGACATCGATTACTCGGAACTGAGTGCACAATGCCTGAACACTAAACTTAATATTGTGAACATAAACTTTAGAAGAAAATCACACAATATCAATAGAGAGTTTTCCTATAAAATGAAATTAATAGCTAGTCGTTGTCAAAGCACTTGTGACACAAACTTAAGCAACTGACTTAATATCTTATCACTTTCATACGAATCAAGAGAACCAACCCGTATATTTTTAAAGAATTTTAAGCTATTTTTTAATCTATTTTAAATGTCTAACGTCCATTTGATTTATCAAAAAAAAATATATTAAAATTATTAAAAAATAAAATAAATAAAGAATCTGTGGGATATGGTGAATAGAAAATAAAACGGGATTTGGGAAAAAATTTTAGAAAGCGAAATTGTTCAATTAATAGCTGCAATGTCCGGCAGATGAGTTGCTGGTTTTCAAAATATTGGATATTTCATTAATTGTTAAAATATGGAAGAAAATTAAAAAAAATTAAATCATTTGCTTTAGTTTTTGTCATTTAAATTTGAAACATTTTAATTGTTTTTATTTTTTCTTCGAACTAAAAATGTTTTCAATAATTTTTTTTAATAAATTGTACTTTAAAGATGCAAAATACCGTAGAGAAGTCTTTCAAAATTCCCAGGTCTGTTTTTTTTATCAGATTCTTATGGAAATGTAAAAATATTAAGGCCCATCATTACAAATTGCCGTTAAAGTTGGATTTAGTAAAAGGTAACTTTAGCTAAAGTGAACTTTAAAGTCAGCTTTAACTTTTTTTCGTTCTTACAGCCTATTGATATAAATAAATAATAATAAAGTTAACATTTTTAAAAATATGGCCGTGCTGGAACAATGTCCATAACTTTTACCAAATTAAAAACGACGTCCTTCCTTTTTATTTTGTTTGTTCAGTTTGTTAATATTTCATGCTGCCATATTAAATGGTAAGTTCAAAGATAAACTTAACTTTAAAAGTTACATGTAGGATGTTCTTCCTTTTAGCTTAACGCTCACTTTTACCTTATTGTCTACTTATAATAGCGAAAAACAAATAATCTGCCTGTTCAAATACTGCCCTTAGTTAAAAAGAAGTTTTAAGAATGGCCCCAAGTCAGTTGCTTTAGTTTGTGTTACTAATGTACGTTAAAACATCAATTAGTGTTGATTAGAATTCTTTTATTTATCGCTCATAATTTGGAACGCACAACTGTAACTATAATTGAGGGAATGTTTTGAATTGCGTTTCGAAATCTTTCAATATAACGGTAAACAAAAATGCTGTAGAATTTTTGCTGGCAAACTAACAGTACAAGATTAGACACTTTTAACATCGACTAATCATCGAAATTTCAGGGATTTATCTATTTATGTGTTCCATTCGATTACTAGAATTAAATCTTTAATTGAAATAAGAAACCAATTATTTATTGGCGACTTGGTTAATCCTTACATTGTAATAATTTTAAATAATTTAAATAATAAGCGATTTTGTAGCCTAATGAGCTTTAAATAAGCCAAATGGAATAAATACAAATAAATTCAGTTGAACATATTTGATATTAAACTTTATTGCTTTGATATTTGGTCGTATTTTTCTACACAACTTGAATTTCGTAGTACAATCACTTCAAATCAATCATCAGTGCACTAGTTTCGTGTAAATTGTCTCAAACCTTAAAAACAAGTGATGAAATGTGTAATATTTTCCTTAATTAGTCTTAATATCTCTCAAATTAATTATTAGTATTGTTCTTAATTTCTTCGCGTTTAAATTATTTAATTTTAGACCATATATCAAGTGTAGGATATTAAATTGATTTCAAATAAAATAAAATTATTATCTATTGCTTAGAATCGGTTATAGTTTATGTGGATAATTGATATGAATATGTATATATATATATATATAAACTGACACATGTATATATATGTACATACATATATTTATATCTTTCTATTTGCAATCAAACAAAAATAAATTTATATCGAAGCATAACAGCGAAAAATAAAAAAAGAATTATTCTTTAAATGTACATATGTATGGTATATGGATTTTTATTCATTTCTTCAGGCGTAAATGTGACAAACCTTAAAATTGTAATGAAACTTAAATTTCTAAACTATTCTTCATACCTTATTAATATTTTATATATGTTAAGTTTTAATTTTAATGATTAACTATAAGTTGTACTTGTAAGATTGTAAAATAAAAAAAAAACAGAAAAAAATAATAATAAGATTCGTTTAAATAGTTAATTTTGATAAACTGAAATGAAACATACTACATGAACAAAATACAATCGACAAATAGTAATATCGTATAAATAAATAATTATAATTATTATGTTATATATTTAATAATGAACAACAAATACACACAAATTAGACAATATTAAATACCAAATAAAATATAAAAAGAAAATTTTATTAAAATTATTATGTTTTATTATTCGGAGTTTAGCGTTCAAAACTTTTAAAAAGATCATAAAAAGAATGTGGCCTATTCAAGCGTTTTAAATTAATTTTTAATTTTGAATGTGACTGCAATATTTTAATTGATTATGGATCGTGTATGCACTCAAGTGTTATCTTCTGGAATGAATTAAAGTCTATCAGTATCTATGAATGTGGTCTGAACACAGAATCTATATGTTGGATTCAGGATGGTACTCATTCTGAACAGGAGTACTTTGAGTCTACAGTTGCCTGTCTAAACACCGGTTACTAACCTCAGTTTATCCCGAGATTATTGGAAGCACACATCAAATCTCCTCTTATTATAATTTTCCAATAAAAGTTTTGTTTGTCTCAAACCTATTTGTTGTTGAGAGTGACTTTGACCTTGAAATTTATAGAAAAATTATGGGCGATTATGTATCTAGCAAAGGAAACAGCGTGATTCACGTATTATTTCGACGAACAATAGCTAGACTTTACCTAAAGTAATTATCAAAAAAAGTGTAAGATTACAGCTATACAGCACCGATTACGTTCCCAAAAAAATTCCACATGATATACGTTTTGAGCCGACCATAGCTAAAGCCGTTGTAAGGGAGCACTTTTCAATGACAACAAGTGTTTTTGAAAATGTCACTCATATGTAACCTCTTTGACAATTTGAGTTCACACCTTTTATGTTAGCAAAAAAAATTTAACTTTTTGGGTTTCCCCCGTATTTTTTGTACACCTGCTTTTATATAAATAAAGAATTTATCATAGTCTTGTTTGACGTTTTAACTTTTATTTTATTTATAAATTTCACTTACTTACAATAATTTTCTGTTATCGGTAACCAGAGTAAGCAATATTAACTTAAAGAACTTTTTCTTTCCTTAGTTCCCTGCTTATACTTGCCATTGTTGACAACTCGTCAAAATGGGGGTGGCGTTATTACCGAGTATTTTTTTCAGTCTTCATAAGTAGTAAGTCGCTGTACAATGATTTATTGCGGTATTTACAAAAAATATTTAATATTGTATTATAAAATGATAATATTCCTTTAAAACTTTTGCAGTTATTGTTTATAGTTCAATGTTATTATGAAAATTATTCGAAATCATAGCGGAACTTGGTAAAGGAATTGTACTCAGGTAGTTAAAGTATGGATTTAAGAACTTAGATTGCGAAGAAGAGCACTGTGGAAAAAGTTTTATTTTACCTACTTCTGAAGAATGATTTTTTTAGTTTGAGTAAAAATAAGCTAAATAACAATTGATTAAACAGACATTTTTAGGGATAAATAGTGTTATTAAAGCAATAAAACCTTTATCGTTAATTGTTTGATAGGCGTAACAAATGAGCACACAGCATAATTAAAAAAAATATTTAAAACAGATTGCATATTTATAGAATCTATATACTTCGAGGTCAGGTCCCAGGTCAGACATCAAAAGGAAAATACGAAATAAATATTTTTTCGGCGATTGCCTCTCAGCAGATTTCTGACAAAAACCTCTGAGAAGAAATAAAATTTCCATGGAAAATTTCTGTTGTTCGGAGTCCACTTTAACCTGTAGGTCCCACCAATCATGCATAAAAATTAACGCACACAACATAAGTGGTGTGAGAAGCTATGTCGTAATCCTGACTAAAGGAGTGTAATGACCAATTATGTATGTATGTATGTATATACTTCGAGCATAATATCAAATCAACTTGTTCCCAACCTATAAAATATATAAATTGTAACTAAAAATAATGGCACATAAAATAAAACTCATTTACGTTGTTATTCAATTTTAATTTTATTGGAAATAAATTTTAAAATACGAGGAATCAATTTTTTTATTTGGTCAAAACATTTGTGGAACATCATGACTAAGTAATTACCATTGCATTCGACACTGAATAGGCCCAATTAAATATGCAAAAAATTTATGCCGTTAAACTACTAAAGAAACTCTGAATGAAATCTGATACATGATACAGAGACTAACACTTCGAATGCTGTATAAATATTAACACTTTACTTGAGTAACAAACATCATATCGTTCGTTTATTTTTCTTATTGCTAAGAATGAAATTCATTCACTCAATCATGTAAATAGGATTTAATTCTTTTAACACCTCTATTAGTGGCCTTTCTTTGTTTGTCCGCCTGTTGTAGTACGGTACTGAATTTTTATTCAAGTAGCGATTTAATGCTGAAACCACAACATCAATATTATAACAATATTATAACAAGAAAATCATTACAGCTAATCCGAAAGGATGATGATGATAACATAGAATACGGCGTTTGTAAATAGTTATTAACAATAAAACCATATAAGCAATTATACTTGTACGTGTATACACTTGCAGATGTTTACTCACACCTATTCCGTGTCAAGTTCCAGCCAACCTACAGAGTGTGTCAACAATGATCTCCTTTTTGAACATTATGACGGCTAGAAAGCACACTAAAACTATCCATTATCAGACGCTATGGATACTGAAATGTATCTTCATACAACAGTAGTCAGCTAATTAGAAATGGCTATTGCTACTAAAGCTATAGTATGGTAGTGTAACTACAGATCTATTCAAATGGCAAGAACTGTTATTCCGTACGTGAATACATATAAAGAATGTTAAAGAATATGAAATAAAATTATGCATTGTAATGCCAGCAACTTACCAATATTCATACATACATACATACGTTTTCATTCACTAACATAACAAATAACAAAAAAAAAAGAAAAGAAAGAACGAAGAACGGGGACAAGTAGTAAAAAAAAAAGCAAGAAGAAGAAGATCTTTTTGCGATGATAAATTAATCGCTAAGAGTATTTCCATGTTCTTGTAAGACAATCCAATGTCAAAACTGGGTAGATTGATTATTCGTATATTTTCTATAAAAAAAAATTAAGCAAAAAAGCAAAAAAAAAAAAGGCAAATAAAATGCTAACATAAACATATCCATACACTCACATATACACAGTGTTTTCGTGTGAGTGTAAGCATTAAAAGTTAAGAAAAAATGCAAAAAAAAATTTTTTTTAAACATCGAACGAAAGTAGAATGAAGGAGCATGTGCCCATGCAAAATGAATTGAAAATGTTGTTGATTTTATGCTTGAAATGTCACCAATCTTTCCGTAGAGCTTTTTTACTTCTCTTTTTTGTTTGTTTTGTTTTTTTTTTTATTCTGGCCTGGTTCATTTGAAAGGTATATATGTATGGGCAACACATCTTCACTCAATACAGTAGTTAAATTTAAGCTTTTGTTGCATCTTGTATAAAATCCATAGAATTTAAAAAATTCATTATTCTTAAATCAATTCAACTACCGAAAGTTGCCTTCTGAAATTACTCGGCCACTCCAAATTTAACACTGATTTAACTTCTTTATTTTGCATGAACGTATGTAAATAAACTCATGTAGAGCAATATTAGATGACGTAAATAAAATTTCATTCATTCAATCGCTTGGCTAAGCCTTTAAATAGAGCTGACAAAGAATTAATTCATATAAGTAAACAATTTTTCTCTGCATATGATTCCATATGGAAAATAATCGAATTTCTGTAGAAATATCACTTTTTGTATACAATAAAAAAGTCGATGTAGTCTAGTAGGTAGTGTGTTGGCATATTAGACTTGAAGCCCCGTTCAAATCCCAGGTCAGACATCAAAATGAAAATATTAAAAAACTATTTCTTCGGCGTCTGTCTCTCAGCAGACTTCTGGCAAAAACTCTGAGATTAAATAAAATTGCCATGAAAAGTTTCTCAAAAAAATCTATCGTTCGGAATCTACTCCCGCTACCCTTGTATAAAATTAACACACACAACATCAGTGGTGTGAGATGTATGTATGTATGTATGTATGTACATATGTATGTATTATTTTCAGTTAGAAAGCGAATCCCCAAGTTTTGATAGCATAGCGTAATTAGAAACAAAGGTCGTGCCACCTTTTAGAAAAAAATTTTAATTCTAAAAATTAAAAAAAAAAATCAAACACTCGAACCCAAAACAACGCAACTTCGAAAATCTTACGACGCACAGTGAAAATGAGTACTAATTCAGCAGCGACGCAACTTCGAAAAAACGAAACGACGCAAAGCAAGGTATACTTGTATAAGTATAAATGATCGTAAATAAATATCTCAGTCTGTCAAGATCTAATATTTTATTATGTTCACCAATTCCCATTAGTATGACTATCATAAACACGATATCCTACGTACACCAGAAAACATTTCGATTTTGCCTGAAAATTGACAGGACATTTTGTAAATATATTTGTGATAAATGGCAATGTAATCGTATTGAACTGCTTCTAAATTATTGAGTGAATTACTATTACTCTTTAATAATAAATTTAGTTCCACTTATTATTATTATTATTATTATTAGATTACTAATGCTGTCATTATAACTTATCATTTCACAATAGACAATACAGTATTATTATATATTTTTTTTGTTTAAATTTTAATTTGATCAACAGAAATAATCATTCAATTCGTGGGACATATTGCAAATCAAAATATTACTTTATATGTGAACTAAATCGAGACATGAATTCATTAATTTGTTGAGGTAAAAGAGTCATGGATATTAGAGTCGATCAGAAGCACATTGCGAAACTGTAGCTTATGCATAATTGTTCAGAACTACTCCAAACACCGGCACAGGCGCCTGATCTCAAGATTATTGTGCATATTTGAGAAAATCTTGCCCATAAGCTCATATAAATCTTGCACCAGCACAGTGGAGCAGTTGAAAGAAAGTATTAGGTGAGAATAGAACAACATAACCCATTTCGTATAGACGGTGCTTCTATGTTTGGAAATAGTAAAAAAAGTAAAAGGTTTTGGTTCCAAGTGCTAAAACAATTATGCGTTTGACATTGAAGTCGTTAATATTGTTTTTCGTTTTTGGTTTTAAAAATATTTTTAAATAAAAAATTCTAAGTATTATACATTGTTTAAAAGCTTTTTTAATTAATAAATTTTCTATATTTTTCTTAATTTTATACTTAGATGTCCTGCTTTGAAATATGTACGTACACTAGGAACATGATCTTTTACTCTTAAATATGTCAACTTTAAAATCATAGTAATACAAACAATTTAAGTGGAAACATGAAAGAAAATTCGAATAAAAATTTATATACTTTAACAATTTAGAGTCTAAATTATACTCTGCGTATAACAAATTGATGTACACTAAACATTTGTTCCAATAAAAAATCTAAGTTACGTTGACGACACTATTTACTGGGATTAAGTAGAATGATGATGTTTTGTAATCAAAATGTTTTTTTTGCCAATCTAGAAATATCTTTTCCTTTATGTGATTTAACGATCTCGAAATCTTTAACGTATTATATTGGAAACAATAACCCAAAAACTAAATCTTGAAATAACTGAAACCAAAGATTGGCTGTGTTAGCTGTATTTTTTTAGAAACTTTCTATGAAATCAGCTTTAAACTTTCTATGAATCGATTCCTTTAAAAGTTATACGCCAGTACATTTACTTGTATAATCAATATTTTACTTCTGCTGAACTTTGCGTTGTGAGTGCACTCGACCATTGCATATAACAAGACAAAGAAACGAAATAAAAGGGTTTTCAATTTGGTGTTCCTTCTTCGTGGTCGCGTTGAACACATTTCCAGAAGCCAACAGGTGCCAACGAGTTACGATCAATCATCGAATGAATCGATTATTAATTAAGAACTCTTGTTACCAGTAACCAACTCTACTTACTACATATGTATGTATGTATGTATGCTTTATGCCCCACAACACAACACAATGTTGCTACAGTTCGCTGTTTGTGTATCATCATTATCTCGACTTAACATCGACGCGTCAGTTGACATTGATTAGTGACAATGAATTGGCCTGCTTGAGATACATACCTTTCCTCTAAAATATTCATGTTTGAACTCATGCCAATGTGACTCTAAAAGTATGTGTCGTATTAAAGTTTGAGTTGATGTTTGTTTTTGGTTTTTGTTTTTCGTGTACAAAAACAAAAACAGCTCTGATATCAACAATACACCAACAATAGCAAACGAAGAGTATCCAATTTCCAGGAAAGGGGTTTGCGTTAATCCCAGCATGCGACTTGTGTATCTAATACAACCAAAATTATGTTCTAATTAGTTGGCAATCATTGAGATCATGATGAATCAGCAAAAAAATAAATACAACGTTTGCAATCTATTTAGCCATTTAGCGATTTAACATTTAAAATCTGTTTGAAAAATATTCTTTTAAAATTTCACTTAATTTCACTCAATTGATTGTAAAGTGAAATATTAAATAACTAATCCACTAATATTCACTATCCTTCTACTGATTGGAATGAAAAAATTTATTACTTAAACTGAAGCACTTAGCGATATGCTTACAATGCAGCACAGTTAAATTAAATAATCGATAAATATTTATTAATCATAAATGCGGACTTATATAAATTAAGAGTACTAGCCAAAATTTTAACTTTTAGATAAGTTTTGAAACATTTAATACTTCAGTAGGTTGTTCAAATATTCTGTTGAGTTCAAGACGTCGAAAAAGGATGGTTTAGTGCTCGTATAAAATGAAAATTGTCACATTTAGATTCGAAACAATTTTTCATTTTTATCTCAACATTCTCTGGCTTTAAAATGTTAGTAGGCCAGAGTTTTCTCAAGTTAGTAGTTTGTTTTAACTGAGTACAGCATTAGATTATTCGCATAAATTACTCTCTCACGCTATAATGATAAGTGTTAATATATGACCAGAAAAATTAGGGAACTTTTTCGTTGTCTAAAATCGATCATCAATCGTCTTTAACGCCACTCATTAAGATAAATATTGATGTTAATATGTACGGCATACTTTTTAAGATACAATTTAAAATACAACCTTTGAACGTTTTATGTAAATGCAGTCACATACGTTCAAGTACACCTTGGTATTTTGAAATAAATTGAAGACGGCCATTTTTAGCGTTTTACGTTTTTTATAGAAGGTAAGAATGTTTAAATTTTTGTACGATTTTGGTTTCCGTAACACACCGAAAAATATACATCGAATATGCCACAAAGTTGTCGTACTCATACATCCACTTTTGCTTATGACACTGCTTATATCGACGCCTCCATTCTATAACGTTCTAAGTGTACTTATAACGTTTTTAATGTTCTTGCATTTTTAAATTCTGCGTTCTCTAACTTAAATACTGTCAAAATTTGGTTAAGATGCGCCGATTCGTTCCGAAGTTATAGGGAAAAGTCTCCTTAGAATACACATATGGTCGTATGTCGCGTGAAAACTTTGAGAGTTCATAACTCAAAACACACTTTTTCGACTTAGAATGTTATAGAACGAAGGCGTCGATATGTACACGCATATAAATCACCGACATCTACAAGATCATGTTAATTATCAAAAATGTATTTACGTAACATACCCCATTCGGATAAAAGAAAATTATCTCAAATTTTTTTGAAATTCCTTGAGACGTCTTGGTTAATTGGTAGAAACTTTTGCTTGAAGTTGGATTGGCAACTTCGACAAAACAAATAATTTCTAAAATTATGAGGAACTATTTCAAAGGCTTAAATGCAAAAAAAAAGTTCATATAGTTCAGATGGCGTAACTAGCTCTTAAAAATTGTGTAGATGTATTAGTTGTTACGATCTCTTACTAGTGAAGACTCGTTTATTAACCAGCGTTTCAATATGTTTGAGATTTTAATATCTTGCATCTTATCAATTTACATCAGTTTAATTACAATTTTAGCATGATTTTTTTGTGAAAGCTCTCTATAATCAGAAACCTATTGGAATTACTATAACATATTAAAACGTGGTTATTTATACAGATTTTACAGATACGTATATATTTTAGTAATGCTTTTAACAAATTTGCCTTTTTTTTCATGTAATAACCTGAAGCGATCGCATTTACTAAAAACCTTCTTAATTTGGATTAATTAAATTTTTTTCCATTTAGTTAATATTTTATTATTTACTTTTTATTTTATTTATAAATATTATTTGAATGGCAAAACCTATTTATTTAATACTTCTGCAGACAAGCTATACGGCTTTGCGGATAAACAAATTGTGTGATAATAATGCATTTACATAGGAATACAAATACATAAACTATCTTAATAATGATGAAATTAATATAAATCTTAGTACAAATTTTAAAATTTGCAATTATAATACAAAAAACATATTTATGTTAAATTAATCAAAAAAATTGCAAAAATTTATTGAACTTATTGTACACAATCAATGTTCCAATTCAATATGTGATCGAATTTTGTATGAAATAAATAAATATAAATAAAAACATAAAAAAAATATTATAATAGATAACGTAAGGAATGCCTGAATACGTACGAGTGTTATAGGTTAGCGATATTAAATGTTTAAAAACTATTTCAGTCTTGGGATCACTCTGCTACCGCAGTTTGAATTAAAAGGCTATGGACCGTTATTACCAGGACAGACATCAAAACAAAATACAAAAAGTATTTCTTCGGCGACTTCCTCTCAGCAGATTTCTGGCAAAAGCTCTGAGAGTAAATAAAATTGCCATGAAAAGTTTCTAAAAAATCTGTCGTTCGGAGTCGACTTTAAACTGTAGGTCCCGCCACTCATGTATAAAAAATTAACACACAGAACTTAAGTGGCGTGAGAAACTAGGTCGTAATCCTGTCTGAAGAGTTGTAATGACCAATTATGTTATGTATGTACCGTTATTATAACTTGCCGTTAAAGTTGGGTTTAGTTAAAGGTAACTTTAGCTAAAGTGAACTTTAAAGTCAACTTGAACTTCTTTTCGTTATTACAACCTAATGATAAAATAAAGTTAAGTTTTTCAACAATATGGCTTGTTTTTTTTGTTGTATATGGTCATTTTGTTTATATTTGAAGTTGCCATATTGAAAATAATATATAATATGGTAAGTTCAAACATAAACTTAAATTTAAAAGTTACCGGTGTGATGATCTTCCCTTTAGCTTAACGCTCAATTCTACCATATTGTTCACTTATAATAATGAGAAACAATTTATCTGCCCGTTAAAATCCTCCCCCCATTTGACGGCAAGTTGTAACAATGACCCTATATGTTGGGTAATGATGTTCATTTTTATAAGAACTCCATATATGATCAAGAACTTGTGTTGGAAAGTGTCAAACAAATTGCAATAAGCTTTGGGAATTAATTCAATCTGCATGGCATGATATACCTGATTCGGTATGCCAGAATCTCAATGTCCATGTTGTTAGACGATAACTACCAGTTTTAAACAGCAACGAAAAGTCTACAAAATATTAACTACTCTTCAATTAGTGCAAATGTATTATTGTTTTACGACTAGTTTTAAAAGAAGTACTTACCAAAGTTTTCAACAATTATAAAAAGTCTTGGCTTAGACAACAAGTTTCCAAGCATTTACTACTCCAGAAGGTTATTAAAATTTTTTGTTGAGTTTAAGATGTGGCGACAGCATTGTCTAGTCTTTGTATAAAATGAAAATGATCAAATTCAAGATTTTTATTTAATTTGGAAGTGTTATGAATTGAGAAAACCTTTCACAGGTAACTAACTAACTAACTATTTTAAAGTGAAATTTATTATTTATTTTATTCGCATGAAATATTTTATTTTTCTATTTTAATTTTAATATAATAAAAAAAATTACAAAATAAAAATAATAACTTTATAAAACAGCAATGAAATTTATTATCACGACATACAAGCTGAAAATCAACAATATTTTTTACATAGCACTGTAAATATTTATTGAACAGAATAAATATTGTATCTCATGAATACATTTTGAAGTATATTTTTAAGCACTTTCTTACTGCACGGTCTCTAGGTATCAGTAAGACTTAATGCCTATTAGATGTTGCCGACAATTAAAGGATAATTCGCTTTGAGTTAAAACAATACGATTTAATACTGACTCATAGACTTTCATCCGGGATTATCCAGAAAAAGTCAGCTACAATGTACAACCCTTTTTTGATTTTTAGTGCCTAACGAGATAAACAACCTTTTTTTGAAAGGCAATTAAAATTGTCTACTGTTGCTAATTTGAAAGTGGACAGACAAAGTGTTTTAAATAGAAAGAATAGGAAATTGAAAGGATTAAAACTTTGACTTTTGGCCTAAGTACGCAGAAACGTGTACGTCAGCAAATTGTAACGCCCACCAAAAAAAAAAAAAAATGTACACACAGCATGTGAATTGTGAATAGCAAAGTGATACGATGTACAGAGTAAAGGATTAAAACTTATTTCTACTGTGAATCCACACTGGAAGTAAGACTACAGCTATACTTTAGCAATTCATGACATTGTCTTTTTAGTTTCCTGATTATGGCTCCTGTATATTGCTTTCGTAGGAATTTGTCTACATCCTCTCAAAGAATGCCGCAACAAAATGCATTCGTCATACCCACGACTACTGTTGCAATAGAAAGGCATGCAAACGATTCGCCAGTGTGTTAGGATATGTTTTTGAAACCCTTTCGATTGTATATATGTACATATGTATGTATATAAGAAGAAGAAAAATAATTCAAAAATGCAATGGTTAATCGGCGTAATCCACTGTTTTTCTACGAACTGATTTGTTTCCTTTATGGTCCAGAGTGTGTGCGTGTGTGTATGAATGTATATTATACCTGTCAATTAAAGAACAATAAACACTCTTAAGTCGGCATCTTCAACTGTCAAAATAAACAATTAAACGAAATTAATATTCATTAGCAGCGATTTAAAATCAATTTTTCCAAAGATGTTGCAAGAAAGTACCTCACCAAACATATCTTCAATACAACAGTTGTACCAAAAAAATTGGAAATTTGTTAAACAATAATTTTGAAAATCAAAGAAAAAAAAATAAAAATTAATTGATGGTATTCAGTTATTGACGAATATCATTCATTTTGTACATTGTGGTTCTTTATGAACTTGAAATATTTATTACATAAGGGGCGAGTTCACATTTAGTACCATAGTTTCCATAGACATCATACCATCCATATACAGACACGCAAACTGAAGTGTGTGGCCATACAGAAATCAATCAAGGCTCATCAACAAATTGTTGCACTTCACATCAGAAAGTGTTGTAATTTATTACACTTCACTTCACTTCACTTTGGTTTGGTTTTGCTTTTGGTTTGTTTTTCTTCTGAATGGCCACTAAAAACCTGGTTCGTCGTTCTTATCTACCACCTTCATTCTCTGTGGAAACAATAGAGGCAACATGCACATTTTTGTGGTCTTAGAAGTATTCATGTAAAGTCTCTGTGCCTACATCGGCATTCGAAAATCCTGTAATTAATGGGTGGCCATTTATTATAATATTGGCAGTGCTTTTTTATTCTTCCCTTTGTTCTGTGATTTGTTATTCTGTTCAACACAATCGATTACAAAAATGCACATTTTAGGCTCATGGTTGCTTATGGTAACTGAAATCCAATTTATAATCATTATTTGTGTCTTATTAATGCTCATCAAATAGACTACTTGTGTGATAATGTGAAGAGAATCTCATCAAATTCAAGTTTAATACACTTACCATTGATTTGGAATGAGTAGAGAGGTATAGATAGACACCATTTAATTAGTGTAGACATAAAGGTAGCAGTAGGATACTATTCTCTAGATTAATTAGTTTTCTCAAGGACGTAAACTGAGAAGAATTTTGTTTTCTGCTTCATTACGGAATGTTTAAACATTTATTCAATAAAACAAAATAAATTTGAACATTTTAAACTTGAAATTGAATATCAAAGTGATTTATAAAAACAAGTATTGTGCGAATAACGTATTAATACTCTTGAGCAGAATTCTTCTAATTTAAAATTGATCATCATAAAGACTTATACTATGTTCAGATATGCACTTTTATTGAGTCAATATTCGGTAATAATAATAATATACGCAATTCAGCTGTTTATTCAATATTTATTTGACAGCTTATAAACAAGACAGCTGGTTGTTTCAACAACATTGTTTTTATTTTTGTTTGTTTTTTTGTTTGTTGTTGTTGACATTTGAGTTGTCAAATATCAACAGAAAGTGTTCTGTTAATTGTAATATGATCGTTAAACACACTTATGACAGTGCTGCATTTTAAGTTTTACTCAATATTATAACAATTTTCGTATTTATTGCGCAATAATTAATTGAAACTTTATATGAAATATTGAGCTCAAGAATGGCGTTTAATGCAATTTACCCAATAAATGTGAATATCTGAATATCGTATTATATATAGGCAAACAATAAAGTGAAATTATAGATACAAGGGACAAGTGAATTTTCAATAAATATTATATGCACGTTGTAATGTAGTGCTTACATCGCATGCTTACATTGAGTTTTCAGTAAAACGATTTGTGGCAGGGATTTTAAAAGCATTATTTTGGAGTCGTTTCCTTTTTTATATACATAAATTTCTTTAAATCAAATCAAATTACGTAGACCCTATCAACATCAGGAATAAATTAATTCGCTAGTACTTGATGGCATTTGAAAGTCTGCCAGGCTGGTTATTTGAATACGAGCCTATTCAAGTAGTTATTTGAAAATTATCCAGTTTATCGTAGTCTTTACATACAGTGAGCGCCAAAAGTGAGTAAACACCGCTGAAATAATTCATTTTCTTAGGAGAGCGAGAAAAGTAAATGAGAATAGTCGAATAAATTTCCAAAAATAAAAACGTTTATTTTATTATTTAAAAACGTTACATATAAATGTTAAAACAAAAACAACAATTCATGATAAAGGAACTTTTTTTATACTTAAGAACAAAACTGTTTTATACTTAAGAACAAAAGTGTTGACTCACTTATGGCGCTCAGTGTATATCTGTTGTACCAAGACGTTGCTGTTGTTATAATTAAGGTTTTGACATCTTTGAATTTTTTCTACATATATTTATACCAATTAACGCATTTCCTATATCATCAACTTGTATTAATTTTGCTTCAATGAAAAATCAATCCAATCCAAATCAAGCTTCTCTCAGGGCGTAGAATGTCTTTTAAACAAGAACACAGTATTTTTCATTCATTTTTATCGTCCATAGGTTTAATCACTTTTTTCAATGGATGAAGTGATGGTGCAGATACGGCGAAATGTTTGATGAGTGTTATGGGAAAAGCAGTGTCATCGGCGAAGTTAGAACTCTGAATGTGACTGCAATCGGCGAAGATCCCTTAGTAGTAAACTTTTGGTCAGTTATGGTGTAGTTATATAGAATATTTATTGAATTATTTAGACCTTCTGTCATTTAGTGTTGTTTTAGATCATATTGTCGACAAGCAATTTTAACTAAAATTGAACATTAATTTTGCAGGGTACTTTGACTTTTTTGTGATAGTTCGACATATTTAAAGCTATAGATTATTATTTTGTCTAACTTTATTGAATTATTTTAAAAATTCCAATCTATATCTCGAGTTTTTATTAATACGACCGTACCTATACAGTGTATTGCTTTTGAACTAAGGCAATAGGTCAAAGGTGGGAAGAAAGAGGATATAGTATTTATGGATAATAACTTTGAATCTTTTTTATTTGAAGTTACAGAAAACAACTTCTGTAGGAACAGTGTTCCACATTCTCCCTCTAATTGATATATAATAAAAGATGCTGTGCCAAGTCCACAAAGAACGCGAAAAAAAACGCGATATTTGGCGGCACGACACGTTACTTCCTACGAAAACATTCCGCTGAAGTTGCGTTAAAACTGTGAAACACTTACCACACTGCTACGGTATTCTAACGAATTAATTGAGTTGAATACCCTATTGTCCTCTCCTGTAGGCAGTCGAGATGCCCAAAAATGAAATTTGATGCCAAACTATTTTATTAAATAATGAAATAATAAATAACGAAATTAAATTATAATATCAGAATGCAATTCATTAAGGGGTAGGAAATTAAAAGAAAAAATTATAAAATTCTGAAATTTGTGGTGGCATACCATACTTGACTCAAAGTCGCCGTAGTCTAGTAGGTAGTATGTTGGCTTATTAGACGAAAGGCCTCAGTTCAAACCCCTGGTCAGACATCAAAACGAAAATATGAAAAAATATTTCTTTGGCGATTTCTGGTAAAACCCATGAGAGTAAATAAAAATGCCATGAAAAGTTTCTCAAGCAACTGTCGTTCGGAGTCGACTTTAAACAGTAGGTCCCGCCGCTCACGTATTAAATTAACGCACACAACATAAGTGGTGTGAGAAACTAGGCCGTAGTTCTGACTGAAGGGCTGTAATGACCAGTTATGTATGTATGTATGTATACCTTAAGTAAATATATATATTTTTTTAAAACATTGTGACACTTTTGTAAATTACTATTGTAAATTATTATCCCATTTAACCCTCCAAATTGATTTAAGCTTGCATATAGATGATACACGCCTATTTCTGAGGGTTTGTTTAAAACCCATACGGAAACAGACGTTAAATTAGTCTGAGGACAGCTGGTATGAGGATGGTTTGATTATAAATTGTAGAATAGCTGTTCTCGAACAAGCTCTAAGTTGTTCTTGGGGCCGTTAGGTGCATGATTTTCCAACACTGGGGAAAAAATTAAAATTTTTAAATAAACATGACTTGACTATCTATTATTTTAATGAGATTTTGGATAGAATTCCCTTCTTTTGATAATTTAATGACCAATTATCTATTTTCCATTTTATTTTAATTTTTTGTAACATTTATTTAACACGTTTGTTGAAACAAGATGAAATTAAGAAATTTTAATTAAATTAACACTTTATTCAGAAGTACACTGCGACGAAAATCCAAATATTTTTGTGATTTTTTTATTCTAATTAATAATAATAAATTTAATAAACATTTTAAAAAAGCATATGGGGAATACAGATATGGAATGCGAAATATAAAGTACTTATCATCGTATGTGGAGTTTTACGACTAAGTGTACATACATATGTATATCAACTCAAAGAGATCGCTGTGCAGGACGAAATAAACTATTTCAGGAAAACTATATTTTGATGTTGAAGTCTGCAAACAGAATTGGTCATTATTTTTAATGTATTTTTTTTTTCAATTTCAATTAAAAAGATGAGTTTAAAACAAAGTAGAGAGCAAATTAAGTGTGATTTTTAAAATAATTATTGAATAGTAAATAAATAAAAAAGGACAGTTTAAGCCAAGTGATAGTGAGTGAACAATTCTACTAAAAATGGAAACCGATTTAGTAATTGACACTCATCGCTTGTTTTAAGTTCTCCATTCGTCAGCATTAGTGAACAGGAACTTAGGTGCGAAGTCAAACTTAAATCAAAGTTTAAATAAAGATGATCCCAATTTGAGCAAATGTGTTGAGAAAAGCACAAATTTATCTACAACTCACCTGAGTTTAATTTCATTCGATTGAAGTCTTCAATTTATAAACTGATTGACTCCTCATGTTGAATACGTCAAGTTTGATGTAAGATATGCTAAGAATGGAATCTACTTCTACGAGCAGCGACTGGCAACCGGCGAACTGGTTGAGCATCTGATTCTGGCACGAAATTGGAAACTTGTCAGTCCAGAAATAAACTTGTATAAAATAATTTGACGACAAGACGATTGCAAATTTAAGGAAAAGAGATTATTTGCATTTAAATATTACAACTTTCACTTACATCTTTTTGGCAAAATTCCAGTCCACACTTTATACTATTTTGTTTGTTTAGTTTGGTTTTGTACGTTAAACTCTTCATAACATTAACTTATGCTTGTTTGTCCCGAAAAGGACATTCTCTTCAAATTTATGACATTTTCTTTTAAATCTCGATCTGTAGTGCTTTTGAATTCTGTAGACCACTGCATATATCGTTTCAATGCAATTGTGAGGCAAGCCTTTCTGTCGTTGTGGGTTGTAAAGTACAACCAGCAAGCCTGCAGTACTGGCTGCTCGTCAAAATTGTGTAATTCGTTAAGTTCGTCCCGCTATTCAAAGTAATTATGCGAATTTATTATTCATTGTTGCAATACATCTCGTTTTCAATTGATATTTGTCAGATCGTTCGTGATGGTGATAGGATTTAGAGACTTAATTGAGTGGTGTGTACTTCCCCTGCTAAAACAAGTCATGCTTCCAATTGAAATTGAAAATTTTTTATTTTGGTGGCTTTAGATAATGCAGCGATCGTTATATTCTGCATAATTTAGCAAATGTTTCCTTTAGTTTGAAGAGTACGGTATCGAGTAAGTAAAGTTGGTCACTTCTTCATTAGCCTGACGAACAAGAAGAGGATCATCAGATTGCAACACATTTACCTTCGTCCAATTGATGTTACTCTCATTAATGAGCAATTCGTATTTCCTAGAGCATACAAATATTCTTATTTTATTTTAAATATAACTCTGTACCAAAGATCTGCAATAACTTGTTTTTTAGCTACCCATTAGCAAGAATAGATACTTACTATATTACTTATAAATGATTCGAGTGACTCGAATCATTGATTGAAATATACAGCAGTGATAAAAAATTCAGTACTTTAGTACTTTTTTCAGTACTTTTCCATTTCAAAAATACCGCAGAACCCCCGTGACGTTTCCAGTACTTTTTTTATTATTATATAGTTTATGTCTTGCGCTTTTCAACTATTAATGCATTAGCAACATGTTGAACGTAATGCTAAAGGTAGAATTAAGCACCGGTTAGCCAAACGTCCACGGAACGTACATTCGTTCTTAGAATTCGAAAAACAATGAAAACTCTTGCCGAACCGTAATGTAATTTCAGTAAGCATTTGCATTGCTCTTCATATGCTAAAAACGAACGTATGTTACATTACTTTCCATCGACGTTTGACTAAACGCCGCTTTTACGTTTTGCTACGTTCCGAATCAGCTGTTTTTGTCTTGTACGTGAGGAACACTTATAAGTCGTTAGTATTTCTGTTCCGTGCCGTATGTGTATCAAATATAAATAAATAATTTAGTTGGTAGTGTGTTGGCTTACTAAATGTGAGCCCACGATTCATACCCCATGTCAGAAAATATTATATATTATAGAAAATATTTCTCCGGCGACTTTCTTCTGGCAAAAACTCTGAGATTAAATGAAATTGCCATGAAATGTTTCTCAAAAAAATCTATCGTTCGGAGTCGACTTTAAACTATAGGTCCCGCCACTCATGTATAAAATTAACACACACAACATGAGTGGTGTGAGAATCTAGGCCGTAATCCTGACTGAAGGGTTGTAATGATTCTTTACATACACGTCCTTCAGATGGTCTCAAAGTATAGCTATATTGGACACTATAGTAAGACCCCGTTTAACGCTGTTTCAGTATTACGCGGTAGTATTGGGATTCCCCTAAAACGCACACTGTATGGATACTTGTCGTATACTATATATCTTTTTCAACGCTCTTTTGTTAGTCTGACCAGAATAAAGATTCCAACTGTATTTTCCGAAGTCGCAATCGCAGTACGAACGCATCTTTCCTGCCTCACAGATGATTTATTAGTTGCCTCGTTTAACGCTGTTTCGCGTAGCGCGTTAAGCGGGGTCTTACTGTATTTACGTAGAAACTTATACGTTAACTTTCAAAATGAAAGAAAAGAAAGAATACTTGCTTGCCGATCATCTACTATATCAATAGGTTCTGAAAATGTGCCGTTATCAAGCAATTTCCTATAGAAGTGGTGTATTGCGTTTATGTTTCAAACGATAAAAAGTTCTTTTGTACGAAAACAAAATGTAAATGCAACTCCAATTTGTTCGATACTAATTCGAATGTACGCATTATTTTCAACTGATTTCGAAATGTAGAATAACATGAAAGACAATGTTTTTTATTGGGTTAAAAGAAATTCTTTCCAAACTAAATGCTTGCACTCTTTACCAAGTAGTTCTTTGTGTTTTATTTAAACTTAAAATGTTTATTTCACATCAAATCATAATAATTTCCCCCTCCGTAAAACACTAAAAGGTAGTTCATCTCCATTTGTAGTCATAATCATCATCAACGTCATCATCAAAATACTCTGATGCATGTATCTTTAGTATCTTAAGCATGTGAATGAGGATTTCAAACGTCTAACAACGCTGAGATGAGAAATGTCTTAAAGGAATACGAGTTAAAACTACATAAACTTGTAAAATAAAATTTTTTTTATAAAAAAAATAAAAAATAGAAACATGAAATATGAAATACTTTAAGTTGCATCAAGAAACGTACAACAGTTGAAGCTTTCACCTGAGTTCTTCTACTCAGTTGTATTTAAAAGATACTCGTGTGAATTCTTCAAGACTTTACTTTAAAATCATTATATACCACATGTCCATACCGGACATATTCATGTTAAAAGGTGTTAAATATGGTTTTCATTTAATTTTCCAAATGGATTTCAAAAACAAGGCGTATTATATCTTGTATCTGTATCTAATGACTACTGCAGATGGGTCTCGTTGCATATGGGAAAAAACAAGGAAAACTCAAAACAGATAGTATTATTGTTGTTGTTTTGTTTTTGTTGTTGCATTTTTTTTTTTAATTTCAAATGTAAATCGGCTGCTGTGCACCTTCATTAAGCCCCCCCAAATGTTCAATAATCTTACGGAGATACAAAAATCGTAGAATGCATTACAAAACAGCAGGCGCTTTAGTGAATAATCTGAAATACAACTACAACTACAACAATAAAAAAAATAAGAAACAAAAAAATAGATACAACATTTATACGAGTATGTATGTATGTATGTACATATATACCATACATACATATATACCATCATTTGATAAAAAAAAAAGGAAAACAACAACAAATACAAAAATTGTTGTGTCTGCAACAGCATGCATTTTGATTAATGATCGAATGTCAATTATTTCGAAAAAAAAGACAACAAAAAAGGAGAATCAGATACAATTGCAAGACTTAAATTCATATGTATACATGTACATATGTATGTATATTATATGGTATATGCGAATGTGTGAATATGCTTGAGTCCGTGCATTCGTACAGTGAATATAATTTGAATTAAACCATAGGATAACAAAATCTTCAATGCTTATTTGAATGTGAATGCTTCTAATGCCTTTGTCTTACATAAAATCAAAACAAAAATTAAAAAAACCACAACGATATTCTTCTTCTATTAAAATTATAAAAAATTATATGTTTTCAGCAAAAATGTCGACTATAAAATCCTTTAATTGTTTATAAAATTCTTTAATTGACAAAACATACATAAATATTTCGTTTTTTAGAGTACCGGACAGGCCGCAAGTATGCTGGTAGGCTAACCTTTAATTATTTCACATGCCTTTCAAAGACTATGAAAGTTCAATACTAGTTTTCTTCAAGTAAACAATTTTATTAATATTAAGTGAATGAATATGACACACATGCAAATTTACTAGTCAGACATGTTTCCCATTACTCAGGAACATAACATTTAATGACTTGTAGGATCATGCTCTATACCATAAACACTTTACCTTGCACCGTTTATATAAGATGAAGCATTCTCAACAATAATATTAGCAGTTATATGTCAGTTTAGACATACATACATACATACATACATAATTGGTTATTACAATACTTCGGTCAGGATTATGAACCTCGTTTCTCGCACCACTTATGTTGTGTGTGTTAATTTTATACATGAATGGCGGGATCTACAGTTTAAAGTCGACTCCGAATGAAAGATTTTTGAGAAACTTGGCAGTTTTATTTACTCCCAGAGTTTTTGCTGAGAGAAAGTCGTCGAAGAATTTTTTTTCATATTTTCGTTTTAATGTCTGACCTGGGGTTTGAACCGTGGCCTTACATCTAATAAGCCAACACCCTACCTACTATACTACGGCGACTTCAAATGTTCAGAACTTTTTTTAAAATTATTATCGAAAATATAAAATTCATGCTGGTTGAAATCTAATACATACCAAAAATAGTTACTTTTTTGGAGACATGCATATAAATCGGAAAAAGTCTTTTTTAGAATATAAAGTTAGCCATCAAAGAGAAGCGAACTGTCCTTCCAAAAAGTATTTTTCATCGTTCATACAAAGTTTATGCGAAATATTCTGCTGCTGTATGAAATTAGCCACTCAACTCATGCTTGAAAATGTCAGTTTTATTGAATGAAACGGCGGTAAACGATATGCCTACGAATAACAAAATATAATGGCACAATGATGACTATGCCGTCATTTGCAGTTTTTTGTGTTTTTGATTGCGGAAAGTAGGCAACACTTCGAACATTGACCATTCTGATTACTAGAATGGACCATAAAATCATATTTAAATACTCAGTTGTTTTTAAGTAATAAAAAGTAAACCTACAACACTTGAAAATGATGAAATTGTTTCAAAATTATTAAACAATCAGATTACACCCGTACCTCACTTTCCGTCGTGGTTATGTTCTAAAAAAGGGCGACGCAAATTGAAACAACACAAAGTGAATTATAATTTTCAATAGCAAACCATGTAAAGATCGAAGATAGGTTTCAGGGTTACGAAAATACTACTTTTTAAAAAGAAAATTGAACAAAGTAAACATTTAAAAAACAAAACAAAAAAAAACAAATTCAATTAAAATAAAATAAAAAATTCACTGAATTTATAACACACTAATTGAAACTGAACTTTAAAATTAGAAAAAGAAAGTAAAAATAAACCTGTATTATTTTCAGTTTGAAACGGAATCCCCAAGTTTTGACAGCATAGCGCAATTAGAAACAAAAGTCGTGACATCTTTTAGAAAAAAAGGAAATCTTAAAACTCTAACCCAAAACAACATAACTTTGAAAATCTAAAGACGCACAGTGAAAATTGGTACAGCAGTGACGCAATTTTGAAAAAACGCAAAACGAAAAGACGCAAAGCGAGGTATGGGTGTATATGACTGGCTACCGCTTTAAATCTACACTTTTAATTTGACTTTCAAATAAAAATTTGTTAATATGAACATGTCGTCAAAATACAAAGCAATACGAATTTCAAATATTCTTAAACGTAGTTTCTGAAGCGTTAAATAATACTGGGAATCACATACCAAAACATTTCATTTCATTTAAAATACCGTCTATTATCGAGAAACTCGTCCCAAGAGTATTAAGTTTGTTCTGTATGAGCCAAAGTTAATAAAATTCCAAACACGTAGAAACATTCACATACGCACACCTTAATTAAAAGGACACTTTGACAAAGTGTTGAGTGCTTTCTGTAATTAAAAAGATTCCAACTAATTTTGTATACCCATGTTAACGTTTGACCATTAAACCATTCATTATACGCATTTAAGTGCCTGATGATGACCAGATGAAAACAAATAAAATGATATCAAATGAAGAACAAAAAAAAAAAAAACGAGAGAAAAAGAAAAAACAGAAAATAGAAAACAATATTAGTTGGGGTAACTTTTATAAACTTTTTGGAAGATTTTAAGTAGTCCTCAGCTTAAATCATTCTATTGTTTTATTGTGTTTTCCTTTTTTTCTATCGTTTCCAGCCATCATTAAGTGGCCACCCTTAATTGAGACCAAGTTCACCCACACCAATAATGGTATATTTTTTCCCCCGCCACAACAACACATACATATATGATGTTGGTTGGTGTTAAGGTGGTGAATGACATGTAATTCTCAGCAAATGGTCACTTCCAATGAAATCACAAAAACACACAAGAAATATTTGAAATTTCAAATACATATGTATACGCGCAGATATGTATGTATGTGTGTATGTATGTATGTATGAATGATTATAGTTATGGTATCTGCGTAGTTGTGTAAAGGTGTTCGTCCTTAAGCACATGTGAACGTAAACACTTCCATTTTCATTTCACATTTAAAACCTCCATGTTTTGCCAGTTTTTATTCCATTTCCTTTACAATTCAGGGTGTATCCTTATTGCAGGCAAAAGGTCTACAAAATGTGAAACGTTTCCTTTTGAAAATATTTAAACGCTCTTCACACATTTCGTTTGAAAAATTTCAAAACCACCACACACAAACGTACGTTACGTGTGTATTTTCTGAAAAACAACAACAAAAAAAAAGAAGAAAAATTTTGGGATACGTTATTCTTGTTTAAATATGGATTCATGATGGTAAAATAGCTCAACCTATATCAAATTGAATGACAGCATGCTTCTTTAGGTATTTACACAAGCAAGATATGTATGTATGTGTGTGCGCAAATATTTGTTCCAAGAATAAAAGTAAAAAATTCAATGAAACAATTGCAATTAGAAATTAATTTTTATATATTTTTTTTAAGTTTTCAATACTTTATTCAGAAATATAATTGTAACAGTACTTAACAGAAGCAGTCCTGCAGAATACTAATTGTTAGATAAAGTTCAATTAGTGTACAATACGGGAAAAAATTAATTTAATTTGTTATTTATTAAATTTAAAGCGGTTGTGATTTAATTGATAGTTTATTTATTTTTTACTATGTTTTATTTGTTTCGATAAATAACTGTTTATTTATTTTAATTTTAATTCAATTAAATATTGATTACTTATTTTGCCTTCACTGCAATTGGTTCGTACCCAAAGTTTACAAGTTTCTTTAAGCTCAATATTTAATATGACAAAAAAAAAAAAATATATTATTAAAACGAAAATCTTATAATTTTGTAACGGACTCGTAGAAAAAAATATATTTTTGACGAACTCTATTTTTAATTGTTACATTTGGTATTGCATTGGTATTAACAAATTTATGTACATATAAGAGATGAGCAATGAGTATTCAAAAAGATGAGTAGTCGCCATATGTAATAATTTAATTTGTGTTTAAATTTGTTTATTTATACACAGAGCGAGTGTAATTATAACAGGGCAAATAAAGAATATCAAAAAGTTTTGAAAATCAATACACAAATACGACAAACACGAACAATCCAATTTTATATAAGTATTGCGCTCTTCTCATTATTATAACGGCATACATTGTATGTCCACCAGAAATCAGCAACGAGTATTTAAATCAAATGAGTAGAATCGAATCGTACTCATAATTTATGATACTTATACGCATTCATACTTATTTTAATATCATGGAACCTCTACTCATGTTCAAAGTTTGAAGTACTCATCATACTTAACAACACGTATGATGTTGTTGATTTCAACTTTCCATAACTCAACATATACACGAAGCACAAAATAAGTATGATTCGCGTACGAACACTAAACTACACATTAGAAGGTTGTGTGTTTGCTCTGCTTGCTGCTCTGTCCTTTTTTCTTATGTGTCTTTTTTCTTTTGTTCGAGTCAATAAAATACAACGAACTTTTTAAAAGCAAACCAACAACATCATTATGAAAGAAAAGGGGATAGACAAGTAAGCGAGAACGCAACAACAAGCAATGTGAACAAAATACACAAGCAACAATGAAGTCGCGATGGAGTTATCGAGAAGGCGAAACACCGAACATTTGACTTCAAGAACCTTGATCAGATTGATTACGTGGGCATATAAAAAGGCAACACAAAGCAGGCAACGAGTAGTAAGAAATCAGTCAGTCTTGTGTGAAGACGCGTTGTGAAGAAAACAGTCGTGGTTTGAAGATCGTCTATGTAAAGATCTACCGAACATTTGTTAGTGTGTACGCGAACAGAAGTGTAAAGAAGAATATCGAATAAAGCAATTTATTGTTGGATTCCTCAAGTTGTAAACGGTGGCACGCAAAAATAGTGCGAACAATAAAGACTTTAATTGAAACTTTGCTTGCAATCAACGAACTCATATTTTAAACATTTCTAAAGTTATGAATCAGAATGAGTAGGCTTATGAATCAACCATATTTCGAATGGTATGACTTTGATGTCAAAGTTGTACGCATACTCATTGCAACCTGTACTTATACATCAATGTTGTAGTAAGAACGAATGAATCAGTGTGGTTAAATTTGAATATTGTTGACTCACTTATATTCAAAATCTCATGAGTGCTCATGAGTAGCGAAAAACGATTCATTGCTAATCTCTGGTACATACATATAATGTGAAGAGGAGCCATTAAATTCTACTGGTGGATTAAAGAAGCTGCGTACCATATTTTTTTTAAATGCCCGTTTCTTCAGCATACTACCATAAAATTAATATTATATTTTTATTTTTTTTAAATTATTATTTTAATATTCTAAAAAATAATTTCGTTTAGAAAAGAGTTTGGAAGATAGTCTTATGTTCGCCACCACTTCGGGATTCAATCTCCCGAAAGCCTAGACTTGGATCACATATAACATAAAACATTTGTTAGCTGATGTGGAAACAAAATTATATAAAACCCGTAATGGCCACAATGGTATCTATTATTGCAGAGCCAACTACAAATCTTGTATATTCTTTTAGCTGTAAAAAAAGGTCATCCTACAAAATACTGTGAAGTCAAATATTGATTAATTTACTTCTATTTTTTTTCTAACAGAACAATATCTTTCCTGTGCAAAGTTTATTTTTTAACACGAGTTGGGCCCTTTGCTTGCCATGAAAAACCATAATGTTGCCGTCACCAAACTTGACTGTATCATTCGTATACAAAGAATACATTTTTTCCTTTCGTCATCTTTACGAATGCTCTTCCATCTTTGCCCCTTAGGCTGTATTTTTGGATTCATCTGAACGGGATTCCTTTGCTGGGTAAATCAGTTTATGTGCACTTTACAAAATTTTATAAGAGCAATTCGATTTTTTTGAAGTATAAGAAACTATTCCACAGCAACGATAGCAACTAAGACGAGCCTCTTTTGCTCTGCGGTCAACAGTTCGAGAACTTATTTCCAATCTCAAATTATTAAAATCCTCTCGAGGTGTAATTTTTGGATATTTTTTAAGCTTTTTGGCAATTAGTAGTTAGATTAGGTTAGGTTGGAATGGTAGCTTTGATACCAAAAGCTCACTTGAGGACGCATAGCTGCCCGTAGTGTCGCCACAGGTGAACGCAGTCTCTGTACTGACCAAATTCATCCAAAGCAGGGAAGAAGAAATTGGCCAGCGTAAGGGCTGCACATTCAAAGCACGACTACCCCACGCTGGAAAACCAGCCCAAAAATTTGATAAACGAAGCTATATACTTGACTACAATGCACGATAGCTCCGTCAAGCTGACAAGGATTGGAGAGCCAAGTAACCTATATCTGCACCGTTCAAGAGATGGGCATAGACAAAGAAAGTGGATACTAGTCTCCTCTTCCTCAGCGGCTCTGCACCCACGGCAGAAGTCGTTAGATGGGAACTGCATTCTCTCCGCCTGTCTTCTCATAACACAATGACCTGTAAGCATGACCACAGTCACTGAGATGATGTCACGACCAAGTCCGAGTAACTGGTTGGTGCGCCTTCTATCGGTCGAGGGCCAAGTGAGCTCAGCAGGACTCCTCATTGACCCAGAATGGGTTGGCGTCTCGGAAGAATTTCTGCAAGCAATTTGTATTAGTATTGTTGCAGGTGTTGTGTTAATTTTCCTCTTTAAAAACGATTCTAAAACCTTACAATCTTGATGAGATTTTTCTAAAGAGTTCATGGACTTATCTTTCGGTGAATATTTGTCTATTGCAGTGGCGAATGTTAATTACAAAAAACTTTCTAATCATAAGGTCGGAGAGTATCGACACATATAGTATTGAATGTTGATTAGAAGTTATTCCTTTAAGGCCCGTTAAAGTTGGGTTTAGTTAAAGGTAACTTTAGCTAAAGTGAACTTTAAAGTCACTTTTAACTCCTTTTCGCTATTACAAGCTACAGATAAAATAAAGTTAACTTTTTCAAAGGTGTGGCAGTGCCGAAGCAATGTCAATTAAACAAGTGTTTTAAACACAGTGGCAACGATGGGCTTCTTTTTTTTTGTTGTGATTGCTCATTTTTTTATTTAAAATTGTCATATTGAAAATAATATATATTATGTATGACAAGTTCAAACATAAACCTAACATAAAAAAGTTACCGGTAGGATGATCTTCCCTTTAGTTTTACGCTCACATCTACCATATTGTCAACTTATAGTAATGAGAAACAATTTATCTTCCCATAAAAATCCTACCTTTAGTTAACGGCTGTATAAAAATATTAACAAAACTTTGTTTTCCTCTCTGTTACAAGTGATTTATATCCTTTTTCTGTAAGACGAAACCTAAACAAAATCGAGTGCTTTTCAATCAAACGGATTTTCGTGTGAAACCATTCACTTAATAGCAACAAGCAGGCCCTTAATCATTAATTACGAACAGAATATAACATTTTATCTATTTTGTGCAGCTATTACTTGCAAAATCCCCACTTATTTAATTTGGAAAGCATGGTTGGCGGGTGAGGAGAGGGCGTTGATAAATATTTTATTTAATTTTGATTTATGTTGCATTTCAAATGATAGAATTTCATTTCTTTTTAACTTCCCAGTTTATGAACTTTTTCCATGGGATGAAGCTCAGGAAACCTAAATGACGCTAGTCATGTCTCATTTCCAAACTTTTGTTTTATATAATAAGCTTAATTGCAATCACCTTATAACTACTGTAACCGTTTAGTAGAGTTTAATAGAGTTGAGTGAGTTAAATGGAAATTTAAATATATTTGTAACGGAAAAAGTAATCCTTAATATTTGTGTATTCAAAAGTATAAAAAACCAAAAACCATCTTTATTTTGAAAATTTTACATTCGATTGCAGTGTTCCCAGAATATACTTACTTATTTTCGTAATTAGCCATTAACAACCCGATTAACGGATTTCGGCCTGCTGCAATACATCCTTCCATCTTCTACAAATAGGTGTGGTGAACAAAATTGTAATTTGCTGCGCCCCCGTGTCACTTCGGGATCTCTGCGAAGAAATTGCTAAAGACGTGGATCCGCAGCAGACTTTGTTAGAATTCGGTCGTTGACTCGCCATAGACCCTCAACAGGTCAGACTAGTAAAAGAGTTTTACAAATTACGAAAGACGAACATTGGTGGATTGTACGTTTTCCAGCAGGAATCAATTATCTCAGATCACGTAGCCTCAGTTGCTTATGAATTTTTTAAAGTAAATTTAAACTATGAAGCACTATTTTTTACGCTTATAAGCTGGGAATGATTAAAAGCGGCATGTATTTATCGAAATAGTTTCAATACATTTTAAAGTAAAAATTAAGACGCTTAAATATTAGTGCTACTAAGCGGGGAATTATTATATGCGGGATGCTTATATCCGGGAAATACTGTATTAATTTTAATACAACCATCAATCTAATGCCGTAGACAATAACATACTAATTATTGTGTTTATAATTGTTTACGAAGATGTACGATGTATACATGGGTTATACAACTATTGCGTTTATGTTAACTCAATACTTAACCACTCGAACAGTTTCTGGTATAACAAATACAGTAACTTTCCACTTCACCGCCACCTAGCGGATCATAGATTGAACGAAATAGTTTCTGAAAGGTTTGTATCCATACTAGGAAAAATGTTTGCAACTAACAACGTTTTTGGGACAAAATGCAGGGTGACCTAGGTGTATATAAAATAGTTTTTCAAAAATTTTTTTTGCTGTCTCTAACGGTTTTAGGATGGTATCAGAGATCAGCAATGAGTATTAAAAAATATGAGTAGAATCGAATCATACTCATACAAATTCTCATATTTATACGTACGTATTTATACTTATTTTAATATCATGGAACCTCTACTCATATTCAATGTTTGGAGTATTCATCATATTGAAACTTAATAACGCGTATGATGTTGTTGATTTCGACTCTCCATAACTTAACATTTACAAGAATCACAAAATAAGTATGATTCGCGTACGAATACTAAAATACTCACTAAAAAGTTGTTTGTTTGCTCTGCTTGCTGCTCTGTCTTTTTGCTTATGTGTCTTTTTCTTTTTTTGTAAATGCAACAACAACTAAGACTGTAAATTTTGATGAATGATTGGAGTGAATGTATATGAGTAGACTTAAGAATCAAACATATTTCGAATGGTATGAGTTGGATAAGTACGAATGAATCAGAGTAGTTACATTTCAATATTTTTGACTCACGTATATTCAATATTTCATGAGTGCTTATGAGTAGCGAAAAAACGATTCATTGCTGATCTGGATCTGTATCCTATTTCACATACAACGAGGTTAAGTTACGTTGCGTTGAAAATTGTGCTGATGTAAGGACGAATGCGTAAAAGGATAAATTCTCACAACTTTATGTTTCTATTTGTTATATAGTGAATAGCTGTTAAAAAGTGATTGTGTTAGAACAATTGAACAAGATAGGAGGTCATTTTCATGATATATACATAAAGGGTGATTTTTTAAAAGCTATAGGATAATTTTTCAAAAAAAAACACATAAAATTCAGAAAAATGCATGAAATCTTTATTTGAATCGATAGTACGGTCCATATAATTTAATGCTTGAAGATTATTTCATGCAAATGTTGACCGCGACTGCGCCTCAAATGGTCCATCCACTTAGTCCAATTTTGGCATACTCTTTCCAACATTTCGGCCGGTATCTCACGAATAAATGCTGCAATGTTGTCTTCCAATGCGTCAATTGAAGCGGGCTTGTCTGTATAGACATGAGCTTTAACATAGCCCCACAAATAATAGTCTAAAGGCGTTAAATCGCACGATCTAGGCGGCCAATTGACCGGTCCCGAACGTGAAATAAAATGTTCACCGAACTCGCCTCTCCATAAGTGTATTGTGCGCGTGCTGTGTGGCATGTGGCACCGTCTTGTTGAAACTACTAGCCATGCAAGTCGAGCTCTTGGACAAAAAAAGTTGGATATCATCTCACAGTAGCGCTCACTAGAGTTGTGTAGTTCACGAACGAACTAGTTCAATTGAACTATTCACACGATTGAACTAAGAGAGCCGCTCATAATAATGAGTTCTTTTAGCTCCGTAGTTCAGTAGTTCCTTTAGCTCAGTAGTTCGTTTAGCTCAGTAGTTCGTTTAGTTCAGTAGTTCTTTCAGCTCAGTAGTTCGTTTAGCTCAGTAGTTCGTATAGTTCTCGTTTTTATTCGTTCATTTCGTTCTTATTCGCTCATTTCATTCTTATTCGTTCGATTATTTTGTTTATCGTTCTTGCGTGCGCCATTCCTATTGGAATGGTGGCGGTGTTACCACATATTAAAAAAGAACTCATGGAAGCATTTTTACAAAAATAAGCAAATAAATATAAAATATTTTTTCTATTTAACTAAAAGAATGGTTTGGAATAGAAATACGAACAGAAATTCTCATTAAATATTTAAAAATAAATCACATGCTTTTCAAGTGCTTCAAGCACATACATAAATGAATTAATAAAAATGAAAAAATTTTAAATACCACAAATTATTTAAAGTGAAAAATCATATTACAAATATGATAAATTTACACGGAATACATTATTTCCTTTATTGGTATTGTTTACATCAGTTAAAATATAAATGAGCAAAAGTTGCCATAAAGAAGTTACAAAAATTGAGGAAGAGAGCGGCGTTGTTTAAGAGAATTGAACTATTGAACTAAAAGAACGAACTAGTTCATTACAGAGAGCTGAACTAAAAAGAGCGAACACTCAAAAGAGCTAAAGAACCCAACTCTAGCGCTCACCATTCACAGTTACGTTACGATTCGCAGCATCTTTGAAGAAGTAGGGTCCAATGAAGCCACCAGCACATAAACCGCACCAAACTGTGACTTTTTCTGGATGCATTGGTAGCTTTTGCAATGCTTCTGGATGACCTTCACTCCAAAATCGACAATTCTGCTTATTTACAAATCCATTGAGTCAAAAATGAGCTTCGTCGCTGAACACAATTTTTCGATAAAGAAGTGGATCTTCGGGCAACTTTCCAAGAGCCCATTCAGCAAAAATTCTGCGTTGCGGTAGGTCGTTCGGCTTCAATTATTGCACCAGCTGTATTTTGAAAGGCTTCGCATCTAAATCCTTCCGCAACATTTTCCACGTTGTTGAGTAACAGAGGCCCAATTGCTGCGAACGGCTACGAATCGATAATTGATGGTCATCATTAACACTGGCATACAGCTGCGATATTTTCTTCAGTTCGCACTCTACGTAAGCGTGTTGGTGGTTTAATGACCAACAATGTAAATTTGGTGCGAAATTTAGTCACAATAGCCCAAATAGCCGCTTCAGTGGGTCGATTAAACTGACCATAAAATGGACGAAGAGCGCTATGAACTTTCTTAACAGAGCACACATTTTGATAATAAAATTCAATGATTTGCAAGCGTTGTTCGTTTGTACGGCGATTCATGGTTAAATCATAGACCAAACTGAAGATGTTTGACAGTGAAACAAAACACGAAAAGTGCGTGAGCTGTTTAAACCAGTGTTGCCAAAAAGATAATAGCTAAAAAATCACCCGTTACATATACGTAGTAGTAGCTTGCGTATCTATATGTCGGTATAAGCCAGGGTTCGTCAAAACATTTTTGGTTATGTGTTAGTGAGTAAGAGAGAGAAAATGAGTTGAGAGAATTTATTTATTTACAGCCATAGAAAAGTGTTAGTAATATATATATATATATATAATATATCAGCATACATATGTAAAGCTATATAACTTTGGCTTAATAATTTTAGATAAATAAAAATAAAATAACAAATCCATTTTTTATTAAAAGAACATAAAGCTATCCATCTTTGGCTTAAAAATTAGGCCATGTTTTTTAGATAAATAAAAATAAAATGGATAAAAAACCCATTTTTTTATTAAAAGGAAAAAGCGATCATTCCAAAGCATTTAAAAAAAATTATACTATACGACAAAATAAAAAAAATTAAAAACGCCCAGCTAATGCCATAGCCCATTTTTAACATAAAATATTTTTTGAGTGTCATTCTGAAATAAAATGATAAAGCATCCGCCGCACATGTGTTCTTGTCGCAGTCTGATCGACAACTAAATGAAAAAACACAAGAATACGTGTGAGTTCTCTTTGCACAACTGTGCTATGAAATGGTAAACTATGGTATAAGCCAAGATCTTACCGGTACAACGCTGGAAGAAATAAAAAAATTTAATTCTATTCAAATGACTTAATCAAACAAGCTCTTATGACTAAATTAAAGAAATAAACACCTTTTTATCACTGGCAGTCGTAAACGCAAGCCCAAAGATTTTGGTGACCAAAATTAAATTTTTCCTATTTAGAGTTTGATATTTTTATAAAGAATTTTTGACGTGTTCTCTTTTGTCTATTTTCAAAAACTTAAGCCGTAGCTACATACAAAAACATAGCGTCCCTTAGTCATTTTATGGTTGAATAGTTCTAGTCGGTTGATTAACAATAAAGAATAGAGAAATTATGTTTAACATTTGTAAGACGAATATGAATGTGAAGATTTCTGGTGTTATGATAATGAATTTGTAAAAGGTAAAATAAAATGTTGTTACGTTTTCACCTTTTAAAAACGTTTAAAATATGAGTTCGTAGATTGTAAATAAAATAAAAATAAATTTGTGTTTAGTTTCAATTAAAATTCTTTATTATTCGCACAATTCTGTGTGCCACTGTTCACAACTTTATGTAAACAACAACAATTGCTTTATTTGTTATTCCTCTGTTTACACTCTGTGTATAAAAAATAACAATTACTAGGCAATTATTCAACAGATCTTTGTAACGGAGATCTTCAAACCACGATTACTCTTTTCAAACCCACCGCGTCTTCACACAAGACTGACTGAACTTCAATAACTCACTCGCCTGCTTTGCCTTGCCTTTTATATGGCAGGGTAAACAGTCTGAAGGCGAATGTTCGTTACTTTGCCTTCTCGAAATCTCTGTAAATGTAAACATCGTTGTTTACATTCATTGTTGTTGTTTGTGTGTTTATTGTTATAGTGTTGTTTGTGGATTTTTGTTTACCATTTTTTATGCTGGTGTTTTTTGTTATTTTAAGCAGTACGATAATTTGTAAACAAGTTTGTTTACTGAATTGTTTTGTTTTTATAGCTTCTGTTTATAATTTTAATGTTAAGTGATGTAAAAGGAAAACATTAGTATATAGATTTTTCATTTTCGTAACAATATTTTTGTATTGTATTGTAATATTGTCAAAAACAACAAAATGAGTTGTCGACCCGTATAGGTGTACAATGGGCAACAAGTGGGAAATTGTACAAAGAATTTTTGTCAGACAATTTTCCAAATTTTATCAGAATTCACTTCGAATTATTAGTTTAAAGATATTTTTTTCGAGTGTAGAGAAATGTTGGTTCTAGAAGCCGTCGCTTTAGATTATTTTTTTATTATTTATTCATTCCAATATTAAACATAGCATTATAAGGTAATAATTTTATAAATGAAAGTGCTACGGAAGGAAATCAACTTAAGGAAATAACATTGTAACATAAATTTTATAACGACAGCGTATAAATAAATGATTAATAAGTACAACGAAATATGAAATACAAAAAACTAAAATATATAATAAATTTATAATAATAACATAAAAATATACAAAACTAAGCAAACTACTACTACTGCTCAAAAAGAAACAAAAAAAGCCTAAAAAATATATTACCGAATATACATACATATACACTAGGAAAATATTTAATGAAACTAATTTAGAATGAATATATGAATAATATATCCCATACGGGTAGCACTGAACTTCATCAGCGTACATATCAGAGATCAGCAATGAGTATTCAAAAAGATAAGTAGAATCGAATCATACTCTTAACTTCTGATACTTCATTCGTATTTTAATATAATGGAACCTCTACTCATATTCAAAGTTTGAATATTAATACTCATATTAATACTTAACAACACGTATGATGTTGTTGATTTCGACTCTACATAACTCAACATATACACGTATCACTAAAAGCACTAAAATACTCATTAGAAGGTTGTGTGTTTGCTATGCTTGCTGCTCTGTTTTTTTTTTTTTTGATTATGTGTCTTTTTTCTTTTTTTGTAAATGCAACAATAACTACGGCTGTAAATTTTGACGAATGATTCGAGTCACTCGAGTACTTTTCTAAAGTCCAATCCACGTTGTAGTGAGTATGAATGAATCAAAATAGTTAAATATCAATATTCTTGGCTCACTTATATTCAAAATTTCATGAGTGCTTATGAGTAGCAAAAAAAAAAAAACAATTCATTACTGATCTCTGGAACATATGTACGTACAGTTAACTTACAGTTAACCGTACTATCGAAACGTTAATAATGAGAACAAAAGAGGCCCTAGTATGGGAACCGCATCAAAAGTTTTGGTATGATTCAAAAAAACAAAAACACTTTATAATTATCATTCCGCGGCGTCCTAGTCAAACCACATTGCCTCAAGCAATGGTACTCATAGCTTTCATAAATCCTGACCGCTTTTCGGTTAAGAGAATATTACTTTATGATATGATTTATAATGATTTATTTGCGAAGCTACAAGGTTTTCCATTAGTTTTGTCAAGAAATTAAGAATAGCGATTGCATTCAACCAGTTGTTGACTTTAGGAATGGAAAGGATTTTAGTTTGATTCCATTTATCAGAGAAAATAGACGTAATTACAGCGGATTCCAATAAAAAAATAGCATTTAAATCATCAATCACTTGCTCTTGAATTAACCAAACATTCCAGAACTTCGGGTTGATTAACCAAATGAATAAATAGCTATTCGAATGGAACGAAACTAAAATCGTCCTATATATCACTAGGAGTTGCTGTACAATTAATTTTAACAAACTGGTTGTTGAGGATATTCGGATCAACTTTAAGAAAAGTTTTGTAACATTTTAATTCTTGTAATTCATTGCCATTCAGATTTATTGTCTATTATAGAGGAAAAGTTTCGTGCATATGAAAACTTTCGTAATGAACTTAATATGTTTGGTAACTTATATACGTTCAGGCTTATGAAAGGCTTGCAAATTAGTACAGAACCTTTTCCATTGCCTGTGCGCAATGTTTTGCCTTTCAATTTGAGTTTTTATTTCAACAGTAAGTTACGATTGCTGCTTGCCTTTAATAAGATTAGTTTGATAGGAACACTCATGTCATAAAGTAAGCGAACATTTTTCTGAATTAAAAACATCATCCAGTCCTAACGTATGTTATCAATGTTGGAATGTTGGCTTATAATATGGTAAGTTATAAGTAAAACTTGCCATCTAATAGTAATTTAATCTTATTATTTACAATTACGAGATCAGCTAAAGCACTAGAAGTTGAGTGGAAGCATTCGTTCAATTAACGGATTGTCGCGTCAAATATTATTATTACAGTTATTAATGAATGAAAGTCTCCTCAAAGGAAAGAAATAACGGGATCATAATTTATATCAAAATTCAGTTTACTTTTCAAAAAAATTTATAAAATTTAACACACACAATATAAGTGGTGTGATAAACTAGGTCGTAATCCTAACAGAAGGGTTGTAATGACCAATTATGTACGAATACTAATCGAAACTGCATCACCTTTAGCTTGAGTTACTAAGTTATAATCAATGATTTTTTTATTCTACCGAAAGAGCTTAAAGCTCTGTAATAATAATATCTCTGGAATTAGATGTGAGTTAATTTCTTTTGCCACTTTAGAAGAAGATTCAAGTCGAATTTGGATTCTAATCCATTTTAAGTATGATATAACTGTACTTATTGGCAGTCTTTTCTATTTTACTCCTTGTTTTTAATAAATATATTGTTGTACTAAACGTAAAGCGTTGCAAAAAATTAATTTCATATAAAGTAACGGAATTTGATTACCATAACAGAGTAAGAATAGTAAAATTTTTTTTATGTTTTATTTTCAAGATCTCCGTTACAAAGATCTGTCGAATAATTGCCTAGTAATTGCTATTGTTGATGCAAAGGGTATATGAACAGAGGAATAACAAAGCAAAGCAATTGTTGTTGTTTACATAAAGTTGTGAACAGTGACGCACAGAATTGTGCGAATAATAAAGAATTTTAACCCTTTGCTTTATTACCGATCTAGTCGTATGTCTGCTCTCAGCCACCAAAGCTTTTTTACCATTCTAGTCGTATGTCTGCTCTCAATTGATAAGCTTTCGAAATTCGTTGAAATCGAATGATATTTTATAAGTTGTGCTTAACATAGATTTGGCGATTTCGCTTCTTAAAATATTTCAAAATAATACTCTAATAAAATGGCAAAAAGAAATTTACTTAAAGAAGTGTTCAAACCACCATGACACCCATATATAAAATTAATACGGTCGCAAATTTGTTTTTATTTTATTTGTAATCAACGAGCTCATGATTTAATGTTTGTTTTTAATTTTAAAAGATTTACTTCTACTACCTTTAAGGCATTTAAATACTTAAATATAATTTTTCAGCTATTCAAAGTTCTTATTTGAATTTATTTTATTTTAAATTCCTTCAATAGCAATTTAATATATAAAGAAATAATTAAAAAATAGAAAAATAATAAGAAAACTTTTATCAGAACGCACATGTACAAATATGTTCAAAATATCGGGTGATGTTCTCCTACAATTATTGCAAATTGGAAAAGAAAAAAGTAACACGCACATACATACATACATCCATAATTAGTCATTACAACCCTTCAGTCAGGATTGCGACCTAGTTTCTCAGAAAAAAAGTAACACAACTCAGAAATACGGAACTGTTCGAAATATTAGCACAGTGATTTTTACAAAATTAGACGCCTGGTAACACCACACCTAGCATATGGTCAAAGTTACTAAGCTCGTTTATAATTAAAATATAATTTGTAATTGTATTGTAATTAATAAATAAATAAAAATAATTTCCTTCTTTGTAATACCGGTACAAGCAAATATAGAAGAAGACCAAAGAACAAAAATACTAACCTAAATTTATCATAATGGTTAGCAGTTTTTTTTAAATGCCAACGCAGCTGTTATATTTTACGTTGCTTAAAAACTAGATGCCTGCAAGGCACCAATGATAGCTCAATTTTATGGCCGGGTATTTGAATCAACATTTCTATAAAGTGTGAATCGGTATCGGTATATCCTAAGTATCTAAATTTTAATTATTTAATTTAATTAATAATTTAATAAATAATAATATTAACTAATACGACTTTCGTTACATTTTAACATCATAACATAACAGCTATTATTTGTCGTAAGGTCAAATAAATGGAATGTTTTTTTTTTATTTGAAAAATTGGGGAAAAGTTTGCTATTTTGTGTTCTCACTTTGCCAAAGGCAAGGTAAAACTGACAACAGAGTCCGTAAAAGTTCAGTCAGTCTTGTCTGACGACGCGGTGTGTTTGAAGAGAGTAATCGTGGTTTGAAGATCCCCGTTATAAAGATCTGTCGAACAATTGTCTAGTAAGGGAAGAAATAATAACAAACAAAGCAATTGTTCTTGTTTACATAAAGTTGTGAACAGTGGCACACAGAATTGTGTGAATAATAAAGAATTTTAATTAAAACTAAACAAAAATTTATTTTTATTTTATTTGCAATCAACGAGCTCTTATTTTAAATGTTTTTAAAAGGTCATAATGTAGCAATATGTATTTCTCTAGTTCATTTTACATTAGTGAAGACTCAATAAGTATTTAACGGTTTATATGGTACTTAGATGGAATACATATTCCATTATAATTTTTTCTTTTGATAAGTTTTTAAGTTGAAACATTTAATAGCATAGTAACCGTATTTCTCAAAATTGGATTTTATATTTATTTATTTAATTAGAATACAACTACAAATTATATTATAATTACTATGAGTTGAGTAACTTACACATTAGGCTCGGTGTAGTGTAATAGACCAGAGTCTGTGCTGCGAATCGAACCCACAACCCTCACTCTAATAGTGTATCTATCTACCCAATTGTCTTTTATAACACTTTAAAATTAAAATTATACTTACGTGATAGTTTTTATATTAAAATTCATGCAATCTTAGAATTTAAAATAAAACAAAATTTTTGCCTTACTTTATTTTATTTTATTTGTATTTATATATTGACTTATAAATTTTATTTATTTTACGTATATTTTAATACGTATTAATTCAATCTGAATTTATTCATTGTATCTATTTTTATACATTTAATAAAGAAAAAAAAAACGAACATAAAATATTTTGTTTTGTTTTTGAGGGTCAAATATGTTGCATTATTTGATGTGAACATTATATTTGCTAACAGAGATCAGCAATGAATCGTTTTTTCGCTACTCATGAAATTTTGAGTATGAGTGACTCAACAATATTGATATTTAACTATTCTGATTCATTCGTACTCACTACAACGTTGATTTATAAGTACAGGTTGCAATGAGTATGCGTACAACTTTGACATCAAACTCATACCATTCGAAATATGTTTGATTCATAAGCCTACTCATTCAGATTCATAACTTTAGAAAAATACTTATAAATGATTCGAGTGACTCGAATCATTCATCAAAATTTACAGTCTTAGTTGTTGTTGCATTTACGAAAAAAGACAAAAGACAGAGCAGCAAGCAGAGCAAAGACACAACCTTTTAGTGAGTATTTTAGTATTCGTACACAATTCATACTTATTTTGTTCTTCGTGTATATGTTGAGTTATGGCGAGTCGAAGTCAACAACATCATACGTGTTGTTAAGTATGAATATGATGAGTACTTCACACTTTTACTATGAGTAGGGGTTTCATGATATTAAAATAAGTATGAATGCGTATAAGTATCAGAAATTATGAGTATGATTCAATTCTACTTATTTGATTTCAATACTAATTGCTGATCTCCGGTCTTGACATGGAATTGACTTAAAATCGATAAATAACTAGGAAAGTGGTTAAGAGAAAAAAATTTTTGTACTTTTAGGATCGTTAAAAGTGTTAAACATTTACAGGATATGGGTAACATTTAATAAGTGTTCTTTAATTTAGTAAATTTAGGAAATTTCTTTAATTTAGAATTCTATATAAAACGATAACTTACTCTACACTTATTTACACTGTTTTTTTTTTAATTTAAATTTTTTTACAGTTCCGAATTACTCACTTGCGATGAAAACCTTTTAAATTGTAGACAATAAATTTTAATAAAACATGAAACATTTTTATTCTGTTGATTACTTCTACCCTGTGAGATACCTGTAGAGACGAGCTTCTGATAAGCGTAAAAATGCATTTACATGAATGCCATTCAAACAAAAGCCCGGAACTACAGGGTAGGTCACGGGAGCGTTTTTTATTTATTTTTTATTTTGTGTAAATGAAATAACAAGGCTTCTCTTATTACCACCTTAAACTCCTTTTGTCGTTGACGTATTAATAAAGTAGACTTCATAGAACTTTGTATGAAGATTTTGATTTATTCGATCTCTATACCGGATTATGGTAAAGTCTTCTATTTCTGATATTATTTCACCATTATTTCTAAATATTTGTGGTAAAAATTCTGGTTTTAATAAGAATTTTCCAAAATCAAAAGCAATGAACAAAAAAAAAACCAATTCGCGAATTTACTAACGGAAAGAAGAATAACGAATGTCACATCATCGAATCACATGTAGAGTGAATGCTACTGCTCTGACAGGGACATGTTTTATTTTTAATGACAGAAATTGCGAAAACCTGAAATTGTAATGCAAATGTTTCAGAATACCTTTTTGTAATTTATATCGAATTCATGATTTACTCGACATTTTCATTTTAATAAAAAGTGTACCCTGATGACAGTACCATACATTTAAAAAAAAATTTTAACTTGAATAAAAACTCATACCTTCATACGAACAAAATCATACATCAACTGAAGTACTATTTTAATCATAATCAAGAACTTTTAAGAAAATTTGAATTACGAATACAGTTTCTTATCGCTTTATTAACTGTCCGTCTGTGTATATAAAACATAAAAATGTGCGACAGACTACAATGCAAATGTCATAATTTAATATGAATGAATCCTAATGAAATTCCAGGATACGAGATTTAGTTTTCATACGAGCTTATTTAGTTTATGTGCGCGTAAAGAGTGAGTTTATGGAGTTTTTAACATTATTTTTAATATAGCCTGGTACACTTTAATATTATATTTATGAACTGTAATCCAGTGATGCGACTAGAATGAGATACTTAAACTGAGTAAATTGAAGTTCTAAAAGTAAAATTGAAATAAATAAATGAAAAAAAAACTTGACCCTTGTGAACGTTTGTAAACTATGGCGTGGTTTATCCTTTTGCATGTACACGTACTGTGAAACCTACATCCTCTAAATGTATGCATGGTAGAAAGTGTATATGGTGCGTATATTATGTGCAGCACGTTCATGCTGTCTGCATGTACGATTTGTTGTGCATATTGGGAGTACTATTTATGTATTCATAGTACAACAATATTTTGTGTTGTTATGCGTTGCATCGTTGTTTTTTGTCCCGTCCCCCCATTTTATTTATCAGATGCATGAATGCAAATAAGAGTAAACGAATGTTACGATTACACATTCAAAATGTTCATTTTGAAAATTTTAATTATCCTTTAAATTTATGCATATTTACTTGAATATTTAACTCTATCTCTCCCTCGCTCTCTCTCTCTCATTCTCTCGCTCTCTCAAAAATAACCGCATTTATGTAAGACACTTGCTTGTGTTCGCTTACATGCTAGTTTTGCAAATGTGGACAAAACCAAGTGATTTTATTGTTGAAATATAACCTTCAAATGGACTTTTCGAACAACACGGAACCCTATATTTGCGTAATTAAATAACAGCTCAACGCATATACATATACACTCTAATGAACCGAACATTAGTATTGCGGTGATCACTTGTGCCAGATCGGAAACTGCCCCGTGAGAACTTCATTGGCTCGGTTTAAGAATCTGATCAGTATATACATAATTCTCTGCCGAACGCACCATATCAACGTTAACTGTGCTTTACGACGACGCACCGATCATCAACCATGACCATTTCACCTCGTCGTGTAATAAATGCCTCACATTTTTATTCTTAATCACCATCTGTTTCAGAACTTAGTCGATTTTGTTGAGATTCAAAAATAGTTCGCAGTTATATATTCGATTCGTTAAGTGTTCTACATTTTCAACACATTGGAACACTGATTGTGATGAGAATGGTTTAATCAAAGAGGTTTTTCGGTAGAAGATCATTTCGCGTGATCAATCACGCTTGTATAATGCCAGTTCATGAAATATAATATTATAAAAAATATACTCGGTAGCTTTGATCCAAATTAGAGAACTAATGTTATATTTTTAAAGGAAAATCATGTCTCAACAGCGAAAAGATTAACCTTTCACGTCTGTATGAATTTTTGGGTTCTAATTAATACCATTTAAATTGTTCAACACAAATAATGAAGTCGCCGTAATCTAGTAGGTAGTGTGTTGGCTTATTAGACGTCTGTTTAAACTACAGGTCAGGCATCGCCAACTAAACGAAATATGAAAACATATTTCTTCGGCGACTGCCTCTCAGTACATTTCTGGCAGAAAACAATGCGAGTAAATAAAAATTACCATGAAAAGTTTTTAATAAAATTTTTTAGTTCGCAGTCGACTTTTAACTGTAATTCCCATTACTCATCTATAAAATTAACACACACAACATATGTATGTAAGTGGTGCGATAAGATAGGTCGTAATCCTCACTGAAGACTTGTAATGACCTATTATGTATGTAATACAGAATAAAAGAAAAGAAAAAATTTTACATTCCAAATGCTTTATACAATAACATACGGTTTTTATACAATAACATACGTTAACTTAAGCTTTAGAATAAAGTGTAGTTTAAGTGTTTAGGGGTAGGCTGCTAGAACACTTTGAAAGGAAATATCGGCCAAAATTTTAAGATTTTTAACTTGTAACGCGATAGTTTCCACTATAGTATTGAATTTTTTTAGAATAATCAACAACTTAGAACAGAGGCTGAAATATCTACGTTTTTAAAAATAACTCGGACAAAAAAATCGAAAGACAGTAAAAGTGTGCTTTAAAACTGCACATACGAAAGTGTTCACTTTTATGAATCTTTTACAAATCAAAAATAAAATGGAGACTGTTTATTTCATAATTTTGAAATACACAATACAATATCATGAGACACGAAGTGGGACAGGGAAAAAATAGTACCTTCAGCAATTTTAATGATATTTAAACTGGTTGACAGGATCTTAATTTTCTTAACAAAAGTTGTGTTCGGTATAAAATGTAGGATTAATATTTAAATGGAAAATCTTTATCAGCAGCATATGAAACTGTCGCGAATCACACGAGTAGTTGCAACCGGAAGATAACATGTACTTAAGTATGTCGATCACGCTCTTCAAATTCAGTCTTCTGTACAACAAGGCCTTGGTGTTTATATATATGTAATGTATGTTGGATGGCAACAATAATCTCCATTGTAAATATGTGGTGGTAGTAGCAGCACAATGGGCACATCTGTATATACATAGTTGGATGCCTGCAAAAGAGTAAATAAATAAATTTAAATTAAAAAGTTTTTAAATGAATTAACAGAATAATTTTAAAATTATTTTAGCAAATGTATACATTGTTAAGCCCAAATACAATGTTATAATATATTTAACAATAATTGTGTACAAATATTTTCATTTGTTATGGACTATTGAAGCAAAATTACGTAAATAAATATAAATAAATACGAATATGTATACCATAGACATGGATTTCGTAATATGTAGAGAAGACTTTAATTTTAAAATTATAATTGATTAGTAGAAGAAGAAATCTGTTTTTTTTTTTGTAAAATATTTTTTCTAATTTCTTTTACAATAAGCGGAAGAACTAAAAAAAATTTTATTATTCAGATGGAATCAATATCAGACATTTCCGGATTTGATTCAATGAGAACATAAAAATCCTTTATTGTACATATTTACCATATATGGACATGAGAACTGTAGTGATCCTCTTTTTAAAACGAATGTGGCTACAAAAGTATAAAATATGTATGTCGAATCAGGAATTTACAATAGACGAAGTCACTGTAGTCTAGTAGATAGTGTGTCCGCTTATTAGGCGTGTGGCCTCAGGTCAACACCCAGGTCAGACATCTGGAACAATACGAAATATGAAAAAAAAATATTTCCTCGGTGACTGCCTCCCAGCAGATTTCTGGCAAGAACTCTGAGAGTAAATAAGCTGTAGGTCCCGCTACTCATGTATAAAATTAAACAAAAATAATCAATTACCTTTTGTCATATATCATACAATTGACGATGTAGTTTCGTAAAGTGAAATATTTCAAGTAATTAAAGTTCCTAGTCAGCCGCCACAATTAATAATTTGTATACGATAGCATTAATAATTTTTGAATATTTTACAAACGATATTTCAGGAGTTCTCGTACTATATTTATCAGACGATATCACTGAGCTATCAGTGAACATATGAGTGGTTCGAAGAAATATTCACTGAAGCTTTAAGTTAAAATGAGTCTCTAGGCACACCTTTGATCACTCCAAAATCAATCACATACAGTATTAAATCGTCCGTCAATTACTAGGCCCCCAACGGAACACGCAACCGCCAGACGTAATATCCAGGGCATTAGCTTCCGCGGCAGTGATATTAGTCAACCGTAACTGAATAATTTTCACATCCAACGGCTCCTTCCAGTTTCCCATTTTATCCAGAAAAAATCGGAATATCCCGGTCTGTAAGGTTACCGAATCACTGCAGCGCCTTTCAAGCGGAATTGTCGGCTATTCTGCCTGCGGCCAAAATTATTGTCGACAAAAATGTTCACAGGTGGAAAATCACCATACCTTCCGAAAGCCAAGCAGCTATCAGAGCATTGGATTCTAATGTAATGAACTATAGGACGGTATACAATTGTCGCAGATGTCTTAACGAGGTGGTGAATCGGTAACTGCAGAGCGAATGACCTGGCCAGAAGGGGCACGACCATCGAGGTCTCTGATGAATTCTCTATATTGGGGATCCCTGCAAGCTTACAATTGACAATGCAATCGTGGACATTGTCAACAGTAAATAGGCGGCTTCGGACACGGGCAGAACGGCGCAAAAAATCTGGACAAGGCTGGATAAGAGGCGCGCGGCGGCTTTGCTTAATCTCCAAAGAAGTCAACTCAGCACTGTTGTCGGGGTTATTAAAGGTCATTGAGGAACGCATGCGAGGCATATTGGTCTTGGACATCTTGCAGATGATTTCCGCAGAAGCTGTAGAGATGAGGAGGAGGATGAAACTGATTGGAAAAGTATTTCCAAGCAATATTAGGCTGTAAAAAATCTAGAAGAAAGCATTTCAATGAGTTTAGAAATGCTGTTAGAAAATGCAAAATAATATCTTTCTATGTAAGTGATAAAAAACTCCAAATATTTTTAAATAATTTTCATAGAAATTTATAAGAAAAATGTCAGATCAATTTTTATATCTGAATAGTGGGATGGAGTAGATCAACATCATGATGAAAAGAAATATTATGTTTATATTGTTTATTATTAGCACAGCATGCGATTCACATAAATTGACAGACATTTAAAATTTTAATAATATTTTGTTTATAATAAATTAAGAAATTTTATGGAACATAAACTTCCTTCGAAGACCCGCGAAGTTTTCTTATTCATATTTTATGAGAAAACAAAGCATCCTTTCACCATTTCACAACTTCCACTTCACACTTCACTGGCAAGAGCGCATTTCTCCATTAACAACAACACTTATAAACATCCAAAAATTCTTCCTCAATTTTTGTGGTATTTAGCTTTGCATATGCATGAGCCAACGCACAGATTTGATCGAAAAACTTTAACAAACTTTGCAAAATAATTTAAAAACTCTAGTCTGTAAATTAGGGTATCCATAAAAAACAAAAGCAATTATTAAGTTTTTTCTATTAAACAGAGCAATGAGGAAATGGGTCAAGTTAAAGCCAACTGCGAAATAATTTTGCAAAATTTGCAAAACTTCCAAAAATGTAATTCAATATTGTCAAAGTGATAGCTTCACATTATTGTGGACGAACCAGAATTAGTCCACAATTTCAATTAAACATAGATCGACAGACATAACCTCAATTATTGTCGCTGTAGTTAAACGAATATCGTAATTCATTTATATAAAGTAAACAGTTTATTTTATTTAGAAATTATCACAAAGTAAGATAAATAGCAAAACACGGGGCAATACTTTCGATAATGGATGCCCTGCTAGTCTAGTGTGTAGTGTGCTAGACTATTAGCGTGAGGGTCGTTGGTTCGATTCCCACCAGAGACTCTGGTCTGTGACACTACACCAATCATATAGTCAAAGTTACTCAGCTAGTATATAATTAAAATATAATTTGTAATTGTATTGTAATTAATAAATACATACTTTCGATTATTTTGTTTTTTTATATAGTAGTTGTTTTCAGAAATCAATTGAGAGCTTAAAAATTATTACATAATTTTAGATCACCATTTTCACAACAAATTTTAACACTGTTAACAACATCTTAACAATTTAGTAAAGATATGAAACAAATTGAATCAAATTCTTAAAGAATTAAGCCGTGGTCTAGTAGGTAGTGTGTTGGCTTATTAGAAGTGAGGCCTCGGTTCAAGCCCCAGGTCAGGCATCTCCAACTAAACGAAATATGACAAAATATGTCTTCAGCAACTTCCTCTCAGTAGATTTCTAGCAAAAACTCTAAGAGTAAATAAAAATTGCCATGAAAAGTTTCTCAAAAATCTGTAGTTCGGAGTCGACTTTAAACTGTAGGTCCCGCCACTCATGTATAAACAATTAACGCACGCAACATAAGTGGTGTAAGAAACTAGGTCTTAATCCTGACTAAAGGGTTGTACAATTGTGTATGCATGTCTTAAAAAATTTTTATGTTACTCACTGACATTCTGAAACTAGAATCGAAATCGGTTCTTCGGATACTCTAATGTAAGTCAGTCGCTATATTTTAAAACACATAAAGTTTGTTTTACAAAGGAAAAATTGTTTAAGCCAACCGAGAGGAAGAAAATTTGTTTAAGCCAACCAAAAGATACTCCACGGATATATGTAGTACACGTTCGCCCATCATCTGCATGTAAATGTTGTTGTTACACTTACACTTCTGTAACACTGAAAATATACAAACAGCCAGAAACATACACACTCTCTCACTGCCACTCTAATTGAATATTTATATTCTTCTGGTTTTCCTTTTTTTTTTTCTTCTTTTAAACATAATATTTCATTAACAACTGCACTAAGAAATGAAGAAAAAGGAAATGAAAAACTATTTTACGATTTTCAGTTTGTTTATGCAGTCGGTTGTTTGTGTTTTTCCTTCTCTGTTCTATGAAAGACTCGATAAAAAGTGTTAATTTGTTTCTTTCCTGTAGGCCTTGTTTCAGTTGTTCGTAAAGAGTCTGTAGAAAAAAAGTGATTTGTTGCCACTAAAATTGTTTTTCTGAATTGTGCTCTAAAAAAAAACGAAAAAAACAAAAACAACTACAAATACTTCCCTTCCGTTTACAAGCGAATTTTTCTTGTGAAAACAAAATTGGAAAATATTTTCTACTTTTATTTCTTCTCCTTCGTTCATTCGTTCCTTGTTGGCCTCATAATTTATGCTCGTATTATGCAAAAATTTAAAATGTTTTCAATTCGCTTGTGTTGTAAAACTTTTGTATTAAAACTACAAAAATAACAACAACAACAACAAAAATGCATTTAAAAGTGCAAGGACATGTTTTTTTCTCTCTCTCTCGTTTTGTTTCTGTTCAAGTGTGAGTGCAAATGTGTGCATTTTTAGTTAAAAATCGGGCTCCGAGTTTATGCAACGAAATGAATTTGATAAATTATGCAAGTAATTAAATTAAACTTTGATAAACAGCACAATAAATGCACATTTTAAATTTAAATATTAATTTATGCTTCTCAATATGCATTTTTACATACATACATATGAACATAATTTACACTCATAAATCATGCAGCATTAATGCCTGTAACTATTTATTGAAATTTCAAATGTAATGTTACATTGTAAACATTTCACGTGTGTAAACATTTCAAAGAAGTATGAGCATATTTTTGATATTTAAACCAATAAATTGAGGATAAAAAATATAGTGAAACTCTCCAACCTGCTAGTCTGATGAAAAATCAATGCCTTTAACATGGTTTCTGAAAGTTTAGATTTCAGTAAAGTTTAAAAGTTTTTTGGAGTATGTTTCCAATAGTTTCCTAGGTTTGGTTATGTTAGGTGCAAACCAGAGATCAGCAATGAGTATTCAAAAAGATCAGTAGAATCGCATCATACTCATAATTTCTGATACTTATACGTGTTCATATTTATTTTAATATCGCGGAACCTCTACTCATATTCAAAGTTTGAATTACTCATCATATTTATACTTAACAACACGTATGATGTTGTTGATTTCGACTCTCCATAATTCAACATATATACGAATCACAAAATAAGTATGATTTGCATACGAACACCAAAATATTCACTAGAAGGTTGTGTGTTTGCTCTGCTTGCTGCTCTGTCTGTTTTGCTTATGTATCTTTTTTAGCTTTTTGTAAATGCAACAAAAACTAAGACTGTAAATTTTGATGAATGTTTGTGTGACTCGAATGGTATGAGTTTGATATCAACGTTGTACGCATACTCATTGCAACTTGTACTTATAAATTAACGTTGCAGTGAGTACGAATGAATCAGAGTAGTTGAATTTCAATATTCTTGACTCACTTATATTCAAAAATTACATGAGTGCTTATGAGTAGCGAAAAAACTATTCATTGCTGATATCTGTTGCGAACTGTAAATAAATTTCCCAAGAACGCTGAACTGAACATACATGCTATATACCGAAAAGTTACGATGCATGGGAGTTACCTCTTCAGGAATATTATATGAAAGAGCTATAATCTATCCCTGATTCAGATTAAAACCAAAACATTGAAAGGCCTGACTAAGCAACAAACCCTAGTCGCTCGGTATTCATTTTAAAGTTCTGATGAAACTGTAAAACTTTCACCTTCTACAGACCTGAGCCCAGCTATGTTGTTATACAAACTTCTTACAATATGTAGATAAACTGTAGAATAACAGAGAAAGAGTTCTCCACATATTTGCAACTTCTACAAAAGTCATACGCTTGAATTCTGCTTGAAGCAAAAGATCTGTTATTATTATAGTGAGGTCAGACCTGCCGATGACGCAGATATATTCAATATTCCAATAAACGTGTGCCGGCTTTTATATCTCCGAATCTTTTTCAGTACTGGAATTAGGCATCAATCGGTAATGTTGGTAATGCCAACATTTGAATTCTGTTAAGAAATGTTAAGAAATGTTCTTGCGTTGCTCGGAAGTATTGTTACGGGGATGAAAATAACACAAAGCAAACAACAAGAACACACAGATTGTATGATACACTGTATTACAAAAATAACAATACGTACGAAAATGAAAAAAAACATACATACATATCAAAATACGAAAACAATTCTTTATAGAAAGATAGTAAAGTTGATAGGCATAAAAATAAGGCAGCATAAATACAGCGAAGGTTTATGTTGCCATTCAGTGGATAAAATAAAGGAAATTGTTTAATTAAAATCGTTATTTGTGTATTTATTTAAATAAATCATTTGTAAATAACAGCGCACTTTAACTGATAACACAGCGTTAAGAATTTTATTCACGATCTTTCATTAACAAACATCAAACAAAACGACTGAGTTCAATACCACACTTTTTCAAAACAGTTACATACTTAACGACTAACAGTCTTGTTTAATTCAAATCTGACAGTCTTTAAGTGCGTCGCGACGTTAAGCATAATAACGATCGGAATTAATCAATCTCTTTTACTTTAATGTACGAAAAATTAGTGTTTGGAAAATTTAAGCACTTAACAACCCTTAGAATTGCAGAAACCTTAACCTGGAAAATACTTTATTAATTGTAAACCCCAAATCTATATCATTGCATGAGTCTTCTATGAGAGATCATTATATTTGTCCGCACGAGAGAAAAAGGAGGTGGTCTATATATTCCGGGTATGAATTAAGGTCAACTAAACTTAAGAAGCAGTCTATAACATTACGTTACCGTAGTTTTAAGGCAAAAACACAAGCTCTTAACTAATAATCTTTAACATTTGATCGAAAAATAGATACTTTAAGATTACCAAGATCCTTAAGATCTTTAGACTCTGTTTCATCAGAATTAACAGCCTTTTAATGAACTTGTCGCTGTCTAGTAGGTAGTGTGTTGGCTTATTAGAAGTAAGGCCACGGTTCAAAACTCAGGTCAGACATATAGAACATAATGAACAATTATTTTTTCCGCGACTTCCTCTCAGAACATTTCTGGCAAAAACTCTGAGAGTAAATAAAATATTAAAAATCTGTCGTTCGGAGCCGATTTAAACTGTAGGTGTAAGTGGTGTGAGAAACTAGGTCATAATCCTGATATGTATTATGTACGTATGTATGTAAACACCAGAATACTACTATTATAACCAATTTCTTCCTTTAATTTCTATTTAAAATAATTGCGTTCAATTCACTAGCAAAAGTATTGTATTTAACATTCCTAATAAATTTGATAAGAATAATTGTCTAAAAACTAAAAGCTCAGAATAATATACCGAATCACCTAAATAAATGAAATAATATTAGTTCTGATAGTCTAGCGGGTACCACAGTTTGAAGGCAATGGGTCCCATCAGAGACTCTGGTCTGTTATACTACACCAACCATAAAGTTGGCTCATAATAATTGTAATATAATTTGTAATTGTATTCTAATCAATTAATAAAATAAATAAAGAAATAAACTTGAAAAGTGATTCTAAATTATTTTCAATTAAAAGCAAACTGCGTGACTTTCCAAAGTCTGTCAGCTTTTACTCTTGTTATTACAACTTGTCGTTAAACTTGGGGTTAGTTAAAGGTACCTTTAACTAAAGGGAACTGGAAAGTTAAATTTAACTTATTTTCGTTATTACAACTTACATATAAAATTTTTCAAAAATATGGCAGTGCCGAAGCAATGTCGATAAAACTGCTCAATTAAACAAGTTTTTTTTAACGCAGTGGCATCCGCGGGCTTCGTTTTTTTTTGTTGTATATGCTCATTTTGTTTAAATTTGAAGTTGCCATAATGAAAATAATAAAGTGACCTTTAAATGTTAAAGTTAGGATGATCCTCCCGAATTCAGCTTAACGATCACTTCTATCTTATTGGGTACTCATAATAACGAAAAACAATTTATATGCCCGTTAAAATCCTCCCTTTAGTTAACGGCAAGTTGTAATAATGGCCCTAAGAATACATCAGAGCTACGAAGTACAAACAATACTTTTCTATGACTGTGCAATGGATAGATAATTTACTATTCTTATCGGTTTCTAGCAATCAAAATTCAGTTTATAAAAATGTGGTTCCATGCCACTCCAATATCTTTGGGAGAACTTGAAAAATTTAGCCGATTGTGTTTGGTCACAGATGTTCCTACTATTGCGTGTTATAATTGTGGATACATTAGATACATTAGTATTCTAAAGCCACGTGTTAAAATTATACATACATATGTACATTAAACGTACATTAAGACCTATGACTGTCATTAACTTATTTTCATACTCCGGACAGAACTGTAAAGATGATTTTAAATTTAATCACGACATAAAATTCTTAATGATTGTCCTTTTTGTCATTTTTAAAAATAAAACAACTTAAGAATTACGAAGAACTGATGCTAGTGTTCAGCAGAATGGCTACATAGAGAATGTAATTAAATATCACGCAATCACTGCTATTAAAAGGCGGTAACTGATGCCATTTGCCATTACGATCTTGCGTTTATGGCTACATACATATAACTTTGGAGAATTCCACATTTAATGAATCCATTTGAATTATATTCGAAATATTTTGGACCATTTCCCCTTTTTCTTGATTTTTGTTTTTTGAGAACTTTGCTCAAGACCAGCAAATGGATAAAATAATAAAAATAAAAACACATTAAACCCCATAAACCAAACCAAACCCATGGCAAAAATAAAATTTTTAAAAAATAACAAAAGAAAACTCCAACAAAAACTGGTAATCGAAATAACAAGAAGAAGAAGAAGAAGAAGAAGGGAAATAAAGAAAAAGAGAAAAAAACCATAAATTATATGCAAATTTCATGCTGAAATTTTGTGGGTTATGGCTGGCTTATGGAGGCGTTTCATTACAATAAACAATTTCTGAAATGAAAACAAGAAATGAATGAATGAAATAACGAACGAAGACTGAATGAAGAGAAATAAATGAATGAATGGATGTACGTTTGGTTGGTTAGACTATCGGGTAAACGGAGAGCTGTATGAGTTAAATTAAACTGTACATGTTTTGTGTATGGATAAACAGCACAGAATATGGCAGAAGCGGATGAATAATACAAAAGGATGAAGAGAATCCTAAAGATTGCAAATAAAAATTCATCCAACAAACTGACAACAGAATCGAACAACACCGAATCGAATGTAGAGAGCGATATAAAACAAGATGTTCTCACAAGACGACAACGACAACGACAACGACAGCAATAACAGCAAACAAAAATGAAAAGAATAATAAAAATGAAACGTAATACGTGTGTTGTACTGATTACGTCCAAAAGAATTACTTTAATGTTGTACTCGCTCTGTCAGATATGAATACCAAGGCAAATAAAAAAGAAAAAATACCAAAAAAAGAAGCAAAACAAAAAGCATTCAAACGAACAACCACTGCCACGCTAAATAATATCATCACCGCCGAAGGATAAACGCTTGCAGCATAGAAAAATAATAAAAATGGTTGCGCTGCAAGCAAGCATCACTCTACCAGCCGAACCCATTTGAATTCTAGTTAAAATTCTCATAGTTCCAGTCAAAAATTGCTTTGCGAGATAGAATTTCCAAATTGGGTTGGCACACTAAGGGACCGCTTGCGACTGTATGCTGTGTTATACACTCCCAGTGGGTGTTGCCATTGGGTAATGAATACTATCCATAACCAAACAACAAATTACACATACATTTCTTTCGATTACTTATGTATATACATATACACCCGCATACATACACATGTATGTATGTACATGTATACATCTTTATGTAAAAGTATACAAAATATCTCATTGTAATCTTTATTGTTGTTGTGACCGTTGATGTTGATAGATATTCAAATGGCAAATACATACATACATCTCTACACCCGTACCTCATTTTGCGTCGTAGTTACGTTCCAAAAAAGAAACGTGACGCAATGCGAATTATGATTTCCTATAGCAATCCATGTAAATATCGAAGATTGGTTCCAAGGTTACGAAAATACTACTTTTAAGAAAGAAAATTGAAGAAATTCACTTAATTTATAACACACTAATTGAAAGTAAACTCTAAAATTAGAAAAACAAGGTGAATATAAGCTTGTATTATTTTCAGTTAGAAAGGGAATCCCTAAGTTTTAAAAGCATGGCTCAATTTCAATTGAAATAGCCGTAGTCTGTTGGCTTAATAGACGTAAGGCCACGGTTCAAACCCCAGGTCAGACATCAAAACGAAATATGAAGAAAATATTTCTTCGGCGGCTTCCTCTCAGCAGATTTTTGGCAAAAACTCTGAAAGTAAATCAAATTGAAATGAAACTTTTCTCAAAAATCAGTCGTTCGGTGTCGATTTTAAACTGTAAATCCCGACACTCATGTATAAAATTAACACAGGCAACATAAGTGGTGTGAGAAACTAGGCCGTAATCCTGACTGAAGGGTTGCAATGGCCAGTTATGTTATGTATGTGGCGCAATTAGAAACAAAAGTCGTGACATCTTTTAGAAAAAAATCAAATTTCCAAAAATTTATAAAAAAAAAATTCTAAACTCGAACCCAAAAAACAACGCAACTTCGAAAATCTAAAGACGCACAGTGAAAATTAGTACTAATTCAGCAGCGAAGCAACTTTGAAAAAAACGCAAAACGAATCGACGCAAAGCGAGGTATAGGTGTATGTATATTATTTAGTCTCTGTATGCGTAATATATACATAGAAGATCTTTAAAAATAAGGAAAGTTTAGTAAATTTTTGTTTAAGTGAAATTGTTTACTTCGTCAATTCTTCATATATCCGTTGATATACTCTTCCGATATCAAGATTTTTACATTTAATTTCTTCATTATTACACGAATTAAAAATCTTCAATGGAACAGGCCACCGTTGGCGTGAGTAATGAAATTCCAAAATGTGCAATAATAAAACAGTTAGTAAAATGCGGTACCTACCTAGACCGATACAAATCTACTGACCTGACCATATCGGCGGATCATTTCTATATTCTCTGAATATTTTTCGCTAATTTTTTGTTACCCTGGTAAAGTAACAAAAATATTTTCCACTCGTTGCTGAAGTTGAAGATTAAAATGAAAAACAAGACCGTGGAAACGAGATATCTCAGAACACGATCGCTACATTGAACGAAAAAAAAACCATAGAAACGAGATATCGCATAAAATCTCGGAGCGCTACATTTGATTTGCTAAAAACTATATATCTTGTGACCCGTACGCAATGTGTTAACATATCAAAATGTTTTGGGCCGCGTTAAAATACATTTCTTACGTGTATCTAGCACAACTTAAAGAATCCTAAAAATATATTTTAACGTTATTCCGCTATGCTTTTTCCAATCTCAGTTGGGAGTTAAGTTCCATTAGTTGGTGCTAAAAAAAACCCACACATAGGGAAACATTCATACATAATTCAGTCAGGATTACGACCTAAGTTCTCACATCACTTATGTTGTGTGCGTTAATTTTATACATGAGTTGACTCCGAACGACAGATTTTTGACAATCTTTTCATGGCAATTTGATTTACTCTCAGAGTTTTTGCCAGAAATCTGCCAACACATTACTTACTAGACTACGGCGACCTCATATAGGAAAAACAATGTCTAATATATCCTGGTATAAGGAAAATTGATTATAATTTGAATAGAATGTATAATCGAAAGTACTCTTAAGATGATAAAAAATGTTTTAATTTGCATGTTTCATGTTTATATGCAATTAATTGAAGTCTATCACTCCTTTGTGGAGTGGTGGTCTATTCGTTCCTCTGCTGATGTGCTGAATAATTTGGGATTAAGATGATTTGTAGACTAGATTCAGTTAATTGTCTCGGTTTCATTTGCATTTCGTTTTAATTTAATTTTGTTAGGAATACAAGGAATGACAAACAAATTATTTTTCATAACTTTTATACGACTTTAACGATATAACCGATGTTGACCAAAAAGAACTACAGACTGTAGAAAAAAATTCAACATCTCTTCAATTCTATTCGTTCTTATTGAATACGTTTAAGTTAAGTTTAAAATAATTTGTAAACATTTTCATCACATCCCTCGCATACGCTCTTTATCCATTTCTAAGCTGTGTGAAGTTTAAAAATGTTCGACAACTTTCGACCGCTTAATGCTGTACCATAAACAATCTTTTGATTTATTTGCAACGTTGTAAACATACAATGACACCAACACTAATGACGGACATCGAATGAAATCTGGGGAAGAAATCCAAGAGATAAAAATACTTAAAGATACAAATAAATACAAGGAAAACAATTGCGAAATAAATTGTCAGTTGGGGATTTGATTTTCTTTCGTGCTAACGAAGTTTTACACAATTTGATTGGATTTGTTTTTATTGCGACAACAATAAATACAAGGTAGAATATGGTTTTGATAAGATTTTTAGAAACCTAAACTTAACCGGTAAATTAAAATGGCGGACAAGTTTGCTGCAGATATAGTATGTACCTACAGTAAACTGATATTGTTTCCGCGTAATTGTAATTATAATGAACGATATGAAGTTGATAAAATCCTATGTAAGATAACAATTTAAGAGAAAATTTTACTTAATATTTTCACCAATTACGGCATTAATAGGAGAAGACCCAGTCCGAGAATGTAAAAAGGCGATCAACGATTACTCTCGGTATGGAAGGGTACGCATTATACAGGTATCTAGTAAGGAGGAGGCGAATATTCTTGCCTGAAGTCGCCGTGGTCTTATACTTAGTGTGTTGGCTTATTAGACGTGAGGCCTCGGTTCAAACCCCAGGTTAGGCAACTCCAACTGAACGAAATATGAAAAAATATTTCTTCGTCGACGTCTTCTCAGCAGATTTTTGGCAAAAACTCTGAGAGTAAATCGAATTACTATGAAAAGTTTCTTAAAAATTTGTCGTTCGGAGTCGACCTTAAACTGTAGGGAACGCCACTCATGTAAAAAAAAATAACGCACACAACAGAAGTGGTGTGAGAAACTAGGTCGTAATCCTAAGTAAAGAGTTGTAATGACCAATTATGTATGTTTTGTATGCATGTAGAATACCAGATCCTTAGATAATCCAAAGCCTCATAACACCATGGAAGCTCAAGTTGGAAATCTGGGCAGAAACGTCTGGAGCGATCCTAACGGATAAATTGAAACGCTTTTTTCGTTATTGTCAAGCTTTCGTGACTAGTCTCAGAATACTGAGTTGAAAAAAGCTGAGAAAGTTTGTTTGTTTGGACTTCCTATCAGAGGTAGTATTGGTATTATGTATTGGTGAGCGTACAGCAAGTCATCTCCCCTTCAATCTATCTACATAACTAACCGGACTGTAGTTTCTAAATTTTATGCTATAAACACAATAAAGGCAACGCAGCAAACAAAGCATTCTCTTAAAATCGCGACAACAAACAACGATTCTGCTGCTTTGCTTTTCAGATAATTTCTATTTTTATTCGCAGCAATGAGAGAATTAGTGCACACAGTGAGAGGATTTGTACTGACAATGCAAGGATTAGTGTTATCAATATAATAACATACACGAAATAGAGGTTTTAAAAACGCAGTATATTAAACAGAAGGCGAAGGAATGTTTCAGAGGCATCATTGATAATAATTAATGAAACGTTTATTTTTAATTTGTTTTGCTAATGCTGCCTTTATTACAATTAATGCGTATGCAATTCACCTTAGACTGCAATTACAAAATTGTTGTGATTGCTACGTTCATTGTGTTTATAGTCAACTGCCAGTGTGCTTAAGTGTCCCTAAATGCTGTGTAAATGTACACAATGGTTTTATCTGTTGTAAATTTGCTAGACAGTAAATGCTTTTCTGTACATTTTAGAAGTGTAAAGTAAAAATTGGAAATGCAATTATGGAAGACCATTTGCACAAGATAGTTAATTGCCCAAATGTATGTAGCAAACACAAGAAAAGAATTATTGAAGAACCACATAAAAGTTAGAGTCAAGCTTAAAATGAAAACTAGATATTGCTGTATACGTTATTTTAGGGCTCCCTCGATTTGTGTTGTTTGTCTCAGTACGATTGTGTACAATGGGTCATAATTGTCCATTTGCAAATATATTCACGCTGCGTCATAAATTCAATTGAAATATTTTCAAAAAGATAAACAAGTTAGTGCTGATTCCTAACATTCGCTTATAGTACCGCACGAGCTGTATTTACTTTCCGAGGTAACATTTATATTTTTGAGAAAAGGAATTGAGATTAAAATTATCAGAAATTCCATTGATTCTAACTTGATAAAGTAATTATTACTTGAAATTAGCTATTATTTGACTGTACTTACAGACTTGAATCATACCGAATCTCACAGAAGACGACGCACTAGCTAATTAAGTGGATGAAATCCGCGTCTAAGTTTTCGGCTGCAACTGACTCTAAATAAAAGTAGGTAGCACATCGCCAAATTGGTATAAGTAAACCTGCTAAAATAATTCTTATGTAATTAATAATAATGTATACGGAATTTTAGAATATTTCTGTGCATATTTCGAATGATTCTTTGGGAGATAATTTTTATTTCACTAATGTCACCCGCGTGTTTGATACAAAGTTGCTTAATGTACTCAAATATCACGTTCCCTATATCACGTTTATTTTTATCAGAACTTCTAAAATTTAAAATTTTTGTGGTAAAGGTATTTTTAGTACATCCTTATCATTTCAAAGCGTTTGACTCTGTCGATCATAATATCTTATTTAATGAATTACAATTCTTTCATAAGTTTTCATTGCTACAGATGTGGTATTTACTTACCCAACTGGTAGGACATAGGTCCTCTACTATTTGGGTTAATAATAATTTTCAGTCAAACTCGAAAACTCGAACACTGCAAAGTTAGATTGTACATTGACGACGTTCAGGTTTATTTATATAGGGTCTTTATTTAAGTGAACGATGTAATATTTCGTTTAAAATTCTTAAGCATCAGTCGACTGTTATAATTTTACAGTTTAAAAAGAGTTTTCCAACAGGGTTCTCCGGATTTTAAAAGTCCAAGCTACACACTTGTTGAAGCTACACAGCTGTTAAATTATTTATTAATTATTTATTCAGTCTGTTTTGCCAAATCACAATACGTGCAATACGTGCAAATAATTAAATTATTTCATCAAAATGTACATACATATGTCTACAATTGACCCTAGTGAATGAATAAATGAATGGATAGGTATGATGCCAATCCACATAAGTTCCAAAACCGTTGAATGCATTGCGAAAAAATCACTGTATAGTGTAGATTTTGAGCTGGTACAATGCCATGCCGGGCCATCACTGTCCACGCACGACAAGCACTATAGGTCGGTGATTACCGATTTCTTTTGGTCTGAATTGGATGATCTGTACGCCAACGATTTGTTGGGCGCCAGGTGCCATTCATTATATGTTTAACACAAGGGGTTTTAGGGCATGGCCATCTCACGTGGAAAATGATTGGCCATTTTCATAAGTTTCGAGTGTATGCGAAGCCAACAGAACCCACGTCAGCGATTAAATTCAGCCTAATTTTTGCTACAGATTATTGGAGAATTGCATATTTCGGATACGCTCCATCCATACTATATCTCACTACTTTTCAAAGTATTACTTTTAGTTACAGCCTTGACATTGAGTGTTGGGCTGGAATGCACTCTGACTTAAATTAGATTAGTACACATATGTAGCTTTTAATTATTAGCCCATATAGTTATACGCACATACATACATACATAATTAGCCATTACAACCCTTCAGTCAGGATTACGTCCTAGTTTCTCACACCTCTCATGTTGTGTGTGTTAGTTTTATACATGAGTGGCGGGACGTACAGTTTAAAGTCGACTCCGAACGAAAAAAATTTGGAGAAAATTTTCATGGCAATTTTTTATTTACTCTCAGAGTTTTTGCCAGAAATCTGCTGAGAGAAAGTCGCCGAAGAAATATTTTGTCATATTTCGTTTTGATGTCTGACCTGGGGTTTGAACCGTGGCCTTGCGTCTAATAAGCCAACACACTACCTACAAGACTACGGTTTTGTTAAACACCACTATAAATTCGATTTCATATATGTAAGTTAAAATGTCATATCACGGCACCAACAGCTTTAAAAACTTTTCACAAACACGAAAATATTTCAAACTTACTATTAAAGCATGAATTCAATTCAATTGTTCTTGGAATGCTTTAGTAAAACTCTACACTTTTCTGAAATCAATAATTTATTCTATGTTGTTATAGTAAAAATAGTGGACAATTATATAAGCATACATAAACGTATATGTATATGCACATACATACATATGTATATGTTTTTAACGTCTTTAAAAATTGTTTATTTTTTTTTTTATTTAATAGCTTAATAAAATTTTTTGGCAAAAGTCGCATAATGGAAAATGTATGTTAATTTTTCTTAATGAACAGAAATGTTCCCTTTGGACACATTTTCCCTATTTTATGAAATAATCCTGAGTTGATTACATGAAATGCAAAGACTTTTGCACATTTGCCAGTAACATTTGTCAACATTTCTTGTGTAATTTTTAGAAAGGCAGACAGACAATAAATATTTTAATTAAATAAGATTTTAAGACATGTAAGAAATGTAAACTCTTCCGTATATATACATGCGTGTGTATAACATTTACATATTCGCTCAGATATATAAAAATCATAGACAAAAAGTTATAAAGATAAATATGCAAACATTAGAATTTAATGAATATATTACAATTGAAGAAAACAATTCATTACATACATACTTACATATGTACATGTTTCTTGGAAAACATAAAAACAATTTTAAAAATCTTTAATTTTTTTTATAAATTTTTTTTGTTTGTTTTTGATTCCTGCGAATATTTAACATAAATTGTAACAATTTTATAGAAGTTTTTGTTGTTTTAGATTTGATAGTTTAAAAAACTTTGAAAATATTCTATAGTTTCTGTAGATTATCCTTAAAAACATATTTAATGTCAAAAATAACTGATGAATTTAATCAGTATGATTTCCAATCCCTTTTTATGTTCTAATGGTACCTGGAAAAACTTGGCCAATCTTAAAAATTATTTAAAAATTTCGCTTAAGTAATGTGAATTGTAGGAAGAGTAATATCGTATAAAACTGTAACATATTCCTTCTTAACCATCCATACCATAACATAATTGGAAATTACAAGCCTTTTGTCAGGATTACAACCTAGCTTCTCTCATCACTTATGTTGCGTTTGTTAATTTTTATAGATAAGTGCCGTAACCTACAGTTTTTAGAGAAACCGAAGAAAACTTTAAATATTTTCAAAATAACGCTATAAACAAGAATTTACATTAAAATGTATGTCCTAAGAACATATCACATTTTATTTTATATAAATTGGCAGCCTTTTAAAAAACATAGCGCACTGTGAACCTATAATGCCACACAATGACAGAGAAGATGTTCTGTGATCTCTTTTTACTCATTATTACAGCTTCTGAAAAATGCTTGTTAACACATTTAAAATATTTATATAAATATTTATGACCTTCTTGTAATCGAATATTTTAAGTATTTTTCTTTTCAAAATAATTTTACTTTGCCGTCACTCGTATATACATATATATACATATATGTTCCTTTTACTCGCATAGTCCAGGTCTTCCAATGACTTGTTGACTTTTGCATCACTATATCGGGTACACAGTTAAAGAGGATTGGTGACAGCACACAGCCTTGATGGACTCCGGTTTTTATTTTGATGCTCTTGCCCAGTTGTTTCTCATGTAATACGCGACATGTTTCATTGTTGTACAGTGTCGTTATTAAGTTTATTATTTTAGTACGAACCAGAGGTCAGCAATGAGTATTCAAAACAATGAGTAGATTCGAATCATAATTATAATTTCTGCTACTTATACGCATTCATATTTATTTTAATGTCATACTCATACTACTCATACTCAAAGTTTGAAATACTCATGGTAGTCGTACTTAACAATACGCATGATGGCATTGATTTCGACTCTCCATCACTCATCGTATTCACGAATCACAAAATAAGTATGATTCGCGTACGAACACTACAATACTCACAAGAGGGTTGTGTGTTTGCTCTCCTCGCTGTCTTTTTTGTTTATGTGTCTTTCTTCCTTCTTTGTAAAGGCAACAACAACTAAGACAGTAAATTTTGATGAATGATTCGAGTCACTCGCAATAATCGCAATAACTTTATTGACCATTCCAATTCTTCCTGGCGGTTAAATCGCCTTTTTTTGTCATTCCAGAATGCCCTTATGACGAGTTCCAATAAGCGAGCGCTAGTAACGCGGTCCATTGTTAAAGGTCCTGGGGAAATTTTTCCCATAAGCTGAGTTGCTGCGTTTTTGATGTTACAAGTTGTATGTTGAATGTTCTGTTAGTGAGCTTGTTCACAGCGATATATATGTAAATACATAGGTCTCCCGTGCGATCGGCTGCTGCTGCTTGTAGCTCGTTTGCTATATTGTTGACCCAATTCGCGCCTCGCATTAAGTTTAACAGTTCTGTTAAATCGGTTATACATTTCTTGGTACTTCATTTTATTCGAACGAGTTTTACTCGAGTTTAGGGCAGCCTTGACCCTCTTTCTGTCCTGTATTAATTTCCATGTAGTATCGCTAATCCATTGCTTTCGGATGTTGTTTTTAAAACCAAGGTGATTTTCTGCAGCTTTGATAAATATATGTATCTTCGATTTCCGCCCACGTGTGTTCAGAATTGTTGTTTATTGTATATGTTTTCAATTCGTTAGTGAAAGCCGTCACTCGTACTACTTGACAATTCTAACTTTACATCGCACCAAAGATTGTTTTTTTAGTTAACGAAATGAAAATGTACACGAATCTATTCGTACGTATACCAATTAATTCTACAAATTAATAATTCGGAATTTCGTAAAATGTTTCAATTATAATTCAATCCGAAATTTAAATGAGTTTTCTTTATTAAGTTTAAATTGGCCATCTTGTGATTATTTGCACTTTTATTTTTATGTGATAGAAGAATACAAAAAATAAAATGGAGGAACGTTCATTATGAAAACATTTAATTAATAAAAGTGTCAAGTCGCAAGTCGATAAGATAAGAGAGAACACAGCAAGTAAGGAAATGATGCCAATCACTAATGAAATTCTCATGGTCGCAATATACTCGAAAACACTTCGGGCAGAGAAGGGAAATTAAAGCGAATATAGGTTAGAATGGGGGCTTAAATCCAACAAAATAATTTTATTACTGCACTTGCGGTTGCATATACATACTTATGTATGTATGTATGTATGTACGTACATAAATATGAATGTAACAATGTGCATGTATATGTACATTCAGCGAATTAAAGCCATTTAAGTTTACGTGCCAATGTGTGTTAATGTAAGTATGTATGCTGAAATAGAGATGTTTTAATGTATTTATCTCTGTGTGTGTGTGTGATATCTCTTTTAATTGCAAATGAATATGGTTTATCTAAATGGCTTAAAATATGAACAAAGGAGCTGCATGAATAGCAACAAAAACTTATTCGTAACGAATATTGCTTCGCTGGATATTTAACTCCACGCCAATTTGTATGTTTTATGGTCCTCAAATGCATTCGACTACACTTGCAAAAAAATAAGCGAAAATTAAGAGTATCTACGAATTATTTGTAAATCATAAAAACAATATTTGAAGAAAAAAGACAATTCGAGAAGTTAAAAACGTAATACATAAATGATATTAACTTAAAGCATTTATTGAGCCTAAAAAATCACTTCGGCTCATAAGCAAAGTTTCACACTCCTCTTCGAATTTTTCCCATTTTCTTATTGTTTTGTTTGCTTTGTGTCAGTTTCATCTGCCATGCCTCTTTTAAAATATATTAGGCTCAGGAGTTAAAAAAATTTTAAATTCATGATGGAACTTGAAATCACTGCATTCCTGCAATTAAAATTCAAATTGGATTACAAACATAAATCATTAATTAATAACTAAGTGATTAAAATATACCACCTCTCCTATAGCCAAAGAAAATTGTATGCGAAAACGAAACAAGTTATTATAATAATGTTCAGATATGCACATTTATTGAGTCAATATTCGTTTTATTGAGTACAATATTTAAGTGTTCAGACATAATAATATACGCCATTCAGCTGCTTATTTAATATTCATTTGACAGCTGATAAACAAAACAGCTGGTTGTTTCAACAACATTCTTTTTTCTTTTGATTTGGTTTTTTTTGGTTGTTGTTGTTAACATTTGAGTTGTCAAATATCAGCAGAAAGTGTTTGAATAATTGTAATATGCATACTTATGCCAGTGCTGCGTTTTAAGTTTTACTCAATATTATAACAATTTGCGTATTTATTGCGAAATAATTAATTGATGCTTTATATGAAATATTGAGCTCAATAATGGCGTTTATTGCGATTTATTAAAGCTGCATATCACACCACCATATTAGGCTACAGCCTACAAAAATGAAAAATTCAAATCTTGTTAAATTAAGTATAAAACATCGCTTGACAGATCGACATTGATGGCGGGATTTGTTTATTGATATTTAAACATAATTTCATGAAATTAAACGAAATTATGAAATGTCAAAGATGTATTTCTATACCGTAAAGTTATTTTAAGCGTGGTTAATAGTTTCAAAGCTTAATTGACATAAAATTATTGTAATATTGTATTGTACGGTAAGACGGTTTTCTGTTCGGACAATAGAATTAACTAAAATTCGATCTTATTGATATGAGAAACAGTTTAAACAATAGTTTTTACTATTCGGAACGTTTAATAGCAGATAACAATCGATTCATTGCGTACCCACAAATAAAAACCGTCTCCTTCTGCTATTGATAACTTTATTGAGTTTCATTTGCTCCTCAAGTCACTACAATCAATGTCCGATTATGTGAAAAACTTTTGTTTCACAATTTAATTTTATTCAGTGTATTTTAATTTGTTTATTGTATTTGGAATTTTATCCTTTTTGTAAATTTAAATGTATGTATACAACTATACATCTATGTATATATGTAGTTGTATTTGTATTTGTCGTTATTTGCTGGCATATTTCATGGCACAAATTCAAAAATTTAAATTAAAACATATGGGACCAGATTGTGATGAAAAATTATGGCGATATTGATTTTATATCGACAATAAAATACAATAGCAAATAAGATGACAAAAAAATATATGTATGAATGTATGTAAAGTATAAAAAATAAACAAATACAAACAAATCGTTGTATATATTGTCAGATACAATTGAAGACTAGTGAATAATAATTAATTTTTATTTCTACCAGGGAATTTCATTAAAAAGGCAAATTAAAAGCTTCACTTCAATATTTTCCTTTATTAATGACCATTAAAGTTTATACCATAATGGCGTGATAAAATAAAAAATTATTTTTTGGCAAGAATAGTTAAACCTTAGAGAACGCCTTTTTAATGATGTGCTAAGAAATGTTGTGCTCTTGGCATTTTGGATGTCTACCAAAAACTGTTAAATCAATAGAAATAGAATGCACATGAATGGACGCGTAATCTAAAATATTCTTTTTTTAAGAAAAAGGCTGATTAAGTTCGATTAAGTGAATAAACAAACGAATTATTTGGAACGCGTTCAAACAAATTCAGTTGCCAAGGAGTCATAATTGTGTAACATAATCACTGGAATTTTTTAACCTTTATATCAATTAATTTAGCAGCGTTTCCTGGATATATGTAGGTGCCTATGTATTTGAATTGAATTTGGAACGACATTCTACACAAAAATTTAATTTCGAAAATCGGTTCGGAAATGTCTAAATTTTGTGTGTAAAGTTTTTGTTTCTTCAAATAAAATAAATTTGGAAGGTTCAGGAGATATAAACAAAAATACCATGTAGTTAGTCGAATGTATTTATTTTTTTTTATTTTTTATCGTGATGTGTAATAATTTAATTTGTATTTAAATTTATTTATTTATACACAGTGCGAGTGTAATGATTGCAGGGCAAGTATAGAATATGAAGAAGTTTTTAAAATCAACGCACAAATACAACAAACACGAACAGTGCCAGTATTGGGCTCTTAGCATTATTATAACGCCATACATTTTATGTCCACCAAAGATCAGCAATGATTATTCATAAAATGAGTAGAATCGAATAATACTCATAATTTCTAATACTTATACGCATTCATACTTATTTTAATATCATGGAACCTCTACATATATTCAAAGTTTGAAGTACCCATAATATTCATACGTAACAGCATGTATGATGTCCTTGATTTCGACTTTCCATAACTCAACATATACACGAATCACAAAATAAGTATGATTCGCGTACGAACTCTAAAATACTCACTAGAAGATTGTGTGTTTGTTCCGCTTGCTGCTCTGTCTTTTTTCTTTTTTTGTAAATGCCTAACGACTAAGATTGTAAATTTTGACGAATGATTCGAGTCACTCGAATATTCTAAAATTTTTTATTCTCATATTTTTCTAAAGTTATGAATCTGAATGAGTAGGTTTATGAATCAACCATATTTCGAATGGTATGAGTTTGATGTCAACGTTGTACGCATACTCATTGCAACCAGTACTTATAAATCAATGCTGTTGTGAGTACGAATGAATCAGAGTAGTTAAATTTCAATGTTATTGACTTACTTGTATTCAAAATCGCATGAGAGGTCATGAGTAGTGAAAAAACGATTCATTGCTGATCTCTGATTCATTGCTGATCTCCCTGCCTAGCAATAAAATTTTATTAATTTTCAAAATTTATACAAAACGTTGGTAGATGTTACTCACTTAAAGTTCTCTCTCATCCTACCTTAACAAGCAATGAAACATTTTCATTTATGTCAGCAATAAAATAAAGAACTCAACTTAAAAAAATAAGAACGTTAAAGTATTCCTCAAATATCGTCAATCAACTCAAACCATATATCATTCTGTGCTACAATGTTATTGAAATGGAACCTAAAAATGCTTTTTCTGTTTTGCTATTCATTCACTTAAGGAACATGGGACCGTTGCAAGAGAGATTATTTGGTGGGCATTAAAAGTTTTTAATTTTACGGAACCATGATGAAAACTTTTTTCGCATTCTTCGAGTTTGAAAAAGATTACGATTTTAACATTTGGATACTCCATCTATGACTACGACAGTATATATAAATAATTGGTTCTCAATCCATAAGTCCAGTCAGCGGTGATTGCGATGTATTTATTAATTAAATACGTTTGCACACTGCTGGATTTCGATGAATTTTTTACGATTTTTAAAATTGTTTTCATTGACAAACAATTTGTAGGCTGCCACATTATTAATGAATTATTAAATCAGGACCCTTTTTTTACACAACTCCTCTGATTCTTTTCATTAATTTGACCTTTAGCTAATTTTATTAATTCTTTTATATTTTTTTATTATTGCTTGCCAGCTGGATACTCGTATATTTTACAAGTTGTTATTATGGTCCGGTCCAGTGCTTTTATCAATGTCCTCCTGTTTCTCTTTCACTCTTTTGTTTATTCTTTTTGTTTGATTTTGAATATTCATTTAAAATATTATTTATTGGTTTATTTATTAACCATAATTTTTAAAGCTTTGTTATTTACAAACATACTCACACGTTTCTATTGTATTTAAGTATTTGTGAGGTTATAGCCGATTTGTACATGCGCCTACATACATACATACAGATTGTGTTTAACGGACGTTAAAAACGTATTCATCTGGAAATAAAATCTCATAAATAACTGTCCAACAATACATGTAAATAAACATAAATGTACATACACATATGCATACATAAGTATAAATAGATGTATCCATATATACAATACAGAAAAGGACATCATAAAACACATGTAGAATAACAGTCAATAACATACAATATACGTATGTATGTATTGTGCGTATGACATGCAGTTGTTTAAATATTCTCTTCAGTACAATGTACAGGATATTTCAGATTCTGGTCGACCAAAAACCATCACAAAACCCCGCAGTCTCACTTCGCGGTATAGATAATCTTCTGGCTGCTATTTTTTCTCAATGATGTTACAGATTTCCTTTAATATTTACAGTGCTTCATTTATAGCTTTGAGAATGTTATCCACTGCATTACGTTTCTTCTGGGACATCAGCATCACCTTAATTACAATGTCTGCCTTCATCATCTAACCTACCATGGATTTCATTTACAGTCTACGTTCAATGCTTTTGAAACATTCGGTGTTAGTCGGCAGGAGTCTTGTGGTTAAATGATCCTAGTTCATTAGATATTTAACGGAATTTTAATTACTTTCGCCAATCTTAACCTTCAAAAAATCGATCTAATACGCAGCCATATTTTCGTCTACTCCATTTAAAATTTAATCACCCAGATGAGTTCGAGAGCATATAATATCACATCTTCCAAGCGTTTTGCTTAGGTAACTACCCCGGTGAATTAATACGAATAGCAGAATAAATAGTTCTTCTGAGATTTCCAAGCCAAACACTTCATGATACATTACAACACACCATAGTGATTATAAAACAGGAGCTTAAAGAAGACCTGCCACAGAACGTATTATTGTTATCGGAATCATAAGAATACTGTTTCAGAAATAGTTCCTACCAGAAATAGTTCCTACCAATTCCGCGAATTTCACTTCGTTTTAAATATCCACGGTAATAATGGCGCAATGTTATCTTCCACAATTATAAAGAAATGAATGGCCGGCCCAGACTTGTTCTTCTGGTATTTTCCATTCTTTCATTCCATTAATAGGATTCGATGTTTCACTTTGTATCCTTTTTAGCATGGAAGCATTGAATGAAGTTCATTGGACTGTGCTGAAAGCATTCTTACGTAATGTTATAATTTCTTTTATATTCGTTCTTATTTCTATTCAGAAACTTAACAACGTTCTAATTTTCAGAAAATTTATCGCGTACACTTCCATTCTTTGTCTTCAGCATAACAAGTGGTCTTCCTCTATGACCACAGACCAGAGTCTCTGGTGGGAATCGAACCCACGACCCTCACGCTAATAGTCTAGCACACTACCCACTAGACTACCAGGGCACCCACTTCCAATTAAATATTTTCTTTTTCATTTCATTGCTTTACTGTCCATTATTTTCTCATGATATGACTTGTATCTGACCGCTCGTGGATGTATCCATGTGTTCAAAAATTCTTTTATTTCTACAACTGTTGTGCATTTTAATTATTAATTTTATTTTATTATCACTATAGTTTTCATAATTATTAATTTATTTAAATGAAATCAAATCCAATCCTTAATGTTTGTGAAAGATAAACAAATATTTGTGGCAACAAATCAATTCCTACCATTTGATAAGGCAGTGAGTTCCCATTTTTCCCATTCTTTTTCCAGCATTTCGAACGTATCACATTGTTAGCATGTTGAATGTTATTCCTCTAAACATGTCACGCTACATTGCATGACGGCCGGTGAAATGATACAAAATGTAATATGCTCACCAAACTTGCCTGTCAATTAGTGTGTGGTAAAGAGCACCGTATAAGACGTAGCACCGACTTATTGAAACCACTCGGTAATCAAGAACATTGAAAGAACAGTTTTAGACAGTAATCATCTCATGGACTTCTTTTCTCTACAAAACCGCATCTTTCGACTACTCTTCACACCGAATTTGAAATTTATGTTTTTCGACGTACCCATTATGCCAAAAAATGAGCTTCGTTGCTAGTTTCTAACACTATGAATAGTTTCTGATACAATTAAATGAGTTCATTTCAGCAGCTGTACTTTGCATGGTTTCATGCCAACGGCCTTAAGTAAAATTTTCTAGATGGTCAAGTAATACTGGCCAAAACAGAACGCTCTGCATACATATTGGTAAGCTATTGTCTAATAAATTTGGCCACAACAGTTTGAATTACGACGACTGCAAAATAAACGTAATTTTCTAAACATATTTTGCTAATGAAATTCGAAAAGTTATTAATTTGTTTGCCTCATCTTGATGAAAATTGCAAAGCATATTGAGCAGTTTGCCACTAATTTATATAACCACAGAATAAAAATCTTATAGTTTCAGAATTTAAGAATCATCAAAATAATTTCTATTTCAATTAATTTTTTTTATTAAATTCTATCACTTAGTTTAATAAAAATTTCTTACCTATACCTGTATGCGACTTAAATCATTAGCCCTTCAATTTATGCAAATGATTTACTGAATCATCACAACGATATTTTTGATTGTTGAAAAAATTTTTACTTGTAAAACTCTAGTTCAAGGTGTTGTAAACTCCCTTCTTAAAATTAAATCATGAATTAATAAAACATGTTAAATTGGCTGTTACTTCAATGAGCATAGCTTACTTTCTTCTTATATGGTCCCGTTGCAACACCGATAATCCCTTTTTCGTCACAAAATTATAACACCACATTGGCATCTTTCTGCCGTGCTGACGTTTTTATGATGATGTGAAGTTTTCTTTTAACAACCTTTGACTAAACAAGTTATGTCATTAAATTCTAACAACCTTTGACTAAACAAGTTTTGTCAGTAAATTCTGCATCACCAAGAGCTTCTCTGCTTAGGTTCCCAGGCACCAGAAAAGATAGTTGAAGATGTTTTATGGTCTCCTTTTCCCTCTCGTCGTTACAGCTTCTGCAGAAATTTTTGTGACTTAACTCCAGCCTCCGGACGTGTACTTTATAAATATTACGTAAAACCTAATATAGAATCTGAACGACTTCGTTCTAATTCATATCCGATTATCAGTAAAATGTATTTGTATCCGTTCCAAACAAAATTGTGCGATACTACATTCCCTGATTGTGTAAACCTCCGTATTATGGCTATGTAGAAAGAAGTTTATTAACAACGAGTAGTAGTACCAGGGTTCTGATTATAATAGATAATTGATTGTAATAGATATGCTTGATATCTTCTCCGATTTGTCATTAATATGTGCATATTCCTCCTACATTCTCAAACATATACCTGGTGTATGCTTTATTGCTTCAGCCAATCTATTTCGCCAGGTTTGAAGCACACGTACCGCATCAAACCGCTCACGTATCTCAACTGCCTTAAGAAATAGGATCGTTTCGCATGCCTTATGACTCCAGTACCATCGACTATGATATTAAAGTGAAAAATTTATATATTTTTGAAGTAAACAATTATCGAATATACTAAATTGAATAAATTGAAGTTGTCATAAACTAATAAGTAGTGTATTGACTTCTTAGATGCGAGTCTATGGTTCAAACCCTAGCTTAGCCGACTTGCCCTCAGGAGTCTTCTGGCAAAACCTATTAGAGTAAATTGCCATGAAAAATTTTTCAAAAAATCTGTCATTTGGTAACGACTTATAAATCTCGATCTTAACTCGTGGATAAAATTTACGCACACAACATGAGTGGCGGGATGTTATAATCCCGACTAAAGGGTTGTAATGAACAAATTAAATATAATGATTAAATTAGTTAAACAAGTAACATGAAAAATTATGTTTTTCTTGTATCTACAAAGAGATTATCACACTCTAAATTTAAACAGCAGTTCTCTAAATCAAAAAAAGGATAGGTATACCTGTATATGTACATATATTTTTTAAAACTATTTTGGATCTTACTTACTGAAGGCGTAATGAATTTGTATCCATTTCTTAAGCTATACGTGTAAAAAAATATTATTTCGATATTATTTATTGATTTAAGTAAATTATAGAATATGGGTAAATGAAATTAGATTTTTTAAAATTCACATTATTTTTAATAACTCACAATTGCCTATTTCATCAACGGGTTTTAATCAATCTGGCTTCAATTAGTTGTGAGTGTATTGGACGAAAATCACATTACAATACATAATTAAACACTACTCCTGATTGATAAACAATTTTTCTTTTACTTCAACAGCGTTCGCACTTGATTCTTTTAATAATCTCCCGATAATAACTGCCAATGTCTGTGCACGACAATTATCTTGAATACAGAATCATTCATCCAATGGTCATGAAGCATAATTTTTCAAAATAATTTAAATCGTCACTATTGTTCGTACATTACCTTTCTCATTTTTTATTGCGTTTCGCTTATTATTTCAAGTTATAAACAGTTTACAAAACTTTTTTAGTTTTTATTTAATTTTTATAAATCGCTGGTCATTTATCACATCATAAATTTATGATTTACAATTTGTTGGCGTTTCTTCACAAAAGAAAAACAAAAAAAAAATGAAAAAACAACCAAAAAAAAACGTTCTTTCATTGCATCCATCTCTAGTTGGCGATTTGAGTTCTTTTTTCTTTTCTTTTGGCCTTCATTTTATTTTATAGACGATATTTGGTTGGGGATTTATTTTTACCGTTTTATATTCGTGTTGAATAAATGCTATGAAATTAATCTCAATTGTTTTGCAATTCACAAACTGGAAACTGCATTCAATCACTCAAAACTTTTCAACCAGACACAGAGCGCATAACACACACTCACACACCAATACGCACTTGCTTATACGCTTTCTGAATGAATGTAAAAAGCATTTACAAATAGACACCGTTAACCACAAACAATTCATCTTTAGCGGGATGTATTTTGTTTTTTGCTGTTAATATCCTGTCTCGCAATAATCACATATTCACACACACATACATATATACTCATACACATTCAGAAATGCATACACACATTTCATACTCTTATTTGAAGCACAAAAGAAAAAAACAAAAAAAAAAATAAGAACTACAAATCAGTTTCAGTTTATCTGGAGAAGCAATATCGAACAGCAGGAAAATGTCTCGCTTTTTAAAATGTATTGGGATTGTGTTATTGGTAAAAACATTACCCACATACACAGAATTTAAATGTTCGTCTCCGAATTATTGACGACGGCAAGTACGAAAATCATCACGCGTCTTATCTACCTTCGTTGCGTGTCAGCGCGGAATGAACGTTTAAATCTCAGTTGATGCTGTATGAAAGTGCTGAAAGTGTCTAAACTGAGATTCATAAAGGCAATCATTTATTTTTGTTTTTCACAGCATCCCGATGGAATTGAAAATGCTTCATGGATAACGGTTGTTGTAAATGTTAAATGTTGCCTGGATGTGGATTTCATTCTTTTAATAATCCATACAATCCACACTGTGTTGTGAATGCAAGCAATAATTTAAAATGTTCACTCCGTTGGTGTGTAAGTGTGGGTGTTTGGGGAGGTGAGAGTGTTGTCTGTGATGTTTTGTTTTTTTTCCCTCAATATTATGAAAGCTGAGTAATTAATGCGCATGCGTGTACTTTACGAAATAACAACAAAAGAGTTTTTGTTTTGTTTTGTTTTGTTCGGTCTAATGTATCTTTTCATTTTGTTTGTATTGCAAAATTAAAAAACGGGGGTTTATAACACAATTTCAATAAAATGTTAAAAATCATTCGAATTAAATGTAACTTCCGGTTTCTTACCGATAAAAAAACGATAATTTGATAATTTCATTTATGTCTTCATCATGTTTTTAAGTAATATTATATTACCCTTAACGTTATGCTTTAATTTATATAAAATAAATGAATAATTAAGATCAAATTTTTATAAATGTAATTTAAAAACTAATTTAAACTAAACATTCAATATCAACAAAATTAACAATGAAAGTGTTTGCATAGAATAAATTCGTATTTATCTACGATTCTTCAAATCAACCAATCATAGCGATTATTAAGCCAAATCAATTATGAAATACATATGTACATAATAATGGTCATTACAACACTTCAGTGAGGATTATGGACCACCACTTATATTGTGTGTGTTAATTTTATACATGAGTGTCGGAATCTACAGTTTAAAGTAGATTTTGAACGACAGATTTTTTCAGAATCTTTTCATGGCAATTTTATTTACTCTCAGAGTTTTTGCCAGGAATCTGCTGAGAGGAAGTCACCGAAAAAATATTTTTTTTATATTTTCGTTTTGATGTCTGACCAGGGGTTTGGACCGTGGCCTTATGTCTAATAAGCCAACACACTATATACTTACTAGACTACGGCGACTTCAATATATTTTTGATTTCCAAAAAAGCATTCCACATTTTAAGTTCGCAAAATTGTAGTACTTGTGCCTAAATCACATCAATTTAAATTAAACATGTTTGCACTCAAGCGATAATTTTATATTAAAGTTATCGAATTATTGTTTTTATACATAGTTTGTTAATTGTGAGTTATACGTCTCGATCTCTACCAATCTTTGCATAATAAAATAATAAAATAATACTCTTCGACTTTTGCTTGAGAATATTGTCCCGAGAATATTGTTATAGTAATGCCAGACACTGAAAAAGGAGAGACAAATAGCCTCAACATCCACTGACCATTACACAATTTCCACTCATTTCCTAAATTGTTTATCCCCTGTTTCTGAAAGACGAACAATTTCACAGGTTCATCGGTTTATATAGAAAACACAAACAAAGTGTCTTACAAAAACAGATCCTTGACTCAGACAATAAAAATTCCGCAAGAGCTTGACTGAAAATATAGTTTTAGTCATAAATTTACCCAATAACGCATATTCTTTTTATGTCGGTAGTGTTTTCTTTCTGTTTATTTATGCAAGTTTATTATTCAAGTTCATTTCAAATGTTGCCATCAAGGGACATATGAATTGCATAGCAGTTATGATTTTGTGTAGGGTAATAAGTACGTAGACTTTGTTTTATTGTACATATCTATATATTTAATGACTATTACAGATGTATATACAAATATATGTCTGCATATACTTTTATCTCAACTCCATTTAGCTAAAATTTGGCAAATATTTTTAGAATAAATTTAATAAAAGATTTTATTGCTTAACAAACAATTAATTATACTGGATTAGCTTTAAAGTGACACCAATTAATGTCTCCATATAGTTAATCCGAATTTACTTCGTATACTATACTAAACAAGACATAAAACACTTCCATGATTCAGATTCAATTCCATTATTTATTGCTTCAAGTGTACAAAAAGCAGTCGCAACGAAAAATAGATGGAAGAAGTATAGAAACAAGTACAAAAACAAATCGAAGAGAAAAATGTCAAAGTTCTATCATAAACTTGCAAGCACGTGTTCTTTATAATCTCGAGGATATTTTCGTATATGCTCGTTATTTTGTTTTTGTTTTCCTTTTTTTATATTGCAGTTGTATAAATTCGGTTTTCCTTGATTTTCCATTGTTGTTACAGGAATATTCAATATTTCTCTCACGTTAGCTGACTGCTATCCATTGATCGGGAGCAATAAAAGAAAGATGGAAAGGAAAATTAAAATAAAAGCAAATCAGTAAGAAAAAAAAAACATTTGAATTTGAATAATTTTGAACATAGCGCAGGATGAGTTTTGATGTGGTGGTTTGCAAGCTAGCCGAAGCAGAAATGGCATGAAAAACAAACGTGCAGAGCCATTTTTATGGTCACATACAGCACAATGAAAACATCATAAGGGATGTTACGTACACTTATTGTATGGCAGTCATGTATTATGTCTCTTATTCTACACATTTCTTTTCTTTTCTGTTTACCATTTTCTCTCTTGTCCTCTAAAAGAGGAGAGTCATTGCATTGAAATAAAACCACCCTGCCTTTACCACAACAACAACAACAATTAAATTACAACACTTTCAACTTTTGAGCATGAGAAAAGGGGAAGAATTATGCTGTTGTTGTTGTTGTTGCTGTACAAAAAAATCGATAAACATATTGTCTACAACAATAATACAGAAAAAAAATTTACACTCATATTCTCAGAAATACTCACAAAACAAAATGAACACACACACACAGACAAAAAGTGTATTTAGTCTCATGTTGAGCACTAGAAATCTGCACTCATTTATATAAAATACGCATGATTCTCGCTAAATCCCTTCATCCTTTTCAATGTCTGTCTACGCTATCTGCGAGTGAATTTCTACCGACGGCCTTTTTTTATTCAATTCTATTCACAACAGAGCTTTAATGTGGACCCATTTTAGTTTCAATTCTTTGAAAAGAGAAAACCTCAATCCTATAGCTTAGAAACGTTTTCCCATTTTCTGGAATGAGTTCGTCTACAACGTTTGTTTCGAAATACGCACGTAGGCCGTTTACCATAACCACATATTTAAAAGGGCAAAATGAAAATAGCAATTGTTGTTGGCTGTAAGTAGAAGAAGAAGAAAAAAATGTTTTCAATGTTTTTCTCTATCAACCATTTTGCCATATAGACAGACGAGCATTTCATTAACCATTTGCCGGTTATAAAATATTCAGTCAAAGACTGTTAGAACGACTTGTGGAAATAAATGGAAAAACTTCATGAAAATGTGTAGAAAAAAAGAAAAGTTAAAAGGCTAACCGAAGGACTAGTGAAGAGATAGACAGACTTTCAGCAATTACCACTGGTAGTGTAGGAAAACAAAAAAAAAGAAACGTGATTTTATAAACGTAATCACATTTGTACATCCATGAGAGTGCGTGTGAAAAAGAAAGAAAAAAATCCAACTCACTAAACCATGATGTTGACGATGCTGATTATGATGAAAATTGTCGGAATTACTACTAACAATTGTCTGCGTATAGAAGCAATTCGTTAACACAACTGCAACAGTGGGCTAATACTGCAATTTTACATTACAAACCATTAATTAAAAAAATTATTTATTTATTAATTAGAGTGTAATTACAAATTATATTTAATTATATACGAGCTAAGTAACTTTAACCATATGCTCGGTGTAGTGTCACAGACCAGAGTCTTTGGTGGGAATCGAACCCACGGCTCTCACGGTAATAGTCTAGCACACTACCCACTAGACACCAGGGCACCAAAAAAAAAAATTAATTAAATTTTTATTCATTTAATTTATTTAGTGTGTATACTTTCATTAAATTTCGAACAACTTTATCTGCATCATACTACGATTTTGAAGCTAAATATTCGTGGAATCATGGAATGTATGAGCCTGGTCAGCGTAGGTAAAACTAAGGGCAACGAAGATATTTAGGGAAAACTTGTTATATGTGGGTAGGACTGAACACAGTTGGATGTTCAGTGTTCTTACGGCCTACTACGGATTCATTTGAGCCGAATAGGTAAAGAAAATAACAGTATGGAGAGAAAACAATGGAACACTTTCTGTGAAATTTTACAAATCATGACATTCAAATATTCTATGCATTGCACTTTGCTAGACATTACACATCTAAGAGGAATGAATTGCAAAAAAAAAATTGAGAAATACATTGACGATACGATTTTCCTATGCAATTTATTTGGTTGGTGTTTCTCACTGCTGGGTGCATACTCCGAGTATGCCGATAATACATGGGACGGAAACTTTGGATAATCATCAGTCTACATCTGCCCACATGTCTTATCCACATCAAGCCTTTTTAGGCATCCAATACTGTTCTTTTTATTATATTTTTATAGAATACTCAGTAATATTTATTAAAACGTTGAAAGCGTTTAATTACTTTCAAAAAATGTTTCACCGTAATATGTACTTTACGACGCTTAAAAAACACCAATTTTAGTTAAAATCCATTCTCCGTTTCATTTTATATAAATTTGCTTTTAATACATACATACATACATAATTGGTCATTACAATCCTTTAGTCAGGATTACGACCTAGTTTCGCACATCACTTATGTTGTGTGTGTTAATTTTTTATACATGAGAGGCGGGACCTACAGTTTAAAGTCGACTCCGAACGACAGATTTTTGAGAAACTTTTCATGGCAATTTTGTTTACCCTCAGAGTTTTTGCCAGAAATCTGCAGAGAGGAAGTCGCCGAAGAAATACTTTTTTGTATTTTATTTTGATGTCTGGCCTGGAACTCGAACCCTGGCTTTTCGTCTAATAAGCCAACACACTACCTACTAGACCATGGCGGCTTCTTCTTTATAGAATACTTAGGGCCATTATTACAACTTGCCGTTAGCTAAAGGGAGGATTTTTACGGACAGATAAATTGTTTTTCGTTATTATGAGTACGCAATAAGATAGAAGTGATCATTAAGCTAAAGGGAGGATCATCCTACCTTTAACATTTAAAGGTCACTTTATTATTTTCGTTATGGCAACTTCAAATTTAAACAAAATGAGCATATACAACAAAAAACGAAGCCAGCGGTTACCACTGCGTTAAAAAAAACTTGTATAATTGAGCAGTTTTATCGACATTGCTCCGGCACTGTCATATTTTTGAAAATTTTTATCTGTAAGTTGTAATAACGAAAATAAGTTAAAGGTACTTTACAGTTCCCTTTAGCTAAAGGTACCTTTAGCTAAACCCAAGTTTAACGGCAAGTTGTAATAATGGGTCTCAGTGATATTTATTAAAAAGTTTAAAGCGCTTAACTGCTTTCAAAAAATTTTTCACCGTAATATGTACTTTACGAGGCTTAAATAACATACATAAGTACAAATGCACAATTTAGCGTAGAGCCTATGTCTCCGTTCCATTTTATTTAAATTTGCTTTTAAGAGCTTCTTTTAAAGTCTGTAGGCGCGTGCTTTGCAAATTACTTAGCATACTGCACCTTTTTTTTAAGTGAGACCAACATTCCGAAGTAAACTCTCCTACTTCTGCAGAGCATTCTGTTGGACTGCCACGAAATTCTTGAAGGGGAAAGAGGAAGTAGTGTGCAACATTTTGAGGTGATTTCATTATTTTAGTGATGATTACTTGTTTTTTTGTATTACGATTCATTTATTATGAAATCGTAACATCAGAAAGGAGACTCTGGAGGGCATCAAATCCACAACCACCCAAGTCGCATATTAGCACTTGACATACAAGACTAAGTATGTATCCAGTATTGATTTTGTCCACTCAAGTGAGCAATTCCAAAATAAAAACCGAAATATACTTTCGCAACTGTAGAATAGTCAACATATACAGTATCGGACAAAACCTAAGCACCCCCTCAGTACATTTTTTAAAATGATTATTTTTTAAAGAAAACAAAGTTATTAATGTTTTATTTTTAATTTTTTTATTTATTTATATCCTTATTATTGAAAAACACAAACTTAAGGAATTCAGAATTCAATAAAAAAAAGTTATGATTCAAAATACATTTTAAGTCGAAAATATAAGCGGACAAAACTAAAACACCCCCAATTTAAGGTACAGATAAAAACTATTGAAATTAATATTTCTTTGCGAATCCTTTATTCTGGATGGCACACGCCATTCTTTTAAGGCATAGAGGATTTGAAATTATTAATTATTTCAGGTGAAATTGCTTCCCAGGCTATTTTTGCGGCTTCAAATAAATCTTTTTTAGTTTTCTAATTTTCTCGGTTGATTTTTAAGTTAACGATCTCCCACAAGTTCTCGTTTGGGTTAAGATCAATTGAGTGCAAAATATTCGATCAACAGATCAATTATTTCTAGGCTAATTAAAAAGTTTTTGCAGATTGGTCGCACATCTTCTACTCATCCTGGAGGAAGACCACGTGAAACTTCGCGATATGAAGTCTCCTTAATTAAAAGGACAATCCAAAATGATCTCACAGCATCTACTAGTCACATACGAAACCGCTTAGATTCAAAAATTAGCGAAAGAGCGATTCGCAGAAGGACGGTGGATGCCGGATTATTCAGTCGCCAACCAGCAAAAAAAAAACTTTTATAGCGTCAAAAAATAAAAAAGCGAAACTTGAATGGGCCAAGGCCCATCTCAACAGGAGTGTCAAAATATGGAGCATTGTACTATTTTCTGACGAATCTAAGTTTAATTTAAAGGATTCAGATGGCATAAGGCGTGTGCGCAGACGATATGATGTGTTTCACGATATGAAAGGTTTTTTGCTGGGTGACGACTGAATAATCCGGCATCTTATTATCTAGATTCTTAAAATCGTCATTGCAAATATGCACGAGTACTACCATGTATGTATGTATTATTTGTGCTTTATTTATCATTCATATGACTACAGATCGAAAGTCGTAGGGAACAATTTAAAGCGTCTGCTTTGATCAAATTACTTTAATTTTTTGCTTCTAAATTTAACGGAAAAAATCAATCAAATAATTCTGATTGTTCAACTTGTAATTCTAGATTCCTGCATATACTGCCATTGCACATTTTAGCGTACAAAAATGAGTAATGAAGACTCAAAGTACGTTTAAATTAAAAAAACATGGATTTTTACTTCCAAATGAGAATGAGTTTTAAGCAAATAAATCTCAACTGGAGCAAGTGCCTTTTCTAAGAATAAATAAATGAATGAAATCCGCCTTTTTTCTATACTACCATTCGAAGGAACAAAATAAGTATTAAAACCAAAAATAATTTGAGTTACTTGACGATAATTTTTTCCAATTTAATACGAAGAAGTCCGTATTTTTTAAAAAACTTGTGCGATGCACTTCTAAACCAATATCAAATTATTGAAAATGAAATTCAATTTATATCATCAAATAATGTTTTTTAGATCTTATTTTTAAATACAATCAATTCAAGATTTTCCTTCTGCTGAAATTTCCTAAACAGTTTATTTTACTCAAAAGTCTTCGGATACTAATTTTTATTAAATGTATGGAAGTTTATATTTTTTGATACGATATAATAATTATATATAGTTTGTAATTGTATTGTAATAAATAAATAAATAAATAAATAAATAAAATAAAAAATATTTTTTTAATATTGTTTATCTTTTAAAAATGAACTCGTAGATTGCAAATCAACTAAAATGTTTAGTTTTAATTACTGTTCACAACTTGATGTAACAACAACAATTGCTTTGTTTATTATTCCTTTGTTTACATCCTTTGCATAAACAATAATAATTACTAGACAATTATTCGACAGATCTTTGTAACGGAGATCTTCAAACCACGATTACTATCACACCATCACACCACGTCTTCACACAAGACTGACTGAACTTTTACTGACCCGCTGCCTGCTTTGCCTTGCATTTTATATGACAACGTAAACAGTCTGTTGAATGTTCTTCAAGGCGAATGTTCTCGTAATCTGTATAAATGTAAACATCGCTGTTAACAGTCTTATACTAATAATAATTTAGAAAAGAATATAAAACAAAGGTATAGCATTACGAAAATGTTAACATGTATGCATGTATTGACATAAAATACTGAAAGGAAAAAATGGCATAATAATGGCACTCTATGTTCAGGACCATTTTTTATACAACTTTTCCCACTGTAGCACATGTGGTTTAGATGAATGAAAAACAAAAAGAAAAAAATGTATATTTGAATGGAGTAGATTTTATGAAGAATACTTTCCTAGATTTCGTCTAGCGCATTAAATACACATTTGCACATTTAACACCTAAATGAAAAAGGTAATTGGAGTAGCTTTAGCAATAGACATGTTGGGAAAACGTAAATAAATTCTTATTTCACACGTTGCCGCACGTTACAAGTAACATGAAGAACTCGGTCAATTGAAATTGTGTTATACACTTCAAAAATGCTGACAATTCTTATTGAAATTTGTATCTTTCCTCGGGGCGATTCAGATATGCGGAAAACCATGAGATTCACAAGTCCGTGTAAGAATGAGCTGAGCAAGATGATAATTACCTTCGCCTACGCTGATGCGGAAAATAACAACGAATGCAGTATATGGATTGGATATTGAAACGAGAAAACAATTACTATGCCAATGATCAGTTTTTGGACGTATAAGACCCAATACTTTAAGTTTACCGTCCATGAGCCATCTAAGAGAAGAAATTGAAATTTAATTTTATGTTTTTGGTGTCCCTCATTGATGAGCGCACAACAGGCGCTCCGATAAGTTCTGGAGCATTTCGCTTGGACTCACATACTGAACTACCTATCATTTTTTGTTTTTATTTATTTAATAAAACAATTCCAACAACATAATAACTCCAACGATCTAGATTTATGTCACAGAAATTTAGTATATAAAATACTTTCGTAAGAATATAAACCAAAATTTTAATTGTAACAATCGATTTTGTGATAATATAATAAAATTCGATTGAAAACTATTCATATTATTGTCTGTGATCGATAGTGATTTTGAATATTAATCTGCCATTTAAGTCAATTTAAAATCTCTATTTATTTTATTTATTATTTTATAAAGAGTATGTATTTGAATTTTATTTATATATTTAGCGTTCAGTCCCTTAAAACATAATGGACTTCGCGAGGCTATTTCAATTTTAAGATGGTGGTATAATTAGCAATTTACTCGATCTTTGGTGCCTTGGTCATCTAGAAGATAATGTGCTGAACTATTAGCGTGAAGGTTGTGAGCTCGATTACCACCAGAGATCAGCAATGAGTATTCCAAAAGATGAGTAGAGTACGCATTCGTACTTATTTTAATATCATGGAACCTCTACTCATATTCAAAGTCTGAAGTACTGATCATATGCATACTTAACAACACGTACGATGTTGGTGATTTCAAATCTCCATGACTCAACATTTACAAGAATCATAAAATATGTAGTATGATTAGCGTACGAATACTAAAATACTCACTAAATGGTTGTGTGTTCGCTCTGCTTGCTGCTCTGTCTTTTTTTGCTTATGCGTCTTTTCTCTTTTTTTTGTAAATGCAACAACAACTAAGACTGTAAATTTTGATGAATGATTCAAGTCACTCGAATCATTTCTAAGTATTATAAGTATTTTTCTACAGTTATGAATCTGAATGAATAGGCTTATGAATCAAACATATTTCGAATGGTATTAGTTTGATGTCAACGTTGTACTCATACTCATTGTACTCATTGTACTTATAAATCAACATAGTAGTGATTATGCATGAATCAGAGTACATAGTTAAATTTCAATATTGTTGACTCACTTATATTAAAATTTTCATGAGTGCTTATGAGTAATGAAAAAACGATTTATTGCTGATCTCTGATTCCCACCCAACAGATCTGTTACACTACACTGAGCATAAGATCGACGTTACTCAGTTTGTAACAATTATAATTGCATTCTAATAAATCAATGAATAAATATTTCAACAGTTGTCATGTCCACTACTTGATGTAAATGTTATATGGACGTGTTTAGATCATTTGAGTTTTCTCTCTGTGGCCTTAGCTCAATAAGGTGAAAGTAAATTGGAGATTTAAATGTAATAATTATAATATATTAATATAATATCATTTGTAATAATAATAATAAGTAATACCATGTCCATAGAAAATGCTTCCACATAAGTAATATCACTTGGAAGAATAAGTGAGATTCAAATCAATTACACTACTTAACTCCAACATACATACATAATTGGTCATGACAACCCTTTAATTAGGATTACGATCTAGCTTCTCACACCACTGATGCTGTGTGTGTTAAAGTCGATTCCGAACGACAGATTTTTGAATAACTTTTCATGGCAATTTTATTTACTCTCAGAGTTTTTGCAAGAAATCCGCTGAGATGAAGTCGCCGAAGAAATATTTTTTCATATTTTCGATTTGATGCCTGACCTGGGGTTTGAACCGAGGCCTCAAGTCTAATAAGGCAACACACTACCTACTAGATCATGGCGACTGCAACATGCTCCTTTAAAAAAAACCGGCTTTAATTGCTAAGTAGAACCAAAAACAAAATCCTTTTTTTGTGAAATGTAACATTCCGTTCAGAATGTAAAAGTTTATGGAAAGATTTCGAGTCAGTTTATATTGAATATAATTGTGTTATGCTAAAACTTATAAAAAGCCTCAGATGTGTCTGTGCAAATAATGATGTTCACTAATCTACTATATAGATACATATATACATATGTACGTCTGTCTAAGTGTTTTTACACTCATTAGCTAGTTCTGAATTCGAACGGCATTTTTACCTCTCTGCTGTCCAATATCCTCTTAAAATAAGCATTTCTGACGTCATGGGTTATATTTTTATCTGTCTCCGCGGAGTGAAAGTGATCAATTTAGCAGGGCGATTCGCACCATATCGAGGGTAGATCTGAAAATGTTGAGAGGCAACGAGAACGTAGGGGTTACAATAAAACTAAAAAATTTAAAAATATAATATACCTACTTAATTGGCCATTAACAACCCATTAATACGCTGCACAACGTCTATGTCGTTGAGGAGCTCATACTGCTCACTGTTGGATCGGGTGTGGAAATCATCGCCAACTCGCACTGGAGCGAAGATCTTACGTAGGATTTTTCTCTCGAATACTCTCAAGGCTGCTGCATCAGTGCTTAATGGGAGGGATAGGAGGCATACAAACAAGGTAAAGTTTCTGACTGTGGTCAACGTGGCGACCACCAGGACGATCCTTGTCTTACTGTATTCAAATTGACACGCAGCCTCCTCGTAGCCCCTCCTGAATGGCATTCTAGCAAATTCTAGAAGTTAACTAATGCCTGCAGCGAAGCCCAATCCACTGGACGCTAAATTTTGGTTGTGCGTAGGGCTTAGAACCCACCACGTAAAAATGTTATATAATGAAAACCACAATACAAGCCTCTAGAAAGATCTCCTCAAAGTAATAAAATACCATACAAAATAAACATCCAAGAACTTCTTCTATAATTTTTTTTTATTAAAAAATCCGTGTAATTTCCACAAATATTTGAATTCAAAATACCATCGTATTGACTAATTGCATATTTATGTACGTTTGCTTACTTTCCGATTACGGAACATATTACAACAAATATGTTGCATTTAAGTTATAAATAAAAGCTCAATAAGCAAATACACCAGTTATCAGAGTGATTGATACTACCATATATGTATGTAGTTTTGTGGTTGTACTTATATTTATTAACACTTGCTTAACACTGATACAGTTGTGTGAGTGACTGTATGTACATATATGTTCAACTACTTATAATATACAATATACTCCATATTTTTGTATGTATTTTTAAAGTTAAGCTCCAGTTTTACTTCACACATTCATATGCAGAACGGGTACTCATCCATGGCACAATCCTTTTACATCATACACATACGAAAGCAAATGCTTAATAACAATAAGTTTTCGTTAGTGCTGGCACATCATACAATAAATAGAAAATGTGTGCTTCAGAAAAATGTAATTTTTTTTTTAATTTTAAGAAGCAACATTTATTTAAATTATATCTTCTAAGCAAGAAATCTTGTTATGTATTTTAAAAATATTATTTTTGCTTTCAAACTTTAACGTTTCATAAATGCAATGATTTTTAATTGCGAGGGTTTAAGTACAAGGACCCGAACTAGCAGAAGGCCTCAGGACAACACGAACTCGTCAAATATCGTCTTATATTAAGAAACGGAAATGTGTGTATTGGTCCAGTAGCATAGACTGCTTGCAACTCTAAAATTTATCAAAATCCATAGCCATATTGGTGGACTGATATTATGCATTTGGATGGTATAAAACACAAATGCACGGGTAATGGCAAGATGATATTGGTTAAGTCAGTCACAAATCCCGTCACAAAAATGTCAATATTACGCAAAGGATTGAAGAATTATTTATAGAATTATTATAAGAATCTTCTTTTGTCCTCATGACCTCAAAAGTCGTATGTGTTATGATATAAAGACCTATACAAAAGGCCTTCACTACCAGTCATTCCACCTATAAAAAGAACGTTTTGGTGGAAAACCTGCGGATAAGATAAGAGAACAATTAATTTTAAAACTATTGTTGAAAATTTAAAAGGTGCCTTCTACACACTCTACAGTCACGACTAAATATAGCTCCTATATTACAGAGGCCGAAGGTGAATAAATATCTGATAACAAAATGTTCTAGAAATTTACCACAAATGGGCCAAACATGATTGTGGAAAGACTTCAATTCGAGCGGGAGAACCATATTTTTGATTAAATGAAGTATTTGGTTAAGCGGAGCGTTCTTTAGGATTACGACCTTTATGTGGTCAAATAAACATTTCATACAGATGAGCGGGGGAAGTATAGCCTGGGGCGAAAGTGAACCACAAAGCATGAAATTTCCCGCCTATGGATTGAGAACCAAGGTCCTTAAGAAGTTGCGACGAAGAGTCTGCACACTCATTTGACAAATTACTGACTGGACCTGTGGGTAACTTCTTTAGGGATACGGAAGTGGCAGATAATAATGACAACTTTATTTTCTAAACGTAAAGCTAAGCAATACAAAACAGTACAGAGTGAAGCACCTGAGAATGGCAACAGATTTTCCATCCTTGCTTCTGCGGAAGAAGAATGCAATGAAACAACTACAAGGGAACAAAAAGCACCCCCAATTTACTTGCGCGAACAAACATCTAATACAATAGTGAATATGTTGTCTCAACTGGTAGGCAAAGAAATTTTCATGTCGTTTCGATACGTATGGGCCTAATCCAGGAGACAAAGATCCAAACGTACACTGAAAGAAATTATCGCCTAATTGCTAGTCGCCTCGATAGTGAAAAGAAGAGCTATTACACGTACCAGTTGTAATAAAGGGCATAGATAGCTCTGTGTCTATTTATGATATTAAAAGCGCGCTAGGAGAAGAAGGGTATGGTGTACGGTTTTTAAGGTTTGTTATTTTAAAATAACAATTTCCTCAGTTTACTGTCCTCCTAGACACAAGTTTCAGACGTTCTTTGCATCGCTTGGCCAGAATTTTATTGCAGCTGGCGACTACAACGATAAACATAACTTTTGGGGGTCAAGACTCATTAGCCCTAGAGGAAGGCAGCTGTACAATACAATAATTGCAAAAAAGCTCGATGTTGCCTCTTGTGGAACACCGACTTACTGGCCAACGGACTTCGACAAGTCGCCAGACTTGATTGATTTTGCCGTTGTTAAAAACATTAAACGCAGCGAATACACTGTTACCTCATCGTATGACTTACCTTCTGATCACTCACCTACAATTCTCACCCTGCAAAACAATTCCTTTGTACATCGTGAACAGTTGCATTTATACCCAAACAAAAACACAAACTGGTTGAAATATAAAATGTACGTAAGTTCTCACCTCTCTCGGAATATTCCTCTGAGAAACGCAGAAAACATTCAGTCAGCTGTAAATTATCTCATGGTTTCGGCAGCGAAAGTGGCAACGCCTGCGAAGCGTGTTTTAAAAAATAAATAAATTAATTGCAATTCAGGAAACATAGATTCATTCAACGCTATCATCAATTTATAATATACCTGGATATAATTCTATAGGGCGGATGGTTTCGGAGGCACATCTGTATATGTAAAAAATAACTTACAATATACTGTACAAGTATTGTGAAAACAAAGGCTTGTGTGACCTGATTGTTTTAACTCTGGAGAACTTTAAAATTAATGGAAAACCACTGAAAATTGTATCATTTTATCGATCTCCAAAATGCAATGTTAATGATTTTTACAATCTTGTAGAAAACTTAATGGAGTTATATGGTAGAAACTACTGCATTTTTGTTGGGGTTTCAAATATTGACTTTTTGAATGAAGTGTCGAATACTTTGCTGAATTTGCTTGAAAGTTATGACTTCAAAAATTGTCATACTTTAATTGCACGTCCAATATCTGCCACATCTATAGACAACGTTTTCACAAATCTCTCCCATTCCTTATTTATAGATGCTATTTTGAATGTGAATTTTCTGATCACAATATGATCTCTTGTAAAGTTAAGAAGAAAATACAAAATTGTGACTATACTGAATTTGTACAAAAGAATTGTGACTATAACAAACTTAAGGAATGTTTTTTAAATTATAGTTCGAATTTCTTGAGTGGAAATTCATCAATTGATGCGTCTAGTTTGATAAAATGTCTGTCAGATTCAAATAAAAACTCCACGTCTGAGATAACAAGAAAAAAATTATTAAAAGAACAGATAGCACCATGGATTAATGAAAACTTGCACAACTTATTTATTCTTAAGAGAAGAATCTTAAAACAGAAAAGAAGAAATCCAAATGATGCAAATGTACTAAACAGCCTAAAAAGAATAAGTAAAGTTATTAAAGTTGCCTATAAGGAATCAATGTACAGATATTATCATGATAACTTACACAGCATTCAGCAAGATCCTAAAAAGTGTTGGAGATTTTTAAATGAAAGTCTGGGAAGGAGTGTTAAAACCAAAGTAAATTTGAAAAATTCAAATGGCGAACTAATAATGAAGGATGCGATAAAATGTGAGTTCTTAAACAAATAGTTTTTACAAATTCCCAAAACCATGAAAGAACAAATTGATTATTCTCCCGCCGATTCATGTAATGGACTACGAACTTTAAGGGACTGTAATAAGACTTTTAATTTCAGAACCACAAACAAAGGAAGAAATATCTGAAATCATATATAACTTTTCAAATAATAAGTCCCCTGGACATGATAACTTGTCGCCAAGAATTTTCATAAATTTAAAAAATGAAATCACACCATTATTATTACAAATATTCAATAATGTTATTTTAACAGCGCAATATCTAAACATTTTAAAAATATAGAAAATTGTTCCAATACCAAAAGCTGTTAATGCACATAAAGTAGATATGTATAGACCTATTGCTATATTGCCTATAATGGATAAAATTTTTGAGAAACTAATTCATCAACAATTCACAACATATCTAGAAAATAATAATTTACTGTATGATTGCCAGTTTGGGTTTGGGTTTGGGTTTGGGTAGCGGTACTGAAGATGCTGTAATTAATGTAGTAAATTTCATATGTCGAGGACTGGATGAAGGTTATAATGCTGCTGGTGGTGTTTTCTATGATCTTTCAAAAGCCTTTGACCTTGTAGATCATGATATAATGTTAGAAAAACTTCAATTCTATGGTGTTAGAGGAGCCGAACTAAACCTGTTTAAAAGTTATTTGAATAATAGAAAGCAATATGTTGTATTAAACAATAGCAAGAGTAGTCTTGGAAATGTGGAACATGGTGTACCACAAGGCAGTGTATTGGGCCCACTTTTATTTACAATTTACATTAATGAAAAAAATTATCCCTGAACATCAGTTTGGATTTCGAGCTAATCACGGTACCATTGAGCAGGTTCATAGGATCGTCACTATAATTAGATCGGCATTTGAAAAGAAACAACATTGTTCAGCTCTTTTTGTCGACATCTCACAAGCATTCGATAAGGTTTGGCATGATGGTCTACTCAGCAAAATAACATGACTGCTCCCCGAGAATACACACAAACTTCTTAAAAGCTATTTAACCGATAGAACTTTTAAGGTGAAATTGAAGGACGAACCCTCTACAACAAAAAAGATCTCTGCAGGTGTCCCCCAGGGAAGCATACTAGGCCCTATTCTATATTTAATTTATACATCAGACATGCCCACAAATCCTAACACATACACATCAACATATGCAGACGACACCGCATTTATAAGCGTCAACAAGGACCCGAATTTAGCTTCAACACAACTGCAGTCGCACATGTACGATTTGGAAAAATGGTTTGAAAAGTGGAGAATAAAGGTGAATCCATTCAAGTGTGCCCACAAATAAAAATAAATAATATTGATGTCCCTGTTGAAAATCACTTCAAATACCTGGGAGTCCACTTAGACCGGCGTCAAACGAGGTCCCGCCACATCGAGGCCAAATTAGCGGCCATTCAGCTTTGGGGCAGTGCTTGCGCGTCTAACGTTTTCAAATTACAAAGAAGACAGTCCAAGCTTCACAATTCCATATGTAGCGAAAATTCTCTGCAAAAGTGTATACAATTTTTTAATTAAAAATTAAAATTTAAAATGATTTATTGCTTTATTAATTTGGGAGTATATTTTACATTTAATATTACAAAGTTTCCGAATTGATTGCACTAGAAACGTACTGTGCTCCCAACGTGAGTTAAGAGCGCTACGTCACTGAGACGATCTCCCTCAAGTAATTGATCACAAGTCTGAAAGTATGTCTAGGACAACACTGTCAACTTGAAAATTCTTGTTCAATATAAAAACAATGCAGATCCAATCCAAAAAAAATTCAAAAATGGTTGAGAAATTCCTAAAGCCCCGGTTAGCCAAATGTCTGCGTAGCGTTACGGAACTTACGTTCGTTTTCAGAAAAGCAAAAGTAATGAGAGCAATTATCAAATCTTAATGTAATATCGGTAAGCATTTACATTGTTCTTCATATCTTAAAACCGAATGTACGTTCCGTCGACGTTGGGCTAACAGGGACTTAAGTTTCACTCGGATATATATTGAAGTCGCCGTGCTCTAGTAGGTAGTGTGTTGGCTTATTAGACGAAAAGCCAGGGTTCGAGCCCCAGGCCAGACATCAAATAAAATACAAAAAGTATTTCTTCGGTGACTTCCTCTCAGCAGATTTCTGGCAAAAACTCTGAGAGTAAATAAAATTGCCATGAAAAGTTTCTCAAAAATCTGTCGTTCGGAGTCGACTTTAAACTGTAGGTCCCGCCACTCATGTATAAAATTAACACACACAACATAAGTGGTGTGAGAAACTAGGTCGTAATCCTGACTGAAGGGTTGTAATGACCAATTATGTATGTATTATATAGTATGTATAATGCAAATCTTAATTCAAAGTCAGCAGATTGGGTCACGGTTAAATTTGGCTCAGGTCTTCACTGTCCTACTTAATTTTGTTTAAGTCCATAGTCTTATACTTTAGTCAACTTCATTTGCCTTTTCTTTTTCATTGAAAAAACAATTTTATGCTCACATATTTTCATATGATACGCATATTGCACAATATCTTGTCAAGATTTTTGTAAATTTTCGGAGTAGTGATGATGTAGTGTTGGAACTTTTTGCTTTTGTATTTATTTTATTCATACATGGACCATCACTCGATTATGGGTTAAATAAATTTGAGGAAAAAAAAACTGTACGACATAGAAAAATATTCCTTCTGTTTTTAAAACTTGACATCGAAATTGTAAACACAACAAAAGTGTTTAAATTTTATGCTTTTAGGTATTCGTGATAATGTTGGAATTTTTAAATGATATCCACAACGTAGAGTGTATGTATGGTTCTTACTAGTTAGTCTCTTAATTGAGGTGCCTGTTTAGGGGCAAGTCAATTTGTCAAAAGTTTTCTGGTTCTGGTTCTGTTTCTTTTTTGTTTTCTTACATTTAGTAGTGCTGTGTGGAGGGATTACTATTAATTAAATTAAGTGTGGTCATTGTTTAAATTAAGAAATAACTTACAGCAAATAAGAATTCATTAAGAAGGATTACTTTCTCTCCATACACTGTGAATATTGCTGACAAGATTTAAATGAAGGTCATCATCACTATTATCAGTATTATTTCACTCACCTACAGCCATACATACATACGACATAAATCAAAATTACTATGTGCTTGTAAGTACGCTTATTTGATAGTTACAGTAACTAAACAATTACGAATGGACAGGTCCTTTTAATTTCTTTTTTTTTAATAAGATTTTCATTAAATGGGGGGCACTTCTTATATAAAATCAATTTTTATTATTAATTAATTTTATTTAAAGATGACTTTTCTTTAATATTTTTCTTTATAATGCGATAAGGTTATGTTTAAGGGTTTCCAGAGGAGACCGTAGAAAGTTTTCAGATAATGATTGTTAATGAAAAAAAGAAAAAACGAGAAATTAGTAGTATCTTAAACAAATCTGATATTCTTATGTAACAGGCCACGGGTAGATAGGTGAATCCTCGGTCTAAATTTTTGGAGAATTAATACCAAGCGTTCTTCAGTCAGTCTTGGGCGAAGACACGGTGTGTTTGAACAGAGTAATAGTGGTTTTAAGATCTCCGTTGCAAAGAACTGTTGAACAATTGTCTAGTAATTGTTATTGTTTATGCAAAGGGTATAACAGAGGTATAACAAAGAAAAGCAATTGTTGTTGTTTACATTAAGTTGTGATCAGTGGCACCAGCGTTGCCAGTAATTTAGTTTAAAAACTTTTTATTTCTGGGAAAAAACTTTTTTTTTTCAAAAAAAAAAACTTGTTTTCTACAAAAGTTTCAACATTTTTAAAGGAAATCCTCTATTGGTGTTTCTTTCCTACTTTTGCCCAGGACTAATAAAGTACACAATATTTTATTTACAAATATTGAATATTTTAATAATATTTCGTGTTATTGTTAAATTTATTGAAATTTTGAATTTTTCGAAAAAATTTGTTTTGTGAGAAAGAAAAAAAAGAAAAGAGAGGTATTGTGTAAACTATTTGGTTTGCTAAAAATAATTTTAAGGTTTCTTAATGCAATTAACGTTCGCATGTGTAAAAGCAGGTCAAATGACATTAGAATGGTTCAGCACACATAGATCAGTTGTATATTGCATAACATGGCATACAATGTATGTAATGTACTGTATCGATAAATGCAAATTGCATGTATAATAAGGATAAATTTTTATGCTTTTTATAGTAGTCTTATATTTTTTATTTATATTTTATTATTTATTATTTGAGTCTGTAACTCATAGAAAAATAATTGAAAATTTTATTATGTTTGTCTGTGGTTTGGTTCGTTTCATCGTAATTCGGCTGATTGTTTACAAGACTAGATTTGTTATAAGTTTAGCTTTGTCTCAGCAGGACTAACAAATACACCCACATATCCTTTTTATGGTACATTAAAAATGAACTTTTTAAGTTCGGATTGATTTATTTTTCTAATTTCTGTATTGTAGTTTAATTTTACTTTGAGATAAGAACAACTGATTTAATTGTGAAAACTATAATACAATAATTTTGTTCCGAACAACTCAATGAAAAATTATGCTTTTGATTAAAACTAGCAAGAGTTTACAGTTCAGTCTTATACATAGCTTTTAACCAATATGCAAATATGGGTTCAACTTCTTTAGAATGATCTACAGTTCAGGCAACTCAAACTGTACGGCAAAATATTTCATAAGCAATTATTGAATTAGTACTGTTACTTATTTATTATACAAATTTCAAGAGTATATAACTTTTGTGTTGGAGATGTCTACAGCGAATTTCTCTCAGCAGATTTCCGGGAAAAACGTTGAGAGTAAATAAAAATTGCCATGAAAAGTTTCTCAAAGTTTTTCTCACTTATGGATAAAATTAACACACATAACATATGTGATGTGAGAAACTTGGTAGTAATCCTGACTGAAGGGTTGTAATGACCAATTATGTATGTATTTACATATGTAACTTTTTTTCGAATGCTTTTGATTTGCACTAATCTGTAAATTTCTTTCAATAGTTTTGCGTTCCGCAACGAAGCCAATTTAATGACTCTGTGACTTCCGTTCACCCATTTGGGATTAAATCCTTTAAATTCAAAGATTTTCCCTTACAAATTCCTAGTCAATATACTGTGTACACGTTTACAAAGTATTATTGAAAATGTTGAGTCATAGTAAAAGACAAATAAAATTCGCGAAATAATTTTTATTCAAATTAAGAACCAAAAATCTTAAAGACAAATTTTAAACTTAAAAACTAAACATTATAATGTACATACTTCGATACAAACATATACAGTGTGTGTGTGTAGATAAAGACACAAAAAATAAAAAAAAAAATAAAAAATATTAAGTGGATTACAGTTAAATTCAATTAATGCACCAACAATAACATCCGAATTAAGTTTGCCAAAAAATGAAAAAGAAAAAAAATTCTCAAAGAATCTCTTCATTCCTCATGTGCCCAAAATGATGAACAAAAAAAGGAAATTTTATACAGAAATGAAGAAGATCTTAAAATGCAGACATACTGTGGGAGATTAATGAAGACTCTTCTCACATATGTACATATGTACACTTATGTATACATAATAATAATAATAATAAATTCTTAAAGACTTTTCACGAATAGGCCTCCAAAAATTATTTCTTAATTTTACTTTTACATTTCGCATGAAATTTAATTGAAATTTTCTTTTTAAATTTCTTGGATTATTATTAAATTTGTTCATTGTCTTGTAAGTTGCACATTTAATTCGTGGACAGTCTTTTAAATTTGTATGTGGGATTACAAAGAAATTTTAAGTCGGCAGATTGACAAACAAAATATTTTTTTTTTGTATTATGGCTGTTGTTGTTATTTTCGTTGTGGATGATGATGTTATTGTTATTGTTATCATTACTGTAGTATTTTCATTCTTCTTATTGTAGTCAGTCAGTTTGTCTGTCAGACGTTGAATAATGACTTTAAATTAATTTGTTGATGGCACTGGTATCACGGGCTGGAACAGATGAAGTCTGGCATCAGCATGGCCCAATTTGTTGGTCGCATTACAGTAATAATCGCCGAAATCATTTTCATTAATACTCTCGACTTTCAATACGGAAGTTGTGGTTTCGTGAGATGAAGCGGTATTGGAGATCTCGTAACGAGAGCCGGATTGTAATTTAGAACCGTTACGATACCAGAATACTGCTGGTGCGGGGTAAGCTTGCACAATGCATTCCATTTGTGCAACATGACATAACATTTGGGCAATCTTTGGCCGTTGTACAGCAATTTGGGGCCGGAACTCCACCTCCACGCGTATTAGACGTCGATCAGGTTGACCAACGCCATTATTAGCAATACAGTAGTAGCCTCCACGGTCTAAGCGATGAGCCTGTTTGATACGCAGTGTAGGTCCTACTGAGATACTACCTCCAGCTGGCATAATGGCTTTGTCTTCTCGTTCCCAGGAAAAGGTGGGTGCAGGAAAACCATCAGCACGGCATGTGATTTCTAAATTTTGTCCTTCAGTTACTATCATCGATTTTGGAGTATGTTCTTCAGAAATAATGGCCGGATGTTTAATAGATAAATTCAATTTTCTTGATATCTTATCAGTAGCGGTTAGAATCACTTGACACTCATAAGAACCCATGTCAGTGGCTTCAATTTTCGTTATCTTAAATGTATAAATAGCGGTGTCCGCTTTATCGTCTTTAGTTTCAACAACTGTATAGCGAGGATCACTTAAACTGAGTATACTGCGCATGGAGAGAACCACAGATCCTGCACCCGATTCACTATCACTTTTCGCCCAACTTACGGACATACGACCCACATTTTGAACGGTACAATTGAACTCTACATCTTCACCCACACTGGCCACAACATCTTTTGTAATGTCACTAATTACTGCGACGGCCGGAGCAGCTCCCACTAATGAACTAGAGAACAGAGCCACACCGGCTAAAAGTATTACACACACTTCCATTGCAATCGATAGATATACTTCCGGAAGAAAAAAAAATTAATTAAATAAACCGCAAGTGAAGCACAAGAATGATGCCTCTAACGCTTACAAAATGCTACTGATCACTGATTGTGGTCGATCGTATCCCAAGAAGTTGTTGTTTGTGTTCTTTAATACAATAGTATCTACACACTTGTATTTCATGCAGTCAGTCGGTCATTGATTTGTGTAGCAGTTTGAATTATTATCTTGCTGTTTAGCTGCTCTCTCTCTCTATTGATATTGACTTTCTTTGCTCTCTTATGTTATTCTTATCAATTATTTCGTTGAACAGCAGAAAGACAGACTCACTTTCATTTCAACTCCATTGCAGTGGCCTCTAATCACAGTTTCGTTGCTTGTGTTGATGCACTTGATGTTGGTGATGTTGGTGGCAAGTGGACTCACACAATTGACGGCGGTGAATGAATGAATGACGACGATAATATTGGGGAAGTAAAAGTTTATTACAGTGATTACAGATGATGCGCAAGGCGGCGGTTATCAGTTTTAAATTCATTTACTCGAATGGTAATTAAATTGTGTTTTTTTTTTTGCTTTTTCAATGTTATCTCACTTAATTATTGTATTTCTATTTAAATTTTAAATATTTATTAACATTTTCTTCAATATTTAATTAACATTTGGAACAAAAAATTTCCTGCTTTTCGGTACATGTTACACGTTTGTTGTTCGACTTTCAAATGAAATGGAGAGTATTATGTGTCAGTAACTATAAATGAATTTGTAAATTTCTGGACAATATAGACAAGTAAAAACAACATAAACACATGTACATACCATGTACATACATATATAAAACCTTATGCAAAACAAACAACGGTCAGTTAAAAAATTCGTGGAACGAATAATGGAAACAAAGATTTCTTCAGGTACTGTGTGAGTAAGTATTTCACACATTCTGGATGTGTTCCTATGGTTTGGTTTCTCTTAAATTTTATTTTATTTGTATTTTCTTTTTTTTCAATTTTGATTTATGACTTGCTGTGTCAAGAAATACATGTTTTCATTCTTACTTTCCTGTTTTCTGTTTGTACGGCAGTAGAAGGTATTTCGGGGAAACAAGGAAATCCCATGGTAAACTTACGAAGATGGTTTGTTTACGTGCTATTTATTGAATGAAACCCGAAATGAAATGCACTGGAAATTTTTTAAATGTACTAATTTGCGAAAAAAAAAATCTATTGTGATAAATTTTCTCCGAGCATAACGACTAATTTGAATTGATCAACTCCTATTAATTATTAGCTCACACACAAATTCTATTCAATTCTGTATGTTTTTTTATTCAACAAAAGTTTCATTGTTCTTATGATATTTTCACGTTATGTTGTATAAAATCAAATACAAACTTTCAGTTGCAAATTACAAAGTATGCGGTGACGACCAGACTTACAATATGTCTTATCATTAAAATTATGTTAATAACTTGGAACAATCTCATACGTATATACCTATACCTACATGCTATATACATATATAAGTAGTTTCCTTACATGTTATACTATTAGACCCAGAAGAAATTGTAAACAAAATTTCATACTATCCCATACTCTGAGTAAAAAAGGGTTCAACTCACTAAAACTTTTCATTACAAGAAAATCATCCAATGTTTCAAAACTTTATTAAAATTGATTCATATACGTTTCATAACTGTTCTATGCAAGTGTGAAATGTAGAGCATCCCACGGTCAAATCACCCAATAAGTCTTCAGTTTAATTGTATTATTATTGAGTCTACCAACTGAATTCATTCCTTGCTTTTCCCGATATTCTACACTTTCTTTGCCAATTTTCCAGAACGTTGCCAAGAGACTGAAGTTAATTGGCCGCAACTTCTGGATATTTCTAAACAATACCGAAAGCAGCATCGTCTGAGAATCTACATGTATGGAGAAATATGGCATTAATGATGAGTCGGGTGTGTCATCCTGTGGGACTTCTGCAATTATTTTGTTACAGCCAAAATTTATGCCGAATGTGTAATCAAATCAAGCAGCTTTGAAAGAGGATGTGTGTGTTTCTGCGCAAAAATTCACTTATTTTGTATAAAAGACCTGGATAACACATTCATACATAAACTGATCATTACAACCCTTTAGTCAGGATTACGACTTAGATTCTCACACTACTTATGTTGTGTGTGTTAATTTTATACATGAGACAGATTTTTGGAGAAATTTTTCATGGCAATTTTATTCTTCTATAGTACTGTAATTCGTATTGGTGAACCGAAATAATATGATTTGATGTTCTTAGTTTCGAAAGAATAAATAAATAACTTGTTGGACAATATAGGATTAGGCTTATGTCGAATCTTTGCCAAATTTGGTAATCAGTACTGTTATAGACATGTTCCAGGTAAACGGAAATTAAACAACACGAAACATGCTATTTAATATAAAGAAAATAATTTTAAATGCTCATTTAAGTAATTCTATTACCATATTACGATCTTTTTCGGAATGTAATTTTAGATTTAAAGATTTAATGGATTGAGTTTACTTCACATATGATACTTATAAGATTTGGAATTAAATTTTATTAAGTATTTATAAATTATTTTTAGTTGTTAAAGCTTTTTAGTTAGAGGTTTTCAACCAAAAATTTAAGACGATTAATTGTAAATATAATCTCATATATGAGATTTAGAAACTTGAAATGTATGTATATATTTTGATGTCAAAAAAATCAGTTCAATCCATTATCGCTCTAAACGGAAACATTCTTTCATTTGCTCTTCAGCTTGACTCACGGTTTATTTAGAATGACATTTTTTAAAAGAGGAATATACTACGATAATCATGAGACATTTGCAAATTGATTCATATTAAATACGATACAACACACATGCTTTCAAATATTTTAAATTACGTACATACATACATCTATTAAATATCCTTAGTACAACATGGCTTCATAAACGACTCTTAAGATTGTTAAGGAAGACTGTATGTAAACGTAACCTAAAATCATTTTGGAAAGCCAAGGAAAAAAAAAACATATTTTTCCAGTTTTAGTTTCATTTGTATTTTAAGTTTTTTTTTTTAATTTTATTTTTTAATTTTCTACTCTTTAATATATTCACTAACTTAAAACTGCTACTAATGATGATCATTGTCTTTTTGACTTTAGATTTTTTGGATTATATGTGGACTTTGTGTGGCATGTTAACTGCTGGCAACTAAAAGTCACTAAATAAATATCCCAATTGTATGTACTACATACATACGTATATAATACCCTCATACATACAAAGTGATTTAGAGGTATCTACAGATAAATGTACGCATACACACATACATACTAAAATACTTACATATACATACGTATTACTCACTTGCATTTAGTGTAAAAAGGCCACATAAACTTGCCATAATAATTGTGAAATCTTTTAATAGAAATCTCCTTAAAATTCAAACAGTCACACATACAAACATACAATTCGGTGTGGCTAAGCTTGCGTTTTAAGTGCATGCAAAACAAGTTTACTAAGATTAAAAAATAAGTAATTGGTGACATACATAGATCAAAATAATATCGAAAATTAAATTCGAGTCTAGTAAGTATTCTGTTTGCTTAAAAGTTCACACTTTAGCTCTGACATCATAAAAAAAAAGAACAAAATATTCAACAAAAGCTCTGAGAGTAACTAATTGCAATTAATTCTCACCACAGTTAACGGATAAATTTTTATTGATTTTGATTGAAATTGAATTTTAAGGAACTTCCAAACAAAGTTGTGAGGCTGTGAGTTCGTGTTGTGACTTATCATAACAAAGTTTTATTGAATAGCGATTAAAGTTAGTATTTATGCGATGTTTAAAGTTGCTAAAAAATTACGAAAAAATTACGAGATATTCCTGTTATCATTTAACTTATCAGTATTGAATTAGAATAGCAAAACTACATAGAATTGACGCGAATTAAAGCAGGAATAGAAAAAAAACATCAACAGTAAGTAGTAAGTTAAAGAAGTTACCAGAATACGAATATAGCGAAAAGTAACGTAGCTAATCGGTTGCAGTAAATATCTCGACGTATTAATAGTATTGTATTGTGAAGTATGGCCTTTGAAGTGAAAAAGAAATTAAAGTGTGTTAATGAATTTAAATTCTTGTGGATTTATTGAAGAAAAGAAGTTGTAACACATAAAAGTAAACAATATAGTCTATTCGCAAATTGTAATCCTTGATTAATAGTAAGAAAATAATCGGATTTATACCGCAAAAACGGTAGATTGGATTTCTTGTTTTTAACTTGTGTTTCACATTTTCCACTGTAATTTCAATGAAAATTAACAAAGAATTAAAACTCATTTAAATAGATGTTGTTCTAATTTTCGTTTCACAATTTAATCATAAATTTTTAATCGTTAAGGATCAGAATTCGATAACATAACTACATTATATAATCATTTTTCAAAATTTTTGACTTACGTTTTGCCATTCTACTGAAATATTATTTAATTCTCAGGTCTCAAATGTCCATTAACTTAAGTCAATTTAGCATCCGCAAAGTATTCAAGTAATTCACCTTCCGCCCAACCCCATGTCGATAGCACCACACCATAATCATGTGTCCATATCATGTCTCACTCTCTTTTTTAACGTGACGTATTTCAACTTTTTCATCAAATCAATACAAAAAAACTTTGTTAACTGAATTAAAAAGGCTGTAGGTAATGTATTGGCTTATTAGACGTAAGGCCTTGGTACAAACCCAAGGTCAGACATCTCCTCTCAGCAGATATCTGGCATAAACTCTGAGAGTAAATAAAAATTGCCATGAAACATTCATGTATAAAATTAACACAAACAATGTAAGTGGTGTGATAAGATAGGTCGTAATCCTGACTAAAGGGTTTCGATGAACAATTACGTACAATGTATTATTAACATACTATGGTTTGGACCTGATCTTCCCTTCGAGAAAAGAAAAATTAAATATTTGTATTTGTCCAGTGGTTTATAATACAGTGGTTTGTAATACACACGTTTAAATTAAAAATGTTCAAATTCAGATTTTTTTATTGTTATAATCGACATCACTGATCAAATGAAAAATAAATTTTACGTGCACAGACAGACACAGCATGCATTTATGTGTAGTGGAAGTCATGTGTTCTATTAGAATACAGATGTACAAGATGCCAGCATCAGAAGGATTCACACAAATGTATGCGTATAGATAGAAGAGAAACAAGAAAAATAAGAAAAACAGGAGCATTAAACTACCCTCCCATGGATGTTGCCCTCTTCTACCGATGCTATGGCAGGCACACACTATAAACATGTTAAAATACACATATTCGGACGTACACACACTCTGACAGTTTTAGACAATAACACCAAAGTCACTAACAGAAACAGGATTCGAGTAATAAATTACAAAATTTGACATTTTCAGTTTCAGATCCGCTTTTTGGTTGCGAGCTGCTGCGTTCCCATGGTCATGAGCTCTTTGTCTATCTCGGTACGAGGACGCAACCGAATAAAATACAATATAAAATAAAAACGCTCATAAACACACTCATACACATGTACGCATACATTAATACGTATGTATGTATGTTGTAATAAAAAAAGCAGTCAAAGTCTCACAGAAATACACACAGATGCACTCCATCAACTGTGTCGGTGTTTACTGTGCTAATGGTAAGAGTGTTGGCGCTGGTTGCAGCGTAGCATTTGAGTTGAGCACACACAGGGCAATATAACATTGTGATGTACGATGAGAGGACATGAGAATGAAAGAAGTCATGCTGTTCGACTGGGTGGCCAAATGAATGGCTAGATGTAGACGAACAAAATAATCGGATAGATGACCGGCTGAATCTCTGGATGGTTGTTGTTCGTCTGACTGCTTGTTTGTTGTTTAAATTGGTTGCATGACTGCATTTAGTATCAGTTTTGGCATTTACTACTACTGCTGCTTTTAAAACTTTTCTTCACATCTTCACATCTTTCATTTCTTTTTATTTTTATTTATTTTATTTCATTCCGTTTTATAATATATTTTTCATAGTTTTCTCTTCTTCTTTTTCATCCACTCTGTAAGCCCAACGGAAAGTTTTTGTATGTCTTCAATTTTATAAGATTTTCATTTCACAGGTACAGTGGCATGAATAGTTTCAATGAAGATTCTAAAATCTTATCGGATAACTTCCGATTATACTGCAACGGTGTTCAGTTAACAACTAGTTTAGTTGCCTTAGGTATTTTTGTCTTAAGAAATAACATAATTTGTTTATGTGTGCACACCACATGTCCAACTTTAACTTTTTTACAGAGAGTGTGTGGAAAAACTTAAAGCACTTTGCCCGAGTATAGAACATGTGCATGAAACCTGGTGCATACTACTCTTCTTTTCAAACAGTTTGAAAGCAACATGTGCCGGAAAGTAATAAAACGACCGATAGAATCATCGAATTCCAATTTTCAATATTCTAATTTACAGTTAAACTAGTACATAACATACATAATTCGCCATTACAACCCTTCAGTCAGGATTACGGCCTAGATTCTCACACCATGTTGTGTATGTGTCGCGGGACCTACAGTTTAAAGTCGACTCAGAACGACAGATTTTTGAGAAACTGTTTCATGGCAGTTTTATTTACTCTGAGAGTTTTTGCCAGAAATCTGCTGAGAGGAAGTCGTCGAAGAAATATTTTTTCATATTTCGTTGTAATGTCTGACCTGGGGTTTGAACCGTGGCCTTACGTCTAATAAATTAATCAGCACCTTTCACGAAATCTTTGACAAGGTAAATGCATTTCAGCTTAATTTTGAAAAGCGAAGTTTATCGTAGTTTTATTTGGCAAGAAGGCCTGACACGGAAATTGAAGACAAGCTTACATATTAATATTGTAGAATTATTGGAAAGTTACCGAAGCTTTGTTATAATAGAGGTAATAGAGGTGACTTTGTAAGTGCTTCCTAGGCGAGTTTTTGGAGTGATCCTACATTTAATTTGTACTTCAGACAAGTCAATAAGCAATACAATAAACATACTGCGTACAACGCCAATTAAACGTCTCGGTATCTTCAGAATTAGAACTTCTACTTGCAAAAATTGTCACGTTTACGGGAGATAAAGCTGAATGAACTTATATGATCACGTAACATTTACGTTGCGGGACACATGCACATCATCAGTTCGAATAAATAGCCCTCACGCTGTTTTGTTTCACATAAAGTTAAAATAATTTGTTACAAAGCAAAATACTTCTTTACCAGACGCGAGGGCGGTCCCAAAATTTATTAAGCTATAGTGATACGTTGATAGAAATTACTTTGCTGAAAAATATGAACTTCGTAAAACATACGTATATTTTATGTCTTAATTACCAAAAGTGATCGTACTCAGTGAATTATTTATTGCGTACGGGAAAGAGGGATTCTACTTTCGAAATGTCTTTTTTTGTTTACGTCCAGAAATTATTCAGTGGCAGAACTTAAGCGAGCTTGTACGAAATGCCAATAAGCACACTGAAAAAGTTTGGAAATTTAATCATCAACGCCGGAAAACACAAAATTTTATTGGCTGATCGTGGAATGAAGTTGTGTTAACAAATTGAAATGTATTGACCGAAAGTTCAATGCACGATATGAACATTATTGCGTTTCCATGCTATGTACAGGTGTTTTATTTTAATTGACTATTTAGAAAAGAAAATAGAAACAACGACGTGTGCTATGTTCACTAACTGCAGCGTTTTGAAGGTGAAATTCATAAAAAAAAAATTCAACATTTATCGAAAGAATAAGAATAATCGTTTTCCCCAATAATTTAAGCAATTTTTTATTTATATAAAGTTGACGAGTCGCCTTGGTCAGGTAGGTAGTGTGCTGGCTTATTTAACGTGAGGTCAGGTTCAAACCCCAGGTCAGGCACCTCCAACTGAACGGAATATGAAAAATATTTCTTTGGCGACTGCCTCTCACCAGATTTCCTGCAAAAACTTTGAGAGTAATTGAAATTGCCATGAAAAGTTTCTCAAAAAACCGTAGTTCGGAGTCGACTTTAAACTGTAGGGCCCGCCACTCATGTATAAAAAAATAACCGCACCCAACATAAGTGGTGTGAGAGACTAGGTCGTAATCCTGACTAAAGGGTTGTAATGACCAATTATGTATGTATGTATGTATGTATGGGCATTAGTAAATCTCCAAACAATGGCCAATGATCGGAGTGCATTGGTGGTGAAAATATGATGGATCCGGAATTTAATAAATTCTATTAATTTGTGAAACCGAACGTGATTTAAAATCCAAAGGTAAAATTTATATAATACGCGTTGTATGAAAGATACAATAATATCAAAATAAAATAATATCACATTACTTCTACTGGGCTAAAAAAAATATAAAAACTCTACCATCTCCATTTGAAAAGTGTTAAAAGCAATGGCCACACGTAATTGTTCAGTGATTTTAAATAAAACCTGCTTCTAATATAAGGAACCGGATTCAATAGCTAATGTTTTGAGTACAACTAAATACTGCAGATATCAATTAAAAAATTCGGTTAAAAGTCTTAAATGCCAGGATTTTGATTACATTAAGGCTTATTGCAAACTTTTCACTCTATGAATCGGATGAACAGAATCAGAGATCCGAGCTATTCATAAGCACTCATGAGATTTGGAAAATAAATGAGTCAGCAATATTGAAATTTAACTATTCTAATTCATTCATACTCACTACAACGTTGATTTATAAGTACAGATTGCAATGAGTATACGTACAACCTTGACATAAAAATCATACCATTCGAAATTTGTTTGATTCATAAGCCTTCGCATTGAGATTGAGATAACTTTAGAAAAATACTTATAAATGATTCGAGTAACTCGAATCAGCAAGCAGAGGAAACGCACAACGTTCTAATGAGTATTTTAGTGTTCGTACGCAAATCATACTTATTTTGTGATACGTGTATATGTGGAGTTATGTAGAGTCGAAATCAACAACATCATACGTTTTGTTAAGTATGAATATGATGAGCACTTCAAACTTTGAATATGAGAAGTGGTTCCATGATATTAAAATAAGTATGAATGCGTATAAGTATCAGAAATTATGAATATGATTCGATTCTACTCATCTTTTTGAATACTGCACAAAAAGCAAGTAAAATGAAATCATTATAGTATCGATCATAATTCAAACTATAAAGGTTGTTCTGTGTATTCGTTCATCTAAAGCAACCTTATTTAGAAAACTGAAGCAGCTATTACATAGACTGACAATAGAAATCCACTCTGAGATATCAAATATCACCGGCTACCGGTGATGTATGGCTGTACATCGTTCATTGAACCTGTAAAAATTAAAACAGTTTCAATAGATAAACCGGTAAATGCTAATAACACAGCTGAGTTCAGTTTTTTTAATTTTAAAGTAACGAGCTTGTGTAGTTTGTGTAATTGTTTTAATACAGTTTAATGCAGAATACTTTATAAATTATCTGGAAAGTGCCGATACTACAACAGATTTAATTCATTCATTATGACATGAGACCGGGATCGTAAAAGACATGTTACATTTGCAGAAGTCCTCTGGCTGTCATAACAGAACTGATTTGCCGTCTGTGGTTGTTAGTATACTTGCTGTATTTGACTTTTATAAGATTTGACATTCAACATTATAAGGACTGAAAAATTGCACACGGAAGTAAAATTACTTTTCTACCAATCAAAACAGAAATTGGTGTATATTTTATGAAATACTTAAGGAAGTTTCTATTCCATTCAAAAAACTCCCTCTGTGGTAACATATTGCCCTAAGTTGGCCTCATTTACTTAAAAAACAAACCTCGTCCCTAGCGGTATGCATATTTGCAATTACGATTGATGAAATTGTTTCTGACATTTATCGGTCATCACTTAAATTGATTTCTTTATGGCTCAGATTCTATCATAAACTGATTGTCATTCCAATAGTAATTTGATGATTTAATACATACATTCATACATAATTGGTCATTACAACCCTTCAATCAGGATTACGACATATGTAGTTTCTCACACCACTTATGTTGTGTTTGTTAATTTTATACATGAGTGGTGGGACCTACAGTCTAAACTCGACTCCGAACGACAGATTTTTGAGAAACTTTTCATGGCAATTTTTTTTACTCTCAGAGTTTTTGCCAGAAATCTGCTGAGAGATGTCTGACTTGGGGTTTGAAACGTGGCCTTACGTCTAATTAGCCCACACAATACCTACTAGACGATGACGACTTCATAATTTTACTTTTTGAAGATTTAATAAATAAATAAAATAGCTGTGTTTTACTTTTAAGGCCAACCGCTTTCGTACTAAACGTAACACAATGAATGAAATCCAATCTAAATTCATGTCTCTCTCTAATTTTTCTACAACGATATGTTTTGTTTTTTGTATTATCAGTAGAAGCCAAAACCGATCAAATGGAGAAGGTAAGATTTTCGTGATTAGTTATGATGTTGTTGTTTTAGTTTTGCTTCAAAATGTTTAAATGAAAACTATTTCTATCACATTTTCCTAATTTAAGGTAGATTGAGAAAAATTTCTTAATATTTAACCCATTAAGTGACAAAAACATACACATACATACATACATACGTGCAATATTATTTATTGAATTTGTTACTTGTGAACAATAACCATAAAAATTGTAAGCGTTCTTTAATCGAAATGTGGACAGCAGGAGAAGGACAAACTGAAAGAAATATGAAATAATTCTTTCGTTCATTAATCAGTTTTAAGCAACCATCAATCAATCATTCCAATGTTACTGGAACAATGTGACTGATAAAGTCATCGAATGACAGACGCTGGAATTTAGTTATTAACTGCATTGGACAATCTGCTGCAAACGACACGTTACTAATCATGTCAAGTGCTGTATCTAATGAATAGGGAAATTACTTCTCGCAAATAAAATTCATATCAAATTACAACATTTCCATTACCATTGATAAACAAACGTAACATTCTGATCTGATTTGGTCCAATCTTATTAATATTTTTTTCTTGGTTTGATTAAGCTGCTAAATAATATGCTTGCATTGTTCCATTTTTCGAATAGAGTTAAGAGGTTTCATTCATTTATTTGTTTTGTGTATTATTTTTAGGAATACACCACCTAAAAAGTCATGAGTGGCAATTAGTTGAGCAAAGTATTTTACCACTACACTCGATACATAGAAGGCGTTGTTTTTAGGCATCCTAATGGGGCATCAATTTTAACTGATCAAAATTGATTTGTACTTTCAAACTCATTGTATAGTTGTTGTGAAGAAGAAGAGAACGTACGATTTATGCATCGCAGGTAATGAAAATCAAAAGTATTTTGATATTCTTCGGAAGTCGCCGTAGTGTAGTAGGTAGTGTGTTGGCTTATTAGACGCAAAAGCCTGGGTTCGAGCCCCAGGCCAGGCATCAAAGACAAAATACAAAAAGTATTTTTTCGGCGGCTTCCTCTCAGTAGATTTCTGCCAAAAACTCTGAGAGTAAATAAAATTGCCATGAAAAGTTTCTCAATAAATAAAAATCTGTCGTTCGGAGTCGACTTTAAACTGTAGGTCCCACCACTCATGTATAAAATTAACACACACAACATAAGTGGTGTGAGAAACTAGGACGTTATACAATGGGTCAATTCGACCTCCGGGTACTGTACTTGTCCTAATTGACAAGTACACGTCCTCTAACCTAACCTAACCTAACCTTGATATTCTTCAAACTCACTTCGACCTGTATGTATGCTGAGAAAAAACAAAATAAAAACAAAACAAATATAAAAATACGGAAAGCCGGTTGTTTTTTTTTATATAAAACTACTTGATTTCCAAGCACTTCTTCACTTTTTATAAATAGATCCACTATTTTGAAGTATTCTTTTACAATATTTCGAATAATTTTCTCAATTTTTCTTATTATTTCTTAAACAAAAACAACTGTTGCGCAGTCATAATTCATGAATTTAAAACCAGATTTAAGAAAACTTGCAGTGTGAACGCAAAATCAGCTGATTATGGATTTAATGATAGAATCAGGTTTTAACTTTAGGTGTGAAAACACTATTAGATGGAAGGTGACTAATAAGACAAAAATATAACAAAAATAGAAAATATCGGTAAGCCGAATAAGTATGGCTTGTGGAAGGCCTATGGCCACTAAAGTTGTAAGGCATTTTTTTCCTTTTTTGTTCGTTTTTCTTTTCCTTTTTGGTTTTGTGAATTTTGTAAATAAATTTGTAGGAACCTGTATCATTACGTTTTTGGACAAGTTGTTGAAACTTAAAAGGTAGTAATGTTTTGTTTTTGTCTATAACTGAACGTCCACAAAATTTATCAGAACACAACTGGGAACGCCATCTGGGCCCAGACTGTGACAAATTTTTATATACGTTAGGTCTTTTAAGCAAGTTGTAGTAAAGGGCATATCGATTGATGTTGTCATTAAAATTTCATAGGGTAAGAGATCCATTATTGAACTATTCGTTGGCGGCAATAAATGCAAAAAAAAATACACAAAAAATTGACAAATTGATATTATTAGCATAATAAGCTGCACTGCATCTCATAGTTGTAGGAAGGATATTGTTACGAAAATAAAAAATCTAGATACTGGTGTTTTGCTTTTACATCGTTTGACATTAAAATTATAAACAAAAGCTACAAAAACAAAACAATGCAGTAAATAAACCTGTTTACAAATTATTGTACTGCTTAATATGACTACAAACACCAGCATAAAAAAATGGTAAACAAGTAAACAAAAATATACCAACAACAGTACAATAACAAAAGTAAACAACGATGTTTACATTTATAGAGATTTCGAGAAGGCGAAGTCATGAACGTTCACCTTCAAAAACAGGCAAAGCTGGCGACTGAGTTAGTGAAGTTCAGTCAGTCCTGTGTAATCGTGGTTTGAAGATCTCCGTTACAAAGATCTGTCGAATAACTGTCTAGTAATTGTTATTGTTTATGCAAAGGGTACAAACAAAGGAATAACAAAGAAAAACAATTGTTGTTATTTACATAAGTTTGTAAACAGTTGCACACAGTATAGTACGAATAATAAAGAAAAAAGAATGTGTAAATACATAACAATATAATGAAACTTTACGTTTTGAAACTACGAAATTGTAAAATATTTAAGTATGCCCTTAATTTGTGATTTTGTTTACATCGTTTATCCCACAAATTATAAACACTTGCAGCTAAGAGGTATAGACTATGATCAAATGATTGTCTAGTTCTTTTAAATTTTTTGTAGAAACGATTTCTTCGGTTCTTTAACCTTGACAGTGTATTAGTAAACTATTTTTTATAGTTCTACCCTTTAGATGGTTTCAGATTAACAGCTGCAGAGAACTTTATAAAATTTACACATCAATGATTTGTTGTTCTTTTCTTTCTTTGATGTACTCCCATAGCACTTTCATTTATAAGATTATTATCTTGTTGTGCTATAACTAATAATAAATAAAATAAAATAAATAGATAAATATTTCTATCCATTTAATAAGATCCATAATCTATTCAGCAGTTAAACGTTCGTATGCTTAAAACCAAGCGATTCAGATACATCCAAAATTTTGGGATAATGAGGAAACTACTAACGTTGTATAATGATGAATAACTTAAATACACCTAAGAATTCAATGCTGCATTTATTTTGAATTGTTAATGCTTCAGTCGGATCCATACCACGCTTGCCACTTCCATCACGTCTAAAAATATGAAAATCACCGCACATAATTTCGGAGCAAAAAATATTGTTATTAAGCCATGTTTCTGTTTCTATTTCCACCCCTTGAAACTTTATAAGATATGTCGATTAGTTTAGTTATCATTCCGTTAATATTTTGCTAAATTTTATCGATGGTTGAAGAAGATCATAGTTTTTTGACACATTGGTGCCACTAATTTTTCATCACGGTAAATAAGGAAGGAATAAGGGAAGGAAAGTGTTGTTGTAATATTGTTGTTTGTTAGTTGTTCGTTGTTGTTGTTGGAGTTTGGGTCCCCATATGTTTTTAAGTGTGGTGAATTTTGCTGCGATGAGTTCCCAGTGTGGTGGTTTTACAATAAAATCGAAACTCACCAAAACGATACTTTATTACCACATAATACTCCACGTATGCACGTACTGCATATCGTGATTTTGGACGGTGCATGTCTAGAATAAGTGTTTTCACCTCTGCTATCGGAGACATTCACCGTTACGTCTGGTTACAACTGGCCTGTATTACCAATTGTGTGGTTTGTGTGTTGGATTGAGAATAATTAATCTCGATTAGTGAAATTCTCAACGAACGTGTAAGGTAGTGCTACTGAAATTGTGTCATTCTATTTAAAATTCTAAAAAATTTATGTAATTATTTTGTAAACGAATTTTGGAATAATTTCTTTCTTTTATATTTAATCCAAATGATTGCAAAAAATTATTTACCGAAATATTTATAATTTTTTGTGCTTTGCTTGTGGTATCGAATCTAAATTAAATTTAATAATTAATATTAATATATTTAATAATTAAAATTTAATTTCAGCAAAAATTATTAAAGAGTGAAGAATGGATTCATAATGTTGGTTTGCTTTGTCCTCTTTTTGAGAATTTGGTTACAGATTTTTATTTTCCTGGCAACCAACATTGGATACAATGTTAAACATCAGTGTTGAAATATTCAGTACTTTAGTACTTTTTCAGTATTTTTTTAATTTCAAAACTACATTTTCAGTACGTTCTTATTAATACAGATCAATTTTGCAACACTGTTGTTATACGAGAAAATTAATTTCAAATATGGGAAATTTTAATGGTGATTTTTGGGAACGTCGTAAATTTGTCAGTTGTGGTAATTAAAATTATATTTATTTCAACAATAATTTCCACATGTAGGTACTGTCCTGGTTACACCGTATTATCAGTGCTTGAATATGTGGTTTGTACCCGGAATAGATAACTTCCACTTCGATTTCTTGAGTTATGTTATGCTGTGTTATAAACCCTCCACAAAGTGGAATAGGAATTAAAAGTGCGCGTATCTAGGATGGACGTGTTTATTATAAGCATGATTTTGTGGTAGAAAATTTCTAAACCGGGGATAAAAGTTGAAAACAATCTGGCCACAGTGCCTTGTACTTTCTCTCCCTTAAGCATCAATCGTTTATTTTATTTACACAAGAACAGTGTAATTTAGCAACAATCAACAGCATTGATGATTGAATAAATGAAAGAGGGACTGCTTTATCCTAACGAATGATTTTAGAAATCTGCGCAAATAGATTAAGTTGTCGATAATAAATATTTGGAAAATCATAGATTCCATTAAGAATACAACGTTGTATATATGCGGTAGTAGGTAGTAATATGTTAATTTACTCAAACAAGTTGAAGCGCTATTACAGTAATGTAATGTTAACATAAGGAATATTTAAGAAGTACTGGTTGTAGCGAATTTCAATTTTATTTGTCACTTCAGAAAATTTACCACTTTAAGAAGTAAGTCAACAGTAGTAACCTCGTAAGTCAGCAAAATATGGATGGATTGGGGTTTTTTCTCGTGGTTTCGACAAATAAAACGAAAATGTGCGAATGATAAAGTGTGTGTGATGCAGATTGGTGATGTGTACTGAACGTACAAACATTTTATTTTTGCTATTTTGTGATATGTATTCTTAATACGGTAACTCTACTACAGGCGATTAAAATATCATCGTTCTTGTTTAGCTTTTAGTGTTTTACCTTCTATCAATCCCGTTTTATTACGTTCTTCTTGCTCTTCCTTCTATATGTTGTTGTAAATTAATTAATTTAAATTGAAAACAGAAGTAATTTTTTTCTTATTTCAACGATCAGAAATTTTCATTTAATTAAGTACGCAGTAAGAAATATGAATTAAAAATGGAAAGAAATAAAGTAGTGAACATTCTAAATAGAGGAAAACAAAACAAAAAGAGATTTAATGAAATTATTTAACGATTGTTTTTTTTTATGAAGTTTTTATTTGTGTGTTTCATAGTACGGCAGCTATGACTTGTCTGTGAAGCTTTCTTTATTTCAGAACAAAGATTTCAAATAAGTTTTATTTTTCAGATAAATTTTTATCACTAAGGAAATTAATATAATGCAATGTGGGGTTAATTATTTGATTAGACATGTCGATGATTTTATCATCAGATACAATCGAAAACAGTGTTTCACTTTTATTACAATTTGAGATCAGAAAGCACGGAGACCAAAGAAGATCTATTGTGGAAAGGCTATTAATGCCCTTATTCTAATTCTTTAACGAATTGAAGCACTATTATGTGACCCACATCATCAGTCGTGTCACGACAATGTCACTATGGTCAATTCCCTGTCCCTCGAGTGCAGGGAAATTACAAAGAATATGTTTAAAACTCTCTTTTACAAAAAATACTAAGTTCAGCTCAAAAAGATCCGTTTCCATGATCTTGAAATCTGATCAAATACTAATCAGTCTCTGGAAGATGATGTATTGTATCAGAACGATAATACGCCTTGCGGTAACAAATAACTTCAGTTGTATGCCAATAAATTTAAAATTAAAATTAAATGTAACAGCTAGACAGACGACGAGTTTAAATTTAAATTTCAATGTTCATAAGCAAAAACCTGTACAGAAACCTTTCATTTTAAGCTTAAATGCTTGGTAGAAAGAATGGCACAATGTTGTTATTAGTAACGATAAAAGTTTAACTTGGATAGCTCTAATGGGTTTAAAGGTTATTGGAGAGCCGAGTGTCAAAAACTGTGATTTAGTATTGCCCGAAATTTTGAAGATGCCTTATTGATGACCTGGGTTGCTCTAGGCTATGAAATGGCCTTCAAATTAACTTTATAGAAAGTAAAATGAGTGACAATATTTAAGTAAAACTGCTAAATGATGCCTTAAAAGTCTTTGCTGAAACAAATTATGGAAATAATTCCGTATTTCTGGACAAGATTTGATTTGATTTAAGTGAAACGATAATCCGTCAGCTGTTGAAGTTTTCGATCGTTCATGATTAAATTTTGGTTTTTATCGTGTTTAAAATGCTTGAGTTTTATAAACCACTTAACTCGAGTATTTTCGCATTATTGAAATAATAAAGAATCAATGAGGATATACTGATGAATAATTTATACAAATTAAGGTTAAGCAGCCTCAAGTAGCAACTTTTTAAGTTTAAAGTCGACGTGGTCTAGTAGGTAGTGTGTTGGCTTATTAGACTTGAGGCCACGGTTCAAACCACACGTCAGACATCAAAACGAAAATATGAAAAAATATTTCTTCGGCGATTTCCTCTCAGCATATGTCTGTCAAAAACTCTGAGAGTAAAATACAAATTGCTTGAAAAGTTTCTTCAAAAATCTGTCGTTGGGAATCGACTCATGTATAAAATTAACAATGAAGTCGCCGTGGTGTAGTAGGTAGTGTGTTGGCTTACTATTCGTAAAGCCCGGGTTCGTATCCCAGGTCAGACATCAAAAATGAAATATGAAAAAAAAATATTTCTTCGGCGACTTCCTCTCAGCAGATTTCTGGCAAAAACTCTGAGAGTAAAATAAACTGCCATGAAAAAGTTTCTCAAAATTCTGTCGTTCGGAGTCGACGTTAAACTGTAGGTCCCGCCACTCACGTATAAAATTAACGCACACAACATGAGTGGTGTGAGAAGCTAGGCCGTAATCCTGACTGAAGGGTTGTAATGGCCAATTATGTATGTATGTATAAAATTAACAAACAAAACGTGGGTGGAGTGAGAAGTCTTATTCTTAATCCTAACTGATTAATTAGGTATGTCAATTATGTATGTTATGTACATATATGGTATACATAAGAGATCAGTAATGAGTATTTAAAAAGATGAGTAGAATCGAATCGTACTCATAACTTATGATACTTTTACGCATTCATACTTATTTTAATATCATTGAACCTCTACTCATATTCAAAGTTTGAAGTGCTCATAATATTCATTCTTAACAACACGTATGATGATCTTGATTTCGACTCTCCATAACTCAACATATACACGAAGCGCAAAATAAGTATGATTCGCGTACGAACACTAAAATACTCACTAAAAGGTTGTGTGGTTGCTCTGCTTGTCGCTCTTTTTTCTTTTTTTTAAATGCAACACTAACTACGACTGTAAATTGTGATAAGTATTTTTCTGAGTTATGAATCTAAATGAGTAGGCTTATGAATGAAACATACATATTTTGAATGGTATGCGTTTGATGTCGACGTTGTACGCATACTCATTGCAACTTGTACTTATAAATTAACGTTGTAGTGGGTACGAATGAATCAGAGAAGTTAAATTTTAATATTGTTGAGTCACTCATACTCAAAATTTCATGAGTAGCGAAAAAACGATTCATTGCTGATCTCTGGTATACACACCCATTCATTCACATGTAAATGTGTATGGAATTATATGTATGTAGAAGCACAGTACATATGTAGCTATTCAACAGCACGTGCGTTCTTGGAAAAACCCTCGATCCCAAGTAACGGTTTCATGCAATTATTTATAATTTTTTTACTAAACTAATTACCTGATCACTGAGAGTTTCCTTTTTACCCTTACATGCATATTCCTGTAAAAGTTTATAACTGGAGATTCTTTAATATTTTTGCGAATAGTTTAACACGTTCGTCAATATGGAAAACAGTATTTCAGCTACCTGGCATATCCAATGACGCATTTGCATTCGTTTCTTCCAAGCTGAATTACTTAAGCATATATGGTATGATAATAATTGAAATAATTTTTGGGTTTTAAAAACAATAACTAAACACTTTATAGTTGGAGATTAAGAACAATTCAACGACTATAATATACCATTCTGGTTATTCAAAATTAAATAAAGATTAATGAGTAAAGATTATGGTTTATCCAGTTTCGGTTATTTGATAAATATTATTGCATTAATGAAAACCGATTTTCTTCAAGTCGTTTAATGTACCTATTAAAACAGAATAACACATACATTCATCGTAAGGCATAGAATATAGTTTAAAACTAAGATATAGTGGCTGACTTTGTAGGTATACTTGGTTGTATGGTTGGCTAAGAATTGCATTTTCGCTGAATTTTTAATCGTTGAGATCCTATGTTTAAAATTTTGTTTGTTAGTTACAATCATAAATAATATTAAATAAATTACTTCAAAAACTGATAATACTCGCTTCATGATTTATAAAATATTTTTGAAAATCAATTTTACTTGATGTTTGTAGCTTACATATGTTAACACCATCGTTTTTCTGGGAAAATAATTCCAGATACTAAATTCAATAACTCTCTATCTATCTTTATACCATATATACATAGTTATCAATAGATAGCTTTAGTTACAGACCAATAGATGTTACTTAAGCAGTCCATTTAATTTCTGCCTGAAGCTTGGCTATGGTAAAATTTATTTTTTTAATTTCTTTAGATCTTTCAAAAATATTTGATTTGAATTAAATAACAAAAGAAATATATTTTTACCAGTACATACTCATATAGTAATCGATAACAAATATTAGTGAGATAAAAAAAAATTGTCGTTATAAGCCGACTTGACACTGTATGTCTCGCCACTTATAGATAAAAGTAAAACAAACAACATAAGTGGTGTGAGCGGCTAGGTTGTAATCCTGAATAAAAGATTGTAATGACCAATTATGTCATCTTTTAATGAAGTGAGTAAAGAGCAATTATAAAATCTACTTGAAATAAAAAACAAAAATTAAAATTAACACCTTACAGATCATAATTATTCGTAATTGATCTGGGCACTTCACATTTAAAATTTAATGCACTCACAGTTATTTACTAACACACACACACACAAATTCAAAGATTGATAATTAATTTTGCTTTCAGGCGAGTATTTCAATTACCGTTAAACAAAGCAGCTGATGTATGCAAACCTGTTTTATTTTCAAAATACTGCCGCTATAAGTTTTCTTTGCGAATACATCCCAAGAACCAATTTTAATTTCAAATTACATGCAGCCTACGTCACAGCTATCAATTTCATTAAATTTTGGCAAGAGTTTGTATGAAAAATTTTGAACGTGAAACTTGAATGTGAAGACAGCATGATAAATGAGAAGTCTCCCATCCATACATTTTTTAATCTTATGTTGTACTTAACTTTTCTATTGTTCACTGGAATATGAAAATAAAAATTTCTTTTATTGAATCCTAGTGCCTGCCATAAAATATTTTATTTGTGAAAACATAACAGAATAAATTTAAAATAATTGAACAGATACAAAATATAATACAATAGTCAGATGGGTGTGTGTGGGTGTGTGTGGATAGTCTACAGTATAATTACAAATACTGTTCAACTATACAGTAGAGAGCAACAAATTTTAAAGTTTTAAATTAACTACGATATATTTTAGTTTCTGATGCAAAAAATTATTTCGTTCTTTTAAAACAAAAGTTTGAGCCAATTAAAGTCGTCATTACTAAAGTGTTTATATTGACCTATTCCAACATGATTTCTTTAGGGGAAATCTGGAGTTAGGCAATCAAAATAATCCACAAAATAAAATTTATCAGAACAGACTCACAGCAAACGGCTATTAATGGCAATTTTAAATACGATATATTAGCTGTAGGACCAAATGTTCAGAGAAATAACGAATAGGCTTTGTAAACCAATATAAACTTTAGACGTTTGCACGTTTCATTAATCGGCGTGCTGCAGCAGTAGCGTGTAAAATTAAAAAATAAACATAATTTGTATGCATCAGGGCTTCATACGCTATTCTACTCCATAACAAACGCCTTGACGTGTGGTGTGTTCTCTCATCCACACATCAAATTGTGATCATTTAATAGTGATCATATAGAAATTATGTCAACAAACTATATTTTATAGAAGACGAAAACATCTGATTTCCGCAGCACTGCAGCTGATATTCTTTAACACTTTGTCTGCCGACTACGAGATAACTCGTAGATTACGTTCCCTTCTAAGGAGCCAACCAAGAGTTATCTCGTACTAACTAAACCTGCCATTTTTGTGTAGCTACGAATAAAATCGTATTATATCAGTGCAAAAGAACAAAAAGTCTATGTTGGCTTGCGTGGCCAGTTTTCTGAATATTGCCACGGCAGTCAACGTGTTAAACTCACCTCGACCTATAAGTGAGAGTACTTTTTACCAGCACAATCACAAAAAGGTGATTTTATTTCTTCTCTTGCAGTTTAAGTGTTTTAAGATTATGTTAGGTTAGATTAGAGTGTTAGCCTTGATGCCAAAAGCTCACTTGAGCACGCGTAGCGGCCCGCAGTCTCTGTACTGACCAAGTTCTCCAAATCAGGGGAGAAGAAATTGGTCAGCTCAAGGCCTGCACAAGTGTTTTAAGAAGTATCGAAATAAATTCGGTTTATTTCGCTCATTAATTCTAAACTTAAAATTACGCCTGAGTTAATAAATATTAAATTATAAAGTTTGCATTTTTGTTACATTGTCTAATAAAGTAATCATAATATTGACTCTCCTTGGTATTTGGTAAACTAAAAAATGTTTGTAAATTTTCACACTCTGTATATAGTGGTACTGTTTTGCAAGATGTGTATTCCAACATCATGTGTGTTTTATTTGCTCGCAACTGTATACTCTGAAGAGACCTTTCTTTCTGCATTTTCGGCGCCTTTGAGGAACGAAACAATTTTTCTTTTACAAAGTCATAAAGTGTGAAAACAAGCATAAAACCTTAACAATAATACACAAAATACAAGGATGTCTATAAAGTAAATATCCTTTTTCGCATTAAACGGAGTCTCATGGTATAGCCGGTGAGAGCCTTCATAATTTTATATTGATTGTAGTTTGTGGTGACGACATATTCTGTGTCCTACCGTAACAGGTGTAAATAAATTCTGCAATATCCATGATCACCCGAAGCAAAGCGAGAGAGTTTTTTCGGGTTATTAACAATATATAGTCGGTGACATTGATACATCTCTCTTTCCCTTTCCTCTTATTATATTCTTGTATTCTTGTTTTCACCATACAAATGAAAGAATTCAATGCGAGTTACATCTTCGGCTAGACTGTGGCAAAAATGTTTATATGTATTGTACATGGTCCAAATACGAATACATTGTTCTAAGCTAAGCGCCGACGAAGGAATAGCGACTAGTTTAATAATCCTGTCTCAACTTACAGTAGATGTAGAAGTCGCCGTAGTCTAGTAGGTAGTGTGTTGGCTTATTAGACGCAAAAGCCTGGGTTCGAGCCCCAGGCCAGGCATCAAAGACAAAATACAAAAAGTATTTTTTCGGCGACTTCCTCTCAGTAGATTTCTGGCAAAAACTCTGAGAGTAAATAAAAATTGCCATGAAAAGTTTCTCAATAAATAAAAATCTGTCGTTCGGAGTCGACTTTAAACTGTAGGTCCCACCACTCATGTATAAAATTAACACACACAACATAAGTGGTGTGAGAAACTAGGACGTTGTACAATGGGTCAATTCGACCTCCGGGTACTGTACTTGTCTTACTTGACAAGTACACGTCCTCTAACCTAACCTAACCTACAGTGGATGTTGTCGATTTGACAATTTGTTCTTGTAATTGAGAATTTATTTCAAAATCTATACTAAACAGCAAGCAGCCGAATAGTGTTTTTTTATTATAATCATACGCTACCATGCAGAATTGTTTTAATTATTTAGTTCGAGTTATCAGAATTTCTGAAAATATAAAACAGCCAATAAAATTCAATTATAAAAATCTCTGATTCGTAAAATCTATATTTTCAATGGGAAATGAAAATATTTTACTACCTGCTAATTACTATGAAATATCCATGTTACGCTTACGACTCGTCTTGGCGGTGCCGCGACAACTCGTCACCAAAGGGATTTATTGCACTAAACGCGAGTACTTAGGCAAATTTTGCAAACTGCGCTTCAGGTACTTGCTACCGCATCGATGAAACACACAAAAAGTATACGCACTTCAACGAGCAATTGAAATCAGTTTCTATTTGTATTTCGAAGGGACAACATCATCATTAAATTTGGACAATGTCCTTTATAACGCATTTTCAGCCAGTGGATCATTCGTCGCAAGTGATGATATATCAAACACCAGTGGATAATTGCAATAATGTAAGTTTAAATTTAAATACTTAAAGAAGAAAAACTTTTTATAAAATAATATATTTCTCTACTATTACTACGGTAGCCGACGAATTTAATGCAGAATCAAGAGATATCATCAACATCTGCTGTACCACCTCTGCAGGATTTTACGGCTGAAGCAGAACATTATACTTGCGAGGTAATACCACAAACTAATTCAAAGGACGAAAGTGTTCCACAGTCAACAAAACCACCACGTACTAAAGCAAAACGTTCCCGCACGGCTTTCACGAGTTCGCAATTGATACATTTGGAATCCGAATTTAAACGAAATATGTATTTGTTTCGCACCCGGCGCTATGAAATCGCTAAACGACTTTCACTATTAGAAAGCCAAGTGAAAATCTGGTTTCAAAACCGTCGTATGAAATATAAAAAAGATTTACGAGGGGCTCAAGATATTAAACCCGCTGCAAAAACTACACAGATCATGACAGATCAAACCGAGCATAAGGGAATCGTTCAACGTCTTATGTCATATTCTCAAGACCCATCAGCAAAGATTACTGAAATAAGTTCCGGGACAACTGATACTCCCTTAACATCAGTTGCACTTCCAGCCAGTGCTAATAGTGTTCCGAAACAAATACAACCGATTGAAACAATTCAAAAGAGCGATCTTACAGAGATTTTAAATCAACTATCAGAAAGTCCTCCTTCGTGTTTGGGTACTTCGAATTGCCCCTCGTACAATATTGATACGGTTCCACAATCAAAAAATGATTGGGAATTCCCCACTCAGGTTTGGACAAAACTTTCAACTGAAAATATGAACAACGCGAATTCTTTTAATATTCAAAACCAGCTAAACAGTAATCAATGGGCACTAATTGGTGCCAATGCTACTGGACAGAAACAGTTAGAAAGCAAACAATGGGTAGCAAATACAAATATCTGTGATACGCCAACACAAATCATGAATAATCCAAATGCTACTGTACAATATCAATGTCAATGGGTACCAAATACTGCTAGTGTTACGCCCACACCAACCATGAATTTAACTTGGGGTGAACCTGCGGCCGAGGTTATGCATGTCAACGATACTCATATAAATCCGTCAACAGTTTATTTTAATTACGATTACAATAATCCAAGCAATAATTAATTTCCGAAATATGCATAGTATATGTGGGTGTGTAAATAAATCAGGCTTTATTTAGTTGCCTTACTTTGAGTATGTTCCACACGATAGTATTAAGGACAGATATGTCATATCGCTATATGACTATCCGACAAAACAAAATTTGAGGACCTCTACTCGCGTTATATGTAAACTACAATTCAATACTAATTGATTGATATATGAAGGCAGTATGAATACGTAACATTTTTAACGAGTGTACATTAGTATGACAACCAAATTTTTTTTATTTAATTTTAAAGTATTGTGACACTAGATATGAAAGTTCAGTTCTAATAATTTAAATTGAATCGAACAATGTTCGTATAATTCCTAGTATAATTGATAACAACATTTAATTTAATTTCATTCGACTGTATGATCAAATCATCATACAAGTATAAACAAATAATTTTTAATTTCAATCTCACAAACATTTTGTTCTTAGAAAAATAAATTTAAAAAAATATTATGAAGGATTTGAATTGCATGGAGAAAGTGTTAGAAACTATTTATTTTAGCCAATTACTAATGTAAACCAAAAACACGAAAAAACATTAAAAAAGGACGTATACATGTTAGTGGTAAAATATTGAATGTACTCAATAAAAAATTAGTTTTTAAGGCCTTTAAAAAATAAAACAAAATAAAATAAATAAATATATCGTTAATGTATTGATTACAATATTAATCTAAGCTATCTTTGAAACTTACAAAAGATTAAGGGCCATTATTACAACTTGCCTTTAACTAAAGGGGGGATTTAAACAGGCAGATATTTTTTTTTTTCATTATTATAAGTACAGAATAAGGTAGAAGTGAGCGTTAAGCTAAAGGAAAGCTCATCCTTTCTGTAACTTTTAAAGTAAACTTTGTGTTTGAAGTTGCCATATTGAAAATAATATATAATATGGCAAGTTCAAAATTAGAAAACGCAAGAAAAACAAAACGAAGCTCGTCATTGCCACTGCGTTTAATGGCGCATAGCGACGTATTAAATTTAACTGATCAAGTTTACATATAGGTTGGTAATATCTGTTTTGCTTAGCACAGCAACACATCAAAATTTAACCTGCAAACTGCATTGTAGTGTTGTTTTGAAGAAGAAAATACCATATGATTTATGCAACATAGGTAGTGAAATTCAAAAAATTTTTTATATTCATCAAACTCTTCTCAGTCTATAGTATACCTGTTGTACCAACACATTAACAAAAAATGAGTTTGATCCATTATTTGAAGCGGGGCCGGGCAATTTTTTTTTTTTAAAGTTAACTTTATTTTATCATTAAGTTGTAATCACGAAAGGAAGTTAAATGTGACTTTAAAGTTCACTTTATCTAACGTTACCTAAACCCACTTTTAACAGCAAGTTGTAATAATAGCTTTTAAGGCTATGTTTATGTTTGAATTTGCCATATATATGTATACGTACATTATTTTCAATATGGCAACTTGAAATATATGCAAAATGACACAAATACAACAACAAAAGAAGCCCGTCGTTGCTACTGTATTTAAAAAGAAAACTTGTTCAGTTTGGCAACAGTTATCGATATTCCTCCGACAGGGCTATATTTTTAAAAAGAGATAACTTTATTTTATCATTAGGTTGTAATAACAAAAAGAAGTGAAAGCTGACTTGAAAGTTCACTTTAACTATAATTACCTTTAACTAAACTCAACTTTAACGGCAAGTTGTAATAATGGCCATAAATACAAAAAGTCCTGTTTACTACTCGATGGTATACTGCGAATAATAGAGTTGTAATTACCATATAATGTAACTGGATAATACAGTTTGTTAACCTGTTAGTAAATCAAAATATTTAAAAATAAATAAAATTAAAAAACGAAATTAATATTTTATTTTATTAATTAATTAGAATACAATAACAAATAATATTGTAGCGAAAAACTAAAATAATAGTACGAAACAATAAACATTTTTTGTTTGTTTTGGCAACAAAAAACAAACGGTTCTTGTCAATGATGTAGTGAAAAAATTGGCAACGCCAGCTTGTTAGACGGATAAAATTATAGAACCAAAAGTAACAGCTTACAAACACTATTGTGATTCGGTACTGATCTGTCTTGTATAAATATATTTTTTTAAGTTCCATTATTTCTAATATAGTTTACATTACTTGTGTGTAAAGCGAGAATATTTTTAAACCATTCAAAAATTTTGGAACTTTATGACATTTAGAAATGTGTATTCTACTATTTATTGTTTATTATTTTTTTGTTTATATTATTGTACGATTCACAATGTCTTATGTTGTATTAAAGGTAGTTTTTATTTGGTTGTTTAAGCCGAAAGTCTATACCATCCGTTTCATGCCCCTTGCGTTACATGCGATTCTTGCTTTCTATGCCGTTTTTATTGCAAGTTACACACAATGCGTTTTATGTGACTGGTTTTTTATTTTGATCAGCTGTTGTGGTAAACAACAAACAAGCGAAAAAGAACATTTTTGGGAAAAATAGAAAATCAAATTGTAATTTTAAAAGAATTTATGGCATTAATTATAAATTCATGAGTTTACATATGTGATATTTTGTGCTGTTAAGGCCTACGAAAATCCTCAAAAGAACACAAGACGAGTGTTTTCAGTTAATTTATCCTCCATTTTTCTTGTTTACAAATTAATAAATTCAAAATAGATGACACTCAGTCAGAGACCTGCGCTGTGTCGGCTCAAGCCGGCTGAGCCGAGCCGCCGAAGATATTATGATGGCGCCGCCGCCGAAAAATTTTCGGCTTGACGTCGACTTAAATGCAGCCGCCGTTTATATGTTGTAATAGAAGAAATAAAAAACAAATTGTTGTTTTCTGCCCAAAAAATAAATTAAAAAAATATTTGCAGAAAAAATTACATTGTAAATTTCAAATTTCAGAATTTTCCACTTTATTTCATAATTTTTCCAATTGAATTTCAAAAGATGACAAATTATTTAAAAGTTTTGCATTTAAAATTATAAATTTCTGGAATACAAATGGAAAATTCTGCCATACAATTGGCAAATTCTAAAACACAATTAAAACGAATTTTATGAAATTCATTTGTAAAATTTTGAAATACAATTAGAATTTTTCTGTCTTAAAAATTAGAATAACTTCGAGTATTTTACTTTACATTTTAATGTAAAAATATAAACAAATTCTAATTATAAATTAGATTTTTTAAAATTTTTTTGAAGTATCCACGTATTCTTTACGATTTTATATACTAATATTTGTTAAATATTATTTAATTTTGTTTATTGTCATTATAAATAAAACTATCATATGAAGTATGATGTGCTGGCAACATAAATATTAATATTTTCTAATTAAAACATATAAAAAAGTGGAAAACTTGAATAGTTTTGATTATTTTTACGAACATTGAAAAAATTTTCACTTTAAATATCACAGTATTCCATAATAAATTCAAATATTTCAAGCTTTTAAGTTTTTTCGTATTTTTTTATAGAAAATTTTTTTAATAAAATATTAAATAAATAAATATATATATAATATTATATTTTTTTCATTCTATTTCATTTAAATAAAATAGAATTCTCATAAACACAAATTAATCTTGATGTGTATTTTAATTTCTTCTTTAATAATTCTGTGTATTAATACACTTCAAAAAAAGATGGTGTTGCAATACAATTTTCGAGTCTAAACACAATATGTACTCTTATTAGAAAAAATTTACTATTTTTTTGTAATATGTATTAACATTTTTTAAAACTATTCAAACACTTTTTATTTTCATACGCATTCGGTGCGTATTTTATAAATACAAATAAATTATTAATTTTTAAAACACATAAAACAAACACGATTATTTAAAAATTTTTTTTTAAGACAACCTTTTAAGTTTTTAAATATTTTTTAAATTTTTACAATCGAAATTTTCGTTTAATTTAGATACCAACCAATTAAAATTATGTTTCCAATTTTTTTTCAAATTTGCTTTGAAAATTTAAATATGGTAATTTTTTACTTTTCAAATTACATTTTCAAAACTAAGAATCTAAAATATCTTAAAAATTTCGAAATTAAATTGGAATTTTCGAACCAATTTGGGCCACGGAAACTGTTTGAAAATTCAATTACAAAATATTTGAAATTAAGTTCGAAAATAAATAAAAGTTATTAAGCATTATTAACAAAAATTTATTGCAACAAATAGACATATACATTAGTAATATATAGTATAGATTTTAAAATACTTTTTTATGTAAGTACAAATCATAAAATTTAAATTTTTAAATTTTTTTATCTAATCGCCATTGCAGCCGATTTTGAGCCGCCGCTGATGATTTTTTTGTCAGCAGCCGCCAATGAAAATGCTCGGCGCAGGCCTCTGCACTCAGTACATAAAAACAATCATATACATATACATATAAACGATCGTCATATAAATATTTTGTTCATGAAAGAAATTTGTTAAAAAATGTATTTTAATGTATTTTCCTCTTAAATTAGTAAAAACTTTATTATGACATATGTTTTTATTAATATTTTTGTAATGCAAGAAGAAAAATGCGAAAATAGTAATGCACTATTTAAACATACTTATAGAAACCATTCACAATAGTATATAATTTGGCATGCCAAATTTAAAAAACTGCTGACATTTTCCAACACTGCATTAGTCGCATAGAAAAGTAGAAAGTAATCCTACTTTATATGCGTTTATGCAATCTATGCTTTTTCCTCTGTAAAGCCGAAAGTCCATACCATCCTTTTCATGCGCCTTGCGAATCTTGCTTTCTATGCCGATTTTATAGCAAGTTACACACAATGCGTTTATGCGACTGGTTTTTTGTTTTGATCAGCTGTTGGGGTAAACAACAAACAAGCGAAAAAGAACATTTTTGGAAAAAATAGAAAATCAAATTGTAATTTTTAAAGAATTTATGGCATTAATTACAAATTTATGAGTTTACATATGTGATATTTTGACATTTGAAAAACGCTCATAACATAAAAGGACAGGCCAATTTAGAGGGAGAAAAAAATGTTATAAGTTTTGCGAGGCAAATGTGTTAGAAGCAACAGAGTGAAAACTGGCGGTTAAAGTAGAAAAATTAACTGTAAACAAATATTTATTTTGTGTTAAAAAGGGGAAAATTTGGAATATTTTTTAATTTCTTCAATAAAAAGTTTAAAGATTCTTAAATATTTAAATATTAAACGAAATGTGGGTGAATTTCGGTCACAATGAGTATAGTTTCTTGAGCAAGAGTTAATTAAGAAGCTGAATATTATAAGAGAAAAATAAGACGTACTGCTCATAAAAAATTTTTCTTGCTGAAGGTTGTCAATATTTTTTAATTTCTTGAAAGGAAAAATTAAAAATTGTTATCAGTTGTTTTTATTATTTATTAATAGTTTTACACAAAAATTACATTGTATTGTGCTGTTAAGGCCTACAAAAATCCTCTAAAGAACACAAGACGAGTGTTTTCATTTAATTTATCTTCAATTTTTCTTGTTTACAAGTTAATAAATTCAAAATAGATGACAGACACTCAGTACATAAAAACAATCATATATACATATATGTATAAACAATCATCATATACATATTTTGTTCATGAAAGAAATGTGTTAAAACTGTATTTTAATGTATATTCCTCTTAAATTAGTAATAAACTTTATTATAAAATATGTTTTTATTAATATTTTTGTAATACAAAAAAAGAAAAATGCGAAAATAGTAATGCAATATTTAAACATATTTATAGAAACCATTCACAATAGTATATAATTTGGCATGCCAAGTTTAAAAAACTGCTGACATTTTCCAACACTGCATTAGTCGCATAGAAAAGTAGAAAGTAATCCTACTTTCTATACCTCTATGCCTTCTATGCTTTTTCTTCTGTAACTTGACACAATCAAATATACTGATTCTACTTTTTCGGTATACGCATGTAATGCAAAACTTAAAATTTTTCTTAATTCCTATAGTACTGTGATGGGCAACATTTTAATGTAGTGCCACAATTCTCCAGACCGTAACAAATGTATGTTGCCTGGAGTCACTCTTTCATTTATTTTCTATGCTAACAAATTTTGTGCAATAGAAGAACCCCCAATATACAGGATTTGACAAAACAATGATAACTTATTAAAAAATTTATTTATGCGTCATAATCGAATGAAAATTTAAAAATCTTTTTAAGAAATTGGCAAAATATTTGTTAATTTTATTATCAATTCATTAATTAATTAATTAAGCGCAAACACAACTTACGCCTTTTAAGAAATATCGAAAAAATAAAGCAATTTATTAAAATTTTATATAGAAAAATTTGCGATTAAAGTTAATTGATTTATAATAAATGACTGAATTAAAGCAAAAAAATCATTGAGTACAAAAAAGTTTATAAAAATATACCATAAAGAAATTGTGTGGAAAAATGTCCCACAGAAGTCATTCCAAATACTGTGAAGATCTTATTGCATTATTGTTTCCGTTTTGATGAGCAGGAAATATTTTATTAATTTTGCAATATGACAGGTGAAGAAAAAAAAAGATGTACGTAACAAACTCAATAAACGCAACAAGGCAAACACAACAATTTTACAACAACAATTTGCATGTTGTCGCGCTTCCTTTAAAATTATCATTTCCATTTAAATATATTATTTTAATTTTGAGAGATCGCAAAATCTTAAAATATTTTCTTGTTGATTGATATTAAGGAGTTATTGATTGAAATCTAACCCGAATATGCTTATGTCAACATTGGGAAAAAAGAAAACAAAAATATCAAGGAGGGTAAATGCATAAAATTTAAATAACGCATAATCGGAAAAATTCTGCAGATAAAAAACTTCTATTTATAATAAAAAAATAGTTGTAACCTCGAAACCTTTAGAAAAATTGTCGAAACGACATTTCGGAACTTGAATCTCACTAACGAATATACTAACCAACAATACACTAACAAAACATTCATTTCCAACGAATTTTAAATCATACAGATACATTTATTGTGCAATAATTGTGTTATATTGGTAGGTGGCACAATATCTTGAATAAAATCTGAAAACTTTTGAATTTTATTGCGTAAAACGAAATATTGTATAATGTGTGAACAAGATTGTGTATAATAATTAATTTCCACCAAAATAGAGCACAACAGCTGATATTAAAATATGTGTATGTGTATCAGAGAACAGCAATGAATCGCTTTTTCGCTACTCATCAGTACTCATGCAATTTTGAGTATGAGTGAGCCAACAGTATTGAAATCCAACTACTCTGATTCATTCGTATTCACTACACCATTGATTTATAAGTATAAGTTGCAATGAGTATGAGTACAACGTTGACATCAAACTCACAACATCCGAAATATGTTTGATTCATACGCCTACTCATTCAGATTTATAAATTTAGAAAAATACTTATAATACTATGTATGTATAAATGATTCGAGTGATTCGAATCATTCATCAAAATTTACACTCTTAGTTGTTGTTGCATTTACAAAGAAAGAAGAAAGACACATAAACAAAAAAGACAAAGACAGCAAGGAGAGCAAACACACAACCTTCATGTGAGTATGTAGTGTTCGTACGCGAATCATACTTATTTTGTGATTCGTGTATGCGATGAGTCGTGGAGAGTCCGAATCAATAACATCGTTAGTATTGTTAAGTACGAGTAGCATGAGTATTTCAAACTTTGCGTATAAGTATCAGAAATTATAAGTATGATTCGAGTCTACTCATCGTTTTGAATACTCATTGCTGACCTGTGATGTGTATGAATAATAAATATAATGTATAATAAATAAGTCGTCGTAGTGTAGTAGGTAGTGTTGGCTTATTAGACGTGAGGGCACGGAGGCCCCCCCCCAGACCAAAAATCAAAACGAAAATATGAATAAATATTTCTTCGGCGACTTCCTCTCAGCAGATTTTTGGCAAAAACTCTGAAGAGTAAATAAAATTGCCGTGAAAAGTTTCTCAAAAATCTGTCGTTCGGAGTCGACTCTAAACTGCAGATCCCGCCACAAATGTATAAAACTAACGCACACAAAATAATTGGTGTGAGAAACTAGGTCGTAATCCTGGCAGAAGGGTTGTAATGACCATTTATGTGTATGTCTATGTGTATGTGTAAGTATAATAAATATATTTATTATTTATTATTACCAAGAATTTTAAATTCTTTAATTTGTATCACCAAATTAATACTGCAATGTATGCGTAGGCTTTGTTTACTTTTTCATGCAATGTATGAAACTGTAGTTGGAATATATGGTTAAGTAACAATAACAAGTTCTTATAACTCACAAAATTTAAAGAGCTTTCCGTTTTTTTATAAGAGATATCTTAAATTATGAAGATATATGTATGTATATATATAGGTAAGGTGGCGAACCTCTTAGGCCAGCATTTAAATCCAAAATAAATCTTGCTATTCCAACAATCTTTATATCAGAGAGAAAATGAGAGATCAGAACCTCTGCCTCTTCATGACGACAGCAGGCCACAGACACTTAAGGTGAAAGACTGTCCCAAAAGGACAGTGGCCCATAATAATCGACATTGTGCGTCCCTTAGGGGAATAATCGCAACTTGGCTGTCCGAATAAATCAAGAGATTTTCAGGAAAAAACTTGCTAGTCAACAGGCCTTGGACCGCTTTCAAAATTACCATAACTTGAACTTCATTTGGGATCGGTAAATTGAAAATGGATGTCTTTTATCGCCTGATAAAAAGCTTTGATTCCGCTTTGCGAAGATTGTTACTTCAATCGTATAATGAGCACCATTCTCTTGTATGCTTTAGAACCTGATTACATTTTAAAGACAGTGTGCGGATCGATATTTGACAGCGTAATGGCCAGATCATCCGCATAACCGTGGCTCTTAAAGTCACGTCGCTGTAGATCTTTTAACGATATTCCAAAGCAAAGGGTGAGAGAACAACATCTTGTGGCGTGCCTCGGTTTACCTACCATGCCATATGAACCTCGCCTAGAGAGGCTTTAATTATCCTCCTGGTCAAAAGTACAGTAACAAATTTCCAAATGAACATTATGGAAAGCGCCCTCCACGTCAATGAAAGTTGGCAGAGAGCTCTACACCATGTAGCTTATGCAGTCTTATGGACATGGACAAAAAATCCTTTCCAGTGTTTTTAGAACAAATGATGTTAAGCTAATAGCTCTGAGATCAATTGCAGTGGCTTTTGGGATGAAAACGAACTTCGCCTCTCTCCTATTAGCAGGTACTTACGAGTTCTTGAGATAGACATGATAAATTCTCAACAGTTAGAAAATTACCATATCAGATGTCACCTGTATGTCTGCAAGTGTAATGCTGTCATTACCCGATGATTTAAAATGTTTGAATGCACCCAAGGCCCACCAGATAATTCCAAGTGGAGTCATGACTGCGATTACAATATATATACTAACACAAAGACATATTACTTATATTTCCCAAAAACAAAAATAGTTGGTTTTGACGTAAGAGAAACGCATTTTGTAATAAAATCAACCTCCATCCGGTTATATTCGAAGTTATTCGGACTGAATTTTTTGGCTAATATGAAACCGGATTATATGCAATGTATTCGAGTGATATTTCAGCCACATCGTCACTCATTACGTACTTATACTGTCATGCAGTCTAACTAGATCATTATCAGTTTAATTTGTCAAAGATATTTACGGTGATATTTAGAGAATTTATTGCAATTTGTTTACAAACTTCTTTTTTAATTTTCTGATCCAGCAGAGCCTGCAAGGGCATTGAGTTGAGTACGTCCCTCTTATTACCAGAAAAAGACTGGGTATAAGGAAACTAGACGTTCAATATAGTTATTTAGTCTGGTTTTTAGTTTAACTTTCTTTCTGGTGTATTTACGTCTGACTAGATTTCGGGTCAATCGGATTAGAATATTTCTTTTTCTTTGTTGGCATGGAATATCTCGTCATATAGAGCACACATCGTTGTAAATACAAATTTCTTTTTAATTTCTTGTTCAGAACAAATTTTCAAACTAGAATTAGGTATCGCTTACAATAATTAATTCATTAAAATCAAACCAATTTAATATATGAATTTCTGGTTAATGAAGAGGTATGTAGGTAGTTTGGATTGGTAGCCTAACCAGGTAAGAAGAATAAGTTGGCCAGCGCAAGGGCTGCGCATTTAAAGCACGACTACCCCACGCTGGAAAACCAGTCCGAAAATTTGATAAACGAAGCTATATCCTGACATCAATGGATGATGGCTCCGTCAAACTGACAAGGATTGGAGAGCCAAATAACCTATATCTGTACCTCGCAATAGATGGGCATTGACAAAGAAAGTGGATAACAGTCTCCTCTTCCTCTGCGGATCTGCACCCACGTCAGAAGTCGTTAGATGGAACCTGCATTCTTTCCGCGTGTCTTCCCACAACACACAATGACCTGTAAGCATGGCCAATGTAATGGAGATGGCGTTACAATCAAGTCCAAGCAGAACAGGTTTGTGCGCCTTCTATCCATCGAGGGCAAAGTGAGCCTAGCGGTGGAGCAGGACTCCTTATTGACTCAGGATAGACAGAATTCCCGCGCGATGGCCAACCTGACTGAGGTACGTGGCATCCCCAAGACGATTGAAGAAAGCACCAGCCGTCGCGAGCTGAATGGCTCTGCAGTTTCCCAGAATATTACTGTACCCGGGGACCCAGATAAGTATGACACTGAAGTGCCCAGAAAGGCGGTCGAGACAGCGGCGACATTCCCTGACGATCCTGGAGTTATTCACAACGTTCGAAAGAGATCTTATGGCAGCGTGACTATCGAAGAAAATCGAGATTTTAAGTGGTTTAAGTAGTTTTAGTAATCAGGTTAGGTTAGGTTAGAGTGGTAGCTTTGATACCAAAAGCTCACTTGAGCACGCATAGCGGCTCGTTGTGACGCCACAGGTGAACGCAATCCCTGTACTGTCAAATTTGCCTTCAATTTATGACCAACATATATATACATACATATTGCCTCTGTGTTTAAAACATGATTTTCAAAATAAGCATTCAACAATCAAATCAAAATTTTTCAATATTCTATGTTGTCACAAAGAGTAGAACTTTCCTGAACGCAATTTTTTCCGAGGACAGATACGCAAATAAAAGGACGGTTTCCAGGAAAAAGGGAACAGATAAGGCCCTAAGTTAGGCCTTTAGGCTTAACATTAGCATTACAATTTCAATCCATAGTAGGGTTTTTTCCCGGGATTCACACCCCGAGAATTTCCGGGAAATTTGACTTATTTTATATCCCGCTTTTACGAAATTTTTATGCGCGAAACTCGCGATTGTTTTTTTTGTAGAATAATAAAATATATTGGGTAAACGTGGAGCTGCTGAATTAAAATTTAAAACTGAAGTCGCCGTAGTCTAGTAGGTAGTGTGGTGGCTTACTAGGCGTGAGGCTGCGGTTTGAACTTCTCAGCAGTCTTCTGGCAAATACTCTAAAGAGTAATTAAAATTTCCATGAAAAAGTTTCTCAAAAATCTGTCGTTCGGAGTCGACTTTAAACTGTAGGTTGAAATTTCCAATTATGCATGTAATCGAAATTCGTTTGTATTTGAAAGAACATAGTCGCCACAATTAAGGTTGATTCCAATTTATAAAGAAAGATAACTTGGATGATATTTATTTCAGTCTAAATCCAGCCATACACTTAGCCATAGTAGATGCTGCAATATTATGAAGAAAGATAACTTGGATGCAATGAAATTCAATCGATGATTGAAATGATGATTGAAAGATTCTTCCTTTAAATGCTTAGAAATTGTTCACGTTGGCCACCTTACTTTTCAGTTTAGATTGAAGTTTTGTTAAAGTTTGTAAACATACTTACGTTTATAATATAGTGAATTATGAAGTATGAACGAAAAGAGATCATTACCCGATCAACCCTCCAAACCGAAAGTTACGTTTATGTACAGCATAAAAAATAATTGATTATTAAACACTAATGATTTTGTATTTTTATTTACCCCAATTCTCGCCAAATATTTTATTTTATTATTTCCCTGCTCACGCCCACATTTTGGTCCTTCGAACCGGATCTGAACCAGTGACCTATGGATGACTAAAGAGAAGTAGGGCGTTGGATCCAGCTCGAAGGACCAGCCGCCAGTACCGCTAAAACTCTGGATTTATTTATTTATTTAATATTAATCATAGCACAACAAGATATTAATCTTATAAATAAGAGTGCTATGGGAGTTCACAAAAAAAGTAATAAAAAATCATTGATAAAATAAGTAAGAAAATATAAGGAATAATGTAGAATTAGAAATGAATTAGAACATGTTATAATATCAGAAAATATAACAATCGAAGAAAAATTTAGGATAAAAAAGAAATGAATATAGTTAAAAAATATAGTAGGAAAAATACGAATAACAGTATGTATGTACCAATATCAAGAAATGTACACAAACAAAGAAAAATATATAAATAGAGTATCAATAAAAATTTAAAGACTATATTAGGAAAATGAAAATTGAAAAAATCGCTAATTAAAATAGAAAGATTTACGTGGGAATGCGAGCATTAATACAATTTGCTTCAAGCCAGCTCCAATGCCCTAATCCTCTATAGTCAGAAAACGTTAGGTGTTGTCTCAAATAGCTAAGCTCTTTAATCCCGTTGGGTGATTGGCCCCTAAAATAATAGTTGCTAAGATTATTATGTGACAAATTTGTAAAGGCTGTACAGATTGGGACGAATGTTTAAAACCGATGAAGGTTAACAGGTGGCTTGAGTTTGTCGATGATTACTCGTACATCGACAGGCTTAACATCCCCCGTTGGGTTAAATTTATTCTCAGTATGAAGTTTAACTTCATGCATTTTGTGATGCTTCTGAGAATGCATATGCTGCCATTATGTATAAGAGAGTCCTAACTAACCCCGTCATTGTCACCTCACCACCTGTCACTCGCTGCCAAAACTAAAGTTGCGCCTGTAGAATCATAAACTTTACCCCGTTTAGAGCTCTGCTTTGCAACTCTATTGGCAAAAAATGGTATTTTCACTTCGTAAGAAGCTGAATCTTACCAGATAGGAAACCTTCGTGGGGCAGATTCGACTATTGTTATATCCTGGCTTCAAAAACCCCCGTTCCATTGGCCAACTTTTGTGGCATATTGAGTATCACTTATCGTGGACCAGTTACGCACTGACAATTGTAATAATATGGAATCTTCCTATGATGGCCTTTTACTCAACAAAAAACCTACCAAAGAGATTTTGAGGTTGTCGATTTTGTTGTCATGACACATTACAATTGTCTAATTGAACAGGTTTATTTTGGCTCTGAATCGCAAATGCGATTAGCCGGTGCTCGATCCGCCAATGGCGTTCTATCACAGCCAATTGAGAAGCTATGCTGCTCCTTAATCAAGAGCAAAACTAATAGTTCTTTTAATATGTGGATGTGAAGAAATTTAACGTGTAAGACAATTCTAAAGAGTCCATCGAATAAAAAAATAAATGTTACACATCTAGTGGAAATATGACAGCAAATGACCAAAATAAGAAACGTTTTATCGGATGAAACAATAAATATCTTACTTGTTTATAAACATTTTCTAAAAGAGAAAACATTTAAAATTCTTATTGTTAATTTTTGTTTTAAAGTTGTTTTGTTTTTACATACATATGTATATATAAGTATAAATAACTTCACTGAATAAGTCTTAGGATTTTATTAAGAAAACTAATTTAACTACGAAGGATATTACTAAAAAGGTTTTCTTTCTCTTTGCCTATTTCACTTTACTCTCAATAATGACTCATTGTTTTAAAATGTACTCTTATAAATCTAAAAGTAGTAGCACTTCCGTATCCATTTAACTATAAAAAAACGCAATTTTTCGGTGACATGTCCAACGAGTAAAAACTAAAATATTTATGCAACAAAAAACTTCTTAATTTAGATAGGCAATCTTTAAGAGCATAGGAAATAAGACTAGTCAAAATACTATCACACATTACTCGTGGCATTACTATTATCTGTCTGTCTGGCTATCTTGACTTGACAGCATATACAAGTAGCAAGCAGGTAAAAAATACCATGCTGCTGATTTGCAAATGAAAATGTCCTTGACAATTATAAGGGAAACAGATAGTCAGTTCTCTCACCAGACAACAATTACTATATCACATAAATACTTCGGTTAGACTACTGCTTAGAACAATCATAATAAAGTGGTCAACGGAATAACATCACTGGCATCCAAATTAACAATTCGAATTGAATTAAAATGCAACTTGAAAATAATCTGGAATTCGAACAGTATGTGATAGAAAATGAACTTAACGTAAGTGTACCACGCTAAATGCTCTAAGGTGAAAAAATTCAATTCTTTTAATAAATTTTCAACATTTCAGATCAAGGTAAGCTTTGTATCTTCTTCTACGAGTTTCCAAAATGTCACATCACCTACATATAGCTCTAGTACTTCCTCCGAAACATCTTCATTAGCATCGTCAAATCAATCATCAAAATCTAAAAGAAAACGTACTGCGTTTACCAGCAAACAGTTGATGGAATTGGAGCGTGAATTCCACTTTTATAAATATTTAAGCCGACCCAGACGTATTGAAATTGCCGATCGGTTAAAATTGAACGAGCGCCAAGTTAAGATCTGGTTTCAAAACAGGCGCATGAAAAGCAAAAAAGATGCAGCCAAAACAATTCCAGAAATAATCTCCAATAAATTAAATCAATTCGATGAAAGTCCTGATAATTTACCTCTGGTCTTATTAAAATCGGAAACTTTGGAAGATATACCTATCCCAATTCAACCCAATAATTTTAATTTGTCAATGAATATGGTTAATGACAACAAAGCTTCACCACAAGAATCCATGAATTCTCCATTCGAATCCACGGATAATAATGTTTCTTTCATGGACTGTAATTGTTCCCTACTAGACGAATTTAATCCAACAAAGTGGTTTAGTGATCATGCAGATACTCTAAAATTCCTTCTGGATAACTCTATGTCCAATGACAATAATCATTCGGAAATCCTTCGAGTTTCATCATACGATACCAATTCCTCATCATTACGAGAACCAGGCGCAGAACCCTCGAATTATTTGCTTCCAACATCTAATCAGAATCCTGTAAGCATTGACGATGATGATGAATTTATAAAATATATCATGAACTTGTAAATAATTTCATTGATGTAACAGATGTGTAATTAAAGAATTTAATATTTGCAATGTGATAATTTAGATTGTTTATTAAAGTTCCCTTTTAAATCTAAATTCAAAAATATATATTGTAGAATGAATTTAGCTATTATCTGGAGGCATATAAATAATATTTAGGAAATAATCGTGACTAATTGTGCATAGGCAACTGAAAAAAATAATAATAAAGTTTAATTCAGTATATCATTTTTTTATTAAAGATAGAGTTAGTAATTGTATATTGTTATTATCAACTCCATAAAAATAAATGTCGTCATTTCTCTCGTAATATGTTGTTACGTTTTTACCTTTTAAAAACTTTTACAATATGAGTTCGTAGATTGCAAATAATATAAAAATAAATTTGTGTTTAGTTTTAATTAAAATTCTTTATTATTCGCACAATTCTATGTGCCCACTGTTCACAACTTGATGTAAAGAACAACGATTGCTTTTCTTTTTTATTCCTCCGTTTATACCCTATGCATAAACAATATTTTATGTTAAAACTTTCTTTTTTTAAATTCAAAGTCTTATATGTTCTTAAAACACACTTTGATTGTAAGTAAATAATTTAGATGATATGGAAAGAGAACAACTTCTTTATAGGCATAAAGCAATATTTAGGAAAAATTAACAGATGACAGATGAGCCTTTAAAATGGTATACATAAACATATAGTTCAAACTTACCTATTAAACTTGGAAAATATGATTATTTCCCATTTTTTCAAGTTTAGCTATTCTTAATTGCAAAATTTAATTAAGAAATATAAAACAAGTGGTGATATTTTGAAAGTGCATTATCTTATGAAGATATTGGCACATGATTTTATCAAATTGGACAAAAATTACCGTTGTTGTTATGTAAATAGTATAACAGTCGTGTTATATTTTTTATATACATATGTAATCTGATGTGGTCAAACGAAGTATCAATCTCTTCACAAGATAATGCACTTTCAGAATCTCATCATTTCATATTTTTGTAATAAAGTTTACTTCTATGAAGCGACAAACTTAAAAAAATGAATGGAATGAAAAAATTCGCTTTTGTCAAGTTTACCTCATCAAACCCTATAGCAAATAAAACAAGTTTGGAGGGTTCAAGAATTATAAAAAAAATTTTTCTGAGTTCTACTCACCAAAACTCACAACTTAGAGTATGTCATTAGCATTAGGAGAGGAAATTTGTGAGCCAAAATTAGATCCCAGCAAATATCACAAAACAAAAACATTCCCTAATTATTAAGTCAAAGATGTATAACTTTATATATGTATGTATTTTGATGAAATGAAAATGAAAATAGGTTATATTACTAACACTTGTCTATGACTGTAAACTCACAACATATTTTAGCTCTCTTATTCACTAATACACAAACAAAAAATTTTTGGTAATCCCTGTCTGAACATCACTAACTCAGTTGCCTAGTTTGCCTTGCCCTTTGTATGGTAGAGTAAACAGTCTTATGAAAGTTCTTGAAGTCAAACGTCCATGTCTTCGCCTTTTCGCATATTATTATTATTACGTTTATTATTGTAGTGTTGTTGGTATATTTTTGTTTACTTGTTTACCATTTGCTTATGCTGGTGTTTGTTGTTATATTAAGCAGTTGTTTTGTTTTTATAGCCTTTGTTTATAATTTTAATGTTAAACGATGTAAAAGGATGATGAGAAATACTTGTTGGAATGAAATCTTATCTATTCCTGTTAACAATGATTTTGATATTGACTTGATGATTTCTAACTTTTATAAGAAAGTGCATTCATTAATTGATATTGGTGTTCCCTTAAAACCAGCGTATACTTTGGTCGGTCCACCATGGAATTCTAAGCAGCTGTCGCGACTGAAAAATCGAAAGAACAAGTGTTACAAGAAATACCAAAGTTCTGGCTCCATTATTGATTATGGAAGATATTCTATTAGCCGGTGTGAATCTAGTATTCTAAATCACTTATATGCATAAAATGAAAAATAATTTTATTAAGAATATTTTTATACGTTTGTAAATTCGAAGAGGAAATCTACTGGTTTTCCATCCTTTATGAAATTTTGAGATAAAGAATCATGTAGTGTTGATGTCATATGTGATATGTTTGCAGATTTCTTCGCCAGTACTTATTCTAATGCTACTTACAATGATACAAATATGTAACCTTTCTCGCTGACATCAGCCCAAGTAATACCTATTCCAACATTTAGTGACTGTGATATTTTGATGAACCTGAAAAGTTTAAAGATATCTTTTCGACCTGGTGCCAATGGGGGTTCCAAGTTGTATTTTAAATGAATGTGCAGAGTCATTAGTCATATTGTTTAAAACCTCGATTAATTATGGATATATTTCTGTGTTTTGGAAGAACTCGTATATTATACCACTTTTTAAATTTGCAAATAAATCTGATGTTACAAATTATAGGGGTATTGCAAAACTGAGTGCTATTCCAAAAATGTTCGAGAAACTGATTGCCGATTTTTTGGTTCATCATACTTCATCGTTATTATCACCTTATCAACATGGTTTCCGAAAGGGCTGTTCAACAACAACTAACGTGCTTCAGTTAACATCCATGATAAATGCGGCCTTTTCTCAACGGAAGCAAATTTCTGTTAACTAAATTGGATACATTGGGTGTCAATCATAGGAGTTTAAGATGGCTAGAGCCGTATTTGACTGGTAGAAAGCAGACTGTATGTGTGAACAATAGCTTATCTAATACCATGTTCACACGGACTGTTGAATCACTTAATTCGGGCACTGAAATACAATAGCCAATTCACCCGTTTCACGACATGTTCGTCATTCAGTTTGAAAGTTATTTATTTCTTCTTCTTGTTTACGTTTTGTTTTTTCTTTATTTTATTTGTTTGTTGGGACTTTTAAATTTTTAATTTGGCAATGGAAAAAAAGGTAAGAAAAATATAAAATTGTAGCAATAATAAGCAAATATTATTTAATTATTATTTTCAATATTAGAAAAAAGAAAAAGTGCCAGCAGGTGGGACCAGGGCAGTGAGCGGGCGTTATTAGAGGTATGAGCTGAAAGGTTGGTAGAGCTGCGCGGCGTCCGTAAGAACAGCTCGAACAGATCGAGTAATGCCACGGTGCACAATGTTGTCTCCTCTACAATCTTTAATGTAGCCAATAATCTTCGGGACATTATAATTTTTTTATAATTTTCTTTTTTTCATCCATTATCTTATATTTTTTAAAATACTTCCACAAAATTCACAAATAATAAGATTTTTTATTTCTTTTAATTTATTTATTTAATGCTAAACTGTTTTTCTTTATTTTGTTTTGTTTTGACAGCTGATTTTGATACATAAATAATCGATAGAAATTAGAGATGACAGTCATTCGTTCGTCATTCATAAGGCCATTCAAACTGAATGCCGTACAGCTTGTGTGATTCGCAGCTAAAATTTTGTATGGCGAAACATGTCATTCAGTTCGTAACTGGGGGTTGAATGACGAATAATTGTGTCGTGTGAACGTGCTATAAGTATATTTATGTGCTATCTGGTGTTGCTCAAGGCAGCCATCTTAGTCGACTTCTTTTTTCACTGTTTATGAACGATCTTCCTAACATGATTAATTTTGCCAATATCTTGATGTATGCTGACGATGTAAAAGTTTTTCTCTCCACACCACTTATGTTGTGTCTTTTATTGATCTTGGGATCCTATTAGACACAAAATTAAACTTTAATGATCATATCACTTTGACTGTAAATAAGGCAAGAAGCACTCTTGGCTTCATAAAACGTTGGGCAAAGGAATTTACTGATCCATTTATTACTAAACAGCTATACGTATCGCTTGTCTGACCAATTTTGTAGTATGGATCCATCGTATGGGATCCTCGCTATAATGTTTACATCAAACACATCGAATGTGTTCAGAAACAATTTCTACTCTTCTGCTTGCGTGGCCTTGGATGAAATTACTTGGATATGCCTTTATATACTAGCAGACTGGCTTTAATAAAACTACCTACCCTTAAAAGTCGTCGAACAATGTTAAATATATCCTTCATGAATGAATAATAACCTGATCAATGGTAATATATGCTGTGTATTTCCGTTAAGATCTGTTAAATTCAATGTTCCTCGTCGTAACTTCCGCTGTTATAATCTTATTTATATTCAATTCTGCAGAACTAATTATGCTGTTGCTGATCCATTAACTAGAATTTGCCGTCAATTTAATTATTTGTCAGACTTTGTTGATTTTTCTTTAAATTCTTGCGTTATAAAACGGAACATTATTGTTTTTCTCAATTCTTAACTTTTCATATTTTTATTGTAACTATTACTTGGATTTTTGAAGAAACTGATTGTAATCCTATTTAATTTTATTCGATTTGTGTTATTAGTCAGTAAGGAATTTGTCGACTGACTTAAATAGATAAAAGCAAAATACGAGTATCTAGATTTTTCATTTTCGTAATAATATTATTTGTGATTAATTCACCAGTAACATAAATAATGTTCAATTTATCAGGTGTATGGAAGGACTCATCATATCGATCTGTTGTCAAGCCTTTACAGTTATCATGGTTAACTGAAAAAATGTTTGAGGCTGATTTAAATTTGTTATATTTTGTGGTGTATCTGCAAGGGTATCTATTTGATGTAGTGAGTAAAATGAATGGATTGCAACTAAACCGACTTACACTTCGCAGAGTTTTATAGGAAACAATATTTAATTGCAAAAATATTCTATGATATTGAAAGTTTACTCTAAAAAAAAAACAAAAATTAAATAACAATAAAATAAAATTAACTAAACCAATAATTAATCAATTTCAATTAAAAGAATATAAATAAATAACATAAAAAATAAAAAAAAAACATATTTCATTACAAAACATAAAAGCACATTCTAACATATCTTAAAAAAAAAAAATTAAATTCACTACAAAAAATATTCAATTACAATAGGTTAGGTTAGGTTAGTAGACGTGTATTTGTCGATTAAGACAAGTACAGTACCCGGAGGTCGAATTAACCCATTGTACAACGTCCTAGTTTCGCACATCACTTATGTTGTGTGTGTTAATTTTATATATGAGTGGTGGGACCTATAGTTTAAATTCGACTTCGAACGACAGATTTTTGAGAAACTTTTTCATGGCAATTTTATTTACTCTCAGAGTTTTTGCCAGAAATCTGCTGAGAGGAAGTCGCCGAAGAAATACTTTTTGTATTTTGTCTTGATGTCTGGCCTGGGGATCGAACCGTGGCTTTACGTCTAATAAGCCAACACACTACCTACTAGACTATGGCGACTTCTAATTTTATATTAATATTCAAAATTCATACGGCAGGAATTCAGATATGGAATGAATTTGCAAGGCAAGTTTTATTTGCCTACAACCAATTTGTTTTTTATAATTTATCTACTTGATCCCGACAATGAATGAGTGAATTTCAAGTGATTGGCGAGAATTTAACTCTTTTGGGAGCATTGGCAAAACGGCGATTCCCTACAATTAATTTTTGGACCTACCTGTGTCGAAAAATTTATATTTTTGTCAAATTCAATGTATTGGCGGAAAATAAAATATAAAGAAAAACATAAATATAAAAATATAGAGTCACTTCGATTTAACTGTCAAGAGCAGCAGAATATTTTATCGAAAATTTTTTTTTATTATTTTCCAATAAAAAAAAATATAAAAAGATAAATTATAAATATTAATTGAATTGGAGTGCAGTTTCTCTTGCAGTCTCTTTGTGTTAAAAAACAAAACAAAAAACCTACGAACAAAGGAAAAATAAAAAAACTTGACAAAAAGAACTTAAAACAATCTCAAATACTTCAAATTACCACGTGTTAAATAAAACAAAAAAAAAATAGTGAAAAACATCAGCTACTAACTCATCCTATGGGAGGTCTCCTCTTTGATAGAGACAAAATGGTCTAAAATCCGGACTCTTTACATCCAATTTTTCTTGTCATGAGCAGAGCAGGGGTTCATGCAAATAAGGGTCTAACAGACGTCTCACCATTTTTTATACAACGTGCTATAGAAGCAGCAGGAGGAAAAGTCAAGTCCTGTAAAAAGCTTAGATCTGGGCAACTACTTATACAGTGTCTTAACGGAAAGCAAGCAAATAAAATAATAAAAATGTTGTCTTTATCACTTGATATGTTTGTTAAAGTGGATGAACACAATTCTCTCAATAAATCAAAAGTTATATTTTATTCTAATGACCTACGTGGACTGTCCGATAATGAACTCTTGGAAGAAATTCGTGAGCAAAATCCAAATGTCATAGAAATTAAAAGAGTAAAGAAGAGAGACCCGGAAACCAAAGCACTTACAACAACTGACCTTGGTTTATATATAACAACATTCAACATAAGTGATCTTCCAGAAAAAATTCTGCTAGGCTGCATGTATGCGATGGTTAAGCCATATATCTCTAATCCACTACGGTGTTTCAAATGCTTTCAATTTGGACATGTGTCTGATGGCTGTTCATCTCAAGACAAAATATGTCCCCATTGTAGCAACATCGAGCATACACCAATGGACAAAAATGGATAGCGTGAAAGATGTAATAATCCAGCAATCAACAACATAACAGTTTTTCAAGAGAATCTCCTTTATTTAAAAAAGAATTTGATATTCAAAGAACAAAAATAACACAAAAAATATCATTAAATGAAGCACGAAGAGAATATGATAGACGAAATACACTACCAACAACTTACACGAATGTACTAAAATCATGTAAATGTCAAGAAAGTGCAAACAAAATACTTACAACGAAAACAACAACTGATTTAACTCTAAAAACAACACCACCATTTCCGACACGTAAAATAACAAAAGCCGATTGACGAAAATAGAATTATTACCAAAAAATATATCGAAGAGAAAAAAACGTGAATTAACAAACGGTGAGAAAAAAGAAAAGAAAACTTAACCACTAAGGGCCATTTTTTGAATGCGAGTTTAAACTCGAGATTAAGTTAATCGCCAGTTAAAGTTAATCTTCAGTTAACTGAGTTATCATTTTTTGAATGGGAATTTAACTGGAGATTAACTTGTAGAGCTGCCGTACTTATAAGCCAAAATGGCAACATTTTTTTCGTTTACTTTGTTCTGTTTCCTACTTTTTGCAAAGTGTTTCACAACAATTTGCTTTTGTATATAACAAAAACAAACAAACAAAAGCTGAATACTGTTGACCTTTATGTAAAAGAATTATTTTCTTAAAATAATAAATAAATTAAGACTGTCTGTTGTCAATTTGTGTTTTATATAATTCATAGTTACTTAAATATTTGTCTTATTCGGCTTCCCCTCACTTAAAAGCTTTTTTTAAATAAAATTTGTCAACTACTTTTCATAGTTAATCTCGAGTTTAAACCACCAACGTTGGTGATTAACTGATTAACTGCTTAACCGTAAGGTTAAACTCAAGATTAAGTAAATTCAAAAACTGAAAACGGAGTTTAACTGGAGATTAACTTAATCTCGAGTTTAAACTTGCATTAAAAAATGGCTATAAATCTCAGACAAATTTTGATAACCCAACAAACGAAATTAGTATGGATGACTCTAGTGCCTTTAATACAAATGAATAATTAATATCAAATAATACAATGGAATTGTAATGGTTTTGTAAATCATTTTGATGAAATTAAACTTATGTTATCTAAAATTAATTGCTTTGCCATCTGCATTCAAGAAACAAGATTTAAATCAAGTCATTATAAGGATCTTAGAAATTTTACCTGTTTCTTTAAAAACTCCCCTCCTTCTTCAATTGCTCACGGTGGTGTTTGTGTTTATCTTAATAATTTGTTTAAGGGAGAAGAAATATCTTTGAATTCTCAATACCAAGTAGTGGCTATTAAGGTAAACTTCCCAATTAAATTTATAATTTGTTCTATTTATCTACCAGGATCGGAAAGTTTTTCCGAAGGTGAACTGAATAATTTGATATCTCAATTTGAATTACCTTACCTGTTATTAGGAGATTTTAATTCACACAATTTTATTTGGGGTTCTTGTAGAACTGATACAAGGGGGACATATATTAGAAAAATTACTAAATAATAATAATATCAATATTTTAAATAACATAAATCTCCCTACCCACTTTGGCTTTGCATATAAGACATTCAGCAATATAGATCTTAGTGTAGTATCTCCATATATTCAGCATTTATTTGGTTGCAACATTAGTGATGATTTTTACAGCAGCTACCACTACCCAATTATGATTAGAATAAACGGTTTTTCGCAGAGTTACGAACGAAGACCTTGCTGGAATATAAAGCGGGCAAATTGGGATAAATATGGCTGTAGTTTTTCTAGGCCTTTAACTCGGTTGGAGGATATAGATGATGTTGAAGACCATATTACCGGCACAATTTTGAATGCTGCTCATAAGGCCATCCCTTTTAGAAGTGTAACTTGCGCCAGAAGGGAGGTCCCTTGGTGGAACGACAATATACAAAGATTGGTAAACGAAAGGAGAAGACTGTTGAAACGTTTCAAGAGAAATATGACTTCCGAAAATTTGGCGAAATTCTTAAAAGCAAAATCTCAAACTCATAAGGCTATTAGGGATAGCAAAGGGAAGGCATGGGACGATTTTTGTAATACAATAAGTTTACGCACTTCATCGTCAGAGGTATATAGGAAAATAAAATCGATAAATGGACAATCTAACCACCACCAAATTACAGCATTAGAGGACAATTATACCCTTTTAACATATAATATGTGATATTGCTAACTGTTTGGCACTTAGTTTTGCACAAAACTCATCTTCCTCAAACTATTCAGAAAAATTTAGACTATATGCCTTTAATGGAACTTAAGTTTGCTCTTAACTCCTGTCATGGCTCATCTCCTGGCCTTGATAATATTAGATATGAAATGTTAAAAAATTTAGATGAGAAAGCTAGGACATACCTTTTGGATTTTTATAATATAATATGATGGGAACAAAAGTTTCCGAAAAACTGGAAAAGAGCTATGGTTATTCCAATTTTAAAACCTGGAAAGGATGGTACAAATAAGGATAATTACAGTCCAATTTCTCTCACCAACTGCATTTGCAAACTTTTAGAAAGAATGGTTAATAAACGATTGGTATATTATATTGAAAAAAATAATATATTAAGTCGGAACCAGCCTGCGTTCAGAAAAAATAGGGGGACAATTGATAATTTGGCAATCTTGCACTCTGATGTTATGGAATGCTTTTCATCCAGAAAAGATTTAATTGCAATCTTTTTTTATATGCGAAAAGCTTATGATTGTGTTTGGAAGCAATTAATCTCAAGGAAACTAAACTTGGCTGGAATTCACGGAAATATGGCAGCATTTATAACAAACTTCCTGGATAAAAGAAAGTTTTGTTGCATGGTCGGAAACTCTATGTCAAATGATTATGATCTGGAAAACGGGGTCCCTAAGGGATCGGTATTAAGTGTGACTCTATTTCTATTAGTAATAGACGATATTCTAAATAACTGTCATAGAGATGTAAGGGCATTATTATATGCCGACGATCTTATTATATACTGTTCTGGGAAGAAAGTTTCGGCAATTACTAATAAAATTCAAAAAACGATAAAGAAACTGGAAAATTGGAGTGATACCAGCGGATTTCGATTCCATGCTGGAAAAACTGTTGCAATGAAAGTCTCTGGACGAATTAATACCTCTGACAATCCTATCATACATCTGTACGGCGAAAATATACAATTTGTAGACCAACATAGATTTTTTGGAATCATATTTGACAAGAAGTTAACCTTTAAACCACTCATATACAACATTAAGGCAAGGGCAAACTTGAAATTGTATATTATAAAAATGTTAAGGTGTTCTAAATTCGGATCTGATCCAAAAACTCTCCTTAAAATTCTGACCACAATAGTACTTCCAACAATAGATTATGCATCAATTATTTATTCCTCCGCTAACAAGTCAAATTTGAAAATATTAGGTCCTATCCAAAATACAGGGATAAGACTTCCTATTGGAGCATTTAGAACCAGTCCTTCCATCAGCATTCAAACAATATCTTCTTGTCCACCCTTATTCTTAAGAAGATTAAAATATTTTCTTAATTATACGCTTAAAATCTTTTCATTACAGAATCATCCGTTATATGCAAAGATTACAGATTCGACAAAAATTAACCACCTGCAGTCGAAGAACCCAAAATATTACCCCTTCTATGTAAGAGCTTTTCAGGAATTTGAGAAAATTATTTCCAAATATACAATAAACACGGGTAATATGGACAATATTACACTACCTGACATTCCACCCTGGTAGTTCTCTCACATCGAAGTTGACTTTTCCCTTGCTTACTGTTGCAAACGTAATATGACTCCAATAGAAATAAAACAAAAATATTTAGAACTAATAAATAGAAAATGGAATAGTGATGCGCAAGTTACAGCCTCTCCTAGTCAAATGTCAACCTCACCTGCACGTGGTGTACACTGCCGATAACCGACGAGGCTCTGACGACCGACCATGGACGGAATAACCCTCCCCAAGGGGCATCGGAAATGTTCTCCTTAATTTGCTCGCCTGGAAGCGTGCTGGCAACCCCAGATCCAGGATCGGATGCAAAAGTCTAATCAGCTACTCATCTTAAATGCAACGATTACTGAAACCGAAACGAATGAATCCCGATTGATCAACCTGATGACGACCTTTAGCTTCAAACAACGGACACGATTTGGATCATGGAATGTACGATCGCTCTTGGATGCTGTCAAACTCGCTCAACTCTGCAGGGAGATGAACAACTACAAACTGCTCTTTATGGGGCTGAACGAAACCAGATGGCCTGAATCCGCAGAATTCACAACAACCGACGGATTTACCCTTATCTACTCTGGAAAACCACGAAACCAATCTCGATCAAGCGGTGTCGGCTTCCTGCTCTCGAAAGACGCCCGGAATGCCCTAATTGACTGGAAACCTCATTCAGACAGAATAATAACAGCTAGATTCCGAACAAAAGCTAGGAATATAACATGTGTGCAATGTTACGCCCCTACAGAAACATCAGATACCACCCTGAAAGAAGACTTCTACAGCAACCTCTCAAGGGTAACATCGTCGATACATCTAGGAGACATAGTTGTAGTAATGCGCAACTAGGTCCGGATAATACAAACATGGAGAGCATCATGGACCAACACGCACTGGGGAGAATGTCTGAAAATGGTCAACTTTTTTCAGAAATGTGTTTATCCAACAATCTAGTTATAGGAGGAACGTTATTCCCTTATAGAAAAGTTCACAAAGTTACGTGGGTTTCGCCTGACCAGACTACTCAAAATCAGATCGACCACATCGCCAACAGTAAAACTTGGCGCAACTGTCACCTAGACGTCCGGAATATGAGGGGAGAGGACTGCTCCAGTGACCATCATTTAATTATTGGCACAATAAGATTGAAAGTCGCTGCAATAAAGAAAAAAACGTGGTGCAAAAGAGATTCGACATCCGAAAACTGCACAATCCCACACACCATGCAGCCTACGTAAATAACTTTCGGTAATTTCTGGATGAAGTACAAAACCGCGCTGGCTGGCCAACCATAAAAACTGTTTTACAAATGCCGTAAAAGAAAACATTGGGTACAGAATCTCGGAACGAAAAGAGTGGATTTCAGATGCAATCTGGAACTTAATAACAAACAGAAGAACATGTAAAGCGAATCTCAATAATGCCAAGACTGGGAACGAAAAGAGAAGATTGCAAGAGGTATACACACAAACCGATAAAGAGGTCAAGAAAAGCGCTCGACGAGACAAACGCAGCTGGGTGGATGATCTCACCAAAGAAGCCCAAGCAGCTTCCGAGTCCCATAGGAGCCGCGATCTGTACAGAACAACAAAGCAATTAGGATGCAAGAGCTTCAACTCAAGCAAACAAAAACAGTCAAGGAGAGATAATCACATCGAAAACTGGTCAAATTGATATATGGGTGGAACATTATAAGAAAATGCTAAACACTACTCAGCTGACTATTCAGCCAACATGTCTTTGCCCCCAACACACGGAAAGACATGACATATCGATAAATAAATCCAATACAAGTGAAATTGAGACTGCAATTAAAGCACTTAAAAACAACAAAGCACCAGAAATCGACAACATATCGCCAGAACTATGAAAGGCGGATCCTGCTATAAGTGCTCAACTCATACTCTAAAATAGGTCTAACAAGTGAAGTGTATAGCAGTCTTGTTATATAAGGATCACTGAATTCCCTAGCCCATCTTTTTACAAAACCAAGAACAGCCCGAGCCTTGCCAATCATCATAATAATCTGATCAATAAAAGACAATTTCATATCCAATAATACTCCCAAATCAAAAAATGTAGTCACAGTTTCCAAAGGGCAAGAATTAATAACATAAGTGGACGAAATTACGCCCCCGCGAGAGGACATCATGCATTTACATTTTTTCAAGTTAAGATCCATTAAATTAATTTTGCACCAAGTTACAAACAAATCAATATTTCGCTGAAGAACAGCCTGACCATGATCATAATCAAAAGTATAAAATAATTTAACGTCGTCAGCGTACATCAGAATTTTACAATTACAGAAATAGCACAAGGAAGATCACTAAGAAACAATAAAAACAGTAAAGGACCCAAATGGATACCCTGCGGAACACCAGAAGTCTTAGACAATACATTCCTAAACAATACCCTTTGAGTCCTGAGGGAGAGGTAGGAGTCTAGCCAACGATGAATAATATCAGGAATACCGATTAATGAAAGTTTAAGAAACAAAATTCTATGATCAGCCCTATCAAAAGCTTTACTGAAATCAGTATAAATTACATCAGTCCGAGCTCTGACAAGAAAACCCCTGAAAACATGTGTAGTAAATTCAAGAAGATTAGTGACAATCAACCTACCTTTTAAAAAACCATGCTGGAAACGGGATATTAAAGATCTCGTATTAAAAAAGAGATAATCCGTCGCTAGTTTCTCCATCAACTTGGGAATAGCAGTGAGTTTGGCAATACCCCTGTAATTGGAAATATTGGATTTATTACCCGACTTATGCAAGGGAATTATAAACGAACTCTACCAAATAGATGGAAAATGACCAGCCCTCAGAAGCCCATTGAATATAAAGGTCAGAGGACCACTAAAGACAACAGCGCACTTTCTTAAACTACAGGCCGATACCCCGTCAGGGCCCGGCAAGTATGTAAGTTTTAGTCCAGACAAAGACTCCAGAACAGACTCCTCATCAAATGAATATATATTAGAAATAGAGACACTTCCCACTGAATAAGGATACGAAAAGCCGCTACTCAGATCAGGGCCCGAGTCCAAATGCCTATAATTAGACTGAAAAAAGTCAGCAAACATATTCGAAATATCAAGGTAACTAGAGGATGATACGCCCCCATAAAACATCTCAGTGGGAAACAAAAATGATTTACGTTTAGCTCGAACGAAGTCGTAAAACGACTTAGGATCGCTAGCGAAGTTCGACCTGACTCTAATCATATATTCCTCATAACAGTAATGATTCCTTCTACGATAATCCGTACGCGCCCTAGAGTTAAGAGCATAATCAATATCAGTACCTGATCTAACAAACTTTTTAAATAACCTCGATTTTCTGTTCCTCAACCTTGACAATCTAGCCGGAGGACCAGAACGCTCCAAACGACTATTCACAAATGGAACACACTCCCTAAAACATTTAAATAATACCTCATAAAAGCCATCTACGATCCTGTCAAGTGAAAGAGAGCCATATGGTGGTGAAATAAGTACAGACGACCAATCTACAGAGGCTAGTAGTGTATTCAAACGACTAAAATCCGTACGATGGAAATTAAATCGCCCTTCATCATTAAATGAGCGATTAATTATAGGAGGCAAACAAAGATCAACTTCAATAGATAGTAACAACGTAGTATGATAACTATCCTCAGGAATGGATATAGGATCAATGCGAAATAAAGAAGAAATACTTGGATCCTCTAAAAATACAAGTTCCAAAATTCTACCCATTGAATTCAATACACCATTAACCTGGAAAAGACCTAGATCACACATAGCGGACAGAATTTCATCATAGAATGAAACTGAAGAACATGGCACCAATGAGCTAGTCTCAGGTGAAAAATTCCAAGATGTATGCGGAAGATTAAAATCACCAAGGACTACTATAATCCCCTCTTGCCCCATTGAATCAATTACTCTAGAAATTAAATCGAAGTGAGCCCTATAGATATGAATGTCAGAATGTCAGGGAGGAATATACGAGCAAGTAATGTATATAGACTTTCCACGATCATAGACCTTAACGCAAATAAACTCAATATCCTCAGAAGAACACAAGTCAATCAATTCAGATGTGTATTTAGAGCAAATGGAAATAAGAACACCACCACCATTTTTAGACCTCCTATCCCGTCTATAAATATTAAAATTACTGGACATAATCTCAGAATCAAAAATATTACAATTCAGCCAAGTTTCAGTAAAAGCAATTCAAATCTTTCATCGGCAACATATAATTTAAACGAAGAAATACTTCTATCCAAAGATGGCCTCATCTTATAGCAACCAAACTCAAAAGGTTCCCTAATCTTCGATTTAACGAAACATTTTATATTGTCGACTGAAATATCACATGAAAGACGAGACACAAAAATAGTTCTTTTAGGTTTAGCTACAACCAATTCCCTTGGAGCAGAAGTATCTAAACTAGCGGACACTACAGATGAATACGAAAGAGAAGACGGTTTCGAAGATGCTTGAGAAGTGACATCACCTAGAGGTAAAGGTAAAGGAGATATAGTAGACTTTGGACTCAGTTCAACTAAATTTGCAGACTTCAGTGTAGAACGGCTAGCTGGGTTATCAGCAATAAATGGACAAATGTCCACAATAGGAGTAACAGTGGACAATGTATTGATTGTCGCAGTTTCCCCTGGCAAAGAAACTTGCACCACATGCCCAGAATAAAGAGGGCCCAGAACTTTTTCCGATTCGAGCAATTCATTTAAAAGGCCATACTTTGAAAATAATTCCTAACACCGACGAAATCTAGCAAAAAGAGATGCAAATTCAGTGTGCATCTCAGTAAACTCACGACGAGTCCCCATAAAAAATTTATAAAATTGGTTATCCACCAACTTGCATTTAGGACAACACCAACGTAGACCCAAGGAACTATCCATCAATTGGTCCATGGTGCGAGGAAGCAAACCAGCACACTTAATGTGAAACAAATTATCACATAACCAGCAAGAAATCTGGCGTTCACCCTTTTTCTTTACAATGCACTTTGATGCCATACAATTATTCATTTTAATAAATTAAATAAATAAATAAACAAACAGTATAAATTATTTATATATAAAAGAAATAAAAGAATAAAGATATATCTAAAATGTAAAAACAAAAAACAAAAATAATTACAAATAAGTAAGAATTACAAGCAAAAAATAATACACAAAGCAGCATCCAAATAAAAAGAAAAAAAAAAAACAAAAAAAGGAACACTGATAGAAAGAAAAATAAAAGAATAAATAAATAAATCGTAACCAGCTTACAAAAACAAAAAATAATTAAAACAAGAAGCAATTTTTTGTTTTTGTTTTGGTAGAATGACACAACTAGTATCACAATTTAACAAATTAAACTTACAATTTTAAGATAAAATTTCGACGCAAAATAAAAGAAAATAATAAAAACAACTTTTAAAACACTTATGTTAAAAATTTCAAACTTATTTTAAACACTTACACACATACATAATTGGTCATTACAATCATTCAGTCAGGATTACGACCTAGCTTCTCACACCATTTACGTTGTGTGCGTTAATTTCATACATGAGTGGCGGGACCGCCACTTCAAAGTCGATTCCGAACGACAAATTTTTGAGAAACTTTTCATAGCAAATTTATTTACTCTGTGTAACCTGGATAGTTCGGAAAATAAGTTCCATTCTACGGGTGAAGGGTGAAATGAAGTTTTAAATATACTACATGGCATTGATTTTGATTATAATTTACTTTATAAATATTTAGAATACTGAAAATTTATACTTAATAATTCGATTTGACTGTATATCATATAACATTGAATTTAAAGGTTGTATCAGCCTTATATTTCGCCAATCTGGCTCACAAACAGACGCCATATCAAGTTTAGATAATTAAATGTATATATTTTTTTTTTTTATTTTTATCTGGTGGGAATCGCAACCACTACCATCACGCTAATAGTCTAGCACACTACCCACTAGACTACCAGGGCATCCTTAATTAATTAATCTAATAAATAAATAAACAATATATTTCGATAAACGCATACCGACTAATATTGTGTTTTCCTATTTACACCGACTAATATTCCTATCTTCCTATAACACTACTTATGAAATATTGATAGACACATCTCGACTGCTAAATACATAACTTGTGAATAAAATTGAATATAAGTACGTACATATATCGTACATCGGTTAACTGTAGTGTAAAATGTATAAAATCAGATAAATTTGAATTTCATAATTTCTCACTAATATGTCCCTTTCACTACTCCAGGGAGCATAGGGCCGCAACAAGTTGATTCAAATGAGCTTGATCATCAGCACGATGTTTGACCTTATATTTACTATATATGAAGTCTCCGTAGCCTAGTAGGTAGTGTGTTGGGTTATTAGACATGAGGCCATACCCTAGGTCAGGCATATCCAACAAAACGGAATATGAGAAAATATTTCATAGGCTACTACTTCTCAGCAGATTTCTGTGAGTAAATAAAATTGTCATTAAAAGTTATTCAAATATCTGTCTTCCGTACAGTTGTCATAGATATTTCACGATAATGATCACACGGTTAGGGTTGTTAAAGCCTGGTTGGGAAACATCAAATCCTTGTTATGTTGTGGCCACTGTAATTTTCCAATCTCAATCATATTGAGAACATGTGCATGATAGCACAACGTAATATCGGAAAGAAAGTCTTCCGAAGTGGATAACAACTTTTCGTCGAATGAGAAAAGCAGTCAAATGCAATACCAAAAGATTACATTGAAAAGCTTATTTTCTCAATGTATAAAATATGTTAGGAAATAATAAAAAACAAGGGATATGCCACAAATTATTAAAGAATTAATATTATTATGTTTGTTTTGTTTTTGCTTTTTTTAAAAGTTGCAAAAGTTTTAGAAATTTGAATTTTGACTTATTTTGTTTAAAGTATTCTTTTTGTTATTGTTTTAAGTTAGTGAAGAATAATTTTAGTTTTCTTTACATATAAAAAAGAATTAAATTCAATATAAATTACTTAATGTGTTTAAAAAATCAACGTTTAGTTAAAATGTGGTTTCAGTGGCAAATATATTTTCTGTATTTGGAACTACTTTGCCATGAAATGAAATGATTCCAGTCATATGTCAAATCGCAATATTCGTTAATTTAACTTCAATTTTAAAATAATTTTCGTACAGGAAACCGCTCTCCTATTTGCAAACAAAAGTAGTTGCTTTTTAAAAAGCCTCTACTCAAAAACACAAAATATCAAAAAATATCACTTGATTCCTAAAAACCCTTCAACTACCAGAACCAATAGCACAAGTGTGCAATCTAACTGCAAAAGCGGTTCTGGCGATTGCTGTCAATACTTACGAATACTTATAACGCTTAAGTATGTACATCTGCTCTCTCTAAATGACATTGATCGAGGAAGCTAATTCTGATATATTGCTGCTTAATGATTACAAGAATGCTGCGATAATCGATAATTGCGAATTGATGCTCTGCTAATAAAATTTTCATATATGAACTATAAATAGTTGTCAAATTTGCATCTTCTACGAAAGGGACTGAAAATATGGGAGAAAAAGTGTTAATGTTTGTTAGCAATGAAGAATATCGCAACGTCCAAGGCCTAACCTATTAGCTACCCTAACAGATTCAAAACGAAACTGTTAATACACAGAGGGAAAACTGCCTAATAAAATCAAGAAGATTTTCTCTACGAAACGTTTTTGGAGTGAGGAGTATTACAGCAGAAAGAAACGAAGAGTTTTTCGTAGAGATTTCTTATTATTTTTATCTGATAAATCTTTTTAATTTTTTCAAGACGTAAAACACATACATTTAAGAAGAAAACTTGTTATTTACCATACTTTTTACTCAAATTCCGTCATTTTTGCCACAAAAAATGCAATCCATAGAGAAAAACTTATTGATTCTATTGTGTTTTCTTCTAAATTGTATAAAACAAGAATTTCTTATTAATTTCATTGGGCTACCTAATCAATTTTTTCAAAAAGGTTTTTCTTATAGATTTCATTAGGTTACTTAATAATTTTTTTTTAAGAACTATTCCTTATTGATTTCATTAGGTTTCTATTTGATCATGTGTAAATTATCTTATTAATGTTTTAATAAGAATATCTTCTTGATTATATTAGCTGGCTTGTTAAAAAAGTGAACAAGTGGCAAGTAAAGAAGTGGAAAAAAGTAATAAAAATATTCCTTCTTAGAAAAAACAAAGTAAACTTAAATAAAAAAATTGAATTGTTTTATAAAAAACAAATAAAATTTTGAGTAATGACCCAATTTTTAAACCCTGGGAGCTCCGTGATGAAACGTGCAACATTCTTTGGAATTACATCAACAAACATATTAAAAAATGGGAATCGAAGACGTTGAAAATTTATTCAAGAAGGTGGACCAAAAATATACTGGGGAGTTGATTAAATTTAAAGCAGGACTAAGGGAATGCAGAAGAAATATTGTTCGTGCAAAATCATTATTAATAAATCAAATATTAAATTAGTTTCTAAGTAAATATATCAATAGAAAATCTATAATAATATCAAGCAAAATCAAGAAGTATTATTTATAAAAATAAAGGGATAGTCTTATAAAATCAAGAAGAAAACCTTTTTGAAAAAACAAAAAGAAAGCTTAAAAAAATTAAGGAGAAAATCTTTTTAAAAAAATCAAGAAGACTATCTAGTAAAATCCCTAAATTTTCTTCTTGATTTTTTCAAAAAGGTTTTCCTTATACAAATAATAAGAATCTCTTCTTGAAAAAAAAACCGTAGAGAAATCTGACAAACTTTGTTCTAATTTACTATGTATTTATTAGGTTCAGATTTCTCTGTGTAGGTGTGAGAAAGTCTTACTTATATTCGTTCACTCAAATAGAACGGCTGGGTCAATTCCTAATTTATAGTCTGGTAAATATATTGTTGAGTGTTAAAAAATTAAGTGAATAACATTTGCATTCATTAATTGTAAGCTGAGGACATTTTATGACTGACAACCTAATCTTTTTTTTTTTTTTTTTTGTAAAAAACAAGTACAAGGTAATTTAAAATACTACATAACAGATCGAAAGACAACAAAATTCGCCACCATGTCTTGATTGATAATTCACAGAAATTTCAATATATCAATAATTTCACAGAAAGTCATAAAAATTACAAACATTTTTAAGAACTTGTTTTGATTTTGAAGTATTTAAAGAAATCTTTTTATGGCCGAACCTATTTAGGTATACCAAAATTGCTCCAAAAGACAAACAAATGCTCAAAATTTTAAAAACTGATTTATTGTGCACTATAATTGCGAAAAAAATATGATCATAAAAGGGGTCGTATATAAATTTTACCTCTTTGCTATTTTTAAGTCATCAGGCGATTTTTTATATACTTTTGTCAGCCATAGAAAGTTCCAATATTTTTACCAAGCGATTGCTGCCAATAATATGGGAATATATGCAACAGTCCTATTTCGAAGAATACTGCAGGTAATTTTCGCCAACATTTATTGAAAAGATTTTTTTTTATATCTATGCACCTACGTTATGCTTCATTATTTTTCTTGGAACATACTATTTATTAACTCGATCTGTTAATAGTAATTTTTATAAGTAATAAAAAAGTAATATTTGTTATAAAAAATAGTAATAATAAACCCTTAACCAAATTTGTAATTTTTACCTAAAAAAAATGCAGCTTGAGTTTTACCCTTATCGGTAAGGAAGCATTTCAAGTTTACTTCCTGGAAGCTATTTTTCATACGAAGAGAAAAACAAAACAATACTACATACATTTGCATTCGAATAACAAAAAAAAAATCAAACGATAAAAGATAACAGAGTATAGATAGCAAGCAGAAAAAACTCACAGAAGGTACGTGGAAAATTAGCAAAAGTAATAGTATTAAAAATAATAAAACGGTTTTGGAGCCTTATTATATCCCATAAGGAATTTATGTCTAGGATTATATGAAATCGAACTGTCGATTGTCGATTAGACTGCGACAAGCATCCATGTCGGCAGATGCTATAATATTTTTTTAAGGTTTACACTCAAAATATATTTTATGTTAAAACTTCCATTTTTTTAAATTCAAAGTCTTATATGCTCTTAAAACAAATTTTGATTGTTTTAATAGTTAAGTAAATAATTTAGATGATATGGAAAGAGAACAACTTTTTTATAGGCATAAAGCAATAACTTGGAAAAATTAAAAGGTTGGTCCCAGCAGATATCTAAAAAGCATTCCGTAATTATTAAGTCAAAGATGTATAACTTTATATATGTTGATGAAATGAAAATCAAAATAGGTTATATTACTAACACTTGTCTATGACTCACAACTTATTTTCGCTATCTTACTCACTAATACAAAACAACCTGAAAGTTTAAAGATATCTCTTCGTCCTGGTCCCGAAGTCATTCATCACACCATTAGTCATATTGTTTAATACCTCGATTAATTATGGATATTTTCCTGTGTTTTGGAAGAACTCGTATTGTTCACACGAGTGAACAAATTTACTCAATCCTAATCCTGCCTTCTAATATCCCCTACACACATACTGTCAATAACATCTCCAACAAACATCATATTCACAATAGACACATATACATACACACATTCATCAACACTGTTTTATCAACATCTTCAACATAATTATTTGGATCTTTGTAGATCAGTTGATTATCGATCGTCAAACAACACTAAACAAAAACCCAACAAACCCTACGCGAATGCACTATACAAAATAATATTATTTTAAATATAATATAAAAATAAAAATGAATGTTTGTTTGTATGTAATTAATAGAATCGTAAACTGTACATTTGATCATATTATGATCTTTAGCAAAGTTGTTGCGCATGAGCCGGAGAAGGTTCCTAAGTTGGTATGACCAATTTTCGATAGGTGGCGCCACTGAAAATGACTAAAATTGACTTAAATCGTAAACTGTGTATTTATTCATGTTATTATCTTTAGCAAAGTTGTTGCGCATGAGCCGGCGAAGGTTTCTAATTTGGTATGGCCAATATCCGACAGGTGGCGCCACTGAAAATTAATTAATTAATTAATTAATTTGCGCATAAGTCGACGGAGGTTTCTGAGTTAGTGCAATTAATTTCCGATACTACTCAGGCCCGTTCGTCTGTATCTTCTGGACAACGGGAAACAAAATCCATAAAATGATTAAAAATGAATTGGATATTAGTGTAATGTCTTTCCTTCAAATTTATTTTTGTTGGTGGCGCAGCAACACGCGCAGTGTACAGCTAGTATAATATAAAAATTGTAAACATTAACCAATACAAAACAAATAGTGAACAAATTTATTGAATATATATACACCCAAACCAAATTTTGTACACGGTAAATACGTTCCAGTGGATACCGTGTAAAAAAAACGCATAAAAAAAGACATATATTATGTATGTATGTATGTAAGTGTACAAACAAACTGAAAAGATATACATAGGATTGATGCAGTAGCCTACATACATATGGCTATAAAATTGAATAACTATAAAAACGCATTCAATAGTATACACAGAGATTTTATTTTATTTCATTTTATGATTATAAAAAAATAAAAAAAAAACTTAAAAATTCTCTTCCATTTATAAAAATAAAATTAGTTATCAAACTCTTAAGACGGAATTATTTTCAATAAAAAATTTTTTTATATTATTCGGAGTCAGTTTCTGATAGCAAGCGCATTCTCTTTTGCTGGGGTGGCTCAATATCAGTCTCGTCAGTAGAATAACTTATTCCTTCTACATCTTCAGAAGCTGCTTCTGGCGCTGGTTTATTTCTTTTAACAGCAAATTCTGTTATAGTGCATTGTGATCCAACTTTGGAAAGTTCTTTATAGAGATCTCTGTATCTAGCCATACATGTTTGTAGGTCTGATTGCAATTTTTCACAGCTCTTTCAATTATGTTATCACATGTCAAAAAGTGTTCTGCCAACTTATTTGCCATTTGAAGGCCGTCAAGTATCAACTTGGCAGTTATTAAAAAAAAACCGTGTCACTTCAAATTCGCGTAAAAAACCGTGTAAAAACAGGTTTGGGTGTATATACATATATCTAAATATTCTGAACTAATAATAAAATAGTATTGTGAATTAATGTACAATACAAATTGTTAACTTATCTCCAAAGCCAAGAATTGTGAACTAATACAAACTGTGAAATTAAATATTACGAATTAAAATAAATTTTATTATAAATATAAATAAATAGCCATATAATTTATAACGTTTGAAGAAAATACAAACAAAAATAAAAAACTATATAACATTTATTATTTATATATATAGTATACACAATAAAAAAATATAAATACACAATAAAAATATAAAAGGTTTGTGCATAATATACCCTACCCCCCTCTTACCCTCATACTAACCCTAACCATATAACCCGTTTGTTCACGTATATTATACCACTTTTTAAATCTGGCAATAAATCTGATGTTAAAAATCATAGGGGCATTGCAAAACTGACTGCTGTTCGAAAAATGTTCGAGAAACTGATTGCCGATTTTTTGGTTCATCATACTTCATCGTTATTATCACCTTATCAACATGGTTTCCGAAAGGGCTATTCAACAACAACTAACGTGCTTCAGTTAACATCCATGATAAATGCGGCCTTTTCTCAACGGAAGCAAATTTGTTAATTCTGTTAACTAAATTGGATGTATTGCGTGTAAATCATAGGAGTTTAAGATGGCTAGAACCGTATTTGACTGGTAGAAAGCAGACTGTATGTGTGAACAATAGCTTATCTAAGTATATTTATGTGCTATCTGATGTTCCTCAAGGCAGCCATCTTAGTCCACTTCTTTTTTCGCTGTTTATTAACGATCTTCCCAAAATGATTAATTTTGCCAATATCTTGATGTATGCTGACGATGTCTAAGTTTTTCTTTCCTTTAATAATTTCATCGAGCATATTTATCTTAAAATAATTTATTTTTGTGGTGCGAATACAACATGATGGAGCTAAATATTAAAAAAATGCAAATATATGCGATTCTCAAGAAATAATTTTATTGCGGGTAATTACTTGCTTGGAGGTCATCAACTGGATATACATAGTATACTCTTTTATTGATCTTGGGATCCTATTAGACACAAAATTAAACTTTAATGATCATATCACTTTGACTGTAAATAAGGCAAGAAGCACTCTTGGCTTCATAAAACATTGGGCAAAGGAATTTACTGATCCATTTATTACTAAACAGCTATACGTATCGCTTGTCTGACCAATTTTGTAGTATGGATCCATCGTATGGGATCCTCGCTATAATGTTTACATCAAACACATCGAATGTGTTCAGAAACAATTTCTACTCTTCTGCTTGCGTGGCCTTGGATGAAATTACTTGGATATGCCTTTATAATATAAAGTTTATATACTAGCAGACTGGCTTTAATAAAACTACCTACCCTTAAGAGTCGTCGAACAATGTTAAATATATCCTTCATGATTAACCTGATCAATGATAATATTTGCTGTGAATTTCTGTTAAGATCTGTTAAATTCAATGTTCCTCGTCGTAACTATATTCAATTCTGCAGAACTAATTATGCTGTTGCTGATCCATTAACTAGAATTTGCCGTCAATTTAGTGATTTGTCAGACTTTGTTGATTTTTCTTTAAATTCTTGCGTTATAAAACGGATCATTATTGTTTTTCTCAATTCATAACTTTTCATATTTTTATTGTAACTATTACTTGTGTTTTTGAAGAAACTGGTTGTAATCCTATTTAATTTTATTCGATTTGTGTTATTAGTCAGTAAGGAATTTGTCCATTGACTTTTATAAATAAATAAATAAATAAAAGCAAAACACCAGTATCTAGATTTTTCATTTTCGTTACAATATTATTTGTGATTAATTCACCAGTAACATAAATAACGATTTGGATAGGATTGACAGTAGGGCTTCGGCGAATGGACTATGCATTAATCCCTCAAAGTCCAAATGTTTAATGCTTTCGAAGACCAATGTTTCGTTTGTCATTACCTGAATTGAGCATCAAAGGAAATAAAACTGACTTTGTCAAGTCTGCTAACTGGCCATATAAGTGTTGTTGTTGTTGGCAAAATATACAGCATGCTTCGAAATTTATGGGCGGTCATTGATTCAACTCCTTTTGCAATTCGTATGCAACTTATTTGATTCCTGTGCTATTATATGGGTGCGAAATTTTAGCAAACTGCGATAGTAATGACAACGGAAACGTCGAAGATACGTCTTTCTTAAAGGTCGCCGGTATCATATTTCTCATTTAGCGTATCAGATATTTAGTGTGAAATTTGATAATCTTCTGAAAATTAAATGCCTCATTCTATTCCATAAAATTATTAATACGGGACAGCCGGAATATTTAGTAGGCCGAATTAAGTTTGCTATGTCATGCTGGGGTATGCAGATTATTCAACAACGTTACAGTACTCTTCTGTCACAGTGACAGTTCTTTATACACACCACTAGTCTCTGGAATTCCCTACCAAATTACATCCAAAAGTTAGGCAATACAAACGCATTCAAAAAGGAGTTATTTAAATTGTTCTCTTAATGAAAAGTTTGTTACGTTCATAGCATGTTTAAAATGGGTTAAATATTTATCCTTACTTTCTTATACCGATTTTTGAAAATATTCCTTTTGATTTTTTTAGAATTCTTTATTTTTTTAACTTTGTTATTTTCTTTTTATTTCTGTAGTATTGTTAGTTTTTCTATATTGCTTTATATTATATTTCTACTTAAATTTAATATTTTAATTAATTTGTTTTTTATATTAATTTGTTATTTTTACTTAATTTCTTATAAAGGGTGTTTTTTATAGAGGTATAGAACTTTAAGTTGCAATAAAACAACGATGGATTATTCGATTGACATGAATTTTATTTATCCGAAAGATAATCTTGTGGCATTACATTTTAAATATGATTTCTGGCATATGACCGCCACGGACGTAGTGCGCGATACGTTTTCCGCTCAGAACCATTAATTTCGGAACAAAGTTGCACTATTTGCAAGCGTTGTTCAGGCGTGAGCCTATTCATGATGAATTGCCAAACCAAACTGAGAATAAATCACTTGACAGCTGTTAAATCGGTCGCCATCTTAAAAAGTAATGCCAACTTAAAGTTCTATACCTCTATAAAAACACCCTTTATTTCAAAATGTTTATTATTTTTTTATGTTTTATATCTTATTCATCCTAAGCATAGCACTACAACTCATACGATTAAAATCTTATTGTGTTATGTTAATTATAATAAATAAATAAATAAATAATGTTCTATTTATCAGGTGTATGTAAGGACTCATCACATTGATCTGTTGTCAAGCCTTTACAGTAATCATGAAAAAATCAGAAAAAATGTTTGAGACTGATCTAAATTTTTAATATTTTGTGGAAATCTATTTAGCGAAAACAATATTGATACTTTCTGTAGTGAGTAAAATGAATGGATTGCAACTAAACCGACTTACACCTCACAGAGTTTTATAGGAAACAATATTTAATTACAAAAATATTCTACGATATTGAAAATTTACTTTACAAAAAAAAACAAAAATTAAATAACAATAAAATAAAATTAACCAATAATTAAACAATTTCAATTAAAAGAATATATATAAATAACATAAAAAATAAAAAAATAAAACATATTTCATTACAAAACATAATAAACACATATTAAAAACAAAAAGGAAAATTATAATTCACTACAAAAAATATTCAATTACAATAACTAAAACATACCCCATCACAAGTTCTATTTTATTTTAATACTCGTGTGAATTCATAAAAAGCAAACTCTCTTCTCTGTTACACCATTAAATGCTAAAGAGAAAGCTCTTCAAACAGAGTCTCTGGTAGCAGATATGGAATGAATTTGCAAGGCAAGTTTTGAATTGCCTACAACCAAATTTATTTTTTTACAATTTACCTACGTGCTCCCCACACTGAATGAGTGAATTTCAAGTGATTGGCGAGAATTTAACTCTTTTGGGAGCATTAGCAAAACGGAGATTCCCTACAATTAATTTTTGGACCTACCTGTGTCGAAAAATTTAAATTTCTTTCAAAATCAATGTATTGGCGGTAAATAAAATATAAAGAAAAACATAAATACAAAAATATAGAATTATAATTATATTTTTTTTCTTCGAACTTCCCCGGCCTCAAACTAACCCACCCTCACCCGCCCGCTGAGGGACGTCCGGACTGTAGCGGGTAAGGGAAAAGCAATGGCAACGAGAACATAAATCAGCTACAGAACTTAATCACAAGCTGAATAAAGTAACAATAAACAGGAACTACCTATGACAAGAACGAAAATACATTTTTTTATAATAATTTACAAATTAATGCCAGCATATAAGCTACGTTTTATATTACAAACACTACAATTAAAATCAATAAGATCATAATATAAGTTAAAATCATTACATAATCTACGAACAGGAAAATTACATCCACAGTTCGTTCTATAAAAATCTAAAGAAAGAGGACGATAGTGCCGTGAAAATCTTGCTGGGATACTGAAATTCAGGTTACAAAGCAAAAACTCAGAATCGATATCACATTTAACCAGATTAAAAACAAAACAAACCCCTAAAACAGCCCTTCTACGTTCTAAAGTTGGAAGTTTTATCAAACCTAATCTAGCCTCATATGACGGAAACCCATTGGCACAATCCCATCCTAAGCCACGTAAACAGAATAATAAAAACTGCTTCTGTACAGACTCTATTGAATCACTATGACAACGATAGTATGGATTCCAAATAATAGACGCATACTCTAAAATAGGTCTAACAAGTGAAATGTATAGCAGTCTTGTTATATAAGGATAACTGAATTCCCTAGCCCATCTTTTTACAAAACCGAGAACAGCCCGAACCTTGCCAATCATCATACTAAAATGATCAATAAAAGACAGTTTCATATCCAATAATACTCCCAAGTCAAGAAATGTAGTCACAGTTTCCAAAGGGCAAGAATTAATCACATAAGTGGACGAAATTACGCCCCCGCGAGAGGAAACCATGCATTTACATTTTTTCAAGTTAAGATCCATTAAATTAATTTTGCACCAAGTTACAAACAAATCAATATTTCGCTGAAGAACAGCCTGACCATGATCATCATCAAAAGTATAAAATAATTTAACGTCGTCAGCATACATCAGAATATTACAATCAAAAATAGCACAAGGAAGATCATTAAGAAACAATGAGAACAGTAAAGGACCCAAATGGCTACCCTGCGGAACACCAGAAGTAACATATACAGTCTTAGACAATACATTCATAAACAATACCCTCTGAGTCCTACGGGAGAGGTAGGAGTCTAGCCAACGATGAATATTATCAGGAATACCGATTAAAGAAAGTTTAAGAACCAAAATTCTATGATCAGCCCTATCAAAAGCTTTACTGAAATCAGTATAAATTACATCAGTCCGAACTCTGACAAGAAACCCTCTGAAAACATGTGTAGTAAATTCAAGAAGATTAGTGACAGTCGACCTACCTTTTAAAAAACCATGCTGGAAACGGGATATTAAAGATCTCGTATTAAAAAGAGATAATCAGTCACCAGTTTCTCCATCAACTTGGGAATAGCACTGAGTTTGCAAATGCCCCTGTAATTGGAAATATTGGATTTATTACCCGACTTATGCAAGGGAATTATGAACGAACTCTTCCAAATAGATGGAAAATGACCAGCCCTCAGAAGCCCATTGAATATAAAGGTCAAAGGACCACTCAAGACAACAGCGCACTTTCTTAAAATACAGGCTGGTACCCCGTCAGGGCCCGGCAAGTATGTAAGTTTTAGTCCAGACAAAGACTCAAGAACAGACTCCTCATCAAATGAATATATATTAGAAATAGAGACACTTCCCACTGAATAAGGATACGAAAAGCCGCTACTCAGATCAGGGCCCGAGTCCAACTGCCTATAATTAGACTGAAAACAGTCAGCAAACATATTCGAAATATCAAGGTAACTAGAGGATGATACGCCCCCATAAAACATCTCAGTGGGAAACAAAGATGATTGACGTTTAGCTCGAACGAAGTCGTAAAACGACTTAGGATCGCTAGCGAAGTTCGACCTGACTCTAATCATATTTTCCTCATAACAGTAATGATTCATTCTACGATAATCCGTACGCGCCCTAGAGTTAAGAGCATAATCAATATCAGTACCTGATCTACCAAACTTTTTAAATAACCTCGATTTTCTGTTCCTCAACCTTGACAATCTAGCCGGAGGACCAGAACGCTCCAAACGACTATTCACAAATGGAACACACTCCCTAAAACATTTAAATAATACCTCATAAAAGCCATCTACGATCCTGTCAAGTGAAAGAGAGCCATATGGTGGTGAAATAAGTACAGACGACCAATCTACAGAGGATGATAACTATCCTCAGGAATAGATATAGGATCAATGCGAAATAAAGAAGAAATACTTGGATCCTCTAAAAATACAAGATTCAAAATTCTACCCATTGAATTCAATACACCATTAACCTGGAAAAGACCTAGATCACACATAGCGGACAGAATTTCATCATAGAATGAAACTGAAGAACATGGCACCAATGAGCTAGTCTCAGGTGAAAAATTCCAAGATGTATGCGGAAGATTAAAATCACCAAGGACTACTATAATCCCCTCTTGCCCCATTGAATCAATTACTCTAGAAATTAAATCGAAGTGAGCCCTATAGATATGAATGTCAGAATGTCAGGGAGGAATATACGAGCAAGTAATGTATATAGACTTTCCACGATCATAGACCTTTACGCAAATAAACTCAATATCCTCAGAAGAACACAAGTCAATCAATTCAGATGTGTATTTAGAGCAAATGGAAATAAGAACACCACCACCATTTTTAGACCTCCTATCCCGTCTATAAATATTAAAATTACTGGACATAATCTCAGAATCAAAAATATTACAATTCAGCCAAGTTTCAGTAGTGTTTTGTCATCCGTCGTGTGCAGATGTAATCGCACTGTCCGTCTATTTTGTGTCGTCTGTCTATTTTTGTTTTTAAACAACAACACCATCAAATGAAATATTTTTTAAAAATAACCTATTACAACATACATACCTATTACATTTTGTTTTTACGAAAATCAGAACAATTTAAAATAATCCACAAACAATTTAAAATAATCCACAAAAAATAACATAAAAATACTAAAATGCTAAAATTAAAAAGAAAACAAAATTAAAACAAAATCAAATAAAACAAAACCAAAACAATAACAATTTCGCGGTCAAGAATTACAGTTTTTAAACAACAACACCATCAAACGAAATAGTTAGTAAAATAACCTATTACATACATCCATACCTATTACATACACTTAACAGCAAAAATTTAAATATTTGAACTCAAATAACCTTAAGATGCGGGCTTCTTGGGGACGATTGCTGTAGACTGTCTAATGGTGAAGGTATAGCACTGGCCATTTTATAGTCACCTAGCAGCAACTCGTTTCCTTGCCGTTCGCATCTTGAGTTTAAATCAAATGTCCACCAACACTACTCCCTCTTTCCACCTTCCCCTTTTTCTAAACCTGCACAATGCACTGCATGAGTAGGGGCCATCCCCTGAGTGCTGGTTTACAAAAAAAAAAAAAAAAAAAAAAAAAAAAAAAAAAAAAAAAAAAATTCCATCAAATTCAAAATCAAAGCTACTATTATAAAGCGAAGAAAGTTTAGACCTAAGTCCGCGATTTCGAAGTTAGTTTTTTTGAGAAATAGGACCAGGCATATTAGCACCATTCCTACGATGGCCCAGCCTGAATACGAATTCCCGTACCAATACACCCTGTGGCCAAAACGCAGGATTAATAATTTCACCAAATTTTTCATCGGCAACATATAATTTAAACGAAGAAATACTTCTATCCAAAGATGGCCTCATCTTATAGGAACCAAACTCAAAAGGTTCCCCAATCTTCGACCTAACGAAACATTTTATATCATCGACTGAAGTATCACATGAAAGACGAGACACAAAAATAGTTATTTTAGGTTTAACTACAACCAATTCTCTTGGAGTCGAAGTAACTAAACTAGCGGACACTACAGATGAATACGAAACGGAAGACGGCTTCGAAGATGCTTGAGAAGTGACATCACCTAGAGGTAAAGGTAAAGGAGGCAGAGTAGACTTTGGACTCAGTTCAACTAAATTTGCAAATTTCAGTACAGAACTGCTAGCTGGATTATCAGCAATAGATGGTCAAATGTCCACAATAGGAGTAACAGTGGACAATGTATTGATTGTCGCAGTTTCCCCTGGCACAGAAACTTGCACCACATGCCCAGGAACCTCAGAAGAAAGAGGGCCCAGAACTTTTTCCGATTCGAGCAATTCATTTAAAAGGCCATACTTTGAAAATAATTCCTAACACCGACGAAATCTAGCAAAAAGAGATGCAAATTTATAAAATTGAATGTCCACCACCTTACATTTAGGACAACACCAACGTAGACCCAAGGAACTATCCACCAATTGGTCCGTGATGCGAGGAAGCAAACCAGCACACTTAATGTGAAACAAATTATCACATAACCAGCAAGAAATTTGGCGTTCACCCTCTTTCCTTACACTGCATTTTGATGCCATACAATTATTCATTTTAATAAATTAAATAAATAAATAAATAAACAAACAGTATAAATTATTTATATATAAAAGAAATAAAAGAATAAAGATATATCTATAATGTAAAAACAAAAAACGAAAATAATAACAAATAAGCAAGAATTACAAGTATAAAGGATAAAACAGTAACAAAATAAAAAGAAAAAAATAAAAATAATAACAAATAAACAAGAATTACAAGCAAAACTGTAGACATAAAACAGTAACAAAATAAAAAGAAAAAATACAAAAAAAGGAATACTGATAGAAAGAAAATAAAAATAAACTGTAACAAGCTTACAAAAACAAAAAATAATTAAAACAAGAAGCAATTTTTGTTTTTGTTTTATTAGAATGAAACAATTAGTATCAAAATTTAACAAATAAAACTTACAATTTTAAGCTAAAATTTGGACGCAAAATAAAAAAAAATAATAAAAACAACTTTTAAAACACTTAATCTTATTTTAAACACTTAAAAATCAAAATAATAAAATTTTGAAAAGAGCACTTCCAAAAATACACACAATCTCAACAGAGTTTCCAGACTTTTTTTTTTGGCTATAATTAAATAATATAATAATTTTTTTATTATTTACTTAATTGACTGTAATTGATCAGATTTAAATTAAATCCAAGCAAAATCACTTTATAAACATAACGATTTCGGAATTTTATTTAAAACAAATATAGTTAACCTTGTAGAGTTTTGTGTAAATATTCTTATATACAGTAGGGTATGAGTTAAGAACCCTGTTTGTATAGATGCTAATCAATTACAATAAGTATGTATTATCAAATTATCTGTGAAGTCAATATTTGTTCCCGTAAATCTCTATCTCAGGATTTTTAATTTCCTTTCACTAAAATGAAACAAAACCGTTGTAATCTAAATCAAATTCCTCTTAATACTGATCAAGACATCAATATCAGATTCAAACAGATTCGATATGAATTTTAATTGTAACCTGATTCCGTTTTAATTTTTTTTTTAATTCAAAAAAGTTTTCCTTAAAAGCTTGCAGTTGATTATAAAAATAATTTTTATTGATTAAATTCCATACAAACCTGAGACATAACACATTCATTTACATACATAATAATGTAGATATCTAATATTTTATTATAATTAATTAACACAAATTAACAAATATTGCTTAAATCTATTAAATTATTTAATTAAATTCATGAGATGTTCCATTAAATTATTGTCATTGTCAAAATTTAAATAATGTTGATTTACAGTTGGAGGTATAAATTCCGAAGGGTCTGCTCCGGATTCTGGCAATGTTGAGGAATTGGTGTCATGTGATGCAACATGAATTGTTTCTAACTGATTAGCCGTTGGAGATATATAAAACGAAGATTCTGCACCTGGTTCTGGCAATGGTGAAGAATTGAGTGATGAAGCACTAAGGATTTTGAAATGACTTTTGTCATTTGGCATATGATCCTCTTGCACTTTGTAGGATCAATCTCGTCTAATAGGTAACAGCTGCAGTCCGTCAAGGAAACATTGTTATCCGCCGAATTGAATGGTGGATTTCCGGATTCGTCTGCCGTAGTTTTATTATGATTGTCATTTATCATATTCGTTGACAAATTAAAATTATTATCACCACTTTTTTTGTAGTTTTTAATTAAATTTTACAATTAAGGCCAAACTTAGAAAAATAAGAAACAAATAATATTTTCCAAGTTTACTCAATCGAAACTCTTAACATATAAGTTTGAAGAAAATGTTTATGTATACCGTTTTAAAGGCTAATCTCTCCCCTTTTTAACAACTTTAGATTTTTAAAAAAGGTTCAAACATATTTGGGTAATCAATAATTTTGTGTGAAAAGATCAAAAATACCTTCTCTGTCAAATAAAACAATTTTGGAGGGTTCGAGAAATATAAAAAAATATATAAAAAAGATTTTGTCGCATAGTGTAATAATTGCATTCAATTTAAAAAAATAAAACATTTTATCACAGACAAATAGAATTAAAAACCTGTTTAAACTCAACTAAACTGCGATCTAGATTCATACTTATAAGAAAACAAAAAAAAATTCGATATTCTAAAGTTGATTTCATACAAATCATTACGATTATTGTTACAATCAATAATTTGATCAGTAATTCATAAAATAACTTTTAATCAAATTTGTTACAATTATAATGCCTCTCGACTTCATCTTGATGCAATTTCGAATGATATGAATACCGGAAGTACCAGCCTAGAGCAGAAATTAATAAAACGACATTGAGCTGTTTTCAAACAGTTCTATAATACAAATCTAACAAGAATTTGATTCAAAAAATGTATAGAATTTGACAAATACATGTTTATCTTAAGGAAATTATTTAAATGCTGTTTCTGTAAGACAAGAAAACACAAGTAAAATTGACTTTCAGGAACAATACATATGCCAAACAGAACGTATGTAATTAAGATAGTATTGGAGAATTTGTTCCATAACTCGTTGCTTTTCAATTGATATTAAAAGAAAATGATAAGACACATTTATTGAACAATTTATCTGACATTTCTGCCATTTTTTGTTCCGCAGGATTTGTATATTTGATATCTGACGAAAAACAATGAGAGTACATAAAATGTGTCTTTCGGGGTCGACTTTAAGCTGTAGGTCCCGCCACTCATGTATGAAACAATTAACGCACAAAACATAAGTGGTGTGAGAAGCTAGGTCGTTATAGACGAAAGGGGTGTAACGACCATTGTATGTAAAACAGAGAAAATAAGATCTAGTCAAAATTCTATTGCACATTACTGCTGCTATTACTATTGCACACATTGAAGGCTTGACTGTCTGGCACCCTTGTTATAGCAAGGACCCAAAAGCGAGATCACAAATATCGTCAGGTATACGTCTGTACAAGAGTCAATTCGTAAGTAAGGGTAGGTAAAAAATATCGCGCTTCTGCCTTCCAAATGTTCTTGACGATTACAAAACAAACAAATTGCCAGTCCTCTCAGCAGGTACCAATTATTGAACCACTTAAATACTTCCGTTAGACTTCTGCGCCACCACAATCATAGCAAAGAAGTCAACCGAATAACATCACTTGAATAAAATTGATAATCGGAATTGATTTAAAGTGCAATTTGAAAATAATCTACGAATCGAACAATGTGTGACAGAAAATGGAGTAAACGTAAGTGTACAAAACTATTCGTTAAATGGTAAAAAAAATTATTTTCTTTTAACAAATTTTATATATATATCAGATCACGGTGAGCTTTGTAACTCCACCTGAAAATATCGAAAATACAGCATCGTCCGCATATAGCTCAACAATTTCATCTCCCAGACCAGCAAATACTTCAAAACCCAAACGGAAACGTACTGCATTTACCAGCAAACAGCTAACGGAATTGGAACGTGAATTCTACGTTAGCAAATATTGAACGTCAAGTTAAGATCTGGTTTCAAAACAGGCGCATGAAAAGCAAAAGAGATTCAGCCAAAACAATTCCAGAAACTAGACCTTTAGACCATAATGCATTCAATGAAACTTCCAATAATTTGCCGCAGATCTTAATGAAACCAGAGACTTTGAGTTTGAATCCTTTGGAAGGTATACCTCCTCCAGTTCAATTAAATAATTTTAATTTGTCATCGAATATGACTACGCCAGACGAATCCAGAAATCCACCATTCAAATCGGCGGATAACAATGTTTCCTTCACGGATTGCAACTGTTCCATATTAGACGACATTGATCCTACAAAGTGGTTGTATAATGATGGCGAATTGCTAAAATACCTGCAGGAGGATCATATGCCAAATGACAATAGTCATTTCAAAATCCTTAGTGCGTCATCACTCAATTCTTCACCATTGCCAGAACCAGGCGGAGAATCTTCGTTTTATATATCTCCAACGGCTAATCAGTTAGAAACAATTCATGTTGCATCACATGACACCAATTCCTCAATATTGCCAGAATCCGGAGCAGACCCTTCGGAATTTATGCCCCCAACTGCAAATCAACATTTTTTAGGTTTTAATTTAATTAATAATTAATATTAATTAAGAAATCATGGTGCAAAGTTTGGTGAAAATCGGATCACGTTTGACCCTAGTCCCCATATAAAGTCCCCTTTAGAAATTCACGTTGGCGCTTATAAATGGCTTAAAAACATCGGTATCGTAATGAAATTCGGTATGAACGTGTATTTTTTCATATTACCAAATTTTGTTATGGTCGGTCCATAATTGCCCCTTGGTCCAAAATAGAGCCCCTTAAGGAAATATGTTTAGCAATTATATTTGGCTTAAAAATTTTATTACCTCGACGAAACTCGACTTGAACATGTTTAATATGAATCCGAATCATTTATGATCACATTTTATTATGATCGGATCATAACTGCCCCTAGGTACCACATACAGTCCATTAAGAAAATCTAACATACATCTTATATTGTTATAATAGTCGATATACATATGTATGTATGTAATTAAGTTTTTGAACTTCTCTGATAATTAATATTTATTCATAATATTTATTTTACATTATTTAATACTTAACTTAAAAATACTTAAAAAGTGAAACTAACTACAATCGTTAAAATCGTTATCATTTTCATCATCAATGTCAGGAAGGAGTAATTTAATAGTATCTGATGAAAATGCTTTTCTATTCCTTCGCGATTTTTGTGTACTGCAGCTTATAAAAGAGTCACTGCTTAAAAGTAACCTATTCAGGACATCTCGATTGGTATCGCTTCTACTGAATTTCCTCGCATAATTCGTACGCCATATGGCTTTATTGCCTACGGCTTTATTACACTGCGTCAAATTTTTTTAATTTTTCAAAAAAAAGTAAAATTTTCTAAAAATTGCGCAAATTTGCACAAACTTTTTTTTTTGTTCCTGAATGTAGAGAGTTCATATTTTCTTGTGGTATATAACATTAAACTACTAAAAACGAACTAAATTTTTAACGAATAATTTTAACATTAAATATGAGATACATATATAAAAAAAAACTAAAAGTACCAGTTGCTCATACCTTTCAAATAAAAAAAAATCAATATAAAACCTCTATTCGTTTAGGCACAAAAAAATAGCATATAAACCTATTAAAATTTCAAAAAAACACCAAAAACGCATTTAATTTTCTTCACTTTCCTGACTTTGACATCGTTTCAAATCTACAAATCTCAACTTAAAGTTTTGAAAATTCACTATATAATGCAGAATTTTATTGTCTATCGAACTGCATATTCAGTGTCTTAAATTTCTTTAAATTCATTTTTGCCTTTTTGGCCAGCTTTTCATGGTAAATGCCACATAGTGCGCCGTCAAAATAAAATCCTACGAATGATAACTGCAGCTCCTCGGTATATTAACAACAGCAATATTCATAAAGACCTTGACGTCCCACTGGTCACAAGCGAAACTTCAAAATATGTGACCAAATATTCAAAGAAGCTGGAAATACATCCAAATCCTCAAGCTCGAAACATCCTACAACATCGTGGACATACCCGCTTGAGAAGGAGGGACACCATCGAACTCAGATGATTTCTTCACAAATTATGCATTATACTATTGTTTATTAACATTTGAAAATTAGAATTTTTTTCTGGCACTGGCTGGACATCAATATTTATTAACTTTAAACTTAAGATTTGAACATTTATTGTTAGTTCATAAAAATGAAGATACAATAAAAACTATCGCAAGGAAAAAAAAATTGCATGGGAAACTAGTGCCAAATACAGAAAATGCATTTGCCACTGAAATCACATTTTAACTAAACGTTGATTTTTTAAAACACCTTAAGTAATTTTTATTGAATTTAATTCTTTTTTATATTTAAAGAAAACTAAAATTATTCTTCACTAACTTAAAACAATATCAAAAAGAATACTTTAAACAAAATAAATTAAATTTTTAATTTTTAAAACTTTTGCAACTTTTAAATAAAACAAAAACAAAAAACGTAATAATATTCTAATTCTTTCTTAATTTGATTAAGATTTAGATTTTGACAATGACAATTATTTAGTGGAGCATCTTATGAATTTAATTAAATAATTTAATAGTCATTATATGTATTCATTAATTGTAGTCAAATATTATATTATGCATTAATATGAAATTTAATAATAATAAATATTATTTTTATAATATAATCCAATATTTTAATGAAAACGAATCTGTTTGAATCTGGTATTGATGACTCGAACAGTGTTAAAGGGAATTTGATTTATTTCGACATACACTTCAGCGTAGCTCAAATTTGGGGTTTTAAAAGTAAGTTAATTTCTATGCATGCTTAGTCTGTAGTTAGGTATGCATCCATGCATTCTAGCTGAAAAGGACTTTTTGGACGGATGTTATGCGACAGCATTAATATTTTTCCTGTAAACTCAGCTAATTCTATTTGCAATTATTGAAAACCCATTCTAGAACTTTTGAAAACTTTGGAGAAATGTCAACGTATATCTTGAATTACGATATAAACTCCCTTCATTCATTTTTATCACGTACTATAACTTTAATAATAAGCGCCAGAGGGGAACTTTTACATCTTAATGGAAGAGTGTCTACCTAAGGAATTTATGCTCTGTGTAACCTGTATGCTTTGGAAATTCCTTTCCATTCTATGGGTGTATGTCCTATGTTCAATGAATTTAGGCTCAACTATTTTAGAAAACTTAACTTAATTATAAATGAAGTTTTAAAATATACTAAATGGCATTGATTTTAATTATAATTTACTTTATAAATATTTAGAATACAGAAAATTTATACTTAATAATTCGATTAGACTGTATATCATATAACATTGAATATAAAATTGAATTTAAAGGTTGTATCAGCCTTATATTTCGCCAATCTGGCTCACAACCAGACGTTATGCCATTTAAATGTATATATTTATTTATTTATTAATTACAATACAATTACAAATTATATTCTAATTATATACGAGCGGAATAACTTGACCATATGCTAAGTGTAGTGTGACAGGCCAGAGTCTCTGGTGGGAATCAGACCCACGACCATCACGCTAATAGTCTAGCACACTATTCACTAGACTACCAGGGCACCCTTAAATGTGTCTAATAAATAAATAAACAATATATTTCGATAAACGCATACTGACTAATATTGTGTTTTCCTATTTACACCGACTAATATTCCAATCTTCCTATAACACTACTTATGAAATTTTGATAGACACATCTCGACTGCTATACACATAACTTGCGAATAAAATTGAATATAAGTACGTACATATATCGTATATCAGTTAACTGTGGTGTAAAATGTATAAAATCAGATAAATTTGAATTTCATAATTTCTCACTAATATGTTCCTTTTACTCCTCCAGGGAGCATAGGGCCGCAACAAGTTGATTCCAATGAACTCGATCATCAGCGGCATATTTGACTTCTTAGTAGCAAGAGAATAATATCGCTTAGACAAACATTAAAAATACTTTCGATTCACTCTTCGATATCGTATTTCTCGATACACCTTATATTTATATATGTTAAAAGCTTCAAGACCCATTTGCGGAAGATATCAAATGCTCAAAAATTTACTTTTGAGGAGTTCGCTACTATGCTGGCAGAAATAAAAGCTTGCTTGAACTCTCGTCCTCTTTGTCCCATGACGGATAACCCCACGAATATTAACTCCTTGACTCCAGGACATTTCCTTGTGGGAAGTGCGATCCTCTCACCCTCTGATTTCTCGATGGAATCCCTCAACGCGATTTAATAGGTGGCAAAAATTAAAAGTTCTTCACCATTTGTTTGCGCGTCGCTGGAAGGACAAGTACTTGGTTGAACTCCATAAGCGCAACAAATGGAAATGTCCCCAACGCGATTTCGCGATTGACGACTTTGTGGTCATTCGGCATGATAACTTGCCTCCAAACGAATGGAAGCTCGGGCGCATTTCTCGCGTTTATGTCGGCTCAGATTCTAAAGTACGAGTGGCTGATGTTCGAACTGCCAATGGCGTTCTAGCGAGGCCTATTGTAAAACTCGTATTACTCCCTAATCCAAATCAGAACTAACTCGTATCCCCTTTTTTCCTTATTTGTTTGTTCTTTATTTATAGATGTCTGAAACAGCGCCTCGCAGACTTACCGTCGAACGCTCTGAAGTTAAAAGCCTTGACGAAGTCATTGCTTGTACCAGGTCCAAATATCGCCTCAGGTACCCACTACCTACAGAAATATCCAACATTTCGCAATTTAAATCCATACAAGCGACTGTGTGTAGTAAGGAAGTTCAAACACTACATCAACTGTTTGGCCCAGTTGCACTTTTTGAAGAATTGCAGCAGTAGAGGTCGGGGTATGGAGTGCCTGGGACGCCATCACACGATGTTACACTTTCGACATAACCAGCGCAATAATAGCAGCAATTCCCTTCGAAAGGCAAAAGGGAAAACTAACAAGGTCGCTAACAACCCTAAGAGCACAACCCGCAGCCAAGCTCGTGACTGTTCATGTCGATCTCGGACTGTCAACGGAGACAACACTGATGTTGCAACACCAACTACTGCTGGGGCCACGATTGTAATTAATGTCCTCAGCAAATGATTTTCATTGTTACCTATTATTATTTAATCTTTATTTATTTCTACTTTTATTTCTATTTCATTATCTACTTTTAATACTATTAATTGCATTTAAATGAATTGTAAATGAACTCCGTAAATTGCATTTATTTTTAATCCCGTTTCCTCTTGTTGCAACCTTGCAAGGGGGGCGGGATGTTTACGCTGGTCACTCTAATTTTAAGTAATCGATTTAAGTAATGTAAATACGCTTATGTATGTATGTGGAACGTGAATAAGAAAATAAAAGAAAAGAATTGATCGTATTTCGAAAGTACGTCCTAGTGATTAATTATTTAATTAATTGTTGAATATTTTCTAATATTCTTGATATTTTTTCTTTTCGGCTTAAATTAAAATCTTTTGTTTAATTTACTCTGCACCCCCGGAAACAAAGTCTCCGTAACCTAGTAGGTAGTGTGTTGAGTTATTAGACATGAGGCTAGGTCCATACTAGGGATGCCAAACGGGAAATCCCGAATCACAAAATCCCGGGATTTTCGGGATTCCCAAATCCCGATTCCCGGGATTTTTTTAAATTTTCCCGGGAATTTTCGGGATTGTAAATTCATACATATAAACTTTATAAAGTAAGAAAAAAATTGAGTCTACGGCATTGTTTTTTTATTTAATATTACATTAAATAACACTCACGTAGTTTTTCAAGTGTATCATGCAACAATTAAGTGAATATTCTATATCACTCGACATCAAACTGAATAAGAACCCGACTTCCATTGTTAAAAAGTAAAACGTTGCCCTCGAAGTCGAATATAATCTGTTAATACAGCTGATGGTTTGATTGAATCACGAGGTGTTAGAGGTGAATATCTTGAAACCATTTTGCCCACAAGTGTAGATTGCGATGTTTGCATCAAAATTAAGGCAAGAAATATTAGTCTTCGATCTTTCTAAAAAATTACTTAAAACAATTAATATAATTAATATAGCAATTTCAGTTTAAATTAAACCTTTTTCAAAATAAATGAAACTCTTTTCAGAATAAATTAAACTTTATTCAAATTCAATTAAACATTTTTCAAATTAAATTAAACCAGGTATAGAATTTGTAGGTTTGTCATATTTTGTTATTATTATTATTATTATTTTTTTTATTAATTCCCCAAATCCCGGAAAAGATTGAGACGATTGTGGAGAGTGAGCCGGGAATAACTTTGAGAAATATTCGCAAAAAGTTATTTGAACAATTTAATGTAACGCTTGCATTGTCTACAATTTTCAACGGATCAAAAGAATTTAAAATAACGCTGAAAATGGCTTCCATCGAAATGCACCGTATGAATAGCGCATCGATTATTGAAAACCGTTGAGAGTATGCCTCAGAATTTGCAATTTGGTCTCCTCAACAAAAAGAAAAAATGATTTTTATAGATGAGTGCGGGTTTAACTTACATTTACGGCGTTCACAAGCACGTGCTAAGCTAGGTGAAAGAGCTCATGTTGTTGTTGTCCGTAAGGGGAAGGAACATTACTTTAATTGCTGCTATAAATAATGCTGGTGTTGTTTACCATAAGGTTTTTTCCCTTTCCACTGTAAATTCAGCCCGTTTCCAAATATTTCTTAGGGAGCTCCTGGATAAAATTGAAAGCAGCCCAGAGTTACAAAATTCATTAAACCCAGGAAATTCGAAATATGGTGGATAATAGTGTCTGTACACTTAAATTTTGACCACCTTATTCTCCTATATTGAACCCGATAGAGAAAACATTTTCTAAGATAAAAGTTCACGCCCGATAAGTGTAACTGAGGAAAGTGTCGCACAAATTAATGGATATGGATATGATCATGACAATTCCTAAAGCGGTCAGTGGACAAATTCTTCATTAATTTTAAAAAGTATTATATAAAAATGAATATGTTTGTTTTCTATTAAATTCTATAACTGGTTTAATTTAATTTGAAAAATGTTTAATTGAATTTGAATAAAGTTTAATTTATTCTGAAAAGAGTTTCATTTATTTTGAAAAAAGTTTCGTTTAATTTAAAAAGAGTTTCTTTTAATCTGAAAAAGGTTTCGTTCATTTTGAAAAAGGTTTCATTTATTTTGAAAAAGGTTTAATTTAAACTCAAAATGCTATATATATTTTGGACACTAAATAGTGTTCTTAAAAGGGTAGGTATTTGTTTCTTCACTAATGTGTTTATACATATACATATGTATGTATGGAGACACAGATGATTTATTTTTATTTTTGTTACTTTTTATTCTGTTTTTTTATTTTATAACATGTGTATTGTGATAAAAATCAAAAATTAATAAAATTTTTAATAATACAATTGTTTTCAGCCCTTTTTATTAAGAGGAAATTCCGAAATCCCGAGATATTTCGGGATTTTTAGATCCCGAATTGTCCCGAAAAATCCCGGGATTTCAGGATCCGGATTTCGAAATCCCGAATCCCGGGATTTTTAAAAATCGATCCCGTTTGGCATCCCTAGTCCATACTCTAGGTCAGGCAGATCCAACAAAACGAAATATGAGAAAATTTTTCCTAGGCTACTTCTTCTCAACAGAGTAAATAAAATTGCCATTAAAGGTTATTCAAATATCTGTCTTCCGTACAGCTTTCGTAGACATTTCAGCACGATAATGATCCCAAGGTTAAAGCCTGTTTGGGTAAACATCAAATCCTTGTTATGTCGTGGCCACTGTAATTTTCCAATCTCAATCGTATTGAGAACATGTGCATGATTGCACAACGTATTATCGGAAAGAAAGTCTTCCGAAATGGATAAGAACTTTTCGTGAAATGCAATTCCAAAAGATTACATTGAAAAGCTTATTCTCTCAATGTATAAAAGATGTTCGGAAATAATAAAAAACAAGGGATATGCCACAACTTATTAAAGAATTAAAATATTATTATGTTTTGTTTTTGTTTTATTTCAAAGTTGGAAAAGTTTTAAAAATTTTAAATTTAATTTATTTTGTTTAAAGTATTCTTTTTGTTATTGTTTGAAGTTAATGAAGAATAATTTTAATTTTCTTTAAATATAAAAAAGAATTAAATTCAATAAAAATTACTTAAGGCGATTTAAAAAATCAACGTTTAGTTAAAATGTGATTTCAGTGGCAAATGTATTTTCTTTATTTGGCACTAGTTTCCCATGAGATTAAATGTTTTTTTGAATGTTATACAAGCCAAATCACACTCTTCGATAATTTACCTTAATTTTTATTTTAGTTTGATTAAAATTTTCGCACAGGAAACCGATCTACTCTTTGCAAACAAAAGAAAAAAAATTGTATTGCTTTTTAAAAAGCCTTTACTGAAACAAAATACCTGTAGGCTAATAACATGTGATGTTCACTTGGTTCCAAAAACCCTTCAACTACCAGAACCAATCGTACAAGTGTGCAATCCAACTACAAAAGTGGTTCTGGCGATTGCTGTCAATACTTACGAATACTTACATATAACGCCTAAGTATATATGTCTGCTCTCTCTAAATGACATTGATCGATGCAGCTAATTGTGTTATATTGCTGCTTAATGATTACAAGGACGCTGCGATAATTGCGAATTGATGCTCTGCTAATAAAAGGGACTGAAAATATGGGAGAAAAAATTTTTTGTTAGCAATGAAGAATATCGCAACGTCCAAGGCCTAACCTATTAGCTGCCCTAACAGATTCAGAACGAAACTGTTAATAGGTGTGAGAAAGTCTCACTTGTATTCATTCGTGAAAATACAACTGTTTGTTAATAAATTTTGTGAATAACATTTCAATTCATTAATTGAAAACTGAGGACATTTTATGACTGACAAAAGTATTTAAAAAAATGCCCACATTGGCATGCACTTTTCTAATCTTGAAAAAGAGCAATTACAAGATAATTTAAAAAACTACATAACAGCTCGTAAGACAACAAAATTCTCCAACATGTTTGGAATTTCCAAGATTTTATAGAAAGTCATAAAAATTACAAACATTTTTAAGGACTTGTTTTGATTTTGAAATATTTAAACAAATTTTTTTACGGCTGGACCAATTTAGGTATACCAAACTTGCTCCAAAAGACAAGCAAATGCTAAAAATTTTAAAAAATGATTTTTTATTGTGCACTACAATTGCGAAAAAAATATGATCATAAAAGGGCTCGTATATAAATTTTAACTCTTTGCTATTTTTGAGTCATCAGGCAATTTTTTATATACTTTTGTCAGCCATAAAAAGTTCCAATATTTTTATCATGCGATTTCTGCCAATAATATGGGAACATATGCTACAGTCCTATTTCGAAGAATACTGCAGGTAATTTTCGCCAACATTTATTGAAAAGATTTTTTTCTCTATCTATGTACATACGTTATGCTTCATTATTTTTCTTGGAACATACTATTTATTAACTCGATCTATTGATAGTAATTTTTATAGGTAATAAAAAAGTAATACTTTATGAAAAATAATAATAATAAACCGTTAAATTTCAGAAAAAATTAACCATATTTGTAATTTTTACCTAAAAAATGAGTATGTGTACAAAAACAAAAAAAAAAAAAATCAAACGATAACAGATAACAGAGTATAGATGGCAAGCAGAAAAACCTCACAGAAGGCACGTAGAAAATTAGCAAAATAAATAATAAAACGGTTTGGAGCCAAATTATATCTCATAAGGAATTTATGTCTAGAATTATATGAAATCGAACTGAAAATTTAGGAGCATTGGTTCACTCTAGTAAAGCCAACAGCGAACACAGCGGTGTAGAGCCAAAAGAGGCTAACACTAGCTATCATAGATGGAAATGCACACTCGAACAGAATAACTATGCTTCAACGGATCCAACATAACCCTCAACGGAGTAGACTTTTTACGATTACTCTCACACCTTAGTTATTGGTTTTGCGAAATTTTGTCAAGCTTATCCCATTGCACTCGGCTGTCCCCTCTGAGGGTCTAGCATATCACCTGGGACCTGATAGTTTGTTAGCGATTACGGACAATAAAATTATTCTACCCCAATTTTTTAAGAAACACGTGTTCTCCTGTAGTTCTCTGTTAAAGTGGCACAAAAAATTAATTGAAATACGTTTCACACGTCGAAAAATAACGTGCGAAGTGCGTTCACGACCGACACTTCTCATATCCGTTGAGCAAATTGTGGATATAGTGGATTTGGTGTACAAAGCTGCTAGGGAAACTTTATACGATAATAAAGAAATCTGATAGCCGAGAGGAGAAATGTACAAGATCTCAGTTCGCACTGAAGCGTCGAATAGAAAAGATATTCCAAATGTGGGAGAAAGAAAACGGGATTGTATTGCCCGTTCTGACAGAAAAACCCCAGGCGGAAAGCGGTAAACAACCCGTTATGTATGTTGGGAATGTCCACAATTTAATACAAAATAAATTTAATTATAATTCCATACTTGGTTCTAAAATTATACCGTATAATATCACGTTTCCAGGATGTACGTTTTCGTTAAAAAGTGGCGTAGGTAACGTCCGAAACGGTGTCGAGTGCAAAGGGTTAATAGTACAAAATATCCTTCGATCGAATAATGCTGAACTCAAAAAATGCTATTTTCGCATTGAAGAAAGAGAGATTAGAGCAAGGGATGAACATATGATAGCCACAAGTGTTCGTACGATATAAAAATTGCTTTAATTTAAAACAAATTCCATGAATCAGAAGCAAAATGTAACGCTTATAATATTTACATACAACATACGTATGTTAACTGACTTATTTAATTGGTCATTACAACCCCATATAGAGCTAGTGTTAGTTACAGTGTATGTACATACAACGACAAAGCTGGAGTGTCAATCACTCTGATATTTTAGGTATTTTCTAATTTATATTTATATGTACCTGTATATATGCACAGTTATCGAAAAATAAGCTAACACATGCGTTGTTAGCTTATTGAGACGGTTTATTTTAGTTCTCATGTAGTATAACAGTTGTGGGAATCAAACTGAAGGCTCTCACGTTAATAATCTAGCACACTACATAACAGACTACCACTTGATCGGCCGTCTCAGTGACTAGTTTTTAATTCCATTGAACATTTCTGGGGGGCTCTCAAAAGAGTTATTGACTGTACTCCTAAAATCTTAAAAGTATTGTGAAGACCTGTGCCGACAGTATTTTGCGGGACAATTCAATTGTGAGAAAATATTCTTATTAAAATATTGTCTGCTGCAATTTGCTGGGGACAATTTACATCGCGCGGAAAAATATTTTATTGACGACGTAAATAGTTTAAGAATGATAGTTTGATAGTCAACCAGTGAGCGGAGTGAAGATCACTTTTGTATCTAGATTTAAAAAATTTTGAAGCTGTTCGATATTTTAAACTCAAGATATGATATCTCAGAAGATCCTGTGCTAAGCTAGTTACTGCAAACTTCATTAAAATTTACTTTTTAACCAAATCCCTACCGTTGTAGTACATCTGGTGCATGTTTCATCACCATCGTTCTTTAAATGTGTGCCAAACATAGTCAAGGTGAAGGCAACAGATCAACGAAGAAGAATCAGCTTGACATTAGTTCAGGAATCTGCACCAGGCAGGTCAAAAAATTATGTTATGTGAAGAATGTAGAAATCTCTTAAAATTGTTGTGTCATTTTGTTAGCTGTACAGCGTATTACGCAAAGGATCAATATCAGCACATACATATTTTGTCAGCATTATTTATATCAAATCGAACATAATTAAGTAATGGGTCCGCCAAATAACTTTTTTTTTGAAAATGCTTAAAAAAAACTACTGAATATTTTCTCAAATTTATTTTTTTATTTGAAAGTACAATCCTTCCGGTTAGGTTAGGTTACGTTAGGTTAGAGGACGTGTACTTGTCAATTAAGACAAGTACAGCACCCGGAGGTCGAATTGACCCATTGTTCTCACACCACTTATGTTGTGTGTGTTAATTTTATACATGAGTGGTGGGAACTACAGTTTAAAGTCGACTCCGAACGACAGATTTTTATTTATTGAGAAACTTTTCATGGCAATTTTTATTTACTTTCAGAGTTTTTGCCAGAAATCTACTGAGAGGAAGTCGCCGAAAAAAATACTTTTTGTATTTTGTCTTTGATGCCTGGCTTGGGGCTCGAACCCAGGCTTTTGCGTCTAATAAGCCAACACACTACCTACTAGACTACGGCGACTTTCTTTTCTTCCTTCCGGTTAATAATGGAAAATAATTTCATTCAAATGGCTGCCTCGGCTGGCCATGCAGTAGCCTACACGATCGGTCCAATTTTTAAGCACATTATCGATTGTGTGCAGCTGTATTTCACCAATGGCTTCACGAATATTGTCCTTTAAAGTGTCAATTGTGTCTGACTTGTCGGCGTAACACATATCTTTGACGACACCCCTCAAATAATAGTCCAACGGTGTCAAATCGCAGCTCCGAGGTGGCCAAACGACATCAGCTCTGCGGCTGATAATGCGATCTTCAAAAACAGGGCGCAAAACATCAAGTGTAGCGTCGGCTGTGTGGCACGTAGCTCTGTCCTGTTGAAACCAAATGTTGCCAATATCCTCTTCTTCAATTTTTGTGAACAAAAATTCGTTCAATTTCGGTCATTTTCGAAGAAAAATTGCCCAATTATGCTCCTGGACCAAAATCCGCAACAAACAGTGAGTCGTTTTGGGTGCGTCGGCTTTTCAATGTATGCGTGCGGGTTCGCACCAAATGCGACAATTTTGCTTGTTTACATACCCGCCAAGATCAAAATGAGCTTCATCTGAAAAGATGATTTTTTTTGCCAAAATCGGCATCTTCTGTAAGTCGATCGCAGGCCCACTTAGCGAAGCGAAAACGCATTGGATGGTCAATTGGCTTCAACTCCTGAACCAATTGGACTTTGTATGGCGTCTCAGTGATGTCTCCGAAATGTGCAAACAACGGTGAATTGATGTTGACGGCGCTTCACGCACACTTTCTGCCACAGCAGCAATATTCTCGGGTGTACGCACTGTTTTTGGCTGTTCACGCTTTTGGTTTATCGATGAGGATGCCAGTTTCTTTCACATTTTTCACAAGATAACGAACATACGGAGCTGACGGTGCTTCTCTTTTCCAAAATCCGTACGCAATTTTCGCACACATTCTGTAACATTACCATGATTTTCAAAATAATGCCGCAATATTTTCCAGCGTTGTTCAAGCGTATACACAACCATATTCGTTCAGCGGAAGGATAAAACTAATTATCTGTCAAATCAGACATGAGCTAAGTGTTGCCATTCACGAAATAAACACTATTTGAAAAAAAAAACGTTAGATGGCGGACCCGATAGTTTCAATGTGACATAGGCTGTGAACTCAATTTTCTGAGTGAAAACTGTTGCATCTAACATAATTGTATTGCTCATCTAATTGTGTTATTGTATTAGTATTGTAGTGAAGAAGTGACCTTGTTCTATGACAATTCGATCTATTGTACTCCCATTCAATTTTATGCTGTATCCCTGTAATGTGTCTCCCATGCAGCGTTGCCACTACCAAAAAAATTTATAACAAAAATTAAATTAAAAAAATAACCAAATAAGGAAAAAATAACCAAATTTTTTTATATAAATGTATTTGTTTTTAACAAATTTAAGGTTTAATACAAATATTTTATTTTTTTTCTATGTAGTTAAACTGCAAATAATAAATTATGGTTTTTATTTATTTGTATTAAAATTTTTTTGTAAAAATAATTATACATTTCAATATTTAAAAATAAATAAAAAAAAACTTGTAGATTTATACATAAAGTATCCCAGCGGTAAAAATACCCATTATGTACTCGCTTATCTAAGCAATATTTCGTGGTTGTCAGTGGTGATGCTTTCACTTAGTTTCAAACTTAGATTTAACATAAAAGTGTTATAGGCTGCCACATCGGTGTGCTCTCGTTAAGTTTCTCAAACACGGTTTTTCCATTCTTAAAGAAGTCTGTGTGATATTCTGGATCTTTCCGGGTATAAAAGTCCTCATCTGTACGTTTAGCTCCAACACTATCACTATAAACAGTGAAATTGGAAATTCGTCTACCTGTTTGGACACATTTTGAGCAACCTTTACATGCATTATGACCCACAGTATGAGCAAAGAAATGAACGTGCTGGTGAGTCACATGCAATTGACCGTATTTTAACTCTCACTGTTGTATAATTTATAACAAATCCATTTTTTTGAAAGTCTGACATTTCAGTAAAAAAAAATCGTGCAAATATAGAGATTCCCATTTTGTGATTTCTTATCTCCAAAATATGACCTTGGAAAATTGTGTATATAACCTAAAATGGGCCACAAGCCTTTCTTGGAGCTTTTGAAGAGAGGTAAACCGTCAATACCGATGTCTAAAAACAATTCATTATAATTCATAATTTCAGTTTTTATGGACTCCAAATATTGTTTTACACTCAAATGAAAATATTGTCCTGGATTAACATTATGCACCATAATTTCGTTTCTTCTTTTAATCAAGCTGTTGGTTGAAGTGGAAACATCAATATTTTCAGATTTTAAAATTTTCAATAAGTCATCACAACACTTTCTTCCTGGATTGTATTTATTGTACCAATCACTTAATTTTTCTTTTATGGACGAATGGGTGTCTGATTGATTTTCATAATAATTTTCAGGACTTAAAACGTCAACGACTTCAATAATATTATTTTACATTATCTTTATTAACATTTAAATTAATATTAACATTATCTTTATTTATAAACTTCTTCTTTTTTCTTTTTTTGTGTCAATTGCTTTAAATTTCTAGATGAAAAACCTTCCACTCAGTTACAATTTGTTCCTCTTTACCGTCTGTCTAATTTGGGAAGGATGTCAGCAAAGGTTGGAGGTGGGAGGGAGGGATGCATGCAAATAAGGTAAAGTTTCTGATTGTGGTCAACGTGGCGATCACCAGGACGATCCTTGTCTTGCTGTATTCAAGTTGACACGCAGCCTCCTCGTGGCCCCTCCTGGATGGCATTCTAGCACCCGCTAGATGTTAACTAAAGCGAATGTCCAATCCCCTGGACGTTAAATTTGGGTTGTGCGTAGGGCTTGGAACCCACCACGTAAAAACAAATATCCAATGAAAACCAAGACAGAATCCTATGAAAAGATCCCCTCTAAAGTTGACGACCACGGCAAACGTATAAAGGACTATGATTTACGTATTGGCACATGTAACGTCCGCACCCTTTACAGGGTAGGCGCTTCCGCCCAGCTGGCGGATGCCCTCATTAAATGTAGGACTGACATCACTGCCATTCAGGAAATGCGATGGACAGGACAAGGATGCAAAAGGCTTGCATCTTGCGATGTATACTACAGCTGCCATGAAAACAAGCACGATTTTGGATGCGGATTTGTGGTTAATAAGAGACTTCGTCACCTTGTCTCTGGGTTCACACCTGTGAACGAAAGAATAGCCACAATCCGCATCAAGGCAAAATTTTACAACATCAGCCTAATATGTGCTCACGCCCCGACGGAAGAAAAGGACGATGTGGTTAAGGATGCCTTCTATGCTAAACTCGAGGACGTATACGATAAGTGCCCGGCCCATGACGCCAAAATCGTCCTCGGGGATTTTAATGCAAAGGTCGGGCGGGAAGGTATCTTTGGCCCCACTGTCGGACAGTTCAGCCACCACGCAAACACTACCCCCAATGGTATGACGCTGATCGATTTCGCCGCGGCGCGTAACATGGTAGTATGTAGCACTAAGTTTCAACATCTCGACATTCACAAGGCCACATGGATGTCCCCTGATCGATCAACATCCAACCAGATCGATCATATTGTGATAGACGCAAGGCACGTATCCAGTGTACTAGATGTGCGCACATTCAGAGGTCCAAACATCGACTCGGACCACTACCTTCTCGCAGCCAAGTTTCGATTTCGCATTAGCGCTTCGAGGTCTGCGCACTCTAGTGCATTGCGAAAGCTGGACGTTAAGAAGCTGCGATCACAAAGGACAGCTGAGGCGTTCTCCGCTCAACTCTCGGATAAGCTCCGTCGTTCCCCATCTAATCTCAACGACATTGGCGGACTGCGGGCCAACATCTCCCACTCCTTGCGCACTACTGCGGAAACAGTCCTTGGTTTCGAACGCCCACCCCAACGAAATCAATGGTACGATGAGGAGTGTCGCGAGGCAACTGCAGCGAAAAACCCCGCATACAAGAAAACGTTGCAGTCAGCCGCCACGCGAGCCATTGTCGAGAACTATAGAGAGAAGAGAAGGGATGAGAGACGCCTTTTCAGACACAAGAAGAGGGAGCAGGAAAGGCGTGAGCGTGAGGAAGTCGAGATGTATAAATGACGCTCGAAAATTCTATCAAAAGGTTAAGTTTCTAACCGAAGGTTTTAAGCCCGGAGCGTGTTTCTGCAAGGACGAAAATGGAAACTTAGTAACAGATCCGCAGGGAGTACTGAGGTTATGGAGGAAACACTTCTCTACTCTGCTACCAGGCGATGACGACACCAATACCGCCTTTAGAGATGATGTTCCGAACCCGATCGATGATGACGGCGTGGAGTTTCCGCCGCCTAGCCATGAAGAGGTCAAAGTCGCGATTACGCGCCTTAAAAACAATAAAGCGGCAGGTCCTGATGGCCTCCCCGCTGAATTGTTTAAGACCGGAAGTAATGAGTTGGTCGGGCGCATGCACCAGCTTATTTACAAAATATGGCTAGAGGAAAGTAAGCCCAACGATTGGAACCTCAGTGTCCTCTGTCCTGTCCTGAAAAAGGGAGACCCTACTATATGCGCCAACTATAGGGGTATAAGCCTTCTCCCTATCGCATATAAGGTTCTTACAGGCGTATTGTGTGAACGACTGAAGCCACTCGTCAAAACACTGATTTGACCTTATCAGTGCGTCTTCAGACCTGGCAAGTCCACCATCGACCAGATCTTTACCCTACGCCAAATCCTGGAAAAGACCCACGAGAAACAAGTCGACACACACCATCTTTTTGTCGACTATAAGGCTGCCTTTGATAGCCCCATAAGGGATCGTGTTTTTGCCACAATGTCTGAGCTCGGTATACCTGCGAAGCTGATAAGGCTATGCAGAATGACGTTGAGCAATTCCTGTAGCTCCGTCAAGGTAGGAATGGACCTCTCCGATCCTCATGATACCGTGCGAGGTTTCAGACAAGGCGACCCCTTATCATGCGACCTCTTCAACTTCGTCATGGAGAGTGTTCTGCGAAAGGCAGGAGTGCATCGCAGTGGCACTATTTTTCAAAAAAGTGTCCAGTTGCTTGCGTACGCTGATGACATTGACATCATAGGGCGTACGAAGCGAGATGTTACTGCTGCCTTTAGTGCTATTGAACGCGAGTCTACCAAGATGGGTTTGGCAGTAAATGAGGGCAAAACAAAGTATATGTTATCGACGAGTCGAGACGCGCGGCGTATTGATTCTCAGATTACGGCCGATAACTATACTTTTGATACGGTCAAGGAATTCATCTATCTTGGCTCCGCCGTTACCACCAGAAATGATGTCAGTCTGGAGATCAAGCGCAGGATCACTCTTCCCAACAGGTGCTACTATGGTCTCAATAGGCAATTGAGTAGCAGAGACCTCTCTCGTACGACAAAACTAACACTCTACAAGACACTCATACTACCCGTGCTTCTTTATGGCGCAGAGGCATGGACCCTATTAAGTACAGATGCAGCGGCATTGACAGTGTTCGAGAGAAAAGTACTGCGCAAGATCTTCGGTCCAGTGCGAGTTGGCGATGATTTCCGTATCCGATACAACAGTGAGCTGTATGAGCTCCTCAACGACACGGACGTTGTACAGCGTATTAATATCCAGCGGCTGCGCTGGCTCGGCCATGTCGTTCGAATGGATGAGGATGCGCCGGCGAGACGGGTATTTGATGCGGGAATCTGCGGAAGTCGGCGAAGAGGACGACCTTGCATCCGTTGGAAGGACCAAATCGAGGAAGCGCTGTCATCGATTGGTGTGACCAACTGGCGTAGGCGCTCACGAAGCAGAGGCGCCTGGAAGGATGTGTTGCGGCAGGCCGAAATCCGATAAACGGGTTGTTATGGCCAATTAAGTAAGTAAGTAAGTCAGCAAAGGTTCCAAATGTATATCTGAATTATTTAAAACTTGTTTTGGTGTTATAATAGAGAGATGTTTTAAGACTTTTCTCGAACCTTTTAGAAATTTCTTTTAAAAGTTCAATAATATCTTTTTCTTTACTTCATATTTTTAGGGACTAAAATTATTTTCTTGCATGCATTTTTCAGCTTTTATGCCGATAAAAATATCTTCAGAATTTAAGTAATTGTTTCAATTTGGTATTCGATGCAAATTTGCAAAAATTTGTTGTTCTACGTACAAAGTTCATATAAAAATAAAAATAGGTGAACAGATGTCTAAATTACAACACCCTGTTGTGTTTGTACTTTAGTACTTTTATTACCCACTTTTACGGTGCTATCAATTGAATGAAATAAAAACGCTTAAAGAAATAAAGCGATTTGCTAACGATTGCAAACCTTGTAATGCAAATTTTCAAATAAAATTAAAGAAGTAATTACTGTATTAACGATAATAAAAAAATAACAAAAATGAAGAAAATATACACATTTACACATTAGAAAAAAATAACCAAAACGCTGCCCCTGGGGGACATTGATGCCGACGTCTGCACATAACACATTCATGTACATACATAATAATGTAGATATCTAATATTTTATTATAATTAATGAACACATACTATATAATGATAATGCATACAACTATTGCTTAAATCTACTAAATTATTTAATTAAATTCATGAAATGCTCCACTAAATCATTGTCATTGTCAAAATTTAAAGAATTTTGATTTACAGTTGGGGAGACTGCCTCGGTTTCTGGCAATGATGTAGAATTGGTGTGGTGTGAGGAAACATTGTTATTTGGCATATGATCATTCTGAAGGCATTTGAGAAGTTCGGTATAATCATCAACCCACCTTGTTGGATCAATATTCTCTAATATGGAGCAGTTGCAGTCGCTGATGGAAACATTGTTATCAGCCGAATCGAATGATGGACATATGGATTCGTCTGGCGTAGTTTTATTGTGATTCGATGACAAATAAAAATTATTGGATTGTATTGGTGTAGGTAAATTACTTTCATTAAATTGATTGAGGTTTATGGAGCTAATTGTTGGAGTTGGTTTACTAGCATCTCTTTTGCTTTTCATACGCCTATTCTGAAACCAGATTTTAATTTGACGTTCATCTAACTTTAATCGATCGGATATTTCCAATCGTTTATGGCAGCTCACATATTTGTTAACGTTGAATTCACGCTCCAATTCCGTCAACTGTTTGCTGGTAAATGCAGTACGTTTCCGTTTAGGTTTTGAAGTATTTGCTGGTCTTGGGGATGAAATTGTTGAGTTATATGTGGACGATGTCGAATTTTCGATTTTTGGAGGTGCAGTTACAAAGCTCACCTTGATCTGTAATATGTATAAAATTTTTTAAAAGAAAATCATTTTTTGTAGCATTTAACGAATAGTTTTGTACACTTACGTTTACTCCATTTTCTGTCACACATTGTTCAATTCGTAGATTATTTTCAATTTCCATTTTAAATCAATTCCGATTATCAATTTGGTTCAAGTGATGTTATTCGGTTGACGTCTTTACTATGATTGTGGTGCGCAGGAGTATAACGGAAGTATTTATGTGGTTCAATAATTGGTACCTGCTGCGAGGACTGGCTATTTGCCTGTTTTGTAGTTGTAAAGAACATTTTCATTTACAAATCAAATGCGCGATATTTTACACGCCCTATAAACGCATACCTGAAGATATTTATGATCTCGCTATTGCGTCCTTACTGCAAGAACAGGCAGTAATGTGTAATAGATCTTGACCAGTCTTGTTTTCTCTGTTTGACATATGTATGTACATACATAAATGGTAGTTACACCCTTTTCGTCTTGATTACGACCTAGCTTCTCACACCAATTATGTTTTGTGCTTTAATTGTTTTATACATGAGTGGCGGGACCTACAGTTTAAAGTCGACTCCGAACGAGAGATTTTTGAGATACTTTTTCATGGCAATTTTTATTTACTCTCAGAGTTTTTGCCAGAAATTTGCTGTTTTATCTACCAAAATTTTGAGCGTTTTTGTTGACCAAATATTTTATTTTCTATTGAACTGACATGTCACCAAAAAAATTGCGTTATTTATAATTGAATGACAGACAATATTTTAAGAAGAATACTTTGTCAATAGTGAACTCCCTCCCTCCAAGTAATAGGATCTATTAAGCAGCTTGACGATCGAAATATAAATATATTTATACACCCTCAAAATGTTGTTGGCACAAGTGTTTACAATTCTTTTAAGATTTTATAACTTTTTTGAGAACCCCCCGAAATGTTCGATGAAACTAAAAACTAGTCACTCAGACGGCCGATCAAGTGTTTTCATTCAGTTTTCGTAGTCATTTTTTTAAGTTTATTGGTGAGCTTTGGTTCATTATCACTTTTGAAAACAGTATCTGCCGTTTGCCGTTTGTAATCCGGATTTTTCTACAGAAAGTTAGCAAAGTTAGTAGTTAAAATGTTTATAGTAATCGTACCAACTATTCAGTAATCCGACTCTCTTAGCCGCTATGCAACGCCATAGCATCACGGGTATACCAACAAACATTAAGGTTGATCTGACGTATTTTGTTTGCACAGTTTTTCCTTTCTATTGCAAGCATCATCCTCACCGTCCGACCCAAGATAACTAATTTTGGTTTCATTTTATCCAACAACCTTCTCCCAGTCCACTTGTCTTTTTCACTTTAGCACGATGTCCGTAGCCAGTTCCTCGCGACTGTTGCAAGAATATTTTGATTTTCTCCAAGATCCTTCTGAATTTGAGTTACATCTTCAGCTTTTTATTGCCTCAGATCTCATAAAATGCGCTGGTCTGTGATCTCGCATAACATATTTTTCTCCTGCTTTTGGTTGGAAGTGGTAAATTTTGAAAGAAATTTTGCACTCTATTTTATTTTGGGTGCCCTCGTAGTCTATTATATGGCGTGTTAGGCAATTAACGTGAGAGTCGTGAGTTCGATTCCCACCATAGACTGTGTTAAACTACAAGAGAACTAAAATAAACCGTCTCAATAACAACGCATTTATTACCTAATTTTTCGATAACCGTACATATTAAAACAAATATGTTGAGGTGTAGTTGTAAATATGCGTTCAATAAGAAAATAGCTCAAATTTTGGAGTAATTGACACTCTAGCTTTGTGGTTGTACTATAAGCGTTACATATTGCTTGTGATGCATGGGATTTGTTTCATATTAAAGCAATTTTTATACGAACACTTGTGGCTATCATATGTTCATCCCTTGCTCTAATGTCTCTTTCTTCAATGCGAAAATGGCATTTTCAAAGCTCAACATTATTCGATCGGAGGATATTTTGTACTCTTAACCCTTTGCACTCGGTACCGTTTCGGACGTTACCTACGCCACTTTTTAACGAAAACGTTCATCCTGGAAACGTGATATTATACAGTATAATTTTAGAACCAAGTAAGGAATTGTAATGAAATTTGTTGACATGGAAGAACATACATATATTTACAGTATGGTAAAGTTTAAAGCAATTCCCAACATGCATAGAGGTTGTTTGCCGCCTTCCGCCTGGTGTTTTTCTGTCAGAACAGACAATACAATCCCGTTTTCTTTCTCCCACATTTGCAATATGCAGAGATCGTTTCTATTCGACGCTTCAGTACGAATTGAGATTTTGTACATTTCTTCTCTCGGTTATCGGATTTCTTTATTATCGTATAAAGTTTCCCTTGTAGCTTTGTACGCCTAATCCAATATATCCACAATTTGCTCAACGGATCAGAGAAGTGTACAGTCCGTCGTGAACGCACTTCGCACGTTATTTTTCGACGTGTGAAACGATTGATTTATTTATCATGCATCTTGTTAATTTTATCATATTTCGATTAATTTTTTATGCCACTTTAACAGAGAACTATAGGAGAACAAGTGTTTCTTAAAAAATTGGGGCGGAATAATTTCATTGTCCGTAATCGCTAGCAAGCTATCAGTTTCCCTCAGAGGGGACAACCGAGTGATATGCCAGACGTTGCCCCTCAGAGGGCACAGCCGAGTGCAATGGGTTAGGCTTGAGAAAATTTCGCAAAACCAATAACTAAGGTGTGAGAGTAATCGTAAAAAGGTCTACTCCGTTGAGGGTTATGTTACTTCCGTTGAAGCGTAGTTATTCTGTTCGAGTGTGAATTTCCATCTATGATAGCTGGTGTTAGCCTCTTTTGGCTCCACACCACTGTGTTCGCTGTTTGCTTTACTAGAGTGAACCAATGGTCTTCAATTTTCAGTTCGATTTCATATAATCCTAGACATAAATTCGTTATGGGATATAATTAGGCTACAAAACCGTTTTATTATTTTTAATAGTATTACTTTTGCTAATTTTCCACGTACTATTTTCCACGTACCTTCCGTCAGGTTTTTCTGCTTGCTATCTATACTCTGTTATCGTTTGATTTTTTTTTGTTTTTGTACACACACTTTTATGTTATTCGAATGCAAATGTATGTAGTATTGTTTTGCTTTTCTCTTCGTATGAAAAATAGCTGCCAGGAATTAAACTTGAAATGCTTCCTTACCGATAAGGGTAAAACTCAAGCTGCATAGTTACTTTTCTTGACTTGTTGTCGTACCGTGCCCAATCTATAAAAATTACAAATATGGTTAATTTTTTCTCCAAACTTAACGGTTTATTATAAATATTTTTTAATAATAAATATAACTTTTTTTATTACTTATAAAAATTACTGTTAATAGATCGAGTTAATAAATAGTATGTTCCAAGAAAAATAATGAAGCATAACGTAGGTACATAGATATAGAAAAAAATCTTTTCAATAAATGTTGGCGAAAACTACCTGCAGTATTCTTCGAAATACATAGGACTGTTGCATATATTCCCATATTATTGGCAGCTATCGCATAGTAAAAACATTGCAATATTTTTATGGCTGACAAAAGTATATAAAAAATTGCCTGATGACTTAGAAACATCAAAGAGGTATAATTTATACAAGAACCCTTTTATGATCATATTTTTTATTTTTTGCAATTATAGTGCACTATTAAATTTCTTTTTAAAATTTTGAGCATTTGTTTGACTTTTGGAGCAAGTTTTTTTTATTAGTATTAAAAATACTTTAAATTTTCAACAAATGTACAATAAATGTATATATGTATTACAAATTATTATTAAATAATACAATAATAATACGGAAGACAGATATTTGAATAACTTTTAATGGCAATTTTATTTACTCACAGGAATCTGCTGAGAAGAAGCAGCCTAGGAAATATTTTCTCATATTCCGTTTTGTTGGATATGCCTGTCCTAGGGTATGTACCGTGGCCTCATGTCTAATAACCCAACACACTACCTAATAGGCTACGGAGACTTCATATATAGTAAATTTAAGGTGTATCAAGAAATTTGATGTCGAAGAATGGATCGAAAGTATTTTTAATGTTTGCCTAAGCGATATTATTCTCTTGTTACTAAGAAGTCAAACATCGCGCTGATGATGGAGCTCATTTGAATCAACTTGTTGCGGCCCTATGCTGGAGGAGTGAAAGGAACATATTAGTGAGAAATTATGAAATTAAAATTTATCTGATTTTATACATTTTACACTACAGTTAACCGATGTACGATATATGTACGTACTTATATTCAATTTTATTCACAAGTTATGTATTTAGCAGTCGAGATGTGTCTATCAAAATTTCATAAGTAGTGTTATAGGAAGATAGGATTATTAGTCGGTGTAAATAGGAAAACGCAATGTTAGTCGATATGCGTTTATCGAAATATATTGTTTATTTATTTATTAGATTAATTAACTAAGGGTGCCCTGGTAGTCTAGTGGGTAGTGTGGTAGACTATTAGCGTGATGGTCGTGGGTTCGATTCCCACCAGATATTCTGGGCTGCCACACTACATATGTATATACGAGCATATGGTCAAGTTACTCCACTCATATATAATTAGAATATAATTTGTAATTGTATTGTATACAGTATAAATTTTATGTATTCTAAATATTTATAAAGTAAATTATAATCACAATCAATGCCATTTAGTATATTTAAAACTCCATTTACAATTAAGTTAAATTCTAAATTCATTGAACATAGGACATACACCCATAGAATGGAAAGGAATTTCCAAAACATACAGGTTACACAGAGCATAAATTCCTTAGGTAGACACTCTTCCATTAAGATGTAAAAGTTCCCCTCTGGCGCTTATTATTAAAGTTGTAGTACGTGATAAAAATGAATGAAGGGAGTTTATATCGTAATTCAAGATATACGTTGTCTTTTCTCCAAAGTTTTTAAAAGTTCTAGAATGGATTTTCAATAATTGCAAATAGAATTAGCTGAGTTTACAGGAAAAATATTAATGATGTCGCATATCATCCGTCCAAAAAGTCCTTTTCTGCTAGAAAGCATGGATGTATACCTCACTAAAGACTAGGCATGCATAGGAATTAACTTACTTTTAAAACATCAAATTTGAGCTACGCAGAAATGTTTGTCGAAATAAATCAAATTCCCTTTAACACTGATCGAGACACCAACACCAAACAAATAGAGTTGTTTTCATTAAAATGTAGGACTATGTTATAAAAATAATTTTTATTATTATTAAATTTCATATTAATGCACATACATACTGTCTATCTCATATTTGACTATAACTAATGAATACATATAATGACTATTAAATTATTTAATTAAATTCATAAGACGCTCCACTAAATGTCAAAATTGTCAAAATCTAAATAATGTTGATTTGCAGTTGGGGGCATAAATCCCGAAGGGTCTGCTCCGGATCCTAGCAATGTTGAGGAATTGGCGTCATGTGATGCAAATGACTTGTTTCTAACTGATTAGCCGTTGGAGATATATAAAACGAAGGTTCTGCGCATGGTTCTGGCAATGATTAACAATTGAGTGATGAAGAACTAAGGATTTTGAAATGGCTATTGTCAATTGGCATATGATCCTCCTGCAGGCATTTTAGCAATTTGCCATCTTTATACAACCACCTTGTAGGATCAATCTCGTCTAATATGGAACAGTTGCAGTTGTCCGTGAAGGAAACATTGTTATCCGTCGATTTGAATGGTGGATTTCTGGATTCGTCTGGCGTAGTTTTATTATGATTGTCAGTTATTATATTCGATGACAAATTAAAATTATTGGATTGAACTGGAGGAGGTGTACCTTCCAAAGGGTTCAAAGTCAAAGTTTCTGGTTTCATTAAGAGCTGCGGTTAATTATTAGGAGTTTCAATTAATGGATTAAGGTCTATAAGTCTTTTTTCTTGAGTTGTTTTACTACCTTCTTAGGAAAAATAATATAGAAATAGGCCAAATAATTTAAAAGTGAAAGCCTATGAGGAAATTTATTCAGAATGTATGGATACGTCAACAGTAGAGGTTAAGAAAAAATAAAATCTTCGAACAAGGTCAGATTAAATTGGAGGGTAAAAACAAGCAGGAGATATAAAAACAATTAGGACGTATTCAACTCTGAAGGGGTGTAATGATCGTTTATGCTTGTATGTAAAACAGAGAAAATAAGATTGGCAAAATCTATTACACATTACTGCCTGTTCTTGCAGCAAGGACCCAGTAGCGAGATCATAAATATCGCAGGTATATGTTTGTAGGGCGGGTAAAAAATATCACGCTTTTGATTTGTAAATGAAAATGTTCTTGACAATTACAAAAGAGGCAAATAGCCACATAAATACTTCCGTTAGACTTCTGCGCACCACAATCATAGTAAAGAAGTCAACCGAATAACATCGCTTGAACCAAATTGATAATCGGAATTGATTTAAGATGGAAATTGAAAAGAATCTACGAATCGAACAATGTGTGACAGAAAATGGAGTAAACGTAAGTGTACAAAACTATTCGTTAAATGCTAAAAAATTATTTTCTTTTAAAAAATTTTATACATATTACAGATCAAGGTCAGCTTTGTAACTCCACCTGAAAATTCGGCATCGTCCACATATAACTCAACAATTTCATGCCCTAGACCAGCAAATACTTCAAATCCTAAACGGAAACGTACTGTATTTACCAGCAAACAGTTGATGGAATTGGAGCGTGAATTGTATGTTAATAAATATGTGAGCTGCCAAAACCGATTAGAAATAGCCTATCGATTAAAGTTAAATTAATGTCAATTTAAAGTCTGGTTTCAGAATAGGCGCATGAAAAGCAAAAGAGATGCTAGTAAAACAACTCCAACAATTAGCTCCATAAACCTTAATCAATTAAATGAATGTAATTTACCTACTCCAATTCAATCCAATAATTTTTATTTGTCATTGAATCATAATAAAACTACGCCAGACGAATCCATATATCCATCATTCGATTCGGCTGATAACAATGTTTCCATCAGCGACTGCAACTGCTCCATATTAGAGAAGATTGATCCAACAAGGTGGGTTGATGATTATACCGAACTTCAAAAATGCCTTCAGAATGATTATATGCCATATGACAATGCTTCTTCACACCACACTAATTTCACATCATTGCCAGAAACCGAGGCAGTCTCCCCAACTGTAAATCAAAATTCTTTAACTTTTGACAATGACAATGATTTAGTGGAACATCTCATGAATTTAATTAAATAATTTAATAGATTTAAGCAATATTTGTATGCATTATCATTATGTGTTAATTAATTATAATAAAATATTAGATAACTACATTATTATGTATGTACATGAATGCGTTATGTGTCAGGTTTGTATGGAATTCAATCAATAAAAATTATTTCTATAATCAACTACAATGTTTTAAGGAAAACTTTTTTAAATTAAAAAAAAAATTTAAAACGGGATCAGGTTACAATTAAAATTCATTTCGAATCTGTTTGAATCTGATATTGATGCCTTGATCAGTGTTAAAGGGAATTTGATTTAGATTGCAACGATTTTGTTTCATTTTAGTGAAAGGCAATTAGAAAATCCGGTGATAGAGACTCAGAGAACAAATATTGACTTCACAGATAATTTGATAGTACATACCTATTGTAATTGGTTAGCATCTATACAAACAGGGTTCTTAACTCATACCATATATAAGAATATTTATACAAAACTCTACAAGGTTAACTATATTTTTATAAATTAAATTTCGATTTTGTTTGGATTTTATTTAAATCTGATCAATGACAGTCAATTAAGTCAATAATAAAAAAATGATTATACTACTAATTATTATATTATAAAAATATAATTCAAATTCTATATTTATATAATTATGTTTTTCTTTATATTTTATGTATACATACATATATTAGTGATTTTTAACATCTGAATTATTGAAATTTTCACCAATATATTGATTTTGATAGAAATTTAAATTTACCCTAAAATTAATTGTAGGGAATATCCGTTTTGCCAATGCTCCCAAAGAATTAACTCCCCCTCGCCAATCACTTGAAATTCACTCATTCATTGTCGGGAACAGGTAGATAAATTGTGAAAAAATAAATTTGGTTGTAGGCAATTCAAAACTTGCCTTGCAAACAGTGATGCCAACTTAGCCCTCTTCGGGCTAGATTTAGCCGCGCTATCGTTATATATTGCAATTCATTCACCATTTGCTTCCATAGACCACTTGACAGAGACATGCTGTAAAACATTTAGTGACAGCAAAGTAGCAAGCATAAACCTCCACCGTACAAAATGTTCAAATATAATAACAAATGTTTTAGCTCCACATTTTATACTTTTACTGAAGGATTTAAATGAAACTAAATTTAGTCTGATTCTCGATGACGGTATGTAATAACATTTTTCTTGGCGCTATTTTTGTGTATTAACCATAACTCAAATCTTTGTTTATGGACGGATGTGTCTGTTGAGAAAATATTAGGAATTGTTATTCGATATTTTAGTACCACCAAAAATTATTTAATAACAGCGTTTTTGACTTTAATTGACGTAAATTAGGAAAAAGCAGAGGATTTATTGCTTGGGTTGGAACGAGCTTTAAAAATACACAAGCTAAACATACAAAATTTGGTAGCAATAGGTACGGACAATGCAGCAAGTTTGACAACGGGTTACATATACTATTGAAAAGAAAATATGGACTAAAAAACTTAGTTTTAATACGCTGTGTATGTCACTCGCTTCAACTGGCCGTAAGTTCGTCAACTCAAACTAGTTTTCCATCGAATATAAATTATATGGTAAGAGAGACGTACAATTGATTTTCACATTCTTCTATAAGACAAAAATCCTATAAAAGAATATATAAACTTATTAATAGCGACGCTGACAGTCCTATAAAAATTCCCAAGTCGTGCCCAACTCGTTGGCTTTCCGTTGAAAAAACGATTAACTCGATTTTAAATATGTGGTTAGAATTAAAAACTCATTTCAGTGTGGTAAATGATAATCATTTGGAAACAACTCTGCTTAGAGAAATGTATGAAGATGGCAAAAACTTTGTTTATTTAAAATACCTGCATTCAGTCTTAAAAGAAGTACAGGAAGTAAACCTGACTTTCAAATCACGAAATGCTGATCACGTTAAATTATTTGATGACTTGTTACGTTAGCTGAAATTATTATTCCTATGGACAATTTTGATTATTTTAATGGAGACCTTGATCCATTTATTAACACTTTTTTAAATTTCGGTTACAATTTTGAAAAAAGTTGTAGAGACAACAATATTTCACAAAGTGATAAGAAAGTTATTGAAAAAAATCTTCTTCATTTTGTTAAAAACCTTATATGGAAATAAGAGCTAAGCTGCCATCTAATATTCAAATATTTAAAAAATATCTTTACTTAGCTCCCAAAATGTTTTGTCCAGTAATGTAATAAGTCTGCTCCCAATATTTGATAAATTTTGTAATGATACATAGGAGATTGAAAAACTAGAAAACTGTCTTAAAAATTTAAAAACATGTGAATGGAAGAACACTGAAAGAACGGATAAGTTTTGGATCGAGGTTCACAGCTACAAAAATGCAATTGGTAACAACCCATTTAAAAAACTTTCTACTTTTGTTTTAAATATATTAATATATCCATACTCAAACGCTGAAGTTGAAAGGACTTTTAGCGTCATGAACTTATTTAAAAATAAAATCAGAAACAAAATGTCGTTAAATACATGCAATATCCTAATTCATATTAAATACAGTCTCAAAAGAGATAATCTTTGTTGTTCAACTTACGAAATACCAGATCAAATTTGCGTGAAAATTAATTCTAATGAAACGTCTCAATACCATATAGAAAGTGATTTATGGAATGAAGAAGAGGATGACCAAGAAGTACAAATCGTATTTAACAATGACCAACTTTGAAAGATTGTTGTTGTAGTACCTTAATTCTATTGAATGTAAAATGATCTCAAATAATATCTATAAATAAATTGTTTTGTTTAAAAATTGTGGTGTTTTTATCTGAAAAAACTATTTTAATTTTAGCCCTTTTTTGCCCTTTTTTTGAAAAATTGAAATTGTATTGTACTAAAAACGTAGTTTTTTCAATTTAGCCCGTTTTTCATTTTTGTTCACGCGTTTGGTGTCCTAAGAGTTGGCATCACTGCTTGCAAATTAATTGCATACCTACTAGCAGAGTCTCTGTTTGAAGAGCTTCCTCTTTAGCAGTTAATGTTATAACAGAGAAGAGAGTTTGCTTTTTATGAATTCATACGAGTATTAAAATAAAATAGAACATATGAAGGAGTATGTTTTAGTTATTGTAATTGAATATTATTTGTAGTGAATTATAATTTTCCTTTTTTGTTTTTAATATGTGTTTATTATGTTTTGTAATGAAATATGTTTTTTTGTTATTTTTTATATTATTTATATATATTCTTTTAATTGAAATTGTTTACTTATTGGTTTAGTTAATTTTATTTTATTGTTATTTAATTTTTGTTTTTTTTTTTTTGGAATATATTTTCAATATCGTAGAATATTTTTGTAATTAGATATTGTTTCCTATAAAACTCTGCGAAGTGTAAGTCAGTTTAGTTGCAATCCATTCATTTTACTCACTACAGTAAGTATCAATATTGTTTTCGCTAAATAGATTCCCTTACAGGTACACCACAAAATATAAAAAACAAACATTTCTTCTGTTAACCATGATTACTGTAAAGGCTTGACAACAGATCGATATGATGAGTCCTCACATACACCTGATAAATTGAACATTATTTATGTTACTGGGGAATTAATCACAAATATTATTACGAAAATGAAAAATCAAAACAATGTAGTAAACAAACCTGTTTACAAATTATCATACTGCTTAATATAACAACAGATACTAGCATAAAAAATGGTAAACAAGTAAACAAAAATATACCAACAACACTACACTAAAATAATAAACGTAAATAACGATGTTTACATTTATAGAGATTTCGAAAAGGCGAAGTAATGAATGTTTGCCTTCAGGAACATTCATAAGACTGTTTACTCTGCCATATAAAAGCCATGGCAAAACAGGCGGCTGAGTTAGTGAAGTTCAGTCAGCCTTGCGTGAAGACCTGTGTTGAAAATTTCAGTACTTTTGTACTTTTTTTCAGTACTTTTTCATTTAAAAAATTCCGCAGTACCCCCGCGACGCTTTCAGTACCTTTTTATTATTACATATGGGCAATTTCGTGTCAAGTGACCCAATTTTTAAAATCGACGCTTTAAGAACGTTTGCTAATTTGTGGATCGTGCAGGAAAATGATGGAAAAGTTGGGCACATTACCGGTTATTCCAGATGAGAACAAAATCAATTCTGAAAATGATAACAGTTCTTCAGGAGATGATGGTTGTTCTAAATAAATAAAATTCAAAATCAACATCATAAGGATGCAATAGAAGTTTTTGAACAAATAAACTGAGGCCAAAGCATTGGGTTTTGGCAGAAAGCAGCGGAACTCACTCAGTATGCGTTTGCATTTACCATGAAAATGTTAAACTCATGTTGAAGGAAATCAAGTTAAAGTATTTGACAGATGATTCCTCAGAAGATTTGCACGATTACCGTGATTGCCTTAAATTGACTATGTGTCCTTATGTAACAACTTTTTGTTGATTTTGGCACTCATTATTAGGTCTTATAGGTTCTACTGAAAAGTTAGAACGTTTTAGAACACGAAAAGCAATGGAAACGCTTGACGAACCGTAATGTAATTTCGGTAAGCATTTGCATTGCTTTTCATAGCTAAAAACGAACGTATGTTACATTACGTTCCATCGACGTTTGACAAAACGGGGCTTTTACGTTTTGTTACGTTCCGAATCAGCTGTTTTTGTATTGTATGTGTGGAACACGAATAAGTCGTTAGTTTTTCTGTTCCGTGATGTATGTGTATTAAATATAAATAAATTGTCTATTAGGTGTTCAAACCCCATGTCAGACATCTCCATCAAAATGAAATATGAAAAAATATTTCTCCGGCGACTTCCTTCTGGCAAAAACTCAGAGTAAAGTAAAATTGCCATGATAAAGTTTCTCAAAAATCTGTCGTTCGTAGTTGACTGCAAACAATAGGTTCCGCCACTAATGTATAAAATTAACGCACACAACATAAGTAGTGTGAGAACTTAGGTCATAATCCTGATTGAAGGGCTATAATGACCAATTATGTTATGTATGTATTTTTTTTACAAAAGTACCATTTGACGTAAACAAGTACTCTTTCAGGTATATTTCAGTACCATTACAAAATTTCAGTTTTGCAACACTGGTGAAGACTGTTACAAATATGGATTCCAAAAAATTTTTTTGGTTGTGTATTAGAGAGTAAGATAGCGAAAATAAGTTGTGAGTTTACAGTCATAGACAAGTGTTAGTAATATAAACTATTTTGATTATGATTTCATCAACATACTTCTCATATAAAGTTATTCATATTTGGCTTAATAATTAGGGAATGTTTTTTAGATATTCGCTGGTATCTAATTTTGGCTCACAAATTTCCTCTCCACTAATAACAATAGGCGACAAAATAAAAAAAAAAATTAAATACACCCAGCTAAAGACATAGTGTGGGTTGTGAGTTTTGTTGAGTAGAACTCAAATTTTTTTTATTCCTGAACCCTCCAAACTTGTTTAATTTGACAATTTTTTTTTACTTTATGCACAAATTTATTGATTACACAAACATTTCTGAACCGATGTCAAAAATTTAAACCTTATTAGAAAGGAGAGGGATGGACCTTTAAAACCAAAGACATACATATATATATTATTTGACTTAATATGCTATACGGTTTGATGAGGTAAACTTGACTAATGCGAATTATTTTAATTTTCATTTCATTAATTTTTTTTAAGTTTGTCCGTTCATAGAAGTAAACTTTATTAAAAAATATGAAATAAGTGATGACATTCTCTTGTGAAGAGATTGATACTTCGTTTGATCAAATCGGTTATTTGATAAGATTACATATGTATATAAAAAATATAACACGACTGTTTTAATAACAACAACGGTAATTTTTGTCCGATTGGATTAAACAAAGTGTCAATCTCTTCATAAAATAATGCACTTTCAAAATATCATCACTTGTTTTATATTTTTTAATTAAATTTTGCAATTAAGAATAGCTAAACTCGAAAAAAAGAGGAAAAAATCATATTTTCCAAGTTTAATAGGTAAGTTTGAACTATATGTTTATGTATACCATTTTAAAGGCTCATCTGCCCCCTTTTGAAAAAAAACTTTGGATTTTGAAAATAGGTTACAATATATTTGGGTAATCAATAATTTTGTGTGAAAATATCAAAAATACTGTTTTCCTCAAATAAAAGATGTTTGGAGAGTCCCAGAAATAAAAAAGAAAAATTTTTGAGTTCTACTCAACAAAACTCACAACCTACACTATGTCTTTAGCTGGGTGTATTTTGACTGTCGCACCGTGTAATCAACCTTTTCATTTTTCCAAATTATTGCTTTATGTCTATAAAAAAGTTGTTCTCTTTCCATATCATCTAAATTATTTACTTAACTATTAAAACAATCAAAATGTGTTTTAAGAACATATTAGACTTTGAATTTAAAAAACGTATGTTTTAACATAAAATATTTATTGAGTGTAAACCTAAAAAAAATATTAATGCATCCGCCGACATGTGTGCTTGTCGCAGTCTAATACTATGTTCAGACATGTATTTTTATTGAATTAACATTCGGTTTATTGATAATAATATTTTTAGTGTTCAGACACATAATATACGCAATATTTATTTGACAGCTGGTAAACAAAACAGCTGATTGCTTCAACAACATTGTTTTTAATTTAATCGTGAAAATTTGTGTCAAAAAAATTTGAGAAAAAATGGAAAACAATTTAACATCTTACTAATGATTAACCGAAACGCCGAGCTATTGCGGTTAGTAGGGAATGTTTCTGATAATACTGCATAGCTTGCAGAAAAGAAAGCTGTTGCTTATGGCACTGTTATAGTTAAATGAAAATCAAAGGTCTCTATTTATTAACTGCTGAATACGACTTTAAACTGCAGGTCCCACCACTAATGCATAAAATTAACACACACAACATAAGTGGTGTGAGAAACTAGGTCCATAATCCTAACTGAAGGGTTGTAATGTCCAAATATGTATGTTTTTTTTCAGTTGCCTTTGCACAATTAGTCACGATTATTTCTTAGATATTATTCATATGCTTCTAGATGAAAGCTAAATCTGTTTATATTCATTCTACAATACACATACATATATTTCAATTTAGATTAAAACGGGAATTTTCATAAACAATCTAAATTATCACATTGCAAATATTAAATCCTTTATTTATACATCTGTTACATCAATGAAATTATTTACAAGTTCATGATATATTTTATGAATTCATCATCATCGTCAATGCTTAAAGGATTCTGATTAGATGTTGGAGACAAACAATTCAAAGGTTCTGCGCTTGGTTCTCGTAATGATGAGGAATTGGTATCGTATGATGAAACTCGAAGGATTTCCGAATGATTATTGTCATTGGACATAGGGTTATCCAGAAGGAATTTTAGGGTATCTGTGTGATTATTAAGCCACTTTGTTGGATTAAATTCGTCTAGTAGGGAACAGTTACAGTCCATGAAAGAAACATTATTACTCGCGGATTCGAATGATGAATTCACGGATTCTTGTGGTGAAGCTTTATTATGATTGTCATTAACCATATTCATTGACACATTAAAATTATTGGATTGAACTGGGATAGGTATATCTTCCAAAGTTTCCAGTTTTAATGAGACCAGATGTAAATTATCAGGACTTTCAACGAATTGATTAAATTTATTGGAGATTATTTCTGGAATTGTTTTGGCTGCATCTCTTTTGCTTTTCATGCGCCTGTTTTGAAACCAGATCTTAACTTGGCGTTCGTTCAATTTTAACCGATCGGCAATTTTAATACGTCTGGGTCGGCTTAAATATTTATAAAAGTGGAATTCACGCTCCAGTTCCATCAACTGTTTGCTGGTAAACGCAGTACGTTTTCTTTTAGGTTTTGATGCATTTGACGATGCTAATGAAGATATTCCTGAGGAAGTACTTGAGCTATATGTAGGTGATGTGACATTTTGGAAACTCGTAGAAGAAGATACAAAGCTTACCTTGATCTGAAATGTTGAAAATATATTAAAAGAATTGAATTTTTTTTCACCATAGGGCATTTAGCGTGGTACACTTACGTTAAATTCGTTTTCTGTCACATACTGTTCGAATTCCAGATTATTTTCAAGTTGCATTTTAATTCAATTCGAATTGTTAATTTGGATGCCAGTGATGTTATTCCGTTTGACCACTTTATTATGATTGTTCTGAGCAGTAGTCTAACCGAAGTATTTATGTGATATAGTAATTCGTGTCTGGTGAGAGGACTGACTATCTGTTTCCCTTATAATTGTCAAGGACATTTTCATTTGCAAATCAGCAGCATGGTATTTTTTACCTGCTTGCTACTTGTATATGCATGTCCTTGCTGTCAAAACAAGGCAGCTAGACAGACAGATAATAGTAATGCCACGAGTAATGTGTGATAGTATTTTGACTAGTCTTATTTCCTATGCTCTTAAAGATTGGCTATCTAAATTAAGAAGTTTTTTGTTGCATAAATATTTTAGTTTTTACTCGTTGGACATGTCAACGAAAAATTGCGTTTTTTATAGTTAAATGGATACGGAAGTGCTACTACTTTTAGATTTATAAGAGTAAATTTTAAAGCAATGAGTCATTATTGAGAGTAAAGTGGAATAGGCAAAGAGAAAGAAAACCTATTTAGTAATATCCTTCGTAGTTTGCTTCATAAAATTAATTCGTTTCTTCAGCACCCTGTACTATATAAAGTATTGTTTATTTTAACATTTAATTTAATTTTATTTATTTAACAATATTTTTTTAATTTTGTATACCTCATTGCAGCTTCACTCTGTTGCAATATTGTCCATAAAATAGGGTTTTTTAATTCCCAGACATTTTCCATTTCATAATACATAATTTTCCCGGGATCTAATATTATAAACTAGTCGCCGTAATCTAGTAGATAGGGTGTTGGCTTATTTGACGTAAGGCCACGGTTCAAACACCAGGTCAGACATTAAAACGAAAATATGAAAAAATATTTCTTTGGCGACTTTCTCTCAGCAGTTTCGGGGAAAAAGTCTGAGAGATAATAAAATTGCCATGAAATGTTTCTCAAAAAAATCTGTCGTTCGGAGTCGACTTAAAACTAAACTGTAGGTCCCGCCACTAATGTATAAAATGAACTCACAAAAATGAGTAGTGTTAGAAGCTAGGCTGTAATCCTGACTGAAGGGTATGTATATATGTATGTATGTAATAATATGTTAAACTGCTAGGCAGATAGTTTTCCCCATTATTATGAAAACTGTAGTTTTTTCTCGCTTTCCCGGAATATAATGTATCAACATAGTATGCTAATCGGCTAGGCAATTAGGTTTCTTAATAAAATCCTAATACTTATTCAGTGAAGTTATTTATACTTACATATATGTATGTATGTATATAATGAAAAACAAAACAACTTTAAAACAAAAATTAACAATAAGAATTTAAAATGTTTTCTATTTTAGAAAATATTTATAAACAAGTAAAGGATTTATTGTTTCATTCGATAATAAGTTTCTTATTTTGGTTATTTGCGGTCATATTTCCACTATTTTTTATTCGATGGGCTCTTTGGGATAATCTTACAAGTTAAATAATTCATACGTTTTATGTTTTTGGTATCAGAATTGGTAGCATCATCATTCCTTGAAGCTTGAATATCAATTTCAATATTCCACATATTTGTTGCAACAAGAGGACCGAGAAGTCAGTTGGCCAGAGATCAAAATTCACATTTCAATAAAATAGTAAGAATCAATTCATAATAATCTAATTAGGGTAAAAAAATACAAAAAAGTATATATACGGTTGCATTTTGATTTATTTATTTATTTATTTTAAGTCTATGGAAAATCCTTACAGACCTTTTATACTTCAATACCTTTTATATTTCAATACAAAATTATAATAATAATTTCAATACAAAAAAAAAACCATTTGAAAAAGAAAATAACATTGAATTTATTAATTATGTAAGTTTAATTGTAAAATTATATCTTTTTTCATTTCAAATTCAAATTTCAAATTTTTATTAAAATTTATATGAAGGTACAGATTATTAAAATTATTACAGATTCTACGAAATGGATCGAAGTTCGCGTAGTTAACTGTGTGATATTTTATATTTAAGAAATTATGGTATCTTGTTGGACGAACAGGTACTCTTATGTAAAGTTTTTCCAGAAGAAATTTAGAGTTAATAACACCATTTTTTTCTTTTTAAAGATGGTAATTTAATTAGTGCTAGGCGATTTTCATAAGATGATAACCTTTTATTATGACCCCATCCATTTCCTAAACCACGAAGACAAAATAAAAAAAACAGTTTCTGAACTGATTCAATTTTTTCAGAGTGTACAGCGTATTGAGGGTCCCATATTACAGATCAATATTCAAGAATTGGGCAAACCAGTGTGGTAAACAATTGTTTGGTAACATAAGGGTCAGAAAACTCTTTAGCCCATCGTTTGATAAATCCAAAATCTAGCTTTGCTAACAGTTGATGTCATATAATTTCTGAAGTCTAATTTACAGTCGAGGATTATCCCTAAATCGTTAAAGGAATTAACTGGTTCAAGAGCAGCACAATTCATTGTATAAAATCCATTAGTTTAATGTGATCTAGTGAAGCACATATATTTACATCTTTTAACATTCAGCTCCATTAAATTAGTACTACACCAAGAGGTTAAGTAGTTAATATCCTCTTGTAAAAGTACTTGGTCTTCAATGTTATTAAATGATAAAAAATAGTTTAACATCGTCTGCATACATTAATGTGTTTGAATTTTTTATAACAGAATGGAGATCATTTATAAAAAGAGTAAATAGGAGCGACCCAAGATGACTACCCTGTGGTACGCCTGACAGTACATCAATAAAGTTAGATTGCGTATTCCGGAATTTAACGCACTGTTTTCTGTTTACTAAATACGATTTAATCCAATTCAATAATGATGAACTAAAACCAAACTGATTTAGCTTATGAACGAGTAAGTTATGATTTACTTTATCAAATGCCTTACTGAACTCAATATAAATGACGTCAGTTTGTTTGCCTACAATAAATCCATCACTTACCAGAGTTGTAAATTCAAGAAGATTTGTGATTGTTAATCGAGACTTACAGAATCCATGCTGGGATGCAGATAAAATAGACGATGGAATAGACAGTGGAATTATAAATGATTGTTTCCAAAAGGAGGGAAAATAGCCCAATTTAAGCGATTTGTTGAATAAGTAGGTTAATGGAGTACTCAATAATTAAGAATGGTGTTTGAAAATACTGCTAGGAACCCCATCAGGACCGGCGACATGGGAAGATTTTAATTGTTGTATACACTTGGAAACAGTATAGTACGTTGATCCATAAAAGATACATTAAAGGCCTTTACTTCGGGAATATAAATTTGATTATTGGCATTAAATGTAGATGATGAATAGGTAGAAGCAAAAAATTCCGCAAACAAGTCACTTATTAACTTATTATCTGAAGATTCATGATTACCAAGCTTCATAACAGAAGGATAATCTGCTGCACGACTTTTCGAATTAACAAATTTGTAGAATTTGTTAATTTGTTAATTTCTTGAATTTGTATTTTACTTTATTTAAGTAGATGTTACAAGCCCTTTGGTTGGCGATGATGTATTCAGATCTTACTAAGCAGTATTTGGAATAATTTATTATTGAGCTATCTTTCTTAAAATTTTTATACAATTTATTTTTCTTGTTTTTTAATCTAGAAAGATATTTTGTATTCCTGGGTGGACCGTAATTAAATTGTAGTAAAACTTTTGGCAAGACAATTGTGAAGTAGTTGATAAAATTTCATAATGCACTGGTCCAAATCATTGCCATAGCCAGATAATTCATATATCTAATCGGTTTCAGATAGTTGAAGATGCAGTTTATTGTGGTTAGTTAAATTGAAACAAATTGTTTTCTGTTTTTGAGTTGAATTTGGTATCAATACTGCAAACATAGTTCTAACAAGAGCCTGGTTGTGGGTTGTGTTCTTCTTCTTGGGCTGGAATCAACAAAAATTACATCAAGGCTATCTTTAGTTGGGCAATCGATAGACAGTCCACGGATTGTTAGATCTGTCATCTGTGAATAAAAACGACAAGCACGCCACGAAAAAATTAAAAGAACTATTAGTTTTGCTCTTGATTAAGGAGCAGCATAGCTTCTCAATTATCTCTGGTAGAACGCCATTGGCGGATCGAGCACCGGCTACTCGCATTTGCGAATCAGGGCCAAAATAAACCTGTCCGATTAGATCTAGTATTCAATTGTAATGAGTAATGACAACAAAATCGACAACAACAAAATCTCTTTGATAGCTTTTTTGATGAGTAAAAGGCATCATAGGAAGATTCCATATTATTACAATTGTCAGTGCCTACCTGGTCCACGATAAGTGATGCTCAATATTCCACAAAAGTTGACAGGGGGGTTTTTGAAGCTAGGATAGAACGATAGTCGAATCTGCCCCACAAAGGTTTCCGATCTGGTACGATTCAGCTTCTTACGAAGTGGAAATACCATTTTTTGCCAATAGAGTTGCAAATCAGAGCTCTAAACGGGGTAAAGTTTACGATTCTATAGGCGCAACTTTTGTTTTGGCAGCGAGCATACACTATACACTATAGTACATACAAATTAAACCTCTATGGGTTTTTTTTTCTAGTTATTTTAGGGATACCGTGCTAATTAAAACACAAATGTGTAATTTATTTAATTTATTTAACAGTTTATTTTTTACATTACTTTACATTTACAAATTTATTTAATTTAATTTATTTATTAAATTATTAATTTAAGTTGTATTTAGGATAAAAACTTATTTTTTATTTATTTAATTTAATTTAAGTACGCTTTCCAACTATGAGGATCGCTTATGAAGTCTCTAGACATGACCACCTTAAAACTAAAATCTAAAAACGTTTTAAAGGATAAGAATACAGAATTAAAACGATAAAAAGAAGAACAGAGTTCAAATAAAGTTACAGAGATAAAACAGAAATAAGTAATTATTAATAATAATTTTGAGAGAGAATAAAGAGAGTAAAAATAAATGATTAAAGAAGAATAAAGAAATAAGGGTGGGAATAATTATAACAAGAAATTGTTATAGTTACGTCTTAACTTCCCCCTTTCTCGAAGGACAGGCGTCCCGACTGTTTGCTTTTACTTAGTTTACTATTTCATATTATTTTTAACATATAATAATAATAAAAACTTATAGATACATTCAAATACAAGAAATAAAAAAATTCTTTAAATATTCTCTTAATATTACAATTTTTATCCAAAACTTTAATAACTATATTTACAAATATTGCTAAAAACAAATCTTTCTGTTATAATTGGAAAACGTAATCAACTTTGAACTGAGAACTTATCAAAATAACACAAATAAATCCTACCTTAAGTTGTCTTTATGAACCAGTCTCTTATCAATAAGAACTGAGTGGCCTAAATCTTTTTCAACTATCTTTTCAGTATACAATTTACTAAACTTATTTCCGAGTCGTCTGTTAGTCTTAACAAATACCTTATCACCGGGTTTAAAAATTCTATTCTGTCTGTTTTTGTTATGATAGGAAAGCTCACAATTCTGCCTTAGCAGCCTGTTCTTTATATTGACCCTAATCTGCTCTGTTATAGAATTAAAAATATCTACCGGCTTAACTTTAGTTACCGAATGAATTGTATTGTTATACCTCGTAATGGCAGTGAGAACAAGTTCCCTCGTGTCATTACAATGCCCTTCGGATTTTAAACATCACGATATTTCACCTATCGTGCTGTGAAGCCTCTCCACTTGCCCGTTGCCGGTGCTGTGCGCCGGTGGAGTAGGAAAGATTTGGACACCAAACTGATTTAGAAGAAGAGACTTAATGGTATGCGAATTGATTGATTTCTCATTGTCGCAAACGATGGTATGAGCCTTAGAAAAAATGTTCAAAATAGTTAATAAAGCAACCTTAACATCAACAATCGAACGTGTTTCAACAAAAATGGCGAGTGAAAACTTAGAAAATTTGTCAAGACAAGTTATGAAATTAGTTTTGTCAGTTGTAAAAACATCGATGTGTAGTATCTCCCCAGGATACTCAGGTATTGGTGTTTGACCGATCAGTGCCCTGCTTGGGTGCCTATTATATATTTACTCTCTGCATATCCTGCAGTCTGAGGCAATCGTCTTGAGTTTATTTCTGATGTTCGGAATATAATATTGCTGTAAAATCTGGTTAGCGTTTTCACGCACATTACGGTGAGCCCTATTATGTTCGGCTGTAATGATTTCACTCTGATCATCTGGGTTATGGATATCTATCACAAATTTATCTGAATAAACAAACTTTACTGCTAGGAAAGAATGAATTACTTTATTCTAAATCAAGCCTAGAACATGAAGGTCACAATGAAGACAGTTAATTACGTTGAAATTAATGGCCCGTTTCAAAAATGTAAAAATATCCTTTACATTAACATAAATCATTAAATGCCTTGTTTGGTTTTTAAAAATGGTTTTAGAGGATATATTAGACTCCGTTGATTTGTTTAGAATTAACTGGTTTTTGAAACAGTTTACTGGATTTGATACTTTTTTTATAATTTCGGATGAAGATTGCTCACTGCGAATTGTTGAACTTTTAACCTCTGAACTTTCCGAAGTATTTTTTCTATTTTCTATTTGCGTTTTATCTAATTCTGCTTCCGAACCAATCGTTGCCTGTATTGAGTCATTGTCACTGGATTCACCTTCTATATGGTTAACATACTGCCGGGATAATGCATCGGCAACAACATTTTCTTTTCCTGGCTTGTAGAAAAACTTAGGAGAGTATTCCTCAATAAAAGCTCGCCAACGTCTTATTTTTGGGTTAGGATTTCTTTCGGAAATAGAAAACGATAATGGTTGATGATCGGTGTAAATATTTATATTTTTCGCACCATATAAATAATTGCGTAATTTTTGCAAAGCCCACACTATTGCCAACATTTTGCGCTCGTTGGTGGCATAATTCTCCTCAGTATGGGACAATGTTCTCGAAATCATTGTGATTGGCTTACCGTACTGGGAGAGAACGGCTCTTATAGCTGATGAAGAAGCGTCAGTAGTGAGCTCAAAGGGTTTGGTGTAATCAGGATGCAACAGCAGCACATCTTCTGAAGCCAGAATATTTTTTATTTTCTGCAATGCTCTGAGCGCTTCCTCACTTAAATTTACTGCTATATTCTTGGATTGCCTACTACTAACTTTTCCATTTTCACCACGCAAGTATTGCGTAAGCGGTTTAGTGATTTCAGCATAATTTCTTATAAACCGGAGATAGTAGCCAGCCAATCCTAAGAACGATCGGAGGCCTTTAATTGTGTGAGGAATTTGAAAATTTAAAATACTTTTCACCTTTTCTGGACATGTTTTTTTTTGCACAGAGTAAAACCTAAATATTCCACAAAACTTTGAAAAAATATCGATTTTTCACATGATGCGTGTGTCATTTGCCGAAAAAAGTTTCCTTAAAATGTTATCTATATCTTGTAGGTGTTTTTCAGCGTTGGGAGAAAAAATGATGATATCATCGATATAGACGTGACAACTTTTACCAATTTCATGTCGTAAAACATCATCAATTACTTTTTGAAAGAAACCAGGTGCGTTTTTCAGTCCGAACGGAAGCCTACAAAATTCAAATTTCCTGTCAGCCTCGGCCAAGTTAATTTGGTAGAATCAGGACTTAAGATCCAATGTTGTGAAAAAACATCCGCTTCCTAAATTCGACAAAATAACAGTGGTATCGGGGATCGGATAACGCTCGCTTGTGGTTTTAGAATTTAGCTTCCTAAAGTCTATTACAAGCCTTTTTTTCCGCCTTCCAGCTTCATCAAGACCTTTTTTATCTACGTTCCATATAGGATTATTATATGATGATCTAGATGGTCTTATGATTCCATTTTCCAACAAATTTTCTATTTCACTGTTAACGAATTCAGTAAGTGCCAATGGATATGGATAAGATTTGGAATAAACAGGTTCGTCATTTTCAGTAGGGATTGTGGCGGTTACATCGGTGTTAAATGGTAAGGCTTCATTTGGGTCAGCAAAAACAGATTTGTGTTTGTCCAAAATCATCATCAGCTTCTCAAAAATGGGCCGTGGGATATTACAATCAGCGGGATTAATGACAATTTTATTAACATCGCGACAAAAGTGAAATAGAAGTTTTTCCTTACCATTTTTATGATACAATAGTCCTCGAGCACAATCAATTTGGGCATTAATTTGTTTGAGGAAATCTAAACCGATTATACCGTCAAATGTAGAAAGTTCGGGCAATATAAAAAACCACGATGTGCAATTCAGTAAATTAACCAGGCATTTTGAAACTATTATAGAATTTCCATGAAGCGACTTAATAATAAAAGGCCTTTCCACTGGTTTAATACCCTTCAAACCCTCTAAATTTTTCATATAATTTTTCGAAGTACCTGTGTCTATTAAAGATTTTAAAGTCCTTCCCCCTATTGTCCTTTCGATGTATGAGAGGAGGGACCTATGTCTTAAAAAATTGATTCCATCCTCAATATGATGTTCAAAATGATCACCACGTGATAAGTTATCAACCGAATTTTGGTAATCGTCTTCTACGCAATACAAATCGCGGTTAAAAGAACATTCGGACCTCGGTTCTTCGAAATTTTGCTGTTGCCTAAAGTGGTTTATTCCTTGAAATTTATTCTGATTTTGACGAGTGGATTCATTGGGTCTTTTTGGAGCAATTGGCTGTTGAAAATTGTGCGTGTTATATTGACTATTGTTTTTTTTTTGTTGAAAGTTTGAACGAGTACTTGAGTCAACCTCCATAGGTTGATATTGTGTTGAACGATTATGTAAAACTTGAGGAAATCGGTTACTATTTCTGTTAGAATGGAATTTTCCTCGTTGTGGGGTTCCGTATCCAGAAGCATTAATTGGATTATTCTGTACGACACCTTGATGCCGATATTGAATTTCTCGTGAAGAACTGGGACCTACAGCTTGGTAGTGTGGTGAGTTATTAAACGTAGTTCCTCTACTGTTGTTCCAAAATGTTGTAGCGAAATTGTAACCAGAACTGTTAGCTTCCAACTCTTGCGCCAAAGCGAGAGCAGAGGGCAAGTCAATTGGCCTACTGGAAAATAAAATGTCACACATAGGTCTGCGCAAACCAGAAATGAAAACGCGAAGAGCATTTTCCCTATACTTTCGACTAAGAGATTCTATTAATTCTTGATTTCCCTCATTAGACATTAAAACCTTATTCAGTATTGCAGTCAACTTCTACTCTACCTCATCATAAAAATGTGTAATAGTACTGGAGTCTTGCCTAAGCGTCAACAGTTCCTGTTCTAACGTAAAAATACTCTTTTTATCGCCGTACGAAAAATCTAGTCTAGCCAGTATAGCCTTAAAATTAAGGACAGTGTTATACGAACTTAAAACGGTGTCCGCAGCACCCACTATCTTGTTTCTTATAATTGCAACAGCCTGGTAATACTTCGAACTACCCTCATAGCCTTCGTATAATCTATGGGCCGTCACGGCAGCCTGACGCCAAGAAACATAACTCGCTGAATTTCCATCAAACTCAGGTATTAATTTAACAATATCGAGGGATTCGTTACAAACTATGCCCGGAATTATTTCAATTGCTTTATATTCTTCCACACGAAGTGGTGTTTCCAAAACCGACAACCTTTTAGTTAATTCGTCAATACTACTCTGAAAAACTTGTCGAGTTTGCTCAGTGTCATGGGAAATAGCCGTTGCCAACAATGCCTGAACTGCTTCACTGTCCATTTTTAATTTTTCAATAGACGAATCTACACTTAGACGTTCAAAGCTCAAAATTAATGCATTTACGCTCATAAAATGTTATTTCTAAAAACAATTTGTTTTAATTATTGGTTATTTTTTTTTTCTTAAATCGACAATTTTTTAATATTAATAAAAATGTTTCGCATATAAAGAACAAGAAGAAAAACTTAGAGTTAAAAAATTTAATTATAAATTTTTTAGTACAACAGAAAGATTTTTTCAGAATTTACATATTTTCAGATGAACTAAAAAAAAGTATTGCGTACTCTCGTTGGTTAAACCGTTTTTCAATATTGGTTACTTACTTACTTACTTAATTGGCCATAACAACCCGTATATCGGAGTTTGGCCTGCCGCAACACATCCTTCCAGGTGCCTCTGCTTCGTGCGGCAACTACGCCAGTTGGTCACACCAGTCGATGACAGGGCTTCCTCGATTTGGTCCTTCCAACGGATGCAAGGTCGTTCTCTTCGCCCATTTCCGCAGATTCCCGCATCAAATACCCGTCTCGCCGGCGCATCCTCCTCCTTTCGAACGACATGGCCGAGCCAGCGCAGCCGCTGGATATTAATACGCTGTACAACGTCTATGTCGTTGAGGAGCTCATACAGCTCACTGTTGTATCGGATACGGAAATCATCGCCAACTCGCACTGGACCGAAGATCTTGCTTGATCTTGTACTTTCCTCTCGAACACTCTCAAGGCCGCTGCATTTGTACTTAATAGGGTCCATGCCTCTGCGCCATAAAGAAGCACGGGTAGGATGAGTGTCTTGTAGAGTGTTAGTTTTGTCGTACGAGAGAGGTCTCTGCTACTCAATTGCCTATTGAGACCATAGTAGCACCTGTTGGCAGGAGTGATCCTGCGCTTGATCTCCAGACTGACATCATTTCTGGTGGTAACGGCGGAGCCAAGATAGATGAATTCCTTGACCGTATCAAAAGTATAGTTATCGGCCGTAATCTGAGAATAAATACGCCGCGCGTCTCGACTCGTCGATAACATTTACTTTGTTTTGCCCTCATTTACTGCCAAACCCATCTTGATAGACTCGCGTTCAATAGCACTAAAGGCAGCAGTAACATCTCGCTTCGTACGCCCTATGATGTCAATGTCGTCAGCGTACGCAAGCAACTGGACACTTTTTTGAAAAATAGTGCCACTGCGATGCACTCCTGCCTTTCGCAGAACACTCTCCATGACGAAGTTGAAGAGGTCGCATGATAAGGGGTCGCCTTGTCTGAAACCTCGCACGGTATCAAAAGGCTCGGAGAGGTCCATTCCTACCTTGACGGAGCTACAGGAATTGCTCAACGTCATTCTGCATAGCCTTATCAGCTTCAGACATTGCGGCAAAAACACGATCCCTTATGGGGCTATCAAAGGCAGCCGTATAGTCGACAAAAAGATGGTGTGTGTCGACTTGTTTCTCGTGAGTGTTCTCCAGGATTTGGCGTAGTGTGAAGATCTGGTCGATGGTGGACTTGCCAGGTCTGAAACCGCACTGATAAGGTCCAATCAGTGTTTTGACGAGTGGCTTCAGTCGTTCACACAATACGCCTGTAAGAACCTTAAATGCGATAGGGAGAAGGCTTATACCTCTATAGTTGGCGCATATAGTACGGTCTCCCTTTTTCAGAACAGGACAGAGGACACTGAGTTTCCAATCGTTGGGCATACTTTCCTCTAGTCATATTTTGTAAATAAGCTGGTGCATGAGCCCTACCAACTCATTACATCCGGTCTTAAACAATTCAGCGGGGAGGCCATCAGGACCTGCCGCTTTATTGTTTTTAAGGCGCGTAATCGCGACTTTGACCTCTTCATGGCTAGGCGGCGGAATCTCCACGCTGTCATCATCGATCGGGTTCGGAACATCATCATCAAGGCGGTATTGGTCTCGTCATCGCCTTGTAGCAGAGTAGAGAAGTGTTTCCTCCATAACCTCAGTACTCCCTGAGGATCTGTTACTAAGTTTCCATTTTCGTCCTTGCACGAAGACGCTCCGGGTTTATAACCCTCGGTTAGACGCTTAACCTTTTGATAGAATTTTCGAGCGTCATTCCTCCATCTATTCATCTGGCTTCCTCACGCTCACGCCTTTCCTGCTCCCTCTTCTTGCGTCTGAAAAGGCGTCTCTCATCCCTTCTCTTCTCTCTATAGTTCTTGCCAATGGCTCGCGTAGCGGCTGACTGCAACGCTTTCTTGTATGAGGCGTTTTTCGCTGCAGTTGCCTCGCGACACTCCTCATCGTACCATTGATTTCGTTGGGGTAGGCGTTCGAAACCAAGGACTGTTTCCGCAGTAGTGCGCAAGGAGTGGGAGATGTTGGCCCACAGTCCGCCAATGTCGTTGAGATTAGATGGGGAACGACGGAGCTTATCCGAGAGTTGACCGGAGAACGCCTCAGCTGTCCTTTGTGATCGCAGCTTCTTAACGTCCAGCTTTCGCAATGCACTAGAGTGCGCAAACCTCGAAGCGCTAATGCGCAATCGAAACTTGGCTGTGACAAGGTAGTGGTCCGAGTCGATGTTTGGACCTCTGAATGTGCGCACATCTAGTACACTGGATATGTGCCTTCCGTCTATTACAATATGATCGATCTGGTTGGATGTTGATCGATCAGGGGACATCCATGTGGCCTTGTGAATGTCGAGATGTTGAAACTTAGTGCTACATACTACCATATTACGCGCCGCGGCGAAATCGATCAGCCTCATACCATTGGAGGTAGTGTTTGCGTGGTGGCTGAACTGTCCGACAGTGGGGCCAAAGATACCTTCCCGCCCGACCTTTGCATTAAAATCCCCGAGGACGATTTTAGCGTCATGGGCCGGGCACTTATCATATACGTCCTCGAGTTTAGCATAGAAGGCATCCTTAACCACATCGTCCTTTTCTTCCGTCGGAGCGTGAGCACATATTAGGCTGATGTTGTAGAATTTTGCCTTGATGCGGATTGTGGCTATTCTTTCGTTCACAGGTGTGAACCCAGAGACAAGGTGACGAAGTCTCTTATTAACCACAAATCCGCATCCAAAATCGTGCTTGTTTTCATGGCAGCTGTAGTATACATCGCAAGATGCAAGCCTTTTGCATCCTTGTCCTGTCCATCGCATTTCCTGAATGGCAGTGATGTCAGTCCTACATTTAATGAGGGCATCCGCCAGCTGGGCGGAAGCGCCTACCCTGTAAAGGGTGCGGACGTTCCATGTACCAATACGTAAATCATAGTCCTTTATACGTTTGCTGTGGTCGTCAACTTTTGAGGGGATCTTTTCATAGGATTCTGTCTTGGTTTTCATTGAATATTTGTTTTTACGTGGTGGGTTCCAAGCTCTACGCACAACCCAAATTTAACGTCCAGGAGATTGTACATTCGCTGCACGCATTAGTTAACATCTAGCGGGTGCTAGAATGCCATCCAGGAAGGGCCACGAGGAGGCTGCGTGTCAACTTGAATACAGAAAGACAAGGATCGTCCTGGTGGTCGCCACGTTGACCACAAACAGAAACTTTACCTTGTTTGCATGTATCCCTCCCTCCCAATATTGGTTATTCAACAAAATAATTTTAAAATACTTAATACTTAACTTATTTGTTGTTACTCAGCTATTAACTTTTAGTACTAAAATTCCTTAGCATCTCCCAATCAGAGATATGTTGTTTGTTAACAGTGATGAAACGCAGCGACTTATTTTAACATTTAGTACTTATTACTCAATGCTCTCTCTCTCAATTAATTTGCTTCTTGTTATTATTATTATGATTTTTCAGCTTCCACCAATCGCACTAGTTTAAACTATTAAAAAAATTTGTTATTGTTGTATTGTGTTATGCCTATAGAATTGTCTCTTTTAACAACTTCTGCTTTCTTTCTTACACTTCGTCTACAATTATTTTCGGCATACGGATTTTTGCTGCTTTATTGGAGAATTTTACTCTTTTAACAACTTTTGATTTCATTATTGCACTGAGTCTATAACTTTGTTTGTTTTGTTTGTTGATTTATTGGAGAGTTTTGCTCACCAATATTTATGACCTCTATTTGCTCATTTTAATGTCCTCTATTTGATAATACTTATGACCTCTATTTGGTCATTCTTATGACCTCTATTTGATCATATGATTTCACTTATGACCTCTATTTGTCATAACCACTTATTCGGGTAATCAATTTTGGTGAGCTTCAAATGAAATTTTTTTTTTCTTTCCTTTTTTAATTTTAAAAATTTTTTTATATTGTTTTTTTTTTGTTTTTTAAATTCTTGACGTTATCACTTATTTATTAACAAAAACCAAATTTATTTTTTCACAATTTTAAAATAATTTTTTATATGGACCTTAGAAAGCACGGTCCATGCTCGGGCGCCAATTAAACCTCTATGGGTTTTTTTTAGTTGTTGTAGGGATACCGTGCTAATTAAAACACAAATGTGTAATTTATTTAATTTATTTAACAGTTTATTTTTTACATTACTTTACATTTACAAATTTATTTAATTTAATTTATTTATTAAATTATTAATTTAAGTTGTATTTAGGATAAAAACTTATTTTTTATTTATTTAATTTAATTTAAGTACGCTTTCCAACTATGAGGATCGCTTATGAAGTCTCTAGACATGACTGACTTAAAACTAAAATCTAAAAACGTTTTAAAGGATAAGAATACAGAATTAAAACGATAAAAAGAAGAACATAGGTCAAATAAAGTTACAGAGATAAAACAGAAATAAGTAATTATTAATAATAATTTTGAGAGAGAATAAAGAGAGTAAAAATAAATGATTAAAGAAGAATAAAGAAATAAGGGTGGGAATAATTATAACAAGAAATGGTTATAGTTACGTCTTAACTTACATAATCGCAGCATATGCTTTCTCAGAAGCATCACAAAATGCATGAAGTTAAACTTCATACTGAGAGTTAATTTAACCCAACGGGGGATGTTAAGCCTGTCGATATACGAGTAATCAATGGCAAACTCGAGCCATCTGTTAAGCGTCATGTGTTCCAAATATTCGTCCCAAACTGCGTAATAATCTTAGCAACTATTATTCTAGGTGCCAATCACCTAAAGGAGTCAAAGAGCTTAGCTATTTGAGACAACACAGAACGTTTTGTGACTATAGAGAATTAGGGCATTGAAGCTGGCTTGAAGCAAAATGTATTAATGCTCGCATTCCCTCGTAAATCCAGAATTTTAGCGGTGCTGACGTCTGATCCTTCGAGCCGGATCCAACGCCCTAATTCTCTGTAGTCATCCATAGGTCACTGGATCAGAATCGGTTCGAAGGACCAAAATGTGGGCGTGAGCAGGGAAATAATAAAATAATATATTTGGCGAGAATTGGTGTAAATAAAAATACAAAATTACACTATGCGACAAAATAAAAAATTAAATACACCCAGCTAATGAAATAGTGTAGGCTGTGAGTTTTGTTGAGTAGAACTCAAAAATATTTTTTTTTTATAATTCTTAAACCTAAACTTGCTTTATTTGAAAAAAAAAACTTTTTTTTTTACTTTACGCACAAATTTATTGATTACACAACCACTTCTGAACCGATGTCCAAAATTTAAACCTTATTAGAAAGAAGAGAGATGTGACTTTAAAACGATACACATATATATATATTATTTGACTTAATATGGTATGAGGTTTGATGAGGTAAACTTGGCAAACGTGTTTTTTTCATATCTTTTCAAGCTTGTCAATTCATAGTAGGAAACTTTAATTAAAAAATATGAAATAAGTGATGACATTCTGAAAGTGCATTGTCTTGTGAACAGATTGACACTTCGGTTGATCAAAGCGGACAAAAATAACCGTAGTTATTATTTAAAGAGTACAACAGTCGTGTTATATTTTTAATATATATTTTAATTGGTTTGTTTAACAAAAATATTTATTCTTAGACTTAAATAAACAACAGTACTTATATCTTAATAGACTTTCATACACTGTCCCAAATTGGAGCTCTCTAGTACAATAGTTATCACAATATTTGTATTTCTACATAAATTTGAATTATTTATACAATATTTACATTTGTATGTGCATATTTGTTCAAGGATAGCGGCTTTGAGTAGGGACCCTCTTGCAATGAATTCGACCAACCAACCCAATCCAAGACACAAACCAGCGCTAACTCAAGTTGGCGAGCGCAAAGCACCCACTGTAACCGGTGGACGTACAACCCTCTATAGGCAGGCACCTGTCAAAAATGCAGCTGCCCCTACCTCGAGAGCTAAGGCCCAAGTATCTACTTAGGTTAAACCCCGCTTGGCACACAAGGCTCCGGCTGCGAAGCCGGTCCCTAGTGTCGCCACACCTCCCGCCCTGGCACCTTCTACCGAGGCTCCGTCTACCTCTAAGGCTGCTGCGAATATGCCCCCGCACTCTTCGGCTGCCGCCAAGGCATTGGCAGACAAGCGTGGCGCGCGAGCCCCTGGCACCAATCCATCTTCGGGTGTCAAGAATACAGTGAGTGCTAGCGTGAGGGCATATAGAACTCGCAGATCAGCCATGCGCATCATTGCGAAATTTGGCTCGACCGACCCGGCTCTCATCTCAGTTCTCTCGTTCTATGGAGCTCTATAAGGAGGCTATCAGTAGGATTGGAAAGGTCTGGCCAGGAGCTAAGCTTGCTACCGTCCCCCCAGACCAGATTCCCAACCGCCCCCGTTCTAAGGCGAGAATTCCGACCGGACCATCAGACCCGGAAACCATGATGAGCATCCTTAAGGTCAGCAACACCGACCTGCCCACTCATAACTGGAGGGTGGTTAAAGTTGCTGACCAGTGGGGTGATTACCGCGAGGCGGTGATCATCCTGAATGAAGAGTCACTTCCACTTATCACTGCCCGTAGAGGCGTGATAAAATATGGTTTTAGCTCAATTGAGCTAAGGGTCTATAAGTCGGATTCCCGCGCTGCCGCACATTCCCCAGCAGAACCCATCCCCGAAAATCCCGTCCCATCGCAACCCATCCCACAGAACTCTACCCCTGGACCCCTCGAACCCGTCGAATATAGAAGCGTGTGCAGTCATTCTTCTCGACGCTCCTCATCCAGCAAGAAGTCCAATTCTGAGCTGGTGGGGGAATTCTTCAACGGCATTGGTATTGCCGCGGGCGCAACCTCTCCGTTGTCGGACGAACAGGACGCTGATGTGACAATGGTTGATTCTCTGGCCAATGCTGAGAGTCATCCAAATTAACCTGCAACACTCTAAAACCGCCTCTGCCGCTCTGCTCCTCCGACTAGCAGCCGAGTATAAAGAGCTCATTCTGGTCCAAGAACCCTGGGTTGTAGACGGCAGGGTTTGCGGACTCAACACCAAAGGATATCGCTTAGCGTATATCCATAACTTAGGTAAGCCTCGGGCTTGTGTCATGGTTAAGAATAGTATTAACGCTCTTCTCCCCCACAGGTTCAGCGACAAGGATACCGTCACCATGGTCGTCGAAATGAACTTGATGACCCTCTGGATCACGTCATCGTATCTGGCGCATGACTATGGTCACTCTCCCCCTCAGGAGCCCATCGGTCGACTGGTAGCGGATGCGAGACTACGCGGAGTTCCGGTCATAATCGGAGCAAATGCCAACTCCCACCACACGATGTGGGGCAGTTCCGGTACCAACAAACGTGGTGAGTGCCTCTTTGATTTTATTATAAGTAATAACCTAGTTATAGCTAACCGGGGGATGAACCAAGCTTCCTCACTACGAACAGAAAGGAGGTGCTGGACATCACTCTGGTCAGCTCCGAGTTCTCTACTAACCTTAAAGACTGGTCTGTATCTCATGAATGCTCCTTTTCGGTCCATAGATACATTACTTTCATTATTGACACGAACGAGTCTCCTCCTTTCATTACCCCTCCGGTCAATAGGAGGAACACGAATTGGACCATTTTTAGAGAGAAACTGCGTAGCTAGAATCAGCTGGCCCAAGATGGATAGAAGGCGTACCAACCGATTACTTGGTCTTGGTCGTGATGTCATCTCGACTACAGTGGCCGTGCTTACAGGTCATTGCGTCATGGGTAGAGACGCGGAAAGAATGAGGCTCCCTTTCAACGACTTCTGCCGTGGATGCAGGTCTACTGAGGAAGAGGAGACACTTTCTTTGCCTGTGCCCGTCTCTTGCTAGGTGTAGATATAGGTTATTTGGCTCCCCATTAACTTGTTAGCTTAACGGAGCTATCATCTATTGACATCAAACTTTCTGGCTGGTTTTCCAGTGCGGGGTAGTCGTGCTTTTGTTGTGCAGCCCTTGCGCTGACCAACTTCTTCCTTTTCTTGGTTAGTACAGGGACTGCGTTCACCCGTGGCATCACAACGGTGATGTGAGCTTTGTGATAACAGAGCTACCACTCCGACCTAACCTAACCTAACATATTTGTTATTTAATGTAAAGAAAAAATAAGCAAAAAACCTTAGTTATTAAGGGTAAAAAGAAGAGGAAGTGCAACTTTGTTTATATTTTTAATATTTACGTTTGGAAACATATTTTTATCTTTTGTATAAACGTGTCGAATCTTTTATTAGTATCCGTAGGTTGATTGCTTTGAATTCCTTTGATATTGGCCCGTCTATACAAATGATAAAGTATAGGAACTCCGCACTCGTTTTGAATATAATCATTCCTATCGAGGTATACAAAAGCCTCAGGTGGTATGTATGTTTTTCAAATCAACTTTCAGTTGAAAAATTTTCAGAATTTTTGATGGATCTTGTTTGTTTATTTGAAAATGTGTCAATTTCATGTTTGAGCGACCACCAGAAGTTGGCCAATGTTTGCGCGAAGAGAAATAATAATATTTGCATAAAACACAAATGTTAGCCGACTTCTGGTAGTCGTGCAAACGTGAATTTGACACATTTTCAAATAAACAAACAAGATTCATCAAAAATTCTGAAAATTTCTTAACTGAAACTTCATTTGATAAGATGATATATGTATATAAAAAATATAACACGATTTTGTGTACACTTATTTCGACCAAAAGTTGTCTTTTGGCACCTTTGCATTTGGATGCAAATAATTATGGAAATAATTATTAAAACATATCCTATTCATATTCCTATTGTTCCCAAACAACAATCGAATATAAAAATTATAACAGGGAATTCAGGCATTTTCGAAAACTTGCTGAACAGAAGAATTTCACAATTGCACAGAATTTCCATGGCATGTTATAATAATACGGAGAGGAAAAAACCAAAAACAAATTATATTTCAATCCAAAAGTATGTATGTGTAGTTTCTTTATATTTTTTATTTCTTGCTGTAAGAAAAATCGAAAGAAATAGGTTTATCACATACTCTTATACTGATCCAGGATGGACTGGAGAAAAATTATAACGCTAAATAAATTTAACAATTATTATACGAAAAGTTAAAACATTAACTGAGAAAAAATTATTAAACTTAACTGTATTTATTTACAAGTTAAAATTTATAAGGTGTTTTTGACACCTTTGGTAGAAATAGTGTTAAATGATAACTACGGTAATTTTTATCGTATTAGATCGAAGAAACGAAGTGTCAATATGTTCACAAGATAATGCATTTTCAGAATACCATCACGTATTTCATATTTTTGTAATTAAATTTTGCAATTAAGAATAACTAAACATAAAAAAATGTGAAAAAATTTATATTTTTCAAGTTTACCCGATCAAAACTCATACCATGTAAGTTTGGACCATCATCATCTGCCACCTTTTCAAAATACCTTAGATTTTGAAAGAAGGTTAAAGAATATTTGAGTAATCAATAATTTTATGTGAAAAGTTCAAAAATACCGTTTTTGTTAAAAAAAACAAGTTTGGAGGGTTCGCGAAATATAAAAGAAATATTTTTCAGTTCTACTCAACAAAACTCACATCTTACACTATGTTATCAGCTGGGTGTATTTTGATTGTCGCACCGAGTTATTAAAAAAATATATAATTTTGCCTCTATTTATCATCATTCTTTATATGTACATACATATATATCGGAACACAATTATTAAAGGATTTTTGTGTACAAGCTGAAGTTGAATACGTTAAATTGTTTTATCACAATAAACTCAGACGGTTAAATTTATATCCAGCCGTTGCCTGATTAAATAAAACTATTTTAATCACTTAAAATCTCGATTTTCTCTGATAGTCAGGCTGCCATTAGATTGCTGTTGAACGTTGTACATAAATAACTAAAGAATCGTCAGGGATTTTCGCAGCTGTCTCGGCTTTCTTTCTTGGCCAGACATCAAGACAAAATAAAAAAAGTATTTCTTCGGCGACTTCCTCTCATCAGATTTCTGGCAAAAACTCTGAGAATAAATAAACTTGCCATGAAAAAGTTTCTCAAAAAATAAGTCGTTCGGAATCGACTTTGAACTGCAGGTCCCATCACTCATGTATAAAATAAACACACACAACATAAGTGGTGTGAGAAACTAGAACGTTGTACAATGGGTCAATTCGACCTCCGGATACTGTACAGTAGTATGTTTATGGTGTTTCTCGACCAGTTTCTCCATACAAATTTGAGGGCATGCCTCCGCTACAGTCGGTAGTTTTCGGTTAGTTGATGGGTTTGTAACATGTAATGTGAAAATTTGGGATCATGCTTTCTTCCGCCGTCTCCCTTTCATTGCGGCATTCTGGGCATGCCTCGTCTACGTCATGACCATACTTATAGAGATATGCCCTATAACATCCATGGCCGGTTAGTAACTGTGTCAGGTAGAAGTTCACCTGACCGTGTCTCCTTTTGGTCCATTCGTCTATGCTCGGTATGAGTCTGTGGGTCTGCGGTTGAATTGCACCAGTCATGCTGCCATCTATGCATAGCGTCATCCACTAACTGAACAGGACTGGAAAGATCCATTCTCCTCCTTGTGTCATGGTTCCTCCTCTCTACATCCACTACTAGCCTCAGGGGCATCATCCCCGCAATCACCAATGCTGCATCAGTAGATACCGTGCGGAAGGCAGAAATCACCCTGAGAGCTGATCGATGTCACTACCTTCATCAGTAACCGCCTCCGCTCCTGTTTTGGGCCTCAAAGGTTAGGCATTATTCGGGCAAGTGCACATGATGTCGCCGCAACTTCCACCGATGTACGTCAGGTGTTCCCGAAACGTGAGCCTGTTATCAATCATTACTCCCAGATATTTAATCGCCTGCTTTGCTTAATCGCCATCTTCTTCCTACTGCTTACATGTAGTACATCCGTCTTGTGATCAGCAAGTTTGCGACATTAAAAACTTGTCTAAACAGCTCAGTATTACATTCAATGGCCGCCTTAAGCGCAATGTTTGGGATCCCGTCGATCCCCGGTGCTTTGTTAAGTTTCATTTCCCCACAGACTGATTCCAATTCCTGCCTGCTGACTTCTGGGATTTCCTCCGGTGACCGCATATCTCGCACGCAGTATGTAATTTCGGCTTTGCGCCGAAAAAGGTAACGCTACATTTCACAAAGCTCTCCCACCTGTCGTCGACACTTCCCATTGGGAATTTACCACAGGACCATATCGAAGCCCTGTTGCATTTGCTGGATATCCAACGTTGGTTTTCAGGTGCTCTGTAGTGCTCGCTCAGTATTGCCAAGTCTATCCTCTGCTCCCGCACCGTCTGTTTAACTAGCTCCTGTGCCGCTTCGCAATGGTTCAAGTTCAACTGCAGGATCTCATTTACCTGGGTATGTCAACTTCCGTCGTGCCGCCAGATAGTGTGCGCACTTATGTCCTCCCGTTATATGCTTCGCGGCAGCATCCGTATCTCCTCTCATAATAAAATGTTAGAAGATCTTGTAAAGATAAGGGTTGTTCTAAAGGAAAATTTAAAAAGTATTAAACTGAATCAAATAGATAGAGTTAATTTATTAGAAGATACCTTTCAACCAATAACAAAACTACTTAAAAAATCATAGAAAAAAATCTAATGAAATAAAAACTAACTTGTTTTAATTAATCTCTTTATTATATAATTTTATTTATTTAAAACCTGACAAAAAAAAACGAAAAAAAAGAAATTCCTGCTCAAAACAAAGCGCTGTTATAAACACAACAACAACAACACGTGCAACTATATTTCTTACAAAAAAAGAAAAATTAATTAAACACAACCACAACCAAAATTCTTTTTTTTATTAAATTAAAAAATATTCTTATTGATGTTATGCTCGTGCACTTATAGCACAACAACAACAACACGTACAACTATATTTCTGTTTCTTCAACATTAAATCATACAAAAAAAAATTATATAAACAAAACCACATTCAAAATTCTTTATACAGTGCACGCGAATTTTGTATTTTGTAAGGACTATTAAGTTAAAAAAAAAAAACAAAAGTTTTCGGAGGAAGTGTACCGTCACATCAAGAAGTCAAACAACAACTGTCTTCTCTTTATTATTATAATTATTATTAGACTTAAACTAAATTACATTTTTGTTTATTCAGCATTTGCAAACTTTAATTTAAATTACATTTATGATTATTCTGCGTTTTGCAGTTTCGACAATTTGCTTTAGACTACTTTGTATTGATTGGGATACCTATTCTATTTCTTAGAATTTTGTCTGTAATTTTGTTTTCAATTTTAAATTCTTTAGATTTATTTTGACAAACAGGAAATAGGTTTTGTTTTACAATTTTATTTTATTATTTCTTTTTTTTTATTTTGTGTTTTTTATGCTTGCTAAGAAATCTTCAATAACTTCTGTTTTGTTGCATGTGTTTGTGTTTAAATATGTAACTCGCGCGCTAATGTGAACACCGCATTAAATGAACACCGCTTAATGTGAACACTTTTTTTGCTTCATTGACTCTAAAAGATGAACAAATGTAAAAAGCCCTATAATTTGAACAGATTTTTTTTTAATTTGAACGTTAAAATTCTGTGTTTATTAGTTGCGGGAATTCCCCGTTTTCGGTGTACATATATACAGTCACACAGATAATTATACGTACCCCCTTAAAATCATTTTTTAAAAATGATAATATATGGGCAATTCAACTGATTTTTGCCCAAATTTTTTGTTTTCCGTCACAGCCGAACAAATTATATTTGTCCTCATCACTAAATATTACATTCGCCCAAAAATCAGTTGACTTGGCCATATATTATTGGGCAAATTCCAATCGTGACTTTTTTCTCGGCACTCGGCTGCGGAAACCGTTTTTTCTCAAAACACTTGGAACTGTTTCGGAATACACAATAACATTGTGATCACTTTCCGAGGTATTTATTTATACGGCTGTAGTCCTAGGATATTTATCCATAATACCTTTTATATACCAGGCTACCCTTGGAGAAATTTTATGCGAAATATACGTCGTACGTATAATTTTCTGTGGTGCCATATTGATTTTAAGCAAACTGCAGTCACAAATTCATAGATTTTGGGAATCTTTTTTTTTATGTAAGTAAATGTGTCGTTACAGACGCTAATGTAAAGAATTTTTAGATTACAAGTTCATTACTTTTTAAAAAAATGATTTTTAGGGGGGATACGTATAATTATCTGTGTGACTGTATATGTATGCGTTAGTACACCTGCTTGCATATTTATTCTTCATTTGCTATTTAAATACTGTGAAGAAAGTTTGTAAAGATTAAATTATAAAATGTGTTCTAATAAATTCTAAAAAAAGTAAAAAAAATTCATAAATAATGATTTTTGTTTAAAAAATGGTATAATTCTGTTTTAAAATTTTCGGTATTCGGAAATGTGAACAATTCGCAAAAGTGAACAACGCCAGTTTTAATTAGTACACATTAGCGAGCGTGCACTGTACTTAACATTAATATGATGTAATATGCGCAAGCGTTTTAAAATTTGTTTACATTAAAAAATATTCTTATTGAACTTTTGCTTAAGATTAAGAAATCATAAGGAGTCTCGCTGTTTGTTGTTGTTTTGTTTAGAAGAAAGCACTGCTATTGCTTGTAACAGTGTGTCGTTATCCGACTTTTGACCATCAGCATATAGAAAAAAAAAATTATATAAACAAAAGCATAACATTGCACAAGTCCACAACATGAGTTTACGGTACCCTACATCACGCACTCGGGGATCACCGGAATCATGAACTCAGACTCGAGACGAACCTATTCACTTTCAATCAAAGGACGGCTAACCACACACTTTAAAAATGTCACACACACACACACACACAAACACACATTCTGTCCGTCCAATCATTAGTTTGCAAAGTAATACAAATAAAAGGAACAAGAAGAAGAAGGCATGATCCCAAATTTTCACATTACATGTTACAAACCCATCAACTAATCGAAAACTACCGACTGTAGCGGAGTCATGCTCTCAAATTTGTATGGAGAAACTGGTCGAGAAACCCCATAAACATACTACACTGTACTTGTCTTAATTGCCAAATACACGTCCTCTAACCTAACCTACAGAAAGATCATGAAACAAATAATGAATAGAGTTGCAGAAAGTACAGATCCATGCGGTACTCCTGAGTTTAACCTGAAGTCGCCATCTATAACAACTTGTATAGTGCGATCCCTGAGAAAGCTCAATAGAAACCAGCACCGAAAACGCGTGGATAATAAAAGTAAATAAAGAAAAATATATTATCGCTCAGAGAGAGCAGATGAGCTTGCGACAAAGGAGGGTTACACGCTGTTGATAGGGCCAGAACCGGATATTTGGAAAAGTATTTTTAATAAAAGGGAAGATGAATGGTGGCAAGGACTCTTCTCAAATCATGTGGGTTTGAGTCCATCTAAACTTTTGTTGGGAAATTATACTAAAAGGAGATCTGAGTCGTGCTTCGGACTATCCAGAAATAACCTGCAAATGGACAGGGTCCTGCCCATTCATATTCAGAATGAATGAATGTTTTGAACCCAACATTTAGATTCTATGACAATGAAAATCATTAGACCACATTTTGAACCATTAGGGGCATTAATGCATCCCAGCAGAAGGCACCTAAGAAGGGAATTGTTCAGCAGCATTCTGAAGTTTGTCGGTGCAATAGGCCTCGATACAGTATAAAATTGGATGGGATTACAGTAGATCGAATTGCCACAGTACAAGGGCACCTCTTCATGACAATAGAGAGCTGTGCAATTATCAACAAAAAGTTTTAGATTGTGTTATAAAATGATGTCAAAAAAATTCTAAAATCATAGTTATTTGTCTTACTTTGATGTTTTCATCAATGTTTTTTGATAATATGATTTTTATTTACTATATTCTTCACCAAGTATTGATCATTGATAATTCTCTTCTGTCATTTTTTTCTACCTTCTATTATGCGACATTTTAAATTGGTTTTAATTAAATTGTAATTCCTTTATATTGATACGTTTTTACCTGTTAAAACGTTTAAAATATGAGCTCGTATATTGCAAAAGAAATAAGAGTTAATTTGTGTTTAATTTTAATTAAAATTCTTTATTATTCGCACAATTCTCTGTGCCACTGTTCACAACATGATATAAACAACAACAATTGCTTGGTTCGTTATTCCTCTATTTATACCATTTGCATAAATAATAACAATTACTAGGCGATAATTCGACAGCTCTTTGTAGCGCAGATCTTCAAACCACGATTACTCTCTTCAAACACACCACGTCTTCACACACGACTGACTGAACTTTTACTAATTCAGCCGTCTGCTTTGCCTTGCCTCTTATATGGCAAAGAAAACAGCACAGCCTGGCTGTGGTAAACAGTGTGATAAATGTTCCTGAAGTTGAACGTTTATTACTCTGCCTTCTCGCAATCTCTTTAAATGTAAACATCGTTGTTTACGTTTATTATTGTAGTGTTGTTGGTATATTTTTGTTTACTTGTTTACCATTTTTTTGTTGTTTGCTGTTATACTAAGCACTACGATAATTTGTAAACAGGCTTGTTACCTGCATTGTTTTATTTTTGTAGCTTTTATTTATAATTTTAAGGTTAAACGATGTAAAAGAAAAACACCAGTATCTAGATTCTTCATTTTCGTAACAATATGCTAAAATCAAGTGCTCAAAAATATTGCCATATAAACACAAATATTGATGTGAGATAATGATAGATAGAAATAATTTGTTTTATGTTTAGTTAGTTATTCAAAAAAGAAGGATAGTAAAGGTTTTTATTGTATATAAGCTTCCTTGCGCGTGAATGACTACAAGTGAAACTTTCTCACACCTATTAATAGTTTCGTTTTGAATGTGTTAGGGTAGCTAATAGGTTAGGCCTTGGACGTTGCGATATTCTTCATTGCTAACAAGCATTAACATTTTCTTCTCCCATATTTTCAGTCCCTTATATGTAAGTATTGGCAGCAATCGCCAGAACCACTTTTGTAATTGGATTGCAACTTGTGCGATTGGTTCTGCTAGTTGAAGGGTTTTTGGGAACCAAGTGAACATTACATGTTATTGGCCTACAGATATTTTTTGTTTTTTAGTAGAGGCATTTTAAATAGCAATTAAAATTTTTTTCTTTTGTTTGCAATTAGGAGAGCGGTTTCCTGTGCGAAAATTTTAATCAAACTAAAATAAAAATTAAGGTTAATTATTGAAGTTTGCGATTTGATATTTGACTTGAAAGTTATTCTAATTGCAATAAAAACATTTCATTGCATGGGAGACTATTGAGCAAACATACCGATTGGTGCAAGAGATAAGAAAAGCCTTTGAAGAAAAAAAAATGTTGTTCAGCGCTATTTATTGACGTCTGTCAAGCATTCGACAAAGTATGGCATGAAGGTCTTTTATCAAAATTGAAGCAGATTTTACCATTGAATTTTTTCAACCTGTTCCAAAAATATGTTATTGATCGAAATTTCATAATTAAAGGAGATGTTTTAAGTTGCCCTCAAATTATAAAGGCTGGCGTTCCACAAGACAGTATCGTAGGACCAATTTTATATTTGTTATACCCCGCAACAAGCAGTATTACACACACATCAACTTTTGCTGATCCAAAAGATGCCTCAAGTCAATTACAGCACCATGGTACTCAGGTGGAGATATGGGCTAATCAGTGGGGAATTAAAATCAATGAACAAAAATGCGTCCACATCACCTTTACCCTACGGAAAGAAACATGTCCGCCCATTAGTATTAACAACCAGAGGCTACTGCAACATACTCATGTTAAATATCTCGGTATTCACTTGGATAGACGTCTCACATGGAAATATCACATCGATGCAAAATTGACCCAAATGAAACTGAAAGCAGTCCAAATCAATTGGCTTATCGGTAGAAACTCCGTTATTAGCCTCGATTGTAAACTCTTGGTCTAAAAATCTATGTTGAAGCCAATATGGAGTTATGGTATCCAGTTATGGGGCACGACTTCTGCTTCTAATATTGAAAAAATACAACGCCGTCAAAATAAAATCCTGCGAATGATAACTGCAGCTCCTTGGTATATTAGAAACAGCAACATTCATAAAGACCTTGACGTTCCACTGGTCAAAAGCGAAACCTCAAAATATGTGACCAAATATTTAAAGAAGCTGAAATTTCAAATCCTCTCGCTCGAAACATCCTACAACATCGTGGACATACCCGCTTGAGAAGGAGAGACACAATCATACTCAGATGATTTCTACACAAATTATGCATTTTTGTCTGGCACTGGCTGGACATCAATATTTATTAACTTTAAACTTAAAATTTGAACATTTATTGTTAGTTCATAAAAATGAAGATACAATAAAAACTATCGCAAGAAAAAAAATTGCATGGGAAAATAGTGCCAAATACAGAAAATGCTTTTGCCACTGAAGCCACATTTTAACTAAACGTTGATATTTTAAAACACATTAAGTAATTTTTATTGAATTTAATTATTTTTTTATATTTAAAGAGAACTAAAATTATTCTTCACTAACTTAAAACAATAACAAAAAGAATACTTTAAACAAAATAAATTAAATTTCAAATTTTTAAAACTTTTAATTAAACAAAAAAAAAACATAATAATATTCTAATTCTTTAATAATTAGTGGCATATCCCTTGTTTGTTTTATAATTTCCAAACATCTTTTATACACTGAGAAAATAAGATTTTCAATGTAATCTTTTGGAATTGCATTTGACTGCTTTTCTCATTCGACGAAAAGTTGTTATCCACTTCGGAAGACTTTCTTTCCGATGATTGAGATTGGAAAATTACAGTGGCCACGACATAACAAGGATTTGATGATTCTCCAACCCGGCTTTAACAACCCTAACCGTGGGATCATTATCGTGAAATATCTATGACAGCTGTACGGAAGACAGATATTTGAATAACTTTTAATGGCAATTTTATTTACTTACAGAAATCTGCTGAGAAGAAGTAGCCTAGGAAATATTTTCTAATATTCCGTTTTGTTGGATATGCCTGCCCTAGGGTATGTACCTCATGTCTAATAACCCAACACACTACCTACTAGGCTACGGAGACTTCATATATAGTAAATTTAAGGTGTATCAAGAAATTCGATGTCGAAGAGTGGATCGAAAGTATTTTTAATGTTTGCCTAAGCGATATTATTCTCTTGCTACTAAGAAGTCAAATATGCCGCTGATGATCGAGCTCATTGGAATCAACTTGTTGCGGCCCTATACTCCCTGGAGGAGTGAAAGGAACATATTAGTGAGAAATTATGAAATTGAAATTTATCTGGTTTTTTACATTTTACACTACAGTTAACCGATGTACGATATATGTACGTACTTATATTCAATTTTATTCACAAGTTATGTATTTAGCAGTCGAGATGTGTCTATCAAAATTTCATAAGTAGTGTTATAGGAAAATAAATAAATAGGAAAACACAATGTTAATTTAATAGATTTAAGCAATATTTGTATGCATTATCATTATATAGTATGTGTTAATTAATTATAATAAAATATATGATATCTACATTATTATGTATGTACATGAATGTGTTATGCGTCAGGTGTGTATGGAATTCAATCAATAGAAATTATTTCTATAATCATCTACAATGTTTTAAGGAAAACTTTTTTAAATTAAAAAAAAAAATTTAAAACGGGATCAGGTTACAATTAAAATTCATTTCGAATCTGTTTGAATCTGGTATTGATGCCTTGATCAGTGTTAAAGGGAATTTGATTTAGATTCCAACGATTTTGTTTTATTTTAGTGAAAGGAAATTATAAAATCCTGTGATAGAGATTCAGAGAACAAATATTGGCTTCACAAATAATTTGATAATATAGTACATACCTATTGTAATTGGTTAGCATCTATACAAACAGGGTTCTTAACTCATACCATATATAACAATATTTATACGAAACTTTACATGGTGAACTACATTTTTATAAATTAAATTTCGAAAAATTATTATATACATATATAATAATTATTATGTTATAAAATATAATTCTAAGTGTATATTTTTAAATTTTTAATTTTCTTTTTTATTTTATGTATACACACCTACATTAGTGATTTTTAACGTCTGAATTATTGAAATATTGAAATTTACATTGATTTTGACAGAAATTTAAATTTTTCGGCACAGGTAGGTCAAAAAATTAATTGTACGGAATCTCCATTTTGCCAATGCTCCCAAAGGAGTTAAATTCTCGCCAATCACTTGAAATTCACTCATTCACTGTGGGGAGCAGGTAGGTAAATTGTCAAAACAAAAACAATTCAAAACTTGGTTTGCAAATTAATTCCATGGTTTCTAGTATAGTCTCTGCCTAAAGAGCTTTCTCTGTAGCAGCCAGAGTGGCCATTTGCTAAGTTTTCCCTTTTTTCAAGTTCTTTGACATTCGAAAAATTTTTCATTAAAGTTGTTTTCTAACAAAACATGTTTTTTTTTTTTAATTAAAAATTTCAATAAATTCAACAATAACACGAAATATTTACATTTTTAAATAAAATATTGTGTACTTTATTAGTCCCGGGCAAAAGTAGCAAAGAAACATCAATAGAGGGCACCGGTCCCGGTGTTTCCTTTAAAAATGTTGATACTTTTGTAGAAAACTATTTTGTTTTTGTAAAATAATTTTTTTTTCCAGAAATAAAAAGTTCTTTAAAAAATTACTGGCAACACTGGTAGCAGCTAAAGTTATAACGAAGAAGAGAGTTTGCTTTTTATGAATTCATACGAGTATTAAAATAAAATAGAATTTGTATGTTTTAGTTATTGTAATTAAATATTTTTTGTAGTGAATTATAATTTTCCTTTTTTGTTTTTAATATTATGTTATTATGTTTTGCAATGAAATATGTTTTTTTGTTATTTTTTATATTATTTATATATATTCTTTTAATTGAAATTGTTTACTTATTGGTTTAGTTAATTTTATTTTATTGTTATTTAATTTTTGTTTTTTTAGAGTATATTTTGCATGTCGTAGAATATTTTTGTAATTAATTATTGTTTCCTTTAAAACTGGTGTTAAACCATCCATTATTATAATTTTATGAAATGCGAAGTGTAGGCCGGTTTAGTTGCAATCCATTCATTTTACTCACTACAGCAAGTATCCATATAGTTTTCGTTAAATAGATTCCCTTGCAGGTACACCACGAAACATAAAAAATTTAGATCAGCCTATTCTGTTAATATTTTTCTAATATTTAAAGAAAACTAAAATTATTCTTCACTAACTTAAAACAATAACAAAAAGAATACTTTAAAAGTAAATAAGTCAAATTTAAAATTTTTAACAATTTTGCAATTTTTAAATAAAATAAAAACAAAAAAAAAACATAATAATATTTTAATTCTTTAATAATTTGTGTGTAATTTTTGCTGGGTTTTCAGAAAAATATTAATACTGTAGCATATCATCCGCCTAATAACTCTTTTTTGATATTATCTTTTCAGATCGAATGCATGGTGGCCTGTGGTTAGGCATGCATAGGACTTTATAAATATACGTAAAATGTAACTTCATGATATCCAAATAAGAAAATCTAGAAAACTTTTCAACTTCATCAAACTTTTAAAACCTCAAAATGGAGCTACGCAGAAATGTTTGTCGAAATAAATCAAATTCTCTGTAACACTGATCGATTCATCAATACCAGATTCAAATAGATTCGTTTTCATTAAAATGTAGGACTATGTTATAAAAATAATTTTTATTATTATTAAATTTCATATTAATGCACATAAGTACATATGTATCCAATATTTGACTATAATTAATGAATATATATAGACCTTTAAATTATTTAATTAAATTCATAAAATGCTCCACTAAAGCATTGTAATTGTCCAAATCTAAATAATGTTGATTTGCAGTTGGGGGCAAAAATTCCGAAGAGTCTGCTCCGGATTCTGGCAATGTTGAGGAATTGGTGTCATGTGATGCAGCATGAATTGTTTCTAACTGATTAGCCGTTGGAGATATATAAAACGAAGATTCTGCGCATGGTTCTGGCAATGATTAACAATTGAGTGATAAAGAACTAAGGATTTTGAAATGGCTATTGTCAATTGGCATATGATCCTCATGCAGGCATTTTAGCAATTCGCCATCATTATACAACCACTTTGTAGGATCAATCTCATCTAATATGGAACAGTTGCAGTCCGTGAAGGAAACATTGTGGATTTATGGATTCGTCTGGCGTAGTTTTATTATGATTGCCGTCTATCATATTCGGAGGTATACCTTCCTAAGGATTCAAACTGAAAGTCTCTGGTTTCATTAAGAGATGCGGTAAATTATTAGAAGTTTTAATGCATGTAGTATGGTCTATAGGTCTAGTTTCTGGAGTTGTTATACTAGCATCTCTTTTGCTTTTCATGCGCCTATTCTGAAACCAGACTTTAACTTGACGTTCATCTAATTTTTATCAATCGGATATTTCAAATCGTTTTTGGCAGCTCACATATTTGTTAACGTAGAATTCACGCTCTAATTCCGTCAACTGTTTGCTGGTAAATGCAGTACGTTTCCGTTTAGGTTTTGAAGTATTTGCTGATCTGGGGGATGAAATTGTTGAGTTATATGTGGACGATGTCGAATTTTCGATATTGTCAGTTGGAGTTACAAAGCTCACCTTGATCTGTAATATGTATAAAATTTGTTAAAAGAAAATCATTTTTTTTAGCATTTAACGAATAGTTTTGTACACTTACGTTTACTCCACTTTCTGTCACACATTGTTCGATTCGTAGATTATTTTCAATTTCCATTTTAAATTAATTCCGATTATCAATTTTGTTCAAGTGATGTTATTCAATTGACGTCTTTACTATGATTGTGGTGGCGCAGAAGTCTAACGGAAGTATTTATGTGGTTTAATAATTGGTACCTGCTGAGACGACTGGCTGTTTGTTTGTTTTGTAATCGTCAAGAACATTTTCATTTACAAATCAAAAGCGCGATATTTTTTACCCATCCTACAAACGTATACCCTTCGATATTCATGATCGCGCTATTGGGTCCTTGCTGTAAGAACAGGCAGTAATGTGCAATAGCATTTTGACCAGTCTTATTTTCTCTGTTTTACATACATACATAAATGGTCGTTACACCCCTTTCGTCTATATTACGACCTAGCTTCTCACACTACTTATGTTTTGTGCGTTAATTGTTTTATACATGAGTGGCGGGACATACAGTTTCAAGTCGACGCCGAAGGACACATTTTATTTACTCTCAGTGTTTTTGTCAGTGATTTTATCAGATATTTTTCATATTTCGGCGACTTTCATACATACATATGTACATATATAAAAACAATGTGAGGAATTATAAATTCTGTCGATAAGAAAGAATTCAATGAAATATGCAATTTTATTTGTGTTTTCTTGTCTTACAGAAACAGCACTTTAATAATTTCCTTAAGATAAAAATGTATTTGTCAAATTCCTTACATTTTTTTGAATCAAATTCTTGTATTAGATAACTGTTTGATTGCTGAATGTAGTTTTGTTAATTTCTGCTGAAGGTACTTCCGGTACTCATATCATTCGAAATTCCATCAAAATGAAGTTGAGAAACATTATAATTGTAACAAATTTGATTAAAAGTTATTTTATGAATTACTGATCAAATTATTGATTGTAACAATAATCGTAATGATTTGTATGAAATCAACTTTAGAATTTAGATTTTTTTGTTTTATTATAAGTGTGAATCTAGATCGCACTTTAATTGAGTTTTAATCATATTTTAATTCTATATGTCTGTGATAAAATGTTTTGATCTTTAAATTGAATGCAATTATTACACTATGCGATAAAATACAAAAATTCAATACACCCGAGTAACTACCTCTTCTAAGTTGTTCACTTAGTTGAGTAGAACTCACTCCCGAGTAACTTGTACCTCTTTTAAGTTGTTCAGTTAGTTGAGTAGTACTCAAAAATACTTTTTTATATTTCTCGAACCCTCCAAACTTGTTTTATTTGACAAAAATAGTCTTTTTGATCTTTTCACACAAAATTATTGATTACCCAAATATGTTTGAACCTATTTTAAAATCAAAAGTTTTTTGGAAAGGGGAGATATTAGCCTTTCAAACTGTATACATAAACATTTCGTTCAAACTTGTATTTTATGAGTTTTGATGCGGTAAACTTGAAAAATATTATTTGTTTCTTATTTTTCTAGTTTGGCCATTCATGCTTAATTGTAAAATTTAATTAAAAACTATAAAACAAGTGGTGATATTCGTAAAGTGCATTCTCTTATGATGAAATTAAATTAAAAAGGAATATTTTATAGATAAGAAATTATAAATCGTTAACCCTTAGCAAAAATAATATAGAAATGTGCCAAATAATTTAAAACCGAAAACCTATGAGGAAATTTCTTCAGAATGTAATGGGTACGTCAACAGTAGAGGTTAAGAAAAAATAAAATCTTCGAACAAGGTCAGATTAAATTTAAGGGTAAAAACAAGCAGGAGGTATAAAAACAAGTAGGACGTATTCAACACTGAAGGATTGTAATGATCATTTATGCATGTACATATGTAAAACAGAGAAAATAAGACTGGCCAAAATTTTATTGCACATTACTGCCTATTCTTACAGCAAGGACACAATATCGGCAGGTATACGTTTGTAGGGCTGGTAAAAAATATCGCGCTTTTGATTTGTAAATGAAAATGTTCTTGACAATTACAAAACAAACAAATAGCCAGTCTTCTCAGCAGGTACCAATTATTAAACCACATAAATACTTCCGTTAGTCTTCTGCGCACCTACAATCATTGTAAAGAAGTTAAACGAATAACAACACTTGAACCAAATTGATAATCGGAATTGATTTAAAATGGAAATTAAAAATAATCTAAAAATTGAACAATGTGTAAACGTAAGTGTACAAAACTATTCGTTAAATGCTAAAAAATTATTTTCTTTTAACAAATTTTATACATATTACAGATCAAGATGAGCTTTGTATCTCCACCTGAAAATATCGAAAATACAGCATCGTCCACATATAGCTCAACTATTTCATCTCCCAGACCAGCAAATACTTCAAAAACCCAAACGGAAACGTACTGCATTTACCAGCCAACAGTTGACGGAATTGGAGCGTGAATTCTACGTTAACAAATATGTGAGCTGCCAAAAACGATTTGAAATAGCCGATCGATTAAAATTAGACGAACGTCAAGTTAAGATCTGGTTTCAAAACAGGCGCATGAAAAGCAAAAGAGAAGCACCCAAAACAATTCCAGAAATAATCTCCATAAAATTTAATCAATTCGTTGAAACTCCTGATAATTTACCTCTGGTCTAATTAAAACCGGAAACTTTGGAAAATATACCTATCCCAGTTCAACCCAATAATTTTAATATGTCAATAAATATGGTTAATGATAATCACAATAAAGCTTCACCACAAGAATCCGTGAATTCACCATACGAATCCGCGAATAATAATGTTTCTTTCATGGACTGTAATTGTTGCCTACTAGACGAATTTAATCCAAGAAAGTATCACACAGATACCCCAAAATTCCTTCTGGATAAACCTATGTCCAATGACAATAATCATTCGGAAATCCTTCGAGTTTCATCATACGATATCAGTTCCTCATCATTACGAGAACCAGGCGCAGAACCTTCGAATTATTTGTTTCCAACAGCTAATCAGAATCCTTTAAGCATTGACGTTGATGATGAATTCATAAAGTATATCATTAACTTGTAAATAATTTCATTGATGTAACAGAATTTAATTAAAGTAATTAAAGGATTTAATATTTGCAATGTGATAATTTAGATTGTTTATTAAAATTCCCGTTTTAATCTAAATTCAAAAATATATTCATGATGAATCATGAATTTAATTAAATATTTTAATAGATTTAAGCAATATTTGTATGCATTATCATTATATGGTATGTGTTAATTAATTATAATAAAATATTAGATATCTACATTATTATGTATGTACATGAATGTGTTGTGTGCAGACGTCGGCACCAATGTCCCTCAGGGGCAGTGTTGCGGTTTTGGTTATTTTTTTGGAATGTGTAAATGTGTATTTTTTCTTCATTTTGGTTATTTTTTTATTATCGTTAATACAGCAATCACTTCTTTAATTTTATTTGAAAATTTTCATTACAAGGTTTGCAATCGTTAGCAAATCGTTTTATTTCTTTAAGCGTTTTTATTTCGTTCAATTAATAGCACCGTAAAAGTGCGTAATACAAGTACTAAAGTACAAACACAACAGGGTGTTGTAATTTAAACATCTGATCACCAATTTTTATTTTTATATGAACTTTCTACGTAGAACAACAAATTTTTGCAAATTTGCATCGATTACTACTTTCTAAATGAAAACAATTACCTAAATGTTGAAGATATTTTTATCGGCAGAAAAGCTGAAATATGCATGCAAGAAAATAATTTTAGCACCTAAAAATATGAAATAAAGAAAAATATATAATTGAGCTTTTAAAAGAAATTTCTAAAAGGTTCGAGAAAAGTCTTAAAACATCTCTCTATTATAACACGAAAACAAGTTTTAAATAATTCAGATATAAATTTGGAACCTTTGCTGACATCTTTCCCAAATTAGACAGACGGTAAAGAGGAACAAATTGTAACTGAGTGGAAGTTATTAAGATTTTCCGACATTGACTTAAAAGCCGACATGGATGTAGTTGAGTTTTGGGACAAAATATCTTCATATAGAAATGGAATGGATGAAAAATGTTTTAAAGAGTTTATAAATTTTGTTCAGAATTTATTGATATTGCCGTATAGTTCAGCTGCTGCAGAGAGAAAATTTTCACAGCTAAATTTAATAAAAACCATATATCGCAATAAACTTGAACTCAAAACAATTAATAATATAATGCAATCAAAAGAATTGTGCAAAAACGAAAGAAGATTCCCATTATGTATGGTCTGCCAAAGGCATATTTTAAATAAAATTGTGAAATTTTTGTGCCTGCAATTAATTTATTGATCTCTTATATATTTATTTTTAATATTTTTATTACTATGCAAAGAATCGCATACAAGTTTTATTTTTTGTTTATTTTATATATTAGATTGATACTTATCATAAATACAAGCACTGAAGTACAATAATTTTTATATCAAACCTTAATATATATATATATATATATATATATATATATATATAAACATACCTAGCGGTAAATAAAACTAAGTACTTCGACAATATGCGATGACGTGAGTATGATATTCTAAGCGAGCGATCTAAGTACTTAGAGTATAATTTATGCGGAATGCAACAGATAATGCACATTAATTGCATCTTCGCTTACGATTTAAGCAGGGATTCAGTTGATATTTTTATGTTATATTTTGTTTTTATTTAAAGAACCGAACCGTTTTTTTTTTTTGTGAAAAACAGTCTTAAATATATGTCTGTTAATAAATATAATAAAATAAAAAATTTATTAAAACAATTCATCAAATAGAAAATCTGTGTTCATCCATTTATTTGAGCGGTATTACAAGTGTTATAAGTGAAGTGATTTAATAAAAGGTGAAATTAATAAAAATGGAACGTTGTTCATCTAGAAATTTAAAGCAATTGACACAAAAAAGAAAAAAGAAGTTTATAAATAAATATAATGTTAATATTAATTTAAATGTTAATAAAAATAATGTATATAATATTATTGAAGTCGTTAACGTTTTAAGTCCTGAAAATTATTATGAAAATCAATCAGACACCCATTCGTCCATAAAAGAACAATTAAGTGATTGGTAAAGGGTGTTTTTTATAGAGGTATAGAACTTTAGATTTAACAGCTGTCAAGTGATTTATTCTCAGTTTGGTTTGGCAATTCATCATGAATAGACTCACGCCTGAACAACGCTTGCAAATAGTGCAATTTTATTTCGAAAATAATGGTTCTGTGCAGAAAACGTATCGCGCACTACGTCCATTTTATCGTCGACAAAATCGTCCATCAGAGCAGTTAATTCGATTAACCATGGAACGTTTTCGCACCACGTTTACTCTTATTGATAACTCGCATCCCCAGAGACGCTGTACGGTGCGTACAGAAGAAGCTATTGCTGCTGTAGAGCGTAGCATTGAGGAAGACCCGAATGAGTCCATCCGCCATCGAGCTCAGGAATTGGATCTGTGTCCATCCACTTTATGGAAGATTTTGCGGAAGGATCTTGGTTTGCGTGCTTACAAAATCCAACTCGTGCAAGATTTGAAGCCAAACGATCATCAAGTAAGGCGTAGATTCGTCGAATCGGCCCAAAACTAGATTACCGTTGTTCCCGATTTTCATAAGCGAATTTTGTTTAGCGATGAAGCGCACTTCGGGTTGAATGGCTACGTCAACAAACAAAACTGCCGCATTTGGAGTGAAGGTAATCCTCAAGGGTATGTGGAAACACCGTTACATCCAGAAAAACTGACTGTTTGGTGCGCTTTATGGGCTGGTGGACCGTACTTTTTCAAAAACGATGGTGGCCAGAACGTTACAGTCAATGGTGATCGGTATAGAGCAGTGATGCTCAAAATCTAAATTTCCTATCACATGTGATAGGCAAAGAAAATTCTGCTGACGCTGCGTTGATACACGTACACTATAAGCTTAGGTTAGGTTAGGTTAGAGGACGTGTACTTGTCAATTAAGACAAGTACAGTACCCGGAGTTCGAATTGACCCATTGTACAACGTCCTAGTTTCTCACACCACTTATGTTGTGTGTGTTAATTTTATACATGAGTGGTGGGACCTACAGTTTAAAGTCGACTCCGAACGACAGATTTTTATTTATTGAGAAACTTTTCATGGCAATTTTTATTTACTCTCAGAGTTTGTGCCACAAATCTACTGAGAGGAAGTCGCCGAAAAAATACTTTTTGTATTTTGTCTTGGATTCCTGGCCTGGGGCTCGAACCCAGGCTTTTGCGTCTAATAAGCCAACACACTACCTACTAGACTACGGCGACTTCAGTACACACACTATAAGCTTACTTGTGTGGTTTCTTAAGCCCTAGTTATGCTACCGGAACGTAATGTAACGCAATGTAACAGTAATGTGCACGGAACGTAAAAATGTAAGAGCAATTATAGAACGTAAAAACGTAATCATATGCTTTTAGGTAAACAAAACAATAAAAGGAATAAACAAAAACAAATAAAGAAATAAAAATTGCAAAAACTAACCGACAAAAATTCAGACATGGATATAGAAGACATCTTTTTGCATTTGAGTTTTTATTTATTGGTTTTTAAACGTATTTAATATTAAATCCAAATTTTAAAAACTCTGTTTTAACTCCTTTTATCACTTCCAATATGGCGTCTTTTGTTTTTATTTAATTCAGTTGTTAACCAGTGTTATCACTACAGAGTTTTCGCATTCATTTCGACGATTTTATATTTATTTAAAGGTATTTATTAAAAGTTTTATGTACTGTTTCTGTAAGCCAAACAATTTTACTTTCACACAAACAAAAACTAAAAAATGAGTGCTTTTGATTGTATTTTCCATATAAATAGACAAGCAAGTGAAATCGTTCATCCTACAGAAACAGGTTATGTATTTCGGAAACCAAATTTGTACGAATGTAAAAACGTTTTTATCTTTTCTAGTAAAAGTAAAATGCAAACTGAAATGGTTTTCGAACGCTTTAATTAATTAAAAGTCGATAACTATATTTTTCTAATATAAAATAAAAATAAACACTATCTACATAATGTAATAATAAAATAGCGTTTATTTTTATTTTAAATTATAAAAGTTAATAATGAAATAAATTATAATTTGGGTTTTTAAAATATCTGAAGTTTTATTTAAAGAGAATTCTACATACAGACAAACATAACATACGTACAAAATGTAAGTTCTGTTTATGATTACAATTTTCAGTTTTGGTGGTTTTTAATATTGACATGTTGTTAACACTGCTAAACAGATGTCACGTAAAAATGTAAGAAAATTCTATTTTTTACAGATTCTTACGTTCCGGTTACGTTACATTACATTTCTATAACCATTCGTATTGCTTTATACATAACAAAAACGATCAGCTGTTTCTTACTGTTGCGGTTACATTCCGTTACGGTAGCATAACTGGGGCCTTAGAATGATCGTGTGTTTGTTGCTTTGTTTGTTGTTTTGTGTTGAACTCAGAGAACAAAATCAATTCAGTTGATGTTTAGCACTTGATGAAGCAAAATCTCGCTACGCAACTTTTTTGAATGATTTTTTGTAAATACACACAGCAAAATGTTTGATGAAAATTGGGAATATGATTTCTTTTTTATAGAGAATATGGATGGTAATGCACAATGTACTGTGTGTTATTGCTCTTTATGTCGTAATTCTTTTTTTTTTATAAAAGCAACATTACGAGGCTAGCCATGGATTTTCCGACAACATTAAAGGGAGTCCTATCATTCCAATTATTGCAGTTAAAAGCAGAAATTTTTTGAAATTCATGGTTGACGAAACGGACGTACCAAATTACAATAATTTACAATCAATACATACATATATATATCAATATATTCATAAATACATACATACATACATCAATATATTCATCAATACATACATACACACACACATGCATCAATATATTCATCAATACACATGGGGCTTAGCTTCGGGCTACCATGGGGGTCAGTAGGTGGCGGATAACTGAACGGCCTATCCCAGGTAGGTTAGCTGCGAATAACCAATAAGCAGTCCCCGACCAAGAGCGGCAGATACGGAGGCGTACTACAAAAAGGTACAAGTGACCGAAGACGTTATCTGCGACATGGCGAATCGATGCCGCCATTAACTAGGCATCATCCCACAGGGGGTTCCCTCAAGAGATGGGAAAATAGGAGAGTAACGACTCCGTGGTTCCCTCAGTTCCACCGAAGCGGCGAACTACGACGCCCTTGATTGGGGCATTAGAACCGAGCCCGGTAAGGTTCTAATTATGGTATACCGGAAATTGGATTTGAATTGGTGATATAGGCTGACGATGGCAGTATTCCGGCACTTTAGTAGGCGGTGTGATAGCTGGCTGAAATGGCTGTCGGGCTAATGCTGTCATTGCCCCCGCCCCGTTAAAATGATGGCAAGTCTGTCGGTACGTTCCTGATTTATCACCGTTAAGTTGGTGTTGTAGGACCAGATGCGAATCCCTGGTTTACGTCGACCTGGCTCTGAACACGTATTCCCATGAGGTTATGTGTCAACCCTCGCGTGGCCTCCCTGCTTATGCATAGATAACCACGGGGTCTTTTGTGACGACTACAACGATGGATTAGGACAGCGGCCGAGAGTTGGGGCCCAAATAAAATGATGAATAAGAATAAAACTACAAATAAATCTACGAGTTCATGTGAGATGAACGCTTTGGATCTGAATGCTTTTGGGCAGAGCTCGAAAATACAGAGGTCTCCGGTGCGAAATCGGGAAATAAGCCCGTTTGGACAGAGCACGCGAACTCCGAGATCCCCAGTTAACGGGAAGGATTCGGAATTAGTGGTCCTGAGATCGGAACCGTCGCGAAGCGACACGAAGTCAGCGGCCAGTGGTGTTTTTGGTCAACTCGGCGACCAAATCAGGAATCTGATTGAAATGTTAGAGGATGGGAAAAGGAGGTCAATCCATCAGCCGATGAGGGATGCGATTGACTCTATCAAAACCCTATACGACCTGTACGCAAGCGAGCTGCAGGGACAAACTACCAAGGCGACTGACCGCAGTAGTTCTGCTACACAAACATCGCCTTTGTTGAGGAACCAGGAGGCGAAGAGGAAACATGAGGAGACTTCTGAAATTCCTGCGCCAAAAAGAAGAACTCCGAATCCTGCACCAAGGGCTCCAACGAGGGAGACTACAGATGTGACCTTGAGCCGGCAGGAGGATACTAAGGTATTAAGTGAAGAACCAGGGTGGCAGAAAGTCACGAAAAGAAAAAGGAGGAACAAGAAACCACAGGAGAAGAAAACGAAGCCGGATGCGATCGTGATAGCGACAAAAGATAACACGTCGTATGCCGACATTCTGAGGCGAGTTAAAACGGACCCTAAGCTTTGTGAATTAGGAGAAAATGTGACCAAAATTCGGAGAACCGTCAAGGGTGGCTTACTACTCCAACTAAGCAGGAGCGGGGAGCACACGGAAAACTTTAGGGGAGCCATTGGAGAGCTCTTAGGAGATAGCGCGTCCGTCCGCACTCTGAAGGATATGAGGACAATCGAGATCAAGGACATCGACGAGATCACGGAAAAGGAGGATGTATATGAGGCTTTACGGAAGATTCCAGCCCTCGAGACTTTCGGTAAGCCCGACGTAGTTGCCCTTAGGAGGGCATATGGTGGGACGCAAACTGCCACAGTGAGCCTTGACGCGGACGCTGCAGCTATTCTCCTGAAGGAAGGAAGAATTAGGATCGGCTGGGTCATATGCAGGATTCGCGAGAGAAACATACCGACGAAATGCTTCCGGTGCTTGCAGTTTGGGCACATGGCTCGTCAGTGTAGGAGTAAGGTTGACCGCTCTGGAACTTGCCGTAAGTGCGGACAGGAGGGGCATATTGCCAGAAATTGCGAAAGGGAACCTCTTTGCATGTTCTGCAAAGTGGACGACCCGAAATCCGCCAACCATATCGCGGGGAGCGGAAAGTGTCCGCAATTTCTTAGCGCTCTTAAATCACGTTCTAGGAGATGAGGTTAATACAGATTAATCTGAACCATTGCGAAGCAGCCCAGGACCTATTGGTCCAGAGGGTGAAGGAGGAGAATATCGATGTCGCAATCATAAGCGAACCTTATAGGGTACCGAGGAATAGTACTTGGATCACGGACGGATCTAGTACTGCGGCTATATGGATTTGTGGTTCATTACCCTTCCAGCAAACCTATGCGCGGGACATTGGTTTCGTTATGGCCAGGATAAAGGGAGTTTTCGTCTACAGCTGTTACGCTCCCCCGAGGTGGTCAATGGATGACTTCCAACATATGCTGGAGAGGCTGGCGTCACACGTGCGCTTGAACACCCCCGTTATTATAGGAGGAGATTTCAACGCTTGGGCGACCGAATGGGGTAGTAGATATACTAACGCCAGGGGTCGCTGCCTCTTGGAAACGTTCGCTTCCCTTCCTGTGGCGCTGATGAATGACGGAAGAGAAAGCACATTTAGGAGAGCTGGATCGAGCTCAATAATAGATTTGTCGTTTGTGAGCGATGGCCTTGTTTCGCGGACCGCGTGGAGGCTAACTGAGGACTTCACGAATAGTGACCATCAGGCAATCGTGATGACGGTTACTGGGCGCAACACGAGAGGAAACGGATTGCCGAAGTTTACGGGACCGAAATGGAAGGACTCCCGCTTTGACGAGGAGACGTATAGATTGATGTTGTCGTCTTTTCATACGACTGGCAGCACGGTCGAAGAATTAGTGAGTGGCGTATACCAAATGCTCAACACTGCATGTGATGCTGCTATGCCTAGGAGAACTGTGTGTAGGGGACGTTCCCCCTGCTACTGGTGGAATGACGAAATTCGAAGACTGCGGTCGGCATGCTTTGGGGCGAGAAGACGGGCCCAGCGTACGAGAGGAAGACCGACATGGGAAGCCGAACGGGCTGCCTATGAGGATCTAAGGCATCAACTTAGAAGAGCCATTAAAAGGAGCAAGAAACTATCCTTTCAGCGGATATGCCAGGAAGCTGACATCAATCCTTTTGGGACGGCGTACAGAGTCGTCTGCAAGAGAATCGGTGCTCGAGAACAGCCTAAACTAGGTTGTCCAGTTTTGCTACGGGAGATCATTGGTACATTATTCCCACGGGGCCAGCCCTACACTTTTATAAGTAGGGAGCCGGAGGCCATTCATACCATACCCGAGGTAACAGGAGAGGAGGTACTCGCAGCATGCACTGGAATAGGAGATAGGAAGACACCGGGGCCAGACGGAATCCCAAATAGGGCACTTAAGGTGGCTATCCGGCTCAGACCGGATATGTTCGCCAAGGTGTTCCACAAGTGCTTCGTCGAGGGTGTTTTTCCACGTAGATGGAAGAAGCAGAAATTGGTTCTCATTCCAAAACCTGGCAAACCACCAGGGGAACCATCGTCGTATCGGCCCATCTGTCTACTTGACACGATGGGAAAAATACTGGAGAGGATTATATACAATCGACTACTGACGTGTGCCGAGGCAGGAGGAGCTCTCTCGGACCTGCAATACGGATTTAGGAAAGGACGATCCACTATTGACGCGATAAGAAGAGTGGTCGACATTGCAAGAGATGCAATAGAGGGCGAAAGGTGGAGATTTGGCACCAAGGAATACTGCGCGGTTGTCACACTTGACGTTAGAAACGCGTTCAACTCAGCGAATTGGGGGCGGATTATGAGAGCCCTCTTTAACATGGCTACGCCGCCATACTTAATGGAGATACTGAACAATTACTTTCAGGACAGGAAGGTAATATACCTAACGGATGAAGGAGAGCAGGAATACGTAGTGACGGCGGGTGTCCCGCAGGGCTCTGTACTTGGGCCACTACTATGGAACATTATGTACGATGGAGTACTTCGATTGCGATTGCCGAACGGGACTACAATTGTGGGCTTTGCAGATGACATAGCCATAGTCTCGGTAGCTAAGACGGTAAGGGAAATAGAGGAGAAAACGAACACAGCGATTCGAAAGGTTGGAGCATGGCTGGATGAAGCAGGTTTGAAACTTGCTGCGCATAAAACAGAGGCCGTCTTGATAAGCGGCCGGAAGATAGTGGAGAAGATGGAAGTGACCGTTGGAGGCACAAGGATCGAATCGAAGAGGGCGATAAAATACCTGGGAGTGATTATCGACGACAGGTTGAACTTTAAGGAGCACGTGAAATACATCGGCGAAAAAGCATCTGTAACACAGGGAGCACTGGCGAGGATGATGCCAAATATTGGAGGACCAGGTCCATTCAAAAGGAGGATAATTTCGGCGGTAATAACGTCGATAATGCTGTATGCTTGCCCAATATGGTCGGAGGCACTCTCCGTGGGGACGACAAGGAGGATACTGTCCTCGGTGTATCGTCTAAGCGCGATTAGACGGATAAGTGGCTTCAGGACAGTGTCTGATGAAGCGGTATTGGTGTTGGCAAAGACAATACCAATAGATATATTGGCGGATGAGATGAGGAGGATATACCTTCGCCGTCTCGAGCACCCGGGACGAATAGCAGCTATAAAAGCGGAGGAACGAAGGACTTCCATGCACAAGTGGCAGTCACGATGGGAAAGCAGTTTAAAGGGAAGATGGACATTTCGCCTTATCCCTGATGTAACCCTTTGGATGAATAACGAACATTGCGAGCTGAACTACTACGTGACTCAGTTCCTAACTGGTCATGGGTGCTTCAGGAAGTACCTGCACAGATTTGGTCATGACACTTCCCCTATATGCCCAAACTGTGTAGATGAGGAGGAAGATGCGGAGCATATTCTAATATGCTGTCCCAGATTTAGATGGCCCGGGGAAACGAGTTTAGGACCAAACCGGCTAATGGAAGAGCTGTTGAATCGTAGGATTCTATGGAGTCAATATAGCCAGAGAATGGCTGAAGTTTTGATAGTACTCCGAAGACTGGAGGAACGGAGGCGAAATTTGAACTAACGTGATAAAGCTTTCAAGCTAACCAGCTCTCCGCGAAGTAATACCTTACGGCAGTCCCGCGGAGGGAGAGTGGTTGTAGTGTGTAGGGGGTGGGTTTAGTACGTAGGCACCAGTGATGGTGAATCGTGCACTCTTTTGTTGGAACAAAAGTGTCTTTCGAAGATTCCCACCTCCGGCTCAAGACAAAAAAAAAAAAAAATATTCATCAATACATACATACATACACACATACATCGATATATTCATCAATATATACATACATACATAAGTTCATTATGTAATAACATACACGCAACACAATAAACAAATTTTTTTTATTTTTTTTATTTTCCCAGTGTACGATTCTCAAAAATTAAGTTGAATTTTGTTCTCCGCTGCTTTACCAACACAACCAAAACTATGATAGTATGTGTTTGAGCACCACTGGTATAGAGCCATGATTACTAACTTTTTCATTCCTGAATTCAATAACCATGATGTCCAGGAGATGTGGTTTCAACAAGACGACGCAACATGTCACACAGCTCGTGCCACAATAGATTTATTGAAAGACACGTTTGGTGACCGCCTAATTTCACGTTTTGGACCTGTGAATTGGCCTCCAAGATCTTGTGATTTAACACCAATAGACTACTTTCAGTGGGGCTATGTGAAGTCATTGGTCTATGCGGTAAAGCCACAAACGCTTAACCATTTGGAAGACAACATTCGCCGTATTATTGCCGATATACGGCCACAAATGTTGGAAAAAGTCACCGAAAATTGGACGTACAGATTGGACTACATCCGCGCCAGCCGTGGCGGTCATATGCCAGAAATCATATTTAAAATGTAATGCCACAAGATTATCTTTCGGATAAATAAAATTCATGTCAATCGAATAACCCATCGTTGTTTTATTGCAACTTAAAGTTCTATACCTCTATAAAAAACACCCTTTACAATAAATACAATCCAGGAAGAAAGTGTTGTGATGACTTATTGAAAATTTATAATCTGAAAATATTGATGTGCCCACTTCAACCAACAGCTTGATTAATAGAAGAAACGAAATTATGGTGCGTAATGTTAATCCAGGACAATATTTTCATTTGAGTGTAAAACAATATTTGGAGTCCATAAAAACTGAAATTATGGATTATAATGAATTGTTTTTAGACATCGGTATTGACGGTTTACCTCTCTCCAAAAGCTCCAAGAAAGGCTTGTGGCCCATTTTAGGTTATATACACAATTTTCCAAAGTCTCAAGTGTTTTTAATCGGTTCATATTTTGGAGATAAGAAACCACAAAATGGGAATCTCAATATTTGCACGATTTTTTTTTACTGAAATGTCAGACTTTCAAAAAAATGGATTTGTTATAAATTATACAACAGTGAGAGTTAAAATACGGTCAATTGCATGTGACTCACCAGCACGTTCATTTCTTTGCTCATACTGTGGCTCATAATGCATTTAAAGGTTGCTCAAAATGTGTCCAAACAGGTAGACGAACTTCCAGTGTCACTGTTTATAGTGATAGTGTTGGAGCTAAACGTACAGATGAGGACTTTTATACCAGGAAAGATCCAGAATATCACACAGACTTCTTTAAGAATGGAAAAACCGTATCTGAGAAACTTAACGTTAAGTTGGTCACTCAATTTCCACTTGATGTGATGCATTTTATAGATTTAGGTGTAACAAAGAAGATCTTGAATTTCCTGATTCATGGGGAGTCTTTGATTGATAAATTGCATAAGGATCAAGTAAATTTAATTTCTCAAAACCTCATTTCTTTGTATTCATTCATTCCCTGTGAGTTCGCAAGAAAGCCAATGGTTCTAGACCAGCTGCCAAGGTGGAAAACCATTGAATATAGACAATTTATTTTATGCACATCTATAAATGTCTTTAAATATGTTTTAAATAGTGATTACTATTATCACTGGATGTTACTTCACTGTTCCTACAGGCTACTACTTTCCGAAGCTAATCATTTAAAACGAATTGACATTTCCGAAAGTATGCTTAAAGATTTTGTAGAACATTTCACATCTTTATATCCTGAAAAAAGATTGACTCAAAACATCCACAATTTATTACATATTTCCCAAAGCGCCCTTAATATATAAAGAAAAAAATTAAAAGCCCAACAACTGAACAATCAATTTTGTATGTACAAATATCCTATAAAAAGGAAGCGTTTAGAAATAAAACGAAACAAAAATAGTGTGATTAAATTTTTTGCTACCGATTTATTTATATTAACAACAAAAAAGCCAAATAATATATGTTATGTATCGCCTGGAGATCCATTTCTGATAAGATCATTTGTAGACGAAAATGATGAATATTATGCTGTTGGGAAAAAGTTTAATTCATTAAATAATTTTGTTGAAACGCCATAAAACGCCATCAGGGTCTGATATGGGAATATATATAACGTCGGCATCCGCTTTAAATGAGGACGAAAAAATACCAGTAAAGCCTACTTTACACGGTCCCACAAGTAATATGATCTGTCAAAATTTTGTGTAGAAGAGTACGGATGTGATCGTCTAAACGTACTATGTAATGAAACCATCATACATTGAAAGAAAATACGGATGAAAAGTTTGACAGTCGTATGGCTCTCTTTATTATTTGAAATGATTCAAAAAACACGCAAGTCGCTTTAGATCAGGGATGTATTTTTATGTAAACACATAGAAAAAAGTGTAACAGCTGTTTTCATTTTACTTTGTTATTGTCTTATACCGATCATGTAAACGCAAAAAATATAAATCATACGACTTTTATTCTCTTTTTTGTCATACGTATGGAATTTCATCTTACTTTTTCATTAGACTTTACGTACGTAAAGTATTACCGTGTGAAGTGGGCTTAAAAGATATTTTGTTCAAATACCTATCACTTCCATATAATGATAGTATTGTCTTAATACCAATTAGTCACACTAACGATATTTATTAATTCCAACAGAAAAAACATGTCAATTATACCACAAAAAACTTTTATAAACAATAATAATGAAAATGAAAATATAATGTTAATGCTTAATAAAATTATAAATAATCAAAAAACCTTATAGAACAGATGGGGAAAAATTGAAAATGAACTGGATAAATTAAAAGGTATGTAATTAAAGCTAATATAATATAGCTAATAACAGAAAGAGATGATATATCAAAACGTCCTAATTTACATTTACATACTTTCACAGAAATATTAAAACGGCTGGAATATTTGTAATCGCATTTTAGATTTTTATAAATACTTAAATTTTAGAAATAATGAAACTTTGAATTTATATAAAATTTTTATTATTAATAAATGGTAAAAAAGTATTCAAAGAATTCAAGTCACTTCATGATGCAGTATACGATAAGTTTATTTTAAACTTTCCCATTTAAATACTTACAATTAATATTTTTCATTCGCAGAAGCTGTAAAGAAAGATGGCTATACTCTTCAAATATTTAAAAAGGAAATATAACACTGCTTTAAAATATATAAAAATAGATTTTTTTCGAGAAAATCAAAGGAAAAGAAAAAACAAAATTAGACTTTTTTAAAAATATGCACAATTTTCAACATTTTTAATTTTTTCCATATCAAGTACTTTTTTAATAAGAATAATAAAAAATATTTTTCTTTTAATAAAAAAATCCTATTTGCTGGTGTTTTAACTTATAAATGCAAGTAGGACTGTAATCTACATACAATACTCTCTAATTTGCAAGTGTAGAAATCTTATTTCTAAGATTGTATATTCTATTCATTTAGAATAGAAAACTGAAGGGAAAACGCAATGTTTAGGTTTCCTAATTACCTTTACTTTAAGAACTTCAAAACTTGCAACCCGTGCGGTAAATTAATACTAGACAAAGTCGTTTATACTTTGAAGCACAATGTAACATGATAATGATAACACAATGTACATTGTGCTTTGAAGGCAGAGAGCAAAGTGAGTTTTATTCCACCGTTATACGGTGTTTTATTCATTCAATTTGCTCGGTTTATATAGTATTTCAAAATACACATACATAGGCAGTTCATAAATATAAACAGAGTTGTGTAAAAATATAAACAGAGTTGTGTAAAAATATAAACAGAGTTGGATAATGATAAAACAGGGTTGCTTTTCATAAAATCTGTTAAATTCAAAATAAATGATTATAATTCAGTAAAAGATAAAGTTATACATAAAATAAATGAAATAAATGAAATTAATATATAAAATAATATTGAGCTGCTTCACAAGTCTAAATAGGCATCTCATCAACATCGCTTAGAACTCCACTTATTATGTAAGTGAAACGTTATGATATTGTGGCTTACATTCTAAGCGAGAGCACACCGATGTGGCAGCCTATAACACTTTTATGTTAAATCTAAGTTTGAAACTAAGTGAAAGCATCACCACTGACAACCACGAAATATCGCTTAGATCGAGTACCGCTGGAATGCTTTATGTATAAATCTACAAGTTTTTTTATTTATTTTTAAATATTGAAATGTATAATTATTTTTACAAAAAAATTTTAATACAAATAAATAAAAACCATAATTTATTATTTGCAGTTTAACTACACAGAAAAAAATTTTTTTTATTAAACTTTAAATTTGTTAAAAACAAACACATTTATATAAAAAAAAATTTGGTTATTTTTTCCTTATTTGGTTATTTTTTTAATTTAATTTCGGTTATAAATTTTTTTGGTAGTGGCAACGCTGCATGGGAGACACATTACAGGGATACAGCATAAAATTGAATGTGAGTACAATAAACCGAATTGTCATAGAACAAGGTCACCTCTTCACTACAATACTAATACAATAACAAAATTAGATGAGCAATACAACTATGTTAGATGCAACAGTTTTCATTCAGAAAATTGAGTTCACAGCCTATGTCACATTGAAACTATCGGGTCCGCCATCTAACGTTTTTTTCAACTAGTGTTTATTTCGTGAATGGTAACACTTAGCTCATGTCTGATTTGACAGATAATTAGTTTTATCCTTCCGCTGAACGAATATGGTTGTGTATACGCTTGAACAACGCTGGGAAATATTGCGACATTACTTTGAAAATTATGGTAATGTTACAGAATGTGTGCGAAAATTGCGTACGGATTTTGGAAAAGAGAAGCACCGTCAGCTCCGTATGTTCGTTATCTTGTGAAAAATGTGACAGAAACTGGCATCCTCATCGATAAACCAAAGCGTGAAAAGCCAAAAACAGTGCGTACATCCGAGAATATTGCTGCTGTGGCAGAAAGTGTGCGTGAAGCGCCATCAACATCAATTCACCGTCGTTGGAACATTTCGGAGACATCACTGAGACGCCATACAAAGTTCAATTGGTTTAGGAGTTGAAGCCAATTGACCATCCAATGCATTTTCGCTTCGCTAAGTGGGTCTGCGATCGACTTACAGAAGATGCCGATTTTGGCAAAAAAAAAATCATCTTTTCAGATGAAGCTCATTTTGATCTTGGTGGGTATGTAAACAAGCAAAATTGTCGCATTTGGTGCGAACCCGCACGCATACATTGAAAAGCCGACGCACCCAAAACGACTCACTGTTTGTTGCGGATTTTGGTCCAGGAGCATAATTGGGCCATTTTTCTTCGAAAATGAACGAAATTGAACGAATTTTTGTTCACAAAAATTTAAGAAGAGGATATTGGCAACATTTGGTTTCAACAGGACGGCGCTACGTGACACACAGCCGATGCTACACTCGATGTTTTGCGCCCTGTTTTTGAAGATCGCATTATCAGCCGCAGAGCTGATGTCGTTTAGCCACCTCGGAGCTGCGATTTGACACCGTTGGACTATTATTTGTGGGGTGTTGTCAAAGATAAGTGTTACGCCGACAAGTCAGAGGCAATTGACACTTTAAAGGACAATATTCGTGCAGCCATTGGTGAAATACAGCTGCACACAATCGATAATGTGCTTAAAAATTGGACCAATCGTGTAGGCTACTGCATGGCCAGCCGAGGCAGCCATTTGAATGAAATTATTTTCCATTATTAACCGGAAGGAAGAAAAGAAAGTCGCCGTAGTCTAGTAGGTAGTGTGTTGGCTTATTAGACGCAAAAGCCTGAGTTCGAGCACCAGGCCAGGCATCAAAGACAAAATACAAAAAGTATTTTTTTCGGCGACTTCATCTCAGTAGATTTCTGGTAAAAACTCTGAGAGGAAATAAAAATTGCCATGAAAAGTTTCTCAATAAATAAAAATCTGTCGTTCGGAGTCGACTTTAAACTGTAGGTCCCACCACTCATGTATAAAATTAACACACACAACATAAGTGGTGTGAGAAACTAGGACGTTGTACAATGGGTCAATTCGACCTCCGGGTACTGTACTTGTCTTAATTGACAAGTACACGTCCTCTAACCTAACGTAACCTAACCTAACCGGAAGGATTGTACTTTCAAATAAAAAAATAAATTTCAGAAAATATTCAGTAGTTTTTTTTAAGCATTTTCAAAAAAAAAGTTATTTGGCGGACCCATTACTTAATTATGTTCGATTTGATATAAATAATGCTGACAAAATATGTATGTGCTGATATTGATCTTTTGCGTAATACGCTGTACAGCTAACAAAATGACACAACAATTTTAAGAGATTTCTACATTCTTCACATAACATAATTTTTTGACCTGCCTGGTGCAGATTCCTGAACTAATGTCAAGCTGATTCTTCTTCGTTGATCTGTTGCCTTCACCTTGACTATGTTTGGCACACATTTAAAGAACGATGGTGATGAAACATGCACCAGATGTACTACAACGGTAGGGATTTGGTTAAAAAGTAAATTTTAATGAAGTTTGCAGTAACTAGCTTAGCACAGGATCTTCTGAGATATCATATCTTGAGTTTAAAATATCGAACAGCTTCAAAATTTTTTAAATCTAGATACAAAAGTGATCTTCACTCCGCTCACTGGTTGACTATCAAACTATCATTCTTAAACTATTTACGTCGTCAATAAAATATTTTTCCGCGCGATGTAAATTGTCCCCAGCAAATTGCAGCAGACAATATTTTAATAAGAATATTTTCTCACAAATGAATTGTCCCGCAAAATGCTGTCGGCACAAGTCTTCACAATACTTTTAAGATTTTAGGAGTACAGTCAATAACTCTTTTGAGAGCCCACCAGAAATGTTCAATGGAATTAAAAACTAGTCACTGAGACGGCCGATCAAGTGGTAGTCTATTATGAAGTGTGCTAGATTATTAACGTGAGAGCCTTCAGTTCGATTCCCACAACTGTTATACTACATGAGAACTAAAATAAACCGTCTCAATAAGCTAACAACGCATGTGTTAACTTATTTTTCGATAACTGTGCATATATACAGGTACATTAAAATATAAATTAGAAAATACCTAAAATATCAGAGTGATTGACACTCCAGCTTTGTCGTTGTATGTACATACACTGTAACTAACACTAGTTCTGTATAAGGTTGTAATGACCAATTAAATAAGTCAGTTAACATACGTATGTTGTATGTAAATATTATAAGCGTTATATTTTGCTTGTGATTCATGGAATTTGTTTTAAATTAAAGCAATTTTTATATCGTACGAACACTTGTGGCTATCATATGTTCATCCCTTGTTCTAATGTCTCTCTCTCCAATGCGAAAATAGCATTTTTTGAGTTCAGCATTATTCGATCGGAGGATATTTTGTATTCTTAACCCTTTGCACTCGGTACCGTTTCGGACGTTACCTACTCCACTTTTTAACGAAAACGAACATCCTGGACGTGATATTATACAGTATAATTTTAGAACCAAGTATGGAATTATAATGAAATTTTTTTTATATTAATTTGTGGACATTGGTAAAGTTTAAAGCAATATCCAAAATGGATAGCAGGTTGTTTGCCACCTTCGACTTGGTGATTTTCTGTCAGAAGAGACAATACAATTCCGTTTTCTTTCGCCCACATTTGGAATATCTTTTCTATTCGACGCTTCAGTACGAACTGAGATCTTGTACATTTCTTCTCTCGGTTATCAGATTTCTTTATTATCGTATAAAGTTTCCTTGTAGCTTTGTACGCCTAATCCACTATATCCTCAATTTACTCGACGGATCAGAGAAATGTCCGCCCTGAACGCACTTCGCACGTTATTTTTCGACGTGTGAAAAGTATTTCCATTAATTTGTTGTGCCACTTTAACAGAGAACTACTGGGGAACCCGTGTTTCTTAAAAAATTGGGGTAGAATAACTTCATTGTCCGTATTCGCTAACAAGCTATCAGGTCCCAGGTGATATGCTAGACTAACGTTGCCCCTCAGAGGGGACAGCCGAATGCAATGGGTTAAGCTTGAGAAAATTTCGCAAAACCAATAACTAAGGTGTGAGAGTAATCGTAAAAAGTCTACTCCGTTGAGGGTTATGTTGCTTCCGTTGAAGCGTAGTTATTCTGTTCGAGTGTGGATTTCCATCTATGATAGCTGGTGTTAGCCTCTTTTGGCTCTACACCACGAATGTTATCGAAAATTACCTGCAGTATTCTTTGAAATAAGACTGTTGCATATATTCCCATATTATTGGCAGCTATCGCTTGGTAAAAATATTGGAACTTTCTATGGCTGACAAAAGTATATAAAAAATTGCCTGAGGACTTAAAAATAGCAAAGAGGTATAATTTATATACGACCCCTTTTATAATCATATTTTTTTCGCAATTGTAGTGCACAATAAAAAATTATTTTTTAAAATTTTGAGCATTTGCTTGTCTTTTGGAGCAAGTTTGGTATTCCTAAATTGGTCCAGCCGTAAACAAATTTGTTTAAATATTTGAAAATCAAAACAAGTCCATAAAAATGTTTGTAATTTTTATGACTTTCTGTAAAATCTTGGAAATTCCAAACATGTTGGAGAATTTTGTTGTCTTACGAGCTGTTATGTAGTTTTTTAAATTACTTTGTAATTGCTTTTTTTTAAGAATTGGAAAAATGCATGCCAATGTGGCCATTTTTTTAAAATACTTTTGTCAGTCATAAAATGTCCTCAGTTTTCAATTAATGAATTGAAATGTTATTCACATAATTTATTAACACAGAACTGTGTATTTACCAGACTATAAATTAGGCATTTACCAAACAGTTCTATTTTCGTGAATGAATGCAAGTGAGACTTTCTCACACCTATTAACAGTTTCGGTTTGAATCTGTTAGGGCAGCTAATAGGTTAGGCCTTGGACGTTGCGATATTCTTCATTGCTAACAAACATTTTTTTCTCCCATATTTTCAGTCCCTTTTATTAGCAGAGCAATTAATTCGCAATTATCGATTATCGCAGCGTCCTTGTAATCATTAAGTAGCAATATATCAGAATTAGCTTACTCGATCAATGTCATTTATGGAGAGCAGACGTACATACTTAGGCGTTATAAATATTCGTAAGTATTGACAGTAATCGCCAGAACCGCTTTTGCAGTTAGAATGCACACTTGTGCTATTGGTTCTGGTAGTTGAAGGGTTTTTAGGAATCAAGTGATATTTTTTGATATTTTGTGTTTTTGAGCAGAGGCTTTTTAAAAAGCAATTAATTTTGTTTGCAAATAGGAGAGCGGTTTCCTGTGCGAAAATTTTAATCAAACTAAAATAAAAATTAAGGTAAATTATCGAAGAGTGTAATTTGGCTTGAATGTTATAAAAACATTTAATCTCATGGGAAACTAGTGCCAAATAAAGAAAATACATTTGCCACTGAAATCACATTTTAATTAAACGTTGATTTTTTAAATCGCCTTAAGTAATTTTTATTGAATTTAATTCTTTTTTATATTTAAAGAAAACTAAAATTATTCTTCACTAACTTAAAACAATAACAAAAAGAATACTTTAAACAGAATAAATTAAATTTAAAATTTTTAAAACTTTTCCAACTTTGAAATAAAACAGAAACAAAAAAACATAATAATATTCTAATTCTTTAATAAGTTGTGGCATATCCCTTGTTTTTTATTATTTCCGAACATCTTTTATACATTGAGAGAATAAGCTTTTCAATGTAATCTTTTGGAATTGCATTTCACGAAAAGTTCTTATCCATTTCGGAAGACTTTCTTTCCGATAATACGTTGTGCAATCATGCACATGTTCTCAATACGATTGAGATTGGAAAATTACAGTGGCCACGACATAACAAGGATTTGATGTTTACCCAAACAGGCTTTAACCTTGGGATCATTATCGTGCTGAAATAACTACGACAGCTGTACGGAAGACAGATATTTGAATAACATTTAATGGCAATTTTATTTACTCTGTTGAGAAGAAGTAGCCTAGGAAAAATTTTCTCATATTTCGTTTTGTTGGATACGCGTTCCACGTTCCACATACATACATAAGCGTATTTGAATTACTTAAATCGATTACTTAAAATTAGAGTGACCAGCGTAAACATCCCGCCCCCTTGCAAGGTTTCAACAAGAGGAAACGGAATTAAAAATAAATTCAATTTACGGAGTTCATTTACAATTCATTTAAATGCAATTCATAGTATTAAAAGTAGATAATGAAATAGAAATAAAAGTAGAAATAAATAAAGATTAAATAATAAGAGGTAACAATGAAAATCATTTGCTGAGGACATTAATTACAATCGTGGCCCCAGCAGTAGTTGGTGTTGCAACAACAGTGTTGTCTCCGTTGACAGTCCGAGATCGACTAGAACAGTCACGAGGTTGGCTGCGGGTTGTGCTCTTAGGGTTGTTAGCGACCTTGTTAGTTTTCCCTTTCGCCTTTCGAAGGGGATTGCTGCTATTATCGTGTGATGGCGTCCCAGGCACTCCATACACCGACCTCTACTGCGGCAATTCTTCAAAAAGTGCAACTGGGCCAAACAGTTGATGTAGTGTTTGAACTTCCTTACTACAGCCAGTCGCTTGTATGGATTTAAATTGTGAAATCTGCGAGACGCTGTTTCAGACATCTATAAGTAAAGGACAAACAGATAAAGAAAACAGGGGATACGAGTTAGTTCTAATTTGGATAGGGAGTAATACGAATTTTACAATAGGCCTCGTTAGAACGCCATTGCAGGTTCGAACATCAGCCACTCGTACTTTAGAATCGGAGCCGACATAAACGCGAGAAATGCGCCCGAGCTTCCATTCGTTTGGAGGCAAGTTATCATGCCGAATGACCACAAAGTCGTCAATCGTGAAATAGCGTTGGGGACATTTCCATTTGTTGCGCTTATGGAGTTCAACCAAGTACTCGTCCTTCCAGCGACGCGCAAACAAATGGTGAAAAACTTTTAAGTTTCGCCACCTATTAACGTAGTTGAGGGAGGGATTCCATCGAGAAATCAGGTTCAGAGGGTGAGAGGATCGCACTTCCCACAAGGAAATGTCCTGGAGTCTAGAAGTTAATATCCGTGGGGTTATCCGTCATGCGACAAAGAGGACGAGAGTTCAAGCTTGCTTTTATTGCTGCCAGCATAATAGCGAACTCATCAAAAGTAAATTTTTGAGCATTTGATATCTTTTGAAGCTTTTAACATATATAAATATAAGGTGTATCGAGAAAAGCGATATCGAAGAGTGAATCGAAAGTATTTTTAATGTTTGTCTAAGCGATATTATTCTCTTGCTACTAAGAAGTCAAACATCGCGCTGATGATCGAGCTCATTGGAATCATCTTGTTGGGGCCCTATGCTCCCTGGAGCAGTAAAAGGAACATATTAGTGAGAAATGATGAAATTCAAATTTATCTGATTTTATACATTTTACACTACAATTAACTGATGTACGATATATGTACGTACTTATATTCAATTTTATTCACAAGTTATGTGTATAGCAGTCGAGATGTGTCTATCAAAATTTCATAAGTAGTGCTATAGGAAGATTGGAATATTAGTCGGTGTAAATAGGAAAACACAATATTAGTCGGTATGCGTTTATCGAAATATTTTGTTTATTTATTTATTAGATTAATTAATTAAGGGTGCCCTGGTAGTCTAGTGGGTAGTGTGCTAGACTATAGCGTGATGGTCGTGGGTTCGATTCCTACCAGAAATTCTGGTCTGCCACACTACATATGTATATACGAACATATGATCAAGTTACTCCACTCATATATAATTAGAATATAATTTGTAATTGTATTGTATACAGTATAAATTTTCTGTATTCTAAATATTTATAAAGTAAATTATAATCACAATCAATGCCATTTAGTATAGTTAAAACTCCATTTATAATTAAGTTAAATTCTAAATTCATTGAACATAGGACATACACCCATAGAATGGAAAGGAATTTCCAATCCATACAGGTTACACAGAGCATAAATTCCTTAGGTAGACACTCTTCCATTAAGATGTAAAAGTTCCCCTCTGGCGCTTATTATTAAAGTTATAGTACGTGATAAAAATGAATGAAGGGAGTTTATATCGTAATTCAAGATATACGTTGACTTTTCTCCAAAGTTTTCAAAAGTTCTAGAATGGATTTTCAATAATTGCAAATAGAATTAGCTGAGTTTACAGGAAAAATATTAATGCTGTCGCATAACATCCGTCCAAAAATTCCTTTTCAGCTAGAAAGTATGGATGCATACCTAACTACAGACTAAGCATGCATAGGAATTAACTAACTTTTAAAACCCAAAATTTGAGCTACGCAGAAGTGTATGTCGAAATAAATCAAATTCTCTTTAACACTGTTCGAGACACCAATACCAGATTCAAACAAATTCATTTTCATTAAAATACTATTGGATTATATTATAAAAATAAATTTTATTATTATTAAATTTCATATTAATGCACATAAGTACATATGTATCCAATATTTGACTATAATTAATGAATATATATAGACCTTTAAATTATTTAATTAAATTCATAAAATGCTCCACTAAAGCATTGTAATTGTCCAAATCTAAATAATGTTGATTTGCAGTTGGGGGCATAAATTTCGAAGAGTCTGCTCCGGATTCTGGCAATGTTGAGGAATTGGTGTCATGTGATGCAGCATGAATTGTTTCTAACTGATTAGCCGTTGGAGATATATAAAACGAAGATTCTGCGCATGGTTCTGGCAATGATTAACAATTGAGTGATAAAGAACTAAGGATTTTGAAATGGCTATTGTCAATTGGCATATGATCCTCATGCAGGCATTTTAGCAATTCGCCATCATTATACAACCACTTTGTAGGATCAATCCCATCTAATATGGAACAATTGCAGTCCGTGAAGGAAACATTGTGGATTTCTGGATTCGTCTGGCGTAGTTTTATTATGATTGCCGTCTATCATATTCGGAGGTATACCTTCCAAAGGATTCAAACTGAAAGTCTCTGGTTTCATTAAGAGCTGCGGTAAATTATTAGAAGTTTCAATGAATGTATTATGGTCTATAGGTCTAGTTTCTGGAGTTGTTATACTAGCATCTCTTTTGCTTTTCATGCGCCTATTCTGAAACCAGACTTTAACTTGACGTTCATCTAACTTTAAGCGAGCGGCTATTTCTAATCGTTTTTGGCAGCTCACATATTTATTAACGTTGAATTCACGCTCCAATTCCATCAACTGTTTGCTGGTAAATGCAGTACGTTTCCGTTCAGGTTTTGAAGTATTTGCTGGTCTGGGGGATGAAATTGTTGAGTTATATGTGGACGATGTCGAATTTTCGATATTTTCAGTTGGAGTTACAAAGCTCACCTTGATCTGTAATATGTATAAAATTTGTTAAAAGAAAATCATTTTTTTTAGCATTTAACGAATAGTTTTGTACACTTACGTTTACTCCATTTTCTGTTACACATTGTACGATTCGTAGATTATTTTCAATTTCCATTTTAAATCAATTCCGATTATCAATTTTGTCAAGTGATGTTATCCAATTGACTTCTTTACTATGATTGTGGTGGCGCAGAAGTCTAACGGAAATATTTATGTGGTTTAATAATTGGTACCTGCTGAGAGGACTGGCTGTTTGTTTGTTTTGTAATCGTCAAGAACATTTTCATTTACAAATCAAAAACGCAATATTTTTTACCCCCACTACAAACGTATACCTGCCGATATTTATGATCTCGCTATTGGGTCTTTGCTGTAAGAACAGGCAGTAATGTGTAATAGAATTCTGACCAATCTTGTTTTATCTGCTTTACATATGGACATACATAAATGGTCGTTACACCCCTTTCGTCTGGATTACTACCTAGGTTCTCACACCACTTATGTTAATTGTTTTATACATGAGTGGCGGGACCTACAGCTTAAAGTCGACCCCGAAGGACACATTTTATGTACTCTCATTGTTTTTCGTCAGATATCTGCTGAGAGGAAGTCGCCGAAGAAATATTTTTTCATATTTCATTTAGTTGGAGATACCTGTCCTGGGGTTTGAGCCGAGGCCTCACGACTATTACTAGATCACGGCGACTTTCATACATACATATGTACATATATAAAAGCAATGTGAGAAATTATAAATTCTGTCGATTAGAATTAATTCAAAATGTCAGAAATGTCAGATAAATTGTTCAATAAATGTGTCTTATCATTTTCTTTTAATATCAATTGAAAAGTATCGAGTTATGGAAAAAATTCTCCAAAACTATCTAAATTACATACGTTCTGTTTGCCATATGTACTGTTCCTGAAAGACACTTTTACTTGTGTTTTCTTGTCTTACAGAAACAGCACTTAAATAATTTCCTTAAGATAAACATGCATTTGTCAAATGGAGTAAATGTAAACAATTGATGGAACTGTTAATAAATATGTGAGCTGTCAAAAACGATTTGAAATAGCCGATCGATTAAAATTACACGAATGTCAAGTTAAGATCTGGTTTAAAAACAGGCGCATGAAAAGCAAAAGAGATGCAGCCAAAACAATTCCAGAAATAATCTCCATAAAATTTAATCAATTCGTTGAAAGTCCTGATAATTTACCTCTGGTCTAATTAAACCCGGAAATTTTGGAAAATATACCTATCCCAGTTCAACCCAATAATTTTAATATGTCAATAAATATGGTTAATGATAATCACAATAAAGCTTCACCACAAGAATCCGTGAATTCACCATACGAATCCGCGAATAATAATGTTTCTTTCATGGACTGTAATTGTTCCCTACTAGACGAATTTAATCCAACAAAGTATCACACAGATACCCCAAAATTCCTTCTGGATAAACCTATGTCCAATGACAATAATCATTCGGAAATCCTTCGAGTTTCATCATACGATATCAGTTCCTCATCATTACGAGAACCAGGCGCAGAACCTTCGAATTATTTGTTTCCAACAGCTAATCAGAATCCTTTAAGCATTGACGTTGATGATGAATTCATAAAGTATATCATTAACTTGTAAATAATTTCATTGATGTAACAGAATTTAATTAAAGTAATTAAAGGATTTAATATTTGCAATGTGATAATTTAGATTGTTTATTAAAATTCCCGTTTTAATCTAAATTCAAAAATATATTCATGATGAATCATGAATTTAATTAAATATTTTAATAGATTTAAGCAATATTTGTATGCATTATCATTATATAGTATGTGTTAATTAATTATAATAAAATATTAGATATCTACATTATTATGTATGTACATGAATGTGTTATGTGCAGACGTCGGCACCAATGTCCCTCAGGGGCAGTGTTGCGGTTTTGGTTATTTTTTTGGAATGTGTAAATGTGTATTTTTTCTTCATTTTGGTTATTTTTTTATTATCGTTAATACAGCAATCACTTCTTTAATTTTATTTGAAAATTTTCATTACAAGGTTTGCAATCGTTAGCAAATCGTTTTATTTCTTTAAGCGTTTTTATTTCGTTCAATTAATAGCACCGTAAAAGTGCGTAATACAAGTACTAAAGTACAAACACAACAGGGTGTTGTAATTTAAACATCTGATCACCAATTTTTATTTTTATATGAACTTTCTACGTAGAACAACAAATTTTTGCAAATTTGCATCGATTACTACTTTCTAAATGAAAACAATTACCTAAATGTTGAAGATATTTTTATCGGCAGAAAAGCTGAAATATGCATGCAAGAAAATAATTTTAGCACCTAAAAATATGAAATAAAGAAAAATATATAATTGAGCTTTTAAAAGAAATTTCTAAAAGGTTCGAGAAAAGTCTTAAAACATCTCTCTATTATAACACGAAAACAAGTTTTAAATAATTCAGATATAAATTTGGAACCTTTGCTGACATCTTTCCCAAATTAGACAGACGGTAAAGAGGAACAAATTGTAACTGAGTGGAAGTTATTAAGATTTTCCGACATTGACTTAAAAGCCGACATGGATGTAGTTGAGTTTTGGGACAAAATATCTTCATATAGAAATGGAATGGATGAAAAATGTTTTAAAGAGTTTATAAATTTTGTTCAGAATTTATTGATATTGCCGTATAGTTCAGCTGCTGCAGAGAGAAAATTTTCACAGCTAAATTTAATAAAAACCATATATCGCAATAAACTTGAACTCAAAACAATTAATAATATAATGCAATCAAAAGAATTGTGCAAAAACGAAAGAAGATTCCCATTATGTATGGTCTGCCAAAGGCATATTTTAAATAAAATTGTGAAATTTTTGTGCCTGCAATTAATTTATTGATCTCTTATATATTTATTTTTAATATTTTTATTACTATGCAAAGAATCGCATACAAGTTTTATTTTTTGTTTATTTTATATATTAGATTGATACTTATCATAAATACAAGCACTGAAGTACAATAATTTTTATATCAAACCTTAATATATATATATATATATATATATATATATATATATAAACATACCTAGCGGTAAATAAAACTAAGTACTTCGACAATATGCGATGACGTGAGTATGATATTCTAAGCGAGCGATCTAAGTACTTAGAGTATAATTTATGCGGAATGCAACAGATAATGCACATTAATTGCATCTTCGCTTACGATTTAAGCAGGGATTCAGTTGATATTTTTATGTTATATTTTGTTTTTATTTAAAGAACCGAACCGTTTTTTTTTTTTGTGAAAAACAGTCTTAAATATATGTCTGTTAATAAATATAATAAAATAAAAAATTTATTAAAACAATTCATCAAATAGAAAATCTGTGTTCATCCATTTATTTGAGCGGTATTACAAGTGTTATAAGTGAAGTGATTTAATAAAAGGTGAAATTAATAAAAATGGAACGTTTTTCATCTAGAAATTTAAAGCAATTGACACAAAAAAGAAAAAAGAAGAAGTTTATAAATAAATATAATGTTAATATTAATTTAAATGTTAATAAAAATAATGTATATAATATTATTGAAGTCGTTAACGTTTTAAGTCCTGAAAATTATTATGAAAATCAATCAGACACCCATTCGTCCATAAAAGAACAATTAAGTGATTGGTAAAGGATGTTTTTTATAGAGGTATAGAACTTTAGATTTAACAGCTGTCAAGTGATTTATTCTCAGTTTGGTTTGGCAATTCATCATGAATAGACTCACGCCTGAACAACGCTTGCAAATAGTGCAATTTTATTTCGAAAATAATGGTTCTGTGCAGAAAACGTATCGCGCACTACGTCCATTTTATCGTCGACAAAATCGTCCATCAGAGCAGTTAATTCGATTAACCATGGAACGTTTTCGCACCACGTTTACTCTTATTGATAACTCGCATCCCCAGAGATGCTGTACGGTGCGTACAGAAGAAGCTATTGCTGCTGTAGAGCGTAGCATTGAGGAAGACCCGAATGAGTCCATCCGCCATCGAGCTCAGGAATTGGATCTGTGTCCATCCACTTTATGGAAGATTTTGCGGAAGGATCTTGGTTTGCGTGCTTACAAAATCCAACTCGTGCAAGATTTGAAGCCAAACGATCATCAAGTAAGGCGTAGATTCGTCGAATCGGCCCAAAACTAGATTACCGTTGTTCCCGATTTTCATAAGCGAATTTTGTTTAGCGATGAAGCGCACTTCGGGTTGAATGGCTACGTCAACAAACAAAACTGCCGCATTTGGAGTGAAGGTAATCCTCAAGGGTATGTGGAAACACCGTTACATCCAGAAAAACTGACTGTTTGGTGCGCTTTATGGGCTGGTGGACCGTACTTTTTCAAAAACGATGGTGGCCAGAACGTTACAGTCAATGGTGATCGGTATAGAGCAGTGATGCTCAAAATCTAAATTTCCTATCACATGTGATAGGCAAAGAAAATTCTGCTGACGCTGCGTTGATACACGTACACTATAAGCTTAGGTTAGGTTAGGTTAGAGGACGTGTACTTGTCAATTAAGACAAGTACAGTACCCGGAGTTCGAATTGACCCATTGTACAACGTCCTAGTTTCTCACACCACTTATGTTGTGTGTGTTAATTTTATACATGAGTGGTGGGACCTACAGTTTAAAGTCGACTCCGAACGACAGATTTTTATTTATTGAGAAACTTTTCATGGCAATTTTTATTTACTCTCAGAGTTTGTGCCACAAATCTACTGAGAGGAAGTCGCCGAAAAAATACTTTTTGTATTTTGTCTTGGATTCCTGGCCTGGGGCTCGAACCCAGGCTTTTGCGTCTAATAAGCCAACACACTACCTACTAGACTACGGCGACTTCAGTACACACACTATAAGCTTACTTGTGTGGTTTCTTAAGCCCTAGTTATGCTACCGGAACGTAATGTAACGCAATGTAACAGTAATGTGCACGGAACGTAAAAATGTAAGAGCAATTATAGAACGTAAAAACGTAATCATATGCTTTTAGGTAAACAAAACAATAAAAGGAATAAACAAAAACAAATAAAGAAATAAAAATTGCAAAAACTAACCGACAAAAATTCAGACATGGATATAGAAGACATCTTTTTGCATTTGAGTTTTTATTTATTGGTTTTTAAACGTATTTAATATTAAATCCAAATTTTAAAAACTCTGTTTTAACTCCTTTTATCACTTCCAATATGGCGTCTTTTGTTTTTATTTAATTCAGTTGTTAACCAGTGTTATCACTACAGAGTTTTCGCATTCATTTCGACGATTTTATATTTATTTAAAGGTATTTATTAAAAGTTTTATGTACTGTTTCTGTAAGCCAAACAATTTTACTTTCACACAAACAAAAACTAAAAAATGAGTGCTTTTGATTGTATTTTCCATATAAATAGACAAGCAAGTGAAATCGTTCATCCTACAGAAACAGGTTATGTATTTCGGAAACCAAATTTGTACGAATGTAAAAACGTTTTTATCTTTTCTAGTAAAAGTAAAATGCAAACTGAAATGGTTTTCGAACGCTTTAATTAGTTAAAAGTCGATAACTATATTTTTCTAATATAAAATAAAAATAAACACTATCTACATAATGTAATAATAAAATAGCGTTTATTTTTATTTTAAATTATAAAAGTTAATAATGAAATAAATTATAATTTGGGTTTTTAAAATATCTGAAGTTTTATTTAAAGAGAATTCTACATACAGACAAACATAACATACGTACAAAATGTAAGTTCTGTTTATGATTACAATTTTCAGTTTTGGTGGTTTTTAATATTGACATGTTGTTAACACTGCTAAACAGATGTCACGTAAAAATGTAAGAAAATTCTATTTTTTACAGATTCTTACGTTCCGGTTACGTTACATTACATTTCTATAACCATTCGTATTGCTTTATACATAACAAAAACGATCAGCTGTTTCTTACTGTTGCGGTTACATTCCGTTACGGTAGCATAACTGGGGCCTTAGAATGATCGTGTGTTTGTTGCTTTGTTTGTTGTTTTGTGTTGAACTCAGAGAACAAAATCAATTCAGTTGATGTTTAGCACTTGATGAAGCAAAATCTCGCTACGCAACTTTTTTGAATGATTTTTTGTAAATACACACAGCAAAATGTTTGATGAAAATTGGGAATATGATTTCTTTTTTATAGAGAATATGGATGGTAATGCACAATGTACTGTGTGTTATTGCTCTTTATGTCGTAATTCTTTTTTTTTTATAAAAGCAACATTACGAGGCTAGCCATGGATTTTCCGACAACATTAAAGGGAGTCCTATCATTCCAATTATTGCAGTTAAAAGCAGAAATTTTTTGAAATTCATGGTTGACGAAACGGACGTACCAAATTACAATAATTTACAATCAATACATACATATATATATCAATATATTCATAAATACATACATACATACATCAATATATTCATCAATACATACATACACACACACATGCATCAATATATTCATCAATACATACATACATACACACATACATCGATATATTCATCAATATATACATACATACATAAGTTCATTATGTAATAACATACACGCAACACAATAAACAAATTTTTTTTATTTTTTTTATTTTCCCACTTAAACAGCACTTAAATAATTTCCTTAAGATAAACATGCATTTGTCAAATGGAGTAAATGTAAACAATTGATGGAACTGTTAATAAATATGTGAGCTGTCAAAAACGATTTGAAATAGGCGATCGATTAAAATTACACGAATGTCAAGTTAAGATCTGGTTTAAAAACAGGCGCATGAAAAGCAAAAGAGATGCAGCCAAAACAATTCCAGAAATAATCTCCATAAAATTTAATCAATTCGTTGAAAGTCCTGATAATTTACCTCTGGTCTAATTAAACCCGGAAATTTTGGAAAATATACCTATCCCAGTTCAACCCAATAATTTTAATATGTCAATAAATATGGTTAATGATAATCACAATAAAGCTTCACCACAAGAATCCGTGAATTCACCATACGAATCCGCGAATAATAATGTTTCTTTCATGGACTGTAATTGTTCCCTACTAGACGAATTTAATCCAACAAAGTATCACACAGATACCCCAAAATTCCTTCTGGATAAACCTATGTCCAATGACAATAATCATTCGGAAATCCTTCGAGTTTCATCATACGATATCAGTTCCTCATCATTACGAGAACCAGGCGCAGAACCTTCGAATTATTTGTTTCCAACAGCTAATCAGAATCCTTTAAGCATTGACGTTGATGATGAATTCATAAAGTATATCATTAACTTGTAAATAATTTCATTGATGTAACAGAATTTAATTAAAGTAATTAAAGGATTTAATATTTGCAATGTGATAATTTAGATTGTTTATTAAAATTCCCGTTTTAATCTAAATTCAAAAATATATTCATGATGAATCATGAATTTAATTAAATATTTTAATAGATTTAAGCAATATTTGTATGCATTATCATTATATAGTATGTGTTAATTAATTATAATAAAATATTAGATATCTACATTATTATGTATGTACATGAATGTGTTATGTGCAGACGTCGGCACCAATGTCCCTCAGGGGCAGTGTTGCGGTTTTGGTTATTTTTTTGGAATGTGTAAATGTGTATTTTTTCTTCATTTTGGTTATTTTTTTATTATCGTTAATACAGCAATCACTTCTTTAATTTTATTTGAAAATTTTCATTACAAGGTTTGCAATCGTTAGCAAATCGTTTTATTTCTTTAAGCGTTTTTATTTCGTTCAATTAATAGCACCGTAAAAGTGCGTAATACAAGTACTAAAGTACAAACACAACAGGGTGTTGTAATTTAAACATCTGATCACCAATTTTTATTTTTATATGAACTTTCTACGTAGAACAACAAATTTTTGCAAATTTGCATCGATTACTACTTTCTAAATGAAAACAATTACCTAAATGTTGAAGATATTTTTATCGGCAGAAAAGCTGAAATATGCATGCAAGAAAATAATTTTAGCACCTAAAAATATGAAATAAAGAAAAATATATAATTGAGCTTTTAAAAGAAATTTCTAAAAGGTTCGAGAAAAGTCTTAAAACATCTCTCTATTATAACACGAAAACAAGTTTTAAATAATTCAGATATAAATTTGGAACCTTTGCTGACATCTTTCCCAAATTAGACAGACGGTAAAGAGGAACAAATTGTAACTGAGTGGAAGTTATTAAGATTTTCCGACATTGACTTAAAAGCCGACATGGATGTAGTTGAGTTTTGGGACAAAATATCTTCATATAGAAATGGAATGGATGAAAAATGTTTTAAAGAGTTTATAAATTTTGTTCAGAATTTATTGATATTGCCGTATAGTTCAGCTGCTGCAGAGAGAAAATTTTCACAGCTAAATTTAATAAAAACCATATATCGCAATAAACTTGAACTCAAAACAATTAATAATATAATGCAATCAAAAGAATTGTGCAAAAACGAAAGAAGATTCCCATTATGTATGGTCTGCCAAAGGCATATTTTAAATAAAATTGTGAAATTTTTGTGCCTGCAATTAATTTATTGATCTCTTATATATTTATTTTTAATATTTTTATTACTATGCAAAGAATCGCATACAAGTTTTATTTTTTGTTTATTTTATATATTAGATTGATACTTATCATAAATACAAGCACTGAAGTACTTGTACTACCACTGAGTCGCCGTGGTGTAGTAGGTAGTGTGTTGGCTTACTATTCGTAAAGCCCGGGTTCGTATCCCAGGTCAGACATCAAAAATGAAATATGAAAAAAAAATATTTCTTCGGCGACTTCCTCTCAGCAGATTTCTGGCAAAAACTCTGAGAGTAAAATAAACTGCCATGAAAGGGTTTCTCAAAATTCTGTCGTTCGGAGTCGACGTTAAACTGTAGGTCCCGCCACTCACGTATACAATTAACGCACACAACATGAGTGGTGTGAGAAGCTAGGCCGTAATCCTGACTGAAGGGTTGTAATGGCCAATTATGTATGTATGAAGTACAATAATTTTTATATCAAACCTTAATATATATATATATATATATATATATATATATATAAACATACCTAGCGGTAAATAAAACTAAGTACTTCGACAATATGCGATGACGTGAGTATGATATTCTAAGCGAGCGATCTAAGTACTTAGAGTATAATTTATGCGGAATGCAACAGATAATGCACATTAATTGCATCTTCGCTTACGATTTAAGCAGGGATTCAGTTGATATTTTTATGTTATATTTTGTTTTTATTTAAAGAACCGAACCGTTTTTTTTTTTTGTGAAAAACAGTCTTAAATATATGTCTGTTAATAAATATAATAAAATAAAAAATTTATTAAAACAATTCATCAAATAGAAAATCTGTGTTCATCCATTTATTTGAGCGGTATTACAAGTGTTATAAGTGAAGTGATTTAATAAAAGGTGAAATTAATAAAAATGGAACGTTTTTCATCTAGAAATTTAAAGCAATTGACACAAAAAAGAAAAAAGAAGAAGTTTATAAATAAATATAATGTTAATATTAATTTAAATGTTAATAAAAATAATGTATATAATATTATTGAAGTCGTTAACGTTTTAAGTCCTGAAAATTATTATGAAAATCAATCAGACACCCATTCGTCCATAAAAGAACAATTAAGTGATTGGTAAAGGATGTTTTTTATAGAGGTATAGAACTTTAGATTTAACAGCTGTCAAGTGATTTATTCTCAGTTTGGTTTGGCAATTCATCATGAATAGACTCACGCCTGAACAACGCTTGCAAATAGTGCAATTTTATTTCGAAAATAATGGTTCTGTGCAGAAAACGTATCGCGCACTACGTCCATTTTATCGTCGACAAAATCGTCCATCAGAGCAGTTAATTCGATTAACCATGGAACGTTTTCGCACCACGTTTACTCTTATTGATAACTCGCATCCCCAGAGATGCTGTACGGTGCGTACAGAAGAAGCTATTGCTGCTGTAGAGCGTAGCATTGAGGAAGACCCGAATGAGTCCATCCGCCATCGAGCTCAGGAATTGGATCTGTGTCCATCCACTTTATGGAAGATTTTGCGGAAGGATCTTGGTTTGCGTGCTTACAAAATCCAACTCGTGCAAGATTTGAAGCCAAACGATCATCAAGTAAGGCGTAGATTCGTCGAATCGGCCCAAAACTAGATTACCGTTGTTCCCGATTTTCATAAGCGAATTTTGTTTAGCGATGAAGCGCACTTCGGGTTGAATGGCTACGTCAACAAACAAAACTGCCGCATTTGGAGTGAAGGTAATCCTCAAGGGTATGTGGAAACACCGTTACATCCAGAAAAACTGACTGTTTGGTGCGCTTTATGGGCTGGTGGACCGTACTTTTTCAAAAACGATGGTGGCCAGAACGTTACAGTCAATGGTGATCGGTATAGAGCAGTGATGCTCAAAATCTAAATTTCCTATCACATGTGATAGGCAAAGAAAATTCTGCTGACGCTGCGTTGATACACGTACACTATAAGCTTAGGTTAGGTTAGGTTAGAGGACGTGTACTTGTCAATTAAGACAAGTACAGTACCCGGAGTTCGAATTGACCCATTGTACAACGTCCTAGTTTCTCACACCACTTATGTTGTGTGTGTTAATTTTATACATGAGTGGTGGGACCTACAGTTTAAAGTCGACTCCGAACGACAGATTTTTATTTATTGAGAAACTTTTCATGGCAATTTTTATTTACTCTCAGAGTTTGTGCCACAAATCTACTGAGAGGAAGTCGCCGAAAAAATACTTTTTGTATTTTGTCTTGGATTCCTGGCCTGGGGCTCGAACCCAGGCTTTTGCGTCTAATAAGCCAACACACTACCTACTAGACTACGGCGACTTCAGTACACACACTATAAGCTTACTTGTGTGGTTTCTTAAGCCCTAGTTATGCTACCGGAACGTAATGTAACGCAATGTAACAGTAATGTGCACGGAACGTAAAAATGTAAGAGCAATTATAGAACGTAAAAACGTAATCATATGCTTTTAGGTAAACAAAACAATAAAAGGAATAAACAAAAACAAATAAAGAAATAAAAATTGCAAAAACTAACCGACAAAAATTCAGACATGGATATAGAAGACATCTTTTTGCATTTGAGTTTTTATTTATTGGTTTTTAAACGTATTTAATATTAAATCCAAATTTTAAAAACTCTGTTTTAACTCCTTTTATCACTTCCAATATGGCGTCTTTTGTTTTTATTTAATTCAGTTGTTAACCAGTGTTATCACTACAGAGTTTTCGCATTCATTTCGACGATTTTATATTTATTTAAAGGTATTTATTAAAAGTTTTATGTACTGTTTCTGTAAGCCAAACAATTTTACTTTCACACAAACAAAAACTAAAAAATGAGTGCTTTTGATTGTATTTTCCATATAAATAGACAAGCAAGTGAAATCGTTCATCCTACAGAAACAGGTTATGTATTTCGGAAACCAAATTTGTACGAATGTAAAAACGTTTTTATCTTTTCTAGTAAAAGTAAAATGCAAACTGAAATGGTTTTCGAACGCTTTAATTAGTTAAAAGTCGATAACTATATTTTTCTAATATAAAATAAAAATAAACACTATCTACATAATGTAATAATAAAATAGCGTTTATTTTTATTTTAAATTATAAAAGTTAATAATGAAATAAATTATAATTTGGGTTTTTAAAATATCTGAAGTTTTATTTAAAGAGAATTCTACATACAGACAAACATAACATACGTACAAAATGTAAGTTCTGTTTATGATTACAATTTTCAGTTTTGGTGGTTTTTAATATTGACATGTTGTTAACACTGCTAAACAGATGTCACGTAAAAATGTAAGAAAATTCTATTTTTTACAGATTCTTACGTTCCGGTTACGTTACATTACATTTCTATAACCATTCGTATTGCTTTATACATAACAAAAACGATCAGCTGTTTCTTACTGTTGCGGTTACATTCCGTTACGGTAGCATAACTGGGGCCTTAGAATGATCGTGTGTTTGTTGCTTTGTTTGTTGTTTTGTGTTGAACTCAGAGAACAAAATCAATTCAGTTGATGTTTAGCACTTGATGAAGCAAAATCTCGCTACGCAACTTTTTTGAATGATTTTTTGTAAATACACACAGCAAAATGTTTGATGAAAATTGGGAATATGATTTCTTTTTTATAGAGAATATGGATGGTAATGCACAATGTACTGTGTGTTATTGCTCTTTATGTCGTAATTCTTTTTTTTTATAAAAGCAACATTACGAGGCTAGCCATGGATTTTCCGACAACATTAAAGGGAGTCCTATCATTCCAATTATTGCAGTTAAAAGCAGAAATTTTTTGAAATTCATGGTTGACGAAACGGACGTACCAAATTACAATAATTTACAATCAATACATACATATATATATCAATATATTCATAAATACATACATACATACATCAATATATTCATCAATACATACATACACACACACATGCATCAATATATTCATCAATACATACATACATACACACATACATCGATATATTCATCAATATATACATACATACATAAGTTCATTATGTAATAACATACACGCAACACAATAAACAAATTTTTTTTATTTTTTTATTTTCCCAGTGTACGATTCTCAAAAATTAAGTTGAATTTTGTTCTCCGCTGCTTTACCAACACAACCAAAACTATGATAGTATGTGTTTGAGCACCACTGGTATAGAGCCATGATTACTAACTTTTTCATTCCTGAATTCAATAACCATGATGTCCAGGAGATGTGGTTTCAACAAGACGACGCAACATGTCACACAGCTCGTGCCACAATAGATTTATTGAAAGACACGTTTGGTGACCGCCTAATTTCACGTTTTGGACCTGTGAATTGGCCTCCAAGATCTTGTGATTTAACACCAATAGACTACTTTCAGTGGGGCTATGTGAAGTCATTGGTCTATGCGGTAAAGCCACAAACGCTTAACCATTTGGAAGACAACATTCGCCGTATTATTGCCGATATACGGCCACAAATGTTGGAAAAAGTCACCGAAAATTGGACGTACAGATTGGACTACATCCGCGCCAGCCGTGGCGGTCATATGCCAGAAATCATATTTAAAATGTAATGCCACAAGATTATCTTTCGGATAAATAAAATTCATGTCAATCGAATAACCCATCGTTGTTTTATTGCAACTTAAAGTTCTATACCTCTATAAAAAACACCCTTTACAATAAATACAATCCAGGAAGAAAGTGTTGTGATGACTTATTGAAAATTTATAATCTGAAAATATTGATGTGCCCACTTCAACCAACAGCTTGATTAATAGAAGAAACGAAATTATGGTGCGTAATGTTAATCCAGGACAATATTTTCATTTGAGTGTAAAACAATATTTGGAGTCCATAAAAACTGAAATTATGGATTATAATGAATTGTTTTTAGACATCGGTATTGACGGTTTACCTCTCTCCAAAAGCTCCAAGAAAGGCTTGTGGCCCATTTTAGGTTATATACACAATTTTCCAAAGTCTCAAGTGTTTTTAATCGGTTCATATTTTGGAGATAAGAAACCACAAAATGGGAATCTCAATATTTGCACGATTTTTTTTTACTGAAATGTCAGACTTTCAAAAAAATGGATTTGTTATAAATTATACAACAGTGAGAGTTAAAATACGGTCAATTGCATGTGACTCACCAGCACGTTCATTTCTTTGCTCATACTGTGGCTCATAATGCATTTAAAGGTTGCTCAAAATGTGTCCAAACAGGTAGACGAACTTCCAGTGTCACTGTTTATAGTGATAGTGTTGGAGCTAAACGTACAGATGAGGACTTTTATACCAGGAAAGATCCAGAATATCACACAGACTTCTTTAAGAATGGAAAAACCGTATCTGAGAAACTTAACGTTAAGTTGGTCACTCAATTTCCACTTGAATAGATTTAGGTGTAACAAAGAAGATCTTGAATTTCCTGATTCATGGGGAGTCTTTGATTGATAAATTGCATAAGGATCAAGTAAATTTAATTTCTCAAAACCTCATTTCTTTGTATTCATTCATTCCCTGTGAGTTCGCAAGAAAGCCAATGGTTCTAGACCAGCTGCCAAGGTGGAAAACCATTGAATATAGACAATTTATTTTATGCACATCTATAAATGTCTTTAAATATGTTTTAAATAGTGATTACTATTATCACTGGATGTTACTTCACTGTTCCTACAGGCTACTACTTTCCGAAGCTAATCATTTAAAACGAATTGACATTTCCGAAAGTATGCTTAAAGATTTTGTAGAACATTTCACATCTTTATATCCTGAAAAAAGATTGACTCAAAACATCCACAATTTATTACATATTTCCCAAAGCGCCCTTAATATATAAAGAAAAAAAATAAAAGCCCAACAACTGAACAATCAATTTTGTATGTACAAATATCCTATAAAAAGTAAGCGTTTAGAAATAAAACGAAACAAAAATAGTGTGATTAAATTTTTTGCTACCGATTTATTTATATTAACAACAAAAAAGCCAAATAATATATGTTATGTATCGCCTGGAGATCCATTTCTGATAAGATCATTTGTAGACGAAAATGATGAATATTATGCTGTTGGGAAAAAGTTTAATTCATTAAATAATTTTGTTGAAACGCCATAAAACGCCATCAGGGTCTGATATGGGAATATATATAACGTCGGCATCCGCTTTAAATGAGGACGAAAAAATACCAGTAAAGCCTACTTTACACGGTCCCACAAGTAATATGATCTGTCAAAATTTTGTGTAGAAGAGTACGGATGTGATCGTCTAAACGTACTATGTAATGAAACCATCATACATTGAAAGAAAATACGGATGAAAAGTTTGACAGTCGTATGGCTCTCTTTATTATTTGAAATGATTCAAAAAACACGCAAGTCGCTTTAGATCAGGGATGTATTTTTATGTAAACACATAGAAAAAAGTGTAACAGCTGTTTTCATTTTACTTTGTTATTGTCTTATACCGATCATGTAAACGCAAAAAATATAAATCATACGACTTTTATTCTCTTTTTTGTCATACGTATGGAATTTCATCTTACTTTTTCATTAGACTTTACGTACGTAAAGTATTACCGTGTGAAGTGGGCTTAAAAGATATTTTGTTCAAATACCTATCACTTCCATATAATGATAGTATTGTCTTAATACCAATTAGTCACACTAACGATATTTATTAATTCCAACAGAAAAAACATGTCAATTATACCACAAAAAACTTTTATAAACAATAATAATGAAAATGAAAATATAATGTTAATGCTTAATAAAATTATAAATAATCAAAAAACCTTATAGAACAGATGGGGAAAAATTGAAAATGAACTGGATAAATTAAAAGGTATGTAATTAAAGCTAATATAATATAGCTAATAACAGAAAGAGATGATATATCAAAACGTCCTAATTTACATTTACATACTTTCACAGAAATATTAAAACGGCTGGAATATTTGTAATCGCATTTTAGATTTTTATAAATACTTAAATTTTAGAAATAATGAAACTTTGAATTTATATAAAATTTTTATTATTAATAAATGGTAAAAAAGTATTCAAAGAATTCAAGTCACTTCATGATGCAGTATACGATAAGTTTATTTTAAACTTTCCCATTTAAATACTTACAATTAATATTTTTCATTCGCAGAAGCTGTAAAGGAAGATGGCTATACTCTTCAAATATTTAAAAAGGAAATATAACACTGCTTTAAAATATATAAAAATAGATTTTTTTCGAGAAAATCAAAGGAAAAGAAAAAACAAAATTAGACTTTTTTAAAAATATGCACAATTTTCAACATTTTTAATTTTTTCCATATCAAGTACTTTTTTAATAAGAATAATAAAAAATATTTTTCTTTTAATAAAAAAATCCTATTTGCTGGTGTTTTAACTTATAAATGCAAGTAGGACTGTAATCTACATACAATACTCTCTAATTTGCAAGTGTAGAAATCTTATTTCTAAGATTGTATATTCTATTCATTTAGAATAGAAAACTGAAGGGAAAACGCAATGTTTAGGTTTCCTAATTACCTTTACTTTAAGAACTTCAAAACTTGCAACCCGTGCGGTAAATTAATACTAGACAAAGTCGTTTATACTTTGAAGCACAATGTAACATGATAATGATAACACAATGTACATTGTGCTTTGAAGGCAGAAAGCAAAGTGAGTTTTATTCCACCGTTATACGGTGTTTTATTCATTCAATTTGCTCGGTTTATATAGTATTTCAAAATACACATACATAGGCAGTTCATAAATATAAACAGAGTTGTGTAAAAATATAAACAGAGTTGTGTAAAAATATAAACAGAGTTGGATAATGATAAAACAGGGTTGCTTTTCATAAAATCTGTTAAATTCAAAATAAATGATTATAATTCAGTAAAAGATAAAGTTATACATAAAATAAATGAAATTAATATATAAAATAATATTGAGCTGCTTCACAAGTCTAAATAGGCATCTCATCAACATCGCTTAGAACTCCACTTATTATGTAAGTGAAACGTTATGATATTGTGGCTTACATTCTAAGCGAGAGCACACCGATGTGGCAGCCTATAACACTTTTATGTTAAATCTAAGTTTGAAACTAAGTGAAAGCATCACCACTGACAACCACGAAATATCGCTTAGATCGAGTACCGCTGGAATGCTTTATGTATAAATCTACAAGTTTTTTTTATTTATTTTTAAATATTGAAATGTATAATTATTTTTACAAAAAAATTTTAATACAAATAAATAAAAACCATAATTTATTATTTGCAGTTTAACTACACAGAAAAAAAATTTTTTTATTAAACTTTAAATTTGTTAAAAACAAACACATTTATATAAAAAAAAATTTGGTTATTTTTTCCTTATTTGGTTATTTTTTTAATTTAATTTCGGTTATAAATTTTTTTGGTAGTGGCAACGCTGCATGGGAGACACATTACAGGGATACAGCATAAAATTGAATGTGAGTACAATAAACCGAATTGTCATAGAACAAGGTCACCTCTTCACTACAATACTAATACAATAACAAAATTAGATGAGCAATACAACTATGTTAGATGCAACAGTTTTCATTCAGAAAATTGAGTTCACAGCCTATGTCACATTGAAACTATCGGGTCCGCCATCTAACGTTTTTTTCAACTAGTGTTTATTTCGTGAATGGTAACACTTAGCTCATGTCTGATTTGACAGATAATTAGTTTTATCCTTCCGCTGAACGAATATGGTTGTGTATACGCTTGAACAACGCTGGGAAATATTGCGACATTACTTTGAAAATTATGGTAATGTTACAGAATGTGTGCGAAAATTGCGTACGGATTTTGGAAAAGAGAAGCACCGTCAGCTCCGTATGTTCGTTATCTTGTGAAAAATGTGACAGAAACTGGCATCCTCATCGATAAACCAAAGCGTGAAAAGCCAAAAACAGTGCGTACATCCGAGAATATTGCTGCTGTGGCAGAAAGTGTGCGTGAAGCGCCATCAACATCAATTCACCGTCGTTGGAACATTTCGGAGACATCACTGAGACGCCATACAAAGTTCAATTGGTTTAGGAGTTGAAGCCAATTGACCATCCAATGCATTTTCGCTTCGCTAAGTGGGTCTGCGATCGACTTACAGAAGATGCCGATTTTGGCAAAAAAAAAAATCATCTTTTCAGATGAAGCTCATTTTGATCTTGGTGGGTATGTAAACAAGCAAAATTGTCGCATTTGGTGCGAACCCGCACGCATACATTGAAAAGCCGACGCACCCAAAACGACTCACTGTTTGTTGCGGATTTTGGTCCAGGAGCATAATTGGGCCATTTTTCTTCGAAAATGAACGAAATTGAACGAATTTTTGTTCATAAAAATTGAAGAAGAGGATATTGGCAACACTTGGTTTCAACAGGACGGCGCTACGTGACACACAGCCGATGCTACACTCGATGTTTTGCGCCCTGTTTTTGAAGATCGCATTATCAGCCGCAGAGCTGATGTCGTTTGGCCACCTCGGAGCTGCGATTTGACACCGTTGGACTATTATTTGTGGGGTGTTGTCAAAGATAAGTGTTACGCCGACAAGCCAGAGACAATTGACACTTTAAAGGACAATATTCGTGCAGCCATTGGTGAAATACAGCTGCACACAATCGATAATGTGCTTAAAAATTGGACCAATCGTGTAGGCTACTGCATGGCCAGCCGAGGCAGCCATTTGAATGAAATTATTTTCCATTATTAACCGGAAGGAAGAAAAGAAAGTCGCCGTAGTCTAGTAGGTAGTGTGTTGGCTTATTAGACGCAAAAGCCTGGGTTCGAGCCCCAGGCCAGGCATCAAAGACAAAATACAAAAAGTATTTTTTTCGGCGACTTCATCTCAGTAGATTTCTGGTAAAAACTCTGAGAGGAAATAAAAATTGCCATGAAAAGTTTCTCAATAAATAAAAATCTGTCGTTCGGAGTCGACTTTAAACTGTAGGTTCCACCACTCATGTATAAAATTAACACACACAACATAAGTGGTGTGAGAAACTAGGACGTTGTACAATGGGTCAATTCGACCTCCGGGTACTGTACTTGTCTTAATTGACAAGTACACGTCCTCTAACCTAACCTAACCGGAAGGATTGTACTTTCAAATAAAAAAATAAATTTCAGAAAATATTCAGTAGTTTTTTTTAAGCATTTTCAAAAAAAAAAGTTATTTGGCGGACCCATTACTTAATTATGTTCGATTTGATATAAATAATGCTGACAAAATATGTATGTGGTGATATTGATCTTTTGCGTAATACGCTGTACAGCTAACAAAATGACACAACAATTTTAAGAGATTTCTACATTCTTCACATAACATAATTTTTTGACCTGCCTGGTGCAGATTCCTGAACTAATGTCAAGCTGATTCTTCTTCGTTGATCTGTTGCCTTCACCTTGACTATGTTTGGCACACATTTAAAGAACGATGGTGATGAAACATGCACCAGATGTACTACAACGGTAGGGATTTGGTTAAAAAGTAAATTTTAATGAAGTTTGCAGTAACTAGCTTAGCACAGGATCTTCTGAGATATCATATCTTGAGTTTAAAATATCGAACAGCTTCAAAATTTTTTAAATCTAGATACAGAAGTGATTTCCACTCCGCTCACTGGTTGACCATCAAACTATTATTCTTAAACTATTTACGTCGTCAATAAAATATTTTTCCGCGCGATACAAATTGTACTCAGCAAATTGCAGCAGACAATATTTTAAGAAGAATACTTTGTCAATAGTGAACTCCCTCCCTCCAACTAATAGGATCTATTAAGCAGCTTGACGATCGAAATATAAATATATAATGCGCCCGAGCTTCCATTCGTTTGGAGGCAAGTTATCATGCCGAATGACCACAAAGTAGTCAATCGCGAAATCGCGTTGGGGACATTTCCATTTGTTGCGCTTATGGAGTTCAACCAAGTACTCGTCCTTCCACCGACGCGCAAACAAATGGTGAAGAACTTTTAATTTTCGGCACCTATTAACGTAGTTGAGGGATTCTATCGAGAAATCAGGTTCAGAAGGTGAGAGGATCGCTCTTCCCACAAGGAAATGACCTGGAGTCAAGGGGTTAATATCGGAGGGGTTATCCGTCATGGGACAAAGAAGACGAGAGTTCAAGCATGCTTTTATTCTTGCCAGCATAGTAGCGAACTCCTCAAAAGAAAATTTTTGAGCATTTGATATCTTCCGCAAATGGATCTTGAAGCTTTTAACATATATAAATATAAGGTGTATCGAGAAATACGATATCGAAGAGTGCATCGAAAGTATTTTTAATGTTTGTCTAAGCGATATTATTCTCTTGCTACTAAGAAGTCAAACATCGCGCTGATGATGGAGCTCACTGGAATCAACTTGTTGCGGCCCTATGCTCCCTGGAGGAGTGAAAGGAACATATTAGTGAGAAATGATGAAATTCAAATTTATGATTTTATACATTTTACACTACAGTTAACTGATGTCTATCAAAATTTCATAAGGAGTGTTATAGGAAGATAGGATTATTAGTCGGTGGAAATAGGAAAACACAATATTAGTCGGTATGCGTTTATCGAAATATTTTGTTTATTTATTTATTAGATTAATTAATTAAGGGTGTGCCCTGGTAGTCTAGTGAGTAGTGTGCTAGACTATGGTCGTGGGTTCGATTCCCACCAGAGACTCTGGTCTGTCATACTACACCGAATTAGAATATAATTTGTAATTGTATTGTAATTAATAAATAAATAAGTAGATACCTAAAATAAATAAATATCTAAAATTGACGTAACGTCTTGTTGTGAGACAGATTAGCGAAATGTGAGGCTAAAACAACCTTTAAATTCAAATTTATATTCAGTGTTATATGATATACAGTCGAATCGAATTATTAAGTATAAATTTTCTGTATTCTAAATATTTATAAAGTAAATTATAATCAAAATCAATGCCATTTAGTATAGTTAAAATTTCATTTATAATTAAGTTATGTTTTCTAAAATAATTGAGCCTAAATTCATTGAACATATGGCATACACCCATAGAATGGAAAGGAATTTCCAATCCATACAGGTTACACAGAGCATAAATTCCTTTGGTAGACACTCTTCCATTAAGATGTAAAAGTTCCTCTCTGGCGCTTATTATTAGAGTTGTAGTACGTGATAAAATGAATGAAGGGAGTTTATATCGTAATTCAAGATATACGTGGACTTTTCTCCAAAGTTTTCAAAAGTTCTAGAATGGATTTTCAATAATTGCAAATAGAATTAGCTGAGTTTACAGGAAAAATATTAATGCTGTCGCATAACATCCGTCCAAAAAGTCCTTTTCAGCTAGAAAGCATGGATGCATACCTAACTACAGACTAAGCATGCATAGGAATTAACTTACTTTTAAAACCCAAAATTTGAGCTACGCAGAAGTGTATGTCGAAATAAATCAAATTCCCTTTAACACTGTTCGAGACACCAATACCAGATTCAAACAGATACGTTTTCATTAAAATATTGGATTATATTATAAAAATAATTTTTATTATTATTAAATTTCATATTAATGCACATACATATGTATATAATAATTGACTATAATTAATGAATACATATAATGACTATTAAATTATTTAATTAAATTCATAAGACGCTCCACTAAATCATTGTCATTGTCAAAATCTAAATAATGTTGATTTGCAGTTGGGGGCATAAATTCCGAAGAGTCTGCTCCGGATTCTGGCAATGTTGAGAAATTGGTGTCATGTGATGCAACATGAATGGTTTCTAACTGATTAAACGTTGGAGATATATAAAACGAAGATTCTGCGCATGGTTATGGCAATGGTGAACAATTGAGTGATGAAGAACTAAGGATTTTGAAATGGCTATTGTCATTTGGCATATGATCCTCCTGTAGGCATTTTAGCAATTCGCCATCATTATACAACCACTTTGTAGGATCAATCTCATCTAATATGGAACAGTTGCAGTCCGTGAAGGAAACATTGTGGATTTCTGGATTCGTCTGGCGTAGTTTTATTATGATTGCCGTCTATCATATTCGGAGGTATACCTTCCAAAGGATTCAAACTGAAAGTCTCTGGTTTCATTAAGAGCTGCGGTAAATTATTAGAAGTTTCAATGAATGTATTATGGTCTATAGGTCTAGTTTCTGGAGTTGTTATACTAGCATCTCTTTTGCTTTTCATGCGCCTATTCTGAAACCAGACTTTAACTTGACGTTCATCTAACTTTAATCGAGCGGCTATTTCTAATCGTTTTTGGCAGCTCACATATTTATTAACGTTGAATTCACGCTCCAATTCCATCAACTGTTTGCTGGTAAATGCAGTACGTTTCCGTTTAGGCTTTGAAGTATTTGCTGGTCTGGGAGATGAAATTGTTGAGTTATATGTGGACGATGTCGAATTTTCGATATTTTCAGGTGGAGTTACAAAGCTCACCTTGATCTGTAATATGTATAAAATTTGTTAAAAGAAAATCATTTTTTTTAGCATTTAACGAATAGTTTTGTACACTTCCGTTTACTCCATTTTCTGTTACACATTGTACGATTCGTAGATTATTTTCAATTTCCATTTTAAATCAATTCCGATTATCAATTTTGTCAAGTGATGTTATCCAATTGACTTCTTTACTATGATTGTGGTGGCGCAGAAGTCTAACGGAAATATTTATGTGGTTTAATAATTGGTACCTGCTGAGAGGACTGGCTGTTTGTTTGTTTTGTAATCGTCAAGAACATTTTCATTTACAAATCAAAAGCGCAATATTTTTTACCCCCACTACAAACGTATACCTGCCGATATTTGTGATCTCGCTATTGGGTCTTTGCTGTAAGAACAGGCAGTAATGTGTAATAGAATTCTGACCAATCTTGTTTTATCTGCTTTACATATGGACATACATAAATGGTCGTTACACCCTTTTCGTCTGAATTACGACGTAGCTTATCACACCACTTATTTTTTGTGCCTTAATTGTTTTATACATGAGTGGCGGGACCTACAGTTTAAAATCGACTGCGAACGAGAGATTTTTGAGAAACTTTTTCATGGCAATTTTTATTTACTCTCAGAGTTTTTGCCAGAATTTTGCTGTTTTATCTACCAAAATTTTGAGCGTTTTTTGTTGACCAAATATTTTATTTTCTATTGAACTGACATGCCACCAAAAAAAATTGCGTTATTTATATTTGAATGGTTACCAAAATTTTATAACTTATAGATTAATAAGAGTACATTTTCAGGTAATGAATCGCTACTAAGAATAAATTGGAATACAAAAAGAAAATCGATGTGTTTTACTTTTTAAAACTAAATGTTTTCACAGTGCTCTGTGCTTTTTGAAAAAGTCTTTTGCATTAACTGTCATAGCCTAGTATTTCGACAATATTACAAAATTAACAAATTCTTCCTATAGACGGTCCACAGAAAAAGCAGATTCCTGTAGTAATGTCAAGCTCATTTGCTATTGAAGTCGCCGTGGTCTAGTAGGTAGTGTGTTGGCTTATTAGACGAAAAGCCAGGGTTCGAGCCCCAGGCCAGACATCAAAATAAAATACAAAAAGTATTTTTCGGCGTCTTCTTCTCAGAAGATTTCTGGCAAAAACTCTGAGAGTAAATAAAATTGCCATGAAAAGTTTCTCAAAAATCTGTCGTTCGGAGCCCGCCACTCATGTATAAAATTAACACACACAACATAAGTGGTGTGAGAAACTAGGTCGTAATCTTGACTGAAGGGTTGTAATGACCAATTATGTATGTATGTCATTTGCTTATGTGAATAATGATCTGTTAGTAGATAAATTTCATGTGTGCATAATTTGATTCTTCTTCGTTGATTTGTTGCCTTCACCTTGATATTTAGCACACATTTAAAGAACAATGGTGATGAAATATGCACCAGATGTACTACAACGGTAGGGATTTGGTTAACGAGTCAATTGTAACGAAGTTTGCAGTAAATAGCTTAGCGCAGGATCTTCTGAGATACCATAACTTCAGTTTAAAATATCGAACGCCTTCAAAATTGTTTAAATCTAGATACAGAAGTGATCTTCACTCCGCTCACTGGTTGACTATTAAACTATCATTCTTAAACTATTTACGTCGTCAATAAAATATTTTTCCGCGCGATATAAATTGTACTCAGCAAATTGCAGCAGACAATATTTTAAGAAGAATACTTTGTCAATAGTGAACTCCCTCCCTCCAACTAATAGGATCTATTAAGCAGCTTGACAATCGAAATATAAATATATTTATACATCCTCAAAATGTTGTTGGCACAAGTGTTTACAATTCTTTTAAGATTTTATAACTTTTTTGAGAACCCCCCGAAATGTTCGATGAAACTAAAAACTAGTCACTCATACGGCCGATCAAGTGCTTTCATGCAGTTTTCGTAGAGTCATTTTTTTAAGTTTATTGGTGAGCTTTGGTTCATTATCATTTTTGAAAACAGTATCTGCCGTTTGCCGTTTGTAATCCGGATTTTTCTGCAGAAAGTTAGCAAAGTTAGTAGTTAAAATGCTTATAGTAATCGTACCAACTATTCAGTAATCCGACTCTCTTAGGAGCTATGCAACGCCATAGCATCACGGGTATACCGACAAACATTAAGGTTGATCTGACGTATTTTGTTTTTCCTTTCTATTGCAAGCATCATCCTCACCGTCCGACCCAATATAACTAATTTTGGTTTCATTTTATCAAACAACCTTCTCCCAGTCCACTTGTTTTTTTCACTTTAGCACGATGTCCGTAGTCAGTTCCTCTCGATGTATCGTTTACTGTTGCAGGAATATTTTCATTTTCTCCAAGATCCTTCTGAATTTGAGTTACATCCTCAGCTTTTTATTGCCTCAGATCTCATAAAATGCGCTGATCTGTGGTCTCGCATAACATTTTTTTCTGCTGCTTCTGTTATTTTATTTTGGGTGCCCTAGTAGTCTATTTGTAGTGTGCTAGGCTATTAACGCGAGAGTTGTTAGTTCGATTGCCACCATAGACTTTAGTGTGTTAAACTACATGAGAACTAAAATAAACCATCTCATTAACAACGCATGTATTACCAAAGAATATGGATATAAAGAATGCGCATCATGTAGAAGTAAAATTTCTTATGGCGGGTCGTAACATCACGACCCGCTCTTACCAAATTTTTTTTAAAAATCATTTCTGGGTGAGGGGAGAGGAAGACAGAAGGAAAATGAACACAAACAAAGAGCGTAATAATGTGTTGCACTCATCGTACGTATGTACATGTGTATGTATTCTTGTGTTTTTTGATTTAGTTGTCGATCAGACTGCGACGAGAAACATGTGCTGCGGATGCGGATTATTTCAGAATAACACTCGAAGAATATTTTGTGTTAAAAATGTTCTATGTCATTAGCTGGGCGTATTTTATTTTGTCCCATAGTATATTTTTTTAAATGCTTTGGAATGCTTGTTTTTTTTTTCTTTTAGTAAAAAATGGCTTTTTATTCTTTTTATTTTTATTTATCTAAAAAACATGGCCTAATTTTTAAGCCAAAGATGGATAGCTTTATGTTCTTTTAATAATAAAATCGATGTTTTATTTTATTTTTATTTATCCAAAATTATTAAGCCAAAGAAAGACAGTTTTACATATGTATGTTGATGAAATGAAAATAAAAATAGACTATATTACTAACACTTTTATATGGCTGTAAATAAATAAATTCTCTCAACTTATTTTCTCCCTCTCACTCACTAATCTATAACCATAGGCATGTGTTAACCACAGAATATATGTATATTCTGTGGTGTTAACCTAGAGAAATTTTTTTAGTAATAATGTCAAGTCTACTTATTAACCCAATGATATGTATATATGATCGGAAAATATAGAAAAATTATACTGCACTAAGACACTAAGACACCGTATTTAACTTGGCAAGTATTCTTCCAAAAAACGAAATCATTTCTCATTGATATTAGTGAATACTATTGTGATATTTCTTTGGGTGTATCATTGAAGTCTGAAAAAAGCGACATGAACCTTCTTCTTTAAAAACTGACAAAATTTTTACGCTCTTTTTAACGAACATTAAAAAAGCCGAAGATGTTCTTACCCTGAGGGTCATTGGTGCCGACGTCTGTTTTTAACACCAGAAAAATAAATAAAAAAGTGGTCAAACAACAAAAACGCACGATGAGAACAACGCATTGTTACGCTCTTGGTTTCTGTAACCTTCCCTTCCATCTTTCCCCCCGCGTCAAGAAATATTTTGGAAAAATATTCCAAAATATGTTAAAATGCACATTCTTTATACTTTATTTTCTTTGGTAGAACTCAAAAATATTTCTTTTTTATTTCTCGGACTCTCCAAACATCTTTTATTTGAGGAAAACAGTATTTTTGATATTTTCACACAAAATTATTGATTACCCAAATATATTGTAACCTATTTTCAAAATCCAAAGTTTTTTTTTCAAAAGGGGGCAGATGAGCCTTTAAAATGGTATACATAAACATATAGTTCAAACTTACCTATTAAACTTGGAAAATATGATTTTTTCCTCTTTTTTCCCCGTTTAGCTATTCTTAATTGCAAAATTTAATTAAAAAAATATAAAACAAGTGATGATATTTTGAAAGTGCATTATTTTATGACGAGATTGACACTTTGTTTAATCCAATCGGACAAAAATTACCGTTGTTGTTATTAAAACAGTCGTGTTATATTTTTTATATACATATGTAATCTTATCAAATAACCGATTTGATCAAACGAAGTATCAATCTCTTCACAAGAGAATGTCATCACTTATTTCATATTTTTTAATAAAGTTTACTTCTATGAACGGACAAACTTAAAAAAAATTAATGAAATGAAAATTAAAATAATTCGCATTAGTCAAGTTTACCTCATCAAACCGTATAGCATATTAAGTCAAATAATATATATATGTATGTCTTTGGTTTTAAAGGTCCATCCCTCTCCTTTCTAATAAGGTTTAAATTTTTGACATCGGTTCAGAAATGTTTGTGTAATCAATAAATTTGTGCATAAAGTAAAAAAAAAATTGTCAAATTAAACAAGTTTGGAGGGTTCAGGAATAAAAAAAAATTTGAGTTCTACTCAACAAAACTCACAACCCACACTATGTCTTTAGCTGGGTGTATTTAATTTTTTTTTTTATTTTGTCGCCTATTGTTATTAGTGGAGAGGAAATTTGTGAGCCAAAATTAGATACCAGCGAATATCTAAAAAACATTCCCTAATTATTAAGCCAAATATGAATAACTTTATATGAGAAGTATGTTGATGAAATCATAATCAAAATAGTTTATATTACTAACACTTGTCTATGACTGTAAACTCACAACTTATTTTCGCTATCTTACTCTCTAATACACAACCAAAAAAATTTTTTGGAATCCATATTTGTAACAGTCTTCACCAGTGTTGCAAAACTGAAATTTTGTAATGGTACTGAAATATACCTGAAAGAGTACTTGTTTACGTCAAATGGTACTTTTGTAAAAAAAATACATACATAACATAATTGGTCATTATAGCCCTTCAATCAGGATTATGACCTAAGTTCTCACACTACTTATGTTGTGTGCGTTAATTTTATACATTAGTGGCGGAACCTATTGTTTGCAGTCAACTACGAACGACAGATTTTTGAGAAACTTTATCATGGCAATTTTACTTTACTCTGAGTTTTTGCCAGAAGGAAGTCGCCGGAGAAATATTTTTTCATATTTCATTTTGATGGAGATGTCTGACATGGGGTTTGAACACCTAATAGACAATTTATTTATATTTAATACACATACATCACGGAACAGAAAAACTAACGACTTATTCGTGTTCCACACATACAATACAAAAACAGCTGATTCGGAACGTAACAAAACGTAAAAGCCCCGTTTTGTCAAACGTCGATGGAACGTAATGTAACATACGTTCGTTTTTAGCTATGAAAAGCAATGCAAATGCTTACCGAAATTACATTACGGTTCGTCAAGCGTTTCCATTGCTTTTCGTGTTCTAAAACGTTCTAACTTTTCAGTAGAACCTATAAGACCTAATAATGAGTGCCAAAATCAACAAAAAGTTGTTACATAAGGACACATAGTCAATTTAAGGCAATCACGGTAATCGTGCAAATCTTCTGAGGAATCATCTGTCAAATACTTTAACTTGATTTCCTTCAACATGAGTTTAACATTTTCATGGTAAATGCAAACGCATACTGAGTGAGTTCCGCTGCTTTCTGCCAAAACCCAATGCTTTGGCCTCAGTTTATTTGTTCAAAAACTTCTATTGCATCCTTATGATGTTGATTTTGAATTTTATTTATTTAGAACAACCATCATCTCCTGAAGAACTGTTATCATTTTCAGAATTGATTTTGTTCTCATCTGGAATAACCGGTAATGTGACCAACTTTCCCATCATTTTCCTGCACGATCCACAAATTAGCAAACGTTTTGAATGCGTCGATTTTAAAAATTGGGTCACTTGACACGAAACTGCCCATATGTAATAATAAAAAGGTACTGAAAGCGTCGCGGGGGTACTGCGGTATTTTTTAAATGAAAAAGTACTGAAAATAGTACCAAAGGACCGAAATATTCAACACTGGTCTTCACACAAGGCTGACTGAACTTCACTAACTCAGTCGCCTGTTTTGCCATTCCTTTAATATGGCAGAGTAATCAGTCTTATGAATGTTCTTGAAGGCAACCATTCATTACTTCGCCTTTTCGAAATCTCTATAAATGTAAACATCGTTATTTACGTTTATTATTTTAGTGTAGTGTTGTTGGTATATTTTTGTTTACTTGTTTACCATTTTTTATGCTAGTATCTGTTGTTATATTAAGCAGTATGATAATTTGTAAACAGGTTTGTTTACTGCATTGTTTTGATTTTTCATTTTCGTAATAATATTATTTGGGACTAATTCGCCAGTAACATAATAATAATAATATTCAATTTATCAGGTGTATGTGATGACTCATCATATCGATCTGTTGTCAAGCCTTTACAGTAATCATGGTTAACAGAAGAAATGTTTGTTTTTTATATTTTGTGGTGTACCTGTAAGGGAATCTATTTAGCGAAAACAATATTGATACTTACTGTAGTGAGTAAAATGAATGGATTGCAACTAAACTGACTTACACTTCGCAGAGTTTTATAGGAAACAATATCTAATTACCAAAATATTCTACGACATGAAAAAAAAAACAAAAATTAAATAACAATAAAATAAAATTAACTAAACCAATAAGTAAACAATTTCAATTAAAAGAATATATATAAATAATATAAAAAATAACAAAAAAACATATTTCATTACAAAACATAATAAACACATATTAAAAACAAAAGGGAAAATTATAATTCACAACAAAAAATATTCAATTACAATAACTAAAACATACTCCATCACAAGTTCTATTTTATTTTAATACTCGTATGAATTCATAAAAAGCAAACTCTCTTCTCTGTTACAACATTAACTGCTAAAGAGAAAGCTCTTCAAACAGAGACTCTGCTAGTAGGTATGCAATTAATTTGCAAGCAGTGATGCCAACTCTTAGGACACCAAACGCGTGAACAAAAATGAAAAACGGGCTAAAACGGGCTAAATTGAAAAAACTACGTTTTTAGTACAATACAATTTCAATTTTTCCAAAAAAGGGCAAAAAAGGGCTAAAATTAAAATAGTTTTTTCAGATAAAAACACCACAATTTTTAAACAAAACAATTTATTTATAGATATTATTTGAGATCATTTTACATTCAATAGAATTAAGGTACTACAACAACAATCTTTCAAAGTTGGTCATTGTTAAATACGATTTGTACTTCTTGGTCATCCTCTTCTTCATTCCATAAATCACTTTCTATATGGTATTGAGACGTTTCATTAGAATTAATTTTCACGCAAATTTGATCTGGTATTTCGTAAGTTGAACAACAAAGATTATCTCTTTTGAGACTGTATTTAATATGAATTAGGATATTGCATGTATTTAACGACATTTTGTTTCTGATTTTATTTTTAAATAAGTTCATGACGCTAAAAGTCCTTTCAACTTCAGCGTTTGAGTATGGATATATTAATATATTTAAAACAAAAGTAGAAAGTTTTTTAAATGGGTTGTTACCAATTGCATTTTTGTAGCTGTGAACCTCGATCCAAAACTTATCCGTTCTTTCAGTGTTCTTCCATTGACATGTTTTTAAATTTTTAAGACAGTTTTCTAGTTCTTCAATCTCCTATGTATCATTACAAAATTCTTCAAATATTGGGAGCAGACTTATTACATTATTGGACAAAACATTTTGGGAGCTAAGTAAGGATATTTTTTAAATATTTGAATATTAGATGGCAGTTTAGCTCTTATTTCCATTATAAGGTTTTTAACAAAATGAAGAAGATTTTTTTCAATAACTTTCATATCACTTTCTGATATATTGTTGTCTCTACAACTTTTTCAAAATTGTAACCGAAATTTAAAAAAGTTTTAATAAATGGATCAAGGTCTCCATCCAAATAATCAAAATTGTCCATAGGAATAATAATTTTGTTTGTTAAACATTTCAGCAAACGTAACAAGTCATCAAATAATTTAACGTGATCAGCATTTCGTGATTCGTACAGTACAGGTTTACTTCCTGTACTTCTTTTAAGACTGAATGCAGGTATTTTAAATAAACAAAATTTTTGCCATCTTCATACATTTCTCTAAGCAGAGTTGTTTCCAAATGATTATCATTTACCACACTGAAATGAGTTTTTAATTCTAACCACATATTTAAAATCGAGTTAATCGTTTTTTCAACGGAAAGCCAACGAGTTGGGCACGACTTGGGAATTTTTATAGGACTGTCAGCATCGCTATTAATAAGTTTATATATTCTTCTATAGGATTTTTGTCTTATAGGAGAATGTGAAAACCAATTGTACGTCTCTCTTACCATATAATTTATATTCGATGGAAAACTAGTTTCAGTTGACGAACTTACGGCCAGTTGAAGCGAGTGACATACACAGCGTACTAAAACTAAGTTTTTTAGTCCATATTTTCTTTTCAATAGTATATGTAACCCGTTGTCATACTTGCTGCATTGTCCGTACCTATTGCTACCAAATTTTGTATGTTAAGCTTGTACATTTTTAAAGCTCGTTCCAACCCAAGCAATAAATCCTCTACTTTTCCCCCATTTACGTCAATTAAAGTCAAAAACGCTGTTATTAAATCATTTTTGGTGGTACTAAAATATCGAATAATAATTAATAATATTTTCTCAACAGACACATCCGTCCCTAAACAAAGATTTCAATTATGGTTAATACACAAAAATAGCGCCAAGAAAAATGTTATTACATACCGTCATCGAGAATCAGACTAAATTTAGTTTCATTTAAATCCTTCAGTAATAGCTCTATAAAATGTGGAGCTAAAACATTTGTTATTATATTTGAACATTTTGTACGGTGGAGGTTTATGCTTGCTACTTTGCTGTCACTAAATGTTTTACAGCATGTCTCTGTCAAGTGGTCTATGGAAGCAAATGGTGAATGAATTGCAATATATAACGATAGCGCGGCTAAATCTAGCCCGAAGAGGGCTAAGTTGGCATCACTGTTTGCAAGGCAAGTTTTGAATTGCCTACAACCAAATTTATTTTTTCACAATTTATCTACCTGTTCCCGACAATGAATGAGTGAATTTCAAGTGATTGGCGAGGGGGAGTTAATTCTTTGGGAGCATTGGCAAAACGGATATTCCCTACAATTAATTTTAGGGTAAATTTAAATTTCTATCAAAATCAATATATTGGTGAAAATTTCAATAATTCAGATGTTAAAAATCACTAATATATGTATGTATACATAAAATATAAAGAAAAACATAATTATATAAATATAGAATTTGAATTATATTTTTATAATATAATAATTAGTAGTATAATCATTTTTTTATTATTGACTTAATTGACTGTCATTGATCAGATTTAAATAAAATCCAAACAAAATCGAAATTTAATTTATAAAAATATAGTTAACCTTGTAGAGTTTTGTATAAATATTCTTATATATGGTATGAGTTAAGAACCCTGTTTGTATAGATGCTAACCAATTACAATAGGTATGTACTATATTATCAAATTATCTGTGAAGTCAATATTTATTCTCTGAATCACTAAAACGAAACAAAATCATCGTAATCTAAATCAAATTCCCTTTTAACACTGATCCAAATCAGATTCGAAATGAATTTTAAATGTAACCTGATCCCGTTTTAAATTTTTTTTTTAATTTAAAAAAGTTTTCCTTAAAACATTGTAGTTGATTATAGAAATAATTTTTATTGATTGAATTCCATACAAACCTGACACATAACGCATTCATGTACATACATAATAATGTAGTTATCTAATATTTTATTATAATTAATTAACACATAATGATAATGCATACAAATATTGCTTAAATCTATTAAATTATTTAATTAAATTCATGAAATGCTCCACTAAATCATTGTCATTGTCAAAATTTAAAGAATTTTGATTTACAGTTGGGGAGACTGCCTCGGTTTCTGGCAATGATGTAGAATTGGTGTGGTGTGAGGAAACATTGTCATTTGGCATATGATCATTCTGAAGCCATTTGAGAAGTTCAGTATAATCATCAACCCACCTTGTTGGATCAATATTATCTAATATGGAGCAGTTGCAGTCGCTGATGGAAACATTGTTATCAGCCGAATCGAATGATGGATATATGGATTCGTCTGGCGTAGTTTTATTATGATTCGATGACAAATAAAAATTATTGGATTGAATTGGAGTAGGTAAATTACTTTCATTAAATTGATTGAGGTTTATGGAGCTAATTGTTGGAGTTGGTTTACTAGCATCTCTTTTGCTTTTCATACGCCTATTCTGAAACCAGATTTTAATTTGACGTTCATCTAACTTTAATCGATCGGCTATTTCCAATCGTTTATGGCAGCTCACATATTTGTTAACGTTGAATTCACGCTCCAATTCCGTCAACTGTTTGCTGGTAAATGCAGTACGTTTCCGTTTAGGTTTTGAAGTATTTGCTGGTCTTGGGGATGAAATTGTTGAGTTATATGTGGACGATGTCGAATTTTCGATATTTTCAGGTGGAGTTACAAAGCTCACCTTGATCTGTAATATGTATAAAATTTTTTAAAAGAAAATCATTTTTTTAGCATTTAACGAATAGTTTTGTACACTTACGTTTACTCCATTTTCTGTCACACAGTGTTCGATTCGTAGATTATTTTCAATTTCCATTTTAAATCAATTCCGATTATCAATTTGGTTCAAGTGATGTTATTCGGTTGACGTCTTTACTATGATTGTGGTGCGCAGAAGTATAACGGAAGTATTTATGTGGTTCAATAATTGGTACCTGCTGAGAGGACTGGCTATTTGCTTGTTTTGTAGTTGTAAAGAACATTTTCATTTACAAATCAAATGCGCGATATTTTACCCGCCCTATAAACGCATACCTGAAGATATTTATGATCTCGCTATTGCGTCCTTACTGCAAGAACAGGCAGTAATGTGTAATAGATCTTGAGCAGTCTTGTTTTCTCTGTTTGACATATGTATGTACATACATAAATGGTAGTTACACCCTTTTCGTCTTGATTACGACCTAGCTTCTCACACCAACTATGTTTTGTGCCTTAATTGTTTTATACATGAGTGGAGAGTTTTATACAGTTTAAAGTCGACTCCGAACGAGAGATTTTTGAGAAACTTTTTCATGGCAATTTTTATTTACCCTTAGAGTTTTTGCCAGAAATTTGCTGTTTTATCTACCAAAATTTTGAGCGTTTTTGTTGACCAAATATTTTATTTTCTATTGAACTGACATGTCACCAAAAAAATTGCGTTATTTATAATTGAATGACAGACAATATTTTAAGAAGAATACTTTGTCAATAGTGAACTCCCTCCCTCCAAGTAATAGGATCTATTAAGCAGCTTGACGATTGAAATATAAATATATTTATACACCCTCAAAATGTTGTTGGCACAAGTGTTTACCATTCTTTTAAGATTTTATAACTTTTTTGAAAACCCCCCGAAATGTTCGATGAAACTAAAAACTAGTCACTCAGACGGCCGATCAAGTGCTTTCATGCAGTTTTCGTAGTCATTTTTTAAGTTTATTGGTGAGCTTTGGTTCATTATCATTTTTGAAAACAGTATCTGCCGTTTGCCGTTTGTAATCCGAATTTTTCTACAGAAAGTTAGCAAAGTTAGTAGTTAAAATGTTTATAGTAATCGTACCAACTATTCAGTAATCCAACTCTCTTAGCCGCTATGCAACGCCATAGCATCACGGGTATACCGACAAACATTAAGGTTGATCTGACATATTTTGTTTTTCCTTTCTATTGCAAGCATCATCCTCACCGTCCGACCCAATATAACTAATTTTGGTTTCATTTTATCAAACAACCTTCTCCCAGTCCACTTGTCTTTTTCACTTTAGCACGATGTTCGTAGTCAGTTCCTCTCGATGTATCGTTTACTGTTACTATTTGTAGTGTGCTAGGCTATTAACGCGAGAGTTGTAAGTTCGATTCCCACCATAGACTTTAGTGTGTTAAACTACATGAGAACTAAAATAAACCATCTCAAAACAACGCATGTATTACCTAATTTTTCGATAACGGTACATATTAAAACAAATATGTTGAGGTGCGGTTGTATATAAAAGTTCAATAAGAAAATTGCTCAAATTTTGGAGTAATTGACGCTCTAGCTTTGCGGTTGTACTCACACTGTGACCAATTGAATAAGTCAGTTAACATACGAGTATGTGTGTAAATATTATAAGCGTTGCAATTTGCTTATGATGCATGGAATTTTTTTTAAATTAAAACAATTTTTATACGAACACTTGCGGCTATCATTTGTCCATTCTTTACTCTAATGTCTCTTTCTTCAATGCGAAAATGGCATTTTTATAGCTCAGCATTATCCGATCGGAGAATATTTTGAACGCTTAAACTTGATCAAATTTCGCTCTACAGCTACTCCGTTGAGGGTTATGTTTAACGTATTCTGTGTGAGTTTGGATTTCTATCTATTATAGCTGGTGTTAGCTTCTTTTGGCTCCACACCACTGTTTTTGCTATTTGCTTTACTGGAGTGAACCAATGCTCATCAATTTTCAGTTCGATTTCATATAATCCTAGACATAAATTCCTTGTAGGATATAATTAGGCTCCAAAACCGTTTTATTATTTTTAATACTGTTACTTTTGTTAAATGTGACGTCACGTACTTTCAGTGAGATTTTTCTGCTTGCTATCTACATATATTCCGTTATCTTTTACCGTTTGATTTTTTTTTTTGTTTTTGTACATATTATTCGAATACAAATGTAGTATTGTTTTGATTTTCCCTTCGTATGACCAGGAAGTAAACTTGAAATGCTTCCTTACCAATAAAGGTAAAACTCAAGCTGCATAGTTACTTTTCTTGACTTGTTGTCGTACCGTGCCCAATCTATAAAAATTACAATTATGGTTAATTTTTTCTTCAAACTTAACGATTTATTATTATTTTTTCATAATAAATATAACTTTTTTATTACTTATAAAAATTAATATTAATAGATTGAGTTAATACATATTATGTTCCAAGAAAAATAATGAAGCATAACTTAGGTACATAGATATAGAAAAAAATCTTTTCAATAAATGTTGGCGAAAATTACCTGCAGTATTCTTCGAAATACATAGGACTGTTGCATATATTCCCATATTATTGGCAGCTATCGCATGGTAAAAACATTGCAACTTTTTAAGGCTGACAAAAGTATATAAAAAATTGCCTGATGATTTAAAAATAGCCAAGAGGTAAAATTTAGATACGACTCCTTCAATGATCACATTTTTTTTGCAATTATAGTGCACAATAAATTTCTTTTTAAAATGTTGAGCATTTGTTTGACTTTTGAAGCAAGTTTTTTTTATTAGTATTAAAAATACTTTAAATTTTCAACAAATTTACAATAAATGTATATATTACAAATTATTATTAAATAATACAAAATTAGTACACTTTCGTCTAAAGACATTTTCATTTGTTTCATTCTTAATGTTGTTTGGTAATGAGTTAAACAGCTGTAGACCCTTGTAGAATAGCGTTTTCTGCATTTGTGAGGCGTCTCCTTGTTTTAATTTTCTAATAAACCTTAATGTGTTAAATTGGAGCCGTTGTGCTATACTCATCCATTTTAGATTAGTTAACATAGTATTTATATGTGTGTTACGATCGTATTTTAGTATTTTTCTCATATCCCTATTTTGCAGTTTCTGCATCCGTGCTAATTGATTTGTGCTAGTGGAACCATATTCAAAGTGTGGTTTTATGATCGTGCTGTATATATTTATCGCTGTAGACTTGGATATTTTGCTTCTTATTCTTTTTAAAAAACTAATTTTTTTACCAACTTTTTTGCATAAGTAATCTATTTGTTCATTGAAATTTTATTTTTTATAGATTATAAAATCAAGGTATTTTATATATTCGACTTTTTCAATTACTGTGTCATTTATTTTAAATATTTCTTTTGAATTTAAGTTTGTTTCCATTATTTTGTTTTATTTTCATTTAGTTTGTGTTTAGACATTCTTCATCACTATTTGCTATAGTATATATCAGAGGCATGTCATTTATATAAATTATGAACAACAACGCTACCAAAATGGAACCTTGTGGCATTCCCAAGTTATTTATTATTTCATCAGATCCTATGTCATTTAATTTTGTCGTTTGCCTTCTTCTATTCAGGTATGATTTAAACCAATCTAGCTCGATTCCTCTTATTCCATACCTATATAGTTTATTTAGTATTATTTATCTATCGATCGTCTCAAAAGCTCTTTTGAAGTCAAGAAATATTGCTATAATCCTTTTATTCCATACATATATAGTTTATTTAGTATTATTTCTCTATCGATCGTCTCAAAAGCTCTTTTGAAGTCAAGAAATATTGCTATAATCCTCTTATCTTTTCCTACTGCTCTCCATTCACTTATGACATAGTTTACCGTGGTTTCACACGAATGCTTTTTACGGAATCCTGACTGGTATTTAGATAATATTTCGCGATTTTATGTATATTTTTCAAGCTGATCTTTAACTACTTTTTCAATTATTTTTACGCAAGTTTTTAGAGAGTTTATTGGTCTAAACTCCTCGCATTTTTTGTTCTGGGCACTTTCTCAATTGGGGTTACGGTTGATTTTTTCCAATTATCAGGAAAAATACCTGTCTCTAAAGATGTGTTTATTACTTTTACCATAATATTTCCTGTTACATTCCAGTTGTCAAGTATAATTTTATTTGATACACGTTCATGATCAGATTTGTTATTCATACACTTCACGATGCTCTCCAGTTCAATAATATTTATATTTCGGCATTTAAAAACATCATTCACTCTATATTCTATTTGCTTAATATATTGCACGCTCCCTATCGATTGTCTTATACTACGAATGAGATCGATAAAGAATGCATTGAACTTATTTACTATATCACATATATCGTTATACTCTATCTGGTCGAATATCACAGATTTAGTTGAGTTTTGCATCTTATTAAGTACTAGGTTTTTGATGTGTGTCCACATTTGCTTTTGATTAGTTGCGTTTTTAATTTTATTTTTTATGTAATTATTCTTATTATTTTCAATTTGTACTTTGTATTAATTTCTTATTAGTTTATATTCTCCCCAAGCTTGAATTTGGCCTGTAAATATTTTATTCGTTTTTATCTATTCATTGTTCGCAGTTCTTCGTTAAACCAGTTATTCACTTTGTTATTTATGTGCACTTGTTTTTCAAACGTAAATCCTTGTATTGTATTTTCTAGACAGGCATCAAACAATTTAACGTTTTCATTAATATCTTTATTATCTTCGTATATCATATTCTCAGTTAACACATTATTAAATATATTCTTATCGTATTTAAATATCTTGATGGTTTTTGCTGTATTTAGAATGTTTTCATTCGATCTCTCAAAGTCTATATTAATAACTTCATGTTCAGAAATTTTATTATCTTTACTGTTTGTACATTTTATCTTATAATTATTAGTTATTCCGTAGTCAATTATTGTGCTCGAATTTCTTGTTACACGTGTGCATTGAGAGTATTCCTAATTCTATTCTTGTATAAAGAGTTTTTTTCCAATCTATATTGAAATATCCTGCAATTAAAATATCACAGTTATTATCACAGATTTCTTCAATTCTTTCGTCAAATATATCACAGAACTCAGCTTCGCTGTAACTAGGCGATCTATATATTGCACCAATTAATATATTATGATTATTATCATTATGTACAGTTTTGCAAAATAATATCCAATGCTTCAAATCATCAGTTCTCTCTATAAACTTTTTCACATTCCAGTTCTTTTTTACAGTATGCGACAACTCCACCTGTTCTTGAGGATGTTGACACTGACCCGATGTTATCGTTATATCCTTGTAACGTAATTTCTGGTTCATCTATATCTTTCGTCAAATGTATTTCAGACAATATTAAAAAGTCATGTTTTTCTGTTGCTGCGATCATTTCAATTTGATTATAGTTGTTAACAAGACCTTGTGCATTTGTATAGAGGGCACTCATTTCCTTTAGTTGTTAAATCGTCAGGCCTATATTTCTCATTTTGTTTTTCAATTTATTTTGATAAACTGGACATTCTCTATCGTTTGTAAAGTGGTTTTCATCTAAACCCATATTGAGCCTGCTGTTTATTTTTGAACAATTAATATACTTCATTATCTTCTCTTGACTTTCGGAATTAACTGTTTTATGTTGACCATGGCATTTTAGACATATATCCTGATTTTTACATTCTTTGGCTATATGATTGTATCCTCTGCATTTCATACATTGAACTAATTCGGTTCCGTCATACACTCTACATCTTTCCCAACCGACATTTACTCTCAGTTTCAGAACAAACTTTCATTTCCTCTGTTTGTTTCATATTTTCCCATAAACTTAATATTGGCATCAGCTAATTTAGGATTTTGTTTTCTTAATTTCTCAATTAAATCATTTTCACTATAGTCAAATGACATGCCAATAATTTTGATATTTAGTCCCGTCGAATTTTGAATTTTTACTTCATATTGTTTAGATATTTTTTTCCTGGAGTGCACTTTTAATTTTTTTCTTTATCTTCACAGTTCCCACTTTGAATAACAATTGTTCCACTGCTTCTACTTTCCACATTTGTTATCTTCAAGTTGTCTGGATAGCAGAGTTGTTGTCTGGATAGGAGAGTGGTTTCCTGTGCGAAAATTTTAATCAAACTAAATTAAAAATTAAGGTAAATTATGGAAGTTTGCGATTTGACATTTGCCTTGAAAGTTATTCTAATTGCAATAAAAACATTTCATTGCATCGGAGACTAGTGCCAAATAAAGAAAATGCATTTCCCGCTGAAACTACATTTTAACTAAAAGTTGTTTTTTTTAAATCACCGTAAGTAATTTTTATTGAATTTAATTCTTTTTTATATTTAAAGACAACTAAAATTATTCTTCACCAACTTAAAACAATATCAACAGGAATACTTTAAACAAAATAAAGTAAATTTAAAATTTTTAAAACTTTTCCAACTTTGAAATAAAACAAAAACAAAAAAACGTAATAATATTAACTCTTTAATAATTTATGGCATATCCCTTGTTTTTTATTATTTCCGAACATCTTTTGTACATTGAGAAAATAAGCTTTTCAATGTAATCTTTTGGAATTGCATTTCACGAAAAGTTCTTATCCACTTCGGTTCTTTCCGATATTACGTTGTTCATGTTCTCAATCCAATTGAGATTGGAAAATTACAGTGGCCACGACATAACAAGGATTTGATAATTCTCCAACCAGGCTTTAACAACCCTAACCGTGGGATCATTATTGTGCTGAAAGATCTACAACAGCTGTACGAAAGACAGATATTTGAATGACTTTTAATGGCAATTTTATTTACTTACAGAAATCTGCTGAGAAGAAGTAGCCTAGGAAATATTTTCTCATATTCCGTTTTGTTGGATATGCCTGTCCTAGGGTATGGACCGTGGCATGTCTAATAACCCAACGCACTACCTGCTAGACTATGGAGACTTCATATATAGTAAATATAAGGTGTATCAAGAAATTCGATATCGAAGAGTGCATCGAAAGTATTTTTAATGTTTGTCTAAGCGATATTATTCTCTTGCTACTAAGAAGTCAAACATGCCGCTGATGATCGAGCTCATTTGAATCAACTTGTTGCGGTTCTATGCTTCCTGGAGTAGTGAAAGGAACATATTAGTGAGAAATGATGAAATTCAAATTTATCTGATTTTATACATTTTACACTACAGTTAACCGATGTACGATATATGTACGTACTTATATTCAATTTTATTCACAAGTTATGTATTTAGCAGTCGAGATGTGTCTATCAAAATTTAATAGATTAATTAATTAAGGGTGCCCTGGTAGTCTAGTGGGTAGTGTACTAGACTATTAGCGTGAGGTTCGTGGGTTCGATTCCCACCAGATATTCTGGTCTGTCACACTACGCCGAGCATATGGTCATGTTACTCCGCTCATATATAATTAGAATATAATTTGTAATTGTATTGTAATTAATAAATAAATAAATAGATACATTTAAATGTATATAATTATCTAAAATTGACATATGTTATTTGATATACAGTCGAATCGAATTATTAAGTATAAATTTTCTGTATTCTAAATATTTATAAAGTTAATTATAATCAAAATCAATGCCATTTAGTACATTTAAAACTTCATTTATAATTAAGTTAAGTTTTTCAACTCCTTCATTCACAAATCAAATTCCCTTAAACACTGATCGAGTCATCAATACCAGATTCAAACGGATTCTAGCAATGTTGAGGAATTGATGTCATGTAATGCAACATGACTTGTTTCTAACTGATTAGCCTTTGGAGATATATAAAACGAAGATTCTGCGCATGGTTCTGGCAATGATTAACAATTGAGTGATGAAGAACTAAGGATTTTGAAATGGCTATTGTCATTTGCCATATTATCCTCCTGCAGGCATTTTAGCAATTCGCCATCATTATACAACCACTTTGTAGGATCAATCTCGTCTAATATGGAACAGTTGCAGTCCGTGAAGGAAACATTATTATCCGTCATTTTGAATGGTGGATTTCTGGATTAGGTTAGGTTAGAGGACGTGTACTTGTCAATTAAGACAAGTACAGTACCCGGAGGTCGAATTGACCAATTGTACAACGTCCTAGTTTCTCACACCACTTATGTTGTGTGTGTTAATTTTATACATGAGTGGTGGGACCTACAGTTTAAAGTCGACTCCGAACGACAGATTTTTATTTATTGAGAAACTTTTTCATGGCAATTTTTATTTACTCTCAGAGTTTTTGCCAGAAATCCACTGAGAGGAAGTCGCCGAAAAAATACTTTTTGTATTTTGTCCTTGATGCCTGGCCTGGGGCTCGAACCCAGGCTTTTGCGTCTAATAAGCCAACACACTACCTACTAGACTACGGCGACTTCGGATTTCTGGATTCGTCTGGCGTAGTTTTATTATAATTGTAATTTATCATATTCGATGACAAATTAAAATGATTGGATTGAACTGGAGGAGGTGTACCTTCCAAAGGGTTCAAAGTCAAAGTTTCTGGTTTCATTAAGAGCTGCGGTAAATTATTAGGAGTTTCAATTAATGGATTAAGATCTATAAATCTTTTTTCTTGAATTGTTTTACTAGCTTCTTAGGAAAAATAATATAGAAATAGGCCAAATAATTTAAAAGTGAAAGCCTACGAGGAAATTTATTCAGAATGTATGGGTACGTCAACAGTAGAGGTTAAGAAAACATAAAATCTTCGAACTAGGTCAGATTAAATTTAAGGGTAAAAACAAACAAGAGATATAAAACAATTAGGACGTATTCAACTCTGAAGGGGTGTAATGATCATTTATGCATGTATGTAAAACAGAGAAAATAAGACTGGCCAACATTTTATTGGACATTACTGCCTGTTCTTACAGCAAGGACCCAATAGCGATATCATAAATATCGGCAGGTATACGTTTGTAGTACGGTCGAGGTTTATAAAAATTAATCAGATTTACTTTACCGCCATATTGGATCCGCCATTTTGAATTTTTTTAATCTGAATGAAGATCTGTAATCAGCGACCCCAAAAACACCTGAGTAACAATTTTCAAGTAAATCTGATTAATTTTTAAGGACCTCCGTAATGTGTTTCTTTTTCTTTTGCACCCCTTGACATAAACCCACCCCCTACTTTAAGGGTGTATGCAAACAATTTGGCTTTGGGCTCATTTTAATGAGCAAAGATCAATTGTCAATTTCTAACAATAGCGATGGTTCTAGCACGTCAGTGTTGAGCTCTACAATGTTTCAAAAATGGCCAAAAACGCAATTTTTAGGGTTTTCAACCCCCTTTTACTCGAAAACCTGACGTGATGGAAAATTTTTGAAACTAGATTCGTGTTTAGCGCACAAAATGCCTTCGGAAACACCTGGAGCAATCTTATTTTCAAAACCCATGCAGGGCTGTGTTATTTAATTAAACGTATTTTATAATGTAAAGCATTTATATTATCATTTCTAATAATATTCTTAATGTATCACTGTACTTGCTATAATTTATCTATTATCTATCTTCTTTCTTTGCTATTTTCTATTTTACACATACATACACACATACGTGTACAAGCTTTGTTACGCGATTTTCTACCTGCTACTAAGCTAACCGGTTTTTATACATATCCTTGTTAGTGTAAAGAACCCTTTTTTATTATTTGTTACAATTTTGTAAGAAAACAGAATTATTTTGGTTTGCCTAAATTTTGTAACAAATTATTATAGTTCTGATCGTGACAGCTATAACATCACTGCCTTGCTGCTAATTGTATCAATAGCTAGATCAGTAACTTATAGTCAAACTGCCTTGCTGCTATTTTATATTCATTAATAGTTAAATGAATTAAAGTTAAATTTGTATAATAATACGTTTTTAAATAATAAATAAAATTAAAATAATAAATAACATTAAAATAATAAATAAAATGAAAATAATAAATAAAATTAATAAAGTGAAATAAAACCTCAATCTTAAACAGGGAGTATGTTCTATATTCAATGAATTTAGGCTCAATGATTTTAGAAAACGTAACTTAATTATAAATGAAGTTTTTAATATACTAAATGGCATTGACGAGGGATGGGATGCATGCAAACAAGGTAAAGTTTCTGACTGAGCTCAACGTGGCGACCACCAGGAAGATCCTTGTCTTGATGTATTCAAGTTGACACGCAGCCTCCTCGTGGCCCCTCCTGGATGGCATTCTAGCAGCCGCTAGATGTTAACTATTGCGTGCAGCGAAGTCCAATCCCCTGGACGTTAAATTTGGATTGTGCGTAGGGCTTGGAACCCACCACGTACAAATTCCCTTCAATGAAAACTAACACTCAAGCATCTAAAAAGATCCCCTCAAAAGTTGACGACCACGGCAAACGTTTAAGGGACTACGATATACGAATAGGCACATGGAACGTCCGAACCCTTTACAGGGCAGGCGCTTCCGCCCAGCTGGCGGATGCCCTCATTAAATGTGTTTACGTTGGTCACCTTAATTGTAAAGTTTAATGTGAAATATTTCAATTTTGTTTATTATCTTTTTTTTACTGTGAAACTATTGTCAATTTTTTATAATAAAAGAAAAGAGAATTTTCGTACATTCTTCAATCAACCCCCAAACAAAAGGTACGTTTTTTTGTGCAATATTTGTTTTTGCATTTATCTAATACTTTGTATTATTTATTCTGTGGCTCAAACTGAATATTTTATTTTGGACCCAATTTACCCCAATTCCCCCCGAAACAAAATGTAGGACTGACATCAGTGCATTGAGAAAGCTGGACGTCAAGAAACTGCGATCACAAAGAACAGCTGTGGCGTACAGATGCAGGAATGACGCTCGAAAATTCTATCAAAAGGTTAAGCGTCTAACCGAGGGTTATAAGCCTGGAGCGTTTTCCTGCAAAGATGAGAACGGAAACTTGGTATCAGATCCGCAGGGGGTGCTGAGGTTATGGAGAAAGCACTTCTCTACTCTGCTACAAGGCGATGACGACACAAATTCCGCCTTTAAAGATAATGTTCCCAACTCGATCGATGATAACGGCGTGGGGATTCCGCCGCCTAGCCATGAAGAGGTCAAAGTCGCAATAATGCGTCTTAAAAACAATAAAGCGGCGGGTCCTGATGGCCTCCCCGCTGAATTGTTTAAGGCCGGATGTAATGAGTTGGTAGGGCACATGCACCAGCTTATTTACAAAATATGACTAGAGGAAAGTATGCCCAACGATTGGAACCTCGGTGTCCTCTGTCCTGTCCAGAAAAATGGAGGCCCTACGATATGCGCCAACTACAGGCGCATAAGCCTTCTCCCTATCGCATATAAGGTTCTCACAAGCGTATTATGTGAACGATACGATACCCTTTTTAAAAAAGGGTCCAGTTGCTTGCGTACGCTGCCGACATTGACATCATAGGGCGTACCAAGCGAGATGTTACTGTTGCCTTTAGTGCTATTGAACGGGAGTCTACTAAGATGGATATGGCAGTAAATGAGGGCAAAACAAAGTTTATGTTATCGACAAGTAGAGACGTGCGGCGTATTGATTCTCAGATTACGGCCGATAACTATACTTTTGAAGGAGTCAAAGAATTTATTTATCTTGGCTCCGCCGTTACCACCAAAAATGTTGTCAGTATGGAGATCAAGCGCAGGATCACTCTTACCAACAAGTGCTACTACAGAGACCTCTCTCGTACGACAAAACTAACAGTCTACAAGACACTCATCTTAACCGTGCTTCTTTATGGCGCAGAGGCACGAACGCTATTAAGAACTGATGCAGCGGCCTTGAGAGTATTCGAGAGAAAAGTCCTACGCAAGATCTTCGGTCCAGTGCGAGTTGGCGATAATTTCCGTGTCCGATCCAACAGTGAGCTGTATGAGCTCCTCAACGACATTGACGTTGTACAGCGTATTAATATCCAGCGACTGCGCTGGCTCGGCCATGTCATTCGAATGGGGGAGTATGCTCCGGCAAGATGGGTATTTGATGCGGGAATCTGCGGAAGTTGGCGAAGAGGACGACCTTGCGTCTGTTGGAAGGAACAAATCGAGGAAGCCCTGTCATCGATTGGTGTGACCAACTGGCGTAGGCGCGCAAGAAGCAGAGGCGCCTGGAAGGATGTGTTACGGTAGGCCGAAATCCGTTAAACAGGTTGTTATGGCCAATTAAAGCAAATGGCATTGATTTTGATTATAATTTACTTTATAAATATATAACATATATATCAATATAATGTATGTATATACATTTAAAGGTATCTATTTATTAATTAAAATACAATTATAAATTATATTCTAATTATATACGAGCGGAGTAACTTGACCATATGCTCGGTTTAGTGTGACTGACCTGAGTGTCTGGTGGGAATAGAACCCACGACCATCACGCTAATAGTCTAGCACACTACTCACTAGACTACCAGGGCACACTTAATTAATTAATCTAATAAATAAACAATATATTTCGATAAACGCATACTGGCTAATATTGTATTTTCGTATTTACACCGACTAATATTCCTATCTTCCTATAGATTACATTGAAAAGATTATGTTCTCAATGTATGTATAAAAGAATATATAAAGGAAATTATAAAAAACAAGGGATATGCCACAAATTATTAAAGAATTAATATTATTATGCTTTTTTTTTTTTTGTTTAAAGTATTCTTTTTGTTATTGTTTTAAGTTAGTAAGAATAATTTCTGGTTTTCTTTAAATATAAAACAGAATTAAATTCAATAAAAATTACTTACGGTGTTTTAAAAAATCAACGTTTAGTTCAAATGTGATTTCAGTGGCAAATATATTTTCTGTATTTGGAACTACTTTCCCATGAAATTAAATGTTTTTATAACAGTCAAGCCAAATTACACTCTTCGATAATTTACCTTAATTTTTATTTTAGTTTGATTAAAATTTTCGCACAGGAAACCGCTCTCCTATTTGCAAACAAAAGAAAACAATTTTAATTGCTATTTGAAATGCCTCTACTCAAAAACAAAAAATATCTGTAGGCCAATAACATGTGATGTTCACTTGGTTTCCAATAACCCTTCAACTACCAGAACCAATCGCACAAGTGTGCAATTCAACTACAAAAGTGATTCTGGCGATTGTTGTCAATACTTACCAATACTTAAATATAACGCCTAAGTATATATGTACATACGTCTGCTCTCCCTAAACGAATTGATGCTCTGCTAATAAAATTTTCAAATATAAACTACAAATAGTTGTCAGATTTGCACCTTCTACGAAAGGAATTGAAAATATGGGAGAAAAAAATGTTTGATAGCAATGAAGAATATCGCAACGTCCACGGCCTAACCTATTACCTACCCTAACAGATTCAAAACGAAACTGTTAATAGGTGTGAGAAAGTCTCATTTGTATTCGTTCCCGAAAATAGAACTGCTGCGTAAATTCCTAATTTATAGTCTGGTAAATATATTGTTGAGTGTTAATAAATTAAGTGAATAACATTTGCATTCATTAATTGAAAACTGAGGACATTTTATAACTGACAAAAGTATTTAAAAAAAATGGCCACATTGGCATGCACTTTTCTAATCTTAAAAAAACAAGTACAAGATAATTTAAAAAATTACATAACAGCTCGTAAGACAATAAAATTCGCCACCATGTCTTGAATTATAAAGATTTCACAGAAAGTCATAAAAATTACAAAAATTGTTAAGGACTTGTTTTGATTTTGAAGTGTTTAAACAAATTTTTTTATGGCTGAACCGATTTAGGTATACCAAACATGCTCCAAAAGACAAACATATGTTGAAAATTTTAAAATAGTATTTAGAGCTCTATAATTGCAAAAAAAATATGATTATAAAAGGGGTCGTATATAAATTATACCTTTTTGCTATTTTTAAGACATCAGGCAATTTTTTATATACTTTTGTCAGCCATAGAAAGTTCCAATATTTTTACCAAGCGATAGCTGCCAATAATATGGGAATATATGCAACAGTCTTATTTTGAAGAATACTGCAGGTAGTTTTCGCCAACATTTATTGAAAAGATTTTTTTTCTACGTTGTGCTTCATTATTTTTCTTGGAACATACTATTTATTAACTCCGCCTATTAATAGTAATTTTTATAAGTAATAAGAAAGTAATATTTTAGGAAAAAATAATAATAATAAACCGTTAAGTTTGGAGAAAGAATTAACCGTATTTATAATTTTTACCTAAAAAAATAAAAAATATTGGGCACATAACGGTACGACAACAAGTCAAGAAAAGTAACTATGCAGCTTGAGTTTTACCCTTATCGGTAAGGAAGCATTTCAAGTTTAATTCCTGGCAGCTATTTTTCATACGAAGAGAAAATCAAAACAATACTACATACATTTGCATTCGAATAACATAAAAGTGTGTGTACAAAAACAAAAAAAAAAATCAAACGATAACAGATAACAGAATATAGATAGCAAGCAGAAAAACCTGACGGAAGGTACGTGGAAAATAGTACGTAGAAAATTAGCAAAAGTAATAGTATTAAAAATAATAAAACGGTTTTGGAGCCTTATTATATCCCATAAGGAATTTATGTCTAGGATTATATGAAATCGAATTGAAAATTGAAGAGCATTGGTTCATTCTAGTAGAGTAAACAGCGAACCCAGTGGTGTGGAGCCTAAAAAGGCTAACACCAGCTATCATAGATGGAAATCCATACGCAAACAGAATAACTACTACATGATTTCAACTGCATACAATGCTACGCTTCAACGGAAGCAACATAACCCTCAACGAAGTAGACTTTTACGATTACAGCCACACTTTGTTGTTGGCGGTGCGAAATTTTCTCAAGCTTAGGAGTACAAAATATACTTGTTGTCGATTAGACTGCGACAAGCATACATGTCGGCAGATGCTATGATATTTTTTAAGGTTTACACTCAAAATATATTTATGTTAAGACTTCCTTTTTTTAAATTCAAAGTCTTATATGCTCTTAAAACAAATTTTGATTGTTTTAATAGTTAAGTAAATAATTTAGATGATATGGAAAGAGAACAACTTCTTTATAGGCATAAAGCAATATTTTTGAGAAATTAAAAGGTTGGTCCCAGCAGATATCTAAAAAGCATTCCGTAATTATTAAATCAAAGATGTATAACTTTATATATGTTGATGAAATGAAAATCAAAATAGGTTATATTACTAACTCTTGTCTATGACTCACAACTTATTTTCGCTCTCTTACTCACTAATACAAAACAACCTGAAAGTTTAAAGATATCTCTTCGTCCTGGTCCCGAAGTCATTCATCACACCATTAGTCATATTGTTTAATACCTCGATTAATTATGGATATTTTCCTGTATTTTGGAAGAACTCGTATTGTTCACACGAGTGAACAAATTTACTCAACCCTAATCCTGCCTTCTAATATCCCCTACACACATACTGACAATAACATCTCCAACAAACATCATATTCATAATATACACATATACATACATACATTCATCAACACTGTTTCATCAACATCTTCAACATAATTATTAGGATCTTTGTAGATCAGTTGATTATCGATCGTCAAACAACACTAATCCAAACCCTACGCGAATGCACTATACAAAATATTATTATTTTATATATAATATAAAAATTGTAAACATTAACCAATACAAAACAAATAGTGAACAAATTTATTGAATATATACATACATACATACATATATCTATATATTGTGAACTAATAATAAAATAGTATTGTGAATTAATGTACAATACAAATTGTTAACTTATCTCCAAAGCCAAGAATTGTGAACTAATACAAACTGTGAAATTAAATATTACGAATTAAAATAAATTTTATTATAAATATAAATAAATAGACATATAATTTATAACGTTTGAAGAAAATACAAACAAAAATAAAAAACTATATAACATTTATTATTTATATATATAGTATACACAATAAAAAAATATAAATACACAATTAAAATATAAAAGGTTTGTGCATAGTATACCCTACCCCCCTCTTACCTTCATACTAACCCTAACCCTATAACCCGTTTGTTCACGTATATTATACCACTTTTTAAATCTGGCAATAAATCTGATGTTACAAATTATAGGGGCATTGCAAAACTCAGTGCTATTCCAAAAATGTTCGAGAAACTGATTGCCGATTTCATCATCGTTATTATCACCTTATCAACATGGTTTCCGAAAGGGCTGTTCAACAACAACTAACGAGCTTCAGTTAACATCCATGATAAATGCGGCCTTTTCTCAACGGAAGCAAATTTCTGTTAACTAAATTGGATATATTGGGTGTAAATCATAGGAGTTTAAGATGGCTAGAGCCGTATTTGACTGGTAGAAAGCAGACTGTATGTGTGAACAATAGCTTAGCTAAGTATATTTATGTGCTATCTGATGTTCCTCAAGGCAGCCATCTTAGTCCACTTCTTGTTTCGCTGTTTATTAACGATCTTCCCAAAATGATTAATTTTGCCAATATCTTGATGTATGCTGACGATGTAAAAGTTTTTCTCTCCTTTAATAATTTCATCCAAGATATTTATCTTAAAATAATTTATTTTTGTGGTGCGAATACAACATGATGGAGCTGAATATTAAAAAATGCAAATATATGCGATTCTCAAGAAATAATTTTATTGCGGGTAATTACTTGCTTGGAGGTCATCAACTGGAAATAGTATACTCTTTTATTGATCTTGGGATCCTATTAGAGACAAAATTAAACTTTAATGATCATATCACTTTGACTGTAAATAAGGCAAGAAGCACTCTTGGCTTCATAAAACGTTGGGCAAAGGAATTTACTGATCCATTTATTACGAAACAGTTATACGTATCGCTTGTCAGACCAATTTTGTAGTATGGATCCATCGTATGGGATCCTCACTATAATGTTTACAGCGAACACATAGAATCTGTTCAGAAACAATTTCAATTTCTCTTCTGCTTGCGTGGCTTTGGATGGAATTACTTGGATATGCCTTCAGATACTAGCAGACTGGCATTAATAAAACTGCCTACCCTTAAGAGTCGTCGAACAATGTTAAATATATCCTTCATGATTAACCTGATCAATGATAATATTTGCTGTGAATTTCTGTTAAGATCTGTTAAATTCAATGTTCCTCGTCGTAACTATATTCAATTCTGCAGAACTAATTATGCTGTTGCTGATCCCTTAACTAGAATTTGCCGTCAATTTAATTATTTGTCAGACTTTGTTGATTTTTCTTTAAATTCTTGCGTTATAAAACGGAACATTATTGTTTTTCTCAATTCTTAACTTTTCATATTTTTATTGTAACTATTACTTGGATTTTTGAAGAAACTGATTGTAATCCTATTTAATTTTATTCGATTTGTGTTTATTAGTCAGTAAGAAATTTGTCCATTGACTTAAATAAATAAAAGCAAAATACGAGTATCCAGATTTTTCATTTTCGTAATAATATTATTTGTGATTAATTCACCAGTAACATAAATAATGTTCAATTTATCAGGTGTATGTAAGGACTCATCACATCGATCTGTTGTCAAGCCTTTACAGTAATCATGGTCAACGGAAAAAATGTTTGAGGCTGATCTAAATTTTTTATATTTTGTGGTGTATCTGCAAGGGTATCTATTTGATGTAGTGAGTAAAATGAATGGATTGCAACTAAACCGTCAAGCAACTAACAAGTCAAGTCCTGTAAAAAGCTTAGATCTGGGCAACTACTTATACAGTGTCTTAACGGAAAGCAAGCAAATAAAATAATAAAAATGTTGTCTTTATCACTTGATATATTTGTTAAAGTGGATGAATACAATTCTCACAATAAATCAAAAGGTATATTTTATTCGAATGATCTACGTGGACTGTCCGATGATGAACTCTTGGAAGAAATTCGTTAGCAAAATCCAAATGTCATAGAAATTAAAAGACTAAAGAAGAGAGACCCTGAAACCAAAGCACTTACAACAACTGACCTTGGTTTATATATAACAACATTCAACATAAGTGATCTTCCAAAAAAAATTCTGCTAGGCTACATGTATGCGATGGTTAAGCCATATATCTCTAATCCACTACGGTGTTTCAAATGCTTTCAATTTGGATATGTGTCTGATGGCTGTTCATCTCAAGACAAAATATGCCCCCATTGTAGCAACATCGAGCATACACCAATGGACAAAAATGGAAAGCGTGAAGGATGTAATAATCCAGCAAAATGTATTAATTGCCATCAACAACATAACAGTTTTTCAAGAGAATCTCCTTTATTTAAAAAGGAATTTGATATTCAAAGAACAAAAATAACACAAAAAATATCATTAAGTGAAGCACGAAGAGAATATGATACACGAAGTACACTACCAACAACTTACACGAATGTACTAAAATCATGTAAATGTCAAGAAAGTGTAAACAAAATACTTACAACGAAAACAACAACTGACAACAACAAAACACCACCATTTCCGACACGTAAAATAACAAAAGCCGATTAATCGAAAATAGAATTATTACCAAAAAATATATCGAAGAGAAAAAAACGTGAATTAACAAACGGTGAGAAAAAAAGAAAAGAAAACTTAACCACTAAGGGCCATTTTTTGAATGCGAGTTTAAACTCGAGATTAAGTTAATCTCCAGTTAAAGTTAATCTTCAGTTATAGGCCATTTACACTACACCGAAATCTAGTACTTATGAGATTTCGAGCCAAATCTAGTTGATTTTAACTAGATTTCCCATACAAAACAAAATCTACTTATTTAGTAGATTTCGGTAAAATCTATTCAAAATCTAGTAAAAATAGTAATGCAACTATGTGTTTTGCCAAATAGTACTTAAAAATACAACGCTGACCAGGAAAAAAAATGACATTCCAATTTAACCCTAATCAAGTCAACATGTGCCTCTCCGACACATATTTCACTTGGTCATGTTGTAACTTCCTTAAATATAGGTTCTAGCTCTTACTGCTTCTTGAATTCCTACTTTCAATTGTTTACTTCTTACTTCTATTGTTGGTGAGCAACAAAATAAAATATAATAATGAGGTATAATGAGTTATGAAGAGTTCTGGTACCCATTATTTGCCGTAGTCTTCTAAAATTAAATAAAAATAATTTGTCCAATGTTCGGTCCATACAACACGAGGATGAATTCTCAAACCAGCCAAGGCAGACAGATATGCGACGTAGATGTTATATGTGTCCACTGAAGATATGCAGTATGTGTAAGCAGTCTTGCAGTATTTACCAAAAATACTTTTTACAAAATACTTGCAACGAGCATTGTTCAAAAGTTCTAGTTTGCTTAAAATGCGAAAATAAATAAATAATATTTAATTTATGTAACCGAGAAGAAAAAATTTAATAAAATGAAAATAAGTTAACAAAATTAATACGTAAATTCTTTGTATGTGCCTCTGAGACACATTTTGACTGGATTTGTAAATATTTTTCGTGACTTGATTAGGGTTAAACTATTTATTTATTTTAAATTTCAGTCAGCTGTTTTTGTTATTAAAATGAAATCTTGCTACTGTCAAATAAATCCAGTGTAAACGATCTAGATTTTGAGCAAGATTTGGAATCTAATCTACTAGATTTCGCTGTAGTGTAAATGGCCTATTAACTGAGTTTTCATTTTTTGAATGGGAATTTAACTGGAGATTAACTTGTAGAGCTGCCAGTACTTATAAGCCAAAATGGCAACATTTTTTTCGTTTACTTTGTTCTGTTTAAGCCAACTTCACACGATAATACTTTACGTACGTAAAGTCTAATGAAAAAGTAAAATGAAATTCCATCCGTATGACAAAAAACAGAATAAAAGTCGTATGATTTATATTTTTTCCGTTTACATGATCGGTATAAGACAATAACAAAGTAAAATGAAAACAGCTGTTACACTTTTGTTCTATGTGTTTACATAAAAATACATCCCTGATCTAATGCGACTTGCTTGTTTTTTGAATCATTTCAAAAAATGAAGAGAGCCATACGACTGTCAAACTTTTCATCCGTATATTCTCTCAATGTGTGATGGTTTCATTACATCCCTACAAGAAATGAATGACTGAAACTAACACATGAAAAATTATTATTACTAACACATTTGCATTTTTTTATAGAATTGTTTGAAAAAAAAAAAAAAAATGTTATGAATGTTTGCATCAATAATGACAGTCAAATGACTGGTAAAATGACCGTCACTGTGTGGTAGAGAGTTGCATTTTATGCCGTTATAAATTACTGTTGTCGCCATTGTTGGAAAAATTTGTAAACTGGTAAAGAGAGCGTATGCAAGAGTGAAACAACTACATTTTGATAATTATTTCTGCAAAAGCGTCGTACGAAAGTGAAAATTTTAAATCTAAACAAAAATTCAACTAAAGTGCACGATTAAAGTGGAAAATTAAATTTAAAAATTAAAAAACAAGAAATAGATTTGAGAGAGCAATAAAAGAGCTTAAAAACAAGAAAACTTAAAAAACAAGAAAAAAAATTAAAAAGAAAACACGCTTAAAAAAATTAAAAAAAAAATAAAGATAAAATAAATTTTTTTTAATTATTATTTATTTTATTTTAAACAAATTTAAATATGAAAAAAAAGCAATTGCAAAAACGCCTTAGCATTGAAAAAAGGACATTTGAGTCCAATGTAAAAAAATATAAAAGTTTTATTCAAAATAATGCAAAGAACTCAATGTAAAGTGAAAAAATAAAAATTGAACAAGTGAAGAAAATTAGTGAAAGAATTGTTTGTGATGATTTTGTGGGAATAGATAGTTTAGATTCTAAGCGAGGTTGTAGTGTATCCGAAATTATAGAAGAAATTGGTAACGTAGATTCTGAGCCAGGTTGTAGTTTATCCGCTATTGTAGGAGAAATTGATAGTGAAGATTCTGAGACGAAATTTATAGGGATTGATAACGTAGATTCAGAGCCAGAGCCATCTGAAATTATAGGAAACAATTCTAATTTTCAAGGAAATTCGGATATTAAAGGCAAGTGTGAGGAGATTAAATCGTGGGCTGTTAGGAATAAAATTTCTCAGGCTGCTGTGGAGGATTTATTGCATACGCTAAATAGGGTAGGAGTGGAAGATGTGCCATTGTCGGCAAAAACTCTTTTTAGTACAAGTAGGGAAAATATTCAAATTTCAACAATAGAAAATGGTGAATTTTTAAATTTAGGTATTCAGAAATTTTTTGTTTCAGATTCTTTTGAATATTTATGTGGTAAAGATGAAATTTTGATTGATGTAGGCGTTGACGATCTTAAACTTTTCAAGAGTTCAAATAGAGTTTTGTGGCCCATTTTAGGAAAAATTGTAGGCTTTGATAGCGTTAATCCTTTCATGATTGGTTGTTTTTCAGGTTTTAAGAAGCCAGAGAATTTGGATAGCTTTATGACAGATTTCTGTACAGAAGTAAAGTTGCTTAGAGAACAAGGTTTAAAGGTAGGCCATAGCGAAAAGTTGTTTAGATTTGATGTTCGCTTGTTTATTTGTGATTCTCCAGCTAGGGCTTTTGTGACAGGTGTAGTGTCCCACAATAGCAAAAATGTTTGCTTCAAATGTTGTCAGGAAGGGTTATATAAGGAGAGAAGAGTTTGTTTTTCGAAAGAATTTGGCATTCCAAGAACAGATATGACATTTGAATTTAGATGTAGTCCTTTTCACCATACAGAAGAGTTTAGGGAAAAGCGAAGTATATTAGAAGAATCAGGTTTTGAAATGGTTTCTCAATTTCCGTTAGACGGTATGCATTTAGTAGATTTAGGAGTCACGAAGAAATTGCTTAAGCTTTTAGTCAATAAGAGGAATGCAACAGGTATGAATGAGAAGATTGGTTTTATAGGTCAGTATGTTCCATCAGAATTTTGCCGTACACCTAGGAGTTTAGATGAAATTAGTAATTGGAAATCCACTGAATTTAGGCAGTTTTTACTATACACAGGTATTTATATTTTGAAAGATTGTGTTAGTAGTGATCAGTATTACCATTTTCTATTATTACATTGCGCTATAAGGCTTTTGTCTAGTGAAATGTCGCATGTTAGAGAGGCAGATATTTCCCAAAGTGTATTAGAAGATTTCGTAAATTTTTTCGGTAGATTATATGGTGATGAATTAGTTAGTTTCAACATTCATGGTTTACTACATTTAGCAGATTGTGCTAAACAATTCGGACCCTTAGATTATTTTTCAGCATACAAATTCGAAAATTATATGCAGTATATTAAAGGTCTTGTTAAGAAACCAAACAGAATTTTGCAGCAGATATTCCTTAGGCTAGAAGAAAGGCAGGGACTTAATTCGGATTTGAACTTGGTTTCAAAATTAGAAAGTTTTAATATTAACCATAAGAAGGAGAAAGATAGTTTTTGTTTTAGCAAAGAATTAGGACCAATTAAAGTAGTTAATGTTGTAAATGTAGACGAATTTGTATGTAAAGTTTTCCTAAAGACTGAGAACTATTTCGATGAACCGTTTAAGTCACTCAGTGATCTAGGGATAGTCGTTGGTAGTAATTTAAGTACTGAAACTTTTGTAATTAAAAGGGAAGATATAGATTTTAAATATTTTTGCATACCCTACGATAGTAAGTTTCTTCTTATTCCCCTTCTTCACCACTTTTTTCACGAATTTTCTCACTCATTTTTTCGGCACATATTCACTGGCATTATTAAATAATAATGTACCCATTTTTTATAATTACATGGATTCCCAAAATATATTTGACGGTGTTGGGGAAGAATATACCCAAGAAATGATTGGTAAGTAAAAAACAATGTACAAATATTTACATATGTAAATCTTAATAAATTTAACTATTTAGCAAACCAGTCAATCCTACCGAGGACATCATATGCCTTAAATCGCACTGACGACCTACCATCAACGTCAACAGCAGCCGCAAAAAATGAAGGTAAAATTAATTTTTCTTATTATCATTGGATTAAATTAATATTTCTTTTTTTATTTAAGACATTTTGAAAATATTAAACAATATTTCATCTCGCCTCGATAAGATTGAAGAAACTGTAAGTATGCAATTATGATTTATTTTAAATAAAAAATTATTTCTCATTATATATACATATCGATGACTTAATATAAAAAAATTTTAGTTACAACAAAAATGTTAATACAATTTTTAATAAGATACAGCGACACATTTAATCTCTCATTTAAAATTTTTTTATTTTTTTGTGTATCTGACATTTGTCTACCAAAATAAACAAAAGACCTTATTTTGAAAAAATTGAGTTATGCCTTTTTTATATTAAGCCATCGATATGCATGTTCCAAAATCTAATATTATTATTTTCTTATTTCGTTTAAGCAAACAACTATTATGCAAAACCAAAGCATATTGAGCAATGGTCAGTGCACAATAGTCTCCAACCAAGAAGAGATTGCCAATAAATTGGAGAAACTAGAGGCAAGCGTAAGTATTATTAGCCTTCTTTTATTACTATTTCAAGAACAAATATTTTAACAGATTTTGTCAAAGCCCGAAGCCTTGGCCCAGTTCAAGGTGTTGATGGAATGCAAGGTAGCCATTAAAAAGATCGAAAATTCAGTGTGTTGCATGACTGGCGAAAAGCAGGACAAGCATCTGGACGAAGTAGCCAGCATGCTTCCACTGAAATCAATCGAAACAGTGGGAGAGGTAGAGGAGAAGTTAGAATCTCCAGAGTTTTGCCAAGCAATGGTAATAAAGTCAAATTATTTCTTTTTTAAAATATTTAATAATGATATTTCTTTACAGATTACATACTATCATAAATTGAAAGGCACATCTGAGGATGTCAGCAGTGTCATTCGTGCAGTGTTAACTGATGACCTGCTGGATAAATATAATTGGGAAGGAAGGTGGGGGAAACAAGCGCTTGCTAAGCTTTCGCTATTTCAAAAAGTTATACGAGGTATGTCCATACTTTTAAATATAAATTATGAAAAAGACATTATTTATGTATCAGCATATGTACTGTATAAATATATATATATATATCTTCTACAAATTTCAGAAGTTTTCAATCTGCAAGGGTCCTTAGACTTTGAAAAAAGTATCAGAAAAGCCGTTGAAAGGAGCCACCACAGGCTGAAGCAAAAAAAATATTTCAAAAATAAACCTTAGTGTATATAATAAATGAAAATAAAAACAAATACATTTTATAATAAAAATAACATAAAAATAGAGTTTTATATAAAAGTTATACCGGTCAGATTTGACGGCTATATTCATCAAGTGTGACTAGTCAACAGTGATGGATATATGCATCAAGTATGATTGATCAACCCTGACTTACATTTCTATCATCCTTGATAATACAAATGAATAATCAATATCAAATAATACAATGGAATTGTAATGGTTTTGTAAATCATTTTGATGAAATTAAACTTATGTTATCTAAAATTAATTGCTTTGCCATCTGCATTCAAGAAACAAGATTTAAATCAAGTCATTATAAGGATCTTAGAAATTTTACCTGTTTCTTTAAAAACTCTCCTCCTTCTTCAATTGCTCACGGTGGTGTTTGTTTTTATCTTTATAATTTGTTTAATGGAGAAGAAATATATTTGAATTCACAATACCAAGTAGTGGCTATTAAGGTAAACTTCCCAATTAAATTTATAATTTGTTCTATTTATCTATCAGGATCGGAAAGTTTTTCCGAAGGTGAACTGAATAATCTGATATATCAATTTGAATTACCTTACCTTTTATTAAGAGATTTTAATTCTCACAATTTTATTTGGGGTTCTTGTAGAACTGATACAAGGGTACATATATTAGAAAAATTTCTAAATAATAATAATATCAATATTTTAAATAACATAAATCTCCCTACCCACTTTGGCTTTGCATATAAGACATTCAGCAATATAGATCTTAGTGTAGTATGTCCAAATATTCAGCATTTATTTGGTTGCAACATTAGTGATGATCTTTACAGCAGTGACCATAGGATATAGATGTTGTTGAAGACCATATTACCGGCACAATTTTGAATGCTGCTCATAAGGCCATCCCTTTTAGACGTGTAACTTGCGCCAGAAGGGAGGTCCCTTGGTGGAACGACAATATACAAAGATTGGTAAACAAAAGTAGAAGACTGTTGAAACGTTTCAAGAGAAATATGACTTCCGAAAATTTGGCGAAATTCTTAAAAGCAAAATCTCAAACTCATAAGGCTATTAGGGATAGCAAAAGGAAGGCATGGGAAGATTTTTGTAATACAATAAGTTTACGCACTTCATCGTCAGAGGTATATAGGCAAATAAAATCGATAAATGGACAATCTAACCACCACCAAATTACAGCATTAGAGGACAATTATACCCTTTTAACAGATAATAATGATATTGCTAACTGTTTGGCACTTAGTTTTGCACACAACTTATCTTCCTCAAACTATTCAGAAAAATTTACTATTGACCCAATAAACAATAATGAATTATATAATAATAATTTTACTTTAATGGAACTTAAGTTTGCTCTTAAATCCTGTCATGGCTCATCCCCTGGCCCTGATAATATTAGATATGAAATGTTAAAAAATTTAGATGAGAAAGCTAGGAAATACCTTTTGGATTTTTATAATATAATATGGTCGGAACAAAAGTTTCCGAAAAAACTGGAAAAGAGCTATGGTTATTCCAATTTTAAAACCTGGAAAGGATGGTACAAATAAGGATAATTACAGTCCAATTTCTCTCACCAACTGCATTTGCAAACTTTTAGAAAGAATGGTTAATAAACGATTGGTATATTATATTGAAAAAAATAATATATTAAGTCGGAACCAGTCTGCGTTCAGAAAAAATAGGGGGACATTTGATAATTTGGCAATCTTGCACTCTGAAGTTATGGAATGCTTTTCATCCAGAAAAGATTTAATTGCAATCTTTTTTGATATGCGAAAAGCTTATGATTGTGAAGCAATTAATCTCAAGGAAACTAAATTTGGCTAGAATTCGCGGAAATATGGCAGCATTTATAACAAACTTCCTGGATAAAAGAAAGTTTTGTTGCATGGTCGGAAACTCTATGTCAAATGATTATGATCTAGAAAACGGGGATCGGTATTAAGTGTGACTCTATTTCTATTAATGATAGACGATATTCTGAATAACTGTCATAGGGATGTAAGGGCATTATTATATGCCGACGATCTTATTATATACTGTTCTGGGAAGAAAGTTTCGGCAATTACTAATAAAATTCAAAAAACGATAAAGAAATTGGAGTGATACCAGCGGATTTCGATTCCATGCTGGAAAAACTGTTGCAATGAAAGTCTCTAGACGAATTAATACCTCTGACAATCCTATCATACATCTGTAGGGCGAAAATATACAATTTGTAGACCAACATAGATTTTTGGGAATCATATTTGACAAGAAGTTAACCTTTAAACCACTCATATACAACATTAAGGCAAGGGCAAACTTGAAATTGAATATTATAAAAATGTTAAGGTGTTATATTTTGTACAATGGGTCAATTCGACCTCCGGGTACTGTACTTGTCTTAATTGACAAAGTACACGTCCTCTAACCTAAGGTGTTCTATCTGGTGTTTGGATCTGATCCAAAAACTCTCCTTAAAATTCTGACCACAATAGTACTTCCAACAATAGATTATGCATCAATTATTTATTCGTCCGCTAACAAGTTAAATTTGAAAATATTAGGTCCTATCCAAAATACAGGGATAAGACTTTCTATTGGAGCATTTAGAACCAGTCCTTCCATCAGCATTCAAACAATATCTTCTTGTCCACCCCTATTCCTAAGAAGATTAAAATATCTTCTTAATTATACGCTTAAAATCTTTTCATTACAGAATCATCCGTTATATGCAAAGATTACAGATTCGACAAAAATTAACCACCTTCAGTCGAAGAACCCAAAATATTACCCCTTCTATGTAAGAGCTTTTCAGGAATTTGAGAAAATTATTTCCAAATATACAATAAACACGGGTAATATGGACAATATTACACTACCTGACATACCACCCTGGTACTTCTCTCACATCGCAGATGATTTTTCCCTTGTTTACTGTTGCAAACGTGATATGACTCCAATAGAAATAAAACAAAAATATTTAGAACTAATAAATAGAAAATGGAATAGTGATGCTCAAGTTACAGCCTCTCCTAGTCAAATGTCAACCTCACATGCACGTGGTGTAACCTGCCGATAACCGACGAGGCTCTGACGACCGACCATGGGCGGAATAACCCTCACCAAGGGGCATCGGAAATGTTCTCCTTAATTTGCTCGCCAGAAAGCGAGCTGGCAACCCCAGATCCAGCAAACAAAAACAGTCAAGGAGAGATAAGCACATCGAAAACTGGTCAAATTGATATATGGGTGGAACATTATGAGAAAATGCCAAACACTACACAACTGACTATTCAGCCAACATGTTTTTGCCCCCAACACACGGAAAGACATGACATATCGATAAATAAACCCAATACAAGTGAAATTGAGAGTGGAATTAAAGCACTTAAAAACAACAAAGCACCAGAAATCGACAACATATCGCCAGAACTATTAAAGGCGGATCCTGCTATAAGTGCTCAACTCTCTAGCTCTCTAAAATAGGTCTAACAAGTGAAATGTATAGTCTTGTTATATAAGGATCACTGAATTCCCTAGCCCATCTTATTACAAAACCAAGAACAGCCCGAGCCTTGCCAATCATCATACTAATATGATCAATAAAAGACAATTTCATATCTAATAATACTCCCAAGTCAAGAAATGTAGTCACAGTTTCCAAAGGGCAAAAATTAATCACATAAGTGGACGAAATTACGCCCCCGCGAGAGAACACCATGCATTTACATTTTTTCAAGTTAAGATCCATTAAATTAATTTTGCACCAAGTTACAAACAAATCAATATTTCGCTGAAGGACAGCCTGACCATGATCATCATCAAAAGTATAAAATAATTTAACGTCGTCAGCATACATCAGAATATTACAATCAGAAATAGCACAAGGAAGATCATTAAGAAACAATAAGAACATTAAAGGACCCAAATGGCTACCCTGCGGAACACCAGAAGTAACATATACAGTCTTAGACAATACATTTCTAAACAATACCCTCTGAGTCCTATGTGATAGGTAGGAGTCTAGTCAACGATGAATAATTTCAGGAATACCGATTAATGAAAGTTTAAGAAGCAAAATTCTATGATCAGCCCTATCAAAAGCTTTACTGAAATCAGTATAAATTACATCAGTCCGACCTCTGACAAGAAAACCCCTGAAAACATGTGTAGTAAATTCAAGAAGATTAGTGACAGTCGATCTACTTTTAAAAAACCATGCTGGAAAGGGGATATTAAAGATCTCGTATTAAAAAGAGATAATCAGTCACCAGTTTCTCCATCAACTTGGGAATAGCACTGAGTTTGGCAATACCCCTGTAATTGGAAATATTGGATTTATTACCCGACTTATGTACGTAATTGGTCATTACAACCCTTCAGTCAGGATTACGACCTAGTTTCTCACACCACTTATGTTGTGTGTGTTAATTTTATGCATGAGTGGCGGGACCTACAGTTTAAAGTCCACTCCGAACGACAGATTTTTGAGAAACTTTTCATGGCAATTTTATTTACTCTCAAAGTTTTTGCCAGAAATCTGCTGAGAGGAAGTCGCCGAAGAAATACTTTTTGTGTTTTATTTTGATGTCTGGCCTGGGGCTCGAACCCTGGTTTTTCGTCTAATAAGCCAACACACTACCTACCCGACTTATGCAAGGGAATTATAAACGAACTCTTCCAAATAGATGGAAAATGACCAGCCCTCAGAAGCCCATTGAATATAAAGGTCAAAGGACCACTCAAGACAACAGCGCACTTTCTTAAACTACAGGCCGGTACCCCGTCAGGGCCCGGCAAGTATGTAAGTTTTAGTCCAGACAAAGACTCAAGAACATTCATCAAATGAATATGTATTAGAAATAGAGACACTTCCAACTGAATAAGGATACGAAAAGCCGCTACTCAGATCAGGGCCCGAGTCCAACTGCCTATAATTAGACTGAAAAAAGTCAGCAAACATATTCGAAATATCAAGGTAACTAGAGGATGATACGCCCCCATAAAACATCTCAGTGGGAAACAAAAATGATTTACGTTTAGCTCGAACGTAGTCGTAAAACGACTCAGGATCGCTAGCGAAGTTCGACCTGACTCTAATCATATATTCCTCATAACAGTAATGATTCATTCTACGATAATCCGTACGCGCCCTAGAGTTAAGAGCATTATCAATATCAGTACCTGATCTAACAAACTTTTTAAATAACCTCGATTTTCTGTTCCTCAACCTTGACAATCTAGCCGAATTCCACGGAGGACCAGAACGCTCCAAACGACTATTTACAAATGGAACACACTCCCTAAAACATTTAAATAATACCTCATAAAAGCCGTCGAAGATCCTGTCAAGTGAAAGAGAGTCATATGGTGGTGAAATAAGTACAGACGACCAATCTACAGAGGATGATAACTATCCTCAGGAATGGATATAGGATCAATGCGAAATAAAGAAGAAATACTTGGATCCTCTAAAAATACAAGTTCCAAAATTCTACCCATTGAATTCAATACACCATTAACCTGGAAAAGACCTAGATCACACATAGCGGACAGAATTTCATCATAGAATGAAACTGAAGAACATGGCACCAATGAGCTAGTCTCAGGTGAAAAATTCCAAGATGTATGCGGAAGATTAAAATCACCAAGGACTACTATAATCCCCTCTTGCCCCATTGAATCAATTACTCTAGAAATCAAATCGTAGTGAGCCCTATAGATATGAATGTCAGAATGTCAGGGAGGAATATACCAGCAAGTAATGTATATAGACTTTCCACGATCATAGACCTTAACGCAAATAAACTCAATATCCTCAGAAGAACACAAGTCAATCAATTCAGATGTGTATTTAGAGCAAATGGAAATGAGAACGCCACCACCATTTTTAGACTTCCTATCCCGTCTATAAATATTAAAATTACCAGACATAATCTCAGAATCAAAAATATTACAATTCAGCCAAGTTTCAGTAAAAGCAATTCCATCAAATTCAAAATCAAAACTAATATTATATTATTATAAAGCGAAGAAAGTTTAGACCTAAGTCCGCGATTTTGAAGTTAGTTTTTTTGAGAAATAGGACCAGGCATATTAGCACCATTCCTACGATGGCCCAGCCTGAATACGAATTCCCGTACCAATACACCCTGTGGCCAAAACGCAGGATTAACAATTTCACCAAATTTTTCATCGGCAACATATAATTTAAACGAAGAAATACTTCTATCCAAAGATGGCCTCATCTTATAGGAACCAAACTCAAAAGGTTCCCCAATCTTCGACCTAACGAAACATTTTATATCATCAACTGAAGTATCACATGAAAGACGAGACACAAAAATAGTTATTTTAGGTTTAACTACAACCAATTCCCTTGGAGCAGAAGTATCTAAACTAGCGGACAGACACTACAGATGAATACGAAAGAGAAGACGGTTTCGAAGATGCTTGAGAAGTGACATCACCTAGAGGTAAAGGTAAAGGAGATATAGTAGACTTTGGACTCAGTTCAACTAAATTTGCAGACTTCAGTATAGAACGGCTAGCTGGGTTATCAGCAATAAATGGACAAATCTCCACAATAGGAGTAACAGTGGACAATGTATTGATTGTCGCAGTTTCCCCTGTCACAGAAACTTGCACCACATGCCCAGGAGCCTCAGAATAAAGAGGGCCCAGAACTTTTTCCGATTCGAGCAATTCATTTAAAAGGCCATGTTTTGAAAATAATTTTTCAAACCGACGAAATTTAGCAAAAAGAGATGCAAATTCAGTGTGCATCTCAGTAAACTCACGACGAGTCCCCATAAAAAATTTATAAAATTGGTTATCCACCAACTTGCATTTAGGACAACACCAACGTAGACCCAAGGAACTATCCATCAATTGGTCCATGGTGCGAGGAAGCAAACCAGCACACTTAATGTGAAACAAATTATCACATAACCAGCAAGAAATCTGGCGTTCACCCTTTTTCTTTACAATGCACTTTAATGCCATACAATTATTCATTTTAATAAATTAAATAAATAAATAAACAAACAGTATAAATTATTTATATATAAAAGAAATAAAAGAATAAAGATATATCTAAAATGTAAAAACAAAAAACAAAAATAATTACAAATAAGCAAGAATTACAAGCAAAAAATAATAAACAAAGCAGCATCCAAATAAAAAGGAAAAAAAAAACAAAAAAAGGAACACTGATAGAAAGAAAAATAAAAGAATAAATAAATAAATCGTAACCAGCTTACAAAAACAAAAAATAATTAAAACAAGAAGCAATTTTTTTGTTTTTGTTTTGCTAGAATGACCCAACTAGTATCACAATTTAACAAATTAAACTTACAATTTTAAGATAAAACTTCAAAACACTAGAAAACAACAAAAACAACTTCCAACATACTTATATCAAAAATTTCAAACTTATTTTAAACACTTACATACATACATAATTGGTCATTACAATCCTTCAGTCAGGATTACGACCTAGTTTCTCACACATACATAATTGGTCATTAGAATCCTTCAGTCAGGATTACGACCTAGTTTCTCACACCACTTATGTTGTGTGTGTTAATTTTATACATGAGTGGCGGGACCTAAACATTTAAAAATCACAATAATAAAATTTTATGAAGAGCACTTCAAAAACACACGCAATCTCAACAGAGTTGCCAGACTTTTTTAATTCTGTATTTTTATATTTATGTTTTTCTTTATATTTTATGAATTTTAAATATTAAAATAAAACATAACTTGTGATGGAGTATGGTTTAGTTACTGTTATTCAATATTTTTTGTAGTGAATTATAATTTCCTTTTTGAAATGAAAAATCTATATACTGTTGTTTTGCTTTTACATCGCTTAACATTAAAATTATAAACAAAAGCTACAAAAACATAAGAATCCAGTAAACAAAACTGTTTACAAATTATCATACTCCTTAATAAAACAACAAACACCAGCATAAAAAATGGTAGACAAGTAAACAAAAATATACCAACAACACCAAGGCGAATTCATAGAAGGTGGTAGTGTTTTACCATTTGATGGAAATAACAATGTCAAAAAATTTTTGTTTTTTGTGTATTTTGTTTTGATAACCAATTTCGTTTTTTCTTATTGTGTCAGAAGTTTGTATATTCTTCTTCTTTTTCTTTTAATCATTTTTCTTCCTGTCGTCATTCTTTAATCATTTTTATAACAATTTTTAACATTTTTCTTCCCATCGTCATTCTTTAGTCAACAACACAACATGCCTCAACAAAAAAAATGCCTGTTGTTTTTGTATTGTTCTACTTATTGTAATACTAAGCCCACCTTATATGAATTCGCCTTGAACAACACTACAATAATAAACGTAAACAACGATGTTTACATTTAAAGAGATTTCGAAAAGGCGAAGTCATGAACGTTCGCCTTCAAGAACATTCATCAGACTGTTTACTTTGCCATATAAAAAGCAAGGTAAAGCAGGCGACTGTGTTAGTAAAGTTCAGTCAGTCTTGTGTGAAGACCGTTATAAACAGGGAATATCAAAAATTTTTTGGTTGTGAATTAGTGAGTAAGATAGCGAAAATAAGTTGCGCGTTTACAGTCATAGGCAAGCGTTAGTAATATAACCTATTTTGATTTTCATTTCAACAAAATATATACTTATATAACGTTATACATCTTTGACTTAATAATTATGGAATGTTTTTTAGATATTTAGGTTCGGTTAGAGAACGTGTACTTGTCAATTAAGACAAGTACAGTACCCGGAGGTCGAATTGACCCATTGTACAACGTCCTAGTTTCTCACACCACTTATGTTGTGAGTTAAATTTTTATACATGAGCGACGGGACCTACAGTTTAAAGTCGACTCCGAACGACAGATTTTTGAGAAACTTTTTCATGGCAATTTTATTTACTCCCACAGTTTTTGCCAGAAATCTGCTGAGAGGAAGTCGCCGAAGAAATACTTTTTGTATTTTGTCTTGATGCCTGGCCTGGGGCTCGAACACTGGCTTTACGTCTAATAAGCCAACACACTACCTACTAGACTACGGCGACTTCTTTTAGATATTTGCTGAAATGTAATTTTGGATCATAAATTTCCTCTCCTACTGATAACCAACCTTTTAATTTTTCCAAAATATTGCTTTATGCCTATAAAGAAGTTGTTCTCTTTCCATATCATCTAAATTATTTACTTACAATCAAAATGTGTTTTAGGAACATATAAGACTTTGAATTTAAAAAAAGAAAGTTTTAACATAAAATATATTTTAAGTGTAAACATGCGCTTGTCGCAGACTGATCGACAAATAAATAAAAGAGCATAAGCTCTGTTTCCTCTCTGCACAATTGTGCTATGAAATGGTAACCACTGGTTACAAAGATGTGTCGAATAATTATTGTTTATGCAAAGGGTATAAACGGAGGAATAACAAAGAAAAGCACTTGTTGTCCTTTACATCAAGTTGTGAACAGTGGGCACATAGAATTTTGCGAATAATAAAGAATTTTAATTAAAACTAAACACAAATTTATTTTTATATTATTTGCAATCTACGAACTAATATTGTAAAAGTTTTTAAAAGGTAAAAACGTAACAACATATTACGAGAGAAATGACGACATTTATTTTTATGGAGTTGATAATAACAATATACAATTACTAACTCCATCTTTAATAAAAAAAATTATATTTTTATTTTATATAGTTGCCTATAGTTATATATTCAAATAAACATAGTATTTTCTCCTCCCTCAATACTTTATTTCTCTTCATAATTTCTCTTTCGTTTCTAATGTTTAATCGTTTATCACATATTTTACTTTAGTCTTAATTTTATTAATTTCTTTTATTATAATTATCATGAATTCCTTTTTTTATAAATAAGTACCACTATTTTTTGTATACCAGTATTCTTCTCTCCTTTTTAACGTTTAAGAAATTAGAATTTAAGTTTTAATATTTAAGCAGAGTTCAAACTGAAAAGAACAAAAATTTAAAATTCGGAAAAAGATTGAATTTAAATAAATTAATAAAGTTTTTATTATATATATATATATTTAATTATCGTTGTTTTTAATTAATCAAATTTCTCTATGCACAATTAGTCACGATTATTTCTTAAATATTATTTATATGCCTCTAGATAATAGCTAAATTCATTCTACAATATATATTTCTGAATTTAGATTAAAACGGGAATTTTAATAAGCAATCTAAATTATCACATTGCAAATATTAAATTCTTTAATTACACATATGTTACATCAATGAAATTATTTACAAGTTCATGGAGACAAACAATTCAAAGGTTCTGCGCCTGGTTCTCGTAATGATGAGGAATTGGTATCGTATGATGAAACTCGAAGGATTTCTGAATGATTATTGTCATTGGACATAGGGTTATCCAGAAGGAATTTTAGGGTATCTGTGTGATTATTAAACCACTTTGTTGGATCACATTCGTCTAGTAGGAAACAATTACAGTCCATGAAAGAAACATTATTATTCGCGGATTCGTATGGTGAATTCACGGATTCTTGTGGTGAAGCTTTATTATGATTGTCATTAATCATATTCATTGAGACATTGAAATCATTGGGTTGAACTGGGATAGGTATATTTTTGATAGTTTCCGGTTTTAATAAAACCCGTGGTAAATTATCAGGACTTGGAATTGTTTTGGCTGCATCTCTTTTACTTTTCATGCGCCTGTTTTGAAACCAGATCTTAACTTGGCATTCGTTCAGTTTTAACCGATCGGCTATTTCACATCGTTTCTGGCAGCTCACATATTTGTTAACGTAGAATTCACGCTCCAATTCCGTCAACTGTTTGCTGGTAAATACAGTACGTTTCCGTTTGGGTTTTGAAGTATTTGCTGGCCTGGGAGATGAGATTGTTGAACTATTTGTGGACGATGCTGTATTTTCGATATTTTCAGGTGGAGATACAAAGCTCACCTTGATCTGTAATATATATAAAATTTGTGAATAGAAAATAATTTTTTAGCATTTAACGAATAGTCTTGTACACTTACGTTTACTCCATTTTCTGTTACACATTGTTCGATTTTTAGATTATTTTTAATTCCAATTTTAAATCAATTCCGATTATCAATTTCGTTCACGAGATGTTATTCGGTTGACTTCTTTACTACGATTGTGGTGCGCAGAAGTCTAACGGAAGTATTTATGTGGTTTAATAATTGGTACCTGTTGTGAGGACTAGCTATTTGCCTGTTTTGTAATTGTCAAGAACATTTTGATTTGCAAATCAAAAGCGCGATATTTTTTTACACGCCCTACAAACGTATACCTGCCGATATTTATGATCTCGCTATTGAGCCCTTGCTGTAAGAACAGGCAGTAATGTGCAATAGCATTTTGACCAGTCTTGTTTTCTCTGTTTTGCATATGTACATACATAAATGGTGGTTACTTCCCTTTCGTCTGGATTACGACCTAGCTTCTCACACTATTTACGTTGTGTGCGTTAATTTCATACATGAGTCGATTCCGAACGACAAATTTTTGAGAAACTTTTCATAGCAAATTTATTTACTCTGTGTAACCTGGATAGTTTGGAAAATACGTTCCATTCTATGGGTGAAGGGTGAAATGAAGTTTTAAATATACTAAATGGCATTGATTTTGATACAGAAAATTTATACTTAGGAATTCGATTTGGCTGTATAACATATAACATTGAATATAAAATTGAATTTAAAGGTTGTATCAGCCTTACATTTCGCCAATCTGGCTCACAGACGCCATATCAAGTTTAGATAATTAAATGTATATATTTATTTTAAATTTATTATGGTCAAGTTACTCCGCTCATATGCTCGGTGTAGTGTGACAGACCAGAATATCTGGTGGGAATCGAACCCACGAACCTCACGCTAATAGTCTAGCACACTACCCACTGACTACCAGGGCACCCTTAATTAATTAATCTAATAAATAAATAAACAATATATTTCAATAAACGCATACCGACGAACATTGTGTTTTCCTATTTACACCGATTAATATTCCTAGCTTCCTATAACACTGCTTATGAAATTTTGATAGACACATCTCGACTGCTAAATACATAACTTGTGAATAAAATTGAATATAAGTACGTACATATATCGTACATCGGTTAACTGTAGTGTAAAATGTATAAAATCAGATAAATTTGAATTTCATCATTTCTCACTAATATGTCCCTTTCACTACTCCAGGGAGCATAGGGCCGCAACAAGTTGATTCAAATGAGCTTGATCATCAGCACGATGTTTGACCTTATATTTACTATATATGAAGTCTCCGTAGCCTAGTGGGTAGTGTTTTGGGTTATTAGACATGAGGCCACGGTTCATACCCTAGGTCAGGCATATCCAACAAAACGGAATATGAGAAAATATTTCCTAGGCTACTACTTCTCAGCAGATTTCTGTGAGTAAATAAAATTGTCATTAAAAGTTATTGAAATATCTGTCTTCCGTACAGCTGTCATAGATATTTCACGATAATGATCCCACGGTTAGGGTTGTTAAAGCCTGGTTGGGAAACATCAAATCCTTGGTATGTTGTGGCCACTGTAATTTTCCAATCTCAATCGGATTGAGAACATGTGCATGATAGCACAACATAATATCGGAAAGAACCGAAGTGGATAAGAACTTTTCGTGAAATGCAATTCCAAAAGATTACATTGAAAAGCTTATTTTCTCAATGTGTAAAAGATGTTAGGAAATAATAAAAAAACAAGGGATATGCCACAAATTATTAAAGAATTGAATATTATTAGGTTTTTTGTTTTTTTTTTATTTAAAAGTTGCAAAAGTTTTAGAAATTTGAATTTTGACTTATTTTGTTTAAAGTATTCTTTTTGTTATTGTTTCACGTTAGTGAAGAATAATTTTAGTTTTCTTTACATATAAAAAAGAATTAAATTCAATATAAATTACTTAATGTGTTTAAAAAATCAACGTTTAGTTAAAATGTGGTTTCAGTGGCAAATATATTTTCTGTATTTTGAACTACTTTGCCATGAAATGAAATGATTCCAGTCAAATGTCAAATCGCAATATTCGTTAATTTAACTTCAATTTTAAAATAATTTTCGTACAGGAAACCGCTCTCCTATTTGCAAACAAAATTAATTTCTTTTTAAAAAGCCTCTACTCAAAAACAGAAAATATCAAAAAATATCACTTGATTCCTAAAAACCCTTCAACTACCAGAACCAATAGCACAAGTGTGCAATCTAACTGCAAAAGCGGTTCTGGCGATTGCTGTCAATACTTACGAATACTTATAACGCCTAAGTATGTACATCTGCTCTCTCTAAATGACATTGATCGAGGAAGCTAATTCTGATATATTGCTGCTTAATGATTACAAGAATGCTGCGATAATCGATAATTGCGAATTGATGCAAATTTGCACCTTCTACGAAAGGGACTGAAAATATGGGAGAAAAAGTGTTAATGTTTGTTAGCAATGAAGAATATCGCAACGTCCAAGGCCTAACCTATTAGCTACCCTAACAGATTCAAAACGAAACTGTTAATACACAGAGGGAAAACTGCATAATAAAATCAAGAAGATTTTCTCTACGAAACGTTTTTGCAGTGAGGAGTATTACAGCAGAAAGAAACGAAGATTTTTTCGTAGAGATTTCTTATTATTTTTATCTGATAAATCTTTTCAATTTTTTCAAGACGTAAAACACATATATTTAACAAGAAAACTTGTTATTTACCATATTTTTTACTCAAATTCCGTCATTTTTGCCACAAAAAATACAATCCATAGAGAACAACTTATTGATTCTATTGTGTTTTCTTCTAAATTGTATAAAACAAGAATTTCTTATAAATTTCGTTGGGCTACCTAATCAATTTTTTCAAAAAGGTTTTTCTTATTGATTTCATTAGGTTTCTATTTGATCATGTGTAAATTATCTTATTAATGTTTTAATAAGTATGTCTTCTTGATTATATTATCTGGCTTGTTAAAAAAAGTGAACAAGTGGCAAGTAAAGAAGTGGAAAAAAGTAATAAAAATATTCCTTCTTAGAAAAAACAAAGTAAACTTAAATAAAAAAATTGAATTGTTTTAATTTAAAAAAAAAAAGTTTTATAAAAAACAAATAAAATTTTGAGTAATGACCCAATTTTTAAACCCTGGGAGCTCCGTGATGAAACGTGCAACATTCTTTGGAATTACATCAACAAACATATTAAAAAATGGAAATCGAAGACGTTGAAAATTTATTCAAGAAGGTGGACCAAAAATATACTGGGGAGTTGATTAAATTGAAAGCAGGACTAAGGGAATGGAGAAGAAATATTGTTCGTGCAAAACCATTATTAATAAATCAAATATTAAATTAGTTTCTAAGTAAATATATCAATAGAAAATCTATAATAATATCAAGCAAAATCAAGAAGTATTATTTATAAAAATAAAGGGATAGTCTTATAAAAACAAGAAGAAAACCTGTTTGATAAAACAAAAAGAAAGCTTAATAAAATTAAGGAGAAAACCTTTTTAAAAAAATCAAGAAGACTATCTAGTAAAATCCCTAAGTTTTATCCTTGATTTTTTTCAAAAAGGTTTTCCTTATAAAAATAATAAGAATCTCTTCTTGAAAAAAAAACCGTAGAGAAATCTTATAAACTTTGTTCTAATTTACTATGTATTTATTAGGTTTAGTTTTCTCTGTGTAGGTGTGAGAAAGTCTTACTTATATTCGTTCACTCAAATAGAACGAGTGGGTCAATTCCTAATTTATAGTCTGGTAAATATATTGTTGAGTGTTAAAAAATTAAGTGAATAACATTTGCGTGCATTAATTGAAAACTGAGGACATTTTATGACTGACAACCTAATCTTTTTTTTTTGTAAAAAACAAGTACAAGATAATTTAAAATACTACATAACAGATCGAAAGACAACAAAATTCGCCACCATGTCTTGATTGATAATTCACAGAAATTTCAATTTATCAATAATTTCACAGAAAGTCATAAAAATTACATACATTTTTAAGAACTTGTTTTGATTTTGAAGTATTTAAAGAAATCTTTTTATGGGCGAACCTATTTAGGTATACCAAAATTGATCCAAAAGACAAACAAATGCTAAAAATTTTAAAAACTGATTTATTGTGCACTATAATTGCGAAAAAAAATATGATCATAAAAGGGGTCGTATTTAAATTTTACCTCTTTGCTGTTTTTAAGTCATTAGGCAATTTTTTAAGTACTTTTGTCAGCCATAGAAAGTTCCAATATTTTTACCATGCGATTGCTGCCAATAATATGGGAATATATGCAACAATCCTATTTCAAAGAATACTGCAGGTAGTTTTCGCCAACATTTATTGAAAAGATTTTTTATATCTTCATTATTTTTCTTGGAACATACTATTTATTAACTCGATCTATTAATAGTAATTTTTATAAGTAATAATAAAGTAATATTTATTATGAATAATAATAATAATAAACCGTTAACCAAATTTGCAAGCAGAAAAACCTCACAGAAGGTACGTGGAAAATAGTACGTAGAAAATTAGCAAAAGTAATAGTATTAAAAATAATAAAACTGTTTTGGAGCCTAATTATATCCCATAAGGACTTTATGTCTAGGATTATATGAAATCGAATTAAAAATTGAAGAGCATTAGTTCATTCTAGTAAAGTAAACAGCGAACCGAGAGGTGTAGAGCCAGAAGAATCTAATACTAGCTATCATAGATGGAAATCCATACTCAAACAGAATAACTACTACATGATTTCAACTGCATACAATGCTACGCTTCAACGGAAGCAACATAACCCTCAACGGAGTAGACTTTTTACGATTACAGTCACACTTTTTTGTTGGCGGTTCGAAATTTTCTCAAGCTTAGGAGTACAAAATATACTAGTTGTCGATTAGACTGCGACAAGCATACACCTGTCGGCAGATGCTATAATATTTTTTTAAGGTTTACACTCAAAATATATTTGATGTTAAAACTTCCTTTTTTTAAATTCAAAGTCTTATATATTCTTAAAACACGTTTTGATTGTTTTAATAGTTAAGTAAATAATTTAGACGATATGGAAAGAGAAAAACTTTTTTTATAAACATAAAGCAATATTTTGGAAAAATTAAAAGGTTGGTCCCAGCAATTATCTAAAAAGCATTCCGTAATTATTAAGTCAAAGATGTATAACTTTATATATGTTGATGAAATGAAAATCAAAATAGGTTATATTACTAACACTTGTCTATGACTCACAACTTATTTTCGCTCTCGTACTCACTAATACACAACCAAAAATTTTTTGGTAATCCCTGTTTGTAACGGTCTTCACACAAGGCTGTCTGAACTTCACTAACTCATTCGCCTACTTTACCTTGCCTTTTGTATGACAGTCTTCTGAAAGTTCTTGAAGTCAAACGTCCATTTCTTCGCCTTTTCGCATATTATTATTATTACGTTTATTATTGTAGTGTTGTTGGTATATTCTTGTTTACTTGTTTATCATTTTCTTATGCTGGTGTTTGTTATTATATAAAGCAGTTGTTTTGTTTTTATAGCCTTTGTTTATAATTTTAATGTTAAACGATGTAAAAGGATGATGAGAAATACTTGTTGGAATGAAATCTTATCTATTCCTGTTAACAATGATTCCGATATTGACTTGATGATTTCTAACTTTTATAAGAAAGTGCATTCAATAATTGAAATTTGTGTTCCCTTAAAACCAGCGTATGCTCTGGTTGGTCCACCATGGAATTCTAAACAACTGTCGCGACTGAAAAATCGAAAGAACAAGTGTTACAAGAAATACCAAAGTTCTGGCTCCATTATTGATTATGGAAGATATTCTATTAACCGGTCTGAATCTAATATTCTAAATCACTTATATGGATAAAATGAAAAATAATTTTATTAAGAATCCTAGATCTTTCGATACGTTTGTAAATTCGAAGAGAAAATCTACTGGTTTTCCATACTTTATGAAATTTGGAGATAAAGAATCATGTAGTGTTGATGTCATATGTGATATGTTTGCAGATTTCTTCGCCAGTACTTATTCTAATGCTACTTACAATGATACAAATATGTACCCTTACTCGCTGACAGAAGCTCAAGTAATATCTATTCCAACATATAATGACTGTGATATTTTGATGAACCTGAAAAGTTTAAAGATATCTTTTCGTCCTGGTCCCGACGGGGTTCCAAGTTGTATTTTAAATCGATGTGCAAAGTCATTCATCACACCATTAGTCATATTGTTTAATACCTCGATTAATTATGGATATTTTCCTGTGTTTTGGAAGAACTCGTATTGTTCACACGAGTGAATAAATTTACTCAACCCTAATCCTGCCTTCCAATATCCCCTACACACATACTAACAATAACATCTCCAACAAACATCATATTCACAATATACACATACTATATGTACATACACACATTAATCAACACTGTTTCATCAACATCTTCAACATAATTATTAGGATCTTTGCAGATCAGTTGATTATCGATCGTCAAACAACACTAAACAAAAACCCAACAAACTCTACGCGAATGCACTATACAAAATATTATTATTTTAAATATAATATAAAAATTGTAAACATTAACCAATACAAAACAAATAGTGAACAAATTTATTGAATATATACATACATACATATATCTAAATATTGTGAACTAATAATAAAATAGTATTGTGAATTAATGTACAATACAAATTGTTAACTTATCTCCCAAGCCAAGAATTGTGAACTAATACAAACTGTGAAATTAAATATTACGAATTAAAATAAATTTTATTATAAATATAAATAAATAGACATATAATTTATAACGTTTGAAGAAAATACAAACAAAAATAAAAAACTATATAACACTTATTATTTATATATGTATATAGTATACACGATAAACATATAAATACACAATTAAAATATAAAAGGTTTGTGCATAATATACCCCACCCCCCTCTTACCATCATACTAACCCTAACCCTATAACACGTTTGTTCACGTATATTATACCACTTTTTAAATCTGGCAATAAATCTGATGTTACAAATTATAGGGGCATTGCCAAACTGAGTGCTATTCCAAAAATGTTCGAGAAACTGATTGCCGATTTTTTGGTTCATCATACTTCATCGTTATTATCACCTTATCAACATGGTTCCCGAAAGGGCTGTTCAACAACAACTAACGTGCTTCAGTTAACATCCATGATAAATGCGGCCTTTTCTCAACGGAAGCAAACTTCTGTTAGATAAATTGGATTTATTGTGTGTAAATCATAGGAGTTTAAGATGGCTAGAGCCGTATTTGACTGGTGGAAAGCAGACTGTATGTGTGAACAATAGCTTAGCTAAGTATATTTATGTGCTATCTGATGTTCCTCAAGGCAGCCATCTTGGTCGACTTCTTTTTTCACCGTTTATTAACGATCTTCCCAAAATGATGATATCTTGATATGTATATGCTGACGATGTAAAAGTTTTTCCCTCCTTTAATAATTTCATCGAGCATATTTATCTTCAAATAATTTATTTTTGTGGTGCGAATACAACATGATGGAGCTGAATATTAAAAAATGCAAATGTATGCGGTTCTCAAGAAATAATTTTATTGCGGTTAATTACTTGCTTGGATGTCATCAACTGGATGTAGTACACTCTTTTATTGATCCTGGGATCCTATTAGACACAAAATTAAACTTTAATGATCATATCACTTTGACTGTAAATAAGACAAGAAGCACTCTTGGCTTCATAAAACGTTGGGCAAAGGAATTTACTGATCCATTTATTACGAAACAGTTATACGTATCGCTTGTCAGACCAATTTTGTAGTATGGGTCCATCGTATGGGATCCTCACTATAATGTTTACAGCAAACACATCGAATGTGTTCAGAAACAATTTCTAGTCTTCTGCTTGCGTGGCCTTGGATGAAATTACTTGGATATGCCTTTATATACTAGCAGACTGGCTTTAATAAAACTGCCTACCCTTAAGAGTCGTCGAACAATGTTAAATATATCCCTCATGAATGAATAATAACCTGATCAATGGTAATATTTGCTGTGTATTTCTGTTAAGATCTGTTAAATTCAATGTTCCTCGTCGTAACTTCCGCTGTTATAATCTTATTTATATTCAATTCTGCAGAACTAATTATGCTGTTGCTGATCCGTTAACTAGAATTTGCCGTCAATTTAGTTATTTGTCAGACTTTCTCTGATTTTTCTTTAAATTCTTTCCTTATAACTATTAACTGTGTTTTTGAAGAAACTGATTGTAGTCCTATTTAATTTTATTCGATTTGTGTTTATTAGTCAGTAAGGAATTTGTCCATTGGCTTAAATAAATAAAAGCAAAACAAGACTATCTAGATTTTTCATTTTCGTAATAATATTATTTGTGATTAATTCACCAGTAACATAAATAATGTTCAATTTATCAGGTGTATGTGATGACTCATCATATCGATCTGTTGTCAAGCCTTTACAGTAATCATGGTTAACTGAAAAAATGTTTGAGGCTGATCTAAATTTTTTATATTTTGTGGCAGGGATGGAAAAGTTGGTACAATTGTACTTTTTTTTAGCACTATTTAGAAGTCAAAAACACCATAGCACCTCAATGACTTATTTAGCACTATTGAAATTTTTTTCCTACTTTAATACATTACTCAAATATTCTGTCTTATCACTTCTCTAAATTACAAGAATATTTTGGTACTAATATTCACGTCCTAAAATACTCAACAAACCGTTGGCTGTCACGTAAAGAAGTAATTAACAGAATTTTGGAACAGTGGGAGCCACTTCAATATTATTTTACGCTCAACGATTTTGAAGCTAATTTACAAAACGGTAGAATTCCACTTAAATGATATTTTTATTTTTACAATATGTCCTTAAAATTATTAACAATATTAATTTAGAAATGCAATCTGAGGATGCCAGAATGCATATTTTTTAGACCGCTCGTAATTTTATACAAAAGCATGTATTAGTTGAAAATGATATACATATTAAAAATTAATATCAATGAAAACCATATTACTATTGGCGAAATATATTGAGGAACAGAAATTGATGTATTGATCACAGTATTATTTTGGAGCTTGAAGAAAGAGCAAAGAAAAAGTTGATTTAAATAAAGAAATGTTACCATGGTTTAAAAAATTTACACCAGAAAACGTTGTTCCAGGTAAAACTTCAAGTATTGTTTCCCAATGAAATTAAGAATATTGAATCAATAAATAATTAATTTCGGACTTCTGTTAATCCTTAATCTATTAAAGCTTTAAAAAATGAGAACATACGTACCTTTTGGTCCAAGGTATCAGAAATAAAAAATGAACTAAATGAACCAATGTTCAATGACATTCCAAGAGTTATAAAAGGAATATTATCCATTCCACATTCATCTGCAAATGTAGAAAGGACATTTAGGTACCAAAATTTAATAAAAACCAAAGGGAGAATAGACTGTTTGCTTCAACGGTCTCCAATTTATTTCAAACAAGGGATTTATTAAAGACATTTAATTCGTGTTGCTACAATTTTGAAATAACAAATAGTTTGCTAGCAAAAATGTATAATAAATAGTGATTTAAAATTTAGATCTCATAAAGTTTTGTTTTCCTTTATAGTTAAGTATTAAAGTAAGTTGTTAAGTTTGCCTATTATATATACAAGCACTTAGTACAAAGAAACTGCAATGTACCTTTTTATTAATTTTTATGTTTTTTTACGCATATATGTACATAAATATATGTAAATTGTCAAATGACATATTTTTATTTATTTTTAATAAAAAAGTTTAAAAAAGGAAAAACGTGAATTTAGTACAATAGGGCTGAAAAAAGTACAATTTTTTGTGAAAGTTAGTACAATTTGTTGAGATCAATTTCCAATCCCTGTTTTGTGGTGTATCTGCAAGGGTATCTATTTGATGTAGTGAGTAAAATGAATAGATTGCAACTAAACCGACTTACACTTCGCAAAGTTTTATAGGAAACAATATTTAATTGCAAAAATATTCTATGATATTGAAAGTTTACTCTAAAAAAAAACAAAAATTAAATAACAATAAAATAAAATTAACCAATAATTAATCAATTTCAATTCAAAAAATATATGCATATAAATAATATAAAAAATAAAAAAAACATATTTCATTACAAAACATAAAAGCACATTCTAACACATACTTAAAACAAAAAATTAAATTCACTACAAAAAATATTCAATTACAATAGGTTAGGTTAGGTTAGTGGACGTGTACTTGTCGATTAAGACAATTACAGTAACCGGAGGTCAAATTGACCCATTGTACAACGTCCTAGTTTCGCACATCACTTATGTTGTGTGTGTTAATTTTATACATGAGTGGTGGAACGTCAGATTTTTGAGAAACTTTTTCATAGCAATTTAATTTACTCTCAGAGTTTTTGCCAGAAATCTGCTGAGAGGAAGTCGCCGAAGAAATACTTTTTGTATTTTGTCTTGATGTCTGGCCTGGGGATCGAATCCTGGATTTACGTCTAATAAGCCAACACACCACATACTAGACTATGGCGACTTCTAATTTTATTTTAATATTCAAAATTCATACGGCAGGAATTCATAAAAAGAAAATTCTTGAACGACTTAGATCCACGTCTCTTTCTCTTCTTTGTTATAACACTAACTGCTAAAGAGAAAGCTCTTTCGACAGAGACTCTGCTAGCAGATATGGAATGAATTTGCAAGGCAAGTTTTGAATTGCCTACAACCAATTTTTTTTTTATAATTTATCTACTTGATCCCGACAATGAATGAGTGAATTTCAAGTGATTGGCGAGAATTTAACTCTTTTGGGAGCATTGGCAAAACGGAGATTCCCTACAATTAATTTTTGGACCTACCTGTGTCGAAAAATTTAAATTTTTGTCAAATTCAATGTATTGGCGGAAAATAAATTATAAAGAAAAACATAAATATAAAAATATAGAGTCACTTCGATTTAACTGTCAAGAGTAACAGAATATTTTATCCAAAAAAATTTTTTTTATTATTTTCCAATAAAAAAAAAATATAAAAACATAACTTATAAATATTAATTGAATTGGAGTGCAGTTTCTCTTGCAGTCTCTTTGTGTTAAAAAGCAAAACAAAAAACCTACGAACAAAAGAAAAATAAAAAAACTTGAAAAAAATAACTTAAAACAATCTCAAATACTTCAAATTACCACGTGTTAAATAAAACAAAAAAAAAAAATAGTGAAAAACATCAACTACTAACTCCGACTATGGGAGGTCTCCTCTTTGATAGAGACAAAATGGTCTAAAATCCGGACTCTTTACAACCAATTTTTCTTGTCATGAGCAGAGCAGGGGTTCATGCAAATAAAGGTCTAACAGACGCCTCACCATTTCTTATACAACGTGCTATAGAAGCAGCAGGAGGAAAGTCCTGTAAAAAGCTTAGATCTGGGCAACTACTTATACAGTGTCTTAACGGAAAGCAAGCAACTAAAATAATAAAAATGTTGTCTTTATCACTTGATATATTTGTTAAAGTGGATGAATACAATTCTCTCAATAAATCAAAAGGTATATTTTATTCGTATGATCTACGTGGACTGTCCGATGATGAACTCTTGGAAGAAATTCGTGAGCAAAATCCAAATGTCATAGAAATTAAAAGACTAAAGAAGAGAGACCCTAAAACCAAAGCACTTACAACAACTGACCTTGGTTTATATATAACAACATTCAACATAAGTGATCTTCCAGAAGAAATTCTGCTAGGCTACATGTATGCGATGGTTAAGCCATATATCTCTAATCCACTACAATGTTTCAAATGCTTTCAATTTGGACATGTGCCTGATGGTTGTTCATCTCAGGACAAAATATGCCCCCATTGTAGCAACATCGAGCATACACCAATTGACAAAAATGGATAGCGTGAAAGATGTAATAATACAGCAAAATGCATTAATTGCCATCAACAACATAACAGTTTTTCAAGAGAATCTCCTTTATTTAAAAAAGAATTTGATACTCAAAGAACAAAAATAACACAAAAAATATCATTAAATGAAGCACGAAGAGAATATGATAGACGAAATGCACTACCAACAACTTACACGAATGTACTAAAATCATGTAAATGTCAAGAAAGTGCAAACAAAATACTTACAACGAAAACAACAACTGATTTAACTCTAAAACCAACACCACCATCTCCGACACGTAAAATAACAAAAGCCGATGGATCGAAAATAGAATTATTACCAAAAAATATATCGAAGAGAAAAAAACGTGAATTGACAAACGGTGAGAAAAAAAAGAAAAGAAAACTTAACCACTAAATCTCAGACAAATTTTGATAACCCAACAAACGAAATTAGTATGGATGACTCTAGTGACTTTAATACAAATGAATAATTAATATCAAATAATACAATGGAATTGTAATGGTTTTGTAAATCATTTTGATGAAATTAAACTTATGTTATCTAAAATTAATTGCTTTGTCGTCTGCATTCAAGAAACAAGATTTAAATCAAGAGAGAGTGGTTTCAGAGTCATTATAAGGATCTTAGAAATTTTACCTGTTTCTTTAAACACTCTCCTCCTTCTTCAATTTGTTTAAGGGAGAAGAAATATCTTTGAATCCTCAATACCAAGTAGTGGCTATTAAGGTAAACTTCCCAATTAAATTTATAATTTGTTCTATTTATCTACCAGGATCGGAAAGTTTTTCCGAAGGTGAACTGAATAATTTGATATCTCAATTTGAATTACTTTACCTGTTATTAGGAGATTTTAATTCACACAATTTTATTTGGGGTTCTTGTAGAACTGATACAAGGGGACATATATTAGAAAAATTACTAAATAATAATAATATCAATATTTTAAATAACATAAATCTCCCTACCCACTTTGGCTTTGCATATAAGACATTCAGCAATATAGATCTTAGTGTAGTATCTCCAAATATTCAGTATTTATTTGGTTGCAACATTAGTGATGATCTTTACAGCAGTGACCACTACCCAATTATGATTAAAATAAACGGTTTTTCGCAGAGCTACGAACGAAGACCTTGCTGGAATATAAAGCGGGCAAATTGGGATAAATATGGCTGTAGTTTTTCTAGGCCTTTAACTCGGTTGGAGGATATAGATGATGTTGAAGACCATATTACCGGCACAATTTTGAATGCTGCTCATAAGGCCATCCCTTTTAGACGTGTAACTTGCGCCAGAAGGGAGGTCCCTTGGTGAAACGACAATATACAAAGATTGGTAAACGAAAGGAGAAGACTGTTTCAAGAGAAATATGACTTCCGAAAATTTGGCGAAATTCCTAAAAGCAAAATCTCAAACTCATAAGGCTATTAGGGATAGCAAAAGGAAGGCATGGGAAGATGGGAATGGCATGGGAAAATAAAATCGATAAATGGACAATCTAACCACCACCAAATTGCAGCATTAGAGGACAATTATACCCTTTTAACAGATAATAATGATATTGCTAACTGTTTGGCACTTAGTTTTGCACAAAACTCATCTTCCTCAAACTATTCAGAAAAATGTAGACTATATGCCTTTAATGGAACTTAAGTTTGCTCTTAACTCCTGTCATGGCTCATCCCCTGGCCCTGATAATATTAGATATGAAATGTTAAAAAATTTAGATGTGAAAGCTAGGAAATACCTTTTGGATTTTTATAATATAATATGGTCGGAACAAAAGTTTCCGAAAAACTGGAAAAGAGCTATGGTTATTCCAATTTTAAAACCTGGAAAGGATGGTACAAATAAGAATAATTACAGTCCAATTTCTCTCGCCAACTGCATTTGCAAACTTTTAGAAAGAATGGTTAATAAACGATTGGTATATTATATTGAAAAAAATAATATATTAAGTCGGAACCAGTCTGCGTTCAGAAAAAATAGGGGGACAATTGATAATTTGGCAATCTTGCACTCTGATATTATGGAATGCTTTTCATCCAGAAAAGATTTAATTGCAATCTTTTTTTATATTCGAAAAGCTTATGATTGTGTTTGGAAGCAATTAATCTCAAGGAAACTACATTTGGCTGGAATTCGCGGAAATATGGCAGCATTTATAACAAACTTCCTGGATAAAAGAAAGTTTTGTTGCATGGTCGGAAACTCTATGTCAAATGATTATGATCTGGAAAACGGGGTCCCTAAGGGATCGGTATTAAGTGTGACTCTATTTCTATTAGTGATAGACGATATTCTGAATAACTGTCATAGGGATGTAAGGGCATTATTATATGCCGACGATCTTATTATATACTGTTCTGGGAAGAAAGTTTCGGTAATTACTAATAAAATTCAAAAAACGATAAAGAAACTGGAAAATTGGAGTGATACCAGCGGATTTCGATTCCATGCTGGAAAAACTGTTGCAATGAAAGTCTCTAGACGAATTAATACCTCTGACAATCCTATCATACATCTGTACGGCGAAAATATACAATTTGTAGACCAACATAGATTTTTGGCAATCATATATGACAAGAAGTTAACCTTTAAACCACTCAACAACATTAAGGCAAGGGCAAACTTAAAATTGAATATTATAAAAATGTTAAGGTGTTCTATCTGGTGTTTGGATCTGATCCAAAAACTCTCCTTAAAATTCTGACCACAATAGTACTTCCAACAATAGATTATGCATCAATTATTTATTCGTCCGCTAACAAGTCAAATTTGAAAATATTAGGTCCTATCCAAAATACAGGGATAAGACTTTCTATTGGAGCATTTAGAACCAGTCCTTCCATCAGCATTCAAACAATATCTTTTTGTCCATCCCTATTCTTAAGAAGATTAAAATATCTTCTTAATTATACCCTTAAAATCTTTTCATTACAGAATCATCCGTTATATGCAAAGATTACAGATTCGACAAAAATTAACCACCTTCAGTCGAAGAACCCAAAATGTTACCCCTTCTATGTAAGAGCTTTTCAAGAATTTGAGAAAATTATTTCCAAATATACAATAAACACGGGTAATATGGACAATATTACACTACCTGACATTCCACCCTGGTACTTCTCTCACATCGAAGTTGACTTTTCCCTTGCTTACTGTTGCAAACGTGATATGACTCCAATAGAAATAAAACAAAAATATTTAGAACTAATAAATAGAAAATGGAATAGTGATGCGCAAGTTACAGCCTCTCCTAGTCAAATGTCAACCTCACCTGCACGTGATGTACCCTGCCGATAACCGACGAGGCTCTGACGACCGACCATGGACGGAATAACCCTCCCCAAGGGACATCGGAAGTGTTCTCCTTAATTTGCTCGCCAGGAAGCGTGCTGGCAACCCCAGATCCAGGAGTTACAAAGCTCACCTTGATCTGTAATACGTATAAAATTTGTTAAAAGAAAATAATTTTTTAGCATTTAACGAATAGTTTTGTACACTTACGTTTACTCCATTTTCTGTCACACATTGTTCGATTCGTAGATTCTTTTCAATTTCCATTTTAAATGAATTCCGATTATCAATTTCAAGTTCAAGTGATGTTATTCGGTTGACTTCTTTACTATGATTGTGGTGCGCAGATGTCTAACGGAAGTATTTAAGTGGATGTGGTTTAATAATTGGTACCTGCTGAGAGAACTGGCTATTTGCCTCTTGTGTAATTGTCAAGAACATTTTCATTTACAAATCAAAAGCGCAATATTTTTACATGCCCTACGTATACCTGTCGATATTTATGATCTCGCTATTGGGTCTTTGCTGTAAGAACAGGCAGTAATGTGCAACAGCATTTTGACCAGTCTTGTTTTCTCTGTTTTGCATATGTACATACATAAATGGTGGTTACATCCCTTTCGCCTGGATTACGACTTAGCTTCTCACACTATTTACGTTGTGTGCGTTAATTTCATACATTAGTCGATTCCGAACGACAAATTTTTGAGAAACTTTTCATACCAAATTTATTTACTCTGTGTAACCTGGATAGTTCGGAAAATACGTTCCATTCTATGGGTGAAGGGTGAAATGAAGTTTTAAATATACTAAACGGCATTGATTTTGATTATAATTTACTTTATAAATATTTAGAATACAGAAAATTTATACTTAATAATTCGATTTGACTGTATATCATATAACACTGAATATAAAATTTAATTTAAACGTTGTATCAGCCTTACATTTCGCCAATCTGGCTCACAAACAGACGCCATGTCAAGTTTAGATAATTAAATGTATATATTTATTTTAAATTTATTATTGTCAAGTTACTCCGCTCATATGCTCTGTGTAGTGTGACAGACCAGAGTATCTGGTGGGAATCGAACCCACGACCATCACGCTAATAGTCTAGCACACTACCCACTAGACTACCAGGGCACCCTTAATAAATTAATCTAATAAATAAATAAACAATATATTTCGATAAACGCATACCGACTAATATTGTGTTTTCCTATTTACACCGACTAATAATTCTATCTTCCTATAACACTCCTTATGAAATTTTGATAGACACATCTAGACTGCTAAATACATAACTTGTGAATAAAATTGAATATAAGTACGTACATATATCGTACATCGGTTAACTGTAGTGTAAAATGTATAAAATCAGATAAATTTGAATTTCATCATTTCTCACTAATATGTCCCTTTCACTACTCCAGGGAGCATAGGGCCGCAACAAGTTGATTCAAATGAGCTTGATCATCAGCACGATGTTTGACTTCTTAGTAGCAAGAGAATAATATCGCTTAGGCAAACATTAAAAATACTTTCGATCCACTCTTCGATATCGAATTTCTTGATACACATTATATTTACTATATATGAAGTCTCCATAGTCTAGTACGTAGTGCGTTGGGTTATTAGGCATGAGGCCACGGTCCATACCCTAGAAAATATTTCCTAGGCTACTTCTTCTCAACAGATTTCTGAAAGTAAATAAAAAGTTATTCAAATATCTGTCTTCCGTACAGCTGTCGTAGATATTTCACGATAATGATCCCACGGTTAAGGTTGTTAAAGCCTGGTTGGAGAAACATCAAATCCCTGTTATGTCGAGGCCACTGTAATTTTCCAATCTCAATCGAATTGAGAACATGAAAAACGTAATATCGGAAAGAACCGAAGTGGATAAGAACTTTTCGTGAAATGCAATTCCAAAAGATTACATTGAAAAGCTTATTTTCTCAATGTACAAAAGATGTTCGGAAATAATAAAAAACAAGGGATATGCCATAAATTATTAAAGAATTAATATTATTATGTTTTTTTTTTTGTTTTTGTTTAATTAAAAGTCGAAAAAAGTTTTAAAAATTTTAAATTTGACTTATTTTGTTTAAAGTATTCCTGTTGATTTTGTTTTAAGTTTGTGAAGAATAATTTTAGTTTTCTTTTAATATAAAAAAGCATTAAATTCAATAAAAATTACTTAATGTGTTTGCATTTTCTGTATTTGGCACTAGTCTCCCATGCAATGAAATGTTTTTATTGCAATTAGAATAACTTTCAAGGCAAATGTCAAATCGCAAACTTCCATAATTTACCTTAATTTTTATTTTAGTTTGATTAAAAATTTCGCAAAGGAAACCTATTTGCAAAAAAAAGAAAAACATTTTAAATGCTTTTTAAAAAGCCTCTACTCAAAAACATCAAATATCTATAGGCCAATAACATGTGATGTTCTCTTGGTTTCCAAAAACCCTTCAACAATTGCACACTCGTGCAAAAAAGTGGTTAAGACGATTACTTTCAAAACTTACGAATACTTACATATAATGTCTAAGTATGTATGTACATACGTCTGCTCTCCCTATACGAATTGATGCCCTGCAAATAAAATTTTCAAATATGAACTACAAATAGTTGTCAGATTTGCACCTTCTACGAAAGGAACTGAAAATATGGGAGAAAAAGTGTTAATATTTGTTAGCAATGAAGGATATCGCAACGTCTAAGGCCTAACCTATTAGCTACCCTAACAGATTCAAAACGGAACTGTTAATAGGTGTGAGAAAGTTTTCGTTCACGAAAATAGAACTGCTGCGTAAATTCCTAACTTATAGTCTGGTAAATATATTGTTGAGTGTTAATAAATTAAGTGAATAACATTTGCAATTGAGAACTGAGGGCATTTTATGACTGACAAAAGTATTTAAAAAAATGGCCACATTGGCATGCACTTTTCTAATCTTAAAAAAAGCAATTACAAGGTAATTTAAAAAAACTACAACAAAATTCTCCAACATGTTTTGAATTTCCAAGATTTCACAGAAAGTCATAAAAATTACAAACATTTTTTCTTAAAAACTTGTTTTGATTTTGAAGTATTTAAACAAATCTTTTTATGGCTGAACCTATTTAGGTATACCAAAATTGCTCCAAAAGACAAACAAATGCTTAAAACTTTAAAAAGGAATTTATTGTGGACTGTAATTGCAAAAAAAATATTTTATGATCATATTAATATATGGGTCGTGTATAAATTTTACCTCTTTGCTATTTTTAAGTCAACAGGCAATTTTTTATATACTTTTGTCAGCCATAGAAAGTTCCAATATTTTTACCAAGCGATTGCTGCCAATAATATGGAAATATATGCAACAGACGTATTTCGAAGAATACTGCTGGTAATTTTCGCCAACATTTATTGAAAAGATTTTTTTTCTATATCTATGTACCTACGTTATGCTTCATTATTTTTCTTGGAACATACTATTTATTAACTCGATCTATTAATAGTAATTTTTGTAAGTAATAAAAAAGTAATATTTATTATGAAAAATAATAATAATAAACCGTTAACCAAATTTGTAATTTTTACCTAAAAAAATGAAAAATATTGGGCACATAACGGTACGACAATAAGTCAAGAAAAGTAACGTATTACTATGCAGCTTGAGTTTTACCCTTATCGGTAAGCAAGCATTCCAAGTTTACTTCCTGGAAGCTATTTTTCATACGAAGAGAAAAACAAAACAATACTACATACATTTGCATTCGAATAACAAAAAAAAAATCAAACGATAAAAGATAACAGAGTATAGATAGCAAGCAGAAAAACCTCACAGAAGGTACGTGGAAAATTAGCAAAAGTAATACATACATACATAATTGGTCATTACAACCCTTCAGTCAGGATTACGACCTAGTTTCTCACACCACTTATGTTGTGTATGTTAATTTTATACATGAGTGGCGGGACCTACAGTTTAAAGTCGACTCCGAACGACAGATTTTTAAGAAACTTTTCATGGCAATTTTATTTACCCTCAGAGTTTTTGCCAGAAATCTGCTGAGAGGAAGTCGCCGAAGAAATACTTTTTGTATTTTATTTTGATGTCTGGCCTTGGGCTCGAACCCTGGCTTTTCGTCTAATAAGCCAACACACTACCTACTAGACCACGGCGACTAAAAATATAGTATTAAAAATAATAAAACAGTTTTGGAGCCTATTATATCCTACAAGGAATTTATGTCTAGGATTATATGAAATCGAACTAAAAATTGAAGAGCATTGATTCAATCTAGTAAAGCAAACAGCGAACACAGTGGTGTAGAGCCAAAAGAGGCTAACACAAGTTATCATAGATGGAAATCCACACTCGAACAGAATAACTACGCTTCAACGGAAGCAACATAACCCTCAACGGAGTAGACCTTTTTACGATTAATCTCACACCTTAGTTATTGGTTTTGCGAAATTTTCTCAAGATTAACCCATTGCACTCGACTGTCCCCTCTGAGGGGCAACGTCAGTCTAGCATATCACCTGGGACCTGATAGTTTGTTAGCGATTACGGACAATGAAATTATTCCACCCCAATTTTTTAAGAAACACGTGTTCTACTGTAGTTCTCTTTAAAGTGGCACAAAAAATTAATCGAAATACGTTTCGCACGTCGAAAAATAACGTGCGAAGTGCGTTCACGACGGACACTTCTCTGATCCGTCGAGCAAATTGAGGATATATTGGATTAGGCGTACAAAGCTACAAGGGAAACTTTATACGATAATAAAGAAATCCGATAACCGAGAGAAGAAATGTACAAAATCTCAATTCGTACTGAAGCGTCGAATAGAAACGATCTCTGCATATTCCAAATGTGGGAGAAAGAAAACGGAATTGTATCGTCTGTTCTGACAGAAAAACACCAGGCGGAAGGCGGCAAACAACCCGCTATGTATGTTGGGAATTGCTTTAAACTTTACCATACTGTAAATATATGTATGTTCTTCAATGTCCACAAATTTATATAAAACAAATTTCATTACAATTCCTTACTTGGTTCTAAAACTATACTGTATAATATCACGTTTCCATGATGTACGTTTTCGTTAAAAAGTGGCGTAGGTAACGTCCGAAACGGTACCGAGTGCAAAGGGTTAAGAGTACAAAATATCCTCCGATCGAATAATGTTGAGCTTTGAAAATGCCATTTTCGCATTGAAGAAAGAGACATTAGAGTAAAGAATGGACAAATGATAGCCACAAGTGTTCGTATAAAAATTGTTTTAATTTAAAACAAATTCCATGCATCATAAGCAGAATGCAGCGCTTATAATATTTACACATATATACAAACATATAAATACATATGTACTTACTTATTTAATTGGTCATTACAACTCTATGTAGAGCTAGTGTTAGTTTCAGTGTAAGTACAACCACAAAGCTGGAGTTCAATCACTCTGATACTTTAGTTTTTTTTTTAATTTCTATTTATATGTACCTGTCACATGCGTTGTTAGATTATTGAGACGATTTATTTTAGTTCTTATGTAGTTTAACAGACCAGAGTCTATGGTGGGAATCGAACTTATGACTCTCACGTTAGTAGTCCAGCACACTATATAATAGACTACCAGGGCACCCAAAATGAAATAACAGAAGCATCAGAAAAAAATGTTATGCGAGACCTTTTATGAGATCTGAGGCAATAAAAAACTGAGGATGTAACTCAAATTCAGAAGGAGAAAATGAATACATTGCGAGGAACTGGTTACGGACATCGTGCTAAAGTGAAAAAGACAAGTGGACTGGTAGAAGGTTCTTTGATAAAACCAAATTTAGTTATCCAGAGACGGATGGTGAGGATAATGTTTCCAATAGATCAACAGATCAACCTTTAAGTTTGTCGGTAGGCTCGTGATGCTATGACGTTGCATGTCGACTAAGAGAGTTGGATTAGTCTACTGAATAGTTGGTACGATCAATCCTATATAATTAATTTAAAACAATGTATTTATTTTAACTTTGCTAACTTTCTGCAGAAAAATCAGGATTACAAACGGCAGATACTGTTTTCAAAAATAATAATGACCCAAAGCTTACCAATAAACTTAAAAAAATTACTCTACGAAAACTGCATGAAAGCACTGAATCGGCCGTCTGATTGACTAGTTTTTAATTTCATCGAACATTTCTGTTGGGTTCTCCAAAAAATTATAAAATCTTAAAAGAATTGTGAACACTTGTGCCGACAGCATTTTGAGGGTGTATAAATATATTTATATTTCGATCGTCAAACTGCTTAATATTATTAGATAGATATTAGTTGGAGGGAGGGAGTTCATTATTGACAAAATATTCTTATTAAAATATTGTCTGCCGCAATTTACTGAGGACAACTTGCATCGCGTGGAAAAATATTTTATTGACGACGTAAATAGTACAAGAATGATAGTTTGATAGTCAACCAGTGAGCGGAGTGGAGATCACTTACAGAAGTGATCTAGATTTAAAAAATTTTGAAGGCGTTCGATATTTAAAACTCACGATATGATATCGCAGAAGATCCTGTGCTAAGCTAGTTACTGCAAACTTCGTTACAATTTACTCATTAACCAAATCCCTACCGTTGTAGTACATCTGGTGCATATTTCATCACCATTGTTCTTTAAATGTGTGCCAAACATAGTCAAGGCGAAGGCGAAAAATCAATGAAGAAGAATCAAATTATGCACACATGAAATTTATCTACTAACAGATCATTATTCACATAAGCAAATGAGCTTGACATTAGTTCAGGAATCTGCTCCAGGCAGGCCAAAAAATTATGTTATGTGAAGAATGTAGAAATCACTTAAAATTGTTGTGTCATTTTGTTAGCTGTACAGCGTATTACGCAAAGGATCAATATCAGCACATACATATCTTGTCGCGAACTCAATTTTCTGAATGAAAACTGTTGCATCTAACATAGTTGTATTGCTCATCTAATTGTGTTATTGTATTAGTATTGTAGTGAAGAGGTGACCTTGTTCTATGACAATACGATCTATTGTACTCCCATTCAATTTTATGCTGTATCCCTGTAATGTATCTCCCGGTCCTATTGCGATGACAAACTGCAGAATTCTGCTGAACAACTCCGTTCTTAGTTGCTTCCTGCTGGGATGCCTTAATGCCCCTAAGGGTTCAAAATGTTCTCTAATGAATCTAAAGGTTTGGTTCAAAACAACTTCCATTCTGAATAAGAGTATTTTAAGTCTTCAGTGCCCTGCCCATTTTCCAACCTCAGGTTATTCCTGGATAGTCTGAAATACAACTCAGATCTCCTTTTGGTATAATTTCCCAACAAAAGTTATAATGGCCCACATGATTTGAGAAGAGTCTTTGTCACCTTTATTGAACATACCTGTCCACACCTAATCCTTGTCGCAAGCTCATCTGCTTCTACATTGCCCCGAATTTCTACTTAACCTGGGACTTATTTTGTCTTGTGCTTCCCCAGTCGATCCTAAACTTTCTTTGACGTCATCTCATAAGAACCGCCTGTATATATGACTGCCTGACTGATAGATAGTGCTGCTGTGTCCTTTCCGTTGGACTTATTTCGATGGCATAGATTTCCTCTTAAAGAATATAATTTCCTCATGGTCTCGAATTTCACCTGATACGTAATAACTGAATTATTAGAATCGTGTTTCACTGTTAACGTTGACTTACTTATATTCAAAATTTCATTAAAGAAAAATTAGGTGAAGAATACGAAATAAGAATTCCTACCTCTTTATATCCGAATATTCTAATAACTGGAATTAGTTTTGAATATGATGATACGCGACTATTGGAGTTAATTAAGAAACAAAATCAGTGCATGAACAATACCAATGTGAAAATTATCAAACAATATGAAATAAGGAAAAATAACAGAACTTAATGCGATTGCAGAAGTTGAACTGAATGCATTTACCAATATACGTATTAGCAGCGGAAAAAATTAACATTGGCTGGGAACATTGTAAAGTGTACGATGGAATCAGGGTACTACGATGTATTTTTTTTTAAATAATAAATTTATTTAATCCATATAATTCTGACCAGACTAGTGCCCCAATGTGTCTAGGGCATTAGAGGGGCTAGTTGGCAATGTGGAATTCAAGATATATGCCCCTATTGCGGTTGACAACTTTTTCAGTAGTTTGGTCGTCTTTCAGAAATCGGTATTGCCATCCTCAACTTAAATGCATTGACTTTTTAAAAATAGTAGAAAAAAAGATACAAAATGGAAAAATCGTAAGTAAATTTTTTTCTGCTTAATATAAATAATTAAATATTTAATACACAGGAAATTGAAAATAACTACCAAAGCACAGTTTGAGTGTGAGAAATTTCAAAAGGGAAACAAAAATTTGGAATGACTAAAAACCATTATAAGGAAGCGTGGGAAGGATTTTCCATAGAATTAAATAGCTTGGGTCCACCTACAAGAACACCCTCCGCATGGCAGCGATTAAGTTACAGCATCTAAAATATTGTATATAGACATTTTATTAGAATTTTTACTCCGTATAGGTTTGAATTCATTACAAGGCTAGTGTTAAAAAAAAAAAAACTTGCTAATAATAAAAAGAATTATCAAGCAACAGGAGGTGGTCCTTCAAAGGAAATTCCCCTGAACAACCTTGAAGATTGCGTATCACAGCTTTTATCGCTAAGTGAACAAATAGCTCCATCTGCACACGCTTTCGGTTTTGAGAATATTACACCGACAACTAGTCGCGCTTCTGTGTCTCCTCAAGATCCCGAATTGGAGGAAATAAATACAAATGTATCTGAGGCATTAAACACCCCAGCTAAAAAAAAGGAAATCAATAGAGCAAGAGCGTCTAGAGCTTTTGAGAAAGCAGTGCGAGACACAAGCTAAACTTTTAAAAAGTATTAGAGATCTCGAAAAAACTGCCTACAAAAATTATGAAATTAAAAAAAAAAATTTGACATTAAACAACGTAAAATTGCCTTGTATGAAAGGCAAGTTAATGAAGGTACTGAACTTCATAAGCTTAAAGTGGAGTGTGAAAAAATGAAAATTCTGAAATTAAAACATGAAATTGATATGGCTGTACAGAAACCATAAAATATTTAGTTATTTTGACCACAAGGAGTTATGTTTTTTTTTATTTTGTATTAGTTTTTTATTTAGTATTTTTTATTTAGTATTTATAACATATATACCAAAAATTACATTAAATGTATAAAAAACAAAGACTGAATTCAATTGAAGTAAAAAATAATAACATAAATAAAATAGTTTCGTTATGACTGAAAGGAACGCATTATATTATTTCGAATACTCATTCCAATTTATGTATCCTCAATATTTGAATTAACGAATTGTGATGTAATATTTTCATTTTCGATAAATATTTCATCGGCTTGGAACTCCACTCGAAAATGTTGACTAATGTTATGCAGAGCACAGCAAACATTTACAATTTGAGTTGCTTTTCCGGGAGAATAATGTAAGCCTCGAACAGAAAGCAGGCAGCGAAATTTGCTCTTGACGATACCAATCGTCCTTTCAACGATATTGCGTGCTTTCGCAAGTATCGTATTGTATCGGGCTTGTGGAGAGCCTCCGTCTGCCATTCGAAATGGTGTCATCAAGTACGGTCTTAGAGGGTACCCAGCATCACCTTAAATATAAAAAAATTAATGGAGACTAAAATTTAAAATACATTTACCTAAAAGCCAAGAATTTTCTTGAGCGTTTCTTTACAAATAAGTTTTTAAATCACTTAAATTGAAAATTAAAGAATCATGATTTGCTCCAGGGTGTCGTGCGTCAACATATCGTACATTCATTTTGTAGTCACACATCTTTATAAAACAAATAAATGAATCTAACTATTTACTAGTAAATATGTCGGTATATATATTTACAATCATAACGTTTAAGCTGTAATATCCTTTCCTATTCAGGTAAAGGTGCTGAATATTTTTTTTGGAGACACAATCCGAACGTGCGTACCATCAACACAGCCCAATACGCCGGGAAATCCAAATTTTTCAAAAAACCATATTTTAGAAGTATTTATTTCGTCTTCGCTCATTTGTGTTTTTATCCATTTTCTACAAATGCGATGCTCTATTGCTGGTAACACTTCCTTTAAAATAAGTGACATTGTGGATTGAGCTACCCCAACATTGAAGTCATTCCCACTGCACTTTTGATAGCTTCCATCAGCCAAAAATCGAAGGACAGCGCACAGCTTTAATATCGGTGGTATAGCTGCCATACGCATAGGTTTTTTTAAGTGGTCCTTAATTTCATCCAGCACATAACGAAATGCTTCTTTGTTCAGCCGAAAATAGCTAACAAATCTATAAAAATATTCACTTGTTATAAATATTTATTAATAATTTTGGACATTTCTTACTTCGCAATGGGTAGTTCAAGAGGATTTGAATCATCACGTATTTTTCTACGTATACGAAGAACATTTACATTAGCGTCATGATTTTCGTCTTCGTAAAATAAATCCACACTTAAGTCCATTTTTAATTTACTTTTATTTCTACAAAAACTTGATTTTAATTTAATTTTGTGTTTTTTTTTTTCTATTTTCAAATAATTTTCATTGTGTTACCAACATGAAATTGAAATTTCATACCGGCAACACCATAAGAATCACAACTAAAAAACGTTGAGTTCCGCAATATCACAAAATAATTTGGTTGAGTTAAAGTTGGGTTGACTAGCAGACAACCAAACTGAGTTGAGTTGAGAACGGCAATAGGGGCAATAATAAATACAATATATTCCAAGTGTATGAATAAAGGGAAATAATTTTAAAACGTACAACAATATAATTGATAGTGAGTATTAAAATTATAATAGAAGCATATCTATTTCTTGAAATATGTATTTCTTTAGATTTGTTTTAAAGGGTGAAATTCTGGATATGTTTTTAATATCATTTGGAAGGTTATTGAATACATGACAGCCAGCATATTCCATTCGTTGTTTCGTGGTTTTTAATCGACATCTCTTAATAGGCCATTTACACTACAGCGAAATATAGTACTTATGAGATTTCGAGCCAAATCTAGTTGATTTTAACTAGATTTCCCATACAAAACAAAATCTACTTATTTAGTAGATTTCGGCAAAATCTAGTAAAAATAGAAATGCAACTATGTGTTTTGCCAAATAGTACTTAAAAATACAACGCTGAGCAGGAAAAAATGACATTTCAATTTAAAAACAAAACTTTAACCTCTTCACGCCCTTGGCCACATATGTGTACGTTTAATTTTTTATAATCATAATTGTAATAATAATAAAAAAACAAAAATTTTATAGTAAGTTATTGACTACCAAATCCTCAGACCGTTTGTCTGCAGTGATGATATTATTTCCGACGCATAGTTAGATAAATAAAAAAATGTGAAATAATTCTTCGGCAATCTGTTTTAGTGGATTATATCAAGAATAATATTTGAAAAAAAATAATATCAGTTATATTTAATATAATAAGTTTTACCTTCACCACCTAAAAAATCTAAAAGCTGGACTAAAGTGAATCCTGGAATTAGACTGGACGGTATGGATCATTATCCTAAATACAAGGAACTGAAAAATCTCCCCAGATGTCACGACAAAAATTGTGTAAGACGAACTCTCTACATTTATGAGAAATGTTAAGAATATATACGCCTGATATGCCCGGAATGTATGAAATCATATCACACATAAATTACCATTAACGCTCAGTGGCCACAAATGTGGACGTTATCCCTTTTTGTGAATTTTCATTGTTTTTTGTTTTCAGAATTCCTATTTAAATAAAATTAAATAATTTAAAAAGAAAACAAAATTTAATCATTTTTTTGTCACCATAAAAAAATCGTCCCTGAAGAGGTTAAGCGTAACAAATGAAAAGTTTGGCGGCTTTTCGATGAACATATCATATGAAATATTAGGAATATCTTGCTCCCAGAATGACCCATGACGAACCTGTATTAAAGTGCGGTTTAATATTTATATATTATTACCTATATATATGTTTACGACACTAAATGTCCTATATTTTTCATTTTTGTTTGGTATTAAACTAAATTTGGAAATATTATTATTTTCTTTTAAATTTCAGTCAGCTGTTTTTGTTATTAAAATGAAATCTTGCTACTGTCAAATAAATCCAGTGTAAACGATCTAGATTTTGAGCAAGATTTGAAATCTAATCTACTAGATTTCGCTGTAGTGTAAATGGCCTATAACAAATAGATTAGTATTATTTCGAGTACTATAGTGACTTTGGTTTATTGTAAAAGCTATGGTATGATACCCAATGATTCTTATAGCTGTATACATATACAGTAAAAGATGCATTTTGTACAATCCAAAGACAGGTAAGATTGTTTTGGATACATCCCGGTATAAGGATATGGACGAATGCATTCTAGGGATGTTATAGACAAATTTTATGGCTTTGTTTTGAAGTCTTTGAATTGATTTTAAATCTGTTGATTTCCTGAAAGCATATACATACATATCATTGGCATATAATTTAAATGACTTTGAATTAAAGCATTGTAAAGAAAGAGCTAGTCTTCACGTCAAATATGCTTTTAAATTTAAAAAGTATGCTTATGGCCGGTGCTATTTTTTTCCTTAAGGATTGAATGTGTTTGTTCCATTGTAGATTACTTTGAAAAATCATTCCCAGGTAAGTTACATTGTCGCTTTCAATTACTTCCGCATCACCAAACGAGATACCAAAGACTGAATCATACATAGAAGAATACGGTCGAAATCTTATTACCTTTGTTTTGTCCTTGTTTAAGGATAGTCTATTAACTCTGGCGTATTCTAGTAAAACTTCAGCATCATGTTCCATTTGAGATTTTTATATTACTTTATGATTGAAGGCTTATATACAAGCTTACCATGTAGTTTAAGATTCGACACATCATTTAAGAAGAGTGTGAACAGTAGAGGCCGTAAAACACTTCCCTGCGGTACACCAAATTCAACATTGCCAGTATCACTTTTGTCATTGTCGATTGCTACATACTGCAACCTGTTTCGTAAGTAGCTTCCAATAAGCCGTATAGCACCATCTTGTAGCCCATAATATGGGAGTTTGTTGAGTAATACTTTATAGTCAACAAGGTCAAATGCCTTTAAGAAGTCGTAAAAGACAGCTCCAACACCTCCATAATCGCTATCTAGCCTATCACATATATAGTTTACAACATTCACAACTGCTTCCTGTGTCCCACTTCCTTTCCTAAAACCAAATTGATACTTGTATAATAGATTGTTTTGCTCTAGAAATTGTTAAAGCTGTTCATGATGTATTTTCTCAAAAGTTTTGTCAAATATTGATAGGGATGCTATAGGCCTAAACTTATCCGCTGTTACCGCTCTGCTCTCCTTTGGTACTGGGGTTACTTTAGAAATTTTTAGAGTTACCGGATATTCTGAATCATTTACCATATTGTTAAATGTATTAACCAAAATTAAAATTACTAAGTCTTTGCATTTTATTATTACTTTATTCGATATATGTACCATCATGGCCTGGACTTTTCTTCATTTGAAGATTTGAGATTATTTCATGAAGCTTATCTTCCATTTGTAGTATTGAAATAGAAGTGATAACTGCAAAAACTCAGTGTATTTAGACTGTTATAGAAATCACCATTAAATTTAGTTATGGATCCATTTATAATTCTTGGAATTTGCAAAAAATATTTGTTGAAAGTATCACATTTTATACGATTGTCAGATAAAGGGTTTAATCATAAGGCAGCAAATTGTACAAGCGTCAGGTCAACATAGACATTCCGAATGTAATGAAAGCCAATTAAATAAGTGTATCAATTGTATACGTGCGAATAGAAAACTTAATTTAGGTTTAAATGAAGATCATGATACTATGAGCAAATACTGTCCATCTTATTTAAATAGGCTTAATGCAAAGAAAAATAGAATTGGATATTAACAATTACGGAATTATGACAATGTCAAAATGAAAGATAATACAGCAAATATAAAAAAATATAACAGCAATGTGATCAAATCTAAATATATGTTAATATAAGTAGTATAGTAGCGAATAAAGAGGAGAATAGAGAGGAGAATAAATTATTGAACTTCAAGAAGAAAATATCGTACTTTGTTCCGAAACATGCACAACTACTAACATAGAAGATGCTGAAATGAGCATTGCTCGTCATACTGGTGGTGTATTAATATATATAAAAAAATCTATGAAATACAGCTTAATTTGTAATAAAACATTTGATCAAAATATGTGGTTTATTATAATTAAACTGAAGGATTTTCAAACGAAATGGCCGATTGGGGTGCTGTATCATTCTCCAAGTGCTGACAAGTCGGAATTTTTAACGTGCTTAAAAAGTACGGTAGAGGCATATTTTGAATAATATAATTATTGGTGGTCCATGGCAATGAAACAGCTTATAAGTTTTGATACTCGCGTTACGGAATTTTCCAGTACTAAAATAGATCTTCTTTATTCAACATCTGATCAAGTGAAAACTAAATGCTTAAATAGTTGTAATATAACGGACCAGGATGAGACTTGCAATAAACATTGCGTGTTGGGAATATTATAATGAAGACAATTTAATGGCATTGTTAAGACTTAATCAATTTAAACGAGCTAAATTATGGTAACTTGGATGAAAGAGTGGAAAATTTTAACGCTGTACTAGTAAATATAATGCGTGCACAAGAAACTTATTAATAAATGGTATGATCACGAACTAACGTATCTGAATAGGAAGAAATATGAACTCCATCACATAGCTAAAAGAACAGGTCAATGGACTGAGTATAATGTAACAAAAAAGGAATACAAAAAACTTATAAAAATAAAAAGGAAACAATATTTAGAAATTAAAATCAACTTGGCGTATGCCGATCAAAAACTTATGTGGAAATATTTAAAAGAAACAGTTAACATTATGCATATAAACCAGCTAATAAGGAAAATTTATATAAATAGTCGGTGGATGGAAAATGAACTTGAACTTGCGGAATCGTTGAACAGCTATTTTATAGACAGTATCACTAAAATCAATAATGAAATTGAGAAAATAGATTTTGAAGAATCTGAAATAAATATGTATGGCAACGAATTTAAATTTAAACAAGTGAATACTACAAACATACTAAATATTGTAAAGGCTTTTAAAAACAAGACTGGAGGTCAAAAACTGCTTTCTGAAGGTGTCATAGAAGAGTCAATGAAGTATACGGCATACTTTTTTGCCGGCATTGTAAATGATTGCTTACGGCTTGCTTACGTTCCTGAAATATGGAAAATATCTACAGTGGTACCTATAGAAAAAATTAAAAACACAATACGTCCAGAAGAATTGCGACCGATTAATACATTACCATCAGATGAAAAAATTTTAGAGATCATAGTAAAAGAGCAATTGTTAAAGTACCTAAATCAACACGATGTAATTATTAATCAACAGTCTGGTTTTCGAGCTAAACACTCTTGCATAACTGCGTTGAATATGGTTGTAGCGGATTGGAAAGATTGATGGCAGCTAAACAAGCTGCGGCAGCAGTTTTCTTAGATTTGAAGCGAGCATTTGAAACTGTGGATAGGCGTATATTGTTGATAAAATTGAAGCGGATCGGTATAAGAGGCCAAGAACAAAAATGGTTTGAGTACTACTTAAGCAATAGCCAACAACGCATGCCAATAGGAAATGTGACATCATCGCCACAGATGGTAGATATTGGTCTACCACAAGGGTCTGTTCTTGCACCAATACTTTTTTTGATATACATATATGTATGTATATATATATTAACGATATACCGAAATGTTTAAGTAATTGTAAAATTGTTTTGTTTGCTGATGATGCTCTTTTATATTTTAGTCATTTGAATCTCATTGATGCTGTAAATTATGTTCAAGCTGACTTAAATGAATTATATAGATGGTTATGTAAAAATAAGCTAAAATTAAACTGTGATAAAACTAAGTATGTATATGATATTTAATAGAAGTTATAAAGAATGTAATAATATAAGGCTGAAAATTAAGGAGCATGAAATTGAAAAGGTTGATAAAAATGAAATATTTAGGCATCATTATTGATAGAAAACTTAAATGGGACGATCATGTCGATTATGCTGAAAGTAACATCGCTAGGAAGATAGGGTTTATGTATCGATTACACAGCCCTGCAAATTTGGACTTTTTTTGTGCAAATAAAATGGCTCCAGGTGTTTCCGAAGGTATTTTGCGCGCTGAACACGAATCTGGTTTCAAAAATTCTCCATCACGTCAGGTTTTCGAGAATGAGGGGGTTGAAACCCCTAAAAATAGCGTTTTTGGCCATTTTTGAAACACTGTAGAGCTAAACACTGACGTGCTAGACCCATCGCTATTATTAGGAATTGACAATTGATCTTTGCTCTTTAAAATGAGCCCAAAGCCAAATTGTTTGCATTCACCCTTAAAGTAGGAGGTGGGTTTATGTCAAGGGGTGCAAAAGAAAAAGAAACACATTACGGAGATCCTTAAAAATTAATCAGAATTACTTGAAAATTTGTTACTCAGTGGTTTTTGGGGTCGCTGATTACAGATCTTCATTCAGATTTAAATTTAAATTTAAAAAATTCAAAATGGCGGATCCAACATGGCGGTCAAGTAAATCTGATTAATATTTATAAACCTCGACCGCCATATTGGATCCGCCATTTTGAATTTTTTAAATCTGAATGAAGATCTGTAATCAGCGACCCCAAAAACCCCTGAGTAACAAATTTTCAAGTAATTCTGATTAATTTTTAAGGATCTCCGTAATGTGTTTCTTTTTCTTTTGCACCCCTTGACATAAACCCACCCCCTGCTTTAAGTGTGAATGCAAACAATTTGGATTTGGGCTCATTTTAAAGAGCAAAGATCAATTGTTAATTTCTGATAATGGCGATGGTTCTAGCACGTCAGAGTTTTGCTCTACAGTGTTTCAAAAATGGCCAAAAACGCTATTTTTAGGGGTTTCAACCCACTTTTCCTCGAAAACCTGACGTGATGGAGAGTTTTTGAAATCAGATTCGTGTTCAGCGGGAAAAATTCCTTCGGAAATACCTAGAGCCATCTTATTTGCAAGTCTCATGCAGGGCTGTGTTATCTAAATATCTTAACAAATAGCATAAATTAACTATTTATCGGTCGATAATTGAACCTTATTTTGTTTATAGTCCTACATCTCTATTTACACTTAATAATGCCCAAATGAATAGGTTTCAAATACAACAAAATAAAATTATGAGATTTATTCTGAATAAAGGGTACGGTACTCCGGTTGCCGAAATGATTGAAAGTTTAGATTGGCTTAATGTAAAACAATTGATAATTTGAAATTTATTAACAAATTAAGGTTAGGTCAATTACCAGGTTATTTATATGAAAGAATTCAATATAACTTTGAGGTACATGATTATAATACTACAAATAGGAATAATATAAGACTGCCGAGAATTAAGACTGATCTTCAAAGGAAAAGTGTATTTTTTGAAGGTTTGAAAATGTTTAATGAGTTACCAGCTGAACTTAAGGAATGTTAGAGTGAATATATTTTATTATTATTATTTATTTTAAATTAATAACTGTTTTTAGTTTTATTATATAATTAAGTTAAATTAATTTATTATATAATCAATGTATGTATAATGTATTATAAGGAATAATAAATAAATAAATAAAAATCATTGTCATTGTCAAAATTTAAACAATTTTGATTTACAGTTGGGGAGACTGTCTGGGTTTCTGGCAATGATGTGTAATTGGTGTTGTGTGAGGAAGCATTGTCATTTGGCATATGATCATTCTGAAGGCATTTTTGAAGTTCAGTATAAGCATAAACCCACTTTGTTGGATCAATCTTGTCTATTATGGAACAGTTGCAGTCGCTGATGGAAACATTGTTATCCGCCGATTTAAATGGTGAATTTCTGGATTCGTCTAGCATGGTTTTACTATGATTGTCAGTTATCATATTCGATGACAAATTAAAACTATTGGATTGAATTGGAATAGGTATTGCTTCTGCTTGACTCATATTGACACTTAAAGTTTCTGGTTTCATTGGGACTACGGGTAAATTACTTTTATTGAATTGGTTAAGGTTTATGGACCTAATTGTTGGAGTTGTTTTGCTAACATCTCTTTTGCTTTTCATGCGCCTATTCTGAAACCAGACTTTAACTTGTCTACTTTTAATCGATCGCCTATTTCAAATCGTTTTTGGCAGCTCACATATTTGTTAACGTAGAATTCACGTTCCAATTCCGTCAACTGTTTGCTGGTAAATACAGTACGTTTCCGTTTGGGTTTTGAAGTATTTGCTGGCCTGGGAGATGAGATTGTTGAACTATTTGTGGACGATGCTGTATTTTCGATATTTTCAGGTGCAGTTACAAAGCTCACCTTGATCTGAAATATATATACAATTAATTAATTAAATTAAAGTTAAAAGAAAATAATTTTTTCGCATTTAAAGAATTATGCAACCAAATCTAATGATTGCAATATGGAATGCCAATGGGCTTTCCAACCGTACACAAGAGGTAAAAATATTTCTTAAGACACAGTTCATTGACATCCTTCTGGTTTCTGGGACTTACTTTACGGATAGAATAAGGGATTATGATTTGATAATTGCTAACCACCCAGATAATAGGGCTCATGGAGGAGCTGTTATACTTATAAGGTCTTCAGTTAACTACGAATTTTCTGATGAAACAAGAAAACCTTATCTTCAAGCTGCATGTAAGAAATCCGCCACGATATGCGATGATCTCAAATGAATTCCAGGAATTATTTAGAAACTTAGGTCACAGATTTATTGTAGGTGGTGATTTTAATGCCAAGCATATTTGGTGGGGCTCAAGATTAATTAATCCTAAAGGAAGAGAATTGCATAGGTGCATTAATATGAATAATTATTCAGTTTTATCTAATGGCTATCATACTTATTGGCCCTCAGATCCATCAAAAATACTAGACTTGTTAGATTTTGTTTTGTATTCTGGTATTCCTAGTCACCTCCTTCAGATATACGATAGTGACGATCTCAGTTCTGATCATACACCAATTATTCTTGAGTATAATACATTTCTACGCTGTCATGCAAGAGAATACAGAATAATTAATAATAATACTGATTTAAATTCATTCAATACTTGGATAGACAGAAATATAAATTTAAATGTACCAATCGAGTCAATCACAGAACTAGATGATGAAGTGGAAATTTTCAACAATCTTATTCACGAAGCCGGATTTTTGTCCACACCGTGTAATGACACCACGATGGTACAAAGCCAACTTTATATTACAACTGAAATTAGAAGAATGATTCAAAATAAAAGAAGATTAAGAAGAGTTTGGCAACTCAGTAGGAATCTGAACGATAAACGTAACCTAAATAAAGCTACGAAGGATTTAAAAAATCGCCTATTACAATTAAAGAATGAAAGCTTTGAAAAATTTGTAAAACATCTCAATGTTTCTAAAAATAATGAATACTCTCTATGGAATGCGACCAAATATTTAAAACGCCCAGTTAAAAGAAACATTCCTTTTAGGAATGAAAATGGATCATGGTGCAGGTCAAGTAAGAGCAAAGCCGAAGAATTTGCATTGCATTTACATAAAAGTTTTCAGCCTAATGATATTGACAACGATAATTACACAGAAGAGATACAAAACTTTTTTGATAGTCCATGTCCAATGGACTGAAAGAGTTGTTCAAAACTTGTCAAAAAAAGCAATCTTATATCTTACTTTTATATTTAACTGTATTTTAAGATTAAATCATATACCTTCGCAATGGAAATGTGCTGAGGTAATTATGTTATATAAACCTGGCAAGCCTGAAAATGAAGTAACATCATATCGTCCAATAAGTTTATTGGTCACATTTTCCAAAATATTTGAAAGAATATTCCTGAGAAGAATGCAGCCAATACTGGAAAAAGTCAATATAATCCCAGAATATCAATTTGGCTGTAGAGCAAAGCATGGTACACAAGAGCAATGCCATCGTATAATTAATTATATACGAAACTCGTTAGAGGGTAAAAAATATTGTTCGGATGTATTTTTAGATGTACAACATGCTTTTGATAAGGTTTGGCACGAGGGGCGGTTTTTTAAACTTAAAAAACTTCTTCCAACACACTTCTATATAATATTAAAATCATATTTAAGTAATAGACACTATTATGTTAAATATAATAGAGCTTACTCAAAAATTTATGAAATCAATGCTGGAGTTCCTCAGTGGAGTGTCCTGGGGCCAGTTTTATATACAATATTTACTTCTGACATGCCAGTCATAGGTAATTTTTTAGTTGCAACGTATGCTGATGATACTGCAGTACTAGCAGCAAGCACAGATCCGAGTGATGCTTCTATACAACTACAGGAGGAACTTAGAGCGATTGAAAATTGGTTAACTAAATGGAAAATAAAGATTAACACTGCGAAATCGTCACACGTAACATTTACTTTACGCCGAGAAATTGTTCAAGTGTATACATCTATAACAACCAAATACCTCAATATGAAACTGTCAAATACTTAGGTCTGCACATTTACCGCAGACTAACTTGGAAAAGTCATATTAAAGCAAAAAGACTTCATTTAAATCTAAAATCTAAACGTTTACTATGGTTACTTAGTTCAAGATCTCAAAATCATCTCAACCTTGAAAACAAATTAAGAATATACAAAGCTATGCTAAAACCAATTTGGACGTATGGTATTCAATTGTGGGGTACAGCCAGTGATTCCAACATCGAAATTTTACAAAGATTTCAATCGAAAACTTTAAGATCATTTGTAGACGCCCCGTGGTATATATCAAACAAAGCTATTCACGATGACTTAGAAATGCCGTTAGTTAAGCATGAAATCAAAAGATTTAGTAAACATTATTTGGACAGACTAAGCAATTACAATAATCTGTTGGCCATAATGTTACTTGATGACACCAACGAAGTTCGTAGACTCAAAAGGAAGCAAATATTAAACTTACCTTTCTGAACAAATTGAATGGATGAAAAAAATTTTGTGTATAATTGTTGTACATATTATTAACTAATATTGTAAATATCACTTAAAGTAGACTTAATTATAAATATATATAGTGTGTATATATTATGGTATATTGCTATTCTCAAATGAGTATGGCAATGAATTTTCTTTTTATTATTTCATAGAATTTACTTATTATTTTCGTTGATAGATTGTAAATAAAATGAATGTATGAAAAAAAAGATTTAACGAATAGTTTTGTACACTTACGTTTACTCCATTTTCTGTTCGTAGATTATTTTTCGATTCGTAGATTATTTTCAATTTCCATTTTAAATCAATTCCGATTATCAATTTCAAGTTCAAGTGATGTTATTCGGTTGACGTCTTTACTATGATTGTGGTGCGCAGAAGTCTAACGGAAGTATTTATGTGGTTCAATAATTGGTACCTGCTGAGAGGACTGGCTATTTGCCTCTTGTGTAATTGTCAAGAACATTTTCATTTACAAATCAAATGCGCGATATTTTTTACCCGCCCTACAAAGTATACCTGCCGATATTTATGATCTCGCTATTGAGTCTTTGCTGTAAGACAAGGGTGGCAAAAAGCCAGGCATTTCAATGTGTTCAATAGTAATAGCAGCAGTAATGTGCAATAGCATTTTGACCAGTCTTGCTTTCTCTGTTTTACATATGTACATTAGGGTCGCCCCAAAATAAAAGTTGCGAATGTTCCCAACTAAAATGAAAGTTTGTTTCATTCTAAGACTACGTTTCTCAATTTTTTCGTCCTGGGGTCAATATTTGGTGAGCTGGATCAAAGGATAAAAAGGTCCTTTTTTGAGGTTTTTTGGATTTTTTTCATATTTCTTCCAAAGGAACTATATATAAATTTGGTATCATAAGAAAGGTCTTTAAGAGGCGCTTTCAATAGATTATAATAAATTTTAAAAAAATTTTTGAAAATTCAAAAATTTTGAAAATTTCGGACAAAATTTTTGTTTTTTTTAATTTTTTCATAAAATTTACTTAACTAAATTGTTGAAATTTCTTGATTATAAAGACCATGTAATTTAACCAAAATGGTTTTTTCCGTTTTTCAAAATTCAATCTAGTTCAATTTTTATTAAAATTTTTTTAAACCTAATTTCTTCTCTATCTGACAACCTCTGTTAACTCAATTCATATATGTAATGGGCATCAAAATAACGCAAATTTTATTTTCTTTCCATTGATGTATAATTTCTTATACTTTTATTTTGTTATACAACGAATATTTCAATTTAAACCAAAACATTTGCGATACATCCCGCTATAATGTAATTTTCTTCTTATTCCGTAATAATAATAATAATAATTTGTTAATGTTGTTGTTTTTTGTTGTTTATTTTTAAAGTAATGAAGAAATTGTATTAAACCAATAATAACTAGTAAAATTTAAAGCCAAAATTTTGAAGCAATAAAGATGGTGAAATGCCCGAAAATATCAACGACTGGGAAATTCGAGACGACCAAAAGTATCTTTACGACATGGTGAAAGCTGTTGACTCTGGACATTGTAACGAACTGTTATCCAGTATTAAGCCAGGGCGACTCAATCTTTCACGTTGGTTAACAACAGCATCAAGAATATTGCGACTGTATGTTACCCAAACAGAAGCTTCAAAGGAACTAAAAACGTTAACATTTTTTATTATGAAAATATATGCCCCTTTTTGGTTTATAATAAAAAATAACCCTTATGCAATTCATGGCAGTCGATATATATTTAAATATATTGAGTGGACACGAGAATTGCCAAATGCAATTCAAGTGGTTATTGAATCATCTATACAAATTAATGCTTTTTTTTGCCCACCCGGAAAATATAATTCTTTCTATGATAACCGACGATAAAAGAGAGATTCGTAACAAAGGTTAAGAAAAAAATTTTCAGTATCGTACTAATAAAAATAAACCACTTCGCCAATTGACCATTCCAAAACTTAATTTTGATTGTCAATCGTACACGGATTTAATAGATTGGAATGAGGTAGCATATTCAGAGCCCCCATGCATTCAATTTCACTCAACAGAACCATTGATGAAATACTATGATTCAAGCAACATCATAGATATTCCAGGTAAAACATTTTATATACTTATATTATGGTAAAAATTACGATAATAAAGTTCAACTTTTTACCAGAAAATGAATCTTTGTTAAGCTATTATGTATAAAATCATCATATTTAAATAAAATATTACTAATTTCAGATTTCCTATGTCATTCACAAAATACAGAACGATTTGTACATTTTGTCAGTCAATCCATGCTTTCAGTAATCGGAAAAAATCGACCTTCTCATATTGCTAACAGAATAAACTCATGTAAACGCATTTGTTAATAAATGTATATGAAAAAAATTATGTTAATATTAAAATATTTTCTATGAATTTATATTTTTTAGTTACAACTATTAACCAATATTTATCATTAAGCAAATAATATACTAATACAATGTAAAAATATATGTAATAAACAGTTTTTCATTTGCTGCTTAAAATAAACAACCACATTCTTAAGGAATAAGAAGAAAATTACATTATAGCGGGCTGTATCGCAAATGTTTTGGTTTAAATTGAAATATTCGTTGTATAACAAAATAAAAGTATAAGAAATTATACATCAATGGAAAGAAAATAAAATTTGCGTTATTTTGATGCCCATTACATATATGAATTGAGTTAACAGAGGTTGTCAGATAGAGAAGAAATTAGGTTTAAAAAAATTTTAATAAAAATTGAACTAGATTGAATTTTGAAAAACGGAAAAAACCATTTTGGTTAAATTACATGGTCTTTATAATCAAGAAATTTCAACAATTTAGTTAAGTAAATTCTATGAAAAAATTAAAAAAAAAACAAAAATTTTGTCCGAAATTTTCAAAATTTTTGAATTTTCAAAAATTTTTTTAAAATTTATTATAATCTATTGAAAGCGCCTCTTAAAGACCTTCCTTATGATACCAAATTTATATATAGTTCCTTTGGAAGAAATATGAAAAAAATTCAAAAAACTTAAAAAAAGGACTTTTTTATCCTTTGATCCAGCTCACCAAATATTGATCCCAGGACGAAAAAATTGAGAAACTTAGTCTTAGAATGAATCAAACTTTCATTTTAGTTGGGAACATCTATACCTTATTTTTTCTCCATACAAACGGGGCCACCCTAATGTACATACATACGTAAATGGTCGTTATACCCCTTTTGTTTGGATTACGACCTAACTTCTCACACCATTTACTTTGTGTGCGTTAATTTCATATATGAGTGGCGGGACCAACCACTTTCAAGTCGATTTCGAACGACAAATATTTAATTCAGCAATATTGGCAGAAGGAGCAATGCAATTGGATTCACGATATAAATTATTACTATTCAATTCAATAATATTGGAGAATTGAACATTACAATCGGATTCATAGTTACATGGGGACGAAGAAACATTTGCTTGGTCGTCACGTTTATCTTTATTCATATTTCTTGCCGACTTACGACGTTTTGGATTCTGCATCCTTTGGAAATTCCTTTCCATTCTATGGGTGTATGTCCTATGTTCAATGAATTTAGGCTCAATTATTTTAGAAAACTTAACTTAATTATAAATTAAGTTTTAAAATATACTGAATGGCATTGATTTTGATTATAATTTACTTTATAAATATTTAGAATACAGAAAATTTATACTTAACAATTCGATTCAACTGTATATCATATAACATTGAATATAAAATTGAATTTAAAGGTTGTATCAGCCTTACATTTCGCTAATCTGTCTCACAACCAGACGTTATGTCAAGTTTAGATAATTAAATATATATATTTATTTTAAATTTATTATGGTCAAGTTACTCCGATCATATGCTCTGTGTAGTGTGACAGACCAGAGTATCTGGTGGGAATCGAACCCACGACCATCACGCTAATAGTCTAGCACACTACCCACTAGACTACCAGGGCACCCTTAAATGTATCTAATAAATAAATAAACAATATATTTCGATAAACGCATACCGACTAATATTGTGTTTGCCTATGTACACCGACTAATATTCCTATCTTTCTATAACACTACTTATGAAATTTTGATAGACACAGCTCGACTGCTAAATACATAACTTGCGAATAAAATTGAATATAAGTACGTACATATATCGCATATCGGTTAACTGTAGTGTAAAATGTATAAAATCAGATAAGTTTGAATTTCATCATTTCTCAGGAATAATAATATGTTTCTTCCTCTCCTCCAGGGAGCATAGGGTCGCAACAAGTTGATTCAAATGAGCTCGAGCATCAGCACGATGTTTGACTTTATATTTACTATATATGCAGTCTCCATAGTCTAGTAAGTAGTGCGTTGGGTTATTAGACATGAGGCCACGGTTCATACCCTAGGTGAGGCATATCCAACAAAACGGAATATGAGAAAATATTTCCTAGGCTACTTCTTCTCAGCACATTGCTGTGAGCAAATAACATTGCCATTAAAAGTTATTCAAATATCTGTTTTTCGTAGAGCTTTCGTAGATATTTCACGATAATGATCCCACGGTTAGGGTTGTTAAAGCCTGGTTGGAGAAACATCAAATCCTTGTTATGTCGTGGCCACTGTAATTTTCCAATCTCAATCGGATTGAGAACATGTGCATGATAGCACAACGTAATATCGGAAAGAAAGTATTCCGAAATGCATAAGAACTTTTCATGAAATACAATTCCAAAAGATTACACTGAAAAGCTTATTTTCTCAATGTATAAAAGATGTTCGGAAATAATAAAAAAAAGGGATATGCCACTAATTATTAAAGAATTAATATTATTATGTTTTTTTTTTTGTTTAATTAAAAGTCGAAAAAGTTTTAAAAATTTTAAATTTGACTTATTTTGTTTAAAGTATTCCTGTTGATTTTGTTTTAAATTAGTGAAGAATAATTTTAGTTTTCTTTTAGTATAAAATTAAAAAATAATAATAAAAAAAGAGACTCTGGTCTGTGACACTACACCGAGCAAATAGTCAAGTTACTTCGCTCGTATATAATTAGGATATAATTTGTAATTGTATTGTAATTAATGAATTAATAAATAAATATTCCTTTTTTATTTAATCTCTTCATAAGAGAATGCACTTTAAGAATATTACCACTTGAAAGTCTGTTCTTACAGGACCCAATGCGAGATCATAAATATCGGCAGGTATACGTTTGTAGGGCGGGTAAAAAATATCGCGTTTTTGATTTGTAAATGAAAATGTTCTTGACAATTACACAAGAGGCAAATAGCCAGTCCTCTCAGCAAGTAATAATTATTAAACCACATAAATACTTCCGTTAGACTTCTGCGCACCACAATCATAGTAAAGAAGTCAACCGAATAACATCGCTTGAACCAAATTGATAATCGGAATTGATTTAAAATGGAAATTGAAAAGAATCTACGACTCGAACAATGTGTGACAGAAAATGGAGTAAACGTAAGTGTACAAAACTATTCGTTAAATGCTAAGAAATGATTTTCTTTTAAAAAATTTTATACGTATTACAGATCAAGGTGAGCTTTGTAACTCCACCTGAAAATATCAAAAATTCAACATCGTCCACATATAACTCAACAATTTCATCCCCCAGACCAGCAAATACTTCAAAACCCAAACGGAAACGTACTGCATTTACCAGCAAACAGTTGGTGGAATTAGAGCGTGAATTCCACGTTAACAAATATGTGAGCTGCCAGAAACGATTTGAAATAGCCGATCCATTAAAATTAGACGAACGTCAAGTTAAAGTCAGGTTTCAGAATAGACGCATGAAAAGCAAAAGAGATGCTAGTAAAACAACTCCAGGAACTAGACTTATAGACCTTAATCCATTCATTGAAAGTCCTAATAATTTACCACTGCTCTTAATAAAACCAGAGACTTTCAGTTTGAATCCTTTGGAAGGTATACCTCCTCCAGCTCAATCCAATAATTTTAATTTGTCATCGAATATGATAGACGACAATCATAATAAAACTACGCCAGACGAATCCAGAAATCCACCATTCAAATCGACGGATAACAATGTTTCATTCACGGACTGCAACTGTTCCCTATTAGACTAGATTGATCCACAAAGTGGTTGTACAATCATGGCGAATTGTTAAAATGCCTACTAGAGGATCATATGCCAATTGACAATAGCTATTTCAAAATCCTTAGTATTTCATCACTCAATTCTTCACTATTGCCAGAACCAGGCGCAGAATCTTTGTTTTATATATCTCCAACGTCTAATCAGCAACAATTCATGTTCCATCACATGACACCAATTCCTCAACATTGCCAGAATCCGGAACAGACGCTTCGGAATTTATGCCCCCAACTGCAAATCAACATTATTTAGATTTTGACAATGACAATGATTTAGTGGAGCATCTTATGAATTTAATTAAATAATTTAATATTCATTATATGTATTCTTTAATTATAGTCAAATATTATATACATATGTATGTGCATTAATATGAAATTTAATAATAATAAAAATTATTTTTATAATATAATCCAATATTTTAATGAAAACGAATTTATTTGAAACTGGTATTGGTGTCTTTCATCAGTGTTAAAGGGAATTTGATTTATTTCGACAAACATTTCTGCGTAGCTCAAATTTGAGGTTTTAAAAGTTTGATGAAGTTGAAAAGTTTTCTAGATTTTCTTATTTGGATACCATGAAGTTAAATTTTACGTATATTAATAAAGTCCTACGCATGCCTAACCACAGGCGACCATGCATTCGATCTGAAAAGGTAATATCAAAAAAGAGTTATTGGGCGGATGATATGCTACAGTATTAATATTTTTCCTGAAAACACAGCAAAAATTATACACAAATTATTAAAGAATTAATATTATTATGTTTTTTTTTGTTTTTATTTTATTTAAAAGTTGTAGACATCTTATTTCTAAGATTATATATTCTATTCATTTAGAATAGAAAACTGAAGGGAAAACGCACTGTTTAGGTTCCCTAATTACCTTTACTTTAACCTTTAACTTATGACGTGAAATTGTTTAGCGTATATGAAGAGGTGGTGTAAATTATACACCCGAATTATTTTTCATATAATTTTTAATGTGTATATATTATAATAATGTTATACTTATATTATTCGAATTTGATTGCTTCTAAACGCATTATTAACAAAAACAAGGAAACAAATTCAAATTTATTTAAAAAAATTGTACTTTATTTCACAAGCCTCATTTACGCAAACAAGAAAAATAAAAAAGATAGTGTAAAATTTACCACCACGTCATAAGTTAAAGGTTAAGAACTTCAAAAAAGTTGCAACCCGTCCGGTAAATTAATACTAGACAAAGCTGTTCATAGTTTGAAGGCAGAAAGCAAAGTGAGCTTTATTCATTCAATTTGCTCGGTTTATATAGCACAGTAGGACCTTGATTATCCGTCATCATCAATTATCCGGGATGGAAAAAGAAAATTTCTGCATCGACTTAATTTTATTTTGGATCGACTTAAATTTTTCTGCATCATTTAACCGTGATTACCTCTAGTATCCGTGATTATAAGCAAAAAAAATTTTCTATTATTTTGGACAAACAAGCGAAAAAGGGGAATTCCCTCTTTAGTATACGATGAGTCAGAAGCATACATGTAAACCTGTTTATTTTAACCCATCCGCTGCCAAGCCTAAATTATGTGAAGTCATTGCCATTTATATTTTGTTGATTTTTGCGTGAAAGATCATTCTCTATAAGAAATAAAGTGTTATTTTTGTAAAAAAAATTTATTTGTAGTATTTTTCAAGTTTTTTACATATTTATATTATGTATGTGGCAAAAAAATTGGCTAATTCAAAAGCCTGCATGTTATAATATATTTAAAGTAGGACGAGTATACTCGTCTTGGCAATGCTGGATACCCTGTCAAAGACGAGTATATTCGTCCTTGGCAGCGAATGGTTAAATTAGAAATTTGAGAAGTGCGGGTTTTTTCATATTTTTGAAACATGTATGTATATAAAATCCTTGAAGTATTTAGTTTTTATATAAATATGTACATATTCAGTTATTAATTAATAAAAATACTTGTTAAAAAATTTGCCAAAATTGGTACTCAATTATCCGGGAAAATCGATTATCCGGAATGCTTCCGGTCCCGACCATCACGGATAATCAAGGTCCTACTGTATTCCAAAACACACATACATAGGCAGTTCATAAATATAAACAGAGTTGAATAATGATAAAACAGGGTTGCTTTTCATAAAATCTGTTAAATTCAAATTAAGAGCGTTAAATGTTAAAAATAGTAATATGAAAATAAATGATTACAATTCAGTAGTAATGAAATAAATAAATGAAATAAATGAAATTAATATATATAATATTATTGAGCTGCTTCAAAGTTGCAAAATTCTTAAAAATTTTAAATTTGACTTATTTACTTTTAAAGTATTCTTTTTGTTATTGTTTTAAGTTAGTGAAGAATAATTTTAGTTTTCTTTAAATATTAGAAAAATATTAACAGAATAGGCTGATCTAAATTTTTTATATATAACTGCAAGGGAATCTATTTAACGAAAACTATATGGATGCTTGCTGTAGTGACTAAAATGAATGGATTGCAATTAAACCGGCCTACACTTCGCATTTCATAAAATTATAATAATGGATGGTTTAACACCAGTTTTAAAGGAAACAATAATTAATTACAAAAATATTCTACGACATGGAAAATATACTCTAAAAAAAACAAAAATTAAATAACAATAAAATAAAATTAACTAAACCAATAAGTAAACGATTTCATTCAAAAGAATGGTTTAACACCAGTTTTAAAGGAAACAATAATTAATTACAAAAATATTCTACGACATGGAAAATTTATTTAACAGAAATTAAATAACAATAAAATAAAATTAACTAAACCAAAAATTAAACAATTTCATTTAAAAGAATATATATAAATACATAATATAAAATAAAAAAAAAACATATTTCATTGCCAAACATAAAACAATATTAAAAACAAAAAGGAAAATTATAATTCACTACAAAAAATATTCAATTACAATAACTAAAACATACTCCATCACAAATTCTATTTTATTTTAATACTCGTATGAATTCATAAAAAGCAAACTCACTTCTCCGTTATAACTTTAGATGGTACTTCATGCTATTTCTGGAAAAAAATTTTTTAAATAAACAAAACAGTTTTCTACAAAAGTATCAACATTTTTAAAGGAAACACCGGAGACCGGTGCCCTCTATTGATGTTTCTTTCCTATTTTTGGCCGGGACTAATAAAATACACAATATTTTTTTTAAAAATGTAAATATTTCGTGTTATTGTTGAATTTATTGAAATTTTGAATTTAAAAAAAAATCTTGTTTTGTTAGAAAACAACTTTAATGAAAAATTTTTCGAATCTCAGAGAACTTGAAAAAAAGGGAAAACTTGGCAAATGGCCACTCTGGCTCCTACAGAGAAAGCTCTTTAGGCAGAGACTATACTAGAAACCATGGAATTAATTTGCAAACCAAGTTTTGAATTGTTTTTGTTTTGACAATTTACCTACCTGCTCCCCACAGTGAATGAGTGAATTTCAAGTAATTGGCGAGAATTTAACTCCTTTGGGAGCACTGGCAAAATGGAGATTCCCTACAATTAATTTTTTGACCTACCTGTGCCGAAAAATTTAAATTTCTTTTAAAATCAATGTAAATTTCAATAATTTCAATAATTCAGATGTTAAAAATCACTAATATAGGTATGTATACATAAAATAAAAAAAATAAAAATAAATATAAAATTATACACTTAGAATTATATTTTATAATATAATAATTACTTCACAGTATCGGACAAAACCTAAGCACCCCCTCAGTACATTTTTTTAAAATGATTATTTTTTTAAGAAAACAAAGTTATTAATGTTTTATTTTTTATTTATCTATATCCTTATTATTGAAAAACACAAACTTAAGAAATTCAGAATTCAATAAAAAAAAGTTATGATTCAAAATACATTTTAAGTCGAAAATATAAGCGGACAAAACTAAAGTACCTCCAATTTAAGGTACAGATAAAAACTATTGAAATTAATATTTCTTTGCGAATCCTTTATTCTGGATGACACACGCACATCTTTTAGACATAAAGGATGTTGAATTATTAATTAATATTAATTATTAATATTAATAATGGGATATTGCTTCCCAGGCTATTTTTGCGGCTTCAAATATTTCGTCTTCGGTTTTGCCATTTTCTCGGTTGATTTTTAAGTTAACGATCTCCCACAAGTTCTCTATTGGGTTAAGGTTAATTGAGTGCAAAATATTCAATCCACAGATCAATTATTTCTAGGCTAATTAAAAAGTTTTTGCAGATTGGTCGCACATCTCTTTCTTATCCTGGAGGAAGACCACGTGAAACTTCGCGACATGAAGACTCCTGAATTAAAAAGACAATCCAAAATTATCCTACAGCATCTTCTAGTTACATACGAAACCGCTTAGGTTTAAAAATTAGCAGAAGGACGGTAGATGCCGGATTATTCAGTCGACAACAAGCAAAAAAAAACTTTTATATCGTCATAAAATCAAAAAGTGAAACTTGAATTCGCCAAGGCCCATCTTACTGGAGTGTCCAACTATGGAGGATTGTGCTGTTTTCTGACGAATCTAAGTTTAATTTAAAGGATTCAGATGGAATAAGGCGTGTGCGCAGACGATATGAAATGTTTCAGGATATGAAAGGTTTTTTGCTGGTCGTCTTGAATTACGATATAAACCCCCTTCATTCATTTTCATCACTTACTACAACTTTAATAATAAGCGCCAGAGGGGAACTTTTACATCTTAATGGAAGAGTGTCTACCTAAGGAATTTATGCTCTGTGTAACCTGTATGCTTTGGAAATTCCTTTCCATTCTATGGGTGTATGTCCTATGTTCAATGAATTTAGGCTCAATTATTTGATAACTTAATTATAAATGAAGTTTTAAATGTACTAAATGGCATTGATTTTGATTATAATTTACTTTATAAATATTTAGAATACAGAAAATTTATACTTAACAATTCGTTTCGACTGTATATCATATAACATTGAATATAAAATTGAATTTAAAGGCTGTATCAGCCTTATATTTCGCCAATCTGGCTCACAAACAGACGCCATGTCAAGTTTAGATAATTAAATGTATATACAGTAGGACCTTGATTATCCGTGATTCGATTATCCGGCAATATCAATTCTCCGGAATGGAAACAGAAAATTTTTTGCATCGACTTAATTTTATTTTGGTTCGACTTAAATTTTTCTGCATCGTTTAACCGTGATTACCTCTATTATCCGTGATTATAAGCAAACATTTTTTTATTATTTTGGATTAGTATACGATGAGTCAGAAGCATACATGTAAACCTGTTTAGTTTAATTTAGAAATTTGAGAAGTGCGGGTTTTTTCATATTTTTGAACAAGTATGTATATAAAATCCTTAAATAATTTAGTTTTTATATAAATATGTACATATTCATTTATTAACTAATAAAAATATCTCTTAGAAAACTAGCCAAAATTGGTACTCAATTAACCGGGAAAATCGATTATCCGGAATGCTCCCGGTCCCGACCATCACGGATAATCAAGATCCTACTGTATTTATTTTAAATTTATTATGGTCAAGTTACTCCGCTCATATGCTCGATGTAGTGTGACAGACCAGAGAAAGAAGAAATTTCCTCATAGGCTTTCACTTTTAAATTATTTGGCCTATTTCTATATTATTTTTCCTAAGAAGCTAGTAAAACAACTTCAGAAACTAGACTTACAGATCTTAATCCATTAATTGAAACTCCTAATAATTTACCGCAGCTCTAAATGAAACCAAAAACTTTGAGTTTGAATCCTCCTCCAGTTCATTTCAATAATTTTAATTTGTCATCGAATATGATAAATGACAATCATAATAAAACTACGCCAGACGAATCCAGAAATCCACCATTCAAATCGACGGATAACAATGTTTCCTTCACGGACTGCAACTATTCCATATTAGACGAGATTGATCCTACAAAGTGTTTTATATATCTCCAACGGCTAATCAGTTAGAAACAAGTCATGTTGCATCACATGACATCAATTTCTCAACATTGCTAGAATCCGTTTGAATCTGGTATTGATGACTCGATCAGTGTTTAAGGGAATTTGATTTATGAATGAAGGAGTTGAAAAACTTAACTTAATAATAAATGAAGTTTTAAATATACTAAATGGCATTGATTTTGATTATAATTTACTTTATAAATATTTACAATACAGAAAATGTATACTTAATAATTCGATTCGACTCTATATCATACAACATTGAAAATAAAATTGAATTTAAAGGTTGTATCAGCCGTTATGCCAATTTTAGATAACTATATATATATATACACCTAATTCTGTTTTTACGCGGTAGATTGGTTCCAGAAAAAACCGTGTAAAAAAAATCATTTAAAAAAAACCGTGTAAAAAAACACTGATCGTATGCAAAAATAGGTGATTGGTTTATAATCTCTAAAACCTATTAAAATTAGTGAAAAACAAGGATTTTTTAAGAAGTTTTTTATTTGACATTTTCTTTTAGGGATTCATAAAATATTTAACAAAATTAAAAATATAAATAGCTTAATAAATATAAAATATTTTTTGGCTTACCTTTCATCTTAATGCGTTAAATTTAATGTAACGATAGAAAAACAAATTAGCCAATAAAAAATTTCTTTACCAAACACAAAATATTAACACATTTCAATTGCTCTGATCTTTGTGCTTGTATGCACAAAAGGGAATTCCCCTAAATTTGTGCCATTTACATTTGCTTTGACCAGTAAATTTGCTTGTCGCGCAAAAAGGGAATTCCTTTAAATTTGTGATATGAACATACTTTACAAAAATTAAATTTGACAAAAAAAATTTAAGCACAAAAAATGTAAAAAAAGACCGTGTAAAAACAGAATTAGGTGTACATATATATATGAATGTATATACATTTAAATGTATCTATTTATTTATTTACTAATTACAATACAATTACAAATTATATTCTAATTATATATGAGCGGAGTAACATGACCACATGCTCGGCGTAGTGTGACAGACCAGAATATCCTGTGGGAATCGAACCCACGAACCTCACGCTAATAGTCTAGCACACTACCCACTGACTACCAGGGTATGGGTATGTAATGTATCTAATAAATAAATAAACAATATATTTCGATAAACGTATACCGACTGATATTGTGTTTTCCTATTTACGCCGACTAATATTCCTATCTTCCTATAACACTACTTATGAAATTTTGGTAGATACATCTCGTTAAATACATAACTTGTGAATAAAATAGAATATAAGTACGTACATATATCGTACATCGGTTAACTGTAGTGTAAAATGTATAAAATCAGATAAATTTGAATTTCATAATTTCTCAGTAATATGTTCCTTTCACTACTCCAGGGAGCATAGGGCCGCAACAAGTTGATTCCAATGAACTCGCTCATCATCGCGATGTTTGACTTCTTAGTAGCAAGACAATAATATCGCTTAGGCAAACATTAAAAATACTTTCGATCCACTCTTCGATATCGAATTTCTTGATACACCTTATATTTACTATATATGAAGTCTCCATAGTCTAGCAGGTAGTGCGTTGGGTTATTAGACATGAGGCCCCGGTCCATACCCTAGGACAGGCATATTCAACAAAATGGAATATGAGAAAATATTTCCTAGGCTACTTCTTCTCAGCAGATTTCTGTGAGTAAATAAAATTGTCATTAAAAGATATTCAAATATCTGTCTTCCGTACAGATGTCGTAGATATTTCAGCACAATAATGATCCCACGGTTAGGGTTGTTGAAGCCTGGTGGGAGAATCATCAAATCCTTGTTATGTCGTGGCCACTGTAACTTTCCAATCTCAATCGGATTGAGAACAGGTTCATGATAGCACAACGTAATATCGGAAAGAACCGAAGTGGATAAGAACTTTTCGCGAAATGCAATTCCAAAAGATTACATAGAAAAGCTTATTTTCTCAATGTATAAAAAATGTTAGGAAATAATAAAAAACAAGGGATATGCCACAAATTATTAAAGAATTAGAATATTATTATGTTTTTTTTGTTTTTATTTTATTTAAAAGTTGCAGAATTTTTAAAAATTTTGAATTTAATTTATTTTGTTATTGTTTTAAGTTAGTGAAGAATAATTTTTGGTTTTCTTTAAATATAGAAAAGAATTAAATTCAATAAAAATTACTTAAGGCCTTTTAAAAAATCAACGTTTAGTTAAAACGTGGTTTCAGTGGCAAATGCATTTTCTTTATTTGGCACTAGTCTCCCATGCAATGAAATGTTTTTATTGCAATTAGAATAACTTTCAAAGCAAATGTCAAATCGCAAACTTCCATAATTTACCTTAATTTTTAATTTAGTTTCATTAAAATTTTCGCACAGGAAACCGCTCTCCTATCCAGACAACTTGAAGATAACAAATGTGGAAAGTAGAAGCAGTGGAACAATTGTTATTCAAAGTGGGAACTGTGAAGATAAAGAAAAAAATTAAAAGTGCACTCCAGGAAAAAAAATATCTAAACAATATGAAGTAAAAATTCCAAATACGACGGGACTAAATATCAAAATTATTGGCATGTCATTTGATTATAGTGAAAATGATTTAATTGAGAAATTAAGAAAACAAAATCCTAAATTAGCTGATGCCAATATTAAGTTTATGGGAAAATATGAAACAAAAAGAGGAAATAAAAGTTTGTTCAATGTGAAACTGAGAGTTGATAATGAAGCTTACGGAAAAATTATGGAAGAAAGAAAAGTAAATGTCGGTTGGGAAAGATGTAGAGTGTATGACGGAACCGAATTAGTTCAATGTATGAAATGCAGAGGATACAATCATATAGCCAAAGAATGTAAAAATCAGGAAATATGTCTAAAATGCCATGGTCAACATAAAACAGTTAATTCCGAAAGTCAAGAGAAGATAATGAAGTATATTAATTGTTCAAAAATAAACAGCAGGCTCAATATGGGTTTAGATGAAAACCACTTTACAAACGATAGAGAATGTCCAGTTTATCAAAATAAATTGAAAAACAAAATGAGAAATATAGGCCTGACGATTTAACAACTAAAGGAAATGAGTGCCCTCTATACAAATGTACAAGGTCTTACAAATGTACAAGGTTAACAACTATAATCAAATTGAAATTATCGCAGCAACAGAAAAACCTGACTTTTTAATATTGTCTGAAACACATTTGACGAAAGATATAGATGAACCAGAAATTACGTTACAAGGATATGATAACATCGGGTCAGTGTCAACATCCTCAAGAACAGGTGGAGTTGTCGCATACTGTAAAAAGAACTGGAATGTGAAAAAGTTTATAGAGAGAACTAATGATTTGAAGTATTGGATATTATTTTGCAAAGCTGTACATAATGATAATAATCATAATATATTAATTGGTGCAATATATAGATCGCCTAGTTACAGCGAAGCTGAGTTCTGTGATATATTTGACGAAATAATTGAAGAAATCTGTGATAAGAACTGTGATATTTTAATTCCAGGATATTTTAATATAGATTGGAAAAAAACACTTTATACAAGAATAGAATTAGGAATACTCTCAATGCACACGTGTAACAAGAAATTCGAGCACAATAATTGACTACGTAGTAACTAATAATTATAAGATAAAATGTACAAACAGTAAAGATAATAAAATTTCTGAATTCTGAATGAAGTTATTAATATAGACTTTGAGAGATCGAATGAAAACATTCTAAATACAGCAAAAATCATCAAGATATTTAAATACGATAAGAATATATTTAATAATGTGTTAACTGAGAATATGATATACGAAGATAATAAAGATCTTAATGAAAACGTTAAATTGTTTGATGCCTGTCTAGAAAATACAATACAAGGATTTACGTTTGAAAAACAAGTGGACATAAATAACAAAGTGAATAACTGGTTTAACGAAGAACTGCGAACAATGAATACATAAAAACGAATAAAATATTTACAGGCCAAATTTGAAAACACAAATCAAGCTTGGGGAGAATATAAACTAATAAGAAATCAATACAAAGTACAAATTGAAAATAATAAGAATAATTACATAAAAAATAAAATTAAAAACGCAACTAATCAAAAAGCAAATGTGGACACACATCAAAAACCTAGTACTTAATAAGAGGCAAAACTCAACTAAATCTGTGATATTCGACCAGATAGAGTATAACGATATATATGTGATATAGTAAATAAGTTCAATGCATTCTTTATCGATCGCATTAGTAGTATAAGACAATCGATAGGGAGCGTGCAATATATTAAGCAAATAGAATATAGAGTGAATGATGTTTTTAAATGCCGAAAGATAAATATTATTGAACTGGAGAGCATCGTGAAGTGTATGAATAACAAATCTGATCATGAACGTGTATCAAATAAAATTATACTTGACAACTGGAATGTAACAGGAAATATTATGGTAAAAGTAATAAACACATCTTTAGAGACAGGTATTTTTCCTGATAATTGGAAAAAATCAACCGTAACCCCAATTGAGAAAGTGCCCAGAACAAAAAATGCGAGGAGTTTAGACCAATAAACTCTCTAAAAACGTGCGAAAAAATAATTGAAAAAGTAGTTAAAGATCAGCTTGAAAAATATATAGAAAATCGCGAAATATTATCTAAATACCAGTCAGGATTCCGTAAAAAGCATTCGTGTGAAACCACGGTAAACTATGTCATAAGTGAATGGAGAGCAGTAGGAAAAGATAGAAGGATCATAGCAATATTTCTTGACTTCAAAAGAGCTTTTGAGACGATCGATAGAGAAATAATACTGAATAAACTATATATGTATGGAATAAGAGGAATCGAACTAGATTGGTTCAAATCGTACCTGAAAAGAAGAAGGCAAACGACAAAATTAAATGACATAGGATCTGATGAAATAATAAATAACTTGGGAGTGCCACAAGGTTCCATTTTGGAAGCGTTGTTGTTCATAATTTATATAAATGACATGCCAAGTATTTTAGAAAAATGTAGAGTTGTATTGTACGCTGGTGACACTCTGATATATACTATAGCAAATAGTGATGAAGAATGTCGCGAAAATATCAAGTCTGATATGAAAAAACTAAATGAAAATAAAACAAAATAATGGAAACAAACTTAAATTCAAAAGAAATATTTAAAATAAATGACACAGTAATTGAAAAAGTCGAATGTATAAAATACATACATAATTGGTATTTACAACCCTTCAGGGGTCTAGTAGGTAGTGTGTTGGCTTATTAGACGCAAAAGCCTGGGTTCGAGCCCCAGGCCAGGCATCAAAGACAAAATACAAAAAGTATTTTTTCGGCGACTTCCTCTCAGTAGATTTCTGGCAAAAACTCTGAGAGTAAATAAAAATTGCCATGAAAAGTTTCTCAATAAATAAAAATCTGTCGTTCGGAGTCGACTTTAAACTGTAGGTCCCACCACTCATGTATAAAATTAACACACACAACATAAGTGGTGTGAGAAACTAGGACGTTGTACAATGGGTCAATTCGACCTCCGGGTACTGTACTTGTATTAATTGACAAGTACACGTCCTCTAACCTAACCTAACCTAACCTAATCTAAAATGGATGAGCATAGCACAACGGCTCCAATTTAACACATTAAGGTTTATTAGAAAATTAAAACAAGGAGACGCCCCGAAATATCTATATGATCAAATACATTATGTGGGAGACAGCCAACCATATCAACTAAGAAATGCATGTGACTTTAGGATCCAAAAAGTGAAAAAAGGAAAAGTGCAGAAAACGCTATTCTACAGGGGTCTACAGCTGTTTAACTCATTACCAAACAACATTAAGAATGAAACAAATGAAAATGTCTTTAGACGAAAGTGTATTAATTTTGTATTAATTAATAATAATTTGTAATATATACATTTATTGTAAATTTGTTGAAAATTTAAAGTATATTTAATACTAATAAAAAAAACTTGCTCCAAAAGTCAAACAAATGCTCAACATTTTAAAAAGAAATTTATTGTGCACTATAATTGCAAAAAAAAATATGATCATTAAAGGGGTCTTGTATAAATTATACCTCTTTGATATTTTTAAGTCATCAGGCAATTTTTTTATATACTTTTGTCAGCCATAAAATATTGCAATATTTTACCATGCGATTGCTGCCAATAATATGGGAATATATGCAACAGTCCTATGTATTTCGAAGAATACTACAGGTAGTTTTCGCCAACATTTATTGAAAAGATTTTTTTCTATATCTATGTACCTACGTTATGCTTCATTATTTTTCTTGGAACATACTATTTATTAACTCGATCTATTAATAGTAATTTTTATAAGTAATAAAAAAGTTATATTTATTATGAAAAAATAATAATAATAAACCGTTAAGTTTGGAGAAATATCTGTAATATTGTAATTTTTATAGATTGGGCACGGTACGACAACAAGTCAAGAAAAGTAACTATGCAGCTTGAGTTTTACCTTTACCGGTAAGGAAGCATTTCAAGTTTACTTCCTGGCAGCTATTTTTCATACGAAGGGAAAATCAAAACAATACTACATTTGTATTCGAATAATATGTACAAAAACAAAAAAAATCAAACGGTAAAAGATAACGGAATATATGTTGTAATACATCTGGTGCATGTTTCATCAACATTGTACTTTAAACGTGTGCCAAATATAGTCAAGGTGAAGGCAACAAATCAACAAAGAAGAATCACATTATGCACACATGAAATTTATCTACTAACAGATCATTATTCACATAAGCAAATGAGCTTGACATTAGTTCAGGAATCTGCTTTTTCTGTGAACCGTCTATATGAAGAATTTGTTAATTTTGTAATATTGTCCAAATACTAGTCTATGAAAGTTAATGCAAAAGACTTTTTCAAAAAGTACAGAGCACTTTGAAAACATTTAGTTTTATAAAGTAAAACACATCGATTTTCTTTTTCTTTTTGTATTCCAATTTTTCTTAGTAGCGATTCATTACCTGGAAATGTACTCTTGTTAATCTATAAGTTATAAAATTTTGGTAACCATTCAAATATAAATAACGCAATTTTTTTGGTGACATGTCAGTTCAAGAGAAAATTAAATATTTGGTCAACAAAAAACGCTCAAAATGATGGTAGATAAAACAGCAAATTTCTGGCAAAAACTCTGAGAGTAAATAAAATTGCTATGAAAAGTTACTCAAAAATCTGTCGACTTTAAACTGTAGGTCTCGCCACTCATGTATAAAACAATTAACGCACAAAACATAAGTGGTGTGAGAAGCTAGGTCGTTATCCAGACGAAAGGGGTGTAACGATCATTTATGTATGTATGTAAAACAGAGAAAATAAGACTATTCAAAATTCTATTGCACATTACTGTTGCTATTACTATTGCGCACTTTGAAATGCCGTACTATTTGGCACCCTTGTCTTACAGCAAGGGCCCAAGAGCGAGATCACAAATATCGTCAGGTATACGTCTGTACAAGAGTCAATTCGTGAATAGGTAAAAAATATCGCGCTTCTGCCTTACAAATGTTCTTGACGATTACAAACCAAACAAATAGCCAGTCCTCTCAGCAGGTACCAATTATTGAACCACATAAATACTTCCGTTAGACTTCTGCGCACCACAATCATAGTAAAGAAGTCAACCGAATAACATCACTTGAACTTGAAATTGATAATCGGAATTTATTTAAAATGGAAATTGAAAAGAATCTACGAATCGAACAATGTGTGACAGAAAATGGAGTAAACGTAAGTATACAAAACTATTCGTTAAATACTAAAAAATTATTTTCTTCTAACAAATTTTATATATATTACAGATCAAGGTGAGCTTTGTAAATCCACCTGAAAATATCGAAAATTCAGCATCGTCCACATATAACTCAACAATTTCATCTCCCAGACCAGCAAATACTTCAAAACCCAAACGGAAACGTACTGCATTTACCAGCAAACAGTTGACGGAATTGCAGCGTGAATTCTACGTTAACAAATATGTGAGCTGCCAAAAACGATTCGAAATAGCCGATCGATTAAAATTAGACGAACGTCAAGTTAAAGTCTGGTTTCAGAATAGGCGCATGAAAAGCAAAAGAGATGCTAGTAAAACAACTCCAGAAACTAGACCTATAGACCTTAATCCATTAATTGAAACTCCTAATAATTTACCGCAGCTGTTAATGAAACCAGAGACTTTGAGTTTGAATCCTTTGGAAGGTATACCTCCTCCAGTTCAATTAAATAATTTTAATTTGTCATCGAATATGACAACGCCAGACGAATCCAGAAATCCACCATTCAAATCGGCGGATAACAATGTTTCCTTCACAGACTGCAACTGTTCCATATTAGACGACATTGATCCTACAAAGTGGTTTTATAATGAAGACGAATTGCTAACATGCCTGCAGGAGGATCATATGCCAAATGCTTCATCACTCAATTCTTCACCATTGCCAGAACCAGGCGCAGAATCTTTGTTTTATATATCTCCAACGGCTAATCAGTTGGATCATGTTGCATCACATGACACCAATTCCTCAACATTGCCAGAATCCGGAGCAGACCCTTCGGAATTTATGCCCCCAAATGCAAATCAACATTATTTAGATTTTGACAATGACAATGATTTAGTGGAGCATTTTATGAATTTAATTAAATAATTTAATTGGCATTATATGTATTCATTAATTGTAGTCAAATATTAGATACATACGTACTTATGTGCATTAATATGAAATTTAATAATAATAAAAATTATTTTTATAATATAATCCAATAGTATTTTAATGAAAACGAATTTGTTTGAATCTGGTATTGGTGTCTGTCATCAGTGTTAAGCCCACTTCACACGGTAATACTTTACGTACGTAAAGGCTAATGAAAAAGTAAAATGAAATTCCATCCGTATGAAAAAAAAGAGAATAAAAGTCAAATGAATTATATATTTTGCATTTACATGATGGGTATAAGACAATAACAAAGTAAAATGAAAACAGCTGTTACACTTTTTTTCTATGTGTTTACATAAAAATACATCCCTGATCTAATGCGACTTGCTTGTTTTTTGAATCATTTCAAAAAATGAAAAGAGCCATACGACTGTCAAACTTTTCATCCGTATTTTCTCTCAATGTGTGATGTTTTCATTACATAGTACGTTTAGACGATCACATCCGTACTCTTCTACACAAAATTTTGACAGATCATATTACTTGTGGGACCGTGTAAAGTAGGCTTTAAAGGGAATTTGATTTATTTCGACAAACACTTCTGCGTAGCTAAAATTTGGGGTTTTAAAAGTTTGATGAAGTTGAAAAGTTTTCTAGATTTTCTTATTTGGATACCATGAAGTACGTTTAACGTATATTAATAAAGTCCTATGCATGCCTAACTACAGGTAATATCAAAAAAGAGTTATTGGGAGGATGATATGCGACAATATTAATATTTTTCCTGAAAACACAGCTAATCCTCTTTGCAATTATTGAAAGCCCTTAAAGTCGATTCCGAACGACCAATTTTTGAGAAACTTTTCATAGCAAATTTATTTACTCTGTGTAACCTGGATGGTTTGGAAAATACGTTCCACTTTATGGGAGTATGTTCTATATTCAATGAATTTAGGCTCAATGATTTTAGAAAACGTAACTTAATTATAAATTAAGTTTTTAATATACTAAATGGCATTGACGAGGGATGGGATGCATGCAAACAAGGTAAAGTTTCTGACTGTGCTCAACGTGGCGACCACCAGGACGATCCTTGTCTTGATGTATTCAAGTTGACACGCAGCCTCCTCGTGGCCCCTCCTGGATGGCATTCTAGCACTCGCTAGATGTTAACTAATGCGTGCAGCGAAGTCCAATCCCCTGGACGTTAAATTTGGGTTGTGCTTGGAACCCACCACGTAAAAATTCCCTCCAATGAAAACTAACACTCAAGCATCTAAGAAGATCCCCTCAAAAGTTGACGACCACGGCAAACGTTTAAAGGACTACGATATACGAATAGGCACATAGAACGTCCGAACCCTTTACAGGGCAGGCGCTTCCGCCCAGCTGGCGGATGCCCTCATTAAATGTGTTTACGTTGGTCACCTTAATTGTAAAGTTTAATGTGAAATATTTTAATTTTATTTATTATTATCTTTTTTTACTGTGAAACTATTGTCAATTTTTTATAATAAAAGAAAAGAGAATTTTCATTCATTCTTCAATCAACCCCAAACAAAAGGTACGTTTTTTTTGTGCAATATTTGTTTTTGCATTTATCTAATACTTTGTATTATTTATTCTGTGGCTCAAACTGAATATTTTATTTTGGACCCAATTTACCCCAATTCCCCCCGGAACAAGATGTAGGACTGACATCACTACCATTCAGGAAATGCGATGGATAGGGCAATGATGCAAAAGACTGGCATCTTGCGATGTGTATTACAGCTGCCAGGTTGATTGACGAATTCGTATGCGGATTTGTGGTTAATAAGAGACTTCGTCACCTTGTCTCTGGGTGCACACCTGTGAACGAAATAATAGCCACAATCCGCATCAAGGCAAAATTCTACAACATCAGCCTTATTTGTGCTCATGCCCCGACGGAAAAAAAGGACGATGTGACTAAAGATGCCTTCTATGCGAAACTCGAGGACGTATACGATAAGTGCCCGGCCCATGACGCCAAAATCGTCCTCTGAGATTTTAATGCGAAGGTCGGGCGAGAAGGTATCTTTGGCCCCACTGTCGGACAGTTCAGTCTCCACACGAAAACTACTCCCAATGGTATGAGGCTGATCGATTTCGCCGCGGCACGTAACATGGTAGTATGCAGCATCAAGTTTCAACATCTCGATATCCACAAGGCCACTTGGATGTCCCCCGATCGATCAACGTCCAACCAGATTGATCATATTGTGATTGACGGATGGCACGTATCCAGTGTACTACATGTGCACACGTTCAGAGGTCCAAAAATCTACTCGGACCACTACCTTGTCGCAGCCAAGTTTCGATTGCGCATTAGCGCCTCGAGGTCTGCGCTCTCTAGTGCATTGAGAAAGCTGGACGTCAAGAAACTGCGATCACAAAGGACAGCTGAGGCGTACAGATGCAGGAATGACGCTCGAAAATTCTATCAAAAGGTTAAGCGTCTAACCGAGGGTTATAAGCCCGGAGCGTTTTCCTGCAAAGATGAGAACGGAAACTTGGTATCAGATCCGCAGGGGGTGCTGAGGTTATGGAGAAAGCACTTCTCTACTCTGCTACAAGGCGATGACGACACCAATTCCGCCTTTAAAGATGATGTTCCCAACTCGATCGATGATAACGGCGTGGGGATTCCGCCGCCTAGCCATGAAGAGGTCAAAGTCGCAATAATGCGTCTTAAAAACAATAAAGCGGCGGGTCCTGATGGCCTCCCCGCTGAATTGTTTAAGGCCGGATGCAATGAGTTGGTAGGGCACATGCACCAGCTTATTTACAAAATATGGCTAGAGGAAAGTATGCCCAACGATTGGAACCTCGGTGTCCTCTGTCCTGTCCTGAAAAAGGTAGACCCTACGATATGCGCCAACTACAGGGGCATAAGCCTTCTCCCTATCGCATATAAGGTTCTCACAAGCGTATTGTGTGAACGATACGATACCCTTTTTCAAAAAAGGGTCCAGTTGCTTGCGTACGCTGACGACATTGACATCATAGGGCGTACCAAGCGAGATGTTACTGCTGCCTTTAGTGCTATTGAACGCGAGTCTACTAAGATGGGTATGGCAGTAAATGAGGGCAAAACAAAGTATATGTTATCGACGAGTAGAGACGCGCGGCGTATTGATTCTCAGATTACGGCCGGTAACTATACTTTTGATGCGGTCAAGGAATTCATCTATCTTGGCTCCGCTGTTACCACCAGAAATGATGTCAGTCTGGAGATCAAGCGCAGGATCACTCTTGCCAACAGGTGCTACTATGTTCTCAATAGATAATTGAGTAGCAGAGACCTCTCTCGCGCGACAAAATTAACACTTTACAAGACACTCATCCTACCCGTGCTTGTTTATGGCGCAGAGGCATGGACCCCATTAAGTACAGATGCAGCGGCCTTGAGAGTGTTCGAGGGAAAATTACTGCGCAAGATCTTCGGTCCAGTGCGAGTTGGCGATGATTTCCGTATCCGATCCAACAGTGAGCTGTATGAGCTCCACAACGACATAGACGTTATACAGCGTATTAATATCCAGCGGCTGCGCTGGCTCGGCCGTGTCCTTCGAATGGAGGAGGATGCTCCGGCGAGACGGGTATTTGAGATTTAAAAAATTCAAAATGGCGGATCCAATATTGCGGTTGAGGTTTATAAAAATTAATCAGATTTACTTGACCGCCATATTGGATCCGCCATTTTGAATTTTTTTTTAAATCTGAATGAAGATATGTAATTAGCGACCCCAAGAACCCCTGAGTAACAATTTTCAAGTAAATCGGATTAATTTTTAAGGACCTCCATAATGTGTTTCTTTTTCTCTTGCACCCCATGACATAAACCCACCCCCTACTTTAAGGGTGCATGCAAACAAATTGGCTTTGGGCTCATTTTAAAGAGCAGCACGTCAGTGTTTAGCTCTACAATATTTCAAAAAAGGCCAAAAACGCTATTTTTAGGGGTTTCAACCCCCTTTTTTCGAAAACCTGACGTGATGTAAAGATTCGTGTACAGCGCCCAAAATGCCTTCGGAAACACCTGGAGCCATCTTATTTGCACAAAAAAAGTTCAAATTTGCAGGGCTGTGTAATTGATTTAGCCCGAACAATTGAAAGTGAAGGTTTTGTTGACTTTGCTGAGGGAGATATTTTTGAACTAATGGTTGACAAAGAATTGGATAAAGATGAACTAGTTTGTATAGTTAATGAAACTGATGAGGAAAATACTGAGTCTGATGAAAATGATTCACAAATCGTTGAAATGACATCACAAAATATTTTTGAAGACCTTGAATTAGGCCGGAAATTAGGAAATAATTTTCTACAATATGATCCAAATGTTGAAAGAGGTCTTTAGTTTTAAAAATAGATTTCTCAAGGCTTGACCCAATATCGGAAGGTATATAAAGAATTAAACAAAAACTCCTCACAAATACTTATAACTAAATATATCTAAAAATCCCCACGTCCCCACATCGAACCAGAAAACATTAAGGTATCGAGCGATGATTCGTCACCAACCGAAGAAATGCGATTAATTGTCGAAGAAAGTAATGACGAATAAATATATGTATGTAGGTACATATACTGAAATTGGTTGAATATAACTTATTTTTTTTTTTTTTTGCTTAACAGTTTATGTATTGATGTTCTGCTAATAAAATTTTTATATGTACAATACTTATGTGTTTTCTTTTATTTATATTCCATTTAATTTTTAAGTTTTATGAATTTTATAACTACATATTTTGGTTGTTAAATAAAATGAAATTGTTTTCTTTTGTTTGCCTTGTTATGTTATTTAACATTAAAACAAATAAAATTATATTAAAAAAATACTATATATACCAGTTTTTATCATTTTTTCGATTTACACGATTTTCCATAAAAATTTTTTTTAATTCGTTTTACACGATTATCTCAGGAACGTATCTATCGTGCAAAATGAGGGACAGGTGTAGATTTAAAAACTGATAATATAACTCAACTAAAGTGCGATCTAGATTCATACTTATAAGAAAACAAAAAAAATCGAAATTCTAAAGTTGATTTCATACAAATAATTACGATTATTGTTACAGTCAATAATTTGATCAGGAATTCATAAAATAACATTTAATCAAATTTGTTACAATTATAATGCTTTTCGACTTCATTTTGATGTAAGTACCGGGAGTACCAGCATAGAGAAGAAATTAATAAAACTACATTGAGCTGTTTTCAAACAGTTCTCTAATACAAATCTAACAAGAATTTGATTAAAAAAAATGTACGGAATTTGACAAATACAAAATAAGGAAATTATTTAAGTGCTGTTTCTGTAAGACAAGAAAACACAAGTAAAATTGTCTTTCAGGAACAGTATATATGGCAAACAGAACGTATGTAATTAAGATAGTATTGGAGAATTTTTTCCATTACTCGATACTTTTTAATTGATATTAAAAGAAAATGATACATTTATTGAACAATTTATCTGAAATTTTTTCATTTCTGCCATTTTCGTTTCTGCACGATTTGTATATTTAATTGAACGTTGTATTCTTTCTAATCGCCAGATTTTGTAATTCCTCACATTGTTTTTATATATGTATGAATGAAGAAAGTCGCCGTGGTCTATAAGGCAGTCGTGAGGCCTCGGTTCTAACCCCAAGACAGGTATCTCCATTTAAACGAAATATGAAAAAATATTTCTTCGGCGACTTCCTCTCAGCAGATATCTGGCAAAAGCACTGAGAGCAAATAAAATGTGTCGACTTTAAACTGTAGCTCCCGCCACTCATGTATAAAAAAATTAACGCACAAAACATAAGTGGTGTGAGAAGCTAGGTAGTTATCCAGACGAAAGGGGTGTAACGACCATTTATGTATGTATGTAAAACAGAGAAAATAAGATCTGGTCAAAATCTATTGCACATTACTGCTGCTATTACTATTGCACACATTCAAATGCCTGACTGTATGGCACCCTTGTCTTACAGCAAGGGCCCAAGAGCGAGATCACAAATATCGTCAGGTATACGTCTGTACAAGAGTCAATTCGTGAATAGGTAAAAAATATCGCGCTTCTGCCTTACAAATGTTCTTGACGATTACAAACCAAACAAATAGCCAGTCCTCTCAGCAGGTACCAATTATTGAACCACATAAATACTTCCGTTAGACTTCTGCGCACCACAATCATAGTAAAGAAGTCAACCGAATAACATCACTTGAACCAAATTAATAATCGGAATTCATTTAAAATGGAAATTGAAAATAATCTACGAATCGAACAATATGTGACAGAAAATGGAGTAAACGTAAGTGTACAAAACTATTCGTTGAATGTTAAGAAATTATAAAATTTTAACAAGTTTTATACATATTACAGATCAAGGTGAGCTTTGTAACTCCACCTGAAAATTTCGAAAATTCAGCATCGTCCACATATAACTCAACAATTTCATCTCCCAGACCAGCAAATACTTCAAAACCCAAACGGAAACGTACTGCATTTACCAGCAAACAGTTGACGGAATTGGAGCGTGAATTCAACGTTAACAAATATGTGAGCTGCCAAAAACGATTCGAAATAGCCGATCGATTAAAATTAGATGAACGCCAAGTTAAAGTCTGGTTTCAGAATAGGCGCATGAAAAGCAAAAGAGATGCTAGTAAAACAACTCCAGAGACTAAACCTTTAGACCATAATGCATTCAATGAAACATCTAATAATTTACCGCAGCTGTTAATGAAACCAGAGACTTTGAGTTTGAATCCTTTGGAAGGTGTACCTCCTCCAGTTCAATTAAATAATTTTAATTTGTCATCGAATATGACAACGCCAGACGAATCCAGAAATCCACCATTCAAATCGGCGGATAACAATGTTTCCTTCACAGACTGCAACTGTTCCATATTAGACGACATTGATCCTACAAAGTGGTTTTATAATGAAGACGAATTGCTAACATGCCTGCAGGAGGATCATATGCCAACGGCTAATCAGTTGCATCATATTGCATCACATGACACCAATTCCTCAATATTGCCAGAATCCGGAGCAGACCCTTCGGAATTTATGCCCCCAACTGCAAAACAACATTATTTAGATTTTGACAATGACAATGATTTAGTGGAGCGTCTTATGAATTTAATTAAATAATTTAATTGTAATTATATGTATTCATTAATTGTAGTCAAATATTATATACATATGTATGTGCATTAATATGAAATTTAATAATAATAAAAATTATTTTTATAACATAATCCAATATTTTAATGAAAACGTATCTGTTTGAATCTGTTATTGATGACTCGTTCAGTGTTAAAGGGAATTTGATTTATTTCGACAAACACTTCGGCGTCCCTAAAATGTGGGTTTTTAAAAGTAAGTTAATTCCTCTGCATGCCTAGTCTTTAGTTAGGTATGCATCCGTGCTTTCTAGCTGAAAAGGACTTTTTGGACAGATGATATGCGTCAGCATTAATATTTTTCCTGTAAACACAGCTAATCCTCTTTGCAATTATTGAAACCCCATTCTAGAACTTTTGAAAACTTTGGAAAAAAGTCAACGATATAAACTCCTTCCATTCATTTTTATCAAATACTACAACTTTAATAATAAGCGCCGGAGGGGAACTTTTACATCTTAATGGAAGAGTGTCTACCAAAGGAATTTATGCTCAGTGTAAGCTGTATGGTTTGGATATTCCTTTCCATTCTATGGGTGTATGTCATATGTTCAATGAATTTAGGCTCAATTATTTTAGAAAACTTAACTTAATTATAAATGAAGTTTTAAAATATACTAAATGGCATTGATTTTAATTATAATTTACTTTATAAATATTTAGAATACAGAAAATTTATACTTAATAATTCGATTCGACTGTATATTATATAACACTGAATATAAATTTGAATTTAAAGGTTGTTTTAGCCTCACATTTCGCTAATCTGTCTCACAACAAGACGTTATGTCAATTTTAGATATTTATTTATTTTAGGTATCTACTTATTTATTTATTAATTACAATACAATTACAAATTATATTCTAATTCGGTGTAGTATGACAGACCAGAGTCTCTGGTGGGAATCGAACCCACGACCATAATCTAGCACACTACTCACTAGACTACCAGGGCACACCCTTAAATGTATCTAATAAATTAATAAACAATATGTTTCGATAAACGCATACCGACTAATATTGTGTTTTCCTATTTACACCGACTAATATTCCTATCTTCCTACTACTACCACTACTTATGAAATTTTGACAGACACATCTCCACTGCTAAATACATAACTTGTGAATAAAATTGAATATACGGACGTACATATATCGTACATCAGTTAACTGTAGTGTAAAATGTATAAAATCAGATAAATTTGAATTTCATCATTTCTCACTAATATATTCCTTTCACTACTCCAGGGAGCATAGGGCCGCAACAAGTTGATTCCAATGAGCTCGATCATCAGCGCGATGTTTGACTTCTTAGTAGCAAGACAAACGTTAAAAATACATTTCTTGATACACCTTATATTTCCTATATATGAAGTCTCCGTAGCCTAGTATGTAGTGTGTTGGGTTATTAGACATGAGGCCACGGTCCATACCCCAGGTCAGGCATATACAACAAAATGGAATTTGAGAAAATATTTCATAGGCTTCTCAGCAGATTTCTGAGAGTAAATAAAAAGTTATTCAAATATCTGTCTTCCGTACAGCTTTCGTAGATATTTCAGCACGATAATGATCCCATGGTTAGGGTTGTTAAAGCCTGGTTGGAGAAACATCAAATCCTTGTTATGTCGTGGCCACTGTAATTTTCCAATCTCAATCGTATTGAGAACATGTGCATGATAGTACAACGTAATGTCGGAAAGAAAGTCTTCCGAAATGGATAAAAACTTTTCGGCGAATTGGAAAAGCAGTCAAATGTAATTCCAAAAGCTTACAATGTATTATTATTATTATTATTTATTTTCTCAATGTATAAAAGATGTTAGGAAATAATAAAAAAACAAGGGATATGCCACTAATTATTAAAGAATTAGAATATTATTAGGTTTTTTTGTTTTTGTTTAATTAAAAGTCGAAAAAGTTTTAAAATTTTGAATTTTTATTTATTTTGTTTAAAGTATTCCTGTTGATATTGTTTTAAGTTAGTGAGTAATAATTTTAGTTTTCTTTAAATATAAAAAAGAATTAAATTCAATAAAAATTACTTAAGGCGTTTTAAAAAATTAACGTTTTGTTAAAATGTGATTTCAGTGGCAAGTGCATTTTCTGTATTTGGAACTACTTTCCCATGGAATTAAATGTTTTTATAACAGTCAAGCCAAATCGCACTCTTCGATAATTTACCTCAATTTTTATATTAGTTTGATTAAAATTTTCGCACAGTAAACCGCTCTCCTATTTGCAAACAAAAGAAAAAAATTTTAATTGCTTTTTAAAAAGCCTCTACTCAAAAACAAAAAATATCTGAAGGCCAACAACATGTTATGTTCACTTGGTTTCCAAAAACCTTCAACTACCAGAACCAATAGCACAAGTATGCAATTCAACTACAAAAGCGGTTCTGACGATTATTTTCAATGCTTACGAATACTTATAACGCCTAAGTATATATGTCTGCTATCTCTAAATGACATTGATCGAGGAAGCTAATTCTGATATATTGCTGCTTAATGATTACAAGGACGCTGCGATAATCGATAATTGCGAATTGATCCTTTGCTAATAAAATTTTCATATATGAACCACAAATAGTTGTCAGATTTGTACCTTCTACGAAAGGGACTGAAAATATGGGAGAAAAAAATTTTTGTTCGCAATGGAGAATATCGCAACGTTCAAGGCCTAACCTATTACCTACCCTAACAGATTCAAAACGAAACTGTTAATAGGTGTGAGCAACCGTTCGTACAGAACGGAATTTACGCATTCCTAATTTATAGTCTGGTAAATATATTGTTGAGTGTTAATAAATTAAGTGAATAACATTTGCATTCATTAATTGAAAACTGAGGACATTGACAAAAGTATTTAAAAAAAATGGCCACATTGGCATGCACTTTTCTAATCTTAAAAAAAGCAATTACAAGATAATTTAAAAAACTACATAACAGCTCGTAAGACGACAAAAGTCGCCAAAATATTTTGAATTTCCAAGATTTCACAAAAAGTCATAAAAATTACAAACATTTTTAAGGACTTGTTTTGATTTTGAAATATTTAAAGAAATTTTTTTATGGCTGAACCGATTTAGGTATACCAAAATTGCTCCAAAAGACAAACAAATGTTCAAGTATTCAAAATAAGATTTATTGTGCACTATAATTGCAAAAAAAAAATATGATCATAAAAGGGGTCGTATATAAATTATATCTCTTTACTGTTTTTTATATACTTTTGACAGCCATAAAAAGTGCCAATATTTTTACCATACGATTGCTGCCAATAATATGGGAATATATGCAACAGTCCTATGTATTTCGAAGAATACTACAGGTAGTTTTCGCCAACATTTATTGAGATTTCTTTCTATATATGTACCTAGATTATGCTTCATTGTTTTTCTTGGAACATACTATTTATTAACTCGATCTATTAATAGTAATTTTTATAAGTAATAAAAAAGTAATATTTTTAGAAAAGTAATAATAATAAACCGTTAACCAAATTTGTAATTTTTACCTAAAAAAATGAAAAATATTGGGTACATAACGGTACGACAATAAGTCAAGAAAAGTAACTATGCAGCTTGAGTTTTACCTTTATCGGTAAGGAAGCATTTCAAGTTTACTTCCTGGTCATACGAAGGGAAAATCAAAACAATACTACATTTGTATTCGAATAATATGTACAAAAACAAAAAAAAAGCAAACGGTAAAAGATAACGGAATATATGTAGATAGCAAGCAGAATAATCTCACTGAAAGTACGTGACGTCACATTTAGCAAAAGTAATGGTATTAAAAATAATAAAACGGTTTTGGAGCCTATTTATTTCCTACAAGGAATTTATGTCTAGGATTATATGAAATCGAACTGAAAATTGAAGAGCATTGGTTCACTCCAGTAAAGCAAACAGCGAAAACAGTGGTGTGGAGCCAAAAGAAGCTAACACCAGCTATAATAGATGGAAATCCACACTCGAACAGAATACGTTCAACATAACTCTCAACGGAGTAGACGTAGTGCGAAATTTAATGAAGTTTAAGCGTTCAAAATATCCTCCGATCGGATAATGCTGAGCTTTAAAAATGCCATTTTCGCATTGAAGAAAGAGACATTAGAGTAAAGAATGGACAAATGATAGCCACAAGTGTTCGTATAAAACTTGTTTTAATTTAAAACAAATCCCATGCATCATAAGCAAAATGCAACGCTTATAATATTTACACACATACTCGTATGTTAACTGACTTATTCAATTGGTCACAGTGTGAGTGCAACAGCAAAGCTAGAGCGTCAATTACTCAAAAATTTGAGCAATTTTCTTACTGAACTATTATTTACAACCACACCTCAACATATTTGTTTTAATATGTACCGTTATCGAAAAATTAGGTAATAAATGCGTTGTTATTGAGACGGTTAGTTCTCATGTAGTTTAACACACTAAAGTCTATGGTGGGAATTGAACTCACGACTCTCACGTTAATTGCCTAACACGCCATATAATAGCCTACCAGGGCACCCAAAATAAAATAGAGTGCAAAATTTCTTTCCAAATTTACCACTTCCAACCAGAAGCAGGAGAAAAAAATGTTATGCGAGATCACAGAACAGCACATTTTATGAGGTCTGAGGCAATAAAGAGCTGAAGATGTAGCTCAAATTCAGAAGGATCTTGGAGATAATGAAAATATTATTGCAACAGTAAACGATACATCGAGATGAACTGACCACGGACCTCGTGCTAAAGTGAAAAAGACAAGTGGACTGGGAGAAGGTTGTTTGATAAAATGAAACCAAAATTAGTTATCTTGGGTCGGATGGTGAGGATGATGCTTTAAATAGAAAGGAAAAACAAAATACGTCAGATCAACCTTAATGTTTGTCAGTATACCCGTGATGCTATGGCGTTGCATGGCGGCTAAGAGGGTTGAATTACAGAATAGTTGGTACGATTACTGTAAACATTTCAACTACTAACTTTGCTAACTTTCTGTAGAAAAATCCGGATTACAAACGGCAGATACTGTTTTCAAAAATGATAATGAACCAAAGCTCACCAATAAACTTAAAAAAATTACTCTATGAAAACTGCATGAAAGCACTTGGTCGGGAGGGAGTTCACTATTGACAAAGTGAAAAAAATTTGCTGAGGACAATTTGCATCGCGCGGATTAATATTTTATTGACGAAGTAAATAGTTTAAGAATGATAGCTTGATGGTCAACCAGTGAGCGGAGTGGAGATCACTTCTGTATCTAGATTTAAAATTTTTTGAAGGTGTTCGATATTTTAAACTCAAGATATGGTATCTCAGAAGATCCTTCGCTAAGCTATTTACTGCAAACTTCGTTACAATTTACTCATTAATCAAATCCCTACCGTTGTAGTACATCTGGTGCATCACCATTGTTCTTTAAATGTGTGCTAAATATATTCAAGGTGAAGGCAACAAATCAACGAAGAAGAATCAAATTATGCACACATGAAATTTATCTACTAACAGATCATTATTCACATAAGCAAATGAGCTTGCCATTAGTTCAGGAATCTGCTTTTTCTGTGGACCGTCTATAGGAAGAATTTGTTAATTTTGTAATATTGTCGAAATACTAGTCTATGACAGTTAATGCAAAAGACTTTTTCAAAAAGTACAGAGCACTGTGAAAACATTTAGTTTTATAAAGTAAAACACATCGATTTTCTTTTTCTTTTTGTATTCCAATTTTTTCTTAGTAGCGATAAATTACCTGAAAATGTACTCTTTTTAATCTATAAGTTGTAAAATTTTCAATTATAAATAACGCAATTTTTTTGGTGACATGTCAGTTCAATAGAAAATAAAATATTTGGTCAACAAAAAACGCTAAAAATGATGGTAGATAAAACAAAAAATTTCTGGCAAAAACTCTAAGGGTAAATAAAAATTGCCATGAAAAAGTTTCTCAAAAATCTATCGTTCGGAGTCGACTTTAAACTGTAGGTCCCGCCACTTATGTATAAAACAATTAAAGCACAAAACATAAATGGTGTAAGAAGCTAGGGATGTAACGACCATGTGAAACAGAGAAAACAAGACTGGTCAAAATGCTATTGCACATTACTGCCTGTTCTTACAGCAAGGACCCAATAGCGAGATCATAAACATCGGCAGTATACGTTTACGTATACGTTTTCAGAGCGGGTAAAAAATATCGCGCTTTTGATTTGTAAATGAAAATGTTCTTGACAACTACAAAACAGGCAAATAGCCAGTCCTCTTAGCAGGTACCAATTATTAAACCACATCCACATAACTATTTCCGTTAGACTTCTGCGCACCACAATCATAGTAAAGAAGTCAACCGAATAACATCACTTGAACGAAATTGATAATCGGAATTGATTTAAAATGCAAATTGAAAATAATCCACGAATCGAACAATGTGTGACAGAAAATGGAGTAAACGTAAGTATACAAAACTATTCGTTATATGCTAAAAAATTATTTTCTTTTAACAAATTTTATATATATTTCAGATCAAGGTGAGCCTTGTAACTCCACCTGCAAATATCGAAAATTCAAAATCGTCCACATATAACTTAACAAATTCATCTCACAGACCAGCAAATTCTTCAAAACCCAAACGGAAACGTACTGCATTTACTAGCAAACAGTTGACGGAATTGGAACGTGAATTCTACGTTAACAAATATGTGAGCTGCCAAAAACGATTTGAAATTGCTGATCGATTAAAATTAGACGAACGTCAGGTTAAGATCTGGTTTCAGAATAGGCGCATGAAAAGCAAAAGAGATGCTAGTAAAACAACTCCAACAATTAGCTCCATAAACCTTAATCAATTCAATAAAGGTAATTTACCCGTAGTCCTAATGAAACCAAAAAATTTTGTTTGTCAATATGACTCAAGCAGAAGCAATACCTACTCCAATTCAATCCAATAATTTTAATTTGTCATCGAATATGATAACTGACAATCATAATAAAATTACGCCAGACGAATCCATAAATCCATCGTTCGATTCGGCTGTAACAATGTTTCCATCAGCGACTGCTGCTGCTCCGTATTAGACCAGATTGATCCAACAAGGTGGGTTGATGATTATGCCGAATTTCTAAAATGCCTTCAGAATGATCATTTGCCAAATGACAATGCTTCCTCACACAACACCAATTCCACATCACTGCCAGAAACTGAAGCAGTCTCTCCAACTGTAAATCTAAATTCTTTAAATTTTGTCAATGACAATGATTTAGTGGAACATCTCATGAATTTAATTAAATAATTTAATAGATTTAAGCAATATTTGTATGGATTATCATTATATAGTATGTGTTAATTAATTATAATAAAATATATAATTATAATATACCACCATTATTATGTATGTACATTGTTAGGGATTTAGAATATTCAACGTGTATCAAAATAATATTTTGGACAGTGTATATTCTGATCGTCCGAAGAAATGCTCCGCTGTTCGTGGATTAATTTGCAACTCTGGCTTATAAAGAAAAAATATCAGAAACACTACAGGTGCGTTCTTCTGATTGGTTAACAAAAATAACGGTAAATATCGTAAGAGTATTTTCTTTGACGCCTTTTGTACTTTCAAAGTTTTTTGAAAATTAGTTTGACAAACTCTTTTGCATTTTCTTTTAAACTTTGCTTCGCTTTTGCACGTAAAAAATTAATTTGACAAATTTTGTTTTATGTTATCGCGTCGGTCTGCTGTTTTTGACAGTTGTAACTTTATTTAGTGATTTAGGTTCAAACACCAGACAATTCTTCAAAAATGTACATTATATCAATATTATATTTTTTTTATAATATTATAATATATTATACATATAGTTATGTATGTATTATTATTTTTTAATATATTTTATATATATATTGATTTTTATAAATTAAGAAATGAAATTATATTTTTTTTGATTTTTATTTTTTTAATTAATTGTTTGGTACTAAAATTTTTCTTTTGCAAATGTTTTGATTTCAAACACAAAATAAACAAAAAGTAGTGTTATTTTAAATAAGAGGAAATTTATATTAACACGTTGACTGCCCACTACGAGATAACTCCTAGTTGGCTCCCTAGAAGGGAACGCAATCTACGAGTTATCTCGTATCCATTAAACACCTTTTTCTCCTGAAAAAACATAATTATTGGTTTTTGATGATACCTACGATCTAAAAATAGAGTTTTTAAGTAATATAATGTAAAAAAATCAAATTGTCATTTTGGCCAGTTTTCTGAAAATTGCCGCGACAGTCAGCGTGTTAACTACATTATGCGAAACAAAAAATAAAAGAAAATGTCAAATAAAATGTGAAATCAAATACAATGTATATACCATGGCATATTTATAATAGGTAGGAGCAACTCAACAGCTGATGAGTTTTTGAATGTGAAAAAAATTTTTGTATTTTGTGTATTTTGTTTCGATAATCAATTTCGTATTTATATAAACCATAAACATAAACCCTCATATGCACCGCATGTATCCTTAACGATACGCACTCTAGAAGTTCTTTAGGATGACTATTTTAAAGCCAATTATATTAAAATTTTTGTAAGATTATTAACAATACTTAAGCCTTTAACACTAAATACATATATTTTTTAAACTACAACCTAGATTTACTATATTTATAGATATTTAGATGCAAGTGTTGAAATACCAAAAAAAATTCCATGTCTCCAACTAGGTGCCTAAACTATGATTGAAATAACTAATAAATAATAATAAATAAACTAACAAATGTGATATTTTTTAAAAAATACCCTTTCAGAAGATTGGGATATAGGGATTAAAACAAATTGGACCAATCTTCTGTTGAAAATTTGTTATTATAATTAATCAAACGTAATTATAATTGGGATTAAGAAAAGAGAAAGAAAGAAAGAAGTATTAGTATATATTTCTTATTTTCTTTTTTGTCATTTTGTCATTTTGGTTGAGTGCTGTGGAAGCAAGTGAATTTTAAGTACAACTTTTGATTTCAATTTTCTACTAAAGTTAATTCAAAATAATTCACAATATAATTCAAGAGATAATAGTTTAAATAAGTATTCAATTTCAAAATTCAGTCATAAAATAAATATAAATTAAGTACAAATTTTAATTGGAAATAACGTTTGCAGCTGATAATATTTTTTAATTTATAGGTGCTGCACTATTGTAATGTGTAATTTAGCATGACATAAAAATCATAAGAATTTTCAATATATAAAATTTATTTAGTTTTTTTAATTGCTTTAATTAATTTCCTATGGAGGTTTGAGGGTTAATTCTGACACTTTAAAACAGTGGTGCTCAAACACATATGGTCAATTCACACAAGCCGTCATATCGTTGTATTCATTGTATTGTTGGAAGAACATACAACAGTGTATGATTGTTGTTGATATTTTTCATATAAAAATCCGATACACGTATACACATTTTTTCCATATGTTTTTAAAAGTTGTATTGGATTCGTGCTATCAAATTTTGTGAATGAAAAAAATGTGTATATGTTTTCATATGTTTTTAGAAAGTTGTTTTAGAAGTCGCCGTAGTCTAGTAGGTAGTGTGTTGGCTTATTAGACGCAAAAGCCTGGGTTCTCGAACCCCAGGCCAGGCATCAAAGACAAAAATACAAAAAGTGTTTTTTCGGCGACTTCCTCTCAGTAGATTTCTGGCAAAAACTCTGAGAGTAAATAAAAATTGCCATGAAAAGTTGCTCAATAAATAAAAATCTGTCGTTCGGAGTCGACTTTAAACTGTAGGTCCCACCACTCATATATAAAATTAACACACACAACATAAGTGGTGTGAGAAACTAGGACGTTGTACAATGGGTCAATTCGACCTCCGGGTACTGTACTTGTCTTAATTGACAAGTACACGTCCTCTAACCTAACCTAGAAAGTTGTGTTGGTTTCGGGCTATCAAATTCTTTGAATGCCACGAGATACACAATACAGCATAGCATTGAGCGTTCACAAACAAACAAATGTGTTCAATACAACATACACGATACAAAGTCGTGTGAATTGCCCAATACTATCATAGTTTTGGTTGTGTTGGTAAAGCAACTTAATTTTTGAGAATCGTACACTGGGAAAATAAAAAATAAATAAAAAAGTGGTTTATTGTGTTGCGTGTATGTTATTACATAATGAACTTATGTATGTATGTATATATGTATTGATGAATATATTGATGTATGTATGTATGTATTGATGAATATATTGATGTGTGTATGCATGTATGTATTGATGAATATATTGATGTATGTATGTACATATGTATGTATGTATTGATGAATATTTTGATGTATGTGTGTCTGTATGTATTGATGAATATATTGATGTATGTATGTATGTATTGATGAATATATTGATGTATGTGTGTATGTATGAATGTATTGATGAAAATATTGATGTATGTATGTATGTATGCATGGCTAGCCTCGCAATGTCTTATAAAAAAAAGAATTACGACATAAAGTGCGATAACACACAATACATTGTGCATTACCAGCTATATTTTCTCTAAAAAAGAAATCATATTCCCAATTTTCATCAAACATTTTGCTGCGTGTATTTGCAAAAAACAAAAAATCATTCAAAAAAGTTGCGTAGCGAAGTCTTGCTTCATCAAGTGCTAAACATCAACTGAATTGATTTTGTTCTCTGAGTTCAACACAAAACAACAAACAAAGCAACAAACACACGATCATTGTAAAAAACAACACAAGTAAGCTTATAGTATAGGTGTGTCAACGCAGCGTCGGCAGAATTTTCTTTGCCTATCACATGTGATAGGAAACTTGGATTTTGAGCATCACTGCTTTAAAAACACTTTTACAAAAACAAAATGCCTGTTTTTGTATTGTTGTATTTGTTGTAGAAACGCTCCTACCTGTTAAGTGTGAATTAGCCACACGTAACGTAACGTACCGTAGAAAACGTTCTCTTTTTAGCATATGGAGAACAATGTAAACGATTACCGACAGTGATGTCAACTTAACCCTTTTCGGGCTAGATTTAGCCCTTTTTGAAGTACCTTTAACGCGAAAAAATTTTTTTAGCCCTAAACTAAAAAACGCGCAATTTCAGCCCTTTTCAGTATTTTTGTTTGGCCTTTTTTGCCCGTTTTTCCTTTAACTCTGTATGGTAATATTATCTTATGTTTCTCTGGCAATGTCGAATTCTTCTATTCATCGTTTTCTTCATTGTCAGTTACATAGAATTACTGAGAAACTCAAGCTTTGCTGAAAATTTAAAATTGTATTTACATTGATAGGCATTGGTGAACAACATAAGTAAGTTATAATTAAATATTCATGGATGTGTCTGTAATGTAAGTGTTAAGCTATGTTTAGATGGAGCACTACACGCAAAGGTATCGAAAAATTTGGGAGACAGGTCCTTTTTTTAAGAAATGGATAAAGCCGTGCAAAGATGAATGTAAAACAGTATGTATTTACTGCAACACGCAAATCGCCGCTAAACACTACGACCTGGTCAGACATTCAGAAACCAAAAAGCATAAAAAGCGTCCGAACCTTTAAACAGCATTAATATGGTACAACCACAAATTTGTTTTACACCTGCAGTGGTATCAGCGGAAAAGAAATGTCAGGCTGCGCTATCGTTATATATTGCAATTCATTCACCATTTGCTTCCATAGACCACTTGACAGAGATATGCTGTAAAACATTTAGTGACAGCAAAGTAGCAAGCATAAACCTCCACCGTACAAAATGTACAAAGATAATAACAAATGTTTTAGCTCCACATTTTATAGAGCTATTACTGAAGGATTTAAATGAAACTAAATTTAGTCTGATTCTCGATGAAGGTATGTAATAACTTTTTACTGACGTTATTTTTGTGTATTAACCATAACTCAAATCTTTGTTTAGGGACGGATGTGTCTGTTGAGAAAATATTAGGAATTGTTATTCGATATTTTAGTACCACCAAAAATGATTTAATAACAGCGTTTTTGACTTTAATTGACGTAAATGGGGGAAAAGCAGAGGATTTATTGCTTGGGTTGGAACGAGCTTTAAAAATATACAAGCTTAACATACAAAATTTGGTAGCAATAGGTACGGACAATGCAGCAAATATGGCAGGTCTTCACAACTGGTTATATATACTATTGAAAAGAAAATATGGACTAAAAAACTTAGTTTTAATACGCTGTGTATGTCACTCGCTTCAACTGGCCGTAAGTTCGTCAACTCAAACTAGTTTTCCACCGAATATAAATTATATGGTAAGAGAGACGTACAATTGGTTTTCACATTGTTCTATAAGACAAAAATCCTATAGAAGAATATATAAACTTATTAATAGCGATGCTAACAGTCCTATAAAAATTCCCAAGTCGTGCCCAACTCGTTGGCTTTCCGTTGAAAAAACGATTAACTCGATTTTAAAAATGTGGTTAGAATTGAAAACTCATTTCAGTGTGGTAAATGATAATCATTTGGAAACAACTCTGCTTAGAGAAATGTATGAAGATGGCAAAAACTTTATTTATTTAAAATACCTGCATTCAGTCTTAAAAGAAGTACAGGAAGTAAACCTGGCTTTCGAATCACGAAATGCTGATCACGTTAAATTATTTGATGACTTGTTACGTTTGCTGAAATATTTAACAAACAAAATTATTATTCCTATGGACAATTTTGATTATTTGGATGGAGACCTTGATACATTTATTAATACTTTTTTCAATTTCGGTTACAGTTTTGAAAAAAGTTGTAGAGACAACAATATTTCACAAAGTGATAAGAAAGTTATTGAAAAAAATTTTCTTCATTTTGTTAAAAAACTTATAATGGAAATAAGAGCTAAGCTGCCATCTAATATTCAAATATTTAAAAAAATATCCTTACTTAGCTCCCAAAATGTTTTGTCCAATAATGTAATAAGTCTGCTCCCAATATTTGAAGAATTTTGTAATGATACACAGGAGATTGAAGAACTAGAAAACTGTCTTAAAAATTTAAAAACATGTGAATGCAAGAACACTGAAAGAACGGATAAGTTTTGGATCGAGGTTCACAGCTACAAAATGGCAATTGGTAACAACCCATTTAAAAACTTTCTACTTTTGTTTTAAATATATTAATATATCCATACTCAAACGCTGAAGTTGAAAGGACTTTTAGCGTCATGAACTTATTTAAAAATAAAATCAGAAACAAAATGTCGTTAAATACATGCAATAGCCTAATTCATATTAAATACAGTCCCAAAAGAGATAATCTTTGTTGTTCAACTTACGAAATACCAAATCAAATTTGCGTGAAAATTAATTCTAATGAAACGTATAAAAAGTCTCAATACCATATAGAAAGTGATTTATGGAATGAAGAAGAGGATGACCAAGAAGTACAAATCGTATTTAACAATGGCCAACTTTAAAAGATTGTTGTTGTAGTACCTTAATTCTATTGAATGTAAAATGATCTCAAATAATATCTATTAATAAATTGTTTTGTTTAAAAATTGTGGTGTTTTTATCTGAAAAAACTATTTTAATTTTAGCCCTTTTTTGGAAAATTGGAAATTGTATTGTACTAAAAACGTAGTTTTTTCAATTTAGCCCGTTTTAGCCCGTTTTTCGTTTTTGTTCACGCGTTTGGTGTTCTAAGAGTTGGCATCACTGATTACCGAAACGTTCTCTCTCGTTAGCAAAACGGAACGATCTGTATAAAACAGAATTCTCCCACGTTTTTACGTGACATTTGAACATAAGAGAGAAAACATGAGAGAGAGTGCAGTGTTGCCACGAAAAAAAAATATTGTAACCAACATTTGTGAAAAAATCACCAAATAAGGAAAAATATGATCAAAATTAAGTTTGCAGTTTTTTTATTTTATATTTTTTTTCAAATTTAAATTATAATTGAGAAAAAGAAACAGAAAATAAGAAAACGAAATTATAGTCTCATAATTAATTAATTTTAACAAACAAAACAAAAGCTATTTTTATAAGACAAATAATAAACAAATCCGGAATAATCTACACATTGAACAAAAAACGGCAACACTGATGATGAGTCTGTATCAGTGTTGCAAAATTGGAATTTTGAAATGGTACTGAACTATAACTGAAAGAGTACTTTTTTGCATTAAATGGTACTTTTGTAAAAAATAATTATAATTATAACTCTTTAATCAGGATTATGTCCTAAATTCGCATGCCACTTATTTTGTGTGTGTTAATTTTATATATGAAGTTCGGAACCTACTGTTTAAGCTCGACTCCGAACGAAGGATTTTTGAGAAACTTTTCATGGCAATTTTAGTTACCCTCAGAATTTTTGCCAGAAATCCGCTGAGAGGAAGATGCCGAAGAAATATTTTCGTTTTGTTGGAAACGTCTAATAAGCCAACACACTACCTACTAGACTGGGGTGAATTTACTTATTGGAGCTGCTAGATCTTCTAATGATGTTCTTTGTTGATGTTATCCTATGGAAGATCAAAAGTTTTCTGTGGAGTAAGCCACTTAACTTTTTTATTTCTTAAAATTGAAAAGTGTGAAACTCATGACAAATAGATTGGTTCTACATACATACATACCTAATAGGTCATTACAACCTTTCAGTTAGGATTACGCCCTAGCTTCTACCACCACTTATGTTGTGTGTTAGTTGTTTGTATACTGCTGTATTTGAATCGATGAGGATTCCCTTGCTTATACAGAACGCAGTGTATAAGAATGCCTTCAACAAAGACGTTGAACTTGCTTCTTTAGCCTGTATTACGACCAAGCTTCTCATACCACCCACGTTGTGTGTGGCAATTTTTATCCATAAGTGGTGGAACTACAGTTTAAAGTTGACTTCAAACGACAGATTTTTTTGAGAAATTTTCCTTGACAATCTTAGGGTTTTTTCACGAAGACTTTTGAGAGGAAGTCGCCGAGATGTCTAATCATTACAAACTTTTAATCAGGATTATAAAGTTTATGCAAGAGTAGCTTAACAATTTAACGTCGATTATGAACGACTGATTATATTCACTCTCAGAGTGAAAGAACGAATGTATCGCATTAAGTCTCTAATAGATGTTTCACCGTGGGTTCATGTCTAGTAAGCCAGCACACTACCTACTAGACTGCTTATTTATTTACATTTAATACACATACGACACGGAACAGAAAAACTAACGACTTATTCGTGCTCCTCACATAGAAGACAAAAACATCTGATTCGGAACGTAACAAAACGTAAAAGCCCCGTTTAGTCAAATGTCGTTGGAACGTTCGTTTTTAGCATATGAAGAGCAATGGAAATGCTTACCGATATAACAATACGGTTCTGCAAGCGTTTTAATTGCGTTTCGTATTCTAAAAACGAAGGTATGTTCCTTGAACGTTTGACAAACCGGGGCTAAAGGCTGATTCTACCTTTAGCATTGCGTTGAACATGTTGCTAATGCATTAATAGTTGAAAAGCGCAAGACATAAAATATGTAATAATAAAAAAGTACTGAAAACGCCGAGGGGGTACCTCGGTATTTTTGAAATGAAAAAGTACTGCAAAAAGTACCAAAGTACTGAATTTTTCAACACTGGCCTGTTTACCAATTTCTATGCATTGTGTTGTGTTTGTTTGTGTGTTGCTTTGTGTTCTGTTTCGTTTTTATTTACATTCTTCGTTGACATATGTCCCGTTTTAAACGTTTCTATAACTACACAAACGTTTTTAAGGCTACGTACGTTACGATTTTACGTTTCTAACGCTTGGGTAACCAAGGCATTATAAATATGCCATGGTATATACGAATAAAGAACAAAGCAAGTTTGCGAGTATTTCAAATTCAGAACTCACCCCCGCTCGTTTTGCCCCTCTCTCCTACAAACTCAAGAGTTTTCAAACTAGTTTGAAAACTAACTTGAACGTGCAAAAGGCGTGTTTGTATAAATGAAAAAAATACTTGATTTAAAGAAAAAAAGAAAAAGATAAGGAGGGAGGACAAATTTAATTTTGACAGGCAATTGAATTTTGGCTTTCAACGAGGTATATTAAAAAAAGGACTTAATGTGGAGTGTTAAATTATTGAATTATGTGTCAAGAAAAGTAAATTTAAAAAGAAAAACTGAAATAACAGAACGCTAATCTGTGAAAATTTTGAAATAAACTTGAAATTAAAGAAAAAAATCACAAAGAAAAACAAATACAATATAACATAGTAATAACTAAATTAAAGTTACCTATTATTATTTTGAAGTCGTCGTAGTCTAGTAGGTAGTGTGTTGGCTTATTAGACGCAAAAGCCTGAATTCGAGCCCCAGGCCAGGCATCAAAGACAAAATACAAAAAGTATTTTTTCGACGACTTCCTCTCAGTAGATTTCTGGCAAAAACTCTGAGAGTAAATAAAAATTGCCATGAAAAGTTTCTCAATAAATAAAAATCTGTCGTTCGGAGTCGACTTTAAACTGTAGGTCCCACCACTCATGAATAAAATTAGCACACACAACATAAGTGGTGTGGACCTCCTGGTATTTTACTTGTCTTAATTGACAAGTACATGTCCTCTAACATAACCTAACCATTATTATTTAAATAAAGTAAAGTTGTTTTATATAACTAATCTTTAATAAAATTATGCTCCAAAATTAAGAGAAAAAAATCATAAAACAAAAGAGAAACAATAAAACCTAACACCAGATAGAATTTTACACCAACCGATCATGTGCCGAAAATTGCCAAAATAATAAAGAGAAAACCTTTTAAATTGTGCAAAAAACATGTGCGTAAACTTTCATAACTGGTTGAAGAAATCATCTTCAGAAATTCCATCATCACCAATATTCAACTTATTTGGTTTCCATTTTGTTATACATCCTCTCCAGCAAAATCAATAGTTAACCAGAAGCCTCCAGCATTGACATTCATCAGTACTTCTTCAATATCCTACTATATCCCAACAGTCCCAAAATATGTCAAGTTGTTTATGTAAGATATTTTTACCTAAAGTAAGTTTTTGTAATTTTGAAAGAATAACATATACTATTTACGATAATAGGATATACTATTTACCTATCAATGTAATTATTTTAAATATATATTTCTCCCATACTAACAGTTTTCTTTAAAATTAGATTTAATTATATCTAACTATTCTATAATTGATGAATTTAATTGTATCGATAATTTTTTTTTAGCATTCTTGAATTTATGTTACTTCCAATAAACACTGAATTAAAGTAATGTATTTCCAATAATATTTATTCTTGTACAAAATAAGAACGAAGGTTCCTCGATTAATAATGTGAGTAATAATAATAATTAAGTGAGTAATAATAAATAATAAAAATAAAATAATTATTAATTTGGTAAAAAGGGGTAATCGTATAGGAAAATGAGTGTTAACGTTACCAAAGGAGTAGTCACCTATGACTATGGGGAGGTGAAAAGTGCACTCTGGATGACCTGACACCTAGTTATCTTATTGCTGACCTATTTTTTTTTTGTTAATCTTCACCTATTTGTCTATCGAAACATAGTATATTAAGAAAAGAAAAAAAAAATGCCATCTAATATTGGCATGAATTTATAATTCTATGCTTGCGCAACGATGAATCTTGGGTTAAGAACAAACAAGCCATTGAGCTAGCCAGAATACCTTATTTACATGCCAAATACCTTAAGTTTCATAAAATTTAATTATTATCTTTTAAAATGATCGCAACAACATGAATGTGTTATGTGTCAGGTTTGTATGGAATTTAATCAAAAAAAATTATTTTTATAATCAACTACAATGCTTTAAAGAAAATTCTTTTGAATTAAAAAAGAATTTAAACGGAAGCAGGTTACAATTAAAATTCATTTTGAATCTGTTTGAATCTGATATTGATGTCTTGATCAATGTTAAAGGGAATTTGATGTAGATAATTTGATAATATAGTACATACCTATTGTAATTGGTTAGCATCTATACAAGCAGTGTTCTTAACTCATACCATACCATATATAAGAATATTTACACAAAACTCTACTCAAGGTTAACTATATTTTTTTAAATAAAATTCCGAAATCGTTATGTTTATAAAGTGATTTTGTATGGATTTATTTTAAATCTGATCAATGACAGTCAATTAAGTCAATAATAAAAAAAATCATTATATATATAACAATTATTACATTATTTATGTTTTCTTCATATTTTATGAATTTTGAATATTAAAATAAAACATAACTTGTGATGGAGTATGTTTTAGTTATTGTAATTGAATATTTTTTGTAGTGAATTATAATTTCCTTTTTGAAATGAAAATTCTATATACACCCAAACCTTTTTTTACACGGTAGATACGTTCCAGTGGATACCGTGTAAAAAAAATAACGCGTAAAAAAAGACAAATATTATGTATGTATGTAAGTGTATAAACAAACTGAAAAGATATACATAGGATTGATGCAGCAGCCTACATATGCCTATAAAATTGAAAAAATTTATAAAAACGCACAGATTTAGTTCAATAGTATACACAGAGTTCTTATTTTATTAAACGATTTTATCCGTATAAAAAGGAGCGACCAAAAAATATGGTAAATTTGTTAAAAAAAAACCGTGTTATTTCAAATTCGCGTAAAAAAACCGTGTAAAAACAGGTTTGGGTGTACTGGTGTTTTGCTTTTACATCGCATAACATTAAAATTATAAACAAAAGCTACAAAAATAAAACAATCCAGTAAACAAACCTGTTTACAAATTATCGTACTGCTTAATATAACAACAAACACTAGCATAAAAAATGGAAGTCATGAATGTGATCCTTCAAGAACATTCATCAGACTGTTTACTTTGCCATATAAAAAGCAAGGTAAAGCAGGCGACTGAGTTAGCGAAGTTTAGTCAGTCTGTGTGGGGACCGTTACAAACAGGGGTTACCAACAATTTTTTGGTTGTGTATTACTGAGTAAGAGAGTGAAAATAGTGAAAGTTGTGAGTTTACAATATAACCTATTTTGATTTTCATTTCATCAACATATATAAAGTTATACATCTTTGACTTAATAATTAGGGAATGTTTTTTTAGATATTTGCTGGGATCTAATTTTGGCTCATAAATTTAATCTCCTATTAATAACCAACTTTTTAATTTTTCCAAAATATTGCTTTATGTCTATAAAAAAGTTGTTCTCTTTCCATATCATCTAAAGTATTTGCTTAACTATTAAAACAACCAAAATGTGTTTTAAGAACATATAAGGCTTTGAATTTTAAAAAATGGAAGTTTTGACATAAAATGTTTTTTTGAGTGTAAGCCAAAAAAAATATTATAGCATCCGCCGACATGTGTGCTTGTCGCAGTCTAATCGACAACTAAATAAAAGAGCATAAGCTCTGTTTTCTCTCTGCATAATTGTGCTATGAAATGGTAACGACTGGTTACAAAGATCTGTCGAATAATTTTCTAGTAATTGTTATTGCTTATGCAAAGAGTGTAAACAGAGGAATAACAAAGAAAAGAAATTGTTGTTGGTTACATCAAGTTGTGAACAGTGGCACACAGAATTGTGCGAACAATATAGAATTTTAATTAACACTAAACACAAATTTATTTTTATTTTACTTCCAATCTACGAACTCATATTGTAAAAGTTTTTAAAAGGTAAAAACGTAACAATAAATTACCTACCGAACCTAATAACAATATACAAGAAGTCGCTGTAGTCTAGAAGGTAGTGTGTTGGCTTATTAAATGCCTGGGTTCGAGCCCCAGGCCAGATATCAAAACAAAATACAAAAAGTATTTCTTCGGCGACTTAATCTCAGCAGATTTCTGGCAAAAACTCTGAGAGTAAATAAAAATTGCCATGAAAAAGTTTCTCAAAAATCTGTCATATGGAGTCGACTTTTAACTGTAGGTCCCACCACTCATGTATAAAATTAACACACGTAACATAAGTTGTGAGAAACTAGGTCACAATCCTGACTGGAGGGTTGTAATCATCGTCAATGCTTAAAGGATTCTGATTAGTTGTTCGAAGGTACTGCGCCTGGTTCTCGTAATCATGAGGAATTGGTATCGTATGATGAAACTCGAAGGATTTCCGAATGACTATTGTCATTGGACTTAAAATCCAGAAGGCATTTTAGGGTATCTGTGTGATCATTAAACCACTTTGTTGGTTACAGTCCATTAAGGAAACATTTTTATTCGCGGATTCAAATGATGAATTCACGGATTCTTATGGTGAAGCTTTATTATAATTGTCATTAATCATATTCATTGACACATTAAAATTATGAGGTTGAATTAGGATAGGTATATCCTGAGTCTGATGAAAATGATTCACAAATCGTTGAAATGACATCACAACATATTTTTGAAGACCTTGAATTAGGCCAGAAATTAGGAAATCATTTTATACAATATTATCCAAATGTTGAAAGAGGTCTTTAGTTTTAAAAATAGATTTCTCAAGGCTTGGCCCAATATCGGAAGGTATATAAAGAATTAAACAAAAACTCCTCACAAATACTTATAACTAAATATATCTAAAAATCCCCACGTCCCCACATCGAACCAGAAAACATTAAGGTATCGAGCGATGATTCGTCACCAACCGAAGAAATGCGATTAATTGTCGAAGAAAGTAATGACGAATAAATAAATATATGTATGTAGGTACATATACTGAAATTGTTTGAGTATAACTTTATTATGTATTGATTTTTTGCTAATAACATTTTAATATGTACAATACTTTTGTGTTTTCTCTTATTTATATTCCATTTAATTTTTAAGTTTTATGAATTTTATAACTACATATTTTGGTTGTTAAATAAAATGAAATTGTTTTCTTTTGTTTGCTTTGTTATGTTATTTAACATTAAAACAAATAAAATTATATTAAAAAAATACTATATATACCAGTTTTTATCATTTTTTCGATTTACACGATTTTCCATACAAATTTTTTTTAATTCGTTTTACACGATTATCTCAGGAACGTATCTATCGTGCAAAATGAGGGACAGGTGTAGATTTAAAAACTAATAATATAACTCAACTAAAGTGCGATCTAGATTCATACTTATAAGAAAACAAAAAAAAATCGAAATTCTAAACTTGATTTCATACAAATCATTACGATTATTGTTAGAGTCAATAATTTGATCAGGAATTCATAAAATAACTTTTAATCAAATTTGTTACAATTATAATGCTTTTCGACTTCATTTTGATGTAAGTACCGGGAGTACCAGCATAGAGAAGAAATTAATAAAACTACATTGAGCTGTTTTCAAACAGTTCTCTAATACAAATCTAACAAGAATTTGATTAAAAAAAATGTACGGAATTTTACAAATACAAAATAAGTAAATTATTTAAGTGCTGTTTCTGTAAGACAAGAAAACACAAGTAAAATTGTCTTTCAGGAACAGTATATATGGCAAACAGAACGTATGTAATTAAGATAGTATTGGAGAATTTTTTCCATTACTCGTTACTTTTTAATTGATATTAAAAGAAAATGATAAGACATATTTATTGAACAATTTATCTGAAATTTTTTCATTTCTGCCATTTTCGTTTCTGCACGATTTGTATATTTAATTGAACGTTGTATTCTTTCTAATCGCCAGATTTTGTAATTCCTCACATTGTTTTTATATATGTATGCATATATGAAAGTCGCCGTGGTCTATAAGGCAGTCGTGAGGCCTCGGTTCTAACCCCAAGGCAGGTATCTCCATTTAAACGAAATATGAAAAAATATTTCTTCGGCGACTTCCTCTCAGCAGATATCTGGCAAAAGCACTGAGAGCAAATAAAATGTGTCGACTTTAAACTGTAGGTCCCGCCACTCAACGCACAAAACATAAGTGGTGTGAGAAGCTAGGTAGTTATCCAGACGAAAGGGGTGTAACGACCATTTATGTATGTATGTAAAACAGAGAAAATAAGATCTGGTCAAAATCTATTGCACATTACTGCTGCTATTACTATTGCGCACATTCAAATGCCTGACTGTTTGGCACCCTTGTCTTACAGCAAGGGCCCAAGAGCGAGATCACAAATATCGTCAGGTATACGTCTGTACAAGAGTCAATTCGTGAATAGGTAAAAAATATCGCGCTTCTGCCTTACAAATGTTCTTGACGATTACAAACCAAACAAATAGCCAGTCCTCTCAGCAGGTACCAATTATTGAACCACATAAATACTTCCGTTAGACTTCTGCGCACCACAATCATAGTAAAGAAGTCAACCGAATAACATCACTTGAACTTGAAATTGATAATCGGAATTTATTTAAAATGGAAATTGAAAAGAATCTACGAATCGAACAATGTGTGACAGAAAATGGAGTAAACGTAAGTATACAAAACTATTCGTTAAATACTAAAAAATTATTTTCTTATAACAAATTTTATATATATTACAGATCAAGGTGAGCTTTGTAAATCCACCTGAAAATATAGAAAATTCAACATCGTCCACACATAGCTCAACAATTTCATCTCCCAGACCAGCAAATACTTCAAAACCCAAACGGAAACGTACTGCATTTACCAGCAAACAGTTGACGGAATTGCAGCGTGAATTCTACGTTAACAAATATGTGAGCTGCCAAAAACGATTCGAAATAGCCGATCGATTAAAATTAGACGAACGTCAAGTTAAAGTCTGGTTTCAGAATAGGCGCATGAAAAGCAAAAGAGATGCTAGTAAAACAACTCCAGAAACTAGACCTATAGACCTTAATCCATTAATTGAAACTCCTAATAATTTACCGCAGCTGTTAATGAAACCAGAGACTTTGAGTTTGAATCCTTTGGAAGATATACCTCCTCCAGTTCAATTAAATAATTTTAATTTGTCATCGAATATGACAACGCCAGACGAATCCAGAAATCCACCATTCAAATCGGCGGATAACAATGTTTCCTTCACAGACTGCAACTGTTCCATATTAGACGACATTGATCCTACAAAGTGGTTTTATAATGAAGACGAATTGCTAACATGCCTGCAGGAGGATCATATGCCAAATGCTTCATCACTCAATTCTTCACCATTGCCAGAACCAGGCGCAGAATCTTTGTTTTATATATCTCCAACGGCTAATCAGTTGGATCATGTTGCATCACATGACACCAATTCCTCAACATTGCCAGAATCCGGAGCAGACCCTTCGGAATTTATGCCCCCAAATGCAAATCAACATTATTTAGATTTTGACAATGACAATGATTTAGTGGAGCATTTTATGAATTTAATTAAATAATTTAATTGGCATTATATGTATTCATTAATTGTAGTCAAATATTAGATACATACGTACTTATGTGCATTAATATGAAATTTAATAATAATAAAAATTATTTTTATAATATAATCCAATAGTATTTTAATGAAAACGAATTTGTTTGAATCTGGTATTGGTGTCTGTCATCAGTGTTAAGCCCACTTCACACGGTAATACTTTACGTACGTAAAGGCTAATGAAAAAGTAAAATGAAATTCCATCCGTATGAAAAAAAAGAGAATAAAAGTCAAATGAATTATATATTTTGCATTTACATGATGGGTATAAGACAATAACAAAGTAAAATGAAAACAGCTGTTACACTTTTTTCTATGTGTTTACATAAAAATACATCCCTGATCTAATGCGACTTGCTTGTTTTTTGAATCATTTCAAAAAATGAAAAGAGCCATACGACTGTCAAACTTTTCATCCGTATTTTCTCTCAATGTGTGATGTTTTCATTACATAGTACGTTTAGACGATCACATCCGTACTCTTCTACACAAAATTTTGACAGATCATATTACTTGTGGGACCGTGTAAAGTAGGCTTTAAAGGGAATTTGATTTATTTCGACAAACACTTCTGCGTAGCTAAAATTTGGGGTTTTAAAAGTTTGATGAAGTTGAAAAGTTTTCTAGATTTTCTTATTTGGATACCATGAAGTACGTTTAACGTATATTAATAAAGTCCTATGCATGCCTAACTACAGGTAATATCAAAAAAGAGTTATTGGGAGGATGATATGCGACAATATTAATATTTTTCCTGAAAACACAGCTAATCCTCTTTGCAATTATTGAAAGCCCTTAAAGTCGATTCCGAACGACAAATTTTTGAGAAACTTTTCATAGCAAATTTATTTACTCTGTGTAACCTGGATGGTTTGGAAAATACGTTCCACTTTATGGGAGTATGTTCTATATTCAATGAATTTAGGCTCAATGATTTTAGAAAACGTAACTTAATTATAAATTAAGTTTTTAATATACTAAATGGCATTGACGAGGGATGGGATGCATGCAAACAAGGTAAAGTTTCTGACTGTGCTCAACGTGGCGACCACCAGGACGATCCTTGTCTTGATGTATTCAAGTTGACACGCAGCCTCCTCGTGGCCCCTCCTGGATGGCATTCTAGCACTCGCTAGATGTTAACTAATGCGTGCAGCGAAGTCCAATCCCCTGGACGTTAAATTTGGGTTGTGCTTGGAACCCACCACGTAAAAATTCCCTCCAATGAAAACTAACACTCAAGCATCTAAGAAGATCCCCTCAAAAGTTGACGACCACGGCAAACGTTTAAAGGACTACGATATACGAATAGGCACATAGAACGTCCGAACCCTTTACAGGGCAGGCGCTTCCGCCCAGCTGGCGGATGCCCTCATTAAATGTGTTTACGTTGGTCACCTTAATTGTAAAGTTTAATGTGAAATATTTTAATTTTATTTATTATTATTTTTTTTACTGTGAAACTATTGTCAAAGGAAAGAGAATTTTCATTCATTCTTCAATCAACCCCCAAACAAAAGGTACGTTTTTTTTGTGCAATATTTGTTTTTGCATTTATCTAATACTTTGTATTATTTATTCTGTGGCTCAAACTGAATATTTTATTTTGGACCCAATTTACCCCAATTCCCCCCGAAACAAGATGTAGGACTGACATCACTACCATTCAGGAAATGCGATGGATAGGGCAAGGATGCAAAAGACTGGCATCTTGCGATGTGTATTACAGCTGCCAGGTTGATTGACGAATTCGTATGCGGATTTGTGGTTAATAAGAGACTTCGTCACCTTGTCTCTGGGTGCACACCTGTGAACGAAATAATAGCCACAATCCGCATCAAGGCAAAATTCTACAACATCAGCCTTATTTGTGCTCATGCCCCGACGGAAAAAAAGGACGATGTGACTAAAGATGCCTTCTATGCGAAACTCGAGGACGTATACGATAAGTGCCCGGCCCATGACGCCAAAATCGTCCTCTGAGATTTTAATGCGAAGGTCGGGCGAGAAGGTATCTTTGGCCCCACTGTCGGACAGTTCAGTCTCCACACGAAAACTACTCCCAATGGTATGAGGCTGATCGATTTCGCCGCGGCACGTAACATGGTAGTATGCAGCATCAAGTTTCAACATCTCGATATCCACAAGGCCACTTGGATGTCCCCCGATCGTTCAACGTCCAACCAGATTGATCATATTGTGATTGACGGATGGCACGTATCCAGTGTACTACATGTGCACACGTTCAGAGGTCCAAAAATCTACTCGGACCACTACCTTGTCGCAGCCAAATTTCGATTGTGCATTAGCGAGAACTATAGAGAGAGAAGAAGTGATGAGAGACGCCTTTTCAGACGCAAGAAGAGGGAGCAGGAAAGGCGTGAGCGTGAGGAAATCGAGTTGTACAGATGCAGGAATGACGCTCGAAAATTCTATCAAAAGGTTAAGCGTCTAATCGAGGGTTATAAGCCCGGAGCGTTTTCCTGCAAATATGAGAACGGAAACTTGGTAACAGATCCGCAGGGTGTGCTGAGGTTATGGAGGAAGCACTTCTCTACTCTGCTACAAGGCGATGACGACACCAATTCCGCCTTTAAAGATGATGTTCCCAACTCGATCGATGATGACGGCGTGGAGATTCCGCCGCCTAGCCATGAAGAGGTCAAAGTCGCGATTACGCGCCTTAAAAACAATAAAGCGGCAGGTCCTGATGGCCTTCCCGCTGAATTGTTTAAGACCGGATGTAATGAGTTGGTAGGGCGCATGCACCAGCTTATTTACAAAATATGGCTAAAGGAAAGTATGCCCAACGATTGGAACCTCAGTGTCCTCTGTCCTGTCCTGAAAAAGGGAGACCCTACTATATGCGCCAACTATAGGGGTATAAGCCTTCTTCCTATCGCATTTAAGGTTCTTACAGGCGTATTGTGTGAACGACTGAAGCCACTCGTCAAAACACTGATTGGACCTTATCAGTGCGGCTTCAGACCTGGCAAGTCCACCATCGACCAGATCTTCACACTACGCCAAATCCTGGAAAAGACCCACGAGAAACAATTCGACACACACCATCTTTTTGTCGACTATAAGGCTGCCTTTGATAGCCCCATAAGGGATCGTGTTTTTGCCGCAATGTCTGAGCTCGGTATACCTGCGAAGCTGATAAGGCTATGCAGAATGACGTTGAGCAATTCCTGTAGCTCCGTCAAGGTAGGAATGGACCTCTCCGAGCCTTTTGATACCGTGCGAGGTTTCAGACAAGGCGACCCCTTATCATGCGACCTCTTCAACTTCGTCATGGAGAGTGTTCTGCGAAAGGCAGGAGTGCATCGCAGTGGCACTATTTTTCAAAAAAGTGTCCAGTTGCTTGTGTACGCTGACGACATTGACATCATAGGGCGTACCAAGCGAGATGTTACTGCTGCCTTTAGTGCTATTGAAGGGGAGTCTACTAAGATGGGTCTGGGAGTAAATGAGGGCAAAACAAAGTATATGTTATCGACAAGTAGAGACTTGCGGTGTATTGAATCTCAGATTACGGCCGATAACTATACTTCCTTCGCTCCGCCGTTACCACCAAAAATGATGTCAGTCTGGAGATCAAGCGCAGGATCACTCTTGCCGACAGGTGCTACTATGGTCTCAATAGGCAATTGAGTAGCAGAGACCTCTCTCGTACGACAAAACTTACACTCTACAAGACACTCATCTTACCCTTGCTTCTTTATGGCGCAGAGGCATGGACGCTATTAAGAACTGATGCAGCGGCTTTGAGAGTGTTCGAGAGAAAAGTACTGCGCAAGATCTTCGGTCCAGTGCGAGTTGGCGATGATTTCCGTATCCGATCCAACAGTGAGCTGTATGAGCTCCTCAATGACATTGACGTTGTACAACGTATTAATATCCAGCGGCTGCGCTGGCTCGGCAATGTCGTTCGAATGGAGGAGGATGCTCTGGCGAGACGGATATTTGAGATTTAAAAAATTCAAGATGGCGAATCCAATATTGCGGTCGAGGTTTATAAAAATTAATCAGATTTACTTAACCGCCATAATGGATATGCCATTTTGAATTTTTTTGAATTGAAAGAAGGTATGTAATCATCGACCCCAAAAACTCCTGAGTAACAATTTTCAAGTTAATCTGAAAGACTTCCGTAATGCTTTGGGCTCATTTTAAAGAGCAAAGATCAATTGTCAATTTCTGACAATAGCGATGGTTCTAGCACGTCAGTGTTTAGCTCTACAATGTTTCAAAAAAGGTCAAAAACGCTATTTTTAGGGGTTTCAACCCCCAAAATGCCTTCGGAAACACCTGGAGCCATCTTATTTGCACAAAAAAAGTTCAAATTTGCAGGGCTGTGTAATTGATTTAGCCCGAACAATTGAAAGTGAAGGTTTTGTTGACTTTGCTGAGGGAGATATTTTTGAACTAATGGTTGACAAAGAATTGGATAAAGATGAACTAGTTTGTATAGTTAATGAAACTGATGAGGAAAATACTGAGTCTGATGAAAATGATTCACAAATCGTTGAAATGACATCACAAAATATTTTTGAAGACCTTGAATTAGGCCGGAAATTAGGAAATAATTTTCTACAATATGATCCAAATGTTGAAAGAGGTCTTTAGTTTTAAAAATAGATTTCTCAAGGCTTGGCCCAATATCGGAAGGTATATAAAGAATTAAACAAAAACTCCTCACAAATACTTATAACTAAATATATCTAAAAATCCCCACGTCCCCACATCGAACCAGAAAACATTAAGGTATCGAGCGATGATTCGTCAGCAACCGAAGAAATGCGATTAATTGTCGAAGAAAGTAATGACGAATAAATAAATATATGTATGTAGGTACATATACTGAAATTGTTTGAGTATAACTTTATTATGTATTGATTTTTTGCTAATAACATTTTAATATGTACAATACTTTTGTGTTTTCTCTTATTTATATTCCATTTAATTTTTAAGTTTTATGAATTTTATAACTATTTTGGTTCAGTATCAGTTGAGACATTGAAAGGTGTGCTTGTTTTTGTCAAAATATCAGCTGCTACGTTTTCAATAAATTTTTAAGTGATATATCTTTATTTATAAATTTCCGTGAAAATTACCTCAAAACGCAAGAAGTTCTGGGGAAATAACCCAAAATTTAAAAAATTTAATTCTGGTAATAGATTCAAAGTTCTTTCCGACTTGGAGGATGATGACAACTCGAGCATTGATAATGAAGAACAAAGGGGAGTTGATGTGAAAGTGCCCCCAATTATTGTAGATAGCTGCCACAAATTAACAGCAGTAATAAACCTTTTGGGAAAATGTTGTAAATACAAAAAAATGTCTATTGAAACAAAGATAATTCCAAATACATTATCTGAGTACGAAGACGTCATTAAAAAGCTAAAATTGGAGAAAATGCAGTTTTTTACACACCCAGTAAAAGATAGTAAAAAGTTTAAACTCATGCTTTTTGGTCTACCCAAGATTGATATAAATTCTATTAAAGACGAATTTAAATTTAACTTTAACATCGAGCTGGAAAATATTAAAGAAGTTCTAACCTCGCGCTCAAATGATGACGATGCATTATACATGCTAGAGTTCAATAGAGAACAAATTTCTAAACGTGAGGTAGTCAAAATAAAGTATGTTTATGATGTCGTAGTTCACTGGAGAAACCCAATACGTAGATCAAGAGGCCCCACCCAATGCTCGAAATGCACAATGTATGGTCATGGGTCAGCTAATTGCTTTAGAGGTGTAGCTTGCTTAGGATGCGGTGGAAGTCATGATTACGCGAACTGTCAACTAAATAAAGTTCCTACAAACGGGCCGGTAATCTATAAATGTTTTAATTGCATAAAAAGGAATTTGAAAAACGTGAATCATCGAGCAGATGACCCACACTGTCCCTCAAGGAAGGAATACATTGAGATTAGAACAAAAGCCACTAGCAGTAGACGTCCTAACAAATTTGTGCAGCCCATAAATATTAACTACTCACCAATGGAAGAAGAATGCTTTAAAGTAAATGGCGAAAGTAAAACAGGTAATTCTGCAAAAGTTTCTTATGCTACAGTAGCTGGTACAAGTCGTTACGCCGACGAGAGAAACGACATATCCAACCAACAAATATTAGAAATTTATTTCGAAGCAATTGATGCTTTAGAAAAATGTAAAAATAAGTATGACAAATTGCGAGTACTTGGAAATATGCTCCGTCATGTCATATAATCAGTCTATAAGTTGCCTTAAAGTTATGCATTGGAATGCCCAAGGTATAACAAATTCTGCGTCTATAGTAGAATTAGAGCATTTTCTAAATGAACAGCAAATAGATCTTATATTTATTAATGAAACATTTTTAAATATATGCCACAATTTTAAAATTAGAAATTATAAAATCTATAGACAGGATCGAGTAACACATGGTGGGGGTGTTTTAATTGGCGTAAAAATGTCTATTCCGCATGAACGAATCTCAAAATACAAAACTGCGGTATTAGAAAATGTTTCAGTGTTGATCAAAATAAACAACAGACCAATTAGATTTACGTCAGCGTATTGCCCAAAATACACACCAAGCTTTATTAATGATCTGGATTTAGTCACACAAACCACTCATATAAATGAATTTTTTATTTTTGGCGATTTTAATGCCCACCACTTGAGCTGGGGATGTCTACAAAATAATACAGCAGGTTTAAACCTCTATAACCATCAGCTAAATTCCCAATACTATATACATTACCCAGATTCATTTACTAGATTTAGCCAATAGCCATCTGTTGTAAATATTTTACTTACTAATTCAATTCTGCAAATTTCACAAATTGACACTTTTCCAAAGATGCTGAAGTCGGACCATGTTCCAATAATATGCAAAATATTTGGTACTATTAGAGAAAATATAGTGGAAATCCCTCTTTATAGCAAAGCAAACTGGAGTATAATAAGAAAATTTGTTGACGATGAGATAGTTAGCAATAACTTAAACATAACAATTATAACAGAAACAAACATCGAAGCCGTTTTGTCAAAAATTACCTGTATACTTCAAGAATCTTCCAATCTAATTCCCAAAGGTAAAAAGCTGAATTGGCAAAGAAAACTTTCCAGACTTAGCCTGTATTTAATAGGTCAAAGAAATAAATACCGGAGGAAACTACAAAGAATTAATACAACATCTGAAAGAAACACAGTACTGTGTATCCTAAAACAGCTGACTTTGTTTATAAATTATCATGTCAAAGAGGACAAAAACAACAACTGGTATCAATTTCTAAGAAGTCTGCCAAATAACAATAAAAAGTTTTGGAAATTAAGTAAAGCAATAAAAGGTAAACAAAAAACGCTAGAAAGTTTAACAATAGATGGCGCTGATGTACACAACACTTATCAAAAAGCTAATATAATTGCTGATGTTTTTGAAAAAGTTCATAACACTACTAGCAATATTACATCGTCTATTGATCTTAAGGTTCAAAAGTACAATGACTGGCTAGACAATCAAACGGTTTCGAATAGTGTACCGGCATACGAAACATGCCTAGATGAAGTAAAACTTTTTATCAAAAAACTAAAAAACAGAAAAGCCCCTGGCCTTGACGGAGTAAGTGCCATATTATTAAAAAATTTATCAAACATGTTTTTTAGCCTTATTACCAAAATATTTAATTGGTGCTTAAAAAACGGTTATTTTCCAAAACTTTTCAAAATTGCTAAAGTCATACCTATAGCTAAGCCTGGAAAAGATCCTAAATCACCTATTAGTTCTCGACCAATCAGTATGTTAAACATGCTGGATAAAGTATTTGAAAAAATAATACTGGATAGACTTCAGAAATTTACAGAAGACAATAACATCATACAGAATGAACAATTTGGATTCAGAAAAGAGCACTCGACTATTCACCAGGTTAAGAGAATTGTAAATATAGTTCAACATTCCAAAGATCGTAGAAAAAGTACAGGAGTGGTATTTTTAGATATCGAAAAAGCTTTCGACTCCATATGGCATAGTGGTCTAGTTTATAAACTTGGTCGATTTCGCTATCCAATTTATCTGCAGAAGATTTTAAAAAGTTTTTTAAATGAAAGAAAGTTTGTGGTAAATATTGATGGTGTGCATTCTAGTGAACGAAAAATTTTAGCTGGTGTGCCACAGGTTTCAGTGCTATCTCCAACTTTATATGCAATCTATATATCTGATTTAAAATTATTAAAAGATCATACTTCGGCGCTATATGCTGATGACACTGCGCTCTTAGCAACTGGTAAAGTATCCAATGCTATAGTCAAAAAATTAGAAAATGCTCTTTTGCACACCAAAAAGTTCTTTTTAAAATGGAAAATAAAAATTAACGATTTAAAAACTCAGGCAATATTATTTCCTTACAATAAATCACCAAAGCGACTACCTAGTAGAAGACTTTCCATACAAGGAACAGATATACCTTTTCTAGATTCAGTAAAATATTTGGGAATTACACTGGATAAAAAATTAACTTTTAAGCAGCACATATTACAGACCTGTTTAAAAGCAATCAAATGCGGCAGAGCTTTATATCCATTAATGAATCATCGATCGACGTTAAACATTAAAAACAAAATATTACTATACAGAATGTGTATTAGGCCAATATTGACCTATGGATGCCAAGTATGGTCAACTAAATGTGCTAAAACCTATTTACAGAAACTGCAAATAATTCAAAACAAAAATTTAAAGATCATATATAATTTACCTCGAAGATATTCCACAGCTCGTCTACATAGAAATTATAACGAAGACTTGATTGCAACGGTATTTGATAAACTAACACAAAGATTCGAAGATCGTAACAGATGTTCAAACTATGCTTTAATAAGAAATTTGCATGTTTAGCTCTTTTCTATATTCATCTTTGAAGATAACAAAAGGGGTAAAATAAAAATTTCTTGTATTTTTTGTTTTTAGAAATAAGGTTTTTTACTATCTTTTTGCCTTAAGTTGTAAATACTTGTATTATAAATGTTCATATCATAATTTTTAACTCAATTATTTTTACTTGATGCAATACTTTTAGTAATATCTCATAAGTTGTAAATATATTAAGATTTTTTTATATTTTAAAGCTGTTTGTAATGATAGTAATAAATATATTAAAAAAAAAAAACTATTTTGGTTGTTAAATAAAATGAAATTGTTTTCTTTTGTTTGCTTTGTTACGTTATTAACATTAAAACAAATAAAATTATATTAAAAAAATACTATATATACCAGTTTTTATCATTTTTTCGATTTACACTATTTTCCATACAAATTTTGTTGAATTCGTTTTACACGATTTTCTCAGGAACGTATCTATCGTGCAAAATGAGGGACAGGTGTAGATTTAAAAACTGATAATATAACTCAACTAAAGTGCGATCTAGATTCATACTCATAAGAAAACAAAAAAAATCGAAATTCTAAAGTTGATTTCATACAAATAATTACGATTATTGTTACAGTCAATAATTTGATCAGGAATTCATAAAATAACTTTTAATCAAATTTGTTACAATTATAATGCTTTTCGACTTCATTTTGATGGAATTTCGAATGATATGAGTACCGGGAGTACCAGCCTACAGCAGAAATTAACAAAACTACATTCAGCAGTTTTCAAACAGTTCTCTAATACAAGAATTTGATTCAAAAAAATGTAAGGAATTTGACAAATACATGTTTATCTTAAGGAAACTATTTAAGTGCTGTTTCTGTAAGACAAGAAAACACAAGTAAAATTGTCTTTCAGGAACAGTACATATGGCAAACAGCACGTATGTAATTAAGATAGTATTGGAGAATCTTTTCCATAACTCGTTACTTTTCAATTGATATTAAAAGAAAATGATAAGACACATTTATTGAGCAATTTATCTGACATTTTTTCATTTCTGCCATTTTCGTTTTTGTACGATTTGTATATTTAATTGTACGTTGTATTCTTTCTAATCGACAGAATTTATAATTCCTCACATTGCTTTTATATATGTACTTGGTACTTGGTCTTGGAGGTAGTGGCTTATTAGTCGTGAGCCCGCGGTTCAAACCCCAGGACAGGTATCTACAACTAAACGAAATATGAAAAAATATTTCCTCGTCGACTTCCTCTCAGCAGATATCTGGCGAAAACACGGAGAGCAAATAAAATGTGTCGTTCACAGTCGACTTTTAACTATAGGTCCCGCCACTCATGTATAAAAAAATTAACGCACAAAACATAAGTTTCGTGCGAAGCTAGGTTGTAATCCAGACATAAGGGGTGTAGCGACCATTTATATATGTATGTAAAAGAGAGAAAATAAGACTGATCAAATTTCTATTGCACATTACTGCTGCTATTACTATTGCACACATTGAAATGCCTGACTGTCTGGCACCCTTGCGTTACAGCAAGGGCCCAAGAGCGAGATCACAAATATCGCCAGGTATACGTCTGTACAAGAGTCAATTCGTGAGTAAGGGTAGGTAAAAAATATCGTGCTTCTGCCTTACAAATGTTCTTGATAAATACAAAACAAACAAATAGCCAGTCCTCTCAGCAGGTACCAACTATTAAACCACATAAAACTTCCGTTAGACTTCTGCGCACCACAATCATAGTAAAGAAGTCAACCGAATAACATCTCGTGAACTTGAAATTGATAATCGGAATTGATTTAAAATGGAATTTGAAAATAATCTACGAATCGAACAATGTGTGACAGAAAATGGAGTAAACGTAAGTATACAAAACTATTCGTTAAATACTAAAAAATTATTTTCTTCTAACAAATTTTATATATATTTCAGATCAAGGTGAGCTTTGTAACTCCACCTGAAAATATCGAAAATTCAACATCGTCCACATATAGCTCAACAATTTTATCTCTAGGCCAGCAAATACTTCAAAACCGAAACGGAAACGTACTGCATTTACCAGCAAACAGTTGATGGAACATTAACAAATATGTGAGCTGCCAACGATTTGAAATAACGGATCGATTAATATTAGATGAACGTCAAGTTAAAGTCTGGTTTCAGAATAGGCGCATTAAAAGCAAAAGAGATGTTAGTAAATAACTCCAGAAACTAGGCATATAGACCTTAATCCATTCATTGAAAGTCCAAATAATTTACCGCTGCTCTTAATGAAACCAGAAACTTTCAGTTTGAATCCTTTGGAAGGTATACATACTTCAATTCAATCAAATAATTTTAATTTGTCATCGAATATGATAAATCACAATCATAATAAAACTACGCCAGACGAATCCATAAATCCATCATTCGATTCGGATGATAACAATGTTTCTATCAGTGACTGCAACTGCTCCATATTAGACAAGATTGATCCAACAAACTGGGTTGATGATTATACCGAACTACTAAAATGCCTTCAGAATGATTATATGCCAAATGACAATGCTTCCTTACACAACACCAATTCCACATCATTACCAGAAACATAGACAGTCTCCCCAACTGTAAATCAAAATTGTTTAAATTTTGACAATGGCAATGATTTTTATTTATTTATTTATTTATTGATTATATAATAAATTAATAAATTAATTTAACTTAATTATATAATATAACTAAAAACAGTTATTAATTTAAAATAAATAATAATAATAAAATATCTTCACTCTGACATTCCTTAAGTTCAGCTGGTAACTCATTAAACATTTTCAAACCTTCAAAAAATACACTTTTCCTTTGAAGGTCAGTCTTAATTCTCGGCAGTCTTATATTATTCCTATTTGTAGTATTATAATCATGTACCTCAAAGTTATATTGAATTCTTTCATATAAATAACCTGCTAATTGACCTAACCTTAATTTGTTAATAAATTTCAAATTATCAATTGTTTTACATTTAGCCAATCCAAACTTTCAATAATTTCGTCAACCGGAGTATCGTACCCCTTATTCAGAATAAATCTCCTAATTTTATTTTGTTGTATTTGAAACCTATTCATTTGGACATTATTAAGTGTAAATAGAGATGTAGGACTATAAACAAAATAAGGTTCAATTATCGACCGATAAATAGTTAATTTATGACGTTTGTTAAGATATTTAGATAATTGAGACATAAACCTTATCTTCCTAGCGATGTTACTTTCAGCATAATCAACATGATCGTCCCATTTAAGTTTTCTATCAATAATGATGCCTAAATATTTCATTTTATCAACCTTTTCAATTTCATGCTCCTTAATTTTCAGCCTTATATTATTACATTCTTTATAACTTCTATTAAATATCATTACATACTTAGTTTATCACAGTTTAATTTTAGCTTATTTTTACATAACCATATATAATTCATTTAAGTCAGCTTGAACATAATTTACAGCATCAATGAGATTCAAATGACTAATATATAAAAGAGCATCATTAGCAAACAAAACAATTTTACAATTACTTAAACATTTCGGTATATCGTTAATATATATATACATATATATATGTATATCAAAAAAAGTAATGGTACAAGAACAGACCCTTGTGGCAGACCTATATCTACCATTTGTGGCGATGATATCACATTTCCTATTGCCATGCGTTGTTTTCTATTGCTTAAGTAGTACTCAAACCATTTTTGTTCTTGGCATCTTATACCGATCCGCTTCAATTTTATCAACAATATACGCCTATCCACAGTTTCAAATGCTCGCTTCAAATGTAAGAAAACTGCTACCGCAGCTTGTTTAGCTGCCATCAATCTTTCCAATCCGCTACAACCATATTCTATTCAACGCAGTTTCGCAAGAGTGTTTAGCTCGAAAACCATCGTGTTGATTTAGGTACTTTAACAATTGCTCTTTTACTATAATCTCCAAAATTTTTTCATCCGATGGTAATGTATTAATCGATCGCAATTCTTCTGGACGTATTGTGTTTTTAATTTTTTCTATAGGTACCACTGTAGATATCTTCTATATTTCAGGTACGTAAGCAAGCAATGCCGGCAAAAAAGTATGCCGTATACTTCATTGACTCTTTTATGACACCTTCAGAAAGCAGTTTTTGACCTCCAGTCTTGTTTTTAAAAGCCTTTACAATATTTAGTATGTTTGTAGTATCCACTTGTTTAAATTTAAATTCGTTGCCATATGTATTTATTTCAGATTCTTCAAAATCTATTTTCTCAATTTCATTATTGATTTTAGTGATACTGTCTATAAAATAGCTGTTCAACGATTCCGCAAGTTCAAGTTCATTTTCCTTCCACCGATTATTTATATAAATTTTCCTTATTGGCTGGTTTATTTGTATAATGTTAACTGTTTCTTTTAAATATTTCCACATAAGTATTTGATCAACATACGCCAAATTGATTTTAATTTCTAAATATTGTTTCTTTTTTATTTTTATAAGTTTTTTTGTATGCCTTTTTTGTTACATTATACTCAGTCCATTGACCTGTTCTTTTAGCTATGCGAGGGAGCTCATATTTCTTCCTATTTAGATACGTTAGTTCGTGATCATACCATTTATTAATAAGTTTCCTGTGTACACATTATATTTACTAGCACAGCGCACTATGCGGCATTTACCCTTAAAAGCTGGCCAAAAAGGCAAAAATGAATTTAAAGAAATTTAAGAAACTGAGTATGCAGTTCGATAGACAACTGCATTATATAGTGAATTTTCACGACTTTAAGTTGAGATTTGTAGATTTGAGACGATGTCAAAGTCAGGAAAGTGTAGAAAATTAAATGCGTTTTTGGTGTTTTTTTGAAATTTTAATAGCTTTATATGATATTTTTTTGTGGCTAAACGAATAGAGGTTTTATATTGATTTTTTTGTAATTGAAAGGTATGAGCAACTGCTACTTTCAGTTGTTTATATATATATATATATATATATATATATATATCTCATATATTAATGTTAAAATTATTCGTTCAAAATTAAAAAATAATAAAAATTTCACATTTTTTTACTCTACCCAAAAAAAAAAGATAAGGATTTTAATGGTGAAAGTAGTTTTTAGTAGTTTAATGTTATATACCAAAAGAAAATATGAGCTGTCTACATTCTGGAACAAAAAAAAAATAGTTTGCGCAAGTTTGCGCAATTATTTTTGGCGATTTTTTCAAAATTTTACTTTTTTTTGAAAAATTAAAAAAATTAGACGCAGTGTAATAAAGCCATAGGCAATAAAGCCATATGGCGTGCGAATTATGCGAGGAAATTCAGTAGAAGCGTTACCAATCGAGATGTCGTGAATAGGTTACTTTTAAGCAGTGACCCTTTTATAAGCTGCATTACACAAAAATCGCGAAGGAATAGAAAAGCATTTTCATCAGATACTATTCCTGACATTGATGATGAAAATGATAACGATTTTAACGATTGTAGTTAGTTTCACTTTTTAAGTATTTTTAAGTTAAGTATTAAATAATGTAAAATAAATATTATGAATAAATATTAATTATCATAGATGTTTAAAAGCTTAATTACATAAGTATATCGACTATTACAGCAATATGAGATGTATGTTAGATTTTCTTAATGGACCGTATGTGATACCTAGGGACACTTATGATCCGATCATAATAAAATGTGATCATAAATGATTCACATTTATATTAAACATGTTCATGTCGAATTTCATCGAGGTAATAAAATTGTTAAGCCAATTATAATTGCTAAACATATTTTCTTAAGGGGCTCTATTTTGGACCAAGGAGCAATTATGCACCGACAATAAAAAAAATTTGGTAATATGATTTAGATTGATTTAGATGATACCGATGTTTTTAAGCCATTTATAAGCGCAAACGTGAATTTCTAAAGGGGACTTTATATGGGGACCAGGGTCAAATGTGATCCGATTTTCACCATTTACGCCATGATTTCGTAGTACACAGAACTGATCCATGCTAAATTTTATCATGATTGTTGCATAATTACCATAATTATGTGTAAATAATTTCAATTTCGAGGGGAATTTGTATGGGGGCTAGGCGAAATCACGGACTGATTTGAAAAAAAATCAGTTTGGTTCATCCTTGGGCCTAGTTATCATTAACACTATCAAAAAATTCCAACCATTAACTCATAAAACACTTCTATTAATTTTGGCCAGGTTTTCAGGCAAAATGCCACATAGCGCAGCGTTAAAATTTTCCACTCTTTCATCCAAGTTACCATAATTTAGCTCGTTTAAATTGATAAGTCCTAACAATGCCATTAAATTGTACACATTATAATATTCCCAACACGCAATGTTTATTGCAAGTCTCATCCTGGTCCGTTAATTAAGCTGTATTTCATAGATTTTTTTATATATATTAATACACCACCAGTATGACGAGCAATGCTAATTTCAGCGTCTTCTATGTAAGTAGTTGTGCATGTTTCGGAACAAAGTACGATATTTGCTTCTTGAAGTTCAATAATTCTTTCTCCTCTCTATTCTCCTCTTTATTCGCTATTATACTACTTATATTAACATATATTTAGATTTGATCACATTGCTGTTATATTTTTTTATATTTTCTGTATTATCTTTCATTTTGACATTGTCATAATTCCGTAATTGTTAATATCCAATTCTATTTTTCTTTGCATTAAGCCTATTTAAATAAGATGGACAGGATTTGCTCATAGTATCATGATCTTCATTTAAACCTAAATTAAGTTTTCTATTCGCACGTATACAATTGATACATTTATTTAATTGGCTTTCATTACATTCGGAATGTCTATGTTGACCATGACATTTAACACAAATTTCATCGCTTGTACAATTTGCTGCCTTATGATTAAACCCTTTATCTGACAATCGTATAAACTGTGATACTTTCAGCAAATATTTTTTGCAAATTCCAAGAATTATGAATTTAATTTAATGGTGATTGCTATAACAGTCTAAATACACTGAGTTTTTGCAGTTATCACTTCTATTTCAATACTACAAATGGAAGATAAACTTCATGAAATAATCTCAAATCTTCAAATGAAGAAAAGTCCGGGCCATGATGGTACATATATCGAATAAAGTAATAATAAAATGCAAAGACTTAATAATTTTAATTTTGGTTAATACATTTAACAACATCGTAAATGATTTAGAATATTCTAAAGTAACCCCAGTACCAAAGGAGAGCAGAGCGGTAACAGTGGATAAGTTTAGGCCTATAGCATCCCTACCAATATTTGACAAAATTTTTGAGAAAGTACTTCATGAACATGAATTTCTAGAGGAAAACAATTTATTATACAAGTACCAATTTGGTTTTAGGCAAGGAAGTGGGACACAGGAAGCAGTTGTGAATGTTGTAAACTATATATGTGATAGGGTAGATAGCGGTTATGGCGGTGTTGGAGCTGTTTTTACGACTTCTCAAAGGCGTTTGACCTTGTTGACTATAATTTATTACGCAAAAAAACTCCCATATTATGGGCTACAAAATAGTGCTATAAGGCTTATTGGAAGCTACTTACGAAACAGGTTGCAGTATGTAGCAATCGACAATGACAAAAGTGATACTGGTAATGTTGAATTTGGTGTACCGCAGGGAAGTGTTTTAGGGCCTTTACTGTTCACATTCTTCTTAAATGATGTGTCGAATCTTAAACTACATGGTAAGCTTGTATGTAAGCCTGTTTTATCCCTTCAATCATGAAGTAATATTAAAATCTCAAATAGATCATGATGCTGAAGTTTTACTAGAATACGCCACAGTTAATAGACTATCCTTAAACAAGGACAAAACAAAGGTAATAAGATTTCGACCGTATTCTTCTATGTACGATTCAGTCTTTGGTATCTCGTTTGGTGATGCGGAAGTAATTGAAAGCGACAATGTAACTTACCTGGGAATGATTTTTCAAAGTAATCTACAATGGAACAAACACATTCAATCCTTAAGGAAAAAAATAGCGCCGGCCATAGGCATACTTTATAAATTTAAAAACATATTTGACGTGAAGACTAAGCTCTTTCTTTACAATGCTTTAATTCAAAGTCATTAAAATTATATGCCAATGATATATGCTTTCAGGAAATCAACAGATTTAAAATCAATTCAAAGACTGCAAAACAAAGCCATAAAACTTGTCTATAACATCCCTAGAATGCATTCGTCCATATCCTTATACCGGGATGTATCCAAAACAATCTTACCTGTCTTTGGATTGTGCAAAATGCATCTTTTATTGTATACGTATAAAGCTATAAGAATCATTGCTTTACAATAAACCAAAGTCACTATAGTACTCGAAATAATACTAATCTATTTGTTAAGAGATGTCGATTAGAAACCACGAAACAACGAGTGGATATGCTGGCTGTCATGAATTTAATAACATTCCAAATGATATTAAAAACATATCCAGAATTTCACCCTTTAAAACAAATCTAAAGAATTACTTACTTCAAGAAATAGATATTCTTCTATTGTAATTTAAATACTCACTATCAATTATATTTTTGTACATTTTAAAATTATTTCCCTTTATTCATACACTTGGAATATATTGTATTTATTATTGCCCCTATTGCCGTTCTCAACTCAACTCAGTTTGGTTGTCTGCTAGTCAACCCAACGTTAACTCAACCAAATTATTTTTTGATATTGCGGAACTCAACGTTTTTTAGTTGTGATTGTTATGGTGTTGCCGGTACGAAATTTCAATTTCATGTTGGTAACACAATGAAAATTATTTGAAAATAGAAAAAAAAAACACAAAATTAAATTAAAATCAAGTTTTTGTAGAAATAAAAGTAAATTAAAAATGGACTTAAGTGTGGATTTAGTTTACGAAGACGAAAATCATGACGCTAATGTAAATGTTCTTCGTATACGTAGAAAAATACGTTATGATTCAAATCCTCTTGATCTACCCAGTGCGAAGTAAGAAATGTCCAAAATTATTAACAAATATTTATAACAATTGAATATTTTTATAGATTTGTTAGATATTTTCGGCTGAACAAAGAAGCATTTCGTTATGTGCTGGATGAAATTAAGGACCACTTAAAAAAACCTATGCGTATGGCAGCTATACCACCGATATTAAAGCTGTGCGCTGTCCTTCGATTTTTGGCTGATGGAAGCTATCAAAAGTGCAGTGGGAATGACTTCAATGTTGGAGTAGCTCAATCCACAATGTCACTTATTTTAAAGGAAGTGTTACCAGCAATAGAGCATCGCATTTGTAGAAAATGGATAAAAACACAAATGAGCGAAGACGAAATAAATGGCCCTATTGCCGTTCTCAACTCAACTCAGTTTGGTCGTCTGCCAGTCAACCCAACTTTCACTCAACCAAATTATTTTTTGATATTGCGGAACTCAACGTTTTTTAGTTGTGATTGTTATGGTGTTGCCGATATGAAATTTCAATTTCATGTTGGTAACACCATGAAATTTATTTGGAAATAGAAGAAAAGAAAACGAAAATATTAGCTAAAATCAAGTTTTGTAGAAATAAAAGTAAATTAAAAATGGATTTAAGTGAGGATTTATTTTACGGAGATGAGAATCATGACGCTAATATGAATGTTCTTCGTATACGTAGAAAAATACGCGATGATTTAAATCCTCTTGAACTACCCAGCGCGAAGTAAGAAATGTCCAAAATTATTAACAAATATTTATAACAAGTGATTTTTTCTACATTTATTAGCTATTTTCGACTGAACAAAGAAGCATTTTGTTATGTGCTGGAAGAAACCTGCGCGTATGGCAGCTATACCACCGATATTAAAGCTGTGCGCTGTCCTTCGATTTTTGGCTGACGGAAGCTATCAAAAGTGGAATGGAAATGACTTCTATGTTGGAGTAGCTCAATCCACAATGTCACTTATTTTAAAGGAAGTGTTACCGGCAATAGAGGATCGCATTTGTAGAAAATGGATAAAAACACAAATGATCGAAGACGAAATAAATGCTTCAAAATTTTTGTTTTTTGAAAAATTCTCGGCGTATTGGGCTGTGTTGGATGTGTTTTTATTATTAGAAATTTTTTTTAATACTTGCTTTGTAGTGAATCCAAACCTATACGCAAAAATTCTAATAAAATGTCTATTTACAATATTATAGATGGTGTATACTTACACGTTGTACTAATTTTTGGTCATCCCAAATTTTAGCTCTCCTTTAGAAATTTCTGGATTATTTTCCATCAACTTCATAAGTCGCTCAAATTGGGCTTTGTTTGTTATTTTTAATTTCCTGCGTATTAAATATTTAATTATTTATTTTAAGCAGAAAAAACTTAAGATTTTTTCATTTTCTATCTTTTTTTCTATTATTTAAAAAATGTATTAAATATATAAATGTACTCTATAACAGAGACTCAACTGCTAATAAGCAGTTGTCTATATTTAACGTTTTTGTCAACCAAACTCATACAAAGTGGTGAACCGCAATACCATAAAACACAACTAAAAATCAACCGCACAACCAAAAAGTCAACTGCATTTAAGTTGAGGATGGCAATACCGATTTCTGAAAGACGACCAAACTACTGAAAAAGTTGTCAACCGCAATAGGGGCATATATCTTGAATTCCACATTGCCAACTAGCCCCTCTAATGTCCTAGAGACATTGGGGCACTAGTCTGGTCAGAATTATATGGATTAAATAAATTTATTATTTAAAAAAAATACATCGTAGTACCCTGATTCCATCGTACACTTTACAATGTTCCCAGCCAATGTTAATTATTTCCGCTGCTAATATATTGGTAAATGCATTCAGTTCAACTTCTGCAATCGCATTAAGTTCTGTTATTTTTCCTTATTTCATATTGTTTGATAATTTTCACATTGGTATTGTTCATGCATTGATTTTGTTTCTTAATTAACTCCAATAGTCGCGTATCATCATATTCAAAACTAATTCCAGTTATTAGAATATTCGGATATAAAGAGGTACGAATTCTTATTTCGTATTCTTCACCTAATTTTTCTTTAATGAAATTTTGAATATAAGTAAGTCAACGTTAACAGTGAAACACGATTCTAATAATTCAGTTATTACGTATCAGGTGAAATTCGAGAACATGAGGAAATTATATTCTTTAAGAGGAAATCTATGCCATCGAAATAAGTCCAACGGAAAGGACACAGCAGCACTATCTATCAGTCAGGCAGTCATATATACAGTCGGTTCTTATGAGATGACGTCAAAGAAAGTTTAGGATGGACTGGGGAAGCACAAGACAAAATAAGTCCCAGGTTAAGTAGAAATTCGGGGCAATGTAGAAGCAGATGAGCTTGCGACAAGGATTAGGTGTGGACAGGTATGTTCAATGAAGGTGACAAAGACTCTTCTCAAATCATGTGGTCCATTATAACTTTTGTTGGGAAATTATACCAAAAGGAGATCTGAGTTGTATTTCAGACTATCCAGGAATAACCTGAGGTTGGCAAATGGGCAGGGCACTGAAGACTTAAAGTACTCTTATTCAGAATGGAAGTTGTTTTGAACCAAACCTTTAGATTCATTAGAGAACATTTTGAACCCTTAGGAGCATTAAGGCATCCCAGCAGGAAGCAACTAAGAACGGAGTTGTTCAGCAGAATTCTGAAGTTTGTCATCGCAATAGGACCGGGAGATACATTACAGGGATACAGCATAAAATTGAATGGGACTACAATAGATCGAATTGTCATAGAACAAGGTCACCTCTTCACTACAATACTAATACAATAATACAATTAGATGAGCAATACAACTATGTTAGATGCAACAGTTTTCATTCAGAAAATTGAGTTCGCGACAAGATATGTATGTGCTGATATTGATCCTTTGCGTAATACGCTGTACAGCTAACAAAATGACACAACAATTTTAAGTGATTTCTACATTCTTCACATAACATAATTTTGTAGCTTGTCTGGTGCAGATTCCTGAACTAATGTCAAGCTCATTTGCTTATGTGAAATTTATCTACTAACAGATCATTATTCACATAAGCAAATGAGCTTGACATTAGTTCAGGAATCTGCTTTTTCTATGGACCGTCTATAGGAAGAATTTGTTAATTTTGTAATATTGTCGAAATACTAGTCTATGACAGTTAATGCAAAAGACTTTTTCAAAAAGTACAGAACGCTGTGAAAACATTTAGTTTTATAAAGTAAAACACATCGATTTTCTTCTCCTTTTTGTATTCCAATTTTTTTCTTAGTAGCGATTCATTACCTGAAAATGTACTCTTGCTAATCTATAAGTTATAAAATTTTGGTAACCATTCAATTATAAATAACGAAATTTTTTTGGTAACATGTCAGTTCAATAGAAAATTAAATATTTGGTCAACAAAAAACGCTCAAAATGATGGTAGATAAAACAGCAAATTTCTGGCAAAAACTCTGAGAGTAAATAAAATTGCTATGAAAAGTTACTCAAAAATCTGTCGACTTTAAACTGTAGGTCTCGCCACTCATGTATAAAACAATTAACGCACAAAACATAAGTGGTGTGAGAAGCTAGGTCGTTATCCAGACGAAAGGGGTGTAACGATCATTTATGTATGTATGTAAAACAGAGAAAATAAGACTATTCAAAATTCTATTGCACATTACTGTTGCTATTACTATTGCGCACTTTGAAATGCCGTACTATTTGGCACCCTTGTCTTACAGCAAGTGCCCAAGAGCGAGATCACAAATATCGTCAGGTATACGTCTGTACAAGAGTCAATTCGTGAATAGGTAAAAAATATCGCGCTTCTGCCTCACGAATGTTCTTGACGATTACAAAACAAACAAATAGCCAGTTCTCTCAGCAGGTACCAACTATTAAACCACATAAATACTTCCGTTAGACTTCTGCACACCACAATCATAGTAAAGAAGTCAACCGAATAACATCACTTGAACCAAATTGATAATCGGAATTGATTTAAAATGCAATTTGAAAATAATCTACGAATCGAACAATGTGTGACAGAAAATGGAGTAAACGTAAGTGTACAGAACTATTCGTTAAATGCTAAAACAGGATTTTCTTTTAACAAATTTTATACATATTACAGATCAAAGTGAGCTTTGTAACTCCACCTGCAAATATCGAAAATTCAAAATCGTCCACATATAACTCAACAAATTCATCTACCAGGCCAGCAAATACATCAAAACCTAAACGGAAACGTACTGCATTTACAAGCAAACAGTTGACGGAATTGGAGCGTGAATTCTACGTTAACAAATATGTGAGCTGCCAAAAACGATTCGAAATAGCCTATCGATTAAAATTAGATGAACGCCAAGTTAAAGTCTGGTTTCAGAATAGGCGCATGAAAAGCAAAAGAGATGCTAGTAAAACAACTCCAGAAATTAAACCTTTAGACCATAATACATTCATTGAAACATCTAATAATTTGACGCAGCTCTTAATGAAACCAGAGCCTTTGAGTTTGAATCCTTTGGAAGGTATACCTCCTCCAGTTCAATTAAATAATTTTAATTTGTCATCGAATATGACAACGCCAGACGAATCCAGAAATCCACAATTCAAATCGGTGGATAACAATGTTTCCTTCACAGACTGCAACTGTTCCATATTAGACGACATTGATCCTACAAAGTGGTTTTATAAGGAAGACGAATTGCTAACATGCCTGCAGGAGGATCATATGCCGAATGTTTCATCACTCAATTCTTCACCATTGCCAGAACCTGGCGCAGAATCTTTGTTTTATATATCTCCAACGGCTAATCAGTTGCATCATGTTGCATCACATGACACCAATTCCTCAACATTGCCAGAATCCGGAGCAGACCCTTCGGAATTTATGCCCCCAACTGCAAATCAACATTATTTAGATTTTGACAATGACAATGATTTAGTGGAGCATCTTATGAATTTAATTAAATAATTTAATAGTCATTATATGTATTCATTAATTGTTATTTATTAATTAATTATATTTATAATATAATCCAATATTTTAATGAAAACGTATCTGTTTGAATCTGGTATTAATGACTCGTTAAGTGTTTCGACAAACACTTCGGCGTCCCTAAAATGTAGGTTTTTAAAAATAAGTTAATTCCTATGCATGCTTAGTCTGTAGTTAGGTATGCATCCATGCTTTCTAAATGAAAAGGACTTTTTGGACGGATGATATGCGTCAGCATTAATATTTTTCCTGTAAACACAGCTAATCCTCTTTGCAATTATTGAAACCCCATTCTAGAACTAGTAAGAAGTCGCCGTGGTCTAGTAGGTAGTGTGTTGGCTTATTAGACGAAAAGCCAGGGTTCGAGCCCCAGGCCAGACATCAAAATAAAATACAAAAAGTATTTCTTCGGCGATTTCCTCTCAGCAGATTTCTGGCAAAAACTCTGAGACTAAATAAAATTGCCATGAAAAGTTTCTCAAAAATCTGTCGTTCGGAGTCGACTTTAAACTGTATGTCCCGCCACTCATGTATAAAATTAACACACACAACATAAGTGGTGTGAGAAGCTAGGTCGTAATCCTGACTGAAGGGTTGTAATGACCAATTATGTATGTATGTATGCATTCTAGAACTTTTGAAAACTTTGGAAAAAAGTCAACGATATAAACTCCTTTCATTCATTTTTATCACGTACTACAACTTTAATAATAAGCGCCAGAGGGGAACTTTTACATCTTAATGGAAGAGTGTCTACCAAAGGAATTTATGCCCTGTGTAACCTGTATGGTTTGGAAATTCCTTTCCATTCTATGGGTGTATGTCATATGTTCAATGAATTTAGGCTCAATTATTTTAGAAAACTTAACTTAATTATAAATGAAATTTTAACTATACTAAATGGCATTGATTTTGATTATAATTTACTTTATAAATATTTAGAATACAGAAAATTTATACTTAATAATTCGATTCGACTGTATAGCATATAACATTGAATATAAAATTGAATTTAAAGGTTGTATCAGCCTTACATTTCGCTAATCTGTCTCACAACCAGACGTTATGTCAATTTTAGATATTTATTTATTTTAGGTATCTACTTATTTATTTATTAATTACATTACAATTACAAATTATATTCTAATTCGGTGTAGTATAACAGACACACTACTCACTAGACTACCAGGGCACACCCTTAAATGTATCTAATAAATGAATAAACAATATGTTTCGATAAACGCATACCGACTAATATTGCGTTTTCCTATTTACACCGACTAATATTCCTATCTGCCTACTACTACCACTACTTATGAAATTTTGATAGACACCGTTCGACTGCTAAATACATAACTTGTGAATAAAATTGAATATACGGACGTACATATATCGTACATTAGTTAACTGTAGTGTAAAATGTATAAAATCAGATAAATTTCATCATTTCTCACTAATATGTTCCTTTTACACCTCCAGGGAGCATAGGGCCGCAACAAGTTGATTCCAATGAGCTCGATCATCAGCGCGATGTTTGACTTCTTAGTAGCAAGACAAACGTTAAAAATACATTTCTTGATACACCTTATATTTCCTATATATGATGTGTCCGTAGTCTAGTAGGTAGTGCGTTGGGTTATTAGACATGAGGCCACGGTCCATACCCTGGGACAGGCATATCCAACAAAACGGAATATGAGAAAATATTTCCTAGGCTATTTCTTCTCAGCAGATTTCTGTGAGTAAAAAGTTATTCAAATATCTGTCTTCCGTACAGCTTTCGTAGATATTTCAGCACGATAATGATCCCAGGTTAGGTTTGTTAAAGCCTGTTTGGGTAAACATCAAATCCTTGTTATGTCGTGGCCGCTGTAATTTTCCAATCTCAATCGTATTGAGAACATGTGCATGATAGTACAACGTAATGTCGGAAAGAAAGTCTTCCGAAATGGATAAGAACTTTTCGTGAACTACAATTCCAAAAGATTACATTGAAAAGCTTATTTTCTCAATATATAAAAGATGTTCGGAAATAATAAAAATCAAGGGATATGCCACAAATTATTAAAGATTTGAATATTATTATGTTTTTTTTTTTTGTTTTTGTTTTATTTTAAAGTTGGAAAAGTTTTAAAAATTTTAAATTTAATTTATTTTGTTTAAAGTATTCTTTTTGTTATTGTTTTAAGTTAGTAAGAATAATTTCTGGTTTTCTTTAAATATAAAAAAGAATTAAATTCAATAAAAATTAATTACGGTGTTTTAAAAAATCAACGTTTAGTTAAAATGTGATTTCAGTGGCAAGTGCATTTTCTGTATTTGGAACTACTTTCCCATGAGATTAAATGGTTTTATAACATTCAAGCCAAATCACACTCTTCAATAATTTGCCTTAATTTTTATTTTAGTTTGATTAAAATTTTCGCACAGGAAACCGATCTCCTCTTTGCAAACAAAAGAAAAAAATTGTAATTGCTTTTTAATAGGCCAATAACACGTAATGTTCACTTGGTTCCCAAAAACCCTTCAACTACCAGAACCAATCGCACAAGTGTGGAATCCAACTACAAAAGTGGTTCTGGCGATTGTTGTCAATACTTACGAATACTTACATATAACGCCTAAGTATAAATTAATTACTTTTTTTATTATTTCATTTAAAAAAAAGAAATTCTTTTTTTTATTTTCTATTTATTTTTTTTATTACACTTTATTTTCTGTTTGAAACCAAAATTGAACTGAACTTAAAACTAAAACTTAAAATTAATATTACCTACGATTTAACCAAATTTTGCCAATGCATCAAATTTTCGTTGAAATAACGTGTACGCAAAATCAGCAAAATGATGACCGTAAATAAGGTTGAACTATTGCGCAACAAATTGTCAGCAATTTAATTGTTTTTAATAGACAAAACTGCCTGTTGCGAAGTTTCAACATTTGTGTTGTTAACTCCTCCCTTCTTAAATGCTGACATCCCCGTCTGCATGGAATTAGGCGTTACGGTTTTTGTTTCTTCCGGTTGTTCAAATTGTGCTCATTTGGTTTTATTTTTCCAAAATCTTACCATTAGTACAATGATCAAAACAATAAATATCACTGTAAAAGTAGTATTAAAAGTAAAACCGATTTTATTGACCAGATTAATTTTTGAAATTTTATTTCTGTTTTGTATCTCAATATCTTTGATCATCTCCAAGGATAAAATTTCTTCCAACTGATCTTTAGCTGTTATCTGTTGTAAAATAGCGGGCAACGGTTCTAGATATGTTGTCTCTTGCACATAAAAAACTTTATCTTTTAGTGTTACGTTCGAATTATGATGCTTTATAATGAATGTGCCTGTTAATTGAAGCGGCTGATTATCAATCAATACGGTATCATTGTAGTCATTAAGAAATAGTAAACCCAAAATCACTTATATGGTCAGCGTTGGTGCTCGTGCAATTTGGCATTTGGCTTTTCTAATTATACAGATATTTTCTCTTAATTCTATTATATTATTTTCATTACAGATTGTTTTTTTGTTATATTTCTTACAATCAGATTTAATTCCAAAAACTTTTTTCTTACAATTTAAGATTTTGTCAAATTCAATCTTAATTATTTTATTATTATTTTTAACAGATTTCAAAATAAGCGTTTCACATTCTTCTTCTTTTGTAGTTGGTAGGCTTAAGATATAAACAATCATGGAACCGTTTACGGCCACATTAATATCTGTGAATTCTAATTCTTCTTCTATATTTATATATGGTATACTTTTATGATTAACAATTTTTTCAATAGTTTTTACTTCTAAAGTAGATAAAATGAAAATATTTACAATATTAGATTTCGCCCAATTCAAGGCATATTCAATATTCAATAATTCTTCCTTGATTAACCCATTAGAAGTCTCCGTACTCAACTGAGTACAGTTGTATTTTTGCGTGTATCCAAGCCAAACTAAAGAAAAAACAATCGTTGTACCGTTATTTAGTTTCACTACAACAATAATAAGAGCTCCAGAAAAAGAATTTGTATGTAGTTTCTGTTGCTTATGCAGAACTATCAGTCTGTATTGTGACGCAAATAAAGTGTGTGGCTTAGTAAACTATTTTGAAAATATTTGAAACAATACTAAAATTTGTTTAGTAGTTTTGCATTATTTTTATAAAAATAGTAACAACGAAACATACAGGCTTCAAAAAATACTTAAAAATAAATAAAATAGAAAGGTATAAAGTTGGCTGTACTTGTTTGAGTACAATGACAGCATCCATTAGTAAGAATGCTTTATATTTTTTGTTAGATTTAAATATGAGTGGTATACGTTTTAAGAGCCAGCAGAGTTTCAAAGGGCTCCAAGAGGCCGTTGATAGCATTTTAGCTGATAGTGAAGATGAAAAAATTGATATGGCAATCATACCACCTAATCCGAGTGAACTAACTGCCGAAGAGGAAGGTGTTGAGGATGATATGACTTCGTCAGCCCTACCGCAAGATATTCCTGGAACAATTGATGTTTTTGTAAAGCGCAAAAATGTCGACAACGATGTCAGTGACGATAGCGATAATGAACCATTAGAGTCAAAGCGTACTCGGCTAACTTCTGCAACCCAAAGAAAACCTATCTGACACAAATGTCATCCACCACAAAGCCTAGCTTCTCAGAAAAACTCTGAAGTTTATGACAGAGTGCATCAAATTCGTGAGGAACTAAAGAATCAAAAAAGCGTGCGAAGACTGACATGGTTACACCCAATTTGTTCCAAAACCACGATAAAAGTATGGGTGGGGTTGATGAGCTCGATCAATCCATCTCTTTATATAGCATTGCTGTTCATGGTAAGAAGTGGTGATGGGTATTATTTACATACACGCTTGATATGACAATTTCTAACGCTTGGAGGCTACATGTAATGGGCAGTGAGAATCCCATGGATCAACTTTTGTTGCGACGAAACATTGCGCGTTATTATTTACGCTAAGGTAGACAAAACAAATCACGGCAGTCTGGGTCAATAGTTGAAGGCTTACCTCAAGATGGAGTAGGGAACTATCCCGCAAAAATAGAAAAACAATTACGGTGCGTAATTTGACATGCCCGAGTACGTTGACAGTGCAAGAAATGCTGTAAAACACTTTTAGTCGAAAAAGAATCTTTCGAAAAATTGCATACTTAAAAAGTCGGTGTACTCATTTGAGTACACCCACAAAACTCATTTCCAAAAAAAATTTATAATTTTTCTTTCATTTTGTGTTTTTTTATGCTTGTTTTTATTAATAAATAAATCTGAAATCAAAAACTTAAAGCCGGTTTTCATTTGACCTCTAATGGGTTAATTGCAATTGGTATTTAATTTTTATACTTAGTTCTAATTTTATATTATCTCTAACGGCTTTCGTTATTTGGTTCATTTTAACCTTTTTCTCATTTATTTTCTCAATTAATTGTTTATTTATAATTATTTGTCTGTTATTATTTTCATCTAAATTCTGTAAGTTTTCGTTAATAATTTCTAGGTCATGATGGTCGGGGTTACCTGCGACCCAGTTCCATGCGGATCCTATGAAATCTAAACATCGTTTATTTTTTGTTTTAGGGGTGATCCTTGATACAAGTGTTCGAATTTGTGATATCTCATGTAAAAGAAACGAATATAATTCCTGAGATTCTGTTATGTTATTGATTATTGTTTTCTCTATCTTGTTCGTCAGCTTGTCGTATTCCGATAAGTCAATTATGTGAATTATTTTAAAGGTTTTAAAAGGCATATTTTATTAAGTTATTTTAGTTTTATGTTATAGTCTTGATTTTATTATTTATTCCCTTCTGGAAGGGGTGTTCTTCTACTCTGGAGGGTCTGGAATTCAGATTCGCAGAGTTGAACTTTTTTTATAATTGCAAAAAATTTGATTTCAATTGATTAAGGATAACCTATAACTTAAATTGATTAATTTAACTTAAAACAATCTGGAGGGTCCCGTAGGAATCGCAGATTTTCACAAAAAATTTATTTAACTTTATAGATTAAGTTTCTTTTAAAAATATTATTTTGATATTTTTTTACGAAATTTTTATTTTTCCTTACTTTAATTTGAATCAAAAGGTAAGCTGTTTTCAATTTTTCTTTTAAATTTCTCACTTTTCTTTTATCTATTTTTTTATTTTTATTTAAATTAATTTTCACTTGCTTAAAAAAAAATTTCTTTAAAATATTACTTTTCCTTTTTTTCACAATTCTTAAATTTAATCTTAAAAATACTTCTTACACTATTATTATGATCTTCATCCCACGGTGAGGGCGACTACGTCCTTTTTGCTGTCCGCTACTGGGGGTCGACCACTTCACACTCTCTGTGGGGTAACGTTGAGTCCTCTTTTGGCTGTAACGTTGGATGTCGCTTCCTGTTGCACTACTTAAGGGCTTACGTAGTGTGATGGCACTTCTTAATGGCTTTGTTTTCACTACTTTGGGCGCCAATTAATTACTTTTTTTATTATTTCATTAAAAAAAAAGAAATTCTTTTTTTTTTATTTTCTATTTATTTTTTTTATTACACTTTATTTTCTGTTTGAAACCAAAATTGAACTGAACTTAAAACTAAAACTTAAAATTAATATTACCTACGATTTAATCAAATTTTGCCAATGCATCAAATTTCCGTTGAAATAACGTGAACGCAAAATCAGCAAAATGATGACCGTAAATAAGGTTGAACTATTGCGCAACAAATTGTCAGCAATTTAATTGTTTTTAATAGACAAAACTGCCTGTTGCGAAGTTTCAACATTTGTGGTGTTAACTTATATACATATGTATGTCTGCTCTCTCTAAATGATATTGATCGAGGAAGCTAATTCTGATATATTGCTACTTAATGATTACAAGGACGCTGCGATAATCGATAATTGCGAATTAATGCTCTGCTAATAAAAGGGATTGAAAATATGGGAGAAAAAAATGTTTGATAGCAATGAAGAATATCGCAACGTCCAAGGCCTAACCTATTAGCTACCCTAACAGATTCAAAACAAAACTGTTAATAGGTATGAGAAAGTCTTACTTGTATTCGTTCACGAAAATAGAACTGCTGCGTAAATTCCTAATTTATAGTCCTATTTCAAAGAATACTGCAGGTAATTTTCGCCAACATTTAAGAATCTTTTTCTATATCTATGTACCTACGTTATGCTTCATTATTTTTCTTGGAACATACTATTTATTAACTCGATCTATTAATAATAATTTTTATAAGTAATAAGAAAGTAATATTTATTATGAAAAATAATAATAATAAACCGTTAACCAAATTTGCAATTTTTACCTAAAAAAATGAAAAATATTGGGCACATAACGGTACGACAACAAGTCAGGAAAAATAACGCATTGCATAGTAATGGAAGGAAATGGTAAGGAAGCATTTCAAGTTTACTTCCTGGCAGCTACTTTTCATACGAAGGAAATATCAAAACAATACTACATATATTTGCATTCGAATAACACAAAAGTGTGTGTACAAAAACAAAAAAAAAGTCAAAAGATAACAGAGTATAGATGGCAAGCAAAAAAACCTCACAGAAGGTACGTGGAAAATAGTACGTAGAAAATTAGCAAAAGTAATAGTATTAAAAATAATAAAACGGTTTTGGAGCCAAATTATATCCCATGAGGAATTTATGTCTAGAATTATATGAAATCGAACTAAAAATTGAAGAGCATTGGTTCACTCTAGTAAAGCAAACAGCGAACACAGTGGTGTAGAGCCAAAAGAGGCTAACACCAGCTATCATAGATGGAAATCCACACTCGAACAGAATAACTACGCTTCAACGGAAGCAACATAACCATCAACGGAGTAGACTTTTTCCGATTACTCTCACACCTTAGTTATTGGTTTTGCGAAATTTTCTCATGCTGAACCCATTGCACTCGGCTGTCCACTCTGAGGGGCAGCGTTAGTCTAGCATATCACCTGGGACCTGATAGTTAGCGATTACGGACAATGAAATTATTTTACCCCAATTTTTAAGAAACACGTGTTCTCCTGTAGTTCTCTGTTAAAGTGGCACAAACAATTAATTGAAATACTTTTCACACTTCGAAAAATAACGTGCGAAGTGCGTTCACGACGGACACTTCTCTGATCCGCCGAGCAAATTGAGGATGTAGTGGATTAGGCGTACAAAGCTACAAGGGAAACTTTATACGATAATAAAGCAATCTGATAACCGAGAGAAGAAATGTACAAGATCTCAGTTCGTACTGAAGCGTCGAATAGAAAAGATATTGCAAATGTGGGAGAAAGAAAACGGGATTGTATTGTCTGTTCTGACAGAAAATCACCAGGCGGAAGGCGGCAAACAACCCGCTATGCATGTTGGGAATTGCTTTAAACTTTACCATACTGTAAATATGCATATGAGCCGTTTTTTTTGAAAGTGGTTTAAGTCCATTTTTAAAAAAATTTTGTTAATGATAACAATAATCACAATACAATATATATTTTTGTTTTGTATAAACAATTTAAGTCTAGTATCGTTAAAATCGCTATGATTTGGGGCACTTGAAAATTAACTAGTTAACGAAATGCAAAAAAAATTTATTTTGAAACTTGTTTAAGTCCATTGAAAGAAATGATTTTGATATGGAATGTGTTATGTTACAAATTTTGATTAAGTTTACACGTATGCCTGGGATGAACAGTAGCATCGAGAGGTTCTGAAGTAGTAGCATCTTGTATATTATAACGCCTCAAAAATCTTAGAAATCAGAAATATATCATAGCTTACTATGTGCATTAGGCAGAACAGGAATATAAAATTGGCAGTAACATGGTTGAAAATTGTGTGATCGGCAGATAACAATGCAGATATTATTGACCATAAGTTTTTACTATCAGGACTTCATTTTTTCCAAATGATGCTGATTTTGGAGTGATAGAAAGGGCTTTGAGGAAAAATTATTTAATTTATGTCCTCCAGGGTTACTATGAAACCATAAAAACATGTTGAAAGAGTAACAAATTTATATTAACTATAATGAAACGTGAAGATTTTTTTTCTACAAAACCTCTGGAAGAAGCAATTCATAAAAGATTAAAAAGCACTAGTGGGGAAGCTGTAAATTGGCTAAGGATACGTTGGATGCGATTTATAAAAAGTGAACCTTATAAAATGTTATATAAAGAATCTATGAAAGTGGATACACAGTTCAAAATACTTGATTTATTACCTTATCAGGGAAGATCAAGGAACTTCAACAAAATAAAATTAATACCATTATACCAAAATGTATGTCCCATTTCAACTCCTAAGTATAAGTATATGATGGAGTTACTAATAGTTACAACCTCACACATAATCTAAATGAGCAAAAATGATATGGCAAAATCTTTAATATTATCCTTAATAAATGAATGTTAGTTTAATATTTTTAATAAATGAATTAATATTTATTTTTAAATCCATGTTTTTCTAATTACATAAATAAAAATCTATATCTAAATTGAAAGCTTCCCTATTTATTTTAAGGCTATTGCATTCATCTACATCAAAAATAAAATATTTACAATTTATATTATTTAATTTCTTTAAAATAATAATTTCAGGAACTTACCTTAAAAACCCAACTATTTAGAAGAATCACTAGGAATACAATTCTTTTGGAAAATTTGTTCAATATTATTGTGAAACTAAAGTATTTTGTTTGCTAACCAAGCCCATATAATAATTATATGGGAATTATATAAACTTAGTGGAGTAACTTTAAATGAAAAAATTAACTTATAATAATACTGAACAAAGAACACAAAGTGGCCTTATTCCTTTTCACAAACAAAAAAGTCATTTTATTAATTATGAAAGTGGTTTAAGTCCATTTGAGGTTCTGAAACACAGCTTATTTCTCTAGAAAAGTTTACAAAACGTATTATGTTATATATTCTAATATGTTTAAAATCACAAAGCCATAAAGACAACTTAATACCAGTTAACAATATTTTTGAAGCAATTCAAACGCAAACCCTTAAATATCTCAATGTAAGAAAAAAATGGACTTAAACAGCTTTCAAAATAAATGGCTCATATATTTGTTTTAAATGAACTTTCAGTTAAAAATTTTTCAAAATTTGTGATGGATCCTGATTGCTTATCGGAAAATATCTCAATTAAAATTATTAAACATCTCCATCTGTTAGAAACAGAAATATAGAAATGTAATGTTAACTGCTGGAATAGGTTTGGAATTGGGAAGATCTGATGTGTTCTTCACAATTTTTTTTATTAAACCTAAAACGGCAACATCAGTGTAGTCCAAACACAATGACGGTGTAGTTGTTAATGCGTTTTCTGGAATTGGAAGCCAAACCCTCAACACATACATACATATATGCGAGCAGAAAAAGGGGTGTTATTTTACTTTATTTATATATACGGCAACATAATAAACACATACAAAAAGGAAAATTATAATTCACTACAAAAAATATTCAATTACAATAACTAAAACATACTCCATCACAAGTTCTATTTTATTTTAATACTCGTATGAATTCATAAAAAGCAAACTCTCTTCTCTGTTATAACATTAACTGCTAAAGAGAAAGCTCTTCAAACAGAGACTCTGCTAGTAGGTATGCAATTAATTTGCAAGCAGTGATGCCAACTCTTAGGACACCAAACGCGTAAAAAAAAATGAAAAATGGGCTAAAACGGGCTAAATTGAAAAAACTACGTTTTTAGTACAATACAATTTCAATTTTTCCAAAAAAGCGCAAAAAAGGGCTAAAATTAAAATAGTTTTTTCAGATAAAAACACCACAATTTTTAAACAAAACAATTTATTTATAGATATTATTTGAGTTCGTTTTACATTCAATAGAATTAAGGTACTACAACAACAATCTTTCAAAGTTGGTCATTGTTAAATACGATTTGTACTTCTTGGTCATCCTCTTCTTCATTCCATAAATCACTTTCTATATGGTATTGAGACTTTTTAAACGTTTCATTAGAATTAATTTTCACGCAAATTTGATCTGGTATTTCGTAAGTTGAACAACAAAGATTATCTCTTTTGAGACTGTATTTAATATGAATTAGGATATTGCATATATTTAACGACATTTTGTTTCTGATTTCATTTTTAAATAAGTTCATGACGCTAAAAGTCCTTTCAACTTCAGCGTTTGAGTATGGATATATTAATATATTTAAAACAAAAGTAGAAAGTTTTTTAAATTGGTTGTTACCAATTGCATTTTTGTAGCTGTGAACCTCGATCCAAAACTTATCCGTTCTTTCAGTGTTCTTCCATTGACATGTTTTTAAATTTTTAAGACAGTTTTCTAGTTCTTCAATCTCCTATGTATCATTACAAAATTCTTCAAATATTGGGAGCAGACTTATTACATTATTGGACAAAACATTTTGGGAGCTAAGTAAGGATATTTTTTAAATATTTGAATATTAGATGGCAGTTTAGCTCTTATTTCCATTATAAGGTTTTTAACAAAATGAAGAAGATTTTTTTCAATAACTTTCTTATCACTTTGTGAAATATTGTTGTCTCTACAACTTTTTTCAAAATTGTAACCGAAATTTAAAAAAGTGTTAATAAATGGATCAAGGTCTCCATCCAAATGATCAAAATTGTCCATAGGAATAATAATTTTGTTTGTTAAACATTTCAGCAAACGTAACAAGTCATCAAATAATTTAACGTAATCAGCATTTCGTGATTCGAAAGCCAGGTTTACTTCCTGTACTTCTTTTAAGACTGAATGCAGGTATTTTAAATAAACAAAGTTTTTGCCATCTTCATACATTTCTCTAAGCAGAGTTGGAAGATTATCAGTTACCACACTGAAATGAGTTTTTAATTCTAACCACATATTTAAAATCGAGTTAGTCGTTTTTTCAACGGAAAGCCAACGAGTTGGGCACGACTTGGGAATTTTTATAGGACTGTCAGCATCGCTATTAATAAGTTTATATATTCTTCTATAGGATTTTTGTCTTAGAGAAGAATGTGAAAACCAATTGTACGTCTCTCTTACCATATAATTTATATTCGGTGGAAAACTAGTTTCAGTTGACGAACTTACGGCCAGTTGAAGCGAGTGACATACACAGCGTATTAAAACTAAGTTTTTTAGTCCATATTTTCTTTTCAATAGTATATGTAACCCGTTGTCATACTTGCTGCATTGTCCGTACCTATTGCTACCAAATTTTGTATGTTAAGCTTGTATATTTTTAAAGCTCGTTCCAACCCAAGCAATAAATCCTCTGCTTTTTCCCCATTTACGTCAATTAAAGTCAAAAACGCTGTTATTAAATTATTTTTGGTGGTACTAAAATATCGAATAACAATTCCTAATATTTTCTCAACAGACACATTCGTCCCTAAACAAAGATTTCAATTATGGTTAATACACAAAAATAGTGTCAGTAAAAAGTCATTACATACCTTCATCGAGAATCAGACTAAATTTAGTTTCATTTAAATCCTTCAGTAATAGCTCTATAAAATGTGGAGCTAAAACATTTGTTATTATATGTATATGAACATTTTGTACGGTGGAGGTTTATGCTTGCTAATTTGCTGTCACTAAATGTTTTACAGCATGTCTCTGTCAAGTGGTCTATGGAAGCAAATGGTGAATGAATTGCAATATATAACGATATCGCAGCTAAATCTAGCCCGAAAAGGGCTAAGTTGGCATCACTGTTTAAAAGGCAAGTTTTGAATTGCCTACAACCAAATTTATTTTTTCACAATTTATCTACCTGCTCCCGACAATGAATGTGTGAATTTCAAGTGATTGGCGAGGGGAGTTAATTCTTTGGGAGCATTGGCAAAACGGATATTCCCTACAATTAATTTTAGGGTAAATTTAAATTTTTATCAAAATCAATATGTTGGTGAAAATTTCAATAATTCAGACGTTAAAAATCACTAATATATGTATGTATACATAAAATATAAAGAAAAACATAATTATATAAATATAGAATTTGAATTATATTTTTATAATATAATAATTATTATATATACATATAATATTTTTCTTATTATTGACTTATTTAACTGTCATTGATCAGATTTAAATTAGAGTTTTTTTAATTGTAGAGTTTTGTATAAATATTCTTATAAATATATGGTATGAGTTAAGAACACTGTTTGTATAGATGCTAACCAATTACAATAGGTATGTCCTGTATTATCAAATTATCTGTGAAGTCAATATTTGTTCTCTGAATCTCTATCACCGGACTTTCTAATTGCCTTTCACTAAAATGAAACAAAATCGTTGCAATCTAAATCAAATTCCCTTTAACACTGATCAAGGCATCAATATCAGATTCAAACAGAGTCGAAATGAATTTTAATTGTAACCTGATCCCGTCTTAAATTTTTTTTTAATTTAAAAAAGTTTTCCTTAAAACATTGTAGTTGATTATAGAAATAATTTCTATTGATTGAATTCCATACAAACCTGACACATAACACATTCATGTACATACATAATAATGTAGATATCTAATATTTTATTATAATTAATTAACACATATGTACTATATAAAGATAATGCATACAAATATTGCTTAAATCTATTAAATTATTTAATTAAATTCATGAGATGCTCCACTAAATCATTGTCATTGTCAAAATTTAAAGAATTTTGATTTACAGTTGGGGAGACTGCCTCGGTTTCTGGCAATGATGTAGAATTGGTGTGGTGTGAGGAAACATTGTCATTTGGCATATGATCATTCTGAAGCCATTTGAGAAGTTCGGTATAATCATCAACCCACCTTGTTGGATCAATATTCTCTAATATGGAGCAGTTGCAGTCGCTGATGGAAACATTGTTATCAGCCGAATCGAATGATGGATATATGGATTCGTCTGGCGTAGTTTTATTATGATTCGATGACAAATAAAAATTATTGGATTGTATTGGAGTAGGTAAATTACTTTCATTAAATTGATTGAGGTTTATGGAGCTAATTGTTGGAGTTGGTTTACTAGCATCTCTTTTGCTTTTCATACGCCTATTCTGAAACCAGATTTTAATTTGACGTTCATCTAACTTTAATCGATCGGCTATTTCCAATCGTTTATGGCAGCTCACATATTTGTTAACGTTGAATTCACGCTCCAATTCCGTCAACTGTTTGCTGGTAAATGCAGTACGTTTCCGTTTAGGTTTTGAAGTATTTGCTGGTCTTGGAGATGAAATTGTTGAGTTATATGTGGACGATGTCGAATTTTCGATATTTTCAGGTGGAGTTACAAAGCTCACCTTGATCTGTAATATGTATAAAATTTTTTAAAAGAAAATCATTTTTTTTTAGCATTTAACGAATAGTTTTGTACACTTACGTTTACTCCATTTTCTGTCACACATTGTTCGATTCGTAGATTCTTTTCAATTTCCATTTTAAATCAATTCCGATTATCAATTTGGTTCAAGTGATGTTATTCGGTTGACGTCTTTACTATGATTGTGGTGCGCAGAAGTATAACGGAAGTATTTATGTGGTTCAATAATTGGTACCTGTTGAGAGGACTGGCTATTTGCCTGTTTTGTAATTGTAAAGAACATTTTCATTTACAAATCAAATGCGCCATATTTTACCCGCCCTATAAACGCATACCTGAAGATATTTATGATCTCGCTATTGCGTCCTTACTGCAAGAACAGGCAGTAATGTGTAATAGATCTTGACCAGTCTTGTTTTCTCTGTTTGACATATGTATGTACATACATAAATGATAGTTACACCCTTTTCGTCTTGATTACGACCTAGCTTCTCACACCAATTATGTTTTGTGCCTTAATTGTTTTATACATGAGTGGCGGGACCTACAGTTTAAAGTCGACTCCGAACGAGAGATTTTTGAGAAACTTTTTCATGGCAATTTTTATTTACCCTTAGAGTTTTTGCCAGAAATTTGCTGTTTTATCTACCAAAATTTTGAGCGTTTTTGTTGACCAAATATTTTATTTTCTATTGAACTGACATGTCACCAAAAAAATTGCGTTATTTATAATTGAATGACAGACAATATTTTAAGAAGAATACTTTGTCAATAGTGAACTCCCTCCCTCCAAGTAATATGATCTATTAAGCAGCTTGACGATCGAAATATAAATATGTTTATACACCCTCAAAATGTTGTTGGCACAAGTGTTTACCATTCTTTTAAGATTTTATAACTTTTTTGAAAACCCCCCGAAATGTTCGATGAAACTAAAAACTAGTCACTCAGACGGCCGATCAAGTGGTTTCATGCAGTTTTCGTAGTCATTTTTTAAGTTTATTGGTGAGCTTTGGTTCATTATCATTTTTGAAAACAGTATCTGCCGTTTGTAATCCGGATTTTTCTGCAGAAAGTTAGCAAAGTTAGTAGCTAAAATGTTTATAGTAATCGTGCCAACTATTCAGTAATCCAACTCTCTTAGCCGCTATGCAACGCCATAGCATCACGGGTATACCGACAAACATTAAGGTTGATCTGACGTATTTTGTTTTTCCTTTCTATTGAAAGCATCATCCTCACCGTCCGACCCAAGATAACTAATTTTGGTTTCATTTTATCAAACAACCTTCTCCCAGTCCACTTGTCTTTTCCACTTTAGCACGATGTCCGTAGTCAGTTCCTCTCGATGTATCGTTTACTGTTACTATTTGTAGTGTGCTAGGCTATTAACGCGAGAGTAGTAAGTTCGATTCCCACCATAGACTTTAGTGTGTTAAACTACATGAGAACTAAAATAAACCATCTCAAAACAACGCATGTATTACCTAATTTTTCGATAACGGTACATATTAAAACAAATATGTTGAGGAGCGGTTGTATATAAAAGTTCAATAAGAAAATTGCTCAAATTTTGGAGTAATTGACGCTCTAGCTTTGCGGTTGTACTCACACTGTGACCAATTGAATAAGTCAGTTAACATACGAGTATGTGTGTAAATATTATAAGCGTTGCAATTTGCTTATGATGCATGGAATTTGTTTTAAATTAAAACAATTTTTATACGAACACTTGCGGCTATCATTTGTCCATTCTTTACTCTAATGTCTCTTTCTTCAATGCGAAAATGGCATTTTTATAGCTCAGCATTATCCGATCGGAGAATATTTTGAACGCTTAAACTTGATCAAATTTCGCACTACGTCTACTGCGTTGAGGGTTATGTTGAACGTATTCTGTGTGAGTTTGGATTTCCATCTATTATAGCTGGTGTTAGCTTTTTTTGGCTCCACACCACTGTTTTTGCTATTTGCTTTACTGGAGTGAACCAATGCTCATCAATTTTCAGTTCGATTTCATATAATCCTAGACATAAATTCCTTGTAGGATATAATTAGGCTCAAAAACCGTTTTATTATTTTTAATACCATTACTTTTGTTAAATGTGACATCACGTACTTTCAGTGAGATTTTTCTGCTTGCTATCTACATATATTCCGTTATCTTTTACCATTTGATTTTTTTTTGTTTTTGTACATATTATTCGAATACAAATGTAGTATTGTTTTGATTTTCCCTTCGTATGACCAGGAAGTAAACTTGAAATGCTTCCTTACCAATAAAGGTAAAACTCAAGCTGCATAGTTACTTTTCTTGACTTGTTGTCGTACCGTGCCCAATCTATAAAAATTACAATTATGGTGAATTTTTTCTCCAAACTTTAACGGTTTATTATTATTATTTTTTCATAATAAATATAACTTTTTTATTACTTATAAAAATTACTATTAATAGATTGAGTTAATAAATAGTATGTTCCAAGAAAAATAATGAAGCATAACTTAGGTACATAGATATAGAAAAAATCTTTTCAATAAATGTTGGCGAAAATTACCTGCAGTATTCTTCGAAATACATAGGACTGTTGCATATATTCCCATATTATTGGCAGCTGTCGCATGGTAAAAACATTGCAATATTTTATATAAAAAATTGCCTGATGAGTTAAAAATAGCAAAGAGGTAAAATTTATATACGACTCCTTCAATGATCATATTTTTTTTGCAAATATAGTGCATTTGTTTGACTTTTGGAGCAAGTTATTTTTATTAGTATTAAATATACTTTAAATTTTCAACAAATTTACAATAAATGTATATATTACAAATTATTATTAAATAATACAAAATTAGTACACTTTCGTCTAAAGACATTTTCATTTGTTTCATTCTTAATGTTGTTTGGTAATGAGTTAAACAGCTGTAGACCCTTGTAGAATAGCGTTTTCTGCATTTGTGTTGACCTCACTCTTTGGATCCTAAAGTCATATGCATTTCTTAGTTGATATGGTTGGCTGTCTCCCACATAATGTATTTGATGACATAGATATTTCGGCTCGTCTCCTTGTTTTAATTTTCTAATAAACCTTAATGTGTTAAATTGGAGCCGTTGTGCTATGCTCATCCATTTTAGATTAGTTAACATAGTATTTATATGTGTGTTACGATCGTATTTTAGTATTATTCTCATATCTCTATTTTGCAGTTTCTGCATCCGTGCTAATTGATTTGTGCTAGCGGAACCATATTCAAAGTGTGGTTTTATGATCGTGCTGTATATATTTATCGCTGTAGACTTGGATATTTTGCTTCTTATTCTTTTTAAAAAACTAATTTTTTTACCAACTTTTTTGCATAAGTAATCTATTTGTTCATTGAAATTTAATTTTTTATAGATTATAAAATCAAGGTATTTTATATATAAGTCGCCGTGGTCTAGTAGGTAGTGTGTTGGCTTATTAGACGAAAAGCCAGGTTTCGAGCCCCAGGCCAGACATCAAAATAAAATACAAAAAGTATTTCTTCGGTGGCTTTCTCTCAGCAGATTTCTGGCAAAAACTCTGAGAGTAAATAAAATTGCCATGAAAAGTTTCTCAAAAATCTGTCGTTCGGAGACGTCTTTAAACTGTAGGTCCCGCCACTCATGTATAAAATTAACACACACAACATAAGTGGTGTGAGAAACTAGGTCGTAATCCTGCCTGAAGGGTTGTAAATACCAATTATGTATGTATTTTATATATTCGACTTTTTCAATTACTGTGTCATTTATTTTAAATATTTCCTTTGAATTTAAGTTTGTTTCCATTATTTTGTTTTATTTTCATTTAATTTGACTTTAGTCATTTTAAGCCATTCATCTATTTTTTCATATCATACTTGATATTTTCGCGACATTCTTCATCACTATTTGCTATAGTATATATCAGAGGCATGTCATTTATATAAATTATGAACAACAACGCTTCCAAAATGGAACCTTGTGGCACTCCCAAGTTATTTATTATTTCATCAGATTCTATGTCATTTAAATTTGTCGTTTGCCTTCTTCTTTTCAGGTACGATTTGAACCAATCTAGCTCGATTCCTCTTATTCCATACATACATATATAGTTTATTTAGTATTATTTCTCTATCGATCGTTTCAAAAGCAATTTTGAAGTCAAGAAATATTGCTATAATCCTCTTATCTTTTCCTACTGCTCTCCATTCACTTATGACATAGTTTACAGTAGTTTCACACGAATGCTTTTTACGGAATCCTGACTGTTATTTAGATAATATTTCGCTATTTTCTATATATTTCTCATGCTGATCTTTAACTACTTTTTCAATTATTTTTTCGCAAGTTTTTGGAGAGCTTATTGGTCTAAGCTCCTCGCATTTTTTGTTCTGGGCACTTTCTCAATTGGGGTTACGGTTGATTTTTTCCAATTATCAGGAAAAATACCTGTCTCTAAAGATGTGTTTATTACTTTTACCATAATATTTACTGTTACATTCCAGTTGTCAAGTATAATTTTATTTGATACACGTTCATGATCAGATTTGTTATTCATACACTTCACGATGCTCTCCAGTTCAATAATATTTATCTTTCGGCATTTAAAAACATCATTCACTCTATATTCTATTTGCTTAATATATTGCACGCTCCCTATCGATTGTCTTATACTACTAATGCGATCGATAAAGAATGCATTGAACTTATTTACTATATCACATATATATCGTTATACTCTATCTGGTCGAATATCACAGATTTAGTTGAGTTTTGCCTCTTATTAAGTACTAGGTTTTTGATGTGTGTCCACATTTGCTTTTTGATTAGTTGCGTTTTTAATTTTATTTTTTATGTAATTATTCTTATTATTTTCAATTTGTACTTTGTATTGATTTCTTATTAGTTTATATTCTCCCCAAGCTTGATTTGTGTTTTCAAATTTGGCCTGTAAATATTTTATTCGTTTTTATGTATTCATTGTTCGCAGTTCTTCGTTAAACCAGTTATTCACTTTGTTATTTATGTCCACTTGTTTTTCAAACGTAAATCCTTGTATTGTATTTTCTAGACAGGCATCAAACAATTTAACGTTTTCATTAAGATCTTTATTATCTTCGTATATCATATTCTCAGTTAACACATTATTAAATATATTCTTATCGTATTTAAATATCTTGATGGTTTTTGCTGTATTTAGAATGTTTTCATTCGATCTCTCAAAGTCTATATTAATAACTTACTTACGTAGTCAATTATTGTGCTCGAATTTCTTGTTACACGTGTGCATTGAGAGTATTCCTAATTCTATTCTTGTATAAAGAGTTTTTTTCCAATCTATATTAAAATATCCTGGAATTAAAATATCACAGTTATTATCACAGATTTCTTCAATTATTTCCTCAAATATATCACAGAACTCAGCTTCGCTGTAACTAGGCGATCTATATATTGCACCAATTAATATATTATGATTATTATCATTATGTACAGCTTTGCAAAATGATATCCAATACTTCAAATCATCAGTTCTCTCTATAAACTTTTTCACATTCCAGTTCTTTTTACAGTATGCGACAACTCCACCTGTTCTTGAGGATGTTGACACTGACCCGATGTTATCGTTATATCCTTGTAACGTAATTTCTCGTTCATCAATATCTTTCGTCAAATGTATTTCAGACAATATTAAAAAGTCAGGTTTTTCTGTTGCTGCGATCATTTCAATTTGATTATAGTTGTTAACAAGACCTTGTACATTTGTATAGAGGGCACTCATTTCCTTTAGTTGTTAAATCGTCAGGCCTATATTTCTCATTTTGTTTTTCAATTTATTTTGATAAACTGGACATTCTCTATCGTTTGTAAAGTGGTTTTCATCTAAACCCATATTGAGCCTGCTGTTTATTTTTGAACAATTAATATACTTCATTATCTTCTCTTGACTTTCGGAATTAACTGTTTTATGTTGGCCATGGCATTTTAGACATATTTCCTGATTTTTACATTTTTTGTCTATATGATTGTATCCTCTGCATTTCATACATTGAACTAATTCGGTTCCGTCATACACTCTACATCTTTCCCAACCGACATTTACTTTTCTTTCTTCCATAATTTTTCCGTAAGCTTCATTATCAACTCTCAGTTTCACATTGAACAAACTTTTATTTCCTCTTTTTGTTTCATATTTTCCCATAAACTTAATAGTGGCATCAGCTAATTTCGGATTTGTTTTCTTAATTTCTCAATTAAATCGTTTTCACTATAGTCAAATGACATGCCAAAAATTTTGATATTTAGTCCCGTCGAATTTGGAATTTTTACTTCATATTGTTTAGATATTTTTTTCCTGGAGTGCACTTTTAATTTTTTTCTTTATCTTCACAGTTCCCACTTTGAATAACAATTGTTCCACTGCTTCTACTTTCCACATTTGTTATCTTCAAGTTGTCTGGATAGCGGAGTTGTTGTCTGGATAGGAGAGCGGTTTCCCGTGCGAAAATTTTAATGAAACTAAATTAAAAATTAAGGTAAATTATGGAAGTTTGCGATTTGACATTTGCCTTGAAAGTTATTCTAATTGCAATAAAAACATTTCATTGCATGGGAGACTAGTGCCAAATAAAGAAAATGCATTTACCGCTGAAACTACATTTTAACTAAAAGTTGTTTTTTTTAAATCACCGTAAGTAATTTTTATTGAATTTAATGCTTTTTTATATTTAAAGAAAACTAAAATTATTCTTCACCAACTTAAAACAATATCAACAGGAATACTTTAAACAAAATAAATTAAATTTAAAATTTTTAAAAATTTTGCAACTTTTAAATAAATTATTATTTCCTAACATCTTTTATACATTGAGAAAATAAGCTTTTCAATGTAATCTTTTGGAATTGCATTTCACGAAAAGTTCTTATCCACTTTGGTTCTTTCCGATATTACGTCGTTCATGTTCTCAATCCGATTGAGATTGGAAAATTACAGTGGCCACGACATAACAAGGATTTGATAATTCTCCAACCAGGCTTTAACAACCCTAACCGTGGGATCATTATTGTGCTGAAAGATCTACAACAGCTGTACGAAAGACAGATATTTGAATGACTTTTAATGGCAATTTTATTTACTCACAGATATCTGCTGAGAAGTAGTAGCCTAGGAAATATTTTCTCATATTCCGTTTTGTTGGATATGCCTGACCTAGGGTATGAACCGTGGCCTCATGTCTAATAACCCAACGCACTATCTACTAGACTATGGAGACTTCATATATAGTAAATATAAGGTGTATCAAGAAATTCGATTCGATTTGCCTAAGCGATATTATTCTCTTGTTACTAAGAAGTCAAACATCGCGATGATGAGCGAGTTCATTGGAATCAATTTGTTGCGGCCCTATGCTCCCTGGAGGAGTGAAAGGAACATATTACTGAGAAATTATGAAATTCAAATTTATCTGATTTTATACATTTTACACTACAGTTAACCGATGTACGATATATGTACGTACTTATATTCAATTTTATTCACAAGTTATGTATTTAACAGTCGAGGTGTGTCTACCAAAATTTCATAAGTAGTGTTATAGGAAGATAGGAATATTAGTCGGTGTAAATAGGAAAACACAATATTAGTCGGTATGCGTTTATCGAAATATATTGTTTATTTATTTATTAGATTAATTAATTAAGGGTGCCCTGGTAGTCTAGTGGGTAGTGTGCTGGACTATTAGCGTGAGGTTCATGGGTTCGATTCCCACCAGATATTCTGGTCTGTCAGACTACGCCGAGCATATGGTCATGTTACTCCGCTCATATATAATTAGAATATAATTTGTAATTGTTTTGTAATTAATAAATAAATAAATAGATACATTTAAATGTATATAATTTTCTAAAATTGGCATAACGGCTGATACAACCTTTAAATTCAATTTTATTTTCAATGTTATATGATATACAGTCGAATCGAATTATTAGGTATAAATTTTCTGTATTCTAAATATTTATAAAGTTAATTATAATCAAAATCAATGCCATTTAGTACATTTAAAACTTAATTTATAATTAAGTTAAGTTTTTCAACTCCTTCATTCACAAATCAAATTCCCTTAAACACTGATCGAGTCATCAATACCAGATTCAAACGGATTCTAGCAATGTTGAGGAATTGATGTCATGTAATGCAACATGACTTGTTTCTAACTGATTAGACGTTGGAGATATATAAAACGAATATTCTGCGCATGGTTCTGGCAATGAGTAACAATTGAGTGATGAAGCACTAAGGATTTTGAAATGGCTATTGTCATTTGGCATATGATCCTCCTGCAGGTATTTTAGCAGTTCGCCATCATTATACAACCACTTTGTAGGACCAATCTCGTGTAATATGGAACAGTTGCAGTCCCTGAAGGAAACATTGTTATCCGTCGATTTGAATGGTGGCTTTCTGGATTCCTCTGGCGTTGTTTTATTATGATTGTCATTTATCATATTCGATGACAAATTAAAATTATTGGATTGAACTGGAGGAGGTGTACCTTCCAAAGGATTCAAACTTAAAGTTTCTGGTTTCATTAAGAGCTGCGGTAAATTATTAGGAGTTTCAATTAATGGATTAAGGTCTATAAGTCTAGTTTCTGGAGTTGTTTTACTAGCTTCTTAAGAAAAATAATATAGAAATAGGCCAAATAATTTAAAAGTGAAAGCCTATGAGGAAATTTATTCAGAATATATGGATACGTCAACAGTAGAGGTTAAGAAAAAATAAAACCTTCGAACAAGGTCAGATTAAATTTAACGGTAAAAACAAGCAGGAGATATAAAAACAATTAGGACGTATTCAACTCTGAAGGGGTGTAATGATCATTTGTATGTACATACAGAAATAAGAAGAAAATAAGACTGGCCAAAATTTTATTGGACATTACTGCCTGTTCTTACAGCAAGGATCCAATAGCGAGATCATAAATATCGGCAGGTATACGTTTGTAGTGGGGGTAAAAAATATCGCGCTTTTGATTTGTAAATGAAAATGTTCTTGACAATTACAAAACAGGCAAATAGCCAGTCTTCTCAGCAGGTACCAATTATTAAACCACATAAATACTTCCGTTAGACTTCTGCGCACCACAATCATAGTAAAGAAGTCAACCGAATAACATCACTTGAACCAAATTGATAATCGGAATTGATTTAAAATGGAAATTGAAAAGAATCTACGAATCAAACAATGTGTGACAGAAAATGGTGTAAACGTAAGTGTACAAAACTATTCGTTAAATGCTAAAAAAAAATGATTTTCTTTTAACAAATTTTATACATATTACAGATCAAGGCGACATCGTCCACATATAACTCAACAATTTCATCCCCCAGACCAGCAAATACTTCAAAACCTAACCGGAAACGTACTGCATTTACCAGCAAACAGTTGATGGAATTGGAGCGTGAATTCAACGTTAATAAATATGTGAGCTGCCATAAACGATTTGAAATAGCCGATCGATTAAATTTAGACGAACGTCAAGTTAAGATCTGGTTTCAAAACAGACGCAGGAAAAGCAAGAGAGATGCAGCCAGAACAGTTCCAGAAATAATCTCCATAAAATTTAATCAATTCAATAAAGGTAATTTACCCGTAGTCCTAATGAAACCAGAATATGTCAATATGAGTCAAGCAGAAGCAATACATACTCCAATTCAATCCAATAATTATAATTTGTCATCGAATATGACAACCGACAATCATAGTAAAACCATGCTAGACGAATCCAGAAATTCACCATTTAAATCGGCGGATAACAATGTTTCCATCAGCGACTGCAACTGCTCCATATTAGACAAGATTGATCCAACAAGGTGGGTTGATGATTATACTGAACTTCTAAAATGCCTTCAGAATGATCATATTCCACATCATTGCCAGAAACCGAGGCAGTCTCCCCAACTGTAAATCAAAATTCTATAAATTTTGACAATGACAATAATTTAGTTGTGCATTTCATGAATTTAATTAAATAATTTAATAGATTTAAGCAATATTTGTATGCATTATCATTATATAGTATGTGTTAATTAATTATAATAAAATATAAGATATCTACATTATTATGTATGTACATGAATGCGTTATGTGTCAGGTTTGTGTGGAATTCAATCAATAAAAATTATTTCTATAATCAACTACAATGTTTTAATGAAAACTTTTTTAAAATAAAAAAAAAAAATAAAACGGAAGCAGGTTACAATTAAAATTCATTTCGACTCTGTTTGAATCTGATTTTGATCAGTGTTAAAAGGGAATTTTTTTATCGAACGTCCCCGGCCTCACACTAACCCACCCTCACCCGCCCGCTGAGGGACGTCCGGACTGTAGCGGGTAAGGGAAAAGCAATGGCAACGAGAACATAAATCAGCTACAGAACTTAATCACAAGCTGAATAAAGTAACAATAAACAGGAACTACCTATGACAAGAACGAAAATACATTTTTTTATAATAATTTACAAATTAATGCCAGCATATAAGCTACGTTTTATATTACAAACACTACAATTAAAATCAATAAGATCATAATATAAGTTAAAATCATTACATAATCTACGAACAGGAAAATTACATCCACAGTTCGTTCTATAAAAATCTAAAGAAAGAGGACGATAGTGCCGTGAAAATCTTGCTGGGATACTGAAATTCAGGTTACAAAGCAAAAACTCAGAATCGATATCACCTTTAACCAGATTAAAAACAAAACAAACCCCTAGAACAGCCCTTCTACGTTCAAAAGTTGGAAGTTTTATCAAACCTAATCTAGCCTCATATGACGGAAACCCATTGGCATAATCCCATCCTAAGCCACGTAAACAGAATAATAAAACCTGCTTCTGCACAGACTCTATTGAATCACTATGACAACGATAGTATGGATTCCAAATAATAGACGCATACTCCAAAATAGGTCTAACAAGTGAAATGTATAGCAGTCTCGTTATATAAGGATCAATGAATTCCCTAGCCCATCTTTTCACAAAACCAAGAACAGCCCGAGCCTTGCCAATCATCATACTAATATGATCAATAAAAGACAATTTCATATCCAATAATACTCCCAAATCAAGAAATGTAGTCACAGTTTCCAAGGGGCAAGAATTAATCACATAAGTGGACGAAATTACGCCCCCGCGAGAGAAAACCATGCATTTACATTTCTTCAAGTTAAGATCCATTAAATTAATTCTGCACCAAGTTACAAACAAATCAATATTTCGCTGAAGAACAGCCTGACCATGATCATCATCAAAAGTATAAAATAATTTAACGTCGTCAGCATACATCAGGATATTACAATCAGAAATAGCACAAGGAAGATCATTAAGAAACAATAAGAACAGTAAAGGACCCAAATGGCTACCCTGCGGAACACCAGAAGTAACATATACTGTCTTAGACAATACATTCCTAAACATTACCCTCTGAGTCCTAAGGGAGAGGTAGGAGTCAAGCCAACGATGAATAATATCAGGAATACCGATTAATGAAAGTTTAAGAAGCAAAATTCTATGATCAACCCTATCAAAAGCTTTACTGAAATCAGTATAAATTACATCAGTCCGAGCCCTGGCAAGAAAACCCCTGAAAACATGTGTAGTAAATTCAAGAAGACTAGTGGCAGTCGACCTACCTTTCAAAAAACCATGTTGGAAAGGGGATATTAAAGATCTCGTATTAAAAGAGAGATAATCCGTCACCAGTTTCTTCATTAACTTGGGAATAGCACTGAGTTTGGCAATACCCCTGTAATTGGAAATATTGGATTTATTACCTGACTTATGCAAAGGAATTATAAATGAACTCTTCCAAATAGATGGAAAATGACCAGCCTTCAGAAGCCCATTGAATATAAAGGTCAAAGGACCACTCAAAACAACAGCGCACTTTTTCAAAATACAGGCCGGAACCCCGTCAGGGCCCGGCAAGTATGTAAGTTTCAGTCCAGACAAAGACTCAAGAACAGATTCCTCATCAAATGAATATATATTAGAAATAGAGACACTTCCCACTGAATAAGGATACGAAAAGCCGCTACTCAGATAAGGTCCCAAGTCCAACTGCCTATAAGTAGACTGAAAAAAGTCAGCAAACATATTAGAAATATCAAGGTAATTAGAGGACGATACGTCCCCATAAAACATCTCAGTGGGAAACGAACGAAGTCGTAAACCGACTTAGGATCGCTATCGAAGTTCGACCTGACTCTAATCATATACTCCTCATAACATTAATGATTCATTCTACGATAATCCGCACGCGCCCTAGAGTAAAAAGCATAATCAATATCAGTACCTGATCTAACAAACTTCTTAAATAATCTTGATTTTCTGTTCCTCAACCTTGACAGTCTAGCCGAATTCCACGGAGGACCAGAACGCTCCAAACGACTATTTACAAATGGAACACACTCCCTAAAACATTTAAATTTATATTACAATGATTTTGTTTCGTTTTAGTGATTCAGAGAATAAATATTGACTTCACAGATAATTTGATAATATAGTACATACCTATTGTAATTGGTTAGCATCTATACAAACATGGCTCTTAACTCATACCATATATAAGAATATTTATACAAAACTCTACAAGGTTAACTATATTTTTAAAAATTAAATTTCGATTTTGTTTGGATTTTATTTAAATCTGATCAATGACAGTCAATTAAGTCAATAATAAAAAAATGATTATACTACTAATTATTATATTATAAAAAAATAATTCTGATTCTTTATTTATATAATTATGTTTTTCTTTATATTTTATGTATACATACATATATTAGTGATTTTTAACGTCTGAATTATTGAAATGTTCACCAACATATTGATTTTGATAGAAATTTAAATTTACCCTAAAATTAATTGTAGGGAATATCCGTTTTGCCAATGCTCCCAAAGAATTAACTCCCCCTTCATTGTCGGGAGCAGGTAGATAAATTGTCAAAAAATAAACTTGGTTGTAGGCAATTCAAAACTCGGCTTGCAAACAGTGATGCCAACTTAGCCCTTTTCGGGCTAGATTTAGCCGCGCTATAGTTATATATTGCAATTCATTCACCATTTGCTTCCATAGACCACTTGACAGAGACATGCTGTAAAACATTTGATGACAGCAAAGTAGCAAGCATAAACCTCCACCGTACAAAATGTTCATATACACATAATAACAAATGTTTTAACTCCACATTTTATAGAGCTATTACTGAAGGATTTAAATGAAACTAAATTTAGTCTGATTCTCGATGAAGGTATGTGAGAAAATATTAGGAATTGTTATTCGATATTTTAGTATCACCAAAAATGATTTAATAACAGCGTTTTTGACTTTAATTGACGTAAAAGGGGGAAAAGCAGAGGATTTATTGCTTGGGTTGGAGCGAGCTTTTAAAAATATACAAGCTTAACATACAAAATTTGGTAGCAATAGGTACGGACAATGCAGAAAGTATGACAGGTGTTCACAACGGGTTACATATACTATTGAAAAGAAAATATGGACTTAAAAACTTAGTTTTAATACGCTGTGCATGTCACTCGTTTCAACTGGCCGTAAGTTCGTCAACTCAAACTAGTTTTCCATCGAATATTAATTATATGGTCAGAGAGACGTACAATTGGTTTTCACATTCTTCTATAAGACAAAACTCCTATAGAAGAATATATAAACTTATTAATAGCGATGCTGACAATCCTATAAAAATTCCCAAGTCGTGCCCAACTCGTTGGCTTTTTTTGCCAAATATTGAAAAAGTTACACACATTTAAAAAAAAAACCCTGTATGACCAAAATGTTCAACTTTAATCCTCTTTAACTAGTTCCTAACTGATAGAGCTGAAAATTTGTGTCTGGCCTACTATCCAATAGTACTAACCTTGGTTCAAATTTCATCCAAATCGGAAGACATCGATTTTAAAAATTGGGTCACTTGACACGAAATTGCCCATATTTTAAGTCTTGCGCTTTCCAACTATTAATGCATTAGTAAAACTTTCAACGTAATGGTAAAGGTAAAATTAGGCTTTAGCCCCGGTTTTCGTTTTTAGAACACGAAAAGCAATGGAAACGCTTGACGAACCGTAATGTAATTTCGGTAAGCATTTGCATTGCTTTTCATATGCTAAAAACTAACGTATGTTACATTACGTTCCATCGACGTTTGACAAAACGGAGCTTTTACGTTTTGTTACGTTCCGAATCAGATGTTTTTGTCTTGTATGTGGGGAACACGAATAAGTCGTTAGTTCTTCTGTTCCGTAACGTATGTGTATTAAATATAAATAAATTGTCTATTAGGTAGTGTTCAAACCCCATGTCAGACATCTCCATCAAAATGAAATATGAAAAAATATTTGTCCGGCGACTTCGTTCTGGCAAAAACTCAGAGTAAAGTAAAATTGCCATGATAATGTTTCTCAAAAATCTGTCGTTCGGAGTTGACTGTAAACAATAGGTTCCGCCACTAATGTATAAAATTAACGCACGCAACATAAGTGTTGTACAATGGGTCAATTCGATCTCCGGGTACTGTACTTGTCTTAATTGACAAGTACACGTCCTCTAACCTAACCTAACCTAACATAAGTAGTGTGAGAACTTAAGTCATAATCCTGATTGAAGGGCTATAATGACCAATTATGTTATGTATGTATTTTTTTTACAAAAGTACCATTTGATGTAAAAAAGTACTCTTTCAGGTATATTTCAGTACCAATATGTGATTATGATTTCATCAACATACTTTTCATATAAAGTTATTCATCTTTGACTTAATAATTAGGGAATGTTTTTTAGATATTTGCTGGGATCTAATTTTGGCTCACAAATTTCCTCTCCTACTAATAACACTATGCGACAAAATAAAAAAAAAATTAAATACACCCAGACTAAGACATAGTGTGGGTTGTGAGTTTTGTTGAGTAGAACTCAAATTTATTTTTATTCCTGAACCCTCCAAACTTGTTTAATTTGACAAATTTTTTTTTACTTTACGCACAAATTTATTGATTACACAAACATTTCTGAACCGATGTCAAAAATTTAAACCTTATTAGAAAGGAGAGGGATGGCCCTTTAAAACCATAGACATACATACATATATATATTATTTGACTTGCTATGGGGTTTAATGAGGTAAACTTGACTGATGCGAATTTTTTCATTTTCATTTCATTCATTTTTTTTAAGTTTGTCCGTTCATAGAAGTAAACTTTATTAAAATATATGAAATAAGTGTTGACATTCTCTTGTGAAGAGATTGATACTTCGTTTGATCAAATCGGTTATTTGATAAGATTACATATGTATATAAAAAATATAACACGACTCTTTTAATAACAACAACGGTAATTTTTGTCCGATTGGATTAAACAAAGTGTCAATCTCTTCATAAAATAATGCACTTTCAAAATATCATCACTTGTTTTATATTTTTTAATTAAATTTTGCAATTAAGAATAGTTAAACTGGAAAAAAACCTTATTTTCCAAGTTTAAGAGGTAAGTTTGAACTATATGTTTATGTATACCATTTTAAAGGCTCATCTGTCCCCTTTTCAAAAAACTTTGGATTTTAGAAATAGGTTACAATATATTTGAGTAATCAATAATTTTGTGTGAAAATACTGTTTTCCTCAAATAAAAGAAGTTTGGAGGGTCCGAGAAATAAAAAGAAATATTTTTGAGTTCTACTCAACAAAACTCACAACCTACACTATGTCTTTAGCTGGGTGTATTTTGACTGTCGCACCGTGTAATCAACCTTTTCACTTTTCCAAATTATTGCTTTATGCCTATAAAAAAGTTGTTCTCTTTCCATATCATCTAAATTATTTACTTAACTATTAAAACAATCAAAATGAATTTAAAAAACGAAAGTTTTAACATAAAATACTTATTGAGTGTAAACCTAAAAAATATTAATTCATCCGCCGACATGTGTGCTTGTCGCAGTCTAATCTATGTTCAGACATGTACATTTATTGAATTAACATTAGGTTTATTGATAACAATATTTTTAGTGTTCAGACACATAATATACGCAAAATTTATTTGACAGCTGGTAAATAAAACAGCTGATTGCTTCAACAACATTGCTTTTAATTTAATCGCGAAAATTTGTGTCAAAAAAATTTGAGAAAAAATGGAAAGCAATTTAACATCTTACTAATGATTAACCGAAACGCCGAGCTATTGCGGTTAGTAGGGAATGTTTCTGATAATACTTTAATAATACTGCATAGCTTGCAGAAAAGAAAGCTTTTGCTTATGGCACTGTTAGAGGAAAATGAAACTCAAAGGTCGTTATTTGTTAACTGCTGAATATATAAATAGTGGTCCCACCACTAATGCATAAAATTAACACACACAACATAAGTGGTGTGAGAAACTAGGTCCATAATCCTAACTGAAGGGTTGTAATGACCAAATATGTACGTTTTTTTTCAGTTGCCTTTGTACAATTAGTCACGATTATTTCTTAAATATTATTCATATGCCTCTAGATTCAAAGCTAAATCTGTTTATATTCATTCTACAATATACATACATATATTTCAATTTAGATTAAAACGGGAATTTTCATAAACAATCTAAATTATCACATTGCAAATATTAAATTCTTTATTTATACATCTGTAACATCAATGAAATTTACAAGTTCATGATATATTTTATGAATTCATCATCATCGTCAATGCTTACAGGATTCTGATTAGATGTTGGAGACAAACAATTCGAAGGTTCTGTGCCTGGTTCTCGTAATGATGAGGAATTGGTATCGTATGGTGAAACTCGAAGGAATTCCGAATGACTATTGTCATTGGACATAGGGTTATCCAGAAGGCATTTTAGGGTATCTGCGTGATCACTAAACCACTTTGTTGGATTAAATTCGTCTAGTACGGAACAATTACAGTCCATGAAAGACATATTATTATTCGCGGATTCGAATGATGAATTCACGGATTCTTGTGGTGAAGCTTTATTATGATTGTCATTAATCATATTTATTGAGACATTAAAATCATTGGGTTGAATTGGGGTAATTATATCTTCCAAAGTTTCCGATTTTAATAAGACCAGAGGTAAATTATCAACGAATTCATTAAATTTATTGGAGATTATTTCAGGAATTGTTTTGGCTGCATCTCTTTTGCTTTTCATGCGCCTGTTTTGAAACCAGATCTTAACTTGGCGTTCGTTCAATTTTAACCGATCGGCAATTTCAATACGTCTGGGTCGACTTAAATATTTATAAAAGTGGAATTCACGCTCCAGTTCCATCAACTGTTTGCTGGTAAACGCAGTACGTTTTCTTTTAGGTTTTGATGCATTTGACGATGCTAATGAAGATGTTTCTGAGGAAGTACTAGAGCTATATGTAGGTGATGTGACATTTTGGAAAAGTCGTAGAAGAAGATACAAAGCTTACCTTGATCTGAAATGTTGAAAATTTATTAAAAGAATTGAACTTTTTCACCATAGGACATTTAGCGTGGTACACTTACATTAAATTCATTTTCTATCACATACTGTTCGAATTCCAGATTATTTTCAAGTTGCATTTTAATTCAATTCGAATTGTTAATTTGGATGCCAGTGATGTTATTCCGTTGACCACTTTATTATGATTGTTCTGAGCAGTAGTCTAACCGAAGTATTTATGTGATATAGTAATTGGTGTCTGGTGAGAGGACTGACTATCTGTTTCTCTTATAATTGTAAACAACATTTTCATTTGCAAATCAATAGCATGGTATTTTTTACCTGCTTGCTGCTTGTATATGCATGTCCTTGCTGTTAAGTCAAGATAGCCAGACAGACAGATAATAGTAATGCCACGAGTAATGTGTGATAGTATTTTGACTAGTCTTGTTTCCTATGCTCTTAAAGATTGCCTATCTAAATTAAGAAGTTTTTTGTTGCATAAATATTTTAGTTTTTACTCGTTGGACATGTCACCGAAAAATTATGTTTTTTCATAGTTAAATAGATACGGAAGTGCTACTACTTTTAGATTTATAAGAGTAAATTTTAAAGCAATGAGTCATTATTGAGAGTAAAGTGAAATAGGCAAAGAGAAAGAAAACCTTTTTAGTAATATCCTTCGTAGTTTGCTTCATAAAATTAATTCGTTTCTTCAGCACCCTGTATTATATAAAGTGTTGTTTATTTTAACATTTAATTTAATTTTATTTATTTAACAATATTTTTTTAATTTTGTATAACTCATTGCAGCTTCACTCTGTTGCAATATTGTCCATAAAATAGGGTTTTTTAATTCCCAGACATTTTCCATTCCATAATATATAATTTTCCCGGGATATAATATCCTAAACTAGTCGCCGTATTCTAGTAGATAGGATGTTGGCTTATTAGACGTAAGGCCACGATTCAAACCCCAGGTCAGACATTAAAACGAAAATATGAAAAAATATTTCTTTGGCGAATTCCTCTCAGCAGTTTCGGGGAAAAACTCTGAGAGCAAATAAAATTGCCATGAAATGTTTATCAAAAAAATCTGTCGTTCGTAGTCGACTTAAAACTAAACTGTAGGTCCCGCCACTCATGTATAAAATGAACTCACAAAATGAGTAGTGTGAGAAGCTAGGCTGTAATCCTGACTGAAGGGTAAGGATATATATGTATGTAATAATATGTTAAACTGCTAGGCAGATAGTTTTCCCCATTATTATGAAAACTGTTTATTTTTCTCGCTTTCCCGGAATATAATGTATCAACATAGTATGCTAATCGGCTAGGCAATTACCTTTCTTAATAAAATCCTAATACTTATTCAGTGAAGTTATTTATACTTACATATATGTATATATGTATATAATGAAAAATAAAACAACTTTAAAACAAAAATTAACAATAAGATTTTAAAATGTTTTCTATTTTAAAAATTTTTTATAAACAAATAAAGAATTTATTGTTTCATTCGATAATAGGTTTCTTATTTTGGTTATTTGCCGCCATATTTCCACTATTTTTTATTCGATGGGCTCTTTGGGATAATCTTACAAGTTAAATAATTTATACGTTTTATGTTTTTGTTATCAGAATTGGTAGCATCATCATTCCTTGAAGCTTAAATATCAATTTCATATTCCACATATTTGTTGCAACAAGAGGGCCGAGAAGTCAGTTGGCCAGATATCAAAATTCACATTTCAATAAAATAGTAAGAATTAATTCATAATAATCTAATTAGGGTAAAAAAATGCCAAAAAGTATATATAAGGTTGCATTTTGATTTATTTATTTATTTATTTTAAGTCTATGGAAAATCCTTACAGACTAATTACATTTTATATTTCAATACAAAATTATAATAATAATTTCAATGCAAAAAAAAACCATTTGAAAAAGAAAATAACATTGAATTTATTAATTAAGTAAGTTTAATTGTAAAATTATATCTTTTTTAATGGATATCAAATTTTTATTAAAATCTATATGAAGGTACAGATTATTAAAATTATTACAGATTCTACGAAATTGATCGAAGTTCGCATAGTTAACTGTGTGATATTTTATATTTAAGAAATTATGGTATCTTGTTGGACGAACAGGTACTCTTATGTAAAGTTTTTCCAGAAGAAATTTAGAGTTAATAACACCATTAATAAGCTTCAGGAGAAAGACAGCATTTAGCATTTTACGACGGCTTTTTAAAGATGGTAATTTAATTAGTGCTAGGCGATTTTCATAAGATGATAACCTTTTATTAGGAACCCATCCATTTCCTAAACCACGAAGACACAATAATGAAAACTGTTTCTGAACTGATTCAATTTTTTCAGAGTGTACAGCGTATTGAGGGTCCCATATTACAGATCAATATTCAAGAATTGGGCAAACCAGTGTGGTAAACAATTGTTTGGTAACATAAGGGTCAGAAAACTCTTTAGCCCATCGTTTGATAAATCCAAAATCTAGCTTTGCTAACAGTTGATGTCATATAATTTCTGAAGTCTAATTTACAGTCGAGGATTATCCCTAAATCGTTAAAGGAATTAACTGGTTCAAGAGCAGCACAATTCATTGTATAAAATCCATTAGTTTAATGTGATCTAGTGAAGCACATATATTTACATTTTTTACCATTCAGCTCCATTAAATTAGTATTACACCAAGAGGTTAAGTTATCCTCTTGTAAAAGTACTTGGTCTTCAATGTTATTAAATGATAAAAAATATTTTAACATCGTCTGCATACATTAATGGGTTTGAATTTTTGATAACAGAATGGAGATCATTTACAAAAAGAGTAAATAGGAGCAGCCCAAGATGACTACCCTGTGGTACGGCTGATAGTACATCAATAAAGTTTGATTGCGTATTCCAGAATTTAACGCATTGTTTTCTGTTTACTAAATACGATTTAATCCAATTTAATAATGATGAACTAAAACCAAGTTGATTTAGCTTATGAACGAGTAAGTTATGATTTACTTTATCAAATGCCTTTCAGAACTCAATATATATAAATGACGTCAGTTTGTTTGCCTACAATAAATCCATCACTTACCAGAGTTGTAAATTCAAGAAGATTTGTGATTGTTAATCGAGACTTACAGAATCCATGCTGGGATGCAGATAAAATAGACGATGGAATAGACAGTGGAATTATAGATGATTGTTTCCAAAAGGAGGGAAAATAGCCCAGTTTAAGCGATTTGTTGAATAAGTAGGTTAATGGAGTACTCAATAATTAAGAATGGTGTTTTCAAATACTGCTAGGAACCCCATCAGGACCGGCGACATGGGAAGATTTTAATTGTTGTATATACTTGGAAACAGTATAGTAGTATAGCCTTTACTTCGGGAATATAACTTTGATTATTGGCGTTAAATGTAGATGATGAATAGCTAGAAGCAAAAAATTCCGCAAACAAGTCACTTATTAACTTATTATCTGAAGATTCATGATTACCAAGCTTCATAACAGAAGGATAATCTGCTGCACGACGTTTCGAATTAACAAATTTGTAGAATGATTTAGGATCACTCTTGAATTTGTATTTTAATTTATTTAAGTAGATGTTATAAGCCTTTTAGTTGGCGATGGTGTATTCAGATCTTACTAAGCAGTATTTGGAATAATTTATTATTGAGCTATCTTTTTTAAAATGTTTATACAATTTATTTTTCTTGTTTTTTAATCTAGAAAGATATTTTGTATTCCAGGGTGGACCGTGATTAAAATGTAGTAAAAGTTTTGGCACGCAAGCTACAAAACATGCACTGGTCCAAATCATTGCCATAGCCAGATAATTCATATATCTAATCGGTTTCAGATAGTTGAAGATGCAGTTTATTGTGGTTAGTTAAATTGAAACAAAATGTTTTCTGTTTTTGAGTTGAATTTGGTATCAACACTGCAAACATAGTTCTAATAAGAGCCTGGTTGTGGGTTGCGCTCTTCTTCTTGGGCTGGAATCAACAGAAATTACATCAAGGCTATCTTTAGTTGGACGCTCGATAGATAGTCCACGTATTGTTAGATCTGTCATCTGTGAATAAAAACGACAAGCACGCCACGAAAAAATTAAAAGAACTATTAGTTTTGCTCTTGATTAAGGAGCAGCATAGTTTCTCAATTATCTCTGGTAGAACGCCATTGGCGGATCGAGCACCGGCTACTCGCATTTGCGAATCAGGGCCAAAATAAACCTGTCCGATTAGATCTAGTATTCAATTGTAATGAGTCATGACAACAAAATCGACAACAACAAAATCTCTTTGATAGCTTTTTTGATGAGTAAAAGGCATCATAGGAAGATTCCATATTATTACAATTATCAGTGCCTACCTGGTCCACGATAAGTGATGCTCAATATGCCACAAAAGTTGTCAGGGGGTTTTTGAAGCCTGGATAGAACGATAGTCGAATCTGCCCCACAAAGGTTTCCGATCTGGTAAGATTCAGCTTCTTACGAAGTGAAAATACCATTTTTTGCCAATAGAGTTGCAAAGCAGAGCTCTAAACGGGGTAAAGTTTACGATTCTATAGGCGCAACTATTGTTTTGGCAGCGAGCATACACTATACACTATAGTACATACAAAGTAAACCTCTATGGGTTTTTTTTAGTTATTTTAGGGATACCGTGGTAATTAAAACACAAATGTGTAATTTATTTAATTTATTTAACAGTTTATTTTTTACATTACTTTACATTTACAAATTTATTTAATTGAATTTATTTATTAAATTATTAATTTAAGTTGTATTTAGGATAAAAACTTATTTCTTATTTATTTAATTTAATTTAAGTACGCTTTCCAACTATGAGGATCGCTTATGAAGTCTCTAGACGTGACTGACTTAAAACTAAAATCTAAAAACTTTTTAAAGGATAGGAATACAGAATTAAAACGATAAAAAGAAGAACAGAGGTCAAATAAACAAATAAAGTTAGAGAGATAAAACGGAAATAAGTAATTATTAATAATAATTTTGAGAGAGAATAAAAAGAATAAAAATAAATGATTAAAGAAGAATAAAGAAATAAGGGTGGGAATAATTATAACAAGAAATTGTTATAGTTACGTCTTAACTTCCCCCCTTCTCGAAGGACAGGCGTCCCGACTGTTTGTTTTTACTTAGTTTACTATTTCATATTATTTTTAACATATAATAATAATAAAAACTTATAGATACATTCAAATACAAGAAATAAAAAAATTCTTTAAATATTCTCATAATATTACAATTTTTATCCAAAACTTTAATAACTATATTTACAAATATTGCTAAAAACAAATCTTTCTGTTATAATTGAAAAACGTAATCAACTTTGAACTGAGAACTTATCAAAATAACACAAATAAATCCTACCTTAAGTTGTCTTTATGAACCAGTCTCTTATCAATAAGAACTGAGTGGCCTAAATCTTTTTCAACTATCTTTTCAGTATACAATTTACTAAACTTATTTCCGAGTCGTCTGTTAGTCTTAACAAATACCTTATCACCGGGTTTAAAAATTCTATTCTATCTGTTTTTGTTATGATAAGAAAGCTCACAATTCTAAGCCCTTAGCAGCCTGTTCTTTATATTGCCCCTAATCTGCTCTGTTATAGAATTAAAAATATCTATCGGCATAACGTTAGTTACCTAATGAATTGTATTGTTATACCTCGTAATGGCAGTGAGAACAAGTTCCCTCGTGTCATTACAATGCCCTTCGGATTTTAAACATCACGATATTTCACCTATCGTGCTGTGAAGCCTCTCCACTTGCCCGTTGCTGGTGCTGTGCGCCGGTGGAGTAGGAAAGATTTGGACACCGAACTGATTTAGAAGAAGAGACTTAATGGTATGCGAATTGATTGATTTCTCATTGTCGCAAACGATGGTATGAGCCTTAGGAAAAATGTTCAAAATAGTTAATAAAGCAACCTTAACATCAACAATCGAACGTGTTTCAACAAAAATGGCGAGTGAAAACTTAGAAAATTTGTCAAGACAAGTTATGAAATTAGTTTTGTCAGTTGTAAAAACATCGATGTGTAGTATATCCTGGGGAGATAGGTATTGGTGTTTGACCGATCAGTGCCCTTCGTGGGTGCCTATTATATTTTTACTCTTTGCATATCCTGCAGTCTGAGGCAATCGTCTTGAGTTTATCTCTGATGTTCGGAAAATAATATTGCTGTAAAATCTGGTTAGCGTTTTCACGCACATTACGGTGAGCCCTATTATGTTCGGCTGTAATGATTTCACTCTGATCATCTGGGTTATGGATATCTATCACAAATTTATCTGAATAAACAAACTTTACTGCTAGGAAAGAATGAATTATTTTATTCTGAATCAAGCCTAGAACATGAAGGTCACAATGAAGACAGTTAATTACGTTGCAATTAATGGCCCGTTTCAAAAATGTAAAAATATCCTTTACATTAACATAAATCATTAAATGCCTTGTTTGGTTTTTAAAAATGGTTTTAGAGGATATATTAGACTCCGTTGATTTGTTTAGAATTAACTGGTTTTCGAAACAGTTTACTGGATTTGATACTTTTTTTATAATTTCGGATGAAGATTGCTCACTGCGAATTGTTGAACTTTTAACTTCTGAACTTTCCGAAGTAGTTTGCATGTCTATTTGCGTTTTATCTAATTCTGCTTCCGAACCAATCGTTGCCTGTATTGAGTCATTGTCACTGGATTCACCTTCTATATGGTTAACATACTACCGGGATAATGCATCGGCAACAACATTTTCTTTTCCTGGCTTGTAGAAAAACTTAGGAGAGTATTCCTCACTAAAAGCTCGCCAACGTCTTATTTTTGGGTTAGGATTTCTTTCCGAAATAGAAAACGATAATGGTTGATGATCGGTGTAAATATTTATATTTTTCGCACCATATAAATAATTGCGTAATTTTTGCAAAGCCCACACTATTGCCAACATTTCGCGCTCGTTGGTGGCATAATTCTCCTCAGTATGGGACAATGTTCTCGAAATCATTGTGATTGGCTTACCGTACTGGGAGAGAACGGCTCCTATTGCTGATGAAGAAGCGTCAGTAGTGAGCTCGAATGTTTTGGTGTAATCAGGGTGCAACAGCAGCACATCTTCTGAAGCCAGAATATTTTTTATTCTCTGCAATGCTCTGAGCGCTTCCTCAATTAAATTTACTGCTATATTCTTGGATTGCCTACTACTAACTTTTCCATTTTCACCACGCAAGTATTGCGTAAGCGGTTTAGTAATTTCAGCATAATTTCTTATAAACCGGAGATAGTAGCCAGCCAATCCTAAGAACGATCGGAGGCCTTTAATTGCCTGAGGAATTTGAAAATTCAAAATACTTTTCACCTTTTCTGGACATGTTTTTATCCCATTTTTGCACAGAGTAAAACCTAAATATTCCACAAAACTTTGAAAAAATATCGATTTTTCACATGACACACGCATATTTGCCGAAAAAAGTTTCCTTAAAATGTTATCTATATCTTGTAGGTGTTTTTCAGCGTTGGGAGAAAAAATGATGATATCATCGATATAGACGTGACAACTTTTACCAATTTCATGTCGTAAAACATCATCAATTACTTTTTGAAAGAAACCAGGTGCGTTTTTCAGTCCGAACGGAAGCCTACAAAATTCAAATTTGCCATTATTAATGCTGTTTTCTTCCTGTCAGCCTCGGCCAAGTTAATTTGGTAGAATCAGGACTTAAGATCCAATGTTGTGAAAAAACATCCGCTTCCTAAATTCGACAAAATAACAGTGGTATCGGGGATCGGATAACGCTCGCTTGTGGTTTTAGAATTTAGCTTCCTAAAGTCTATTACAAGCCTTTTTTTCCGCCTTCCAGCTTCATCAAGACCTTTTTTATCTACGTTCCATATAGGATTATTATATGATGATCTAGATGGTCTTATGATTCCATTTTCCAACAAATTTTCTATTTCACTGTTAACGAATTCAGTAAGTGCCAACGGATATGGATAAGATTTGGAATAAACAGGTTCGTCATTTTCAGTAGGGATTGTGGCGGTTACATCGGTGTTAAATGGAAAGGCTTCATTTGGGTCAGCAAAAACAGTTTTGTGTTTGTCCAAAATCATCATCAGCTTCTCAAAAATGGGCCGTGGGATATTACAATCAGCGGGATTAATGACAATTTTATTAACATCGCGACAAAAGTGAAATAGAAGTTTTTCCTTACCATTTTTATGATACAATAGTCCTCGAACGCAATCAATATGGGCATTAATTTGTTTGAGGAAATCTAAACCGATTATACCGTCAAATGTAGAAAGTTCGGGCAATATAAAAAACCACGATGTGCAATTCAGTAAATTAAACAGGCATTTTGAAACTATTTTAGAATTTCCATGAAGCGACTTAATAATAAAAGGCCTTTCCACTGGTTTAATACCCTTCAAACCCTCTAAATTTTTCATATAATTTTTCGAAGTAGCTGTGTCTATTAAAGATTTTAAAGTCCTTCCCCCTATTGTCCTTTCGATGTATGAGAGGAGGGATCTATGTCTTAAAAAATTGATTCCATCCTCAATATGATGTTCTAAATGATCACCACGTGATAAGTTATCAACCGAATTTTGGTAATCGTCTTCTACGCAATACAAATCACGGTCAAAAGAACATTCGGACCTCGGTTCTTCGAAATTTTGCTGTTGCCTAAAGTGGTTTATTCTTTGAAATTTATTCTGATTTTGACGAGTGGATTCATTGGGTCTTTTTGGAGCAATTGTCTGTTGAAAATTGTGCGTGTTATATTGACTATTGTTTTTTTGTTGAAAGTTTGAACGAGTACTTGAGTCAACCTCCATAGGTTGATATTGTGTTGAACGATTATGTGAAACTTGAGGAAATCGGTTACTTATATATTTATAATTTATAAAATTATTTATGTTAAATTAATAATATTTTTATATAAATATCAATTAGGTGATGGTATTTTTACACACATATGGGAGGAATTACCAAAATTTAATTATTAATGATATATTTATTAAGAATTAAATTTTATTAAAAAGTAATAATAGAGTTTTCATGTTTTATTTTTATATAATTATTTGATTATGAAATGTTTATACTAAATAAATTTATTTATGTAAATATAGTTTATTTAATTTATTAGGTTTTATTTTTATTTTAGTTTATTAAAGTTTTATTTTGGCTTTTAAGTTTATTATCAGTTTAATTTATATGTAAATTTTTGTGAGAATTTTTATTTATTTTAATAGTTAATAGTTTTTTTTAATAGTTTTTTTTATTAATCGCAGTAATTAATATTATTAATTAAGGAAACTTAGAGATAGTAATATTGAAGAGTATTGGCTAAATTTGTGCCAGCAGCCGCGGTTATACGAATAATACAAATAAATTTTTTTAGTTTGAGTTAAATTGGTTTTTGTTAAATAAAAATAAATTTGTTAGGTGAAATTTTAAATTTATGATAATTTTAAATAAAATAATTAAAGCTTAGAAATTTTGTTAATAAACTAGGATTAGATACCCTATTATTTAAAATGTATTTTTGAAAACTAAGGTAGTAGTAGTTATGTTCTTGAAACTTAAAAATTTGGCGGTATTTTAGTCTATTCAGAGGAACCTGTCTTGTAATCGATAATCCACGATGGACCTTACTTAAGTTTGTATTCAGTTTATATACCGTCGTTATTAGAATATTTTATGAGAAAGTTAATTTTCAAGATTTTTAAAAAGAAAATATATCAGATCAAGGTGTAGCTTATATTTAAGTATTGATGGGTTACAATAAAATTATTTATATGTATATATATTTGAAAAATTTATTGAAAGTGGATTTGATAGTAAAATTATAGAGAATAATAATTTGATTTTAGCTCTAAAATATGCACACATCGCCCGTCACTCTTATTACTAAGGTAAGATAAGTCGTAACATAGTAGATGTACTGGAAAGTGTACCTAGAATGCAATTTAAAGCTTATTTAGTAAAGCCATTCATTTACATTAAAAAGATTTTTGTGCGAATCAATATAAATTGATTATATTTTATTTATTAATTAATTTTTTTTTATTATAAATTATTAAAAGTAATTATTATGAGATTTGTTTAAGTATTTTATAGAGAAAAAATAATTTTAATTATAGTTAAATAGTATAGTGAAAGAAAATTGAAATAATTTGAAAAATTAATATTTTAAAAGAAAATTTAATTTATTGTACCTTGTGTATTATAATTTTCTCGATTTTAAAAGAGTTAATATACTATTTAAGTTAATGTTACAAAATTATTTGACATAGTGTATTAGAAATGAAATGTTATTCGTTTTTAAAGGTATCTGTTAGAATGGAATTTTCCTCGTTGTGGGGTTCCGTATCCAGAAGCATTAATTGGATTATTCTGTACGACACCTTGATGCCGATATTGCATTTCTCGTGAAGAACTGGGACCTACAGTTTGGTAGTGTGGTGAGTTATTAAACGTAGTTCCTCTACTGTTGTTCCAAAATGTTGTAGCGAAATTGTAACCAGAACTGTTAGCTTCCAACTCTTGCGCCAAAGCGAGAGCAGAGGGCAAGTCAATTGGCCTACTGGAAAATAAAATGTCTCACATAGGTCTGCGCAAAACAGAAATGAAAACGCGAAGAGCATTTTCCCTATACTTTCGACTAAGAGATTCTATTAATTCTTGATTTCTCTCATTAGACATTAAAACCTTATTCAGTATTGCAGTCAACTTCTGCTCGACCTCATCATAAAAATGTGTAATAGTACTGGAGTCTTGCCTAAGCGTCAACAGATCCTGTTCTAACGTAAAAATACTCTTTTTATCGCCGTACGAAAAATCTAGTCTAGCCAGTATAGCCTTAAAATTAAGGACAGTGTTATACGAACTTGAAACGGTGTCCGCAGCACCCACTATCTTGTTTCTTATAATTGCAACAGCCTGGTAATACTTCGAACTACCCTCATAGCCTTCGTATAATCTATGGGCCGTCACGGCAGCCTGACGCCAAGAAACATAACTCGCTGAATTTCCATCAAACTCAGTTATTGATTTAACAATATCGAGGGATTCGTTACAAACTATTACTTACTTACTTACTTACTTAATTGGCCATAACAACCCGTTTACCGGATTTTGGCCTGCCGCAACACATCCTTCCAGGCGCCTCTGCTTCGTTCGCGCCTACGCCAGTTGGTCACACCAATCGATGACAGGGCTTCCTCGATTTGGTCCTTCCAACGGATGCAAGGTCGTCCTCTTCGCCGATTTCCGCAGATTCCTGCATCAAATACCCGTCTCGCCGGCGCATCCTCCTCAATTCGAACGACATGGCCGAGCCAGCGCAGCCCCTGGATATTAATACGCTGTACAACGTCTATGTCATTGAGGAGCTCATACAGTTCACTGTTGTATCGGATACGGAAATCATCGCCAACTCGCACTGGAATGAAGATCTTGCGCAGTACTTTTCTCTCGAACACTCTCAAGGCCGCAGCATCTGTACTTAATAGGGTCCATGCCTCTGCGCCATAAAGAAGCACGGGTAGGATGAGTGTCTTGTAGAGTGTTAGTTTTGTCGTACGAGAGAGGTCTCTGCTACTCAATTGCCTATTGAGACCATAGTAGCACCTGTTGGCAAGAGTGATCCTGCGCTTGATCTCCAGACTGACATCATTTCTGGTGGTAATGGCGGAGCCAAGATAGATGAATTCCTTGACCGTATCAAAAGTATAGTTATCGGCCGTAATCTGAGAATAAATACGCCGCGCGTCTCGACTCATCGATAACATATACTTTGTTTTGCCCTCATTTACTGCCAAACCCATCTTGGTAGACTGGCGTTCAATAGCACTAAAGGCAGCAGTGACATCTCGCTTCGTACGCCCTATTATGTCAATGTCGTCAGCGTACGCAAGCAACTGGACACTTTTTTGAAAAATAGTGCCACTGCGATGCACTCCTGCCTTTCGCAGAACACTCTCCATGACGAAGTTGAAGAGGTCCATTCCTACCTTGTCGGAGCTACAGGAATTACTCAACGTCATTCTGCATAGCCTTGTCAGCTTCGCAGGTATACCGAGCTCAGACATTGCGGCAAAAACACGATCCCTTATGGGGCTATCAAAGGCAGCCTTATAGTCGACAAAAAGATGGTGTGTGTCGACTTGTTTCTCGTGGGTGTTTCCCAGGATTTGGCGTAGTGTGGAGATCTTGTTGATGGTGTACTTGCCAGGTCTGAAGCCGCACTGATAAGGTCCAATCAGTGTTTTGACGAGTGGCTTCAGTCATTCACACAATACGCCTGTAAGAACCTTAAATGCGATAGGAAGAAGGCTTATACCCCTATAGTTGGCGCATATAGTAGGGCCTCCCTTTTTCAGGACAGGACAGAGGACACTGAGGTTCCAATCGTTGGGCATACCTTCCTCTAGCCATATTTTGTAAATAAGCTGGTGCATGTGCCCTACCAACTCATTACATCCGGTCTTAAACAATTCAGCGGATAGGCCATCAGGACGTGCCGCTTTATTGTTTTTAAGGCGCGTAATCGCGACTTTGACCTCTTCATGGCTAGGCGGTGGAATCTCCACGCCGTCATCATCGATCGAGTTCGGAACATCATCTATAAAGGCGGTATTGGTGTCGTCATCGCCTTGTAGCAGAGTAGAGAAGTGTTTCCTCCATAATCTCAGTACTCCCTGCGAATCTGTTACTAAGTTTCCATATTCGTCCTTGCACGAAGACGCTCCGGGTTTATAACCCCCGGTTAGAAACTTAACCTTTTGATAGAATTTTCGAGCGTCATTTATACATCTCGACTTCCTCACGCTCACGCCTTTCCTGCTCCCTCTTCTTGCGTCTGAAAAGGCGTCTCTCATTCCTTCTCTTCTCTCTATAGTTCTTGACAATGGCTCGCGTAGCGGCTGACTGCAACGTTTTCTTGTATGCGGCGTTTTTCGCTGCAGTTGCCTCGCGACACTCCTCATCGTACCATTGATTTCGTTGGGGTAGGCGTTCGAAACCAAAGACTGTTTCCGCAGTAGTGCGCAAGGAGTGGGAGATGTTGGCCCACAGTCCGCCAATGTCGTTGAGATTAGATGGGGAACGACGGAGCTTATCCGAGAGTTGACCGGAGAACGCCTCAGCTGTCCTTTGTGATCGCAGCTTCTTAACTTCCAGCTTTCGCAATGCACTAGAGTGCGCAGACCTCGAAGCGCTAATGCGCAATCGAAATTTGGCTGCGACAAGGTAGTGGTCCGAGTCGATGTGTGTGCGCACATCTATTACACTGGATACGTGCCTTCCGTCTATTACAATATGATCGATCTGGTTGGATGTTGATCGATCAGGGGACATCCATGTGGCCTTGTGAATGTCGAGATGTTGAAACTTAGTGCTACATACTACCATATTACGCGCCGCGGCGAAATCGATCAGCCTCATACCATTGGAGGTAGTGTTTGCGTGGTGGCTGAACTGTCCGACAGTGGGGCCAAAGATACCTTCCCGCCCGACCTTTGCATTAAAATCCCCGAGGACGATTTTAGCGTCATGGGCCGGGTACTTTTCATATACGTCCTAGAGTTTAGCATAGAAGGCATCCTTAACCACATCGTCCTTTTCTTCCGTCGGGGCGTGAGCACATATTAGGCTGATGTTGTAGAATTTTGCCTTGATGCGGATTGTGACTATTCTTTCGTTCACAGGTGTGAACCCAGAGACAAGGTGACGAAGTCTCTTATTAACCACAAATCCGCATCCAAAATCGTGCTTGTTTTCATGGCAGCTGGAGAATACATCGCAAGATGCAAGCCTTTTGCATCCTTGTCCTGTCCATCGCATTTCCTGAATGGCAGTGATGTCAGTCCTACATTTAATGAGCGCATCCGCCAGCTGGGCGGAAGCGCCTACCCTGTAAAGGGTGCGGACGTTCCATGTGCCAATACGTAAATCATAGTCCTTTATACGTTTGCCGTGGTCGTGTACTTTTGAGGGGATCTTTTCATAGGATTCTGTCTTGGTTTTCATTGAATATTTGTTTTTACGTGGTGGGTTCCAAGCCCTACGCACAACCCAATTTTACCGTCCAGGTAATTGGACATTCGCTGCCGCATTAGTTAACATCTAGCGGGTGCTAGAATGCTATCCAGGAGGGGCCACGAGGAGGCTGCGTGTCCACTTGAATACAGCAAGACAAGGATCGTCCTGGTGGTCGCCACGTTGACCACAAACAGAAACTTTACCTTGTTTGCATGCATCCCTCCCTCCCAATATTGGTTATTCAACAAAATAATTTTAAAATACTTAATACTTAACTTATTTGTTGTTACTCAGCTATTAACTTTTAGTACTAAAATTCCTTAGCATCTCCCAATCAGAGATATGTTGTGTGTTAACAGTGATGAAACGCAGCGACTTATTTTAACATTTAGTACTTATTACTCAATGCTCTCTCTCTCAATTAATTTGCTTCTTGTTATTATTATTACGATTTTTCAGCTTCCACCAATCGCACTAGTTTAAACAATTAAAAAAAATTTGTTATTGTTGTATTGTGTTATGCCTATAGAATTGTCTCTTTTAACAACTTCTGCTTTCTTTCTTACACTTCGTCTACAATTATTTTCGGCATACGGATTTTTGCTGCTTTATTGGAGAATTTTACTCTTTTAACAACTTTTGATTTCATTATTGCACTGAGTCTATAACTTTGTTTGTTGTGTTTGTTGATTTATTGGAGAGTTTTGCTCACCAATATTTATGACCTCTATTTGCTCATTTTAATGTCCTCTATTTGATAATACTTATGACCTATATTTGGTCATTCTTATGACCTCTATTTGATCATATGATTTCACTTATGACCTCTATTTGTCATAACCACTTATTCGGGTAATCAATTTTGGTGAGCTTCAAATGAAATTTTTTTTATCTTTCCTTTTTTTAATTTTAAAAATTTTTTTATATTGTTTTTTTTTATTTTAAATTCTTGCCGTTGTCACTTATTTATTAACAAAAACCAAATTTATTTTTCCACAATTTTAAAATAATTTTTTATATGGACCTTAGAAAGCACGATCCCTGCTTGGGCGCCAATTAAACCTCTATGGGTTTTTTTTAGTTATTTTAGAGATACCGTGCTAATTAAAACACAAATGTGTAATTTATTTAATTTATTTAACAGTTTATTTTTTACATTATTTTACATTTACAAATTTATTTAATTTAATTTATTTATTAAATTATTAATTTAAGTTGTATATAGGATAAAAACTTATTTTTTATTTATTTAATTTAATTTAAGTACGCTTTCCAACTATGAGGATCGCTTATGAAGTCTTTAGACATGACTGACTTAAAACTAAAATCTAAAAACTTTTTAAAGGATAAGAATACAGAATTAAAACGATAAAAAGATGAACAGAGGTCAAATAAAGTTACAGAGATAAAACAGAAATAAGTAATTATTAATAATAATTTTGAGAGAGAATAAAGAGAGTAAAAATAAATGATTAAAGAAGAATAAAGAAATAAGGGTGGGAATAATTATAACAAGAAATTGTTATAGTTACGCCTTAACTTACATAATGGCAGCATATGCTTTCTCAGAAGCATCACAAAATGCATGAAGTTAAACTTCATACTTAGAGTTAATTTAACCCAACGGGGGATGTTAAGTCTGTCGATATACGAGTAATCAATGGCAAACTCAAGCCATCTGTTAAGCGTCATGTGTTCCAAATATTCGTCCCAAACTGCGTAATAATCTTAGCAACTATTATTCTAGGTGCCAATCACCTAACGGAGTCAAAGAGCTTAGCTATTTGAGACAACACAGAACGTTTTGTGACTATAGAGAATTAGGGCATTGGAGCTGGCTTGAAGCAAAATGTATTAATGCTCGCATTCGCACGTAAACCCAGAGTTTTAGCGGTGCTGACGTCTGATCCTTCGAGCCGGATCCAAGGCCCTAATTCTCTGTAGTCATCCATAGGTCACTAAATCAGAATCGGTTCGAAGGACCAAAATGTGGGCGTGAGCAGGGAAATAATAAAATAATATATTTGGCGAGAATTGGGGTAAGTAAAAATACAAAATTACACTATGCGACAAAATAAAAAATGAAATACACCCAGCTAATGAAATAGTGTAGGCTGTGAGTTTTGTTGAGTAGAACTCAAAAATATTTTTTTTATAATTCTTAAACCTTCTAAACTTGTTTTATTTGAAAAAAAGACTGTTTTTTTTTGACTTTACGCACAAATTTATTGATTACACAACCACTTCTGAACCGATGTCCAAGATTTAAACCTTATTAGAAAGAAGAGAGATGTGACTTTAAAACGATACATATATATATATTATTTGACTTAATATGGTATGAGGTTTGATGAGGTAATCTGGGCAAAGGTGTTTTTTTTCATATCTTTGCAAGCTTGTCCATTCATAGTAGAAAACTTTAATTAAAAAATATGAAATAAGTGATGACATTCTGAAAGTGCATTATCTTGTGAACAAATTGACACTTCGGTTGATCAAAGCGGACAAAAATAACCGTAGTTATTATTTAAATAGTATAACAGTCGTGTTATATTTTTAATATATATTTTAAATTGGTTTATTTAACAAAAATATTTATTCTTAGACTTAAATAAACAACAGTACTTATATCTTAATAGACTTTCATACACTGTCCCAAATTGGAGCTCTCTAGTACAATAGTTATCACAATATTTGTATTTCTACATAAATTTGAATTATTTATACAATATTTACATTTGTATGTGCATATTTGTTCAAGGATAGCGGCTTTGAGTAGGGACCCTCTTGCAATGAATTCGACCAACCAACCCAATCCAAGACACAAACCAGCGCTAACTCAAGTTGGCGAGTGCAAAGCACCCATTGTAACCGGTGGACGTACAACCCTCTATAGGCAGGCACCTGTCAAAAATGCAGCTGCCCCTACCTCGAAAGCTAAGGCCCAAGTATCTACTTCGGTTAAACCCCGCTTGGCACACAAGGCTCCGGCTGCGAAGCCGGTCCCTAGTGTCGCCACACCTCCCGCCCTGGCACCTTCTACCGAGGCTCCGTCTACCTCTAAGGCTGCTGCGAATATGCCCTCCCACTCTTCGGCTGCTGCCAAGGCATTGGCAGACAAGCAGGGCGCTAGCCCCTGGCACCAATCCACCTTCGGGTGTCAAGAATACAGTGAGTGCTTGCGTGAGGGCATATAGAACTCGCAGATCAGCCATGCGCATCATTGCAAAATTTGGCTCGACCGACCCGGCTCTCATCTCAGTTCTCTCGTTCTATGGAGCTCTATAAGGAGGCTATCAGTAGGATTGGTGAGGTCTGGCCAGGAGCTAAGCTTGCTACCGACCTTCCAGACCAGATTCCTAACCGCCCCCGTTCTAACGCGAGAATTCCGACCGGACCATCAGACCCGGAAACCATTATGAGCATCCTTAAGGCCAGCAACACCGACCTGCCCACTCATTACTGGAGGGTGGCTAAAGTTGCTGACCAGTGGGGTGATTACCGCGAGGCGGTGATCATCCTGAATGAGGAGTCACTTCCACTTATCACTGACAGTAGAGGCGTGATAAAATATGGTTTTAGCTCAATTGAGCTAAGGGTCTATAAGTCGGATTCCCGCGCTGCCGCACATTCCCCAGCAGAACCCATCCCCGAAAATCCCGTTCCATCGCAACCCATCCCATAGAACTCTACCCCTGGACCCCTCGAACCCGTAGAAGACGTCGAATATAGAAGCGTGTGCAGTCATTCTTCTCGACGCTCCTCATCCAGCAAAAAGTCCAATTCCGAGCTGGTGGGGGAATTCTTCAACGGCATTGATATTGACGCGGGCGCAACCTCTCCGTTGTCGGACGAACATGACGCTGATGTGACAATGGCTGATTCTCTGGCCAATGCTGAGAGTCATCCAAATTAACCTGCAACACTCTAAAACCGCCTCCGCCGCTCTTCTCCTCCGACTAGCAGCCGAGGATAAAGAGCTCATTCTGGTCCAAGAACCCTGGGTTGTAGACGGCAGGGTTTGCGGACTCAACACCAAAGGATATCGCTTAGCGTATATCCATAACTTAGGTAAGCCTCGGGCTTGTGTCATGGTTAAGAATAGTATTAACGCTCTTCTCCCCCACAGGTTCAGCGACAAGGATACCGTCACCATGGTCGTCGAAATGAACTGGATGACCCTCTGGATCACGTCATCGTATCTGGCGCATGACTATGGTCTCTCCCCCTTAGGAGCCCATCGGTCGACTGGTAGCGGATGCGAGACTACGCGGAGTTCCGGTCATAATCGGAGCAAATGTCAACTCCCACCACACGATGTGGGGCAGTTCCGGTACCAACAAACGTGGTGAGTGCCTCTCTGATTTTATTATAAGTAATAACCTAGTTATAGCTAACCGGGGCCTTCCTCACTACGAACAGAAAGGAGGTGCTGGACATCACTCTGGTCAGCTCCGATTTCTCTACTAACCTGAAAGACTGGTTTGTGTCTCATGAATGCTCCTTTTCGGACCATAGATTAATTACTTTCATTATTGACACGAACGAGCCTCCTCCTTTAATGACCCCTCCGGTCACTAGGAGGAACACGAATTGGACCATTTTTAGAGAGAAACTGCGTAGCTGGAATCAGCTGGCCCAAGATAGATAGAAAGCGTACCAACCGATTACTTGGTTTTGGTCGTGATGTCATCTCGACTACAGTGGCCGTGCTTACAGGTCATTGCGTCATGGGTAGACACGCGGAAAGAATGGGGCTCCCTTTCAACGACTTCTGCAGTGGATGCAGGTCCACTGAGGAAGAGGATACACTTTATTTGCCTGTGCCCGTCTCTTGCTAGGTGTAGATATAGGTTATTTGGCTCCCCATTCCTTGTTAGCTTAACGGAGCTATCATCTATTGTCATCAAGGATATAGCTTCGTTCATCAAACTTTCTGGCTGGTTTTCCAGTGCGGGGCAGTCGTGCTTTTGTTGTGCAGCCCTTGCGCTGACCAACTTCTTCCTTTTCCCTGATTTTGGTGGAACTTGGTTAGTACAGGGACTGCGTTCACCCGTGGCATCACAACGGTGATGTGAGCTTTGTGATAACAGAGCTACCACTCCGACCTAACCTAACCTAACATATTTGGTATTTAATGTAAAGAAAAAATAAGCAAAAAACCTCAGTTATTAAGGGTAAAAAGAAGAGGAAGTGCAACTTAGTTTGTAAGCCACCAAAAATTTTTAATATTTACGTTTGGAAACATATTTTTATCTTTTGTATAAACGCTAGTGGCGAATCTTTTATTAGTGTCCGTAAGTTGATTGCTTTGAATTCCTTTGATATTGGCCCGTCTATACAAATGATAAAGTATAGGAACTCCGCACTCGTTTTGAATATAATCATTCCTATCGAGGTATACAAAAGCCTCAGGTGGTATGTATGTTTTTCAAATCAACTTTCAGTTGAAAAATTTTCAGAATTTTTGATGGATCTTGTTTGTTTATTTGAAAATGTGTCAATTTCATGTTTGAGCGACCACCAGAAGTTGGCCAATGTTTGCGCGAAGAGAAATAATAATATTTGCATAAAACACAAATGTTAGCCGACTTCTGGTAGTCGTGCAAACGTGAATTTGACACATTTTCAAATAAACAAACAAGATTCATCAAAAATTCTGAAAATTTCTTAACTGAAACTTCATTTGATAAGATGATATATGTATATAAAAAATATAACACGATTTTGTGTACACTTATTTCGACCAAAAGTTGTCTTTTGGCACCTTTGCATTTGGATGCAAATAATTATGGAAATAATTATTAAAACATATCCTATTCATATTCCTATTGTTCCCAAACAACAATCGAATATAAAAATTATAACAGGGAATTCAGGCATTTTCGAAAACTTGCTGAACAGAAGAATTTCACAATTGCACAGAATTTCCATGGCATGTTATAATAATACGGAGAGGAAAAAACCAAAAACAAATTATATTTCAATCCAAAATTATGTATGTGTAGTTTCTTTATATTTTTTATTTCTTGCTGTAAGAAAAATCGAAAGAAATAGGTTTATCACATACTCTTATACTGATCCAGGATGGACTGGAGAAAAATTATAACGCTAAATAAATTTAACAATTATTATACGAAAAGTTAAAACATTAACTGAGAAAAAATTATTAAACTTAACTGTATTTATTTACAAGTTAAAATTTATAAGGTGTTTTTGACACCTTTGGTAGAAATAGTGTTAAATGATAACTACGGTAATTTTTATCGTATTAGATCGAAGAAACGAAGTGTCAATATGTTCACAAGATAATGCATTTTCAGAATACCATCACGTATTTCATATTTTTGTAATTAAATTTTGCAATTAAGAATAACTAAACATAAAAAAATGTGAAAAAATTTATATTTTTCAAGTTTACCCGATCAAAACTCATACCATGTAAGTTTGGACCATCATCATCTGCCACCTTTTCAAAATACCTTAGATTTTGAAAGAAGGTTAAAGAATATTTGAGTAATCAATAATGTTATGTGAAAAGTTCAAAAATACCGTTTTTGTTAAAAAAAACAAGTTTGGAGGGTTCGCGAAATATAAAAGAAATATTTTTCAGTTCTACTCAACAAAACTCACATCTTACACTATGTTATCAGCTGGGTGTATTTTGATTGTCGCACCGAGTTATTAAAAAAATATATAATTTTGCCTCTATTTATCATCATTCTTTATATGTACATACATATATATCGGAACACAATTATTAAAGGATTTTTGTGTACAAGCTGAAGTTGAATACGTTAAATTGTTTTATCACAATAAACTCAGACGGTTAAATTTATATCCAGCCGTTGCCTGATTAAATAAAACTATTTTAATCACTTAAAATCTCGATTTTCTCTGATAGTCAGGCTGCCATTAGATTGCTGTTGAACGTTGTACATAAATAACTAAAGAATCGTCAGGGATTTTCGCAGCTGTCTCGGCTTTCTTTCTTGGCCAGACATCAAGACAAAATAAAAAAAGTATTTCTTCGGCGACTTCCTCTCATCAGATTTCTGGCAAAAACTCTGAGAATAAATAAACTTGCCATGAAAAAGTTTCTCAAAAAATAAGTCGTTCGGAATCGACTTTGAACTGCAGGTCCCATCACTCATGTATAAAATAAACACACACAACATAAGTGGTGTGAGAAACTAGAACGTTGTACAATGGGTCAATTCGACCTCCGGATACTGTACAGTAGTATGTTTATGGTGTTTCTCGACCAGTTTCTCCATACAAATTTGAGGGCATGCCTCCGCTACAGTCGGTAGTTTTCGGTTAGTTGATGGGTTTGTAACATGTAATGTGAAAATTTGGGATCATGCTTTCTTCCGCCGTCTCCCTTTCATTGCGGCATTCTGGGCATGCCTCGTCTACGTCATGACCATACTTATAGAGATATGCCCTATAACATCCATGGCCGGTTAGTAACTGTGTCAGGTAGAAGTTCACCTGACCGTGTCTCCTTTTGGTCCATTCGTCTATGCTCGGTATGAGTCTGTGGGTCTGCGGTTGAATTGCACCAGTCATGCTGCCATCTATGCATAGCGTCATCCACTAACTGAACAGGACTGGAAAGATCCATTCTCCTCCTTGTGTCATGGTTCCTCCTCTCTACATCCACTACTAGCCTCAGGGGCATCATCCCCGCAATCACCAATGCTGCATCAGTAGATACCGTGCGGAAGGCAGAAATCACCCTGAGAGCTGATCGATGTCACTACCTTCATCAGTAACCGCCTCCGCTCCTGTTTTGGGCCTCAAAGGTTAGGCATTATTCGGGCAAGTGCACATGATGTCGCCGCAACTTCCACCGATGTACGTCAGGTGTTCCCGAAACGTGAGCCTGTTATCAATCATTACTCCCAGATATTTAATCGCCTGCTTTGATGGTATGCGCTGGTCACCTACTGTTATTGTAATAAATTCCATCTTCTTCCTACTGCTTACATGTAGTACATCCGTCTTGTGATCAGCAAGTTTGCGACATTAAAAACTTGTCTAAACAGCTCAGTATTACATTCAATGGCCGCCTTAAGCGCAATGTTTGGGATCCCGTCGATCCCCGGTGCTTTGTTAAGTTTCATTTCCCCACAGACTGATTCCAATTCCTGCCTGCTGACTTCTGGGATTTCCTCCGGTGACCGCATATCTCGCACGCAGTATGTAATTTCGGCTTTGCGCCGAAAAAGGTAACGCTACATTTCACAAAGCTCTCCCACCTGTCGTCGACACTTCCCATTGGGAATTTACCACAGGACCATATCGAAGCCCTGTTGCATTTGCTGGATATCCAACGTTGGTTTTCAGGTGCTCTGTAGTGCTCGCTCAGTATTGCCAAGTCTATCCTCTGCTCCCGCACCGTCTGTTTAACTAGCTCCTGTGCCGCTTCGCAATGGTTCAAGTTCAACTGCAGGATCTCATTTACCTGGGTATGTCAACTTCCGTCGTGCCGCCAGATAGTGTGCGCACTTATGTCCTCCCGTTATATGCTTCGCGGCAGCATCCGTATCTCCTCTCATAATAAAATGTTAGAAGATCTTGTAAAGATAAGGGTTGTTCTAAAGGAAAATTTAAAAAGTATTAAACTGAATCAAATAGATAGAGTTAATTTATTAGAAGATACCTTTCAACCAATAACAAAACTACTTAAAAAATCATAGGAAAAAATCTAATGAAATAAAAACTAACTTGTTTTAATTAATCTCTTTATTATATAATTTTATTTATTTAAAACCTGACAAAAAAAAACGAAAAAAAAGAAATTCCTGCTCAAAACAAAGCGCTGTTATAAACACAACAACAACAACACGTGCAACTATATTTCTTACAAAAAAAGAAAAATTAATTAAACACAACCACAACCAAAATTCTTTTTTTTATTAAATTAAAAAATATTCTTATTGATGTTATGCTCGTGCACTTATAGCACAACAACAACAACACGTACAACTATATTTCTGTTTCTTCAACATTAAATCATACAAAAAAATTTATATTATCAAAACCACATCCAAAATTCTTTATACAGTGCACGCGAATTTTGTATTTTGTAAGGACTATTAAGTTAAAAAAAAAAAACAAAAGTTTTCGGAGGAAGTGTACCGTCACATCAAGAAGTCAAACAACAACTGTCTTCTCTTTATTATTATAATTATTATTAGACTTAAACTAAATTACATTTTTGTTTATTCAGCATTTGCAAACTTTAATTTAAATTACATTTATGATTATTCTGCGTTTTGCAGTTTCGACAATTTGCTTTAGACTACTTTGTATTGATTGGGATACCTATTCTATTTCTTAGAATTTTGTCTGTAATTTTGTTTTCAATTTTAAATTCTTTAGATTTATTTTGACAAACAGGAAATAGGTTTTGTTTTACAATTTTATTTTATTATTTCTTTTTTTTATTTTGTGTTTTTTATGCTTGCTAAGAAATCTTCAATAACTTCTGTTTTGTTGCATGTGTTTGTGTTTAAATATGTAACTCGCGCGCTAATGTGAACACCGCATTAAATGAACACCGCTTAATGTGAACACTTTTTTTGCTTCATTGACTCTAAAAGATGAACAAATGTAAAAAGCCCTATAATTTGAACAGATTTTTTTTTAATTTGAACGTTAAAATTCTGTGTTTATTAGTTGCGGGAATTCCCCGTTTTCGGTGTACATATATACAGTCACACAGATAATTATACGTACCCCCTTAAAATCATTTTTTAAAAATGATAATATATGGGCAATTCAACTGATTTTTGCCCAAATTTTTTGTTTTCCGTCACAGCCGAACAAATTATATTTGTCCTCATCACTAAATATTACATTCGCCCAAAAATCAGTTGACTTGGCCATATATTATTGGGCAAATTCCAATCGTGACTTTTTTCTCGGCACTCGGCTGCGGAAACCGTTTTTTCTCAAAACATTTGGAACTGTTTCGGAATACACAATAACATTGTGATCACTTTCCGAGGTATTTATTTATACGGCTGTAGTCCTAGGATATTTATCCATAATACCTTTTATATACCAGGCTACCCTTGGAGAAATTTTATGCGAAATATACGTCGTACGTATAATTTTCTGTGGTGCCATATTGATTTTAAGCAAACTGCAGTCACAAATTCATAGATTTTGGGAATCTTTTTTTTTATGTAAGTAAATGTGTCGTTACAGACGCTAATGTAAAGAATTTTTAGATTACAAGTTCATTACTTTTTAAAAAAATGATTTTTAGGGGGGATACGTATAATTATCTGTGTGACTGTATATGTATGCGTTAGTACACCTGCTTGCATATTTATTCTTCATTTGCTATTTAAATACTGTGAAGAAAGTTTGTAAAGATTAAATTATAAAATGTGTTCTAATAAATTCTAAAAAAAGTAAAAAAAAATTCATAAATAATGATTTTTGTTTAAAAAATGGTATAATTCTGTTTTAAAATTTTCGGTATTCGGAAATGTGAACAATTCGCAAAAGTGAACAACGCCAGTTTTAATTAGTACACATTAGCGAGCGTGCACTGTACTTAACATTAATATGATGTAATATGCGCAAGCGTTTTAAAATTTGTTTACATTAAAAAATATTCTTATTGAACTTTTGCTTAAGATTAAGAAATCATAAGGAGTCTCGCTGTTTGTTGTTGTTTTGTTTAGAAGAAAGCACTGCTATTGCTTGTAACAGTGTGTCGTTATCCGACTTTTGACCATCAGCATATAGAAAAAAAAAATTATATAAACAAAAGCATAACATTGCACAAGTCCACAACATGAGTTTACGGTACCCTACATCACGCACTCGGGGATCACCGGAATCATGAACTCAGACTCGAGACGAACCTATTCACTTTCAATCAAAGGACGGCTAACCACACACTTTAAAAATGTCACACACACACACACACACAAACACACATTCTGTCCGTCCAATCATTAGTTTGCAAAGTAATACAAATAAAAGGAACAAGAAGAAGAAGGCATGATCCCAAATTTTCACATTACATGTTACAAACCCATCAACTAATCGAAAACTACCGACTGTAGCGGAGTCATGCTCTCAAATTTGTATGGAGAAACTGGTCGAGAAACCCCATAAACATACTACACTGTACTTGTCTTAATTGCCAAATACACGTCCTCTAACCTAACCTACAGAAAGATCATGAAACAAATAATGAATAGAGTTGCAGAAAGTACAGATCCATGCGGTACTCCTGAGTTTAACCTGAAGTCGCCATCTATAACAACTTGTATAGTGCGATCCCTGAGAAAGCTCAATAGAAACCAGCACCGAAAACGCGTGGATAATAAAAGTAAATAAAGAAAAATATATTATCGCTCAGAGAGAGCAGATGAGCTTGCGACAAAGGAGGGTTACACGCTGTTGATAGGGCCAGAACCGGATATTTGGAAAAGTATTTTTAATAAAAGGGAAGATGAATGGTGGCAAGGACTCTTCTCAAATCATGTGGGTTTGAGTCCATCTAAACTTTTGTTGGGAAATTATACTAAAAGGAGATCTGAGTCGTGCTTCGGACTATCCAGAAATAACCTGCAAATGGACAGGGTCCTGCCCATTCATATTCAGAATGAATGAATGTTTTGAACCCAACATTTAGATTCTATGACAATGAAAATCATTAGACCACATTTTGAACCATTAGGGGCATTAATGCATCCCAGCAGAAGGCACCTAAGAAGGGAATTGTTCAGCAGCATTCTGAAGTTTGTCGGTGCAATAGGCCTCGATACAGTATAAAATTGGATGGGATTACAGTAGATCGAATTGCCACAGTACAAGGGCACCTCTTCATGACAATAGAGAGCTGTGCAATTATCAACAAAAAGTTTTAGATTGTGTTATAAAATGATGTCAAAAAAATTCTAAAATCATAGTTATTTGTCTTACTTTGATGTTTTCATCAATGTTTTTTGATAATATGATTTTTATTTACTATATTCTTCACCAAGTATTGATCATTGATAATTCTCTTCTGTCATTTTTTTCTACCTTCTATTATGCGACATTTTAAATTGGTTTTAATTAAATTGTAATTCCTTTATATTGATACGTTTTTACCTGTTACAACGTTTAAAATATGAGCTCTTATATTGCAAAAGAAATAAGAGTTAATTTGTGTTTAATTTTAATTAAAATTCTTTATTATTCGCACAATTCTCTGTGCCACTGTTCACAACATGATATAAACAACAACAATTGCTTGGTTCGTTATTCCTCTATTTATACCATTTGCATAAATAATAACAATTACTAGGCGATAATTCGACAGCTCTTTGTAGCGCAGATCTTCAAACCACGATTACTCTCTTCAAACACACCACGTCTTCACACACGACTGACTGAACTTTTACTAATTCAGCCGTCTGCTTTGCCTTGCCTCTTATATGGCAAAGAAAACAGCACAGCCTGGCTGTGGTAAACAGTGTGATAAATGTTCCTGAAGTTGAACGTTTATTACTCTGCCTTCTCGCAATCTCTTTAAATGTAAACATCGTTGTTTACGTTTATTATTGTAGTGTTGTTGGTATATTTTTGTTTACTTGTTTACCATTTTTTTGTTGTTTGCTGTTATACTAAGCACTACGATAATTTGTAAACAGGCTTGTTACCTGCATTGTTTTATTTTTGTAGCTTTTATTTATAATTTTAAGGTTAAACGATGTAAAAGAAAAACACCAGTATCTAGATTCTTCATTTTCGTAACAATATGCTAAAATCAAGTGCTCAAAAATATTGCCATATAAACACAAATATTGATGTGAGATAATGATAGATAGAAATAATTTGTTTTATGTTTAGTTAGTTATTCAAAAAAGAAGGATAGTAAAGGTTTTTATTGTATATAAGCTTCCTTGCGCGTGAATGACTACAAGTGAAACTTTCTCACACCTATTAATAGTTTCGTTTTGAATCTGTTAGGGTAGCTAATAGGTTAGGCCTTGGACGTTGCGATATTCTTCATTGCTAACAAGCATTAACACTTTCTTCTCCCATATTTTCAGTCCCTTATATGTAAGTATTGGCAGCAATCGCCAGAACCACTTTTGTAATTGGATTGCAACTTGTGCGATTGGTTCTGCTAGTTGAAGGGTTTTTGGGAACCAAGTGAACATTACATGTTATTGGCCTACAGATATTTTTTGTTTTTTAGTAGAGGCATTTTAAATAGCAATTAAAATTTTTTTCTTTTGTTTGCAATTAGGAGAGCGGTTTCCTGTGCGAAAATTTTAATCAAACTAAAATAAAAATTAAGGTTAATTATTGAAGTTTGCGATTTGATATTTGACTTGAAAGTTATTCTAATTGCAATAAAAACATTTCATTGCATGGGAGACTATTGAGCAAACATACCGATTGGTGCAAGAGATAAGAAAAGCCTTTGAAGAAAAAAAAATGTTGTTCAGCGCTATTTATTGACGTCTGTCAAGCATTCGACAAAGTATGGCATGAAGGTCTTTTATCAAAATTGAAGCAGATTTTACCATTGAATTTTTTCAACCTGTTCCAAAAATATGTTATTGATCGAAATTTCATAATTAAAGGAGATGTTTTAAGTTGCCCTCAAATTATAAAGGCTGGCGTTCCACAAGACAGTATCGTAGGACCAATTTTATATTTGTTATACCCCGCAACAAGCAGTATTACACACACATCAACTTTTGCTGATCCAAAAGATGCCTCAAGTCAATTACAGCACCATGGTACTCAGGTGGAGATATGGGCTAATCAGTGGGGAATTAAAATCAATGAACAAAAATGCGTCCACATCACCTTTACCCTACGGAAAGAAACATGTCCGCCCATTAGTATTAACAACCAGAGGCTACTGCAACATACTCATGTTAAATATCTCGGTATTCACTTGGATAGACGTCTCACATGGAAATATCACATCGATGCAAAATTGACCCAAATGAAACTGAAAGCAGTCCAAATCAATTGGCTTATCGGTAGAAACTCCGTTATTAGCCTCGATTGTAAACTCTTGGTCTAAAAATCTATGTTGAAGCCAATATGGAGTTATGGTATCCAGTTATGGAGCACGGCTTCTGCTTCTAATATTGAAAAAATACAACGCCGTCAAAATAAAATCATGCGAATGATAACTGCAGCTCCTTGGTATATTGAAAACAGAAATATTCATAAAGACCTTGACGTCCCACTGGTCAAAAGCGAAATCTCAAAATATGTGACCAAATATTTAAAGAAGCTGGAAATACATGCAAATCCTCAAGCTCGAAACATCCTACAACATCGTGGACATACCCGCTTGAGAAGTCGGGACACCATCGAACTCAGATGATTTCTTCACAAATTATGTATATATTATTGTTTATTAACATTTGAAAATTAGAATTTGTTGTCTGGCACTGGCTGGACATCAATATTTATTAACTTTAAACTTAAGATTTGAACACTTAAAACTTCATAAAAATGAAGATACAATAAAAACTATCGCAAGAAAAAAATTGCATGGGAAACTAGTGCCAAATACAGAAAATGCTTTTGCCACTGAAGCAACATTTTAACTAAACGTTGATTTTTTTAAAACACCTTAAGTAATTTTTAATGAATTTAGTTCTTTTTTATATTTAAAGAAAACTAAAATTATTCTTCACTAACTTAAAACAATAACAAAAAGAATACTTTAAACAAAATAAGTCAAAATTCAAATTTCTAAAACTTTTGCAACTTTTAATTAAACAAAAACAAAAAAACATAATAATATTAATTCTTTAATAATTAGCGGCATATCCTTGTTTGTTTTATAATTTCCGAACATCTTTTATACATTGAGAAAATAAGCTTTTCAATGTAATCTTTTAGAATTGCATTTCACGAAAAGTTCTTATCCACTTCGGAAGACTTTCTTTCCGATATTACGTTGTGCTATCATGCACATGTTCTCAATACGATTGAGATTGGAAAATTACAGTGGCCACAAAATAACAAGGATTTGATATTTCTCCAACCAGGCTTTAACAACCATAACCGTGGGATCATTATCGTGAAATATCTATGACAGCTGTACGGAAGACAGATATTTGAATAACTTTTAATGACAATTTTATTTACTTACAGAAATCTGCTGAGAAGAAGTAGCCTAGGAAATATTTTCTCATATTCCGTTTGGTTGGATATGCCTGTCCTAGGGTATGAACCGGGGCCTCATGTCTAATAACCCAACGCACTACCTGCTAGACTATGGATACTTCATATATAGTAAATATAAGGTGTATCAAGAAATTCGATATCGAAGAGTGGATCGAAAGTATTTTTAATGTTTGCCTAAGCGATATTATTCTCTTGCTACTAAGAAGTCAAACATCGCGATGATGATCGAGTTCATTGGAATCAACTTGTTGCGGCCCTATGCTCCCTGGAGGCGTGAAAGGAACATATTAGTGAGAAATTATGAAATTCAAATTTATATGATTTTGTACATTTTACACTACAGTTAACCGATATACGATATATGTACGTACTTATATTCAATTTTATTCACAAGTTATGTATTTAGCAGTCGAGATGTGTCTATCAAAATTTCATAAGTAGTGTTATAGGAAAATAAATAAATAGGAAAACACAATGTTAATTTAATAGATTTAAGCAATATTTGTATGCATTATCATTATATAGTATGTTTTAATTAATTATAATAAAATATTAGATATCTACATTATTATGTATGTACATGAATGTGTCAGGTTTGTATGGAATTCAATCAATAAAAATTATTTCTACAATCAACTACAATGTTTTAAGGAAAACTTTTTTAAATAAAAAAAATTAAAACGGGATCATGTTACAATTAAAATTCATTTCGAATCTGTTTGAATCTGATATTGATGCCTTGATCAGTGTTAAAGGGAATTTGATTTAGATTACAACGATTTTGTTTTATTTTAGTGAAAGGAAATTAGCTAATCCTGATATAGAGATTCAGAGAACAAATATTGACTTCACAGATAATTTGATAATATAGTACATACCTATTGTAATTGGTTAGCATCTATACAAACAGGGTTCTTAACTCATACTATATATAAGAATATTTACACAAAACTCTACATGGTGAACTACATTTTTATAAATTAAATTTCGAAAAATTATTATATACATATATAATAATTATTATATTATAAAATATAATTCTAAGTGTATATTTTTAAAGTTTTAATTTTCTTTTTTATTTTATGTATACATACCTACATTAGTGATTTTTAACGCCTGAATTATTGAAATTTACATTAATTTTGACAGAAATTTAAATTTTTCGGCACAGGTAGGTTAAAAAATTAATTGTACGGAATCTCCATTTTGCCAATGCTCCCAAAGGAGTTAAATTCTCGCCAATCACTTGAAATTCACTCATTCATTGTCGGGAGCAGGTAGATAAATTGTCAAAACAAAAACAATTCAAAACTTTGCTTTGCAAATTAATTCCATGGTTGCTAGTATAGTCTCTGCCTAAAGAGCTTTCTCTGTAGCAGCCAGAGTGGCCATTTGCCAAGTTTTCCCTTTTTTTCAAGTTCTTTGACATTCGAAAAATTTTTCATTAAAGTTGTTTTCTAACAAAACATGTTTTTTTTTTAAATTCAAAATTTCAATAAATTCTACAATAACACGAAATATTTACATTTTTAAATAAAATATTGTGTACTTTATTAGTCCCGGGCAAAAGTAGCAAAGAAACATCAATAGAGGGCACCGGTCTCCGGTGTCTCCTTTAAAAATGTTGATACTTTTGTAGAAAACTGTTTTGTTTTTGTAAAATAATTTTTTTTTCCAGAAATAAAAAGTTCTTTAAAAAATTACTGGCAACACTGGTAGCAGCTAACGGAGAAGAGAGTTTGCTTTTTATGAATTCATACCATGTGAATTTTCAATACAAGTATTAAAATCAAATAGAACTTGTGATGGAGTATGTTTTAGTTATTGTAATTGAATATTTTTTGTAGTGAATTATAATTTTCCTTTTTTGTTTTTAATATGTGTTTATTATGTTTTGCAATAAAATATGTTTTTTTTTTTATTTTTTATATTACACACAAACCTGTTTTTACACGGTTTTTTTACGCGAATTTGAAATAATACGGTTTTCAATCAGACCTACAAACATGTATGGCTAGATACAGAGAGCTCTATAAAGAGCTTTCCAAAGTTGGATCGCAACGCACTATAACAGAATTTGCTGTTAAAAGAAATAAACCAGTGCCAGAAGCAGCTTGTGAAGATGTAGACGAGAAGATGTGACGAGACTGATATTGATCCACCCCAGCAAAAGAGAATGCGCTTGCTATCAGAAACTGACTCCGAAAAAAATAAAAAAACATTTTATTGAAAATAATTCCGTTCCTAATTGTCTTAAGAGTTTGATAACTAATTTTATTTTTATAATTGGAAGAGAATTTTTAAGTTTTTTCTTTATTTTTTTATAATCATAAAATGAAATAAAATAAAAACTCTGTGTATACTATTGAACTAAATCTGTGAGTTTTTATAAAGTTATTCAATTTTATAGGCATATGTAGGCTGCTGCATCGATCCTATGTATATCTTTTCAGTTTGTTTATACACTTACATTCGTACATAATATTTGTCTTTTTTTACGCGTTTTTTTTACACGGTATCCACTGGAACGTACCTACCGTGTAAAAAAAGGTTTGGGTGTATTTATATATATTCTTTTAATTGAAATTGTTTACTTATTGGTTTTTTCATTTTAAATGAATTCTGATTATCAATTTTGTTCAAGTGATGTTATTCAATTGACTTCTTTACTATGATTGTGGTGGCGCAGAAGTCTAACGGAAGTATTTATGTGGTTTAATAATTGGTACCTGCTGAGAGGACTGGCTGTTTGTTTGTTTTGTAATCAATAAGAACATTTCCATTTACAAATAAAAAGCGCGATATTTTTTACCCGTCCTACAAACGTATACCTGTCGATATTTATGATCGCGCTATTGGGTCCTTGCTGTAAGAACAGGCAGTAACGTGCAATAGCATTTTGACCAGTCTTGTTTTCTCTGTTTTACATACATACATAAATGGTCGTTACATCCCTTTCGTCTGCATTACGACCTAGCTTCTCACACCACTTATGTTTTGTGCGTTAATTGTTTTATACATGAGTGGCGGGACATACAGTTTCAAGTCGACCCCGAAGGACACATTTTATTTACTCTCAGAGTTTTTGTCAGTGATTTTATCAAATATTTTTCATATTTCGGCGACTTTCATACATACATATGTACATATATAAAAACAATGTGAGGAATTATAAATTCTGTCGATTAGAAAGAATTCAATGAAATATACAATTTTATTTGTGTTTTCTTGTCTTACAGAAACAGCACTTTAATAATTTCCTTAAGATAAAAATGTATTTGTCAAATTCCTTACATTTTTTTTGATAAAATTCTTGTTAGATTTGTATTAGAGAACTGTTTAAAAACTGGTCAATGTTGTTTTATTAATTTCTTCTCTATGCTGGTACTCCCGGTACTCATATCATTCGAAATTACGTTAAAATGAAGTCGAGAAGCATTATAATTGTAACAAATTTGATTAAAAGTTATTTTATGAATTACTGATCAAATTATTGATTGTAACAATAATAATGTGATGATTTGTGTGAACCAACTTCAGAATTTCGATTTTTTTTTGTTTTATTATAAGTATGAATCTAGATCGCACTTTAATTGAGTGTTAATCATATTTTAAATCTATTTGTCTGTAATAAAATGTTTTAATTTTTAAATTGAATGCAATTATTACACTATGCGATAAAATACAAAAAATGCAATACACCCGAGTAACTACCTCTTCTAAGTTGTTCAGTTAGTTGAGTAGTACTCAAAAATACTTTTTTATATTTCTCGAACCCTCCAAACTTGTTTTATTTGACAAAAACGGTATTTTTGATCTTTTCACACAAAATTATTGATTACCCAAATATGTTTGAACCTATTTTAAAATCCAAAGTTTTTTTGGAAACTGTATACATAAACATTTCGGTCAAACTTGTATTTTATGAGTTTTGATGCGGTAAACTTGGAAAATATTATTTGTTTCTTATTTTTCTAAGTTTGGCCATTCATGCTTAATTGTAAAATTTAATTAAAAACTATAAAACAAGTATTCGTAAAGTGCATTCTCTTATGAAGAGATTAAATAAAAAAGGAATATTTTATACAAAATAAATTATGAATCGTTAACCCTTAGGAAAAATAATATAGAAATATGCCAAATAATTTAAAAGTGGAAGCCTATGAGAAAATTTCTTCAGAATGTAATGTAATGTATAAAAACAAGTAGGACGTATTCAACACTGAAAGGGTGTAATAATCATTTATGCATGTATGTAAAACAGAGAAAATAAGACTGTCCAAAATTTTATTGCACATTACTGCCTGTTCTTACAGCAAGGACCCACTATCGGCAGGTATACGTTTGTAGGGCGGGTAAAAATATATCGGGCTTTTGATTTGTAAATGAAAATGTTCTTGAAAATTACACAAGCGGCAAATAGCCAGTCCTCTCAGCAGTACCAATTATTAAACTACATAAATACTTTCGTTAGACTTCTGCGCCACCACAATCATTATAAAGAAGTCAACCGAATAACAACACTTGAACCAAATTGATAATCGGAATTGATTTAAAATGGAAATTGAAAATAATCTACGAATCGAACAATGTGTGACAGAAAATGGAGTAAACGTAACCGTACAAAACTATTCGTTGAATGTTAAAAAATTATTTTTGGTTTCTTCAATACAATTAAGCGAAATAAGAAAAAACATTTCTTCGCCGACTTCCTCTCAGCAGATATCTGGCAAAAACACTGAGAGTAAATAAAATGTATCCTTCGGGGTCGACTTTGAACTGTAAGTCCCGCCACTCATGTATAAAAAATTAATGCACAAAACAAAAGTGGTGTGAGAAGCTAGGCCGAAATCAAGACGAAAGGGGTGTGTCACCCTGTGTCGAGAATGCGACTCTGTTATTAAAAGATTCTTTTGACATATGTATACTTTTATTTATTCTTTTTTATGAGTTAGAAAACTGAATTCGTAGAGAGCAGACGCGTGCGCGACTGTATTTGTTTTTTTTTTTGTAATATTCGTGTTGTTTCTTTTTTTTTTAAATAAGTGAATGTATTTTCTGTAAATTAAATAAATATTATTATTATTTATATAAAAAAGCCTTCTTGACAATTTTCAGAAGTGGGATGAACAATTAATTTCGCGATTATAGAACGTGTGAAGGAGAATTTTGATTGCTGCATTGTTGCTGTTGTGTTGTTGTTGGGTGTTTGCAAAATTTCCGTTGAATTTTGTATATGCATGTCGCTGTTTGTATGCATTGTGTTTTTTGTCTCTGAAGCGTACGTTTTCATTTTGTTCTGACGCAGTAGGCGTCGTTTCGTGGAAAAACTGTAACGGACAATAAATTAGAGGGAAGCAAATTTTTTTTAAGAAGAAAAAAAAAATTCGTTGGAAGTGGAGTTAATAAGTACAGTTCATGGCACCTGGTCGTAATATTGAAAAAATGAAAGTTGATTAACTGAAGAAACGGTGTAAGCAAAGTGGATTACCAACGTCTGGTAATAAACAACAGCTAATCGAACGTCTGGAGGAATATTACTCAGATGAACATTTTTCCAGTTTTACCAATGAATCGCAGTTATTGGATAGGGTACATGCTTTGGAAAAGAGTTTAGTCGAACTACGTAATAAAGGTTTTCATCCTGCCATCGTATCATCGCCAAAGGCAACAACGACAGAAAATATTGATGTACAAACTACGTGTACAAATGTTTTTTCACCACTAAGCAGCATTACACATGTTACTCAACCACAGGTTAATGACAATGTGCACCCGACTGTTTCGTTCTCCTTGTCATGTTCATTGGAATCACCAACGACACTCGTATATGCTTCTAGAGTCCAGCCGTATAACCCACTCACGAATGTTACAACAACACAGCCGTATAACCCTATTCCGTGTGTTTCTACAACACAAGCCTATAACCCGACTACGTCTGCTCCTCCGGCACAACCTTATAACCCGCTCGCAAGTGTTCTTACAACACAGCTGTATAATTCAACGTCAGTACAACCTTATAACCCGACCACTCGAGTTTTTACAACACAGCCGTATAATACGACAACTTGTGTTCCTTCGGCACAACCATATAACCCGCCCGCACAACCGCTAACACAACCGTATAATCCAACTACAACACAAACGTATAACCCACCGACTAATGCTGTGTTTATGGCACCTACATGTAATTCACCGGACATATTTACTGCACCACCGCCAGCACAATAGATCCGGTACTCTTCGTATAACCCGTACAACAATGTACACGAGATAATTGGTCTGCTACCAGATTTCAACCCATCTGCTGAAATTTCTTTGAACTCGCAACAATTTATCAGACGAATTGACAGTCTTAAGCGAGCCTATAATTGGGATGACCAAATATTATTGTTTGCAGTGCAGCAAAAGTTAAGTGGTCCTGCAAAATACTGGATTGATTCCACAGTGGAAATATTTGTTACGTGGGCCGATTTTGTTGCGAAATTTTTGAGAGATTTTCCAGTTGTTTCAAATGTTGCCGATGTTCATATCGGAATGGCAAACACCAAACGCGGAATTAGTGAATCGCCGCAGGATGGTTGCTATAGGGTCTAAGGCATATCTTCCCGAATGTGCGATAATACGTCATATCATAAACGGTGTAAATGATCCCGATCTTAAGAGAAAAATATCCAACAACTATCCGACGTGCAACGATTTATTGAAGGATATAATTATTTATTGCAATTATAATGAGGTGAAACATGCAGCTAATGTGCCAAGGAGGATTTTACCGGTTTTGGCCACACCAACCAATAAGAAGAATATCGATACTAAGAGCGAACAACGTTTGAAATGTTTCAATTGTTTTAAATTAGGCCACTACTCTGTAAAGTGTCCTGAAACGCAACGTAAGCCCCGCTGTTAGAATTGCAAACGAACGACACATGCAACCAACAAGTGCCCTGAAAAAGCTGGACCGAAGGTAACGGTGAATAAAATTGATGAGGTTACACCAGAACTTGTGGGTGGTAAAAATAACGTAATTATTAAGAAAGTGAAGATCAATGGAAACACAACAAATCCTTTTGTTGATCCTGGTAGTAACCGATCGGTAATTAGAGAAGCCTATGCCGCCATAGTGGGTAATATTGATGATACCCACATTTTGCTGAAGGGTTTTGCTGGGGGTCAATATGTATGTACCGGACAAATTGAGGCATCCATTGAAATCGATGGGAATAGTGTTGTGAGTAATCTACTGGTTGTGGACGACAATTTTGTAAATGAGAACGTGCTCTTGGGCTGTGACATATTGTGTGGAAAGGGGAAACGCTTGGTTATAGAGGACGATGCTTGCCGATTGGAGAAAGTGGATAACGTCAACCACTCTCCTACACTATTACCGTCTGAGGTGGAAAAACTCAAACTCGTGCTTTTGAAATATCATAAATGTTTTGCTGGGAATACGTCCGAGATTGGTAAGTGTAACGTAGCCAAGTTAGAAATTACCCTGAAATCTGATTCACCAATTCAAATGAAACCATACCGTGTTCCATTTGCTAAACGCGCTATATTAACTGATATAACGAATGACCTTCTACGACACGAGATAATACGACCGTCGGAATCAACTTACGCTTCACCTGTTGTTTTAGTGGCTAAAAGTAATGGCGAACATCGCATGTGTGTCGATTACCGCCAACTCAACTCGATCACGAATAAAATGCCATACCCTATGCCCATCATGGATGAGCAATTCGCCCAGCTGGCCGACAACAAATACTTTACAACTTTAGATTTGCGAATGGGGTATCATCAAATTGAAGTTCACGAGGACTCAAAAAAATGCACAGCGTTCGTTACGCACGACGGACATTTTGAGTATAATCGCATGCCGTTCGGGCTCGTCAATGCCCCAGCTGTTTTCCAGTCTATTAGGGACAAACTTATTTCGAAAATGGGCAATGGGGAGATCTTAGCGTACCTGGACGATGTGGTCATTCCAAGCAAAACCGTAGAAGAGGGTCTTTCTCGCCTTGAACGATTCTTTGAAATTCTAGTGGAAGCTGGTCTTACGCTTCGGTTTGATAAGTGCATTTTTCTGGCAACGAAAATTTCATACCTGGGACACTCAATCAATGAGAATGGTATCCAACCAGGCGACGTTAAGACAAGTGCCATCCGAAATTTTCCCGTACCGACGAATACCACAGAAGTGAGAAGATTCCTGGGCTTAACTGGGTTTTTCAGAAAGTTTGTCCGAGACTACTCATTAATAACTAAGCCGATCACGAAACTATTGCGGAAAACCGAAACTGTTTTCAACTGGGGCCCGGATCAACAAGTGGCATTTGATAAACTCATCGGAGTACTTACAAGTCAACCCGTGCTAGCGTTATATAATACCAAGTCGCACCACGAAGTTCACACCGATGCAAGCAGTTTGGGTCTCGCCGGTATTTTATTGCAGTCCGATGATAATGTCAACTGGAAACCCGTTTTCTATTTTAGCCGACACTGCACCGATGCTGAAAGCCGCTATCATAGTTACGAACTTGAAGTCCTGGCTGTGGTGGAATCACTTGATCGTTTCCGTGTTTATCTGCTTGGCAAGCCATTCCGTCTCGTGACTGATTGTTCTGCTGTCGCGAAGGTGAAGAATAGCAAAGAACTTAAACCCAAAATAGCTAGGTGGTGGTTAAGACTACAAGAGTACGATTTCACTCTAATACACCGTGAGGGCCGGCGCATGTTACATGTAGACGCCCTAAGCCGAGCTCCCGATATGCCACCTGTGGAAATAGAGCCAGACTACATAATGAAAATTACTGCCGACTTGGATGACTGGGTAGTCACTATGCAATTGGGTGATGAAAAACTACAGAAGATTATTTCCGTTTTACGTGGAGACGGGAAAACCGAACAGGATAAGCAGATTAAGAGGGAATTCTGCATGCGCAACAGTAGACTTTATCACAAAGAAGATGATGGTCTAAAGTTGGTAGTGCCTAAGAGCATCCGTCGGAGAATTGTAAAGTTTTCGCACGACGATATGGGACATTTCGGCTTGGAGAAGACAATTCAGAGGATACGGCAGAAGTTCTGGTTTCCTAAAATAAGAAAATACACCAAAGACTACATCGCCAGTTGTATAAATTGTTGCTATAATAAGGCTCACGCTGGGAAGTCAGAAGCCCGTTTACACTATGATGAAGTCGAACCAGTTCCCTTCCAGACAATACACATTGACCATTTGGGTCAATTTACTAAAAGTAAACGGGGCCAATGTTACATAATTGCCATATCCGATGCATTCAGTAAATACCTGGTAGTAAAAGCTGTTCGTAGTGCAAAATCGTTACCCGTTATCAACACCTTAAATGAAATGACGTCGTATTTTGGCCTTCCAAAACGTATCATTAGCGACCGTGGTACGGCATTTACCTCAAAGGTTTTTGAAGACTTTTGTGCTCACAACTCCATTAAACATATAAAGACAGCCGTACGAACACCGAGAGCGAATGGACAGGTTGAGCGGGCCAACCAATCAATACTCAATTACATCCGAACAACCGTTGAAAACCCGAAGGACTGGGACTTAACACTACGAGAGCTCCAGTGGACTGTGAATTCGCAAATAAATTCAACAACTGGATTCTCGCCTAACGAATTAGTTTTCGACTTCAAGCTGCGAGATGTAGTGCAAAATTATCTGGTCGCAGCTATACATGACGATATTGATGAGGGTTCGTTGCCGATAACCGAGAAGCGAAACATTGCAGCTAAGAATATTCGACAAGAGCGTGAAAAGTGGGAGAAGCGTTTTAATGCGAAACACGCCGCCCCGAAGCAGTATGCGGAAAACGACATCATTGTATTGGAAAACGAAGCATCCGCCACAGGAGAATCACGTAAACTTGAGCCAAAATTCCGAGGCCCCTATATTGTGGCTAAGGTCCTGGGAAATGACCGATATCTTATAGAGGACGTGCCAGGAATTCAGGTCACCAACCGAAAGTTTTCTTCTGTGTATTCAGCGGATAAGATGAGACCATGGTGTAATAGCTGTCCCACCTTGGATGAACCTTCCGAAGATGACGACAACGAAATCGAGGACGATTTGGTAGCAGGATAGGCCGAGCTGTCACCCTGTGTCGAGAATGCGACTCTGTTATTAAAAGATTCTTTTGACATATGTATACTTTTATTTATTCTTTTTTATGAGTTAGAAAACTGAATTCGTAGAGAGCAGACGCGTGCGCGACTGTATTTGTTTTTTTTTTTGTAATATTCGTGTTGTTCCTTTTTTTTTTTAAATAAGTGAATGTATTTTCTGTAAATTAAATAAATATTATTATTATTTATATAAAAAAGCCGTCTTGACAGGTGTAACGACCATTTATGTATGTATGTAAAACAGAGAAAACAAGACTGGTCAAAATGCTATTGCACATTACTGCCTGTTCTTACAGCAAGGACCCAATAGCGAGATCATAAATATCGACAGGTATACGTTTGTAGGACGGGTAAAAAATATCGCGCTTTTGATTTGTAAACGTAAATGTTCTTGACGATTACAAAACAAACAAATAGCCAGTATTCTCAGAAAGTACCAATTATTAAACCACATAAATACTTCCGTTAGTCTTCTGCGCACCTACAATCATTATAAAGAAGTCAAACGAATAACAACACTTGAACCAAATTGATGTCGGAATTGATTTAAAATGGAAATTAAATATAATCTACGAATCGATCAATGTGTGACAGAAAATGGAGTAAACGTAAGTGTACAAAACTATTCGTTAAATGCTAAAAAATTATTTTCTTTTAACAAATGTTATATATATTTCAGTTCACGTTGAGCTTTGTAACTCCACCTGAAAATATCGAAAATTCAACATCGTCCACATATAGCTCAACAATTTCATCTCCCAGACCAGCAAATACTTCAAAACCCAAACGGAAACGTACTGCAGTTACCAGCAAACAATTGATGGAATTGGAGCGTGAATTATACGATAACAAATATATGAGCTGCCAAAAACGATTTGAAAGAGCCGATCGATTAAAATTACACGAATGTCAAGGTAAGATCTGGTTTCAAAACAGGCGCATGAAAAGCAAAAGAGATGCATCCAAAACAATTCCAGAAATAATCTTCATAAAATTTAATCAATTCGTTGAAATTCGTGATAATTTACCTCTGGTCGAATTAAAACCGGAAACTTTGGAAAATATACCTATCCCAGTTCAACCCAATAATTTTAATGTATCAATGAATATGGTTAAAGATAATCACAATAAATTCACATTTCGAATCCGCGAATAATAATGTTTCTTTCATGGACTGTAATTGTTCCCTACTAGACGAATTTAATCCAACAAAGTATCACACAGATACCCCAAAATTCCTTCTGGATAAACCTATGTCCAATGACAATAATCATTCGGAAATCCTTCGAGTTTCATCATACGATATCAGTTCCTCATCATTACGAAAACCAGGCGCAGAACCTTCGAATTATTTGCTTCCAACAGCTAATCAGAATCCTTTAAGCATTGACGATGATGATAAATTCATAAAGTATATAATTAACTTGTAAATAATTTCATTGATGTAACAGAATTTAATTAAAGTAATTAAAGAATTTAATATTTGCAATGTGATAATTTAGATTGTTTATTAAAATTCCCGTTTTAATTTAAATTCAAAAATATATTCATGATGAATCATGAATTTAATTAAATATTTTAATAGATTTAAGCAATATTTGTATGCATTATCATTATATAGAATGTGTTAATTAATTATAATAAAATATTAGGTACATGAATGTGTTATGTGCAGACGTCGGAACCAATGTCCCCCAGGGGCAGCGTTGCGGTTTTGGTTATTTTTTGTGTAAATGTGTATTTTTTTCATTTTGGTTATTTTTTTATTATCGTTAATACAGCAATTACTTCTTTAATTTTATTTGAAAATTTTCATTACAAGGTTTGCAATCGTTAGCAAATCGTTTTATTTCTTTAAGCATTTTTATTTCGTTCAATTAATAGCACCGTAAAATTGCGTAATAAAAGTACTAAAGTACAAACACAACAGGGTGTTGTAATTTAAACATCTGATCACCTATTTTTATTTTTATATGAACTTTCTACGTAGAACAACAAATTTTTGCAAATTTGCATCGATTACTACTTTCTAAATGAAAACAAGTACCTAAATGTTGAAGATATTTTTATCGGCAGAAAAACTGAAATATGCATGCAAGAAAATAATTTTAGTCCCTTAAAAATATGAAATAAAGAAAAATATATAATTGAACTTTTAAAAGAAATTTCTGAAAGGTTCGAGAAAAGTCTTAAAACATCTCTCAATTATAACACCAAAACAAGTTTTAAATAATTCAGATATAAATTTGGAACCTTTGCTGACATCTTTCCCAAATTAGACAGACGGTAAAGAGGAACAAGTTGTAACTGAGTGGAAGTTATTAAGATTTTCCGACATTGACTTAAAAGCCGACACGGATATATTTGAGTTTTGGAACAAAGTTACTTCATATAGATATGGAATGGATGAAAAATGTTTTAAAGAGCTTATAAATTTTGTTCAGAATTTATTGATATTGCCGTATAGTTCAGCTGATGCGGAGAGAAATTTTTCACAGCAAAATTTTATAAAAACCATATATCGCAATAAACTTGAACTCAAAACAATTAATAATATAATGCAATCAAAAGAATTGTGCAAAAACGAAAGAAGATTCCCATTATGTATGGTCTGCCAAAGGCATATTTTAAATAAAATTGTGAAATTTTTTTACCTGCAATTAATTTGTTGATTTTTTATATGTTTATTTTTAATATTTTTTTTTTTTTTACTAAGCAAAGAATCGCATACAAGTTTTATTTTTTCTTTATTTTATATATTAGATTGATACTTATCATAAATACAAGCACTGAAGTACAATAATTTGTATATCAAACCTTAATATGTATATATATATATAAACATACCCAGCGGTAAATAAAATTAAGTATTTAGACAATATGCGATGACGTGAGTATGATATTCTAAGCGAGCGATCTAAGTACTTAGAGTATAATTTATGCGTAATGCAACATATAATGCACATTAATTGCATCTTTGCTTACGATTTAAGTTGATATTTTTATGTTATATTTTGTTTTTATTTAAAGAACCGAAACGTTTTTTTATTTTTTTTTTTTGTGAAAAACAGTCTGTGAAATATATGTCTGTTAATAAATATAATAAAATAAAGAATTTATTAAAACATTTCATCAAATAGAAAATCTGTGTTCATCCATTTATTTGAGCGGTATTACAAGTGTTATAGGTGAAGTGATTTAATAAAAGGTGAAATAAATAAAAATGGAAGGTTTTTCGTCCAGAAATTTAAAGCAATTGACACAAAAAAAGAAAAAAGAAGAAGTTTATAAATAAAGATAATGTTAATATTAATTTAAATGTTAATAACAATAATGTAAAATAATATTATTGAAGTCGTTGACGTTTTAAGTCCTGAAAATTATTATGAAAATCAATCAGACACCCATTCGTCCATAAAAGAAAAATTAAGTGATTGGTACAATAAATACAATACAGGAAGAAAGTGTTGTGATGACTTATTGAAAATTTTAAAATCTGAAAATATTGATGTGCCGACTTCAACCAACAGCTTGATTAAAAGAAGAAACGTAATTATGGTGCGTAATGTTAATCCAGGACAATATTTTCATTTGAGTGTAAAACAATATTTGGAGTCAATAAAAACTGAAATTATGAATTATAATGAATTGTTTTTAAACATCGGTATTGACGGTTTACCTCTCTTCAAAAGCTCCAAGAAAGGCTTGTGGCCCATTTTAGGTTATATACACAATTTTCCAAGGTCTCAAGTGTTTTTAATCGGTTCATATTTTGGAGATAAGAAACCACAAAATGAGAATCTCTATATTTGCACGATTTTTTTTACTGAAATGTCAGACTTTCAAGAAAATGGATTTGTTATAAATTATACAACAGTGAGAGTTAAAATACGGTCAATTGCATGTGACTCACTAGCACGTTCATTTCTTTGCTCATACTGTGGGTCATAATGCATGTAAAGGTTGCTCAAAATGTCTCCAAACAGGTAGACGAATTTCCAATGTCACTGTTTATAGTGATAGTGTTGGAGCTAAACGTACAGATGAGGAGTTTTATACCCGGAAAGATCCAGAATATTACACAGACTTCTTTAAGAATGGAAAAACCGTTTTTGAGAAACTTAACGTTAAGTTGGTCACTCAATTTCCACTTGATGTGATGCATTTAATAGATTTAGGTGTTTTGAATGGCCTGTTTCATGGGGAGTCTTTGATTGATAAATTGCATAAGGATCAAGTAAATTTAATTTCTCAAAACCTCATTTCATTGTATTCATCCATTCCCTGTGAGTTCGCAATAAAGCCAATGGTTCTAGACCAGCTGCCAAGGTGGAAAGCCATTGAATATAGACAATTTATTTTATGCATATCTATAAATGTCTTTAAATATGTTTTAAATAGTGATTACTATTATCACTGGATGTTACTTCACTGTTCCTACAGGCTACAGGCATTTGTAGACGAAAATGATGTATATTATGCTGTTGGGAAAAAGTTTAATTCATTAAATAATTTTGTTGAAACGCCATAAAACGCCATCAGGGTCCGATATGGGAATATATATAACGTCGGCATCCGCTTTAAATGAGGACGAAAAAATACCAGTAAAGCCTACTTTACACGGTCCCACAAGTAATATGATCTGTCAAAATTTTGTGTAGAAGAGTACGGATGTGATCGTCTAAACGTACTATGTAATGAAACCATCACACATTGAGAGAAAATACGGATGAAAAGTTTGACAGTCGTATGGCTCTCTTCATTTTTTGAAATGATTCAAAAAACAAGCAAGTCGCATTAGATCAGGGATGTATTTTTATGTAAACACAAAGAAAAAAAGGGTAACAGCTGTTTTCATTTTACTTTGTTATTGTCTTATACCGATCATGTAAACGCAAAAAATATAAATCATACGACTTTTATTCTCTTTTTTGTCAGACGGATGGAATTTCATTTTACTTTTTCATTAGACTTTACGTACGTAAGGTATTACCGTGTGAAGTGGGCTTAAAAGATATTTTGTTCAAATACCTATCACTTCCATATAATGATAGTATTGTCTTAATACCAATTAGTCACACTAACGATATTTATTAATTCCAACAGAAAAAACATGTCAATTATACCACAAAAAACTCTTATGAACAATAACAATGAAAATGAAAATATAATGTTAATGCTTAATAAAAAAAAATAAATAATCAAAAAACTTATAGAAAAGATGGAAAAAAATTGAAAATGAACTGGATAAATTAAAAGGTATGTAATTAAAGCTAATATAATATAGCTAATAACAGAAAGAGATATATCAAAACATCCTAATTTACATTTACATACTTTCACAGAAAAATTAAAACGGCTGGAATATTTGTAATCGCATTTTAAATTTTTAGAAATAATGAAACTTTGAATTTATATAAAATTTTTATTATTAATAAATGGTAAAAAAGGATTCAAAGAATTCAAGTCACTTCATGATGCAGTATACGGTAAGTTTATTTTAAACTTTCCCATTTAAATACTTACAATTTACTATTTTTCATTCGCAGAAGCTGTAAAGAAAGATGGCTATACTCTTCAAATATTTAAAAAGGAAATACAACACTGCTTTAAAATATATAAAAATAGATTTTTTTTCGAGAAAATCAAAGGAAAAGAAAAAACAAAATTAGAATTTTTTAAAAATATGCACAATTTTCAACATTTTTCATTTTTTCCATATCAATTTAATTTTTCTTTTAATAAAAAAATCCTTTTTGCTGGTATTTTAACTTATAAATGCAAGTAGGACTGTAATCTACATACAATACTCTCTAATTTGCAAGTCTATATAGGCATCTCATCAACATCGCTTAGAACTCCACTTATTATGTAAGTGAGACGTTATGATATTGTGGCTTACATTCTAAGCGAGAGCACACCGATGTGGCAGCCTATAACACTTTTATGTTAAATCTAAGTTTGCAACTAAGTGAAAGCATCACCACTGACAACCAAGAAATATCGCTTAGATAAGCGAGTACATAATGGGTATTTTTACCGCTGGGATACTTTATGTATAAATCTACAAGTTTTTTTTTTTATTTATTTTTAAATATTGAAATGTATAATTATTTTTACACGAAAATTTTTAATACAAATAAATAAAAACCATAATTTATTATTTGCAGTTTAACTACACAGGAAAAAAATGATTTTTTTATTAAACTTTAAATTTGTTAAAAACAAATACATTTATATAAAAAAATTGGTTATTTTTAGAAAAAATAAAAAGGCTTTTATTGGTTATTTTTTATTTTAATTTTGGTTATAAATTTTTTTGGTAGTTGCACCGCTGCATGGGAGATACATTACAGGGATACAATGTGTTTTCGCTTCGCTAAGAAGACCTGCGATCGACTTACAGAAGATGCCGATTTTGGCAAAAAAAAAATCATATTTTCAGATGAAGCTCATTTTGATCTTGGTGGGTATGTAAACAAGCAAAATTGTCGCATTTGGTGCGAACCCGCACGCATACATAGAAAAGCCGACGCACCCAAAACGACTCACTGTTTGGTGCGGATTTTGGTCCAGGAGCATAATTGGGCTATTTTTCTTCGAAAATGAACGAAATTGAACGATTTTTTGTTCACAAAAATTGAAGAAGAGGATATTGGCAACATTTGGTTTCAACAGGACGGCGCTACGTGACACACAGCCGATGCTACACTCAATGTTTTGCGCCCTGTTTTTGAAGATCGCATTATTAGCCGCAGAGCTGATGTCGTTTGGCCACCTCGGAGCTGCGATTTGACACCGTTGGACTATTATTTGTGGGGTGTTGTCAAAGATAAGTGTTACGCCGACAAGCCAGAGACAATTGACACTTTATTCGTGAAGCCATTGGTGAAATACAGCTGCACACAATCGATAATGTGCTTAAAAATTGGACCGATCGTATAGGCTACTGCATGGCCAGCCGAGGCAGCCATTTGAATGAAATTATTTTCCATTATTAACCGGAAGGATGAAAAGAAAGTCGCCGTAGTCTAGTAGGTAGTGTGTGTTGGCTTATTAGACGCAAAAGCCTGGGTTCGAGCACCAGGCCAGGCATCAAAGACAAAATACAAAAAGTATTTTTTTCGGCGACATCCTCTCAGTAGATTTCTGGCAAAAACTCTGAGAGTAAATAAAAAGTGCCATGAAAAGTTTCTCAATAAATAAAAATCTGTCGTTCGAAGTCGACTTTAAACTGTAGGTCCCACCACTCATTCAGTAGTTTTTTTAAGCATTTTCAAAAAAAAAGTTATTTGGCGGACCCATTACTTAATTATGTTCGATTTGATAAAAATAATGCTGACAAAATATGTATGTGCTGATATTGATCCTTTACGTAATACGCTGTACAGCTAACAAAATGACACAACAATTTTAAGAGATTTCTACATTCTTCACATAACATAATTTTTTGACCTGCCTGGTGCCGATTCCTGAACTAATGTCAAGCTCATTCTTTTTCATTGATTTGTTGCCTTCACCTTGACTATGTTTGGCACACATTTAAATAACAGTGGTGATGAAATATGTACCAGATGTACTACAACGGTAGGGATTTGGTTAAAAAGTAAATTTTAATGAAGTTTGCAGTAACTAGCTTAGCACAGGATCTTCCGAGATATCATATCTTGAGTTTAAAATATCGAACAGCTTCAAAATTTTTTAAATCTAGATACAGAAGTGATCTCCACTCCGCTCACTGGTTGACTATCAAACTATCATTCTTAAACTATTTACGTTGTCAATAAAATATTTTTCCGCGCGATGCAAATTGTACTCAGCAAATTACAGCAGACAATATTTTAAGAAGAATACTTTGTCAATAGTGAACTCCCTCCCTCCAACTAATAGGATCTATTAAGCAGCTTGACGATCGAAATATAAATATATAATGCGCCCGAGCTTCCATTCGTTTGGAAGCAAGTTATCATGCCGAATGACCACAAAGTCGTCAAGCGCGAAATCGCGTTGGGGACATTTCCATTTGTTGCGCTTATGGAGTTCATCCAAGTACTCGTCCTTCCAGCGACGCGCAAACAAATGGTGAAAAACTTTTAATTTTCGGCACCTATTAACGAAGTTGAGGGATTCTATCGAGAAATCAGGTTCAGAAGGTGAGAGGATCGCACTTCCCACAAGGAAATGACCTGCAGTCAAGGGGTTAATATCCGAGGGGTTATCCGTCATGGGACAAAGAGGACGAGAGTTCAAGCAAGCTTCTATTCTTGCCAGCATAGTAGCGAACTCCTCAAAAGTAAATTTTGGAGCATTTGATATCTTCCGCAAATGGATCTTGAAGCTTTTAACATATATAAATATAAGGTGTATCGAGAAATACGATATCGAAGAGTGGATCGAAAGTATTTTTAATGTTTGTCTAAGCGATATTATTCTCTTGCTACTAAGAAGTCAAACATCGCGCAGATGATCGAGCTCATTGGAACCAACTTGTTGCGGCCCTATGCTCCCTGGAGGAGTAAAAGGAACATATTAGTGCGAACTGATGAAATTCAAATTTATCTGATTTTATACATTTTACATTACAGTTAACCGATGTACGATATATGTACGTACTTATATTCAATTTTATTCGCAAGTTATGTGTATAGCAGTCGAGCTGTGTCTATCAAAATTTCATAAGGAGTGTTATAGGAAGATAGGATTATTAGTCGGTGTAAATAGGAAAACACAATATTAGTCGGTATGCGTTTATCGAAATATATTGTTTATTTATTTATTAGATTAATTAATTAAGGGTGCCCTGGTAGTCTAGTGGGTAGTGTGCTAGACTATTAGCGTGATGGTCGTGGGTTCGATTCCCACCAGATATTCTGGGCTGCCACACTACATATGTATATACGATCATATGGTCAAGTTACTCCACTCATATATAATTATAATATAATTTGTAATTGTGTTGTATAAAGTATAAATTTTCTGTATTCTAAACATTTATAAAGTAAATTATAATCACAATCAATGCCATTTAGTATAGTTAAAACTCCATTTATAATTAAGTTAAATTCTAAATTCATTGAACATAGGACATACACCCATAGAATGGAAAGGAATTTCCAAAGCATAGAGGTTACACAGAGCATAAATTCCTTAGGTAGACACTCTTCCATTAAGATGTAAAAGTTCCCCTCTGGCGCTTATTATTAAAGTTGTAGTACGTGATAAAAATGAATGAAGGGAGTTTATATCGTAATTCAAGATATACGTGGACTTTTCTCCAAAGTTTTCAAAAGTTCTAGAATGGATTTTCAATAATTGCAAATAGAATTAGCTGAGTTTACAGGAAAAATATTAATGCTGTCGCGTAACATCCGTCCAAAAAGTCCTTTTCAGCTAGAAAATATGGATGCATACCTAACTACAGACTAAGCATGCATAGGCATTAACTTACTTTTAAAACCCCAAATTTGAGCTACGCAGAAGTGTATGTCGAAATAAATCAAATTCCCTTTAACACTGTTCGAGACACCAATACCAGATTCAAATAGATTTGTTTTCATTAAAATATTGGATTATATTATAAAAATAATTTTTATTATTATTAAATTTCATATTAATGCACATACATATGTATATAATATTTGACTACAATTAATGAATACATATAATGACTATTAAATTATTTAATTAAATTCATAAGACGCTCCACTAAATCATTGTCATTGTCAAAATCTAAATAATGTTGATTTGCAGTTGGGGGCATAAATTCCGGAGAGTCTGCTCCGGATTCTGGCAATGTTGAGGAATTGGTGTCATGTGATGCAACATGAATGGTTTCTAACTGATTAGACGTTGGAGATATATAAAACAAAGATTCTGCGCATGGTTCTGGCAATGGTGAACAATTGAGTGATGAAGAACTAAGGATTTTGAAATGGCTATTGTCATTTGGCATATGATCCTCCTGCAGGCATTTTAGCAATTCGCCATCATTATACAACCACTTTGTAGGATCAATCTCATCTAATACGGAACAGTTGCAGTCCGTGAAGGAAACATTGTGGATTTCTGGATTCATATGGCGTAGTTTAATTATGATTGCCGTCTATCATATTCGGAGGTATACCTTCCAAAGGATTCAAACTGAAAGGCTCTGGTTTCATTAAGAGCTGCGGTAAATCATTAGAAGTTTCAATGAATGTATTATGGTCTATAGGTCTAGTTGCTGGAGTTGTTATACTAGCATCTCTTTTGCTTTTCATGCGCCTATTCTGAAACCAGACTTTAACTTGACGTTCGTCTAACTTTAATCGAACGGCTATTTCAAATCGTTTATGGCAGCTCATATATTTGTTAACGTTGAATTCACGTTCCAATTCCGTCAACTTTTTGCTGGTAAATGCAGTACGTTTCCGTTTAGGCTTTGACGTATTTGCTGGTCTGGGAGATGAAATTGTTGAGTTATATGTGGACGATGTCGAATTTTCGATATTTTCAGGTGGAGTTACAAAGCTCACCTTGATCTGTAATATGTATAAAATTTGTTAAAAGAAAATAATTTTTTAGCATTCAACGAATAGTTTTGTACACTTACGTTTACTCCATTTTCTGTCACACATTGATTCGATTCAATTTCCATTTTAAATCAATTCCGATTATCAATTTGGTTCAAGTGATGTTATTCGGTTGACTTCTTTACTATGATTGTGGTGCGCAGAAGTCTAACGGAAGTATTTATGTGGTTTAATAATTGGTACCTGCTGAGAGGACTGGCTATTTGCCTCTTTTGTAATTGTCAAGAACATTTTCATTTACAAATCAAAAGCGCGATATTATTTTACACGCCCTACAAACGTATACCTGCAGATATTTATGATTTCGCTATTGCGTCCTTACTGCAAGAACAGGCAGTAATGTTTAATAGATCTTGACCAGTCTTGTTTTCTCTGTTTGACATATGTATGTACATACATAAATGGTAGTTACACCCTTTTCGTCTGAATTACGACGTAGCTTATCACACCACTTATGTTTTGTGCCTTAATTGTTTTATATATGAGTGGCGGGACCTACAGTCGACTGCGAACGAGAGATTTTTGAGAAACTTTTTCATGGCAATTTTTATTTACCCTTAGAGTTTTTGCCAGAATTTTGCTGTTTTATCTACCAAAATTTGGAGCGTTTTTTGTTGACCAAATATTTTATTTTCTATTGAACTGACATGCCACCAAAAAAATTGCGTTATTTATAATTGAATGACAGACAATATTTTAAGAAGAATACTTTGTCAATAGTGAACTCCCTCCCTCCAACTAATAGGATCTATTAAGCAGCTTGACAATCGAAATATAAATATATTTATACATCCTCAAAATGTTGTTGGCACAAGTGTTTACAATTCTTTTAAGATTTTATAACTTTTTTGAGAACCCCCCGAAATGTTCGATGAAACTAAAAACTAGTCACTCAGACGGCCGATCAAGTGCTTTCATGCAGTTTTCGTAGAGTCATTTTTTAAGTTTATTGGTGAGCTTTGGTTCATTATCATTTTTGAAAACAGTATCTGCCGTTTGCCGTTTGTAATCCGGATTTTTCTGCAGAAAGTTAGCAAAGTTAGTAGTTAAAATGCTTATAGTAATCGTACCAACTATTCAGTAATCCGACTCTCTTAGCCACTATGCAACGCCATAGCATCACGGGTATACCGACAAACATTAAGGTTGATCTGACGTATTTTGTTTTTCCTTTCTATTGCAAGCATCATCCTCACCGTCCGACCCAATATAACTAATTTTGATTTCATTTTATCAAACAACCTTCTCCCAGTCCACTTGTTTTTTTCACTTTAGCACGATGTCCGTAGTCAGTTCCTCTCGATGTATCGTTTACTGTTGCAGGAATATTTTCATTTTCTCCAAGATCCTTCTGAATTTGAGTTACATCCTCAGCTTTTTATTGCCTCAGATCTCATAAAATGCGCTGTTCTGTGGTCTCGCATAACATTTTTTTCTGCTGCTTCTGTTATTTTATTTTGGGTGCCCTAGTAGTCTATTTGTACTGTGCTAGGCTATTAACGCGAGAGTTGTTAGTTCGATTCCCACCATAGACTTTAGTGTGTTAAACTACATGAGAACTAAAATAAACCATCTCAATAACAACGCATGTATTACCAAAGAATATGGATATAAAGAATGCGCATCATGTAGAAGTAAAATTTCTTATGGCGGGTCGTAACATCACGACCCGCTCTTACCAAATTTTTTTTAAAAATCATTTCTGGGTGAGGGGAGAGGAAGACAGAAGGAAAATGAACACAAACAAAGAGCGTAACCATGGCATATTTATATATATATATATGATATAAATATGCCTTGAGCGTAACAATATGTTGCACTCATCGTACGTATGTACATGTGTATGTATTCTTGTGTTTTTTGATTTAGTTGTCGATCAGACTGCGACGAGAATACATGTGCTGCGGATGCTTTATCATTTTATTTCAGAATAACACTCGAAGAATATTTTGTGTTAAAAATGTTCTATGTCATTAGCTGGGCGTATTTTATTTTGTCCCATAGTATATTTTTTTAAATGCTTTGGAATGCTTGTTTTTTTTCTTTTAGTAAAAAATGGCTTTTTATTCTTTTTATTTTTATTTATCTAAAAAACATGGCCTAATTTTTAAGCCAAAGATGGATAGCTTTATTTTCTTTTAATAATAAAATCGATGTTTTATTTTATTTTTATTTATCCAAAATTATTAAGCCAAAGATAGACAGCTTTACATATGTATGTTGATGAAATGAAAATAAAAATAGAGTATATTACTAACACTTTTATATGGCTGTAAATAAATAAATTCTCTCAACTTATTTTCTCCCTCTCACTCACTAATGTATAACCATAGGCATGTGTTAACCACAGAATATATGTATATTCTGTGGTGTTAACCTACAGAAAATTTTTTAGTAATAATGTCAAGTCTACTTATTAACCCAATGATATGTATATATGATTGGAAAATATAGAAAAATTATACTGCACTAAGACACTAAGACACCGTATTTAACTTGGCAAGTATTCTTCCAAAAAACGAAATCATTTCTCATTGATATTAGTGAATACTACTGTGATATTTCTTTGGGTGTATCATTGAAGTCTGAAAAAAGCGACATGAACCTTCTTCCTTAAAAACTGACAAAAATTTTACGCTCTTTTTAACGAACATTAAAAAAGCCGAAGATGTTCTTACCCTGAGGGTCATTGGTGCCGACGTCTGTTTTTAACACCAGAAAAATAAATAAAAAAGTGGTCAAACAACAAAAACGCACGATGAGAACAACGGATTGTTACGCTCTTGGTTTCTGTAACCTTCCCTTCTATCTTTCCCCCCGCGTCATGAAATATTTTTGAAAAATATTCCAAAATATGTTAAAATGCACATTGTATATACTTTATTTTCTTTGGTAGAACTCAAAAATATTTCTTTTTTATTTCTCGGACCCTCCAAACTTCTTTTATTTGAGGAAAACAGTATTTTTGATATTTTCACACAAAATTATCGATTACCCAAATATATTGTAACCTATTTCCAAAATCCAAAGTTTTTTTAAAAAGGGGGCAGATGAGCCTTTAAAATGGTATACATAAACATATAGTTCAAACTTACCTCTTAAACTTGGAAAATATGATTTTTTCTCTTTTTTTCCAGTTTAGCTATTCTTAATTGCAAAATTTAATTAAAAAAATATAAAACAAGTGATGATATTTTGAAAGTGCATTATTTTATGAAGAGATTGACACTTTGTTTAATCCAATCGGACAAAAATTAGCGTTGTTGTTATTAAAAAGTCGTGTTATATTTTTTATATACATATTTAATCTTATCAAATAACCGATTTGATCAAACGAAGTATCAATCTCTTCACAAGAGAATGTCATCACTTATTTCATATTTTTTAATAAAGTTTACTTCTATGAACGGACAAACTTAAAAAAAATGAATGAAATGAAAATAAAAAAAATTCGCATTAGTCAAGTTTACCTCATCAAACATCAATAATATATATATGTATGTCTATGGTTTTAAAGGTCCATCCCTCTCCTTTCTAATAAGGTTTAAATTTTTGACATCGGTTCAGAAATGTTTGTGTAATCAATAAATTTGCGCACAAAGTAAAAAAAAAATTGTCAAATTAAACAAGTTTGGAGGGTTCAGGAATAAAAAAAATTTTGTGTTCTACTCAACAAAACTCACAACCCACGCTATGTCTTTAGCTGGGTGTATTTAATTTTTTTTATTTTGTCGCATATTGTTATTAGTAGGAGAGGAAATTTGTGAGCCAAAATTATATCCCAGCAAATATCTAAAAAACATTCCTTAATTATTAAGTCAAATATGAATAATTTTATATGAGAATGTTGATGAAATCATAATCAAAATAGGTTATATTACTAACACATGTCTATGACTGTAAACTCACAACTTATTTTCGCTATCTTACTCTCTAATACACAACCAAAAAATTTTTTGGAATCCATATTTGTAACAGTCTTCACCAGTGTTGCAAAACTGAAATTTTGTAATGGTACTGAAATATACCTGAAAGAGTAATTTTTTACATCAAATGGTACTTTTGTAAAAAAAAAAAAACATACATAACACAATTGGTCATTATAGCCCTTCAATCAGGATTATGACCTAAGTTCTCACACTACTTATGTTGTGTGCGTTAATTTTATACATTAGTGGCGGAACCTATTGTTTACAGTCAACTCCGAACGACAGATTGTTGAGAAACTTTATCATGGCAATTTTACTTTACTCTGAGTTTTTGCCAGAAGGAAGTCGCCGGAGAAATATTTTGATGGAGATGTCTGACATGGGGTTTGAACACTACATAATAGACAATTTATTTATATTTGATACACATACGTCACGGAACAGAAAAACTAACGACTTATTCGTGTTCCGCACATACAAGATAAAAACAGCTGATTCGGAACGTAACAAAACGTAAACGCCCCGTTTTGTCAAACGTCGATGGAACGTAATGTAACATACGTTCGTTTTTAGCATATGAAAAGCAATGTAAATGCTTACCGAAATTACATTACGGTTCGTCAAGCGTTTCCATTGCTTTTCGTGTTCTAAAAACGAAAACCGGGGCTAAAGCCTAATTTTACCTTTACCATAACGTTGAAAGTGTTACTAATGCATTAATAGTTGGAAAGCGCAAGACTTAAAATATGGGCAATTTCGTGTCAAGTGACCCAATTTTTAAAATCGATGTCTTCCGATTTGGATGAAATTTGAACCAAGCTTAGTACTATTGGATAGTAGGCCAGACACTCTATCAGTTAAGAACTAGTTAGAGGAGGTTAAAGTTAGACATTTTGGTCATACAGGGTTTTTTTTATGTGTGTAACTTTTCCAATATTTGGCAAGAAAACGTACTACCTAAATGATCTTAAAAAAGTATTTGCATTCTAAGGACATTCGGAAATTAGTTTTTTATAAACAGTGTAAAAGTTTGGACGTGGGTGATTTACTAATTAGTTACATAATTAATCTTCACAATGGCTTCCGCTTCCAAAAAGGAAATGTTTTTGTTGTAATCCCTTAAACAAAAAGAAGCACAGATCATCAGATATGCGAAATATTTCCGTACAACTTATTGAAAAAATGTCCAACGCTTTCAAAATGTTTGCTAATTTGTGGATCGTGCAGGAAAATGGTGGGGAAGTTGGACACATCACCGGTTATTCCAGATGAGAACAAAATCAATTCTGAAAATGATGACAGTTCTGCAGGAGATGGTGGTTGTTCTAACTTTTCAGTAGAACCTATAAGACCTAATAATGAGTGCCAAAATCAACAAAAAGTTGTTACATAAAGACACATAGTCAATTTAAGGCAATCACGGTAATCGTGCAAATCTTCTGAGGAATCATCTGTCAAATACTTTAACTTGATTTCCTTCAACATGAGTTTAACATTTTCATGGTAAATGCAAACGCATACTGAGTGAGTGCCAAAACGCAAGGCTTGGGCTCAGTTTATTTGTTCAAAAACTTCTATTGCATCCTTATGATGTTGATTTTGAATTTTATTTATTTAGAACAACCATCATCTCCTGCACGATCCACAAATTAGCAAACGTTTTTAAAGCGTCGATTTTAAAAATTGGGTCACTTGACACGAAATTGCCCATATGTAATAATAAAAAGGTACTGAAAGCGTCGCGGGGGTACTGCGGTATTTTTTAAATGAAAAAGTACTGAAATTTTCAACACTGGTCTTCACACAAGGCTAACTGAACTTCATTAACTCAGTCGCCTGTTTTGTCTTGCCTTTTATATGACAGAGTAAACAGTCTTTTGAATCTTCCTGAAGGCAAACATTCATTATTTCGCCTTTTCGAAATCTCTATAAATGTAAACATCGTTATTTACGTTTATTATTTTAGTGCAGTGTTGTTGGTATATTTTTGTTTACTTGTTTACCATTTTTTATGCTAGTATTTGTTGTTATATTAAGCAGTACGATAATTTGTAAACAGGTTTGTTTACTGCATTGTTTTGATTTTTCATTTTCGTAATAATATTATTTGCGACTAATTCGCCAGTAACATAAATAATGTTCTATTTATCAGGTATATGTGATGACTCATCATATCGATCTGTTGTCAAGCCTTTACAGTAATCATGGTTAACAGAAAAAATGTTTGAGGCTGATCGAAATTTTTTATATTTTGTGGTGTACCTGTAAGGGAATCTATTTAACGAAAACAATATTGATACTTTCTGTAGTGAGTAAAATGAATGGATTGCAACTAAACCGACTTACACTTCCCAGAGTTTTATAGGAAACAATATTTAATTACAAAAATATTCTACGACATGAAAAAAAACAAAAATTAAATAACAATAAAATAAAATTAACTAAACCAATAAGTAAACAATTTCAATTAAAAGAATATATATAAATAATATAAAAAATAACAAAAAAACATATTTCATTACAAAACATAATAAACACATATTAAAAACAAAAAGGAAAATTATAATTCACTACAAAAAATATTCAATTACAATAACTAAAACATACTCCATCACAAGTTCTATTTTATTTTAATACTCGTGTGAATTCATAAAAAGCAAACCCTTCTCTGTTATAACATTAACTGCTAAAGAGAAAGCTCTTCAAACAGAGACTCTGCTAGTAGGTATGCAATTAATTTGCAAGCAGTGATGCCAACTCTTAGGACACCAAACGCGTGAACAAAAATGAAAAACGTGCTAAAACGGGCTAAATTGAAAAAACAACGTTTTTAGTACAATACAATTTAAATTTTTCAAAAAAAGCGCAAAAAAGGGCTAAAATTAAAATAGTTTTTTTTCAGATAAAAACACCACAATTTTTAAACAAAACAATTTATTTATAGATATTATTTGAGATCATTTTACATTCAATAGAATTAAGGTACTACAACAACAATCTTTCAAAGTTGGTCATTGTTAAATACTATTTGTACTTCTTGGTCATCCTCTTCTTCATTCCATAAATCACTTTCTATATGGTATTGAGACTTTTTATACGTTTCATTAGAATTAATTTTCACGCAAATTTGATCTGGTATTTCGTAAGTTTAACAACAAAGATTATCTCTCTTGAGACTGTATTTAATATGAATTAGGATATTGCATGTATTTAACGACATTTTGTTTCTGATTTTATTTTTAAATAAGTTCATGACGCTAAAAGTCCTTTCAACTTCAGCGTTTGAGTATGGATATATTAATATATTTAAAACAAAAGTAGAAAGTTTTTTAAATGGGTTGTTACCAATTGCATTTTTGTAGTTGTGAACCTCGATCCAAAACTTATCCGTTCTCTCAGTGTTCTTCCATTCACATGTTTTTAAATTTTTAAGACAGTTTTCTAGTTCTTCTATCTCCTATGTATCATTACAAAATTCTTCAAATATTGGGAGCAGACTTATTACATTACTGGACAAAACATTTTGGGAGCTAAGTAAGGATATTTTTTAAATATTTGAATATTAGATGGCAGCTTAGCTCTTATTTCCATTATAAGGTTTTTAACAAAATGAAGAAGATTTTTTTCAATAACTTTCTTATCACTTTGTGAAATATTGTTGTCTCTACAACTTTTTTCAAAATTGTAACCGAAATTTAAAAAAAAAGTGTTAATAAATGGATCAAGGTCTCCATCCAAATAATCAAAATTGTCCATAGGAATAATAATTTTGTTTGTTAAACATTTCAGCAAACGTAACAAGTCATCAAATAATTTAACGTGATCAGCATTTCGTGATTCGAAAGCCAGGTTTACTTCCTGTACTTCTTTTAAGACTGAATGCAGGTATTTTAAATAAACAAAGTTTTTGCCATCTAACCACATATTTAAAATCGAGTTAATCGTTTTTTCAACGGAAAGCCAACGAGTTGGGCACGACTTGGGAATTTTTATAGGACTATCAGCATCGCTATTAATAAGTTTATATATTCTTCTATACGATTTTTGTCTTATGTGAGAATGTGAAAAAATGTGAAAACCAATTGTACGTCTCTCTTACCATATAATTTATATTCGGTGGAAAACTAGTTTGAGTTGACGAACTTACGGCCAGTTGAAGCGAGTGACATACACAGCGTATTAAAACTAAGTTTTTTAGTCCATATTTTCTTTTCAATAGTATATGTAACCCGTTGTCAAACTTGCTGCATTGTCCGTACCTATTGCTACCAAATTTTGTATGTTAAGCTTGTATATTTTTAAAGCTCGTTCCAACCCAAGCAATAAATCCTCTGATTTTTCCTAATTTACGTCAATTAAAGTCAAAAATGCTGTTATTGAATCATTTTTGGTGGTACTAAAATATCGAATAACAATTCCCAATATTTTCTCAACAGACACATCTGTCCCTAAACAAAGATTTGAGTTATGGTTAATACACAAAAATAGCGCCAAGAAAAATGTTATTACATACCTTCATCGAGAATCAGACTAAATTTAGTTTCATTTAAATCCTTCAGTAATAGCTCTATAAAATGTGGAGCTAAAACATTTGTTATTATATTTGAACATTTTGTACGGTGGAGGTTTATGCTTGCTACTTTGCTGTCACTAAATGTTTTACAGCATGTCTCTGTCCAGTGGTCTATGGAAGCAAATGGTGAATGAATAACGATAGCGCGGCTAAATCTAGCCCGAAAAGGGCTAAGTTGGCATCACTGTTTGCAAGGCAAGTTTTGAATTGCCTACAACCAAATTTATTTTTTGACAATTTATCTACCTGCTCCCGACAATGAAGGGGGAGTTAATTCTTTGGGAGCATTGGCAAAACGGATATTCCCTACAATTAATTTTAGGGTAAAATTAAATTTCTATCAAAATCAATATGTTGGTGAAAATTTCAATAATTCAGATGTTAAAAATCACTAATATATGCATGTATACATAAAATATAAAGAAAAACATAATTATATAAATAAAGAATTAGAATTTTATTTTTTTATAATATAATAATTTTCTTATTATTGACTTAATTGACTGTCATTGATCAAATTTAAATTAAATCCAAACAAAATCGAAATTTAATTTTTAAAACTATAGTTAACCTTGTAGAGTTTTGTACAAATATTCTTAGATATGGTATGAGTTAAGAACCCTGTTTGTATAGATGCTAACCAATTACAATAGGTATGTACTATCAAATTATCTGTGAAGTCAATATTTGTTCTCTGAGTCTCTATCACCGGATTTTCTAATTTCCTTTCCCTAAAATGAAACAAAATCGTTGCAATCTAAATCAAATTCCCTTTAACACTGATCAAGGCATCAACATCAGATTCAAACAGATTCGAAATGAATCTTAATTGTAACCTGATCCCGTTTTAAATTTTTTTTTAATTTAAAAAAGTTTTCCTTAAAACATTGTAGTTGATTATAGAAATAATTTTTATTGATTGAATTCCACACAAACCTGACACAACGCATTCATGTACATACATAATAATGTAGATATCTAATATTTTATTATAATTAATTAACACATACTATATAATGATAATGCATACAAATATTGCTTAAATCTATTAAATTATTTAATCAAATTCATGAAATGCTCCACTAAATCATTGTCATTGTCAAAATTTATAGAATTTTGATTTACAGTTGAGGAGACTGCCTCGGTTTCTGGCAATGATGTGGAATTGGTGTTGTGTGAGGAACCATCGTCATTTGGCATATAATCATTCTGAAGGCATTTTTGAAGTTCAGTATAATCATCAACCCACCTGGTTGGATCAATCTTCTCTAATATGGAGCAGTTGCAGTCGCTGATGGAAACATTGTTACCAGCCGAATCGAATAATGGATTTATGGATTCGTCTGGCGTAGTTTTATTATGATTTGATGACAAATAAAAATTATTGGATTGAATTGGAGTAGGTAAATTACTTTCATTTAATTGATTAAGGCTTATGGGGCTAATTGTTGGAGTTGTTTTACTAGCATCTCTTTTGCTTTTCATGCGCCTATTCTGAAACCAGACTTTAACTTGACGTTCATCTAACTTTAATCGATCGGCTATTTCTAATCGTTTTTGGCAGCTCACATATTTATTAACGTAGAATTCATACTCCAATTCTGTCAACTGTTTGCTGGTAAATGCAGTACATTTCCGTTTAGGTTTTGAAGTATTTGCTGGTCTGGGGGATGAAAGTGTTGAGTTATATGTGGACGATGTCTAATTTTCGATATTTTCAGGTGGAGTTACAAAGCTCACCTTGATCTGTAATATGTATAAAATTTGTTAAAAGAAAATTATTTTTTTTTAGCATTTATATCATATAATATAATCATTTTTTTAGCATTTATTTTCTCAATGTACAAAAGATGTTAGGAAATAATAAAAAACAAGGGGTATGCCACAAATTATTAAAGAGTTAATATTATTATGTTTTTTGTTTTATTTAAAAGTTGCAAAATTCTTAAAAATTTTAATTTATTTTGTTTAAAGTATTCCTGTTGATATTGTTTTAAGTTGGTGAAGAATAATTTTAGTTTTCTTTAAATATAAAAAAGAATTAAATTCAATAAAAATTACTTACGGTGATTTAAAAAAAAACAACTTTTAGTTAAAATGTGGTTTCAGTGGCAAATGCCTTTTCTGTATTTGGCACTAGTTCCCATGCAATGAAACGTTCTTATTGCAATTAGAACTTTCAAGTTATATATCAAATCGCACACTTCCATAATTTACCTTAATTTTTAATTTAGTTTCATTAAAATTTTCGCACAGGAAACCGCTCTCCTATCCAGACAACAACTCCGCTATCCAGACAACTTGAAGATAACAAATGTGGAAAGTAGAAACAGTGGAACAATTGTTATTCAAAGTGGGAACTGTGAAGATAAAGAAAAAAATTAAAAGTGCAATCCAGGAAAAAATATCTAAACAATGTGAAGTAAAAATTCCAAATTCGACGGGACTAAATATCAAAATTATTGGCATGTCATTTGACTATAGTGAAAATGATTTAATTGAGAAATTAAGAAAACAAAATCCGAAATTAGCCAATATTAAGTTTAAGGGAAAATATGAAACAAAAAGAGGAAATAAAAGTTTGTTCAATGTGAAACTGAGAGTTGATAATGAAGCTTACGAAAAAATTATGGAAGAAAGAAAAGTAAATGTCGGTTTGGAAAGGTGTAGAGTGTATGACGGAACCGCATTAGTTCAATGTATGAAATGCAGAGGATATAATCATATAGACAAAGAATGTAAAAATCAGGAAATATGTCTAAAATGCCATGGTCTACATAAAACAGTTAATTCCGAAAGTCAAGAGAAGATAATGAAGTATATTAATTGTTCAAAAATAAACAGCAGGCTCAATATGGGTTTAGATGAAAACCACTTTACAAACGATAGAGAATGTCCAGTTTATCAAAATAAATTGAGAAACGAAATGAGAAATATAGGCCTTACGATTTAACAACTAAAGGAGATGAGTGCCCTCTATACAAATGTACAAGGTCTTGTTAACAACTATAATCAAATTGAAATTATCGCAACAACAGAAAAACCTGACTTTTTAATATTGTCTGAAACACATTTGACGAAAGATATTGATGAACGAGAAATTACGTTACAAGGATATAATAACATCGGGTCAGTGTCAACATCCTCAAGAACAGAGTTGTTGGAGTTGTCGTATACTGTACAAAGAACTGGAATGTGAAAAAGTTTATAGAGAGAACTGATGATTTGAAGTATTGGATATTATTTTGCAAAGCTGTACATGAAGTCGCCGTGGTCTAGTAGGTAGTGTGTTGGCTTATTAGACGAAAAGCCAGGGTTCGAGCCCCAGGCCAGACATCAAAATAAAATACAAAAAGTATTTCTTCGGCGACTTCCTCATAGCTGATTTCTGGCAAAAACTCTGAGAGTAAATAAAATTGCCATGAAAAGTTTCTCAAAAATCTGTCGTTCGGAGTCGACTTTAAACTGTAGGTCCCGCCACTCATGTATAAAATTAACACACATAACATAACTGATGTGAGAAACTAGGTCGTAATCCTGACTGAAGGGTTGTAATGACCAATTATGTATGTATGTACATAATGATAATAATCATAATATGTTAATATATTATGATATATAGATCGCCTAATTACAGCGAAGCTGAGTTCTATGATATATTTGACGAAATAATTGAAGAAATCTGTGATAATAACTGTGATATTTTAATTGCTGGATATTTTAATATAGATTGGAAAAAAAACTCTTTATACAAGAATCGAATTAGGAATACTCTCAATGCACACGTGTAACAAGAAATTCGAGCACAATAATTGACTACGTAATAACTTATAATTATAAGATAAAATGTACAAATAGTAAAGATAATAAAATTTCTGAATTCTGAATGAAGTTATTAATATAGACTTTGAGAGATCGAATGAAAACATTCTAAATACAACAAAAACCATCAAGATATTTAAATACGATAAGAATATATTTAATAATGTGTTAACTGAGAATATGATATACGAAGATAATAAAGATCTTAATGAAAACGTTAAATTGTTTGATGCCTGTCTAGAAAATACAATACAAGGATTTACGTTTGAAAAACAAGTGCACATAAATAACAAAGTGAATAACTGGTTAAACGAAGAACCGCGAACAATGAATAGATAAAAACGAATAAAATATTTACAGGCCAAATTTGAAAACACAAATCAAGCTTGGGGAGAATATAAACTAATAAGAAATCAATACAAAGTACAAATAGAAAATAATAAGAATAATTACATACAAAATAAAATTAAAAACGCAACTAATCAAAAAGCAAATGTGGACACACACCAAAAACCTAGTACTTAATAAGAGGCAAAACTCAACTAAATCTGTGATATTCGACCAGATAGTGTATAACGGTATACATATGTGATATAGTAAATAAGTTCAATGCATTCTTTATCGATCGCATTAGTAGTATAAGATAATCGTAAGGGAGCGTGCAATATATTAAGCAAATAGAATATAGAGTGAATGATATTTTTGAATGCCGAAATATAAATATTATTGAACTGGAGAGCATCATGAAGTGTATGAATAACAAATCTGATCATGAACGTGTATCAAAAAAAATTATACTTGACAACTGGAATGTAACAGGAAATATTATGGTAAAAGTAATAAACACATCTTTAGAGACAGGTATTTTTCCTGATAATTGGAAAAAATCAACCGTAACCCCAATTGAGAAAGTGCCCAGAACAAAAAAACGCGAGGAGTTTAGACCAATAAACTCTCTAAAAACTTGCGAAAAAATAATTGAAAAAGTAGTTAAAGATCAGCTTGAAAAATATATAGAAAATCGCGAAATATTATCTAAAGACCAGTCAGGATTCCGTAAAAAGCATTCGTGTGAAACCACGGTAAACTATGTCATAAGTGAATGGAGAGCAGTAGGAAAAGATAAGAGGATTATAGCAATATTTCTTGACTTCAAAATAGCTTTTGAGACGATCGATAGAGAAATAATACTAAATAAACTATATATGTATGGAATAAGAGGAATCGAGCTAGATTGGCTCAAATCTTACCTGAAAAGAAGAAGGCAAATGACAAAATTAAATGACATAGAATCTGATGAAATAATAAATAGCTTGGTAGTGCCACAAGGTTCCATTTTGGAAGAGTTGTTCTTCATAATTTATATAAATGACATGCCTCTGATATATACTTAACAAATAGTGATGAAGAATGTCGCGAAAATATCAAGTACGATATGAAAAAATAGATGAATGGCTTAAAATGACTAAACTCAAACTAAATGAAAATAAAACAAAATAATGGAAACAAACTTAAATTCAAGAGAAATATTTAAAATAAATGACACAGTAATTGAAAAAGTCGAATATATAAAATACCTTGGTTTTATAATCGATAAAAAATTAAATTTCAATGAACAAATAGATTACTTATGCAAAAAAGTTGGTAAAAAAAATTAGTTTTATAAAAACAATAAGAAGCAAAATATCCAAGTCTACAGCGATAAATATATACAGCACGATCATAAAACCACACTTTGAATATGGTTCCAGTAGCACAAATCAATTAGCACGGATACAGAAACTGCAAAATAGAGATATGAGAATAATACTAAAATACGATCGTAACACACATATAAATACTATGTTAACTAATCTAAAATGGATGAGCATAGCACAACGGCTCCAATTTAACACATTAAGGTTTATTAGAAAATTAAAACAAGGAGACGCCCCGAAATATCTATGTGATAAAATACATTATGTGGGAGACAGCCAACCATATCAACTAAGAAATGCATGTGACTTTAGGATCCAAAGAGTGAGCTCAACACAAATGCAGAAAACGCTATTCTACAAGTGTCTACAGCTGTTTAACTCATTACCAAACAACATTGAGAATGAAACAAATGAAAATGTCTTTAGACGAAAGTGTATTAATTTTGTATTAATTAATAATAATTTGTAATATACACATTTATTGTAAATCTGTTGAAAATTTAAAGTATTTTTAATACTAATAAAAAAAACTTGCTCCAAAATTCAAACAAATACTCAAAATTTTAAAAAGAAATTTATTGTGCACTGTAATTGCAGAAAAAAAATATGATCATTAAAGCGGTCTTGTATAAATTATACCTCTTTGATATTTTTACGTCATCAGGCAATATTATATATACTTTTTTCAGCCATAAAAAGTTGCAATGTTTATACCAGGCGATAACTGCCAATAATATGGGAATATATTCAACAGTCCTATGTATTTCGAGGAATACTGCAGGTAATTTTCGCCAACATTTATTGAAAAGATTTTTTTCTATCTACATATGTACCTACGTTATGCTTCATTATTTTTCTTGGAACATACTATTTATTAACTCCGCCTATTAATAGTAATTTTAATAAGTAATAAAAAAGTTATATTTATTATGAAAAAATAATAATAATAAACCGTTAAGTTTGGAGAAAAAATTAACCATATTTGTAATTTTTATAGATTGGGCACGGTACGACAACAAGTCAAGAAAAGTAACTATGCAGCTTGAGTTTTACCTTTATCGGTAAGGAAGTATTTCAAGTTTACTTCCTGGCAGCTATTTTTCATACGAAGGGAAAATCAAAACAATACTACATTTGTATTCTAATAATATGTACAAAAACAAAAAAAAAATCAAACGTTAAAAGATAACGGAATATATGTAGATAGCAAGCAGAAAAATCTCACTGAAAGTACGTGACGTCACATTTAACAAACGTAACAGTATTAAAAATAATACAACGGTTTTGGAGCCTAATTATATCCTACAAGGAATTTATGTCTAGGATTATATGAAATCGAACTGAAAATTGGAGAACAAGTAAAGCAAACAGCGAAACCAGTGGTGTGGAGCCAAAAGAAGCTAACACCAGCTATAACAGATGGAAATCCAAACTCGCACAGAATACGTTCAACATAACCCTCAACGGAGTAGACGTAGTGCGAAATTTGATCAAGTTTAAGCGTTCAAAATATCCTCCGATCGGATAATGCTGAGCTATAAAAATGCCATTTTCGCATTGAAGAAAGAGACATTAGAGTAAAGAATGGACAAATGATAGCCACAAGTGTTCGTATAAAAATTGTTCTAATTTAAAACAAATCCCATGCATCACAAGCAATATGTAACGCTTATAGTACAACCACAAAGCTAGAGTGTCAATTACTCCAAAATTTGAGCAATTTTCTTATTGAACTTTTATTTACAACCACACCTCAACATATTTGTTTTAATATGTACGTTTATCGAAAAATTAGGTAATAAATGCGTTGTTATTGAGATGGTTTATTTTAGTTCTCATGTAGTTTAACACAGTCTATGGTGGGAATCGAACTCACGACTCTCACGTTAATTGCCTAACACGCCATATAATAGACTACGAGGGCACCCAAAATAAAATAGAGTGCAAAATTTCTTTCTAAATTTACCACTTCCAACCAGAAGCAGGAGAAAAAAATGTTATGCGAGATCACAGACCAGCGCATTTTATGAGGTCTGAGGCAATAAAAAGCTGAGGATGTAACTCAAATTCAGAAGGATCTTGGAGAAAATGGAAATATTCTTGTAACAGGAAACAATACATCGCAAGGACATCGTGCTAAAGTGAAAAAGACAAGTGGACTGGGAGAAGGTTGTTTGATAAAATGAAACCAAAATTAATTATCTTGGGTCGGATGGTGAGGATGATGTCTGGAATAGAAAGGAAAAACTGTGCAAACAAAAGACGTCAGCTCAACCTTAATGTTTGTTGGTATACCCGTGATGCTATGGCGTTGCATAGCGGCTAAGAGAGTTGGATTACTGAATAGTTGGTACGATTACTGTAAACATTTTAACTACTAACTTTGCTAACTTTCTGCAGAAAAATCCGGATTACAAACGGCAGATACTGTTTTCGAAAATGATAATGAACCAAAGCTCACCAATAAACTTAAAAAAAATGACTATGAAAACTACATGAAAGCACTTGATCGGGAGGGAATTCACTATTGACAAAATATTGTCTGCTGCAATTTGCTGAGGACAATTTGCATCGCGCGGATAAATATTTTATTGACGACGTAAATAGTTTAAGAATGATAGTTTGATGGTCAACCAGTGAGCGGAGTGGAAATGACTTCTGTATCTAGATTTAAAAAATTTTGAAGGCGTTCGATATTTTAAACTCACGATATGATATCTCAGAAGATCATGCGCTAAGCTAGTCACCACAAACTTCATTAAAACTCATTTATTAATCAAATCCCTACCGTGGTAATACATCTGGTGCATGTTTCATCAACATTGTACTTTAAACGTGTGCTAAATATAGTCAAGGTGAAGGCAACAAATCAACGAAGAAGAATCACATTATGCACACATGAAACTTATCTACTAACAGATCATTATTCACATAAGCAAACGAGCTTGACATTAGTCCAGGAATCTGCTTTTTCTGTGGACCGTCTATATGAAGAATTTGTTAATTTTGTAATATTGTCGAAATACTAGTCTATGACAGTTAATGCAAAAGACTTTTTCAAAAAGTACAGAGCGCTGTGAAAACATTTAGCTTTATAAAGTAAAACACATCGATTTTCTTTTTCTTTTTGTATTCCAATTTTTTTCCTTCGTAGCGATTCATTACCTGGAAATGTACTCCTTTTAATCTATAAGTTGTAAAATTTTGGTAACCATTCAATTATAAATAACGCAATTTTTTTGGTGACATGTCAGTTCAATAGAAAATTAAATATTTGGTCAACAAAAAACGCTCAAAATGATGGTAGATAAAACAGCAAATTTCTGGCCAAAACTCTGAGAGTAAATAAAATTGCTATGAAAAGTTACTCAAAAATCTGTCGACTTTAAACTGTAGGTCTCGCCACTCATGTATAAAACAATTAACGCACAAAACATAAGTGGTGTGAGAAGCTAGGTTGTTATCCAGACGAAAGGGGTGTAACGACCATTTATGTATGTATGTAAAACAGAGAAAATAAGACTATTGCACATTACTGTTGCTATTACTATTACACACATTGAAATACCGTACTATTTGGCACCCTTGCCTTACAGCAAGGGCCCAAGAGCGAGATCACAAATGTCGCCAGGTATACGTCTGTACAAGAGTCAATTCGTGAGTAGGTAAAAAATATCGCGCTTCTGCCTCACAAATGTTCTTGACAACTACAAAACAGACAAATAGCCAGTCCTGTCAGCAGGTACCAATTATTAAACCACATAAATACTTCCGTTAGACTTCTGCGCACCACAATCATAGTAAAGAAGTCAACCAAATAACATCACTTGAACAAAATTGATAATCGGAATTGATTTAAAATGCAATTTGAAAAAAATCTACGAATCGAACAATGTGTGACAGAAAATGGAGTAAACGTAAGTGTACAAAACTATTCGTTAAATGCTAAAAAAAGATTTTCTTTTAACAAATTTTATACATATTACAGATCAAAGTGAGCTTTGTAACTCCACCTGCAAATATCGAAAATTCAAAATCGTCCACATATAACTCAACAAATTCATCTCCCAGACCAGCAAATATATCAAAACCTAAACGGAAATGTACTGCATTTACCAGCAAACAGTTGACGGAATTGGAGCATGAATTCTACGTTAACAAATATGTGAGCTGCCATAAACGATTTGAAATAGCCGATCGATTAAAATTAGATGAACCGCAAGTTAAAGTCTGGTTTCAGAATAGGCGCATGAAAAGCAAAAGAGATGCTAGTAAAACAACTCTAGAAACTAAACCTTTAGACCATAATACATTCAATCAAACTTCTAATAATTTACCGCAGCTGTTAATGAAACCAGAGACTTTGAGTTTGAATACTTTGGAAGGTGTACCTCCTCCAGTTCAATTAAATAATTTAATAATAATCCACCATTCAAATCGGCGGATAACAATGTTTCCTTCACAGACTGCAACTGTTCCATATTAGATGAGATTGATCCTACAAAGTGGTTTTATAATGAAGACGAATTGCTAACATCCCTGCAGGAGTATTATATGCCGAATGTTTCATCACTCAATTCTTCACCATTGCCAGAACCAGGCGCAGAATCTTTGTTTTATATATCTCCAACGGCTAATCAGTTGCATCACATGACACCAATTCCTCAACATTGCCAGAATCCGGAGCAGACCCTTCGGAATTTATGCCCCCAACTGCAAATCAACATTATTTAGATTTTGACAATGACAATGATTTAGTGGAGCATCTTATGAATTTATTTAAATAATTTAATAGTCATTATATTGAAGTCGCCGTGGTGTAGTAGGTAGTGTGTTGGCTTACTATTCGTAAAGCCCGGGTTCGTATCCCAGGTCAGACATCAAAAATGAAATATGAAAAAAAAAAAATATTTCTTCGGCGACTTCCTCTCAGCAGATTTCTGGCAAAAACTCTGAGAGTAAAATAAACTGCCATGAAAAAGTTTCTCAAAATTCTGTCGTTCGGAGTCGACGTTAAACTGTAGGTCCCGCCACTCACGTATAAAATTAACGCACACAACATGAGTGGTGTGAGAAGCTAGGCCGTAATCCTGACTGAAGGGTTGTAATGGCCAATTATGTATGTATGTGAATAGTCATTATATATATTCATTAATTATAGTCAAATATTAGATACATACGTATGTGCATTAATATGAAATTTAATAATAATAAAAATTATTTTTATAATATAATCCAATATTTTAATGAAAACTTATCTGTTTGAATCTGGTATTGATGACTCGTTCAGTGTTAAAGGGAATTTGATTTATTTCGACAAACACTTCGGCGTCATATCATCAGATATGCGAAATATTTCCGTACAACTTATTGAAAAAATTTCCAACGCTTTCAAAACGTTTGCTAATTTGTGGATCGTGCAGGAAAATGGTGGGAAAGTTGGACACATTACCGGTTATTCCAGATGAGAACAAAATCAATTCTGAAAATGATGACAGTTGTGGAGGAGATGGTGGTTGTTCTAACTTTTCAGTAGAACCTATAAGACCTAATAATGAGTGCCAAAATCAACAAAAAGTTGTTACATAAAGACACATAGTCAATTTAAGGCAATCACGGTAATCGTGCAAATCTTCTGAGGAATCATCTGTCAAATACTTTAACTTGATTTCCTTCAACATGAGTTTAACATTTTCATGGTAAATGCAAACGCATACTGAGTGAGTGCCAAAACGCAAGGCTTGGGCTCAGTTTATTTGTTCAAAAACTTCTATTGCATCCTTATGATGTTGATTTTGAATTTTATTTATTTAGAACAACCATCATCTCCTGCACGATCCACAAATTAGCAAACGTTTTTAAAGCGTCGATTTTAAAAATTGGGTCACTTGACACGAAATTGCCCATATGTAATAATAAAAAGGTACTGAAAGCGTCGCGGGGGTACTGCGGTATTTTTTAAATGAAAAAGTACTGAAAAAATTACAAAAGTACTGAAATTTTCAACACTGGTCTTCACACAAGGCTGACTGAACTTCATTAACTCAGTCGCCTGTTTTGTCTTGCCTTTTATATGACAGAGTAAACAGTCTTTTGAATCTTCCTGAAGGCAAACATTCATTATTTCGCCTTTTCGAAATCTCTATAAATGTAAACATCGTTATTTACGTTTATTATTTTAGTGCAGTGTTGTTGGTATATTTTTGTTTACTTGTTTACCATTTTTTATGCTAGTATTTGTTGTTATATTAAGCAGTACGATAATTTGTAAACAGGTTTGTTTACTGCATTGTTTTGATTTTTCATTTTCGTAATAATATTATTTGCGACTAATTCGCCAGTAACATAAATAATGTTCTATTTATCAGGTATATGTGATGACTCATCATATCGATCTGTTGTCAAGCCTTTACAGTAATCATGGTTAACAGAAAAAATGTTTGAGGCTGATCGAAATTTTTTATATTTTGTGGTGTACCTGTAAGGGAATCTATTTAACGAAAACAATATTGATACTTTCTGTAGTGAGTAAAATGAATGGATTGCAACTAAACCGACTTACACTTCGCAGAGTTTTATAGGAAACAATATTTAATTACAAAAATATTCTACGACATGAAAAAAACAAAAATTAAATAACAATAAAATAAAATTAACTAAACCAATAAGTAAACAATTTCAATTAAAAGAATATATATCAATAATATAAAAAATAACAAAAAAACATATTTCATTACAAAACATAATAAACACATATTAAAAACAAAAAGGAAAATTATAATTCACTACAAAAAATATTCAATTACAATAACTAAAACATACTCCATCACAAGTTCTATTTTATTTTAATACTCGTGTGAATTCATAAAAAGCAAACTCCCTTCTCTGTTATAACATTAACTGCTAAAGAGAAAGCTCTTCAAACAGAGACTCTGCTAGTAGGTATGCAATTAATTTGCAAGCAGTGATGCCAACTCTTAGGACACCAAACGCGTGAACAAAAATGAAAAACGTGCTAAAACGGGCTAAATTGAAAAAACAACGTTTTTAGTACAATACAATTTAAATTTTTCAAAAAAGCGCAAAAAAGGGCTAAAATTAAAATAGTTTTTTTTCAGATAAAAACACCACAATTTTTAAACAAAACAATTTATTTATAGATATTATTTGAGATCATTTTACATTCAATAGAATTAAGGTACTACAACAACAATCTTTCAATGTTGGTCATTGTTAAATACGATTTGTACTTCTTGGTCATCCTCTTCTTCATTCCATAAATCACTTTCTATATGGTATTGAGACTTTTTATATGTTTCATTAGAATTAATTTTCACGCAAATTTGATCTGGTATTTCGTAAGTTGAACAACAAAGATTATCTCTTTTGAGACTGTATTTAATATGAATTAGGATATTGCATGTATTTAACGACATTTTGTTTCTGATTTTATTTTTAAATAAGTTCATGACGCTAAAAGTCCTTTCAACTTCAGCGTTTGAGTATGGATATATTAATATATTTAAAACAAAAGTAGAAAGTTTTTTAAATGGGTTGTTACCAATTGCATTTTTGTAGTTGTGAACCTCGATCCAAAACTTATCCGTTCTCTCAGTGTTCTTCCATTCACATGTTTTTAAATTTTTAAGACAGTTTTCTAGTTCTTCTATCTCCTATGTATCATTACAAAATTCTTCAAATATTGGGAGCAGACTTATTACATTACTGGACAAAACATTTTGGGAGCTAAGTAAGGATATTTTTTAAATATTTGATTATTAGATGGCAGCTTAGCTCTTATTTCCATTATAAGGTTTTTAACAAAATGAAGAAGATTTTTTTCAATAACTTTCTTATCACTTTGTGAAATATTGTTGTCTCTACAACTTTTTTCAAAATTGTAACCGAAATTTAAAAAAAAAGTGTTAATAAATGGATCAAGGTCTCCATCCAAATAATCAAAATTGTCCATAGGAATAATAATTTTGTTTGTTAAACATTTCAGCAAACGTAACAAGTCATCAAATAATTTAACGTGATCAGCATTTCGTGATTCGAAAGCCAGGTTTACTTCCTGTACTTCTTTTAAGACTGAATGCAGGTATTTTAAATAAACAAAGTTTTTGCCATCTAACCACATATTTAAAATCGAGTTAATCGTTTTTTCAACGGAAAGCCAACGAGTTGGGCACGACTTGGGAATTTTTATAGGACTATCAGCATCGCTATTAATAAGTTTATATATTCTTCTATACGATTTTTGTCTTATGTGAGAATGTGAAAAAATGTGAAAACCAATTGTACGTCTCTCTTACCATATAATTTATATTCGGTGGAAAACTAGTTTGAGTTGACGAACTTACGGCCAGTTGAAGCGAGTGACATACACAGCGTATTAAAACTAAGTTTTTTAGTCCATATTTTCTTTTCAATAGTATATGTAACCCGTTGTCAAACTTGCTGCATTGTCCGTACCTATTGCTACCAAATTTTGTATGTTAAGCTTGTATATTTTTAAAGCTCGTTCCAACCCAAGCAATAAATCCTCTGATTTTTCCTAATTTACGTCAATTAAAGTCAAAAATGCTGTTATTGAATCATTTTTGGTGGTACTAAAATATCGAATAACAATTCCCAATATTTTCTCAACAGACACATCTGTCCCTAAACAAAGATTTGAGTTATGGTTAATACACAAAAATAGCGCCAAGAAAAATGTTATTACATACCTTCATCGAGAATCAGACTAAATTTAGTTTCATTTAAATCCTTCAGTAATAGCTCTATAAAATGTGGAGCTAAAACATTTGTTATTATATTTGAACATTTTGTACGGTGGAGGTTTATGCTTGCTACTTTGCTGTCACTAAATGTTTTACAGCATGTCTCTGTCCAGTGGTCTATGGAAGCAAATGGTGAATGAATAACGATAGCGCGGCTAAATCTAGCCCGAAAAGGGCTAAGTTGGCATCACTGTTTGCAAGGCAAGTTTTGAATTGCCTACAACCAAATTTATTTTTTGACAATTTATCTACCTGCTCCCGACAATGAAGGGGGAGTTAATTCTTTGGGAGCATTGGCAAAACGGATATTCCCTACAATTAATTTTAGGGTAAAATTAAATTTCTATCAAAATCAATATGTTGGTGAAAATTTCAATAATTCAGATGTTAAAAATCACTAATATATGCATGTATACATAAAATATAAAGAAAAACATAATTATATAAATAAAGAATTAGAATTTTATTTTTTTATAATATAATAATTTTCTTATTATTGACTTAATTGACTGTCATTGATCAAATTTAAATTAAATCAAACAAAATCGAAATTTAATTTTTAAAACTATAGTTAACCTTGTAGAGTTTTGTACAAATATTCTTAGATATGGTATGAGTTAAGAACCCTGTTTGTATAGATGCTAACCAATTACAATAGGTATGTACTATCAAATTATCTGTGAAGTCAATATTTGTTCTCTGAGTCTCTATCACCGGATTTTCTAATGCTCCACTAAATCATTGTCATTGTCAAAATTTATAGAATTTTGATTTACAGTTGAGGAGACTGTCTCGGTTTCTGGCAATGATGTGGAATTGGTGTTGTGTGAGGAACCATCGTCATTTGGCATATAATCATTCTGAAGGCATTTTTGAAGTTCAGTAGAATCATCAACCCACCTGGTTGGATCAATCTTCTCTAATATGGAGCAGTTGCAGTCGCTGATGGAAACATTGTTACCAGCCGAATCGAATAATGGATTTATGGATTCGTCTGGCGTAGTTTTATTATGATTTGATGACAAATAAAAATTATTGGATTGAATTGGAGTAGGTAAATTACTTTCATTTAATTGATTAAGGCTTATGGAGCTAATTGTTGGAGTTGTTTTACTAGCATCTCTTTTGCTTTTCATGCGCCTATTCTGAAACCAGACTTTAACTTGACGTTCATCTAACTTTAATCGATCGGCTATTTCTAATCGTTTTTGGCAGCTCACATATTTATTAACGTAGAATTCATACTCCAATTCCGTCAACTGTTTGCTGGTAAATGCAGTACATTTCCGTTTAGGTTTTGAAGTATTTGCTGGTCTGGGGGATGAAAGTGTTGAGTTATATGTGGACGATGTCTAATTTTCGATATTTTCAGGTGGAGTTACAAAGCTCACCTTGATCTGTAATATGTATAAAATTTGTTAAAGAAAATTATTTTTTTTAGCATTTATATCATATAATATAATCATTTTTTTAGCATTTATTTTCTCAATGTACAAAAGATGTTAGGAAATAATAAAAAACAAGGGGTATGCCACAAATTATTAAAGAGTTAATATTATTATGTTTTTTGTTTTATTTAAAAGTTGCAAAATTCTTAAAAATTTTAATTTATTTTGTTTAAAGTATTCCTGTTGATATTGTTTTAAGTTGGTGAAGAATAATTTTAGTTTTCTTTAAATATAAAAAAGAATTAAATTCAATAAAAATTACTTACGGTGATTTAAAAAAAAAACAACTTTTAGTTAAAATGTGGTTTCAGTGGCAAATGCCTTTTCTGTATTTGGCACTAGTTCCCATGCAATGAAACGTTCTTATTGCAATTAGAACTTTCAAGGCAAATATCAAATCGCAAACTTCCATAATTTACCTTAATTTTTAATTTAGTTTCATTAAAATTTTCGCACAGGAAACCGCTCTCCTATCCAGACAACAACTCCGCTATCCAGACAACTTGAAGATAACAAATGTGGAAAGTAGAAACAGTGGAACAATTGTTATTCAAAGTGGGAACTGTGAAGATAAAGAAAAAAATTAAAAGTGCAATCCAGGAAAAAATATCTAAACAATGTGAAGTAAAAATTCCAAATTCGACGGGACTAAATATCAAAATTATTGGCATGTCATTTGACTATAGTGAAAATGATTTAATTGAGAAATTAAGAAAACAAAATCCGAAATTAGCCAATATTAAGTTTAAGGGAAAATATGAAACAAAAAGAGGAAATAAAAGTTTGTTCAATGTGAAACTGAGAGTTGATAATGAAGCTTACGAAAAAATTATGGAAGAAAGAAAAGTAAATGTCGGTTTGGAAAGGTGTAGAGTGTATGACGGAACCGCATTAGTTCAATGTATGAAATGCAGAGGATATAATCATATAGACAAAGAATGTAAAAATCAGGAAATATGTCTAAAATGCCATGGTCTACATAAAACAGTTAATTCCGAAAGTCAAGAGAAGATAATGAAGTATATTAATTGTTCAAAAATAAACAGCAGGCTCAATATGGGTTTAGATGAAAACCACTTTACAAACGATAGAGAATGTCCAGTTTATCAAAATAAATTGAGAAACGAAATGAGAAATATAGGCCTGACGATTTAACAACTAAAGGAGATGAGTGCCCTCTATACAAATGTACAAGGTCTTGTTAACAACTATAATCAAATTGAAATTATCGCAACAACAGAAAAACCTGACTTTTTAATATTGTCTGAAACACATTTGACGAAAGATATTGATGAACGAGAAATTACGTTACAAGGATATAATAACATCGGGTCAGTGTCAACATCCTCAAGAATAGAGTTGTTGGAGTTGTCGTATACTGTACAAAGAACTGGAATGTGATAAAGTTTATAGAGAGAACTGATGATTTGAAGTATTGGATATTATTTTGCAAAGCTGTACATGAAGTCGCCGTGGTCTAGTAGGTAGTGTGTTGGCTTATTAGACGAAAAGCCAGGGTTCGAGCCCCAGGCCAGACATCAAAATAAAATACAAAAAGTATTTCTTCGGCGACTTCCTCATAGCTGATTTCTGGCAAAAACTCTGAGAGTAAATAAAATTGCCATGAAAAGTTTCTCAAAAATCTGTCGTTCGGAGTCGACTTTAAACTGTAGGTCCCGCCACTCATGTATAAAATTAACACACATAACATAACTGATGTGAGAAACTAGGTCGTAATCCTGACTGAAGGGTTGTAATGACCAATTATGTATGTATGTACATAATGATAATAATCATAATATGTTAATATATTATGATATATAGATCGCCTAATTACAGCGAAGCTGAGTTCTATGATATATTTGACGAAATAATTGAAGAAATCTGTGATAATAACTGTGATATTTTAATTGCTGGATATTTTAATATAGATTGGAAAAAAAAACTCTTTATACAAGAATCGAATTAGGAATACTCTCAATGCACACGTGTAACAAGAAATTCGAGCACAATAATTGACTACGTAATAACTTATAATTATAAGATAAAATGTACAAATAGTAAAGATAATAAAATTTCTGAATTCTGAATGAAGTTATTAATATAGACTTTGAGAGATCGAATGAAAACATTCTAAATACAACAAAAACCATCAAGATATTTAAATACGATAAGAATATATTTAATAATGTGTTAACTGAGAATATGATATACGAAGATAATAAAGATCTTAATGAAAACGTTAAATTGTTTGATGCCTGTCTAGAAAATACAATACAAGGATTTACGTTTGAAAAACAAGTGCACATAAATAACAAAGTGAATAACTGGTTAAACGAAGAACCGCGAACAATGAATAGATAAAAACGAATAAAATATTTACAGGCCAAATTTGAAAACACAAATCAAGCTTGGGGAGAATATAAACTAATAAGAAATCAATACAAAGTACAAATAGAAAATAATAAGAATAATTACATACAAAATAAAATTAAAAACCCAACTAATCAAAAAGCAAATGTGGACACACACCAAAAACCTAGTACTTAATAAGAGGCAAAACTCAACTAAATCTGTGATATTCGACCAGATAGTGTATAACGGTATACATATGTGATATAGTAAATAAGTTCAATGCATTCTTTATCGATCGCATTAGTAGTATAAGATAATCGTAAGGGAGCGTGCAATATATTAAGCAAATAGAATATAGAGTGAATGATATTTTTGAATGCCGAAATATAAATATTATTGAACTGGAGAGCATCGTGAAGTGTATGAATAACAAATCTGATCATGAACGTGTATCAAAAAAAATTATACTTGACAACTGGAATGTAACAGGAAATATTATGGTAAAAGTAATAAACACATCTTTAGAGACAGGTATTTTTCCTGATAATTGGAAAAAATCAACCGTAACCCCAATTGAGAAAGTGCCCAGAACAAAAAAACGCGAGGAGTTTAGACCAATAAACTCTCTAAAAACTTGCGAAAAAATAATTGAAAAAGTAGTTAAAGATCAGCTTGAAAAATATATAGAAATATTATCTAAATAAATATTATCGAAATTATCAGGATTCCGTAAAAAGCATTCGTGTGAAACCACGGTAAACTATGTCATAAGTGAATGGAGAGCAGTAGGAAAAGATAAGAGGATTATAGCAATATTTCTTGACTTCAAAATAGCATTTGAGACGATCGATAGAGAAATAATACTAAATAAACTATATATGTATGGAATAAGAGTAATCGAGCTAGATTGGCTCTAATCTTACCTGAAAAGAAGAAGGCAAATGACAAAATTAAATGACATAGAATCTGATGAAATAATAAATAGCTTGGTAGTGCCACAAGGTTCCATTTTGGAAGAGTTGTTCTTCATAATTTATATAAATGACATGCCAAGTATTTTAGAAAAATGTAGAGTTGTATTGTACGCTGGTGACACTCTGATATATACTATAGCAAATAGTGATGAAGAATGTCGGGAAAATATCAAGTCTGATATGAAAAAATAGATGAATGGCTTAAAAGGACTAAACTCAAACTAAATGAAAATAAAACAAAATAATGGAAACAAACTTAAATTCAAAAGAAATATTTAAAATAAATGACACAGTAATTGAAAAAGTCGAATATATAAAATACCTTGGCTTTATAATCGATAAAAAATTAAATTTCAATGAACAAATAGATTACTTATGCAAAAAAGTTGGTAAAAAAATTAGTTTTTTAAAAAGAATAAGAAGCAAAATATCCAAGTCTACAGCACGATCATAAAACCACACTTTGAATATGGTTCCACTAGCACAAATCAATTAGCAAGGATGCAGAAACTGCAAAATAGAGATATGAGAATAATACTAAAATACGATCGTAACACACATATAAATACTATGTTAACTAATCTAAAATGGAAGAAGTCGCCGTGGTCTAGTAGGTAGTGTGTTGGCTTATTAGACGCAAAAGCATGGGTTCGAGCCCCAGGCCAGTCATCAAAGACAAAATACAAAAAGTATTTTTTCGGCGACTTCCTCTCAGTAGATTTCTGGCAAAAACTCTGAGAGTAAATAAAAATTGTCATGAAAAGTTTCTCAATAAATAAAAATCTGTCGTTCGGAGTCGACTTTAAACTGTAGGTCCCACCACTCATGTATAAAATTAACACACACAACATAAGTGGTGTGAGAAACTAGGACGTTGTACAATGGGTCAATTCGACCTCCGGGTACTGTACTTGTCTTAAATGACAAGTACACGTCCTCTAACCTAACCTAACCTAACCTAATCTAAAATGGATGAGCATAGCACAACGGCTCCAATTTAACACATTAAGGTTTATTAGAAAATTAAAACAAGGAGACGCCCCGAAATATCTATGTGATCAAATACATTATGTGGGAGACAGCCAACCATATCAACTAAGAAATGCATGTGACTTTAGGATCCAAAAAGTGAGGTCAACACAAATGCAGAAAACGCTATTCTACAAGGGTCTACAGTTGTTTAACTCATTACCAAACAACATTAAGAATGAAACAAATGAAAATGTCTTTAGACGAAAGTGTATTAATTTTTTATTATTTAATAATAATTTGTAATACATATATACATTTATTGTAAATTTGTTGAAAATTTAAAGTGTTTTTAATACCAATAAAAAAACTTGCTCCAAAAGTCAAACAAATGCTCAAAATTTTAAAAAGATATTTATTGTGCACTGTAATTGCAAAAAAATATGATCATTAAAAGGGTCTTGTATAAATTATACCTCTTTGATATTTTTAAGTCATCAGGCAATTTTTTTATATACTTTTGTCAGCCATAAAATATTGCAATATTTTTACCATGCGATTGCTGCCAATAATATGGGAATATATGCAACAGTCCTATGTATTTCGAAGAATACTACAGGTAGTTTTCGCCAACATTTATTGAAAAGATTTTTTTCTATATCTATGTACCTACGTTATGCTTCATTATTTTTCTTAGAACATACTATTTATTAACTCGATCTATTAATAGTAATTTTTATAAGTAATAAAAAAGTTATATTTATTATGAAAAAATAATAATAAGAAACCGTTAAGTTTGGAGAAATATTTGTAATATTGTAATTTTTATAGATTGGGCACGGTACGACAACAAGTCAAGAAAAGTAACTATGCAGCTTGAGTTTTACCTTTATCGGTAAGGAAGCATTTCAAGTTTACTTCCTGGCAGCTATTTTTCATACGAAGGGAAAATGAAAACAATACTACATTTGTATTCGAATAATATGTACAAAAACAAAAAAATCAAACGGTAAAAGATAACGGAATATATGTAGATAGCAAGCAGAATAATCTCACTGAAAGTACGTGACGTCACATTTAACAAAAGTAATAGTATTAAAAATAATAAAACGGTTTTGTAGCCTAATTATATCCCATAACGAATTTATGTCTAGGATTATATGAAATCGAACTGAAAATTGAAGACCATTGGTTCACTCTAGTAAAGCAAACAGCGAACACAGTGATGTGGAGCCAAAAGAGGCTAACACCAGCTGTCATAGATGGAAATTCACACTCGAACAGAATAACTACGCCTCAACAGAAGTAACCTAACCCTCAACGGAGTAGACCTTTTTACGATTACTCTCACAGCTTAGTTATTGGTTTTGCGAAATTTTCTCAAGCTTGACGCTTTGCACTCGGCTCACAGTGGTTGCGCCCATATGACAAAAATAAAAAAAATTTCTATATTGGGTTTGTAGCGAAATAAATAGTCGCTAATGTCATCAAATTTCTCTTCTTCTGAATTTGTTTTGATAATATCTAACGGTAATTTTTAAATGCAAACAATTAAAGTGCGATTTTATATAGAAGAAGAAAGTTGACTAAGCGACTGTTAAAACAAAGTGAATATCAAATTGTTAAAATACATTTAAATAAAGTGCCCAATTAAAATAATTAAAGTGGAAATTAATGTGAATGGTACTGACATTATTTTTAAGAAATAATAATAAGTGTTTTATTAACACCGTTTGAAATTCTTTGTAAAATATAATTAGAGTTTTAGTTAGTTTCCCAATGAAAGCCAATGACCAAATTGGTTTGTAAATATTGATACACATCTATATTAAAAATTTGTGTTTAATTCAAGTGCAGTTTTTTGCAGGTTTCTGCTATATATTTAATATACTGGATTAACCTCTGGGTTTATTGTGTTATTAAAATTTGTTGTGTATCTCGTTTGATTTAATAATACTGACATTTTTGTTGTTATTGATAGTTTTTTTTATTCTACATAATAGAAACATCCCGTCAATGCATATTTTCACGAATGACAATTTTCGAGCTTTGGTGCTCTAAGAAGGGTTCAAATTCGGCGAAATCACAGCAAGTTTATGACGAAGTAATCAAATTAATTTTGAATGCGAAGAGGGTGCGTTTTGTGATTTATTGAAATGTGTACAATATTTATGTAAAAGAATTGTTGACATTTGGAAAAAGAATCACCGCTTAAAATCGTTTTAAAAAATCATTCAGACTGATTAGCTAAAAAATAGGTTGTTTTTTTTAAACTGAAAAACGTTTCTGTGTCACCTAAAGAACAAGTACTAAAAGCGAATAAAAGTTTTCGCCCTTCATCTGATTTCTCAAGTTCTTCAAAAGGAACAAAATAACGAAGAGTAGAAAAGTTGGCAGAAACTGATGCGAATGCAGCGGATGCCTTACGTAGTCTATGTTCAGAACCAAAGAAAGCTTGTTAGGAATCAAATGCCGCTGAAGTTCTTGCATTAATAATTGACACAAATTTAATAAAGCAACAGTATTGGCGTATTCGAAATTTTGTAAACTCTAAGGTTTCCTTCAGTTTATTCCCTAGTTACGAAAAGATATTGAGGGAAAAGAAAAAAAGTTATCCAAGTTCAAAATATATCGCCGTGAGTGAATCCACCATATCTACTATAACTATCTGACCATACAGCTTCACGTATTTTAGATTTACAATTTGAAGTCTGGAAGGACGAACCTGGTATTAATATAAACAACCTTGCTTTGGTAGGAAAATGGGGTTTTGATGGTAGCTCCGGTAATAATGATTATAAACAACGTTTTAATAGCAAGACTCTACAGGTCTGGCATATCACTCTGGCGATTACGGACAATGAAATTATTCCGCCCCAATTTTTTAAGGAACACGTGTTCTCCTGTAGTTCTCTGTTAAAGTGGCATACAAAATTAATCGAAATATGATAAAATTAACAAGATGTCTGATAAATAAATCAATCGTTTTACACGCCGAAAAATAACGTGCGAAGTGCGTTCACGACGAACTGTACACTTCTCTGATCCGTTGAGCAAATTGTGGATATATTGGATTAGGCGTACAAAGCTACAAGGGAAACTTTATACGATAATAAAGAAATCCGATAACCGAGAGAAGAAATGTACAAAATCTCAATTCGTACTGAAGCGTCGAATAGAAACGATCTCTGCATATTCCAAATGTGGGAAAAAAAACGGGATTGTATTGTCTGTTCTGACAGAAAAACACCAGGGGGAAGGCGGCAAACAACCTCTATGCATGTTGGGAATTGCTTTAAACTTTACCATACTGTAAATATATGTATGTTCTTCCATGTCAACAAATTTCATTACAATTCCTTACTTGGTTCTAAAATTATACTGTATAATATCACGTTTCCAGGATGAACGTTTTCGTTAAAAGGTGGCGTAGGTAACGTCCGAAACGGTACCGAGTGCAAAGGGTTAAGAGTACAAAATATCCTCCGATCGAATAATGTTGAGCTTTGAAAATGCCATTTTCGCATTGAAGAAAGAGACACTAGATGACAAGGGATGAACATATGATAGCCACAAGTGTTCGTATAAAAATTGCTTTAATTTAAAACAAATCCCATGCATCACAAGCAATATGTAACGCTTATAGTACAACCACAAAGCTAGAGTGTCAATTACTCCAAAATTTGAGCAATTTTCTTATTGAACGCATATTTACAACTACACCTCAACATATTTGTTTTAACATGTACGGTTATCGAAAAATTAGGTAATAAATGCGTTGTTATTGAGATGGTTAGTTCTCATGTAGTTTAACACAGTCTATGGTGGGAATCGAACTCACGACTAACACGCCATATAATAGACTACGAGGGCACCCAAAATAAAATAGAGTGCAAAATTTCTTTCCAAATTTACCACTTCCAACCAGAAGCAGGAGAAAAAAATGTTATGCGAGATCACAGACCAGCGCATTTTATGAGGTCTGAGGCAATAAAAATCTGATGATGTAGTTCAAATTCAGAAGGATCTTGGAGAAAATGAAAATATTCCTGCAACAGTAAACGATACATTGCGAGGAACTGGCTACGGACATCGTGCTAAAGTGAAAAAGACAAGTGGACTGGGAGAAGCTTGTTTGATAAAATGAAACCAAAATTAATTATCTTGGGTCGGATGGTGAGGATGATGTCTGCAATAGAAAGGAAAAACTGTGCAAACAAAAGACGTCAGCTCAACCTTAATGTTTGTTGGTATACCCGTGATGCTATGGCGTTGCATAGCGGCTAAGAGAGTTGGATTACTGAATAGTTGGTAGGATTACTATAAACATTTTAACTACTAACTTTGCTAACTTTCTGTAGAAAAATCCGGATTACAAACGGCAGATACTGTTTTCAAAAATGATAATGAACCAAAGCTCACCAATAAACTTAAAAAAAATGACTATGAAAACTACATGAAAGCACTTGATCGGGAGGGAGTTCACTATTGACAAAGTATTCTTCTTAAAATATTGTCTGCTGCAATTTGCTGAGGACAATTTGCATCGCGCGGATAAATATTTTATTGACGACGTAAATAGTTTAAGAATGATAGTTTGATGGTCAACCAGTGAGCGGAGTGGAAATGACTTCTGTATCTAGATTTAAAAAATTTTGAAGGCGTTCGATATTTTAAACTCACGATATGATATCTCAGATGATCACGCGCTAAAACTCATTTATTAATCAAATCCCTACCGTTGTAATACATCTGCTGCATGTTTCATCAACATTGTACTTTAAACGTGTGCCAAATATAGTCAAGGTGAAGGCAACAAATCAACAAAGAAGAATCACATTATGCACAAATGAAATTTATCTACTAACAGATCATTATTCATATAAGCAAATGAGCTTGACATTAGTTCAGGAATCTGCTTTTTCTGTGGACCGTCTATATGAAGAATTTGTTTATTTTGTAATATTGTCCAAATACTAGTCTATGAAAGTTAATGCAAAAGACTTTTTCAAAAAGTACAGAGCACTTTGAAAACATTTAGCTTTTTTCCTTTTTGTATTCCAATTTTTCTTAGCAGCGATTCATTACCTGAAAATGTACTCTTTTTAATCTATAAGTTGTAAAATTTTGGTAACCATTCAATTATAAATAACGCAATTTTTTTGGTGACATGTCAGTTCAATAGAAAATTAAATATTTGGTCAACAAAAAACGCTCAAAATGATGGTAGATAAAACAGCAAATTTCTGGCAAAAACTCTGAGAGTAAATAAAATTGCTATGAAAAGTTACTCAAAAATCTGTCGACTTTAAACTGTAGGTCTCGCCACTCATGTATAAAACAATTAACGCACAAAACATAAGTGGCGTGCGAAGCTAGGTTGTAATCCAGACATAAGGGGTGTAACGATCATTTATGTATGTATGTAAAACAGAGAAAATAAGACAGGTCAAAATTCTATTGCACATTACTGCTGCTATTACTATTGCACACATTGAAATGCCGTACTATTTGGCACCCTTGTCTTACAGCAAGGGCCCAAGAGCGAGATCACAAATATCGTCAGGTATACGTCTGTACAAGAGTCAATTCGTGAATAGGTAAAAAATATCGCGCTTCTGCCTTACAAATGTTCTTGACAACTACAAACCAAACAAATAGCCAGTCCTCTCAGCAGGTACCAATTATTGAACCACATAAATACTTCCGTTAGACTTCTGCGCACCACAATCATAGTAAAGAAGTGAACCGAATAACATCACTTGAACTTGAAATTGATAATCGGAATTTATTTAAAATGGAAATTGAAAAGAATCTACGAATCGAACAATGTGTGACAGAAAATGGAGTAAACGTAAGTATACAAAACTATTCGTTAAATACTAAAAAATTATTTTCTTCTAACAAATTTTATATATATTACAGATCAAGGTGAGCTTTGTAAATCCACCTGAAAATATCGAAAATTCAGCATCGGCCACATATAGGTCAACAATTTCATCTCCCAGACCAGCAAATACTTCAAAACCCAAACGGAAACGTACTGCATTTACCAGCAAACAGTTGACGGAATTGGAGCGTGAATTCTACGTTAACAAATATGTGAGCTGCCAAAAAACGATTCGAAATAGCCGATCGATTAAAATTAGACGAACGTCAAGTTAAAGTCTGGTTTCAGAATAGGCGCATGAAAAGCAAAAGAGATGCTAGTAAAACAACTCCAGAAACTAGACCTATAGACCTTAATCCATTAATTGAAACTCCTAATAATTTACCGCAGCTGTTAATGAAACCAGAGACTTTGAGTTTGAATCCTTTGGAAGGTATACCTCCTCCAGTTCAATTAAATAATTTTAATTTGTCATCGAATATGACAACGCCAGACGAATCCAGAAATCCACCATTCAAATCGGCGGATAACAATGTTTCCTTCACAGACTGCAACTGTTCCATATTAGACGACATTGATCCTACAAAGTGGTTTTATAATGAAGACGAATTGCTAACATGCCTGCAGGAGGATCATATGCCAAATGCTTCATCACTCAATTCTTCACCATTGCCAGAACCAGGCGCAGAATCTTTGTTTTATATATCTCCAACGGCTAATCAGTTGGATCATGTTGCATCACATGACACCAATTCCTCAACATTGCCAGAATCCGGAGCAGACCCTTCGGAATTTATGCCCCCAACTGCAAATCAACATTATTTAGATTTTGACAATGACAATGATTTAGTGGAGCATTTTATGAATTTAATTAAATAATTTAATAGTCATTATATGTATTCATTAATTGTAGTCAAATATTAGATACATACGTACTTATGTGCATTAATATGAAATTTAATAATAATAAAAATTATTTTTATAATATAATCCAATAGTATTTTAATGAAAACGAATTTGTTTGAATCTGGTATTGGTGTCTGTCATCAGTGTTACACTGCGTTTCACTTGAATAGCACACGGTACAAATTGAAATTCTCCCCCCTATATCTTTGTAAAAAATAAAGATAGCGGATTGATTGTGGATTGCAATTGTAGTGCTATTTATAGCTTTTATTATAAAATAAAAAAATATTTCGATATATCAAGTTGTTTTCAAAATACAACATAAAAAAGAAAAATACTCAAAAAATAACAATCAAATTCCGTTTCACTAGAATAGCACATATTTTAATAAATGTAGGAAAATTACTTTTTATAAAGGTTTTTAATTTTTTTTATTATTTTTTATTTATTTTTATATAAAAACTAAGATTTAACTATGGATTTCTAGTAGTGTGTTAGGCCTCCCTTGTTCAGAATAACCTCGTATATCCTATTAGGCATTGACTCGTAAAAATTTTTCAAATAGTCGAGAGAAATTGAAGTCCATGCCCGTTGAATGGCCTCAATCAGTTCTGCTTTGGTTGAAAATTGTTTTTTAGACCCGTAAACTTTTCTGGCCAGCCATCCCCAAACATTCTCTATTATGTTTAGGTCCGGCGAGTATGGTGGCCAATTCAAAAACTTGCCATTTTTGGACTCTATGCGCGATTTGACCACACGGGCATTATGTATTAGGGCGTAGTCTTGCTGAAAAGTCGACGGCAATGGGCCAAAAAGAATTTTTAAACTGTGGAAAGGCCTTTTCTAAAACACCCTGATATGTTTTAGCGTTCATATTTGAACTTAGAAGCTGGAGCTCACAGGTGCCATAATAGGAAATCGCACCCCACACCATAACTCCGCCGAATCGACTGTGTAATCGATCCAACTCGTGAGTTACCTTCCTCAAAAAAAAACAACGCGTTTCCACTCGTTGCTCTATACCATATTATCTCGACAAAATTTCAACCGCATTTCTTTTCGTGCAGAGTTAAGTGGTAGTTTTTTCTTTAATTTCAGTCGTTTGAGTTGATTTGCTCCTTAAATAAAACGCCACACAGTGGTCTTGCTAGCATGGACACCTACTTTAGCCTTAATTTTGTCAACAGAATCGTGCGAATTTGAAGCTTCTCTTAAAAAAACTCTCTTATATGTTTGGGGATGGCTGGCCAGAAAAGTTTACGGGTCTAAAAAACAATTTTCAACCAAAGCAGAACTGATTAAGGCCATTCAACGGGCATGGACTTCAATTTCTCTCGACTATTTGAAAAATTTGTACGAGTCAATGCCTAATAGGATATACGAGGTTATTCTGAACAAGGGAGGCCCAACACACTACTAGAAATCCATAGTTAAATCTTAGTTTTTATATAAAAATAAATAAAAAATAAGAAAAAAATTAAAAATCTTTATAAAAAGTAATTTTCCTACATTTATTAAAATATGTGCTATTCTAGTGAAACGGAATTTGATTGTTATTTTTTGAGTATTTTTCTTTTTTATGTTGTATTTTGAAAACAACTTGATATATCGAAATATTTTTTTATTTTATAATAAAAGCTATAAATAGCACTACAATTGCAATCCACAATCAATCCGCTATCTTTATTTTTTACAAAGATATAGGGGGGAGAATTTCAATTTGTACGGTGTGCTATTCAAGTGAAATGCAGTGTAAGCCCACTTCACACGGTAATACTTTACGTACGTAAAGTCTAATGAAAAAGTAAAATGAAATTTCATCCGTCTGAAAAAAAAGAGAATAAAAGTCAAATGAATTATATATTTTGCATTTACATGATGGGTATAAGACAATAACAAAGTAAAATGAAAACAGCTGTTACACTTTTTTTCTATGTGTTTACATAAAAATACATCCCTGATCTAATGCGACTTGCTTGTTTTTTGAATCATTTCAAAAAATGAAAAGAGCCATACGACTGTCAAACTTTTCATCCGTATTTTCTCTCAATGTGTGATGGTTTCATTACATAGTACGTTTAGACGATCACATCCGTACTCTTCTACACAAAATTTTGACAGATCATATTACTTGTGGGACCGTGTAAAGTAGGCTTTAAAGGGAATTTGATTTATTTCGACAAACACTTCTGCGTAGCTAAAATTTGGGGTTTAAAAAGTTTGATGAAGTTGAAAAGTTTTCTAGATTTTCTTATTTGGATACCATGAAGTACATTTAACGTATATTAATAAAGTCCTATGCATGCCTAACCACAGGTAATATCAAAAAAGAGTTATTGGGAGGATGATATGCGACAATATTAATATTTTTCCTGAAAACACAACTAATCCTCTTTGCAATTATTGAAAGCCCTTAAAGTCGATTCCGAACGACAAATTTTTGAGTAACTTTTCATAGCAAATTTATTTACTCTGTGTAACGTGGATGGTTTGGAAAATACGTTCCACTTTATGGGAGTATGTTCTATATTCAATGAATTTAGGCTCAATGATTTTAGAAAACGTAACTTATTATAAATGAAGTTTTTAATATACTAAATGGCATTGACGAGGGATGGGATGCATGCAAACAAGGTAAAGTTTCTGACTGTGCTCAACGTGGCGACCACCAGGACGATCCTTGTCTTGATGTATTCAAGTTGACACGCAGCCTCCTCGTGGCCCCTCCTGGATGGCATTCTAGCACCCGCTAGATGTTAACTAATGCGTGCAGCGAAGTCCAATCCCCTGGACGTTAAATTTGGGTTGTGCTTGGAACCCACCACGTAAAAATTCCCTCCAATGAAAACTAACACTCAAGCATCTAAGAAGATCCCCTCAAAAGTTGACGACCACGGCAAACGTTTAAAGGACTACGATATACGAATAGGCACATAGAACGTCCGAACCCTTTACAGGGCAGGCGCTTCCACCCAGCTGGCGGATGCCCTCATTAAATGTGTTTACGTTGGTCACCTTAATTGTAAAGTTTAATGTGAAATATTTTAATTTTATTTATTATTATTTTTTTACTGTGAAACTATTGTCAAAGAAAAGAGAATTTTCATTCATTCTTCAATCAACCCCCAAACAAAAGGTACGTTTTTTTTGTGCAATATTTGTTTTTGCATTTATCTAATACTTTGTATTATTTATTCTGTGGCTCAAACTGAATATTTTATTTTGGACCCAATTCCCCCCGAAACAAAATGTAGTACTGACATCACTACCATTCAGGAAATGCGATGGATAGGGCAAGGATGCAAAAGGCTGGCATCTTGCGATGTGTATTACAGCTGCCAGGTTTATAAGCACGAATTCGTATGCGGATTTGTGGTTAATAAGAGACTTCGGCACCTTGTCTCTGGGTGCACACCTGTGAACGAAAGAATAGCCACAATCCGCATCAAGGCAAAATACTACAACATCAGCCTTATTTGTGCTCATGCCCCGACGGAAGAAAAGGACGATGTGACTAAAGATGCCTACTATGCGAAACTCGAGGACGTATACGATAAGTGGCCATGACGCTAAAATCGTCCTCTGAGATTTTAATGCGAAGGTCGGGCGAGAAGGTATCTTTGGCCCCACTGTCGGACAGTTCAGCCTCTACACGAACACTACCTCCAATGGTATGAGGCTGATCGATTTCGCCGCTGCACGTAACATGGTAGTATGTAGCACTAAGTTTCAACATCTCGATATCCACAAGGCCACTTGGATGTCCCCCGATCGATCAACGTCCAACCAGATTGATCATATTGTGATTGACGGATGGCACGTATCCAGTGTACTAGATGTGCACACGTTCAGAGGTTCAAACATCGACTCGGACCACTACCTTGTCGCTGCCAAGTTTCGATTGTGCATTAGCGCCTCGAGGTCTACACTCTCTAGTGCATTGAGAAAGCTGGACGTCAAGAAGCTGCGATCACAAAGAACAGCTGAGGCGTACTCCGCTCAACTCTCTGATATGCTCCGTCGTTCCCCCTCTAACCTCAGCGACATTCGTGGACTGTGGACATCTCCCACTCCTTACGCACTACTGCGGAAATAGTCCTTGGTTTCGAGCGCCCATCCCAACGAAATCAATGGTACGATGAGGAGTGTCGAGAGGCAGCTGCAGCGAAAAACGCCGTATACATGAAAACTCTGCAGTCTGCCGCTACGGGAGCCATTGTCGAGAACTATAGAGAGAGGAGAAGGGATGAGAGACGCCTTTTCAGATGCAAGAAGAGGGAGCAGGAAAGGCGTGAGCGTGAGGAAATCGAGTTGTACAGATGCAGGAATGACGCTCGAAAATTCTATCAAAAGGTTAAGCGTCTAATCGAGGGTTATAAGCCCGGAGCGTTTTCCTGCAAAGATGAGAACGGAAACTTGGTAACAGATCCGCAGGGTGTGCTGAGGTTATGGAGGAAGCACTTCTCTACTCTGCTACAAGGCGATGGCGACACCAATTCCGCCTTTAGAGATGATGTTCCGAACCTGATCGATGATAACGGTGTGGGGATTCCGCCGCCTAGCCATAAAGAGGTCAAAGTCGAATTAATGCGTCCTAAAAATTATAAAGCAGCGGGTCCTGATGGCCTCCCCGCTGAATTGTTTAAGGCCGGATGTAATGAGTTGGTAGGGCACATGCACCAGATTATTTACAAAATATGGCCCAACGATTAGAACCTCGGTGTCCTCTGTCCTGTCCTGAAAAAGGGAGACCCTACGATATGCGCCAACTACAGGGGCAGAAGCCTTCTCCCTATCGCATATAAGGTTCTCACAAGCGTATTGTGTGAACGATACGATACCCTTTTTCAAAAAAGGGTCCAGTTGCTTGCGTACGCTGACGACATTGACATCATAGGGCGTACCAAGCTAGATGTTACTGCTGCCTTTAGTGCTATTGAACGGCAGTCTACTAAGATGGGTATGGCAATAAATGAGGGCAAAACAAAGTATATGTTATCGACGAGTAGAGACGCGCAGCGTATTGATTCCCAGATTACGGCCGATAACTATACTTTTGAATCAGTCAAAGAATTTATTTTTCTTGGCTCCGCCGTTACCACCAAAAATGATGTCAGTCTGGAGATCAAGCGCAGGATCACTCTTGCCGACAGGTGCTACTATGGTCTCAATAGGCAATTGAGTAGCAGAGACCTCTCCCGTACGACAAAACTTACACTCTACAAGACACGCATCTTACCCTTGCTTCTTTATGGCGCAGAGGCATGGACGCTATTAAGAACTGATGCAGCGGCCTTGAGAGTGTTCGAGAGAAAAGTACTGCGCAAGATCTTCGGTCCAGTGCGAGTTGGCGATGATTTCCGTATCCGATCCAACAGTGAGCTGTATGAGCTCCTCAATGACATTGACGTTGTGCAACGTATTAATATCCAGCGGCTGCGTTGGCTCGGCAATGTCGTTCGAATGGAGGAGGATGCTCTGGCGAGACGGGTATTTGAGATTTAAAAAATTCAAGATGGCGAATCCAATATTGCGGTCGAGGTTTATAAAAATTAATCAGATTTACTTAACCGCCATAATGGATCTGCCATTTTGAATTTTTTTGAATTGAAAGAAGGTATGTAATCATCGACCCCAAAAACTCCTGAGTAACAATTTTCAAGTTAATCTGAAAGACCTCCGTAATGCTTTGGGCTCATTTTAAAGAGCAAAGATCAATTGTCAATTTCTGACAATAGCGATGGTTCTAGCACGTCAGTGTTTAGCTCTACAATGTTTCAAAAAAGGTCAAAAACGCCATTTTTAGGGGTTTCAACCCCCAAAATGCCTTCGGAAACACCTGGAGCCATCTTATTTGCACAAAAAAAGTTCAAATTTGCAGGGCTGTGTAATTGATTTAGCCCGAACAATTGAAAGTGAAGGTTTTGTTGACTTTGCTGAGGGAGATATTTTTGAACAAATGGTTGACAAAGAATTGGATAAAGATGTACTAGTTGGTATAGTTAATGAAACTGATGAGGAAAATACTGAGTCTGATGAAAATGATTCACAAATCGTTGAAATGACATCACAAAATATTTTTGAAGACCTTGAATTAGGCCAGAAATTAGGAAATTATTTTCTACAATATGATCCAAATGTTGAAAGAGGTCTTTAGTTTTAAAAATAGATTTCTCAAGGCTTGGCCCAATATCGGAAGGTATATAAATAATTAAACAAAAACTCCTCACAAATACTTATAACTAAATATATCTAAAAATCCCCACGTCCCCACATCGAACCAGAAACCATTAAGGTATCGAGCGATGATTCGTCACCAACCGAAGAAATGCGATTAATTGTCGAAGAAAGTAATGACGAATAAATATATGTATGTAGGTACATATACTGAAATTGTTTGAGTATAACTTTATTATGTATTGATTTTTTGCTAATAACATTTTAATATGTACAATACTTTTGTGTTTTCTCTTATTTATATTCCATTTAATTTTTAAGTTTTATGAATTTTATAACTATTTTGGTTCAGTATCAGTTGAGACATTGAAAGGTGTGCTTGTTTTTGTCAAAATATCAGCTGCTACGTTTTCAATAAATTTTTAAGTGATATATCTTTATTTATAAATTTCCGTGAAAATTACCTCAAAACGCAAGAAGTTCTGGGGAAATAACCCAAAATTTAAAAAATCTAATTCTGGTAATAGATTCAAAGTTCTTTCCGACTTGGAGGATGATGACAACTCGAGCATTGATAATGAAGAACAAAGGGGAGTTGATGTGAAAGTGCCCCCAATTATTGTAGATAGCTGCCACAAATTAACAGCAGTAATAAACCTTTTGGGAAAATGTTGTAAATACAAAAAAATGTCTATTGGAACAAAGATAATTCCAAATACATTATCTGAGTACGAAGACGTCATTAAAAAGCTAAAATTGGAGAAAATGCAGTTTTTTACACACCCAGTAAAAGATAGTAAAAAGTTTAAACTCATGCTTTTTGGTCTACCCAAGATTGATATAAATTCTATTAAAGACGAATTTAAATTTAACTTTAACATCGAGCTGGAAAATATTAAAGAAGTTCTAACCTCGCGCTCAAATGATGACGATGCATTATACATGCTAGAGTTCAATAGAGAACAAATTTCTAAACGTGAGGTAGTCAAAATAAAGTATGTTTATGATGTCGTAGTTCACTGGAGAAACCCAATACGTAGATCAAGAGGCCCCACCCAATGGTCGAAATGCACAATGTATGGTCATGGGTCAGCTAATTGCTTTAGAGGTGTAGCTTGCTTAGGATGCGGTGGAAGTCATGATTTCGCGAACTGTCAACTAAATAAAGTTCCTACAAACGGGCCGGTAATCTATAAATGTTTTAATTGCATAAAAAGGAATTTGAAAAACGTGAATCATCGAGCAGATGACCCACACTTTCCCTCAAGGAAGGAATACATTGAGATTAGAACAAAAGCCACTAGCAGTAGACGTCCTAACAAATTTGTGCAGCCCATAAATATTAACTACTCACCAATAGAAGAAGAATGCTTTAAAGTTAATGGCGAAAGTAAAACAGGTAATTCTGCAAAAGTTTCTTATGCTACAGTAGCTGGTACAAGTCGTTACGCCGACGAGAGAAACGACATATCCAACCAACAAATATTAGAAATTTATTTCGAAGCAATTGATGCTTTTAGAAAAATGTAAAAATAAGTATGACAAATTGCGAGTACTTGGAAATATGCTCCGTCATGTCATATAATCAGTCTATAAGTTGCCTTAAAGTTATGCATTGGAATGCCCAAGGTATAACAAATTCTGCGTCTATAGTAGAATTAGAGCATTTTCTAAATGAACAGCAAATAGATCTTATATTTATTAATGAAACATTTTTAAATATATGCCACAATTTTAAAATTAGAAATTATAAAATCTATAGACAGGATCGAGTAACACATGGTGAGGGTGTTTTAATTGGCGTAAAAATGTCTATTCCGCATGAACGAATCTCAAAATACCCAATTGCGGTATTAGAAAATGTTTCAGTGTTGATCAAAATAAACAACAGACCAATTAGATTTACGTCAGCGTATTGCCCAAAATACACACCAAGCTTTATTAATGATCTGGATTTAGTCACACAAACCACTCATATAAATGAATTTTTTATTTTTGGCGATTTTAATGCCCACCACTTGAGCTGGGGATGTCTACAAAATAATACATCAGCTAAATTCCCAATACTATATACATTACCCAGATTCATTTACTAGATTTAGCCAAAACTCAATAGCCAGACAGCCATCTGTTGTAAATATTTTACTTACTAATTCAATTCTGCAAATTTCACAAATTACCACTTTTCCAAAGATGCTGAAGTCGGACAATGTTCCAATAATATGCAAAATATTTGGTACTATTAGAGAAAATATAGTGGAAATCCCTCTTTATAGCAAAGCAAACTGGAGTATAATAAGAAAATTTGTTGACGATGAGATAGTTAACAATAACTTAAATATAACAATTATAACAGAAACAAACATCGAAGCCGTTTTATCAAAAATTACCTGTATACTTCAAGAATCTTCCAATCTAATTCCCAAAGGTAAAAAGCTGAATTGGCAAAGAAAACTTTCCAGACTTAGCCTGTATTTAATAGGTCAAAGAAATAAATACCGGAGGAAACTACAAAAGATTAATACAACATCTGAAAGAAACACAGTACTGTGTATCCTAAAACAGCTGACTTTGTTTATAAATTATCATGTCAAAGAGGACAAAAACAACAACTGGTATCAATTTCTAAGAAGTCTGCCAAATAACAATAAAAAGTTTTGGAAATTAAGTAAAGCAATAAAAGGTAAACAAAAAACGCTAGAAAGTTTAACAATAGATGGCGCTGATGTACACAACACTTATCAAAAAGCTAATATAATTGCTGATGTTTTTGAAAAAGTTCATAACACTACTAGCAATATTACATCGTCTATTGATCTTAAGGTTCAAAAGTACAATGACTGGCTGGACAATCAAACGGTTTCGAATAGTGTACCGGCATACGCAACATGCCTAGATGAAGTAAAACTTTTTATAAAAAAAACTAAAAAACAGAAAAGCCCCTGGCCTTGACGGAGTAAGTGCCATATTATTAAAAAATTTATCAAACATCTTTTTTAGCCTTATTACCAAAATATTTAATTGGTGCTTAAAAAACGGTTATTTTCCAAAACTTTTCAATATTGCTAAAGTCATACCTATAGCTAAGCCTGGAAAAGATCCTAAATCACCTAATAGTTATCGACCAATCAGTATGTTAAACATGCTGGATAAAGTATTTGAAAAAATAATACTGGATAGACTTCAGAAATTTACAGAAGACAATAACATCATAGAGAATGAACAATTTGGATTCAGAAAAGAGCACTCGACTATTCACCAGGTTAAGAGAATTGTAAATATAGTTCAACATTCCAAAGATCGTAGAAAAAGTACAGGAGTGGTATTTTTAGATATCGAAAAAGCTTTCGACTCCATATGGCATAGTGGTCTAGTTTATAAACTTGGTCGATTTCGCTATCCAATTTATCTGCAGAAGATTTTAAAAAGTTTTTTAAATGAAAGAAAGTTTGTGGTAAATATTGATGGTGTGCATTCTAGTGAACGAAAAATTTTAGCTGGTGTGCCACAGGGTTCAGTGCTATCTCCAACTTTATATGCAATGTAAGGAATTTGACAAATACATGTTTATCTTAAGGAAATTATTTAAGTGCTGTTTCTGTAAGACAAGAAAACACAAGTAAAATTGTCTTTCAGGAACAGTACATATGGCAAACAGCACGTATGTAATTAAGATAGTATTGGAGAATTTTTTCCATAACTCGTTACTTTTCAATTGATATTAAAAGAAAAAGATAAGACACATTTATTGAGCAATTTATCTGACATTTTTTCATTTCTGCCATTTTCGTTTTTGTACGATTTGTATATTTAATTGTACGTTGTATTCTTTCTAATCGACAGAATTTATAATTCCTCACATTGCTTTTATATATGTACATATGTATGTATGAAAGTCGCCGTGGTCTAGGAGGTAGTGGCTTATTAGTCGTGAGCCCGCGGTTCAAACCCCAGGACAGGTATCTACAACTAAACGAAATATGAAAAAATATTTCTTCGTCGACTTCCTCTCAGCAGATATCTGGCGAAAACACTGAGAGCAAATAAAATGTGTCGTTCACAGTCGACTTTTAACTATAGGTCCCGCCACTCATGTATAAAAAAATTAACGCACAAAACATAAGTGGCGTGCGAAGCTAGGTTGTAATCCAGACATAAGGGGTGTAGCGACCATTTATATATGTATGTAAAAGAGAGAAAATAAGACTGATCAAAATTCTATTGCACATTACTGCTACTATTACTATTGCACACATTGAAATGCCTGACTGTCTGGCACCATTGCGTTACAGCAAGGGCCCAAGAGCGAGATCACAAATATCGCCAGGTATACGTCTGTACAAGAGTCAATTCGTGAGCAAGGGTAGGTAAAAAATATCGCGCTTCTGCCTTACAAATGTTCTTGACGATTACAAACCAAACAAATAGCCAGTCCTCTCAGCAGGTACCAATTATTGAACCACATCCGTTAGACTTCTGCGCACCACAATCATAGTAAAGAAGTCAACCGAATAACATCACTTGAACTTGAAATTGATAATCGGAATTTATTTAAAATGGAAATTGAAAAGAATCTACGAATCGAACAATGTGTGACAGAAAATGGAGTAAACGTAAGTATACAAAACTATTCGTTAAATACTAAAAAATTATTTTCTTCTAACAAATTTTATATATATTTCAGATCAAGGTGAGCTTTGTAACTCCAGCTGAAAATATCGGAAATTCAGCATCGTCCACACATAGCTCAACAAACGGAAACGTAATGCATTTACCAGCAAACAGTTGACGGAATTGGAACGTGAATTCAATGTTAACAAATATGTGAGCTGCCAAAAACGATTCGAAATAGCTGATCAATTAAAATTAGACGAACGTCAAGTTAAAGTCTGGTTTCAGAATAGGCGCATGAAAAGCAAAAGAGATGCTAGTAAAAGAACTCCAGAAACTAAACCTTTAGACCATAATGCATTCAATGAAACATCTAATAATTTGCCGCAGCTCTTAATAAAACCAGAGACTTTGAGTTTGAATCCTTTGGAAGGTATACCTCCTCCAGTTCAATTAAATAATTTTAATTTGTCATCGAATATGACTACGCCAGACGAATCCAGAAATCCACCATACAAATCGGCGGATAACAATGTTTCCTGCAACTGTTCCATATTAGACGACATTGATCCTACAAAGTGGTTTTATAGTGAAGACGAATTGCTAACATGCCTGCAGGAGGATCATATGCCAAATGCTTCATCACTCAATTTTTCACCATTGACAGAACCAGACACAGAATCTTTGTTTTATATATCACCAACGGCTAATCAGTTGCATCATGTTACATCACATGACACCAATTCCTCAACATTGCCAGAATCCGGAGCAGACCCTTCGGAATTTATGCCCCCAACTGCAAATCAACATTATTTAGATTTTGAAAATTACAATGATTTAGTGGAGCGTCTTATGAATTTAATTAAATAATTTAATTGTCATTATATGTATTCAATTGTAGTCAAATATTAGATACATATGTATGTTCATCAATATGAAATTTAATAATAATAAAAATTATTTTTATAATATAATCCAATAGTATTTTAATGAAAACGAATTTGTTTGAATCTGGTATTGATGACTCGTTCACTTCACTTATGAAATTTTGATAGACAGATCTCGACTGCTAAATACATAACTTCTGAATAATATTGAATATACGGACGTACATATATCGTACATCGGTTAACTGTAGTGTAAATGTATAAAATCAGATAAATTTGAATTTCATAATTTCTCACTAATATGTTCCTTTAACTCCTCCAGGGAGCATAGGGCTGCAACAATTGACAACTAATTGATTCCAATGAGCGCGATGTTTGACTTCTTAGTAGCAAGACAAACGTTAAAAATACATTTCTTGATACACCTTATATTTACTATATATGAAGTCTCCGTAGTGTGTTGGGTTATTAGACATGAGGCCACGGTCCATACCCTAGGTCAGGCATATACAACAAAATGGAATTTGAGAAAATATTTCATAGGCTTCTCAGCAGATTTCTGAGAGTAAATAAAAAGTTATTCAAATATCTGTCTTCCGTACAGCTTTCGTAGATATTTCAGTACGATAATGATCCCACGGTTAGGGTTGTTAAAGCCTGGTTGGAGAAACATCAAATCCTTGTTATGTCGTGGCCACTGTAATTTTCCAATCTTAATCGGATTGAGGACGTGTGCATGATAGCACAACGTAATATCGGAAAGAAACTCTTCCGAAGTGGATAACAACTTTTTTCGAATGAGAAAAACAATCAAATGCAATTCCAAAAGATTACATAGAAAATCTTATTTTCTCAATGTATAAAAGATGTTAGGAAATAATAAAAAACAAGGGATATGCCACAAATTATTAAGGAGTTAATATTATTATGTTTTTTGTTTTATTTAAAAGTTCCAAAATTTTTAAAAATTTTAAATTTAATTTATTTTGTTTAAAGTATTCCTGTTGATATTGTTTTAAGTTGGTGAAGAATAATTTTAGTTGTCTTTAAATATAAAAAAGAATTAAATTCAATAAAAATTACTTACGGTGATTTAAAAAAAAACAACTTTTAGTTAAAATGTGGTTTCAGTGGGAAATGCATTTTCTTTATTTGGCACTAGTCTCCCATGGAATGAAATCTTTTTATTGCAAATAGAATAACTTTCAAGGCAAATATCAAATCGCAAACTTCCATAATTTACCTTAATTTTTAATTTAGTTTCATTAAAATTTTCGCACAGGAAACCGCTCTCCTATCCAGACAATAACTCCGCTATCCAGACAACTTGAAGATAACAAATGTGGAAAGTAGAAGCAGTGGAACAATTGTTATTCAAAGTGGGAACTGTGAAGATAAAGAAAAAAATTAAAGGTGCACTCCAGGAAAAAAATATCTAAACAATATGAAGTAAAAATTCCAAATTCGACGGGAATAAATATCAAAATTATTGGCATGTCATTTGACTATAGTGAAAATGATTTAATTGAGAAATTAAGAAAACAAAATCCCAAATTACCTGATGCCAATATTAAGTTTATGGGAAAATATGAAACAAAAAGAGGAAATAAAAGTTTGTTCAATGTGAAACTGAGAGTTGATAATGAAGCTTACGGAAAAATTATGGAAGAAAGAAAAGTAAATGTCGGTTGGGAAAGATGTAGAGTGTATGACGGAACCGAATTAGTTCAATGTATGAAATGCAGAGGATACAATCATATAGCCAAAGAATGTAAAAATCAGGAAATATGTCTAAAATGCCATGGTCAACATAAAACAGTTAATTCCGAAAGTCAAGAGAAGATAATGAAGTATATTAATTGTTCAAAAATAAACAGCAGGCTCAATATGGGTTTAGATGAAAACCACTTTACAAACGATAGAGAATGTCCAGTTTATCAAAATAAATTGAAAAACAAAATGAGAAATATAGGCCTGACGATTTAACAACTAAAGGAGATGAGTGCCCTCTATACAAATGTACAAGGTCTTGTTAACAACTATAATCAAATTGAAATTATCGCAGCAACAGAAAAACCTGACTTTTTAATATTGTCTGAAACACATTTGACGAAAGATATAGATGAACAAGAAATTACGTTACAAGGATATAATAACATCGGGTCAGTGTCAACATCCTCAAGAACAGGTGGAGTTGTCGCATACTGTAAAAAGAACTGGAATGTGAAGAAGTTTATAGAGAGAACTGATGATTTGAAGTATTGGATATTATTTTGCAATGCTGTACATAATGATAATAATCATAATATATTAATTGGTGCAATATATAGATCGCCTAGTTACAGCAAAGCTGAGTTCTGTGATATATTTGACGAAATAATTGAAGAAATCTGTGATAATAACTGTGATATTTTAATTCCAGGATATTTTAATATAGATTGGAAAAAAACTCTTTATACAAGAATATAATTAGGAATACTCTCAATGCACACGTGTAACAAGAAATTCGAGCACAATAATTGACTACGTAAGTAAGTTATTAATATAGACTTTGAGACATCGAATGAAAACATTCTAAATACAGCAAAAACCATCAAGATATTTAAATACGATAAGAATATATTTAATAATGTGTTAACTGAGAATATGATATATGAAGATAATAAAGATCTTAATGAAAACGTTAAATTGTTTGACGCCTGTCTAGAAAATACAATACAAGGATTTACGTTTGAAAAACAAGTGCACATAAATAACAAAGTGAATAACTGGTTTAACGAAGAACTGCGAACAATGAATAGATAAAAACGAATAAAATATTTACAGGCCAAATTTAAAAAACACAAATCAAGCTTGGGGAGAATATAAACATATTAAGAGATCAATACAAAGTACAAATTATAAGAATAATTACATAAAAAATAAAATTAAAAACGCAACTAATGTGGACACACATCAAAAACCTAGTACTTAATAAGAGGCAAAACTCAACTAAATCTGTGATATTCGACCAGATAGAGTATAACGATATATGTGATATATTAAATAAGTTCAGTGCATTCTTTATCGATCGCATTAGTAGTATAAGACAATCGATAGGGAGCGTGCAATATATTAAGCAAATAGAATATAGAGTGAATGATATTTTTGAATGCCGAAATATAAATATTATTGAACTGGAGAGCATCATGAAGTGTATGAATAACAAATCTGATCATGAACGTGTATCAAATAAAATTATATTTGACAACTGGAATGTAACAGTAAATATTATGGTAAAAGTAATAAACACATCTTTAGAGACAGGTATTTTTCCTGATAATTGGAAAAAATCAACCGTAACCTCAATTGAGAAAGTGCCAAGAACAAAAAATGCGAGAAGCTTAGACCAATAAACTCTCCAAAAACTTGCGAAAAAATAATTGAAAAAGTAGTTAAAGATCAGCTTGAAAAATATATAGAAAATCTCGAAATATTATCGAAATACCAGTCAGGATTCCGTACAAAGCATTCGTGTGAAACCACGGTAAACTATGTCATAAATGAATGGAGAGCAGTAGGAAAAGATAAGAAGATTATAGCAATATTTCTTGACTTCAAAAGAGCTTTTGAGACGATCGATAGAGAAATAATACTAAATAAACTATATATGTATGGAATAAGAGGATTATAGCAATATTTCTTGACTTCTAAAGAGCTTTTGAGACGATCGATAGATAAATAATACTAAATAAACTATATATGTATGGAATAAGAGGAATCGAGCTAGATTGGTGTAAATCATACCTGAAAAGAAGAAGGCAAACGACAAAATTAAATGACATAGAATCTGATGAAATAATAAATAACTTGGGAGTGCCACAAGGTTCCATTTTGGAAGCGTTGTTGTTCATAATTTATATAAAAGACATGCCTCTGATATATACTATAACAAATAGTGATGAAGAATGTCGCGAAAATATCAAGTACGATATGAAAAAATAGATGAATGGCTTAAAATGACTAAACTCAAACTAAATGAAAATAAAACAAAATAATGGAAACAAACTTAAATTCAAAAGAAATATTTAAAATAAATGACACAGTAATTGAAAAAGTCGAATATATAAAATACCTTGGTTTTATAATCGATAAAAAATTAAATTTCAATGAACAAATAGATTACTTATGCAAAAAAGTTGGTAAAAAAAATTAGTTTTTTAAAAAGAATAAGAAGCAAAATATCCAAGTCTACAGCGATAAATATATACAGCACGATCATAAAACCACACTTTGAATATGGTTCCAGTAGCACAAATCAATTAGCACGGATACAGAAACTGCAAAATAGAGATATGAGAATAATACTAAAATACGATCGTAACACACATATAAATACTATGTTAACTAATCTAAAATGGATGAGCATAGCACAACGGCTCCAATTTAACACATTAAGGTTTATTAGAAAATTAAAACAAGGAGACGCCCCGAAATATCTATGTGATAAAATACATTATGTGGGAGACAGCCAACCATATCAACTAAGAAATGCATGTGACTTTAGGATCCAAAGAGTGAGCTCAACACAAATGCAGAAAACGCTATTCTACAAGGGTCTACAGCTGTTTAACTCATTACCAAACAACATTGAGAATGAAACAAATGAAAATGTCTTTAGACGAAAGTGTATTAATTTTGTATTAATTAATAATAATTTGTAATATACACATTTATTGTAAATCTGTTGAAAATTTAAAGTATTTTTAATACTAATAAAAAAAACTTGCTCCAAAATTCAAACAAATACTCAAAATTTTAAAAAGAAATTTATTGTGCACTGTAATTGCAGAAAAAAAAATATGATCATTTAAGCGGTCTTGTATAAATTATACCTCTTTGATATTTTTACGTCATCAGGCAATATTATATATACTTTTTTCAGCCATAAAAAGTTGCAATGTTTATACCAGGCGATAACTGCCAATAATATGGGAATATATTCAACAGTCCTATGTATTTCGAGGAATACTGCAGGTAATTTTCGCCAACATTTATTGAAAAGATTTTTTTCTATCTACATATGTACCTACGTTATGCTTCATTATTTTTCTTGGAACATACTATTTATTAACTCCGCCTATTAATAGTAATTTTAATAAGTAATAAAAAAGTTATATTTATTATGAAAAAATAATAATAATAAACCGTTAAGTTTGGAGAAAAAATTAACCATATTTGTAATTTTTATAGATTGGGCACGGTACGACAACAAGTCAAGAAAAGTAACTATGCAGCTTGAGTTTTACCTTTATCGGTAAGGAAGTATTTCAAGTTTACTTCCTGGCAGCTATTTTTCATACGAAGGGAAAATCAAAACAATACTACATTTGTATTATAATAATATGTACAAAAACAAAAAAAATCAAACGTTAAAAGATAACGGAATATATGTAGATAGCAAGCAGAAAAATCTCACTGAAAGTACGTGACGTCACATTTAACAAAAGTAACAGTATTAAAAATAATACAACGGTTTTGGAGCCTAATTATATTCTACAAGGAATTTATGTCTAGGATTATATGAAATCGAACTGAAAATTTGGAGAACAAGTAAAGCAAACAGCGAAAACAGTGGTGTGGAGCCAAAAAAAGCTAACACCAGCTATAACAGATGGAAATCCAAACTCGCACAGAATACGTTCAAAATAACCCTTAACGGAGTAGACGTAGTGCGAAATTTGATCAAGTTTAAGCGTTCAAAATATCGTCCGATCGGATAATGCTGAGCTATAAAAAATGCCATTTTCGCATTGAAGAAAGAGACTTTAGATGACAAGGGATGAACATATGATAGCCACAAGTGTTCGTATAAAAATTGCTTTAATTTAAAACAAATCCCATGCATCACAAGCAATATGTAACGCTTATAGTACAACCACAAACCTAGAGTGTCAATTACTCCAAAATTTGAGCTATTTTCTTATGGAACGCATATTTACAACTATACCCCAACATATTTGTTTTAATATGTACGGTTATCGAAAAATTAGGTATTAAATGCGTTGTTATTGAGATGGTTTATTTTAGTTCTCATGTAGTTTAACACAGTCTATGGTGGGAATCGAACTCACGACTCTCACGTTAATTGCCTAACACGCCATATAATAGACTACGAGGGCACCCAAAATAAAATAGAGTGCAAAATTTCTTTCCAAATTTACCACTTCCAACCAGAAGCAGGAGAAAAAAATGTTATGCGAGATCACAGACCAGCGCATTTTATGAGGTCTGAGGCAATAAAAAGCTGAAGATGTAGTTTAAATTCAGAAGGATCTTGGAGAAAATGAAAATATTCCTGCAACAGTAAACGATACATTGCGAGGAACTGGCTACGGACATCGTGCTAAAGTGAAAAAGACAAGTGGACTGGGAGAAGGTTGTTTGATAAAATGAAACTAAAATTAATTATCTTGGGTCGGATGGTGAGGATGATGTCTGCAATAGAAAGGAAAAACTGTGCAAACAAAAGACGTCAGCTCAACCTTAATGTTTGTTGGTATACCCGTGGTGCTATGGCGTTGCATAGCGGCTAAGAGAGTTGGATTACTGAATAGTTGGTACGATTACTGTAAACATTTTAACTACTAACTTTGCTAACTTTCTGCAGAAAAATCCGGATTACAAACGGCAGATACTGTTTTCGAAAATGATAATGAACCAAAGCTCACCAATAAACTTAAAAAAAATGACTATGAAAACTACATGAAAGCACTTGATCGGGAGGGAATTCACTATTGACAAAATATTGTCTGCTGCAATTTGCTGAGGACAATTTGCATCGCGCGGATAAATATTTTATTGACGACGTAAATAGTTTAAGAATGATAGTTTGATGGTCAACCAGTGAGCGGAGTGGAAATGACTTCTGTATCTAGATTTAAAAAATTTTGAAGGCGTTCGATATTTTAAACTCACGATATGATATCTCAGAAGATCATGCGCTAAGCTAGTCACCACAAACTTCATTAAAACTCATTTATTAATCAAATCCCTACCGTGGTAATACATCTGGTGCATGTTTCATCAACATTGTACTTTAAACGTGTGCCAAATATAGTCAAGGTGAAGGCAACAAATCAACAAAGAAGAATCACATTATGCACACATGAAATTTATCTACTAACAGATCATTATTCACATAAGCAAATGAGCTTGACATTAGTTCAGGAATCTGCTTTTTCTGTGGACCGTCTATATGAAGAATTTGTTTATTTTGTAATATTGTCCAAATACTAGTCTATGAAAGTTAATGCAAAAGATTTTTTCAAAAAGTACAGAGCACTTTGAAAACATTTAGCTTTTTTCCTTTTTGTATTCCAATTTTTCTTAGCAGCGATTCATTACCTGAAAATGTACTCTTTTTAATCTATAAGTTGTAAAATTTTGGTAACCATTCAATTATAAATAACGCAATTTTTTTGGTGACATGTCAGTTCAATAGAAAATTAAATATTTGGTCAACAAAAAACGCTCAAAATGATGGTAGATAAAACAGCAAATTTCTGGCAAAAACTCTGAGAGTAAATAAAATTGCTATGAAAAGTTACTCAAAAATCTGTCGACTTTAAACTGTAGGTCTCGCCACTCATGTATAAAACAATTAACGCACAAAACATAAGTGGTGTGAGAAGCTAGGTCGTTATCCAGACGAAAGGGGTGTAACGATCATTTATGTATGTATGTAAAACAGAGACAACAAGACTGGTCAAAATGCTGTTGCACATTACTGTTGCTATTACTATTGCACACATTGAAATGCCGTACTATTTGGCACCCTTGTCTTACAGCAAGGGCCCAAGAGCGAGATCACAAATATCGACAGGTATACGTCTGTACAAGAGTCAATTCGTGAGTAAGGGTAGGTAAAAAATATCGCGCTTCTGCATTACAAATGTTCTTGACGATTACAAACCAAACAACTAGACAGTCCTCTCAGCAGGTACCAATTATTGAACCACAAAAATACTTCCGTTAGACTTCTGCGCACCACAATCATAGTAAAGAAGTCAACCGAATAACATCACTTGAACTTGAAATTGATAATCGGAATTTATTTAAAATGGAAATTGAAAAGAATCTACGAATCGAACAATGTATTACAGAAAATGGAGTAAACGTAAGTGTACAAAACTATTCGTTAAATACTAAAAAATTATTTTCTTCTAACAAATTTTATATATATTACAGATCAAGGTGAGCTTTGTAAATCCACCTGAAAATATCGAAAATTCAGCATCGGCCACATATAGGTCAACAATTTCATCTCCCAGACCAGCAAATACTTCAAAACCCAAACGGAAACGTACTGCATTTACCAGCAAACAGTTGACGGAATTGGAGCGTGAATTCTACGTTAACAAATATGTGAGCTGCCAAAAACGATTCGAAATAGCCGATCGATTAAAATTAGACGAACGTCAAGTTAAAGTCTGGTTTCAGAATAGGCGCATGAAAAGCAAAAGAGATGCTAGTAAAAGAACTCCAGAAACTAGACCTATAGACCTTAATCCATTAATTGAAACTCCTAATAATTTACCGCAGCTGTTAATGAAACCAGAGACTTTGAGTTTGAATCCTTTGGAAGGTATACCTCCTCCAGTTCAATTAAATAATTTTAATTTGTCATCGAATATGACAACGCCAGACGAATCCAGAAATCCACCATTCAAATCGGCGGATAACAATGTTTCCTTCACAGACTGCAACTGTTCCATATTAGACGACATTGATCCTACAAAGTGGTTTTATAATGAAGACGAATTGCTAACATGCCTGCAGGAGGATCATATGCCAAATGCTTCATCACTCAATTCTTCACCATTGCCAGAACCAGGCGCAGAATCTTTGTTTTATATATCTCCAACGGCTAATCAGTTGGATCATGTTGCATCACATGACACCAATTCCTCAACATTGCCAGAATCCGGAGCAGACCCTTCGGAATTTATGCCCCCAACTGCAAATCAACATTATTTAGATTTTGACAATGACAATGATTTAGTGGAGCATTTTATGAATTTAATTAAATAATTTAATAGTCATTATATGTATTCATTAATTGTAGTCAAATATTAGATACATACGTACTTATGTGCATTAATATGAAATTTAATAATAATAAAAATTATTTTTATAATATAATCCAATAGTATTTTAATGAAAACGAATTTGTTTGAATATGGTATTGGTGTCTGTCATCAGTGTTAAGCCCACTTCACACGGTAATACCTTACGTACGTAAAGTCTAATGAAAAAGTAAGATAAAATTCCATCCGTATGACAAAAAAGAGAATAAAAGTCGTATGATTTATATTTTTTGCGTTTACATGATCGGTATAAGACAATAACAAAGTAAAATGAAAACAGCTGTTACCTTTTTTTTTGTGTTTACATAAAAATACATCCCTGATCTAATGCGACTTGCTTGTTTTTTAATCATTTCAAAAAATGAAAAGAGCCATACGACTGTCAAACTTTTCATCCGTATTTTCTCTGAATGTGTGATGTTTTCATTACATAGTACGTTTAGACGATCACATCCGTGCTCTTCTACACAAAATTTTGACAGATCATATTACTTGTGGGACCGTGTAAAGTAGGCTTTAAAGGGAATTTGATTTATTTCGACAAACACTTCTGCGTAGCTAAAATTTGGGGTTTTAAAAGTTTGATGAAGTTGAAAAGTTTTCTAGATTTTCTTATTTGGATACCATGAAGTACATTTAACGTATATTAATAAAGTCCTATGCATGCCTAACCACAGGTAATATCAAAAAAGAGTTATTGGGAGGATGATATGCGACAATATTAATATTTTTCCTGAAAACACAGCTAATCCTCTTTGCAATTATTGAAAGCCCTTAAAGTCGATTCCGAACGACAAATTTTTGAGTAACTTTTCATAGCAAATTTATTTACTCTGTGTAACCTGGATGGTTTGGAAAATACGTTCCACTTTATGGGAGTATGTTCTATATTCAATGAATTTAGGCTCAATGATTTTAGAAAACGTAACTTAATTATAAATGAAGTTTTTAATATACTAAATGGCATTCACGAGGGATGGCATGCATGCAAACAAGGTAAAGTTTCTGACTGTGCTCAACGTGGCGACCACCAGGACGATCCTTGTCTTGATGTATTCAAGTTGACACGCAGCCTCCTCGTGGCCCCTCCTGGATGGCATTCTAGCACCCGCTAGATGTTAACTAATGCGTGCAGCGAAGTCCAATCCCCTGGACGTTAAATTTGGGTTGTGCTTGGAACCCACCACGTAAAAATTCCCTCCAATGAAAACTAACACTCAAGCATCTAAGAAGATCCCCTCAAAAGTTGACGACCACGGCAAACGTTTAAAGGACTACGATATACGAATAGGCACATAGAACGTCCGAACCCTTTACAGGGCAGGCGCTTCCGCCCTGCTGGCGGATGCCCTCATTAAATGTGTTTACGTTGGTCACCTTAATTGTAAAGTTTAATGTGAAATATTTTAATTTTATTTATTATTATTTTTTTTACTGTGAAACTATTGTCAAAGAAAAGAGAATTTTCATTCATTCTTCAATCAACCCCCAAACAAAAGGTACGTTTTTTTTGTGCAATATTTGTTTTTGCATTTATCTAATACTTTGTATTATTTATTCTGTGGCTCAAACTGAATATTTTATTTTGGACCCAATTCCCCCCGAAACAAAATGTAGTACTGACATCACTACCATTCAGGATGCAAAAGGCGGGCATCTTGCGATGTGTATTACAGCTGCCAGAATAGCCACAATCCGCATCAAGGCAAAATACTACAGCATCAGCCTTATTTGTGCTCATGCCCCGACGGAAGAAAAGGACGATGTGACTAAAGATGCCTACTATGCGAAACTCGAGGACGTATACGATAAGTGCCCATGACGCTAAAATCGTCCTCTGAGATTTTAATGCGAAGGTCGGGCGAGAAGGTATCTTTGGCCCCACTGTCGGACAGTTCAGCCTCTACACGAACACTACCTCCAATGGTATGAGGCTGATCGATTTCGCCACGGCACGTAACATGGTAGTATGTAGCACTAAGTTTCAACATCTCGATATCCACAAGGCCACTTGGATGTCCCCCGATCGATCAACGTCCAACCAGATTGATCATATTGTGATTGACGGATGGCACGTATCCAGTGTACTAGATGTGCACACGTTCAGAGGTCCAAACATCGACTCGGACCACTACCTTGTCGCAGCCAAGTTTCGATTGCGCATTAGCGCCTCGAGGTCTGCGCTCTCTAGTGCATTGAGAAAGCTGGACGTCAAGAAACTGCGATCACAAAGGACAGCTGAGGCGTACAGATGCAGGAATGACGCTCGAAAATTCTATCAAAAGGTTAAGCGTCTAACCGAGGGTTATAAGCCCGGAGCGTTTTCCTGCAAAGATGAGAACGGAAACTTGGTATCAGAACCGCAGGGTATGCTGAGGTTATGGAGAAAGCACTTCTGTACTCTGCTACAAGGTGATGACGACACCAATTCCGCCTTTAAAGATGATGTTCCCAACTCGATCGATGATAACGGCGTGGGGATTCCGCCGCCTAGCCATGAAGAGGTCAAAGTCGCAATAATGCGTCTTAAAAACAATAAAGCGGCGGGTCCTGATGGCCTCCCCGCTGAATTGTTTAAGGCCGGATGTAATGAGTTGGTAGGGCACATGCACCAGCTTATTTACAAAATATGGCTAGAGGAAAGTATGCCCAACGATTGGAACCTCGGTGTCCTCTGTCCTGTCCTGAAAAAGGTAGACCCTACGATATGCGCCAACTACAGGGTCATAAGCCTTCTCCCTATCGCATATAAGGTTCTCACAAGCGTATTGTGTGAACGATACGATACCCTTTTTCAAAAAAGGGTCCAGTTGCTTGCGTACGCTGACGACATTGACATCATAGGGCGTACAAAGCGAGATGTTACTGCTGCCTTTAGTGCTATTGAACGCGAGTCTACTAAGATGGGTATGGCAGTAAATGAGGGCAAAACAATGTATATGTTATCGACGAGTAGAGACGCGCGGCGTATTGATTCTCAGATTACGGCCGATAACTATACTTTTGATGCGGTCAAGGAATTCATCTATCTTGGCTCCGCTGTTACCACCAGAAATGATGTCAGTCTGGAGATCAAGCGCAGGATCACTCTTGCCAACAGGTGCTACTATGTTCTCAATAGATAATTGAGTAGCAGAGACCTCTCTCGCGCGACAAAATTAACACTTTACAAGACACTCATCCTACCCGTGCTTGTTTATGGCGCAGAGGCATGGACCCCATTAAGTACAGATGCAGCGGCCTTGAGAGTGTTCGAGGGAAAATTACTGCGCAATATCTTCGGTCCAGTGCGAGTTGGCGATGATTTCCGTATCCGATCCAACAGTGAGCTGTATGAGCTCCACAACGACATAGACGTTATACAGCGTATTAATATCCAGCGGCTGCGCTGGCTCGGCCGTGTCGTTCGAATGAAGGAGGATGCTCCGGCGAGACGGGTATTTGAGATTTAAAAAATTCAAAATGGCGGATCCAATATTGCGGTTGAGGTTTATAAAAATTAATCAGATTTACTTGACCGCCATATTGGATCCGCCATTTTGAATTTTTTTTAAATCTGAATGAAGATATGTAATCAGCGACCCCAAGAACCCCTGAGTAACAATTTTCAAGTAAATCGGATTAATTTTTAAGGACCTCCATAATGTGTTTCTTTTTCTCTTGCACCCCATGACATAAACCCACCCCCTACTTTAAGGGTGCATGCAAACAAATTGGCTTTGGGCTCATTTTAAAGAGCAGCACGTCAGTGTTTAGCTCTACAATATTTCAAAAAAGGCCAAAAACGCTATTTTTAGGGGTTTCAACCCCCTTTTTTTCGAAAACCTGACGTGATGTAAAGATTCGTGTACAGCGCCCAAAATGCCTTCGGAAACACCTGGAGCCATCTTATTTGCAAAAAAAAGTTCAAATTTGCAGGGCTGTGTAATTGATTTAGCCCGAACAATTGAAAGTGAAGGTTTTGTTGACTTTGCTGAGGGAGATATTTTTGAACAAATGGTTGACAAAGAATTGGATAAAGATGAACTAGTTTGTATAGTTAATGAAACTGATGAGGAAAATACTGAGTCTGATGAAAATGATTCACAAATCGTTGAAATGACATCACAAAATATTTTTGAAGACCTTGAATTAGGCCGGAAATTAGGAAATAATTTCCTACAATATGATCCAAATGTTGAAAGAGATCTTTAGTTTTAAAAATAGATTTCTCAAGGCTTGACCCAATATCGGAAGGTATATAAAGAATTAAACAAAAACTCCTCACAAATACTTATAACTAAATATATTTCAAAATCCCCACGTCCCCACATCGAACCAGAAAACATTAAGGTATCGAGCGATGATTCGTCACCAACCGTAGAAATGCGATTAGTTGTCGAAGAAAGTAATGATGAATAAATATATGTATGTAGGTACATATACTGAAATTGGTTGAATATAACTTTTTTTTTTTTTTGCTTAACAGTTTATGTATTGATGTTCTGCTAATAAAATTTTTATATGTACAATACTTTTGTGTTTTCTCTTATTTATATTCCATTTAATTTTTAAGTTTTGTGAATTTTATAACTATTTTGGTTGTTAAATAAAATGAAATTGTTTTCTTTTGTTTGCTTTGTTACGTTATTAACATTAAAACAAATAAAATTATATTAAGAAAATACTATATTTACCAGTTTTTGATCATTTTTTCGATGTACACGATTTTCCATACAAATTTTGTTGAATTCGTTTTACACGATTTTCTCAGGAACGTATCTATCGTGCAAAGCGAGGGACAGGTGTAGATTTAAAAACTGATAATATAACGCAACTAAAGTGCGATCTAGATTCATACTTATAAGAAAACAAAAAAATTCAAAATTCTAAAGTTGATTTCATACAAATCATTACGATTATTGTTACAATCAATAATTTGATCAGTATTTCATAAGATAACTTTTAATCAAATTTGTTACAATTATAATACTTCTCGACTTCATTTTGATGTAAGTACCGGGAGTACCAGCCTAGAGAAGAAATTAATAAAACTACATTGAGCTGTTTTCAAACAGTTCTCTAATACAAATCTAACAGGAATTTGATTAAAAAGAATGTAAGGAATTTGACAAATACATGTTTATCTTAAGGAAATTATTTAAGTGCTGTTTCTGTAAGACAAGAAAACACAAGTAAAAGTGTCTTTCAGGAACAGTATATATGGCAAACAGAACGTATGTAATTAAGATAGTATTGGAGAATTTTTTCCATAACTCGTTACTTATCAATTGATATTAAAAGAAAAAGATAAGACACATTTATTGAACAATTTATCTGAAATTTTTTCATTTCTGCCATTTTCGTTTCTGCACGATTTGTATATTTAATTGTACGTTGTATTCTTTCTAATCGCCAGATTTTGTAATTCCTCACATTGTTTTTATATATGTATGTATGTATGAAAGTCGCCGTGGTCTAAAAGGTAGTCGTGAGGCCTCGATTCTAACCCCAAGACAGGTACCTCCATTTAAACGAAATATGAAAAAATATTTCTTCGGCGACTTCCTCTCAGCAGAGAGCAAAAGCACTGAGAGCAAATAAAATGTGTCGACTTTAAACTGTAGGTCCCGCCACTCATGTATAAAAAAATTAACGCACAAAACATAAGTGGTGTGAGAAGCTAGATAGTTATCCAGACGAAAGGGGTGTAACGACCGTTTATGTATGTATGTAACAGAGAAAATAAGATCTGGTTAAAATCTATTGCACATTACTGTTGCTATTACTATTGCACACATTCAAATGCCTGACTGTTTGGCACCCTTGTCTTACAGCAAGGGCCCAAGAGCGAGATCACAAATATCGCCAGGTATACGTCTGTACAAGAGTCAATTCGTGAGTAGGTAAAAAATATCGCGCTTCTGCCATACAAATGTTCTTAACGATTACAAAACAAACAAATAGCCAGTCCTCTCAGCAGGTACCAACTATTAAACCACATAAATACTTCCGTTAGACTTCTGCGCACCACAATCATAGTAAAGAAGTTAACCGAATAACATCACTTGAACCAAATTAATAATCGGAATTCATTTAAAATGGAAATTGAAAAGAATCTACGAATCGAACAATGTGTGACAGAAAATGGAGTAAACGTAAGTGTACAAAACTATTCGTTGAATGTTAAAAAAATATTTTCTTTTAACAAATTTTATACATATTTCAGATCAAGGTGAGCTTTGTATCTCCACCTAAAAATATCGAAAATTCAAAATCGTCCACATATAACTCAACAAATTCATCTCCCAGACCAGCAAATACATCAAAATCCAAACGGAAACGAACTGCATTTACCAGCAAACAGTTGACGGAATTGGAGCGTGAATTCTACGTTAAAAGATATGTGAGCTGCCAAAAACGATTCGAAATAGCCGATCGATTAAAATTAGATGAACGTCAAGTTAAAGTCTGGTTTCAGAATAGGCGCATGAAAAGCAAAAGAGATGCTAGTAAAAGAACTCCAGAAACTAAACCTTTAGACCATAATGCATTCAATCAAACTTCTAATAATTTACCGCAGCTCTTAATGAAACCAGAGACTTTGAGTTTGACTCCTTTGGAAGGTATACCTCCTCCAGTTCAATTAAATAATTTTAATTTGTCATCGAATATGACAACGCCAGACGAATCCAGAAATCCACCATTCAAATCGGCGGATAACAATGTTTCCTTCACAGACTGCAACTGTTCCACATTAGACGACATTGATCCTACAAAGTGGATTTATAATAAAGACGAATTGCTAACATGCCTGCAGGAGGATCATATGCCAAATGGTTCATCACTCAATTCTTCATCATTGCCAGAACCAGGCGCAGAATCTTTGTTTTATATATCTCCAATGGCTAATCAGTTGGATCATGTTGCATCACATGACACCAATTCCTCAACATTGCCAGAATCCGGAGCAGACCCTTCGGAATTTATGCCCCCAACTGCAAATCAACATTATTTAGATTTTGACAATGACAATGATTTAGTGGAACTTCTTATGAATTTAATTAAATAATTTAATAGTCATTATATGTATTCATTAATTATAGTCAATTATTATATACATATGTATGTGCATTAATATGAAATTTAATAATAATAAAAATTATTTTTATAATATAATCCAATATTTTAATGAAAACAACTCTATTTGTTTGGTATTGGTGTCTCGAACAGTGTTAAAGGGAATTTGATTTATTTCGACAAACACTTCTGCGTTGCTCAAATTTGGGGTTTTAAAAGTAAGTTAATTCCAATGCATGCTTATTCTGTAGTTAGGTATGCATCCATGATTTCTAGATGAAAAGGACTTTTTAGACGGATGATATGCGACAGCATTAATATTTTTCCTGTAAACACAGCTAATCCTCATTGCAATTATTGAAAATCCATTCTAGAACTTTTGAAAACTTTGGAAAAAAGTCAACGATATAAACTCCTTTCATTCATTTTTATCAAATACAACAACTTTAATAATAAGCGCCAGAGGGGAACTTTTACATCTTAATGGAAGAGTGTCTACCAAAGGAATTTATGCTCTGTGTAACCTGTATGGTTTGGAAATTCCTTTCCATTCTATGGGTGTATGTCCTATGTTCAATGAATTTAGAATTTAACTTAATTATAAATGGAGTTTTAACTAAATGGCATTGATTGTGATTATAATTTACTTTATAAATATTTAGAATACATAAAATTTATACTGTATACAATACAATTACAAATTATATTCTAATTATATATGAGTGGAGTAACTTGACCATATGCTCGGTGTAGTGTGGCAGACCAGAATATCTGGTGGTAATCGAACCCACGACCATCACGCTAATAGTCTAGTACACTACCCACTAGACTACCAGGGCAGCCTTAATTAATTAATCTAACAAATAAATAAACAATATATTTCGATAAACGCATACCGACTAATATTGTGTTTTCCTATTCACACCGACTAATATTCCTATATTCCTATAACACTACTTATGAAATTTTGATAGACACATTTCATTAGTACGTGCATATATCGTACATCGGTTAACTGTAGTGTAAAATGTATAAAATCAGATAAATTTGAATTTCATAATTTATCGCTAATATGTTCCTTTTACACCTCCATGGAGCATAGGGCCGCAACAAGTTGATTCCAATGAGCTCCATCATCAGCACGATGTTTGACTTCTTAGTATCAAGAGAATAATATCGCTTAGGCAAACATTAAAAATACTTTCGATTCACTCTTCGATATCGCATTTCTCGATACACCTTATATTTATATATGTTAAAAGCTTCAAGACCCATTTGCGGAAGATATCAAATGCTCAAAAATTTACTTTTGATGAGTTCGCTACTATGCTGGCAGGAATAAAAGCATGCTTGAACTCTCGTCCTCTTTGTCCCATGACGGATAACCCCTCGGATATTAACCCCTTAACTCCAGGACGTTTCCTTGTGGGAAGTGCGATCCTCTCACCCTCTGAACCTGATTTCTCGATGGAATCCCTCAACTACGTTAATAGGTGGCGAAAATTAAAAGTTTTTCACCATTTGTTTGCGCGTCGCTGGAAGGACGAGTACTTGGTTGAACTCCATAAGCGCAACAAATGGAAATGTTCCCAACACGATTTCGCGATTGACGACTTTGTGGTCATTCGGCATGATAACTTGCCTCCAAACGAATGGAAGCTCGGGCGCATTTCTCGCGTTTATGTCGGCTCCGATTCTAAAGTGCGAGTGGCTGATGTTCGAACCTGCAACGCCGTTCTAACGAGGCCTATTGTAAAAGTCGCCTTACTCCTTAATCCAAATAAGAACTAACTCGTATCCCCTTTTTTCCTTATTTGTTTGTCCTTTACTTATAGATGTCTGAAACAGCGCCTCGGAGACTTACCGTCGAACGCTCTGAAGTTAAAAGCCTCGACGAAGTCATTGCTGGTACCGGGTCCAAATATCGCCGCTGCAAAGGTACCCACTACCTACAGAAATGTCCGACATTTCACAATTTAAATCCATACAAGCGACTGGGTGTAGTAAGGAAGTTCATCATCATCATCTACATCAACTGTTTGGCCCAGTTGCACTTTTTGAAGAATTGCCGCAGTAGAGGTCGGTGTATGGAGTACCTGGGACGCCATCACAGGATGTTACACTTTCGACATAACCAGCGCAATAACAGCAGCAATCCCTAAGAGCACAACCAGCAGCCAAGCTCGTGACTGTTCATGTCGATCTCGGACTGTCAACGGAGACAACACTGATGTTGCAACACCAACTACGACTGGGGCCACGATTGTAATTAATGTCCTCAGCAAATGATTTTCATTGTTACCTCTTATTATTTAATCTTTATTTATTTCTACTTTTATTTCTATTTCATTGTTATCTATTTTTAATACTATGAATTGAATTTAAATGAATTGTAAATGAACTCCGTAAATTTAATTTATTTTTAATCCCGTTTCCTCTTGTTGCAACCTTGCAAGGGGGCGGGATGTTTACGCTGGTTACTCTAATTTTAAGTAATGTAAATACGCTTATGTATGTGGAACGTGAATAAGAAAATAAAAGAAAAGAATTGATCGTATTATTCGCGATCAACCCCCGAACTCGAAAGTACGTCCTAGTGATTAATTATTTAATTAATTGTTGAATATTTTCTTGATATTCTTGATATTTTTACTTTTCGGCTTAAATTAAAATCTTTTGTTTAATTTACTCTGCACCCCCGGAAACAAAGTCTCCATAGCCTAGTAGGTAGTGTGTTGAGTTATTAGACATAAGGCTAGGTCCATACCCTAGGTCAGGCATATCCAACAAAACGAAATATGAGAAAATATTTCCTAGGCTACTTCTTCTCAACAGAATAAATAAAATTGCCATTAAAGGTTATTCAAATATCTGTCTTCCGTACAGCTTTCGTAGATATTTCAGCACGATAATGATCCCAAGGTTAAAGCCTGTTTGGGTAAACATCAACTCCTTGTTATGTCGTGGCCACTGTAATTTTCCAATCTCAATCGTATTGAGAACATGTGCATGATTGCACAACGTAATGTCGGAAAGAAAGTCTTCCGAAATGGATAAGAACTTTTCGGCGAATAAGAAAAACAGTCAAATGTAATTCCAAAAGATTACAATGTATTATTATTATTATTATTTATTTCCTCAATGTACAAAAGATGTTCGGAAATAATAAAAAACAAGGGATATGCCACAAATTATTAAAGAATTAAAATATTATTATGTTTTTTTTTTGTTTTATTTCAAAGTTGGAAAAGTTTTAAAAATTTGAAATTTAATTTATTTTGTTTAAAGTATTCTTTTTGTTATTGTTTTAAGTTAATGAAGAATAATTTTAGTTTTCTTTAAAAATAAAACAGAATTAAATTCAATAAAAATTACTTAATGTGTTTTAAAAAATCAACGTTTAGTTAAAATGTGATTTCAGTGGCAAATGCATTTTCACGAAAATAGAACTGTTTGGTAAATTCCTAATTTATAGTCTGGTAAATACAATGTTCTGTGTTAATAAATTATGTGAATAACATTTGCATTCATTAATTGAAAACTGAGGACATTTTATGACTGATAAAAGTATTTTAAAAAAATGGCCACATTTGCATTAGAGATGAGCGATATTTTCAAAACTGTGATTTAATCACGGTGATTGATAATTCACTGGTAACTACAGTGATTGAAATTGCCAAATAACAGTTATTAATAATGTCGTTCGTTCAAAATTGTTACATACTCAAATTTATTTAATTTTATTTTGAGCGATGCAGAATTACTATTAGATGATGCTGATTATTTACTTTTGTCTTTTATACATGAACTTTCTGTGAAACTTAATTGTCAAACTTCATATAAAAAAAAAATTACATTAAAAATAATAACATTGATGACACCACTCTGATTTTGTTTAGTAGGCTTTTCGTAGTATGTATCTAGTTGTCTCTTTCTTACGACTTAATAAAAAACGTTATTGTCATTATTATTTTCTTTTGGAATACTGTGATCACAATCACTGTTTTAAAGAACAGTGATTAACAAATCACGTTCACTGAGAACAACGTTCTTCAAAAATCACTGGATCGCTCATCTCTAATTGGCATGCACCTTAAAAAAAGCAATTACAAAGTAATTTAAAAAACTACATAACAGCTCGTAAGACAAAAAATTCTACAACATGTTTGGAATTTCCAAGATTTTACAGAAAGTCATAAAAATTACAAACATTTTCAAGGACTTGTTTTAATTTTGAAATATTTAAACAAATCTTTTTATGGCTGAACCGATTTAGGTATACCAAACTTGCTCCAAAAGACAAGCAAATGCTCAAAATTTTAAAATAAGATTTATTGTGCACTATAATTGCAAGAAAAAAATATGATCATAAAAGTGGTCGTATATAAATTTTACCTCTTTGCTATTTTTAAGTCATCAGGAAATTTTTTATATACTTTTGTCAGCCATAGAAAGTTCCAATGTTTTTACCATGCGATTTCTGCCAATAATATGGGAACATATGCCACAATCCTATTTCAAAGAATACTGCAGGTAATTTTCGACAACATTTGCGTTATGTTTCATTATTTTTCTTGGAACATACTATTTATTAACTCGATCTATTAATAGTAATTTTTATAAGTAATAAAAAAGTAATATTTTATGAAAAATAATAATAACAAACCGTTAAGTTTGAGAAAAAATTAACCAAATTTGTAATTTTTACCTAAAAAAATGAATCAAGTCAAGAAAAGTAACGTATTATTATTGCAGCTTTAGTTTTACCCTTATCGGTAAGGAAGCATTTCAAGTTTACTTCCTGGCAGCTATTTTTCATACGAAGAGAAAATCAAACCAATACTACATTTGGATTCGAATAATATGTACAAAAACAAAAAAAAATCAAACGGTAAAAGATAACGGAATATATGTAGATAGCAAGCAGAAAAATCTCACTGAAAGTACGTGCCGTCACATTTAACAAACGTAACAGTATTAAAAATAATACAACGGTTTTGGAGCCTAATTATATTCTACAAGGAATTTATGTCTAGGATTATATGAAATCGAACTGAAAATTTAAGAGCATTGGTTCAATCTAGTAAAGCAAACAGCGAACACAGTGGTGTAGAGCCAAAAGAGGCTAACACCAGCTATCATAGATGGAAACCCACACTAGAACAGAATAACTACGCTTTAACGGAAGCAACATAACCATCAACGGAGTAGACTTTTCCGATTACTCTCACACCTTAGTTATTGGTTTTGCGAAATTTTCTCAAGCTTAACCCATTGCACTCGGCTGTCCCCTCTGAGGGGCAACGTTAGTCTAGCATATCAACTGGGACCTGATAGCTTGTTAGCGATTACGGACAATGAAGTTATTCTACCCCAATTTTTTAAGAAACACGTGTTCTCCTGTAGTTCTCTGTTAAAGTGGCACAAAAAATTAATCGAAATACGTTTCACACGTCGAAAAATAACGTGCGAAGTGCGTTCACGACAGACCCTTCTCTGATCCGTCGAGCACATTGTGGATATAGTGGATTAGGCGTACAAAGCTACAAGGGAAACTTTATACGATAATAAAGAAATCTGATAACCGAGAGAAAAAATGTACAAGATCTCAGTTCGTACTGAAGCGTCGAATAGAAACGATCTCTGCATATTCCAAATGTGGGAGAAAGAAAACGGGATTGTATTGTCTGTTCTGACAGAAAAACACCAGGCGGAAGGCGGCAAACAACCGCATGTTGGGAATTGCTTTAAACTTTACCATACTGTAAATATACATATGTATGTTCTTCAATGTCCACAAATTAATATAAAACAAATTTCATTACAATTCCTTACTTTGTTCTAAAATTATACTGTATAATATCACGTTTCCAGGATCTTCGTTTTCGTTAAAAAGTGGAGTAGGTAACGTCCGAAACGGTACCGAGTGCAAAGGGTTAAGAGTACAAAATATCCTCCGATCGAATAATGCTGAACTCAAAAAATGCTATTTTCGCATTGGAGAGAGAGACATTAGAACAAGGGATGAACATATAATTGCCACAAGTGTTCGTACGATATAAAAATTGCTTTAATTTAAAACAAATTCCATGAATCCCAAGCAAAATGTAACGCTTATAATATTTACAAACAACATACGTATGTTAACTGACTTATTTAATTGGTCATTACAACCCTATATAGAGCTAGTGTTAGTTACAGTGTATGTACATACAACCACAAAGCTGGAGTGTAAATCACTCTGATATTTTAGGTATTTTCTAATATATATTTATATGTACCTGTATATATGCACAGTTATCGAAAAATAAGCTAACACATACGTTGTTAGCTTATTGAGACGGTTTATTTTAGTTCTCATGTATTATAACAGTTGTGGGAATCGAACTGAAGGCTCTCACGTTAATAATCTAGCACACTACATAATAGACTACCACTTGATCGGCCGTCTCAGTGACTAGTTTTTAATTCCATTGGACATTTCTGGGGGCTCTCAAAAGAGTTATTGACTGTACTCCTAAAATCTAAGGAGTGCCGACAGTATTTTGCGGGACAATTCATTTGTGAGAAATTTCATTATTGAGAAAATATTCTTATTAAAATATTGTCTGCTGCAATTTGCTGAGGACAATTTACATCGCGCGGAAAAATATTTTATTGACGACGTAAATACAAACAACTCCAACAATTAGCTCCATAAACCTTAATCAATTAAATGAAAGTAATTTACCTACTCCAATTCAATCCAATAATTTTTATTTGTCATCGAATCATAATAAAACTACGCCAGACGAATCCATAAATCCATCATTCGATTCGGCTGATAACAATGTTTCCATCAGCGACTGCTGCTGCTCCGTATTAGACCAGATTGATCCAACAAGGTGGGTTGATGATTATACTGAACTTCAAAAATGCCTTCAGAATGATCATATTCCAAATGACAATGATTCTTCACACCACACCAATTTCACATCATTGCTAGAAACCGAGGCAGTCTCCCCAATTGTAAATCAAAATTCTTTAAATTTTGACAATGACAATGATTTAGTGGAGCATTTCATGAATTTAATTAAATAATTTAATAGATTTAAGCAATATTTGTATGCATTATCATTATATAGTACATATGTGTTAATTAATTATAATAAAATATTAGATATCTACATTATTATGTATGTACATGAATGTGTTATGTGTCAGGTTTGTATGGAATTCAATCAATAAAAATTATTTCTATAATCAACTACAATGTTTTAAGGAAAACTTTTTTAAATAAAAAAAATAAAACGGAAGCAGGTTATAATTAAAATTCATTTCGAATCTGTTTGAATTTGATTTTGATGCCTTGATCAGTGTTAAAGGGAATTTGATTTAGATTACAAATATTTTGCTTCATTTTAGTGAAAGGAAATTAAAAAATCCAGATATAGAGATTCAGAGAACAAATATTGACTTCACAGATAATTTGATAATATAGTACATACCTATTGTAATTGGTTAGCATCTATACAAACAGGGTTCTTAACTCATACCATATATAAGAATATTTATACAAAACTCTACAAGGTAAACTATATTTTTATAAATTAAATTTCGATTTTGTTTGGATTTAATTTAAATCTGATCAATGACAGTCAATTAAATCAATAATAAGAAAAATATTATATGTACATATATATAATAATTATTATATTATAAAAAAATAATTCTAATTCTTTATTTATATAAATATGTTTTTCTTTATATTTTATGTATACATACATATATTAGTGATTTTTAACGTCTGAATTATTGAAATTTTCACCAACATATTGATTTTGATAGAAATTTAAATTTACCCTAAAATTAATTGTAGGGAATCTCCGTTTTGCCAATGCTCCCAAAGGAGTAGCTCCCCCTCGCCAATCACTTCAAATTCACTCACTCATTGTCGGGAGAAGGTAGATAAATTGTGAAAAAAAAAATAATTGGTTGTAGGCAATTCAAAACTTGCCTTGCAAATTAATTGCATACCTATTAGCAGAGTCTCTGTTTTTTAGAGCTTTCTCTTTAGCAGTTAATGTTATAACAGAGAAGAGAGTTTGCTTTTTATGAATTCATACGAGTATTAAAATAATATAGAACTTGTGATGGAATATGTTTTAGTTATTGTAATTGAATATTTTTTGTTGTGAATTATAATTTTCCTTTTTTGTTTTTAATGTTTTGTAATGAAACATGTTTTTTTTATATTATTTATGTATATTCTTTTAATTGAAATTGTTTACTTATTGGTTTAGTTAATTTTATTTTAATGTTATTTAATTTTTGTTTTATTTTTTTTTTTTTTGGGATATATTTTCAATATCGTAGAATATTTTTGTAATTAAATATTGTTTCCTATAAAACTCTACGAAGTGTAAGTCGGTTTAGTTGCAATCCATTCATTTTACTCACTACAGCAAGTATCAATATTGTTTTCGCTAAATAGATTCTCTTGCAGATACACCACAAAATATAAAAAATTTAGATCATCCTCAAACATTTTTTCTGTTAACCATGATTACTGTAAAGGCTTGACAACAGATCGATATGATGAGTCCTCACATACACCTGATAAATTGAACATTATTTATGTTACTGGCGAATTAATCACAAATAATTGGGCAATTCACACGACTTTGTATCGTGTATGTTGTATTGAATACATTTGTTTGTTTGTGAACGCTCAATGCTATACTGTATTGTGTATCTCGTGGCATTCAAACAATTTGATAGCCCGAAGCCAACACAACTTTTTAAAAACATATGAAAACATATACACATTTTTTTCATTCACACAATTTGATAGCACGAAACCAATACAACTTTTAAAAACATATGGAAAAAATGTGTATAAGTGTATCGGATTTTTATATGAAAAATATCAACAAAAATCATACACTGTTGTATGTTCTTCAAACAATACAATGAATACAACGATACAATGGCTTGTGTGAATTGACCAAATGTTGTTACGAAAATGAAAAATCAAAACAATGCAGTAAACAAACCTGTTTACAAATTATCGTACTGCTTAATATAACAACAAATACTAGCATAAAAAATGGTAAACAAGTAAACAAAAATATACCAACGACGCTACATTTGGTCAATTCACACAAGCTGTTGTATCGTTGTATTCATTGTATTGCTGGAAGAATATACATAGAACATAGAACAGTGTATGATTGTTGTTGATATTTTTCATATAAAAATCCGATACACATTTTTTCCATATGTTTTTAAAAGTTGTATTGGTTTCGTGCTATCAAATTGTCTGAATGAAAAAAATGTGTATATGTTTACATATGTTTTAAAAAAGTTGTGTTGTTTTCGGGCTATCAAATTGTTTGAATGCCACGAGATACACAATACAGCATAGCATTGAGCGTTCACAAGCAAACAAATGTATTCAATACAACATACACAATACAAAGTCGTGTGAATTGCTCAATTAAAATAATAAACGTAAGTAAAGTTTACATTTTTGAAAAGGCGAAGTCATGAACGTTTGCCTTCAAGAACGTTCATACGACTGTTTACTCTGCCATACAAAAGGCAAGGCAAAGTAGGCGACTGTGCTAGTAAAGATCAGTCAGCCTTGTGTGAAGACCGTTACAAACAGGGATTACCAAAAATATTTTGGTTGTGTATTAGTGAGTAAGTGAGCGAAAATAAGTTGTGAGTTTACAGTCATAGACAAGTGTTAGTAATATAACCTATTTTGATTATGATTTTATCAACATACTTCTCATATAAAGTTATTCATTTTTGACTTAATAATTATTGAATGTTTTTTAGATATTTGCTGGAATCTAATTTTGGCTCATAAATTTCCTCTACTACTGATAACCAAACTTTTAGTTTTTCCAAAATATTGCTTTATGCCTATAAAAAAAAGTTGTTCTCTTTCCATATCACCTAAATTATTTACTTACAATCAAAATGTGTTTTAAGAACATATAAGACTTTGAATTTAAAAAATGGAAGTTTTAATATAAAATATATTTTAAGTGTAAATATATTATAGCATCCGTATTCATATGCGCTTGTCGTAGACTGATCGACAACTAACTAAAAGAACATAAGCTCTGTTTTCTCTCTGCACAATTGTGCTATGAAATGGTAACCACTGGTTACAAAGATGTGTCGAATAATTGTCTAGTAATTGTTGTTGTTTATGCAAAGAGTGTAAACAGAGGAATAACAATTGTTGTTGTTTACATCAAGTTCTGAATAGTGGCGCACAGAATTGTGCGAATAATAAAGAATTTTAATTAAAACTAAACAAATTTATTTTTATTTTAAATATTTTTATAAAACGTAACAATAAGAGAACTGACGACATTTATTTTTATGGAGTTGATAATAACAGTATACAATTACTAACTCTATCTTTAATAAAAAAATTTATATACTGAATTAAACTTTACTATTTTTTTTTCAGTCGTCGCCGTAATCTAGTTGGTAGTGTGCTGGCTTATTAGACGTAAAGTCAGGGTTCGAGCCCCGGGCCAGACATCAAAACAAAATGCAGAAAATATTTCTTCGGTGACTTCTTCTCAGCAGATTTCTGGCAAAAACTCTGATAGTAAATAAAATTGCCATGAAAAGTTTTTCAAATATCTGTCGTACGGAGTCGACTTTAAACTGCAGGTCCCACCACCACTGCATAAAATTAACACACACAACATAAGTGGTGTGAGAAACTAGGTTATAGTCCTAACTGAAGGGTTGTAATGACCAAATATGTATGTTTTTTTTTTCAGTTGCCTTTGCACAATTAGTCACGATTATTTCTTAAATATTATTTACATGCCTCTAGATGAAAGCTAAATCTGTTTATATTCATTCTACAATACATATTTTTGAAATTAGATTAAAACGGCAATTTTAATAAACAATCTAAATTATCACATTGTAAATATTAAATTCTTTATTTATACATCTGTTACATCAAAGCCTATGAGAAAATTTCTTCAGAATTTAATGTAACAGTAGGGGTTAAGAAAAAATAAAATCTTCGAACAAGGTCAGTGTTTATGTCCGGAGATCGAAAAATTCCTTCCCTGGCGATCAACCAGAAGAGACCTAACGTCCAATAGAGGGTGCCAGATTAATTTAAGCTTTCTTGTATTTTTTCTTTATACAACATAATGTAATGTAATTAGAGCTTTTGGGACTTTCTAACATTTCATTGTAACTTAAACTAACTTAGGCCTTTGAGTTATAAAATCCTTTCGAAAAGATTCATTCGTCTTGTAACCAGCATAAAAGAGAATTGTGCAAAGGAAGAAAATTGTGCCTTAACATAGATGAAAATTTGAATTGTTAAATAATTATAATAAATTATTTGATGTTATTATCAATAAAAGTGAAATTATATTTAACACTGAATTTTTAAAAATAAAATTAAAATTTGGAAAAAAAAAAGTAAAAAATAAAATAAAATATAGACTTTTTTTGGAAGAAATAATAAGCAAATATACATATTTTATGGCAGGAAGGAAGGTTTCGAGTGTAACAAGTGCCAGAAAGTGTGACTTAAATTTGATTCCGAGGAGTCGCTATAACCTCCATCGCATCACCACCCACCCATACAGTCCACGGATTTATCAGTCAGATTAAATTTAAAAGTAAAAACAAGCAGGATGTATAAAAACAAGTAGGACGTATTCAACACTGCAGGGGTGTAATGATCATTTATGCATGTATGTAAAACAGAGAAAATAAGACTGGCCAAAATTTTATTGGACATTACTGCCTATTCTTGCAGCAAGGACGCAATAGCGAGATCATATATATCTGCAGGTATGCGTTTCTAGGGCGGGTAAAAAATATCGCGCATTTGATTTGTAAATGAAAATGTTCTTGACAATTACACAAGAGGCAAATAGCCAGTCCTCTCAGCAGGTACCATTAGACTCCTGCGCACCACAATCATAGTAAGGAAGTCAAACGAATAACATCACTTGAACCAAATTGATAATCGGAATTGATTTAAAATGGAAATTGAAAATAATCTACGAATCGAACAATGTATGACAGAAAATGAAGTAAACGTAAGTGTACAAAACTATTCGCTAAACTATATGCTAAAATTGATTGAATGATTTTCTTTTAACAAATTTTATACATATTACAGATCAAGGTGAGCTTTGTAACTCCACCTGAAAATATCGAAAATTCGACATCGTCCACATATAACTCAACAATTTCATCTCCCAGACCAGCAAATACTTCAAAGCCTAAACGGAAACGTACTGCATTTACCAGCAAAAAGTTGACGGAATTGGAACGTGAATTCTACGTTGACATATATGTGAGCTGCCAAAAACGATTTGAAATAGCCGATCGATTAAAGTTACATGAACGTCAAGTTAAAGTCTGGTTTCAGAATAGGCGCATGAAAAGCAAAAGAGATGCTAGTAAAACAACTCCAGAAACTAGGCCTATAGACGTTAATCCATTCATTGAAACTTCTAATAATTTACCGCAGCTCTTAATGAAACCAGAGACTTTCAGTTTGAATCCTTTGGAAGGTATACCTCCGAATATGATAGACGGCAATCATAATAAAACTACGCCAGATGAATCCAGAAATCCACAATGTTTCCTTCACGGACTGCAACTGTTCCATATTAGATGAGATTGATCCTACAAAGTGGTTGTATAATGATGGTGAATTGCTAAAATGCCTACAGGAGGATCATATGCCAAATGACAATAGCCATTTCAAAATCCTTAGTGCTTCATCACTCAATTGTTCACCATTGCCAGAACCATGCGCAGAATCTTCGTTTTATATATCTCCAACGTCTAATCAGTTAGAAACCATTGATGTTGCATCACATGACACCAATTCCTCAACATTGCCAGAATCCGGAACAGACCCTTCGGAATTTATGCCCCCAACTGCAAATCAACATTATTTATATTTTGACAATGACAATGATTTAGTGGAACGTCTTATGAATTTAATTAAATAATTTAATAGTCATTATACGTATTCATTAATTATAGTCAAATATTAGATACACGTATGTATGTGCATTAATATGAAATTTAATAATAATAAAAATTATTTTTATAATATAATCCAATATTTTAATGAAAACGTATCTGTTTGAATCTGGTATCGATGACTCGTTCAGTGTTAAAGGGAATTTGATTTATTTCGACAAACACTTCTGCGTAGCTCAGTTGAAGTTGAAAAGTTTTCTAGATTTTCTTATTTGGATACCACGAAGTACATTTAACGTATATTAATAAAGTCCTATGCATGCCTAACCACAGGTAATATCAAAAAAGAGTTATTGGGCGGATGATATGCGACAATATTAATATTTTTCCTGAAAACACAGCTTATCCTCTTTGCAATTATTGAAAGCCCGTAAAGTCGATTCCGAACGACAAATTTTTGAGAAACTTTTCATAGCAAATTTATTTACTCTGTGTAACCTGGATGGTTTGGAAAATACGTTTCACTTTATGGGACTATGTTCTATATTCAATGAATTTAGGCTCAATGATTTTAGAAAACGTAACTTAATTATAAATGAAGTTTTTAATATACTAACTGGCATTGACGAGGGATGGGATGCATGCAAACAAGGTAAAGTTTCTGACTGAGCTCAACGTGGCGACCACCAGGACGATCCTTGTCTTGCTGTATTCAAGTTAACACGCAGCCTCCTCGTGGCCCCTCCTGGATGGCATTCTAGCACCCGCTAGATGTTAACTAATGCGTGCAGCGAAGTCCAATCCCCTGGACGTTAAATTTGGGTTGTGCTTGGAACCCACCACGTAAAAATTCCCTCCAATGAAAACTAACACTCAAGCATCTAAGAAGATCCCCTCAAAAGTTGACGACCACGGCAAACGTTTAAAGGACTACGATATACGAATAGGCACATAGAACGTCCGAGCCCTTTACAGGGCAGGCACTTCCGCCCAGCTGGCGGATGCCCTCATTAAATGTGTTTACGTTGGTCACCTTAATTGTAAAGTTTAATGTGAAATATTTCAATTTTATTTATTATCTTTTTTTTACTGGGAAACTATTGTCAAAGAAAAGAGAATTTTCATTCATTCTTCAATCAACCTCCAAACAAAAGGTACGTTTTTTTGTGTAGTATTTGTTTTTGTATTTATAAAATACTTTGAATTATTTATTCTGTGCGTCAAAATTTTATTTTGGACCCAATTTATCCCAATTCCCCCGAAACAAAATGTAGGACTGACGTCGCTGCCATTCAGGAAATGCGATGTATTACAGCTGCCAGGTTGATAAGCACGAATTCGTATGCGGATTTGTGGTTAATAAGAGACTTCGTCACCTTGTCTCTGGGTGCACACCTGTGAACGTAAGGATAGCCACAATCCGCATCAAGGCAAAATACTACAACATCAGTCTTATTTGTGCTCATGCCCCGACGGAAGAAAAGGACGATGTGACTAAATATGCCTTCTATGCGAAACTCGAGGACGTCTACGATAAGTGCCCGGCCCATGACGCCAAAATTGTCCTCTGAGATTTTAATGCGAAGGTCGGGCGAGAAGGTATCTTTGGCCCCACTGTCGGACAGTTCAGCCTCTACACGAACTCTACGTCAAATGGTATGAGGCTGATCGATTTCGCCGCGGCACGTAACATGGTAGTATGTAGCACTAAGTTTCAACATCTCGACATTCACAAGGCCACATGGATGTCCCCTGATCGATCAACATCCAACCAGATTGATCATATTGTGATTGACGGATGGCACGTATCCAGTGTACTAGATGTGCACACGTTCAGAGGTCCAAACATCGACTCGGACCACTACCTTGTCACAGCCAAGTTTCGATTGCTCATTAGCGCATCGGGGTCTGCGCTCTCTAGTGCATTGAGAAAGCTGGACGTCAAGAAGCTGCGATCACAAAGGACAGCTGAGGCGTACTACGCTCAACTCTCTGATAAGCTCAGTCGTTCCCCCTCTAACCTCAGCGAAATTGATGGACTATGGGCCAACATCTCCCACTCCTTGCGCACTACTGCGGAAACAGTCCTTGGTTTCGAGCGCCCACCCCAACGAAATCAATGGTACGATGAGGAGTGTCGCGAGGCAGCTGCAGCGAAAAACACCGTATACAGGAAAACTCTTCCGCTACGGGAGCCATTGTCGAGAACTATAGAGAGAGGAGAAGGAATGAGAAACGGCTTTTCAGACGAAAGAAGAGGGAGCAGGAAAGGCGTGAGCGTGAGGAAATCGAGTTGTACAGATTCAGGAATGACGCTCGAAAATTCTATCAAAAGGTTAAGCATCTAACCGAGTGTTATAAGCCCGGAGCGTTTTCCTGCAAAGATGAGAACGGAAACTTGGTAACAGATCCGCAGGGGGTGCTGAGGTTATGGAGGAAGCACTTCTCTACTCTGCTACAAGGCGATGACGACACCAATTCCGCCTTTAGAGATGACGTTCCGAACCCGATCGATGATAACGGCGTGGGGATTCCGCTGCCTAGCCATGAAGAGGTCAAAGTCGCAATAATGCGTCTTAAAAACAATAAAGCGGCGGGTCCTGATGGCCTCCCCGCTGAATTGTTTAAGGCCGGATGTAATGAGTTGGTAGGGCACATGCACCAGCTTATTTACAAAATGTGGCTAGAGGAAAGTATGCCCAACGATTGGAACCTCGGTGTCCTCTGTCCTGTCCTGAAAAAGGGAGACCCTACGATATGCGCCAACTACAGGGGCATAAGCCTTCTCCCTATAAGGTTCTCACAAGCGTATTGTGTGAACGATACGATACCCTTTTTCAAAAAAGTGTCCAGTTGCTTGCATACGCTGACGACATTGACATCATAGGGCGTACCAAGCGAGATGTTACTGCTGCCTTTAGTGCTATTGAACGGGAGTCTACTAAGATGGGTATGGCAGTAAACGATGGCAAAACAAAGTATATGTTATCGACAAGTAGAGACGTGCGGCGTATTGATTCTCAGATTACGGCCGATAACTATACTTTTGAAACAGTCAAGGAATTTATTTATCTTGGCTCCGCCGTTACCACCAAAAATGATGTCAGTCTGGAGATCAAGCGCAGGATCACTCTTGCCGACAGGTGCTACTATGTTCTCAATAGGCAATTGAGTAGCAGAGACCTCTCTCGTACGACAAAACTAACACTCTACAAGTGTTATCTTCTTACCCGTGCTTTTTTATGGCGCAGAGGCATGGACACTATTAAGAACTGATGCAGCGGCCTTGGGAGTGTTCGAGAGAAAAGTACTGCGCAAGATCTTCGGTCCAGTGCGAGTTGGCGATGATTTCCGTATCCGATCCAACAGTGAGCTGTATGAGCTCCTCAACGACATAGACGTTGTACAGCGTATTAATATCCAGCGGCTGCGCTGGCTCGGCCATGTCGTTCGAATGGTGGAGGATGCTGCGGCGAGACGGGTATTTGAGATTTAAAAAATTCAAAATGGTGGATCCAATATTGCGGTCGAGGTTTTTAAAAATTAATCAGATTTATTTAACCGCCAACCCCTGAGTAACAATTTTCAAGTAAATCTGAAAGACCTCCGTAATGCTTTGTGCTCATTTTAAAGAGCAAAGATCAATTGTCAATTTCTGACAATAGCGATGGTTCTAGCACGTCAGTGTTTAGCTCTACAATGTTTCAAAAAAGGCTGTGTAATTGATTTAGCCCGAACAATTGAAGGTGAAGGTTTTGTTGACTTTGCTGAGGGAGATATTTTTGAACAACTGGTTGACAAAGAATTGGATAAAGATGAACTAGTTGGTATAGTTAATCAAACTGATGAGGAAAATAATGAGTCTGATGAAAATGATTCACAAATCGTAGAAATGACATCACAAAATATTTTTGAAGACCTTGAATTAGGCCGGAAATTAGGATATCATTTTCTACAATATTATCCAAATGTTGAAAGAGGTCTTTAGTTTTAAAAATACATTTCTCAAGGCTTGGCCCAATATCGGAAGGTATATAAAGAATTAAACAAAAACTCCTCACAAATACTTATAACTCAATATATCTCAAAATCCCCACGTCCCCACATCGAACCAGAAAACATTAAGTTATCGAGCGATGATTCGTCACCAACCGAAGAAATGCGATTAGTTGTCGAAGAAAGTAATGACGAATAAATATATGTATGTAGGTACATATACTGAAATTGGTTGAATATAACTTATTTTTTTTTATACTTAACAGTTTATGTATTGATGTTCTGCTAATAAAATTTTTATATGTACAATCCTTATGTGTTTTCTCTTATTTATATTCCATTTAATTTTTAAGTTTTATGAATTTTATAACTACATATTTAGGTTGTTAAATAAAAATGAAATTGTTTTCTTTTGTTTGCTTTGTTACGTTATTAACATTAAAACAAATAAAATTATATTAAAAAAATACTATATTTACCAGTTTTTTATCATTTTTTCGATGTACACGATTTTCCATACAAATTTTGTTGAATTCGTTTTACACGATTTTCTCAGGAACGTATCTATCGTGCAAAGCGAGGGACAGGTGTAGATTTAAAAACTGATAATATAACGCAACTAAAGTGCGATCTAGATTCATACTTATAAGAAAACAAAAAAATTCAAAATTCTAAAGTTGATTTCATACAAATCATTACGATTATTGTTACAATCAATAATTTGATCAGTATTTCATAAGATAACTTTTAATCAAATTTGTTACAATTATAATGCTTCTCGACTTCATTTTGATGTAAGTACCGGGAGTACCAGCCTAGAAAAGAAATTAATGAAACTACATTGAGCTGTTTTCAAACAGTTCTCTAATACAAATCTAACAAGAATTTGATTAAAAAGAATGTAAGGAATTTGGCAAATACATGTTTATCTTAAGGAAATTATTTAAGTGCTGTTTCTGTAAGACAAGAAAACACAAGTAAAAGTGTCTTTCAGGAACAGTATATATGGCAAACAGAACGTATGTAATTAAGATAGTATTGGAGAATTTTTTCCATAACTCGTTACTTATCAATTGATATTAAAAGAAAATGATAAGACACATTTATTGATCAATTTATCTGACATTTCTGACATTTTTTGTTCCGCAGGATTTGTATATTTAATTGCATGTTGTATTCATTCTAATCGACAGAATTAATAATTTCTCACATTGCTTTTATATATGTACATATGTATGTATGTATGATTATTAGTCGTGAGCCCGCGGTTCAAACCCCAGGACAGGTATCTACAACTAAACGAAATATGAAAAAATATTTCTTCGTCGACTTCCTCTCAGCAGATATCTGGCGAAAACACTGAGAGCAAATAAAATGTGTCGTTCACAGTCGACAATAAACTGTAGGTCCCGCCACTCATGTATAAAAATATGAACGCGCAAAACATAAGTGGCGTGCGATGCTAGGTTGTAATCCAGACATAAGGGGTGTAGCGAACATTTATGTATGTATGTAAAACAGAGAAAATAAGACTGGTTAAAATCTATTGCACATTACTGCTGCTATTACTATTGCACACATTCAAATGCCTGACTGTCTGGCACTCTTGTGTTACAGCAAGGGCCCAAGAGCGAGATCACAAATATCGTCAGGTATACGTCTGTACAAGAGTCGTAAGGCTAGGTAAAAAATATCGCACTTCTGCCTCGCAAATGTTCTTGATAAATACAAAACAAACAAATAGTCAGTCCTCTCAGCAGGTACCAACTATTAAACCACATAAATACTTCCGTTAGACTTCTGCGCACCACAATCATAGTAAAGAAGTCAACCGAATAACATCTCGTGAACCAAATTGATAATCGGAATTCATTTAAAATGGAAATTGAAAATAATCTACGAATCGAACAATGTGTGACAGAAAATGGAGTAAACGTAAGTGTACAAAACTATTCGTTGAATGTTAAAAAAATATTTTCTTTTAACAAATTTTATACATATTTCAGATCAAGGTGAGCTTTGTATCTCCACCTGAAAATATCGAAAATTCAAAATCGTCCACATATAACTCAACAAATTCATCTCCCAGACCAGCAAATACATCAAAATCCAAACGGAAACGAACTGCATTTACCAGCAAACAGTTGACGGAATTGGAGCGTGAATTCTACGTTAACAGATATGTGAGCTGCCAAAAACGATTCGAAATAGCCGATCGATTAAAATTAGATGAACGTCAATTTAAAGTCTGGTTTCAGAATAGGCGCATGAAAAGCAAAAGAGATGCTAGTAAAAGAACTCCAGAAACTAAACCTTTAGACCATAATGCATTCAATCAAACTTCTAATAATTTACCGCAGCTCTTAATGAAACCAGAGACTTTGAGTTTGACTCCTTTGGAAGGTATACCTCCTCCAGTTCAATTAAATAATTTTAATTTGTCATCGAATATGACAACGCCAGACGAATCCAAAAATCCAGCATTCAAATTGGCGAATAACAATGTTTCCTTCACGGACTGTGACTGTTCCATATTAGACGACATTGATCCTACAAAATGGTTGTATAATGATGGCGAATTGCTAAAATACCTGCAGGAGGATCATACGCCAAATGACAATAGCCATTTCAAAATCCTTAGTTCTTCATCTCTCAATTCTTCACCATTGCCAGAACCAGGCGCAGAATCTTCGTTTTATATATCTCCGACAGCTACTCAGTTAGAAAAAATGCATGTTGCATCACATGACACTAATTCCTCAACATTGCCAGAATCCGGAGCAGACCCTTCGGAATATATGCCCCAAACTGCAAAACAACATTATTTAGATTTTGACAATGACAATGATTTAGTGGAGCATCTTATGAATTTAATTAAATAATTTAATAGTCATTATATGTATTCATTAATTATAGTCAAATATTAGATACATACGTATGTGCATTAATATGAAATTTAATAATAATAAAAATTATTTTTATAACATAGTCCTACATTTTAATGAAAACAACTCTATTTGTTTGGTGTTGGTGTCTCGATCAGTGTTAAAGGGAATTTGATTTATTTCGACAAACATTTCTGCGTAGCTCAAATTTGATGTTTTAAAAGTAAGTTAATTCCTATGCATGCCTAGTCTTTAGTGAGGTATGCATCCATGCTTTCTAGCTGAAAAGGACTTTTTGGACGGATGATATGAAAACACAGCTAATCCTCTTTGGTAATTATTGAAAACCCATTCTAGAACTTTTGAAAACTTTGGAAAAATGTCAACGTATATCTTGAATTACGATATAAACTCCCTTCATTCACTTTCATCGCCTACTACAACTTTAATAATAAGCGCCAGAGGGGAACTTTTACATCTTAATGGAAGAGTGTCTACCTAAGGAATTTATGCTTTGTGTAACCTGTATGCTTTGGAAATTCCTTTCCATTCTATGGGTGTATGTCCTATGTTCAATGAATTTAGGCTCAATTATTTTAGAAAACATAACTTAATTATAAATGAAGTTTTAAATATACTAAATGGCATTGATTTTGATTATAATTTACTTTATAAATATTTAGACTACAGAAAATTTATACTTAACAATTCGTTTCGACTGTATATCATATAACATTGAATATAAAATTGAATTTAAAGGTTGTATCAGCCTTACATTTCGCTAATCCGTCTCACAAACAGACGCCATGTCAAGTTTAAATAATTAAATGTATATATTTATTTTAAATTTATTATGGTCAAGTTACTCCGTTCATATGCTCGGTGAGTGTGACAGACCAGAGTCTCTGATGGGAATCGAACCCACGACCGTCACGCTAATAGTCTAGCACACTACCCACTAGACTACCAGGGCACCCATAATTAATTAATCTAATAAATAAGTAAACAATATATTCCGATAAACCCATACCGACTAATATTGTGTTTTCCTATTTACACCGACTAATATTCCTATCTTCCTATAGCACTACTTATGAAATTTTGATAGACACATCTCGACTGCTAAATACATAACTTGTGAATAAAATTGAATATAAGTACGTACATATATCGTACATCGGTTAACTGTAGTGTAAAATGTATAAAATCAGATAAATTTGATTTTCATCATTTCTCACTAATATGTTCCTTTTACTGCTCCAGGGAGCATAGGGCCGCAACAAGTTGATTCCAATGAACTCGCTCATCATCGCGATGTTTGACTTCTTAGTAACAAGAGAATAATATCGCTTAGGCAAACATTAAAAATACTTTCGATTCACTCTTCGATATCGCATTTCTCGATACACCTTATATTTATATATGTTAAAAGCTACAAGATCCATTTGCGGAAGATATCAAATGCTCAAAAATTTACTTTTGAGGAGTTCGCTACTATGCTGGCAAGAATAGAAGCTTGCTTGAACTCTCGTCCTCTTTGTGCCATGACGGATAACCCCTCGGATATTAACCCCTTGACTCCAGGTCATTTCCTTGTGGGAAGTGCGATCCTCTCACCCTCTGAACCTGATTTCTCGATGGAATCCCTCCCTCAACTACGTTAATAGGTGGCGAAACTTAAAAGTTTTTCACCATTTGTTTGCGCGTCGCTGGAAGGACGAGTACTTGGTTAAACTCCATAAGCGCAACAAATGGAAATGTCCCCAACGCGATTTCACGATTGACGACTTTGTGGTCATTCGGCATGATAACTTGCCTCCAAACGAATGGAAGCTCGGGCGCATTTCTCGCGTTTATGTCGGCTCCGATTCTAAAGTACGAGTGGCTGATGTTCGAACCTGCAATGGCGTTCTAACGAGGCCTATTGTAAAACTCGTATTACTCCATAATCCAAATCAGAACTAACTCCTTTCCACTTTTTTTCTTGTTTGTTTGTTCTTTATTTATAGATGTCTGAAACAGCGCCTCGCAGACTTACCGTCGAACGCTCTGAAGTTAAAAGCACTGACGAAGTCATTGCTGGTACCGGGTCCAAGTATCGCCTCTGCAAATGTACCCACTAGCTACAAGCGACATTTCACAATTTAAATCCATACAAGCGACTGGCTGTAGTAAGGAAGTTCAAACACTACATCAACTGTTTGGCCCAGTCGCACTTTTTGAAGAATTGCCGCAGTAGAGGTCGGTGTATGGAGTGCCTGCGACGCCATCACACGATATTACACTTTCGACATAACCAGCGCAATAATAGCAGCAATGCCCTTCGAAAGGCAAAAGGGAAAACTAACCAGGTTGCTAACAACCCTAAGAGCACAACCCGCAGCCAAGCTCGTGACTGTTCATGTCGATCTCGGGCTGTCAACGGAGACAACACTGATGTTGCAACACCAACTACTGCTGGGGCCACGATTGTAATTAATGTCCTCAGCAAATGATTTTCATTGTTACCTCTTATTATTTAATCTTTATTTATTTCTACTTTTATTTCTATTTCATTGTTATCTATTTTTAATACTATGAATTGCATTTAAATGAATTGTAAATGAACTCCGCAAATTGAATTTATTTTTAATCCATGTAGCTTCCCGTGTCCTCTTATTGCAACCTTGCAAGGGGGCGGGATGTTTACGCTGGTCACTCTAATTTTAAGTAATTGATTTAAGTAATGTAAATACGCTTATGTATGTGGAACGTGAATAAGAAAATAAAAGAAAAGAATTGATCGTATTATTCGCGATCAACCCCCGAACTCGAAAGTACGTCCTAGTGATTAATTATTTAATTAATTGTTGAATATTTTCTTGATATTCTTGATATTTTTTCTTTTCGGCTTAAATTAAAATATTTTGTTTAATTTACCCTGCACCCCCGGAAACAAAGTCTCCATAGTCTAGTAGGTAGGTGTTGTGTTATTAGACATGAGGCTACGGTCCATACCCTAGAAAATATTTCTTAGGCTATTTCTTCTCAGCAGATTTCTGAGAGTAAATAAAAAGGTATTCAACTATCTGTCTTCCGTACAGCTGTCGTAGATATTTCACGATAATGATCCCACGGTTAAGGTTGTTAAAGCCTGGTTGGAGAAACATCAAATCTTTGTTACGTCGAGGCCACTGTAATTTTCCAATCTCAATCGAATTGAGAACATGTGCATGATTGCACAACGTAATATCGGAATGAAAGTCTTCCGAAATGGATAACAACGTTTCGTCGAATGAGAAAAACAGTCAAATGCAATTCCAAAAGATAACATTGAAAAGCTTATGTTCTCAATGTATGTATAAAAGAATATATAAAGGAAATAATAAAAAACAAGGGATATGCCACTAATTATTAAAGAATTAATATTATTATGCTTTTTTTTTTGTTTTATTTAAGAGTTGCAAAATTTTTAAAAATCGAATTTTGACTTATTTTGTTTAAAGTATTCTTTTTGTTATTGTTTTAAGTTAGTAAGAATAATTTCTGGTTTTCTTTAAATATAAAACAGAATTAAATTCAATAAAAATTACTTACGGTGTTTTAAAAAATCAACGTTTAGTTAAAATGTGATTTCAGTGGCAAATGCATTTGCTGTATTTGGAACTACTTTCCCATGAAATTAAATGTTTTTATAACATTCAAGCCAAATTACACTCTTCGATAATTTACCTTAATTTTTATTTTAGTTTGATTAAAAATTTTCTCACAGGAAACCGCTCTCCTATTTGCAAACAAAAGAAAAAAATTTTAAATGCTTTTTAAAAAGCCTCTACTCAAAAACAAAAAATATCTGTAGGCTAATAACATGTGATGTTCACTTGGTTCCCAAAAACCCTTCAACTACCAGAACCAATCGCACAAGTGTGCAATCCAACTACAAAAGTGGTTCTGGCGATTGTTGTCAATACTTACGAATACTTACGTATAACGCCTAAGTATATATGTCTGCTCTCTCTAAATGACATTGATCAAGGAAGCTAATTCTGATATGTTGCTACTTAATGATTACAATGACGCTGCGATAATCGATAATTGCGAATTGATGCTCTGCTAATAAAAGGGACTGAAAATATGGGAGAAAAAATGTTTGTTAGCAATGAAGAATATCGCAACGTCCAAGGCCTAACCTATTAGCTGCCCTAACAGGTTCAAAACGAAACTGTTAATAGGTGTGAGAAAGTCTCACTTGTATTCATTCACGAAAATAGAACTGTTTGGTAAATTCCTAATTTATAGTCTGGTAAATACACTGTTCTGTGTTAATAAATTATGTGAATAACATTTCAATTCATTAATTGAAAACTGAGAACATTTTACGACTGACAAAAGTATTTTAAAAAATGGCCACATTGGCATGCACTTTTCTAATCTTAAAAAAAGCAATTACAAGGTAATTTAAAAAAACTACAACAAAATTCGCCACCATGTCTGGAATTATAAAGATTTCACAGAAAGTCATAAAAATTACAAACATTTTTAAGGACTTGTTTTGATTTTGAAATATTTAAACAAATTTTTTACGGCTGGACCAATTTAGGTATACCAAAATTGCTCCAAAAGACAAACAAATGCTCAAAATTTTAAAAACTGATTTATTGTGCACTATAATTGCGAAAAAATATGATCATAAAAAGGGTCGTATATAAATTTTACCTCTTTGCTATTTTTAAGTCATCAGGCAATTTTTATATACTTTTGTCAGCCATAGAAAGTTCCAATATTTTTACCATGCGATTGCTGCCAATAATATGGGAATATATGCAACAGTCCTATTTCGAAGAATGGTTAGGTTAGGTTAGAGGACGTGTACTTGTCAATTAAGACAAGTACAGTTGTACTTGTCAATTAAGACAAGCACAGTTGTACTTGTCAATTAAGACAAGTACAGTACCCGGAGGTCGAATTGACCCATTGTACAACGTCCTAGTTTCTCACACCACTTATGTTGTGTGTGTTAATTTTATACAGTTTAAAGTCGACTCCGAACGACAGCTTTTTATTTATTGAGAAACTTTTCATGGCAATTTTTATTTACCCTCAGAGTTTTTGCCAGAAATCTACTCTCAGTCAGGAAGTCGCCGAAAAAATATTTTTGTATTTTGTCTTTGATGCCTGGCCTGGGGCTCGAACCCAGGCTTTTGCGTCTAATAAGCCAACACACTACCTACTAGACTACGGCGACTTTCTTTTCTTCCTTCCGGTTAATAATGGAAAATAATTTCATTCAAATGGCTGCCTCGGTTGGCCATGCCTACACGATCGGTCCAATTTTTAAGCACATTATCGATTGTGTGCAGCTGTATTTCACCAATGGCTGCACGAATATTGTCCTTTAAAGTGTCAATTGTCTCTGGCTTGTCGGCGTAACACTTATCTTTGACGACACCTCACAAATAATAGTCCAACGGTGTCAAATCGCAGCTCCGAGGTGGCCAAACGACATCAGCTCTGCGGCTGATAATGCGATCTTCAAAAACAGGGCGCAAAACATCGAGTGTAGCGTCGGCTGCGTGGCACGTAGCGCCGTCCTGTTGAAACCAAATGTTGCCAATATCCTCTTCTTCAATTTTTGTGAACAAAAATTCGTTCAATTTCGTTCATTTTCGAAGAAAAATGGCCCAATTATGCCTCTGGACCAAAATCCGCACCAAACAGTGAGTCGTTTTGGGTGCGTCGGCTTTTCAATGTATGCGTGCGGGTTCGCACCAAATGCGACAATTTTGCTTGTTTACATACCCACCAAGATCAAAATGAGCTTCATGGAAAATATGGTATTTACTGGTATTTTTTTCGTCCTCATTTAAAGCGGATGCCGACGTTATATATATTCCCATATCAGACTCTGATGGCGTTTTATGGCTTTTCAACAAAATTATTTTATGAATTAAACTTTTTCCCAAAAGCATAATATTCATCATTTTCGTCTACAAATGATCTTATCAGAAATGGATCTCCAGGCGATACATAACATATATTATTTGGCTTTTTTGTTGTTAATATAAATAAATCGGTAGCAAAAAATTTAATCACACCATTTTTGTTTCGTTTTATTTCTAAACGCTTCCTTTTTATAGGATATTTGTACATACAAAATTGATTGTTCAGTTGTTGGGCTTTTAATTTTTTTCTTTACAATTTGAAGATAATTCTCAAATTTATAAGCCGAAAATGTTTGAGGATGTCCCATATCAAGGACGCTTTGGGAAATATGTAATAAATTGTGGATGTATTGAGTCAATCTTTTTTCAGGATATAAAGATGTGAAATGTTCTACAAAATCTTTAAGCATACTTTCGGAAATGTCAATTTGTATTAAATGATTAGCTTCGGAAAGTAGTAGCCTGTAGGAACAATGAAGTAACATGCAGTGATAATCACTATTTAAAACATATTTAAAGACATTTATAGATGTGCATAGAATAAATTGTCTATATTCCACCTTGGCAGCTCCTCTAGAACCATTGGCTTTCTTGCGAACTCACAGGGAATGAATGAATACAATAAAATGAGGTTTAGAGAAATTACATTTACTTGATCCTTATGCAATTTATCAATCAAAGAATCCCCATGAATCAGGCAATTCAAGATCTTCTTTGTTACACCTAAATCTATTAAATGCATCACATCAAGTGGAAATGGAGTGACCAACTTAACGTTAAGTTTCACAAAAACGGTTTTTGCATTCTTAAAGAAGTCTGTGTGATATTCTGGATCTTTCCGGGTATAAAAGTCCTCATCTGTGCGTTTATCTCCAACACTATCACTATAAACAGTGACATTGGAAATTCGTCTACTTGTTTGGACACATTTTGAGCAGCCTTTACATGCATTATGACCCACAGTATGAGCAAAGAAATGAACGTGCTGGTGAATCCCATGCAATTGACCGTATTTTAACTCTCATTGTTGTATAATTTATAACAAATCCATTTTCTTGAAAGTCTGACATTTCAGTAAAAAAAATCGTGCAAATATTGAGATTCCCATTTTGTGGTTTCTTATCTCCAAAATATGAACCGATTAAAAACACTTGAGACCTTGGAAAATTGTGTATATAACCTAAAATGGGCCACAAGCCTTTCTTGGAGCTTTTGAAGAGAGGTAAACCGTCAATACCGATGTCTAAAAACAATTCATTATAATCCATAATTTCAGTGTTTATAGAATCCAAATATTGTTTTACACTCAAATGAAAATATAGTCCTGGATTAACATTACGCACCATAATTTCGTTTCTTCTTTTAATCAAGCTGTTGGTTGAAGTCGGCACATCAATATTTTCAGATTTTAAAATTTTCAATAAGTCATCAGAACACTTTCTTCCTGGATTGTATTTATTGTACCAATCTCTTAATTTTTCTTTTATTGACGAATGGGTGTCTGATTGATTTTCATATAAATTTTCACTACTTAAAACGTCAACGACTTCAATAATATTATTTTACGTTATTGTTATTAACATTTAAATTAATATTAACATTATCTTTATTTATAAACTTCTTCTTTTTTCTTTTTTATGTCAATTGCTTTAAATTTCTAGATGAAAAACCTTCCATTTTTATTAATTTCACCTTTTATTAAATCACTTCACTTATAACACTTGTAATACCGCTCAAATAAATAGATGAACACAGATTTTCTATTTGATGAATTATATTATATTAATTATTATATTTATATTTGTAATGAAAAATGTGAAGAAAAACATTACTTATATATAACACAATATTAAAAAAAAAAGTCTTAAAGATAAAAAAGGGGTTTTATATTTTACTACTCCATTATCCACCAAAACTTTTTGGTTTTTGTTCTTTGTAATATAAGAGAATCTTTATTCGATATACTTCTATCATACCTGTTACAGAAATTTGATAAATTATTGCAGTCCACAGCTTTGACATATCTATAATTATGATAAAAAATTGGAATACCATTGTTGTCTTGAATTATCTTTAGCCTGTCTAATAACAAAAATGATTCGGGTGGACCGAAGCCATTTTGTAGAGCATTAGATATATAATTGAAATTTGTATAATACGGTGCCATAATCAAATTATTTTCATTACATGAAATACATCTCAAAATATAATTTCTAATTAAACTTATTATAAAATTGTCTATTCTTATAATATTTGATATATCATACAATTTTTTATTAGATATATATTTCACATAGTTGCTGTCTGATGATCTAAATAATCTTGTGCAAGCTCTCAGGCATTTTCTTTCAAATACCCTTATTTTTTCCATGTAGGAAGGAGCGATATTAAACCATATCGGACACCCATATGTGAGGATTGGCCTAATAAGCGATTGATACATAATTATTTTGATTTTAGGCTTTAAATATTTTGAGTAAAATAATTGTTTGTACATAAAAAAAGCTTTTCGTGCTTTACTTATGGCTTCAATGACATGATTATTATAATATAGGAATTTATCCAATTGAATTCCTAAATATCTAACAATTTGTTTGTTTGGTATATTGACATTATTTAAATTCGATTTAATTCCAAATGATTTCCAATTTCTTTTGATGTTATTGTTACATTTATTAACTGGTGGTCTGAATAAAATTGTTTCGCATTTATTAATATTTATCTTCATAAACCAATTAACTGAAAACTGCTCTACTATATTGAAGTACTCTTGAAGTTTGGAGTTTATTTTTACAATAGTATCATCAGCATGATGTATAATGATATAATCTGCAAAAGCTATAATGTTGTCTATTTTTTTAATCAAATCCAGTATATAAATATTAAATAGTGTAGGAGAGTTTACCGTGCCTTGTTGTAATCCATTAACAATGTTAAAAGATATTCTACTTTGGTAGTTTTGGTAATATACCTTGAAAGATTTATTACTTATCATATTATAAATAAGCAATATCATATAAAAAGGAAATTCAAGATCTATTAATTTATATATTAACCCTGGGATCCAAATGTTGTCGAAAGCTTTTTCCATATCTATTAAACACGCTCCTGTGCATAATTTTTTGTTAAAGTTCCAATTAATATTAGAAGTGAGAAGGTGTATTGCATTGACTGTCGAATGCTTAAATTTAAAACCAAATTGTTTTTCATCTACTTTTCCATTTTCATAACAAAATTTATTTATATTGTTATTAATGCATATTTCAAAAATTTTACTGATGTTAGGCAGTAAGCTTATAGCACGTAGATTTCTTGGATCCGACAAATTTTTTTCCTTTTTTGGTAAAAGAATAACTTTTGCATTTTTCCATGTATCGGGAAAATACGAATTGTTTAACATATTATTAAAAAGAGAACAATATTCCAAAATCAAAATTACAGGTATGTTTTTTAGAACAATATTAGGAATACCATCGTTTCCTGACGATAATTTGGTTCTCAACTTAGAAAGAATAAATAGCATTTGGTCTTTAGTTATAAAATATCCATTAGCCTGTAAGTCACTCATGTTATGAGACATTTTTTCCGCATTAACAAATGTGATAGTAGTTGGATTACTATCGAAATCATTTTTAATTCTTAAAAATCTGTTAAACTTGTCATTTACTTGTAAATGTGTGCTATTATTTCTATCTATTTCTTTATGGGCATGGACTGATTGTAGAAAAGAACCAATCGCATCTAGCATTTGATTATGATCACGAATTATATAATTGTAATGGTTTAATTTTTTTAAAGTTTTTTTTTTATTTCTTCGAACATTTTTTTGGAATCTTTTGGATCTAATTGGGAAAGTTTATCTTGTATATTTTTGTTTAAAACTTTGATTATGTTTTCTTTTAAAAGTTTTTTTTTTAGTTTTAGTTGAGATCGAAGTAAGTTTAATGAAGTTTCAGGTAACGTCAATTCTAGTCTGTTATGTTTTTTAATTATTGTTAAAATTTTACTTTTTTCTTGATGTAGTTTCTGCACTATTGGGCTTTTAATTTTCTTAAAATAGTCGACTTTCTTAGGAGTTACCTTTTCAATAACATTTACAATTAAATTATTTAATTTGTCAATACAATTATCTATCTCAGAGTTAGAAAGATTTCCATTTTTTGGAATAAGTGTATTATTGTCCAATTTTTGAATGATTTTATACCCGAATTTTTTCCAATCCGTTCTCTTATAATCATATGTTACATTATGAGGTTCCTCAATTAAAGAAAAAAGGTCATATTCGTTATTCATATACGCACATATTTGCAATGCGTGGTGGTCACTGTCATAGTCTAAAGTTTCTAGACAGTTTAGTGTGCTGTTTTTAGTAATTATGTGTAACCTACAATCAGCTATACATACGTCTATATATGAATTTGGTTTGGGATATGAAGGCATTTCTGAAGCGTAAAATTTACATCTATAGTCTATCTCATTATCAACTAACCAGTCTTTTAATTTCTTACCTTTAATATTATCAGTAGGGTTACTCCAATCTCTATGACGGCAGTTTAAATCTCCCGCTAATATATAGTAATTGTTGATGTTCCGTAAATCTAATGCTTGGAAAAGGTTACTAAATTCAGAACTAAAACTTGTGTCATTATTTCCCGAAGGATAATAAGCAGAAATAATTACAATATTTTTATTTTCAGCCATAGGTATACGCACTATACAACTTTCTAAAATCCGAATTGAATTAATTGTATTGTTTGTACATACGGTGTACTTTATGTTACTTTTAATCAAAATGGCTGTACCACCTCCTCTTGTTGCACCTGGTCTATCTTTTCTTATCATAACATAGTTAAAAAATTTAAGCTTATGTCTCGGGTTGAGTTTTGTTTCATTTAAAAGTACAATATCAGGATTGTGTTCTTCAAGAAATTTTTGAAGATCCAACCTTCTACTTAACGATATTAAAGAATTCACATTAATATGAATTATTTTGAGGTTTTTTAGTAAGAATGAATTATTATCCATTTTTTACACTCCTACCATGGAAAAAATAGCATCTATACGTGATGCTTGTAGGTTTAATTGTTTTTGGAGGTTTGCCACTTGATTATTAGATTTAACAACATATTTTTTAATTCTAATATAAAGGTGTTATTATCTGAATACGAATTCATATTATTATTATTGTTTACATTTGGGCTATAAAAAGAATTTACATTAGAAGCATTATTTTTATTTTCTATTCATGATCTTTGCTTAAGTCTAAGTTTTTGTTGCAGTTGCTTATATTTTTCACAGCCTTTATACGAGGCTGGATGACCGTATCTGTTGCAAAGCACGCAGTACAATTTTTCTCTTTCTTCTTCCACTACATTTGTTAATTTAAATTCACCTCTTTTATGATCGTCGTTGCATTTAACGCATTTTGAAGGTAAGTAGCAGTTTGCCGCGCTGTGGAAAAAGCCTTGACAATTGTGGCACTGGGGAATCTCTTCTCTTTTTACTTGTTCCCATTTTATCATGCGATAAAAAATTGTTTTAATCTTTTTTAAATCGTTTACACTACTTTCTGGTGTGATTTGTACTAAAAAGAAAGGCAAGTTGTACCCTTTCTTTACAGAATTTTTCGTTGTAAATTGACTAACTTTAACAAATTGTAAATCTTCAGTTTGATAATGGCAAAGTTCATTCAAAATATCGTCCGCTTTTATATCGGAGTCTAAACCCTTTAGCAAATATGACTTTGGTTTTAACACTTTTGGAGTAAATGTGAAGAAATTTGAATTTGTTTTAATCAGATATGCCTTCACTCTTGAAAAGTCATCTAAAGAATTCATATAAAGAGTTTTTTTATTTCTAAATTCTTTAATTTTGAAGTCTTTTATTTTTAAAGCATTTTTTATAAATTCTATTAATTCTTTAGACTCTATATTAATTATGTTAATAGGAGGAATTTTTTTGTTTTTATTTTCTCCAGAATTAATTGTTGTATTATTGTTAATTGCTGGTACAGGAATATTTTTTTCATTTATTTTTGTCTTTCAGGCATTGCAGCTCGTGCTAAGTTATGCTGTTGCGATTTTTATTTTATTTTTTTTAACATGATTTTCAAATTTTTTCAGTAATTCACCATCACGTACAGTATCATTTTCAGTGTCTAGCACTTGATAATAATTGTTTTTATAATGTTTAGATGCTGATTGATCCATTCTTTGGTTTTTCTTTTTTTCACATTCTCTATGTTGATTTTGTTGGTTGAATTGTTATTATTATTGCTATTCCTTTCCATTCTATGGGTGTATGTCCTATGTTCAATGAATTTAGTCTCAATTATTTTAGAAAACTTAACTTAATTATAAATGAAGTTTTAAATATACTAAATGGCATTGATTTTGATTATAATTTACTTTATAAATATTTAGACTACAGAAAATTTATACTTAACAATTCGTTTCGACTGTATATCATATAACATTGAATATAAAATTGAATTTAAAGGTTGTATCAGCCTTACATTTCGCTAATCCGTCTCACAAACAGACGCCATGTCAAGTTTAAATAATTAAATGTATATATTTATTTTAAATTTATTATGGTCAAGTTACTCCGTTCATATGCTCGGTGAGTGTGACAGACCAGAGTCTCTGATGGGAATCGAACCCACGACCGTCACGCTAATAGTCTAGCACACTACCCACTAGACTACCAGGGCACCCATAATTAATTAATCTAATAAATAAGTAAACAATATATTCCGATAAACCCATACCGACTAATATTGTGTTTTCCTATTTACACCGACTAATATTCCTATCTTCCTATAGCACTACTTATGAAATTTTGATAGACACATCTCGACTGCTAAATACATAACTTGTGAATAAAATTGAATATAAGTACGTACATATATCGTACATCGGTTAACTGTAGTGTAAAATGTATAAAATCAGATAAATTTGATTTTCATCATTTCTCACTAATATGTTCCTTTTACTGCTCCAGGGAGCATAGGGCCGCAACAAGTTGATTCCAATGAACTCGCTCATCATCGCGATGTTTGACTTCTTAGTAACAAGAGAATAATATCGCTTAGGCAAACATTAAAAATACTTTCGATTCACTCTTCGATATCGCATTTCTCGATACACCTTATATTTATATATGTTAAAAGCTACAAGATCCATTTGCGGAAGATATCAAATGCTCAAAAATTTACTTTTGAGGAGTTCGCTACTATGCTGGCAAGAATAGAAGCTTGCTTGAACTCTCGTCCTCTTTGTGCCATGACGGATAACCCCTCGGATATTAACCCCTTGACTCCAGGTCATTTCCTTGTGGGAAGTGCGATCCTCTCACCCTCTGAACCTGATTTCTCGATGGAATCCCTCCCTCAACTACGTTAATAGGTGGCGAAACTTAAAAGTTTTTCACCATTTGTTTGCGCGTCGCTGGAAGGACGAGTACTTGGTTAAACTCCATAAGCGCAACAAATGGAAATGTCCCCAACGCGATTTCACGATTGACGACTTTGTGGTCATTCGGCATGATAACTTGCCTCCAAACGAATGGAAGCTCGGGCGCATTTCTCGCGTTTATGTCGGCTCCGATTCTAAAGTACGAGTGGCTGATGTTCGAACCTGCAATGGCGTTCTAACGAGGCCTATTGTAAAACTCGTATTACTCCATAATCCAAATCAGAACTAACTCCTTTCCACTTTTTTTCTTGTTTGTTTGTTCTTTATTTATAGATGTCTGAAACAGCGCCTCGCAGACTTACCGTCGAACGCTCTGAAGTTAAAAGCACTGACGAAGTCATTGCTGGTACCGGGTCCAAGTATCGCCTCTGCAAATGTACCCACTAGCTACAAGCGACATTTCACAATTTAAATCCATACAAGCGACTGGCTGTAGTAAGGAAGTTCAAACACTACATCAACTGTTTGGCCCAGTCGCACTTTTTGAAGAATTGCCGCAGTAGAGGTCGGTGTATGGAGTGCCTGCGACGCCATCACACGATATTACACTTTCGACATAACCAGCGCAATAATAGCAGCAATGCCCTTCGAAAGGCAAAAGGGAAAACTAACCAGGTTGCTAACAACCCTAAGAGCACAACCCGCAGCCAAGCTGTTCATGTCGATCTCGGGCTGTCAACGGAGACAACACTGATGTTGCAACACCAACTACTGCTGGGGCCACGATTGTAATTAATGTCCTCAGCAAATGATTTTCATTGTTACCTCTTATTATTTAATCTTTATTTATTTCTACTTTTATTTCTATTTCATTGTTATCTATTTTTAATACTATGAATTGAATTTAAATGAATTGTAAATGAACTCCGTAAATTTAATTTATTTTTAATCCCGTTTCCTCTTGTTGCAACCTTGCAAGGGGGCGGGATGTTTACGCTGGTTACTCTAATTTTAAGTAATGTAAATACGCTTATGTATGTGGAACGTGAATAAGAAAATAAAAGAAAAGAATTGATCGTATTATTCGCGATCAACCCCCGAACTCGAAAGTACGTCCTAGTGATTAATTATTTAATTAATTGTTGAATATTTTCTTGATATTCTTGATATTTTTACTTTTCGGCTTAAATTAAAATCTTTTGTTTAATTTACTCTGCACCCCCGGAAACAAAGTCTCCATAGTCTAGTAGGTAGTGTGTTAGGTTATAAGACATGAGGCCACGGTCCATACCCTAGAAAATATTTCCTAGGCTATTCCTTCTCAGCAGATTTCTGAGAGTAAATAAAAAGTTATTCAAATATCTGTCTTCCGTACAGCTGTCGTAGATATTTCACGATAATGATCCCACGGTTAAGGTTGTTAAAGCCTGGTTGGAGAAACATCAAATCTTTGTTACGTCGAGGCCACTGTAATTTTCCAATCTCAATCGAATTGAGAACATGTGCATGATTGCACAACGTAATATCGGAATGAAAGTCTTCCGAAATGGATAACAACGTTTCGTCGAATGAGAAAAACAGTCAAATGCAATTCCAAAAGATAACATTGAAAAGCTTATGTTCTCAATGTATGTATAAAAGAATATATAAAGGAAATAATAAAAAACAAGGGATATGCCACTAATTATTAAAGAATTAATATTATTATGCTTTTTTTTTTGTTTTATTTAAGAGTTGCAAAATTTTTAAAAATCGAATTTTGACTTATTTTGTTTAAAGTATTCTTTTTGTTATTGTTTTAAGTTAGTAAGAATAATTTCTGGTTTTCTTTAAATATAAAACAGAATTAAATTCAATAAAAATTACTTACGGTGTTTTAAAAAATCAACGTTTAGTTAAAATGTGATTTCAGTGGCAAATGCATTTGCTGTATTTGGAACTACTTTCCCATGAAATTAAATGTTTTTATAACATTCAAGCCAAATTACACTCTTCGATAATTTACCTTAATTTTTATTTCAGTTTGATTAAAAATTTTCTCACAGGAAACCGCTCTCCTATTTGCAAACAAAAGAAAAAAATTTTAAATGCTTTTTAAAAAGCCTCTACTCAAAAACAAAAAATATCTGTAGGCTAATAACATGTGATGTTCACTTGGTTCCCAAAAACCCTTCAACTACCAGAACCAATCGCACAAGTGTGCAATCCAACTACAAAAGTGGTTCTGGCGATTGTTGTCAATACTTACGAATACTTACATATAACGCCTAAGTATATATGTCTGCTCTCGCTAAATGACATTGATCGAGGAAGCTAATTCTGATATGTTGCTACTTAATGATTACAAGGACGCTGCGATAATCGATAATTGCGAATTGATGCTCTGCTAATAAAAGGGACTGAAAATATGGGAGAAAAAAATGTTTGTTAGCAATGAAGAATATCGCAACGTTCACGGCCTAACCTATTACCTACCCTAACAGATTCAAAACGAAACTGTTAATAGGTATGAGAAAGTCTTACTTATATTCGTTCACGAAAATAGAACTGCTGCGTAAATTCCTAATTTATAGTCTGGTAAATATATTGTTGAGTGTAAAAAAATTAGGTAAATAACATTTGGATTCATTAATTGAGAACTGAGGACATTATATGACTGACAAAAGTATTTAAAAAAAATGCCCACATTGGCATGCTCAATTACAAGATAATTTAAAAAATTACATAACAGCTCGTAAGACAATAAAATTCGCCAACATGTCTGGAATTATAAAGATTTCACAGAAAGTCATAAAAATTACAAAAATTGTTAAGGACTTGGTTTGATTTTGAAGTGTTTAAACAAATTTTTTTATGGCTGAACCGATTTAGGTATACCAAATATGCTCCAAAAGACAAACAAATGTTCAAAATTTTAAAATAGGATTTAGAGCTCTATAATTGCAAAAAAAAATATGATTATAAAAGGAGTCGTATATAAATTATACCTTTTTGCTATTTTTAAGACATTAGGCAATTTTTTATATACTTTTGTCAGCCATAAAAATATTGCAATGTTTTTACCATGCGACAGCTGCCAATAATATGGGAATATATGCAACAGTCCTATGTATTTCGAAGAATACTGCAGGTAGTTTTCGCCAACATTTATTGAAAAGATTTTTTTCTATATATGTAGTCAAGAAAAGTAACTATGCAGCTTGAGTTTTATCCTTATCGGTAAGGAAGCATTTCAAGTTTAATTCCTGGCAGCTATTTTTCATACGAAGAGAAAATTAAAACAATACTACATACATTTGCATTCGAATAACACAAAAATGTGTGTACAAAAACAAAAAGATCAAACGATAACAGATAACAGAGTATAGATGGCAAGCAGAAAAACCTGACAGAAATTACGTGGAAAATAGTACGTAGAAAATTAGCAAAAGTAATAGTATTAAAAATAATAAAACGGTTTTGGAGCCTAATTATATCGTACAAGGAATTTATGGCTAGGATTATATGACATCGAACTAAAAATTGAGGAGCATTGGTTCATTCTAGTAAAGTAAACAGCGAACCCAGTGGTGTGGAGCCAGAAGAATCTAATACTAGCTATCATAGATGGAAATCCATACTCAAACAGAATAACTACTACATGATTTCAACTGCATACAATGCTACGCTTCAACGAAAGCAACATAACCCTCAACGGAGTAGACTTTTTACGATTACAGTCACACTTTGTTGTTGGCGGTGCGAAATTTTCTCAAGCTTAGGAGTACAAAATATACTAGTTGTCGATTAGGCTGCGAAAAGCATACATATCGGCAGATGCTATAATATTTTTTAAGGTTTACACTCAAAATATATTTTATGTTAAAACTTCCTTTTTTTAAATTCAAAGTCTTATATGTTCTTAAAACAAATTTTGATTGTTTTAATAGTTAAGTAAATAATTTAGATGATATGGAAAGAGAACAACTTTTTTATAGGCATAAAGCAATATTTTGGAAAAATTAAAAGGTTGGTCCCAGCAGATATCTAAGAAGCATTCCGTAATTATTAAGTCAAAGATGTATAACTTTATATATGTTGATGAAATGAGAATCAAAATAGGTTATATTACTAACACTTGTCTATGACTCACAACTTATTTTCGCTCTCTTACTCACTAATACACAACCAAAAATTTTTTGGTAATCCCTGTTTGTAACGGTCTTCACACAAGGCTGTCTGAACTTCACTAACTCAGTCGCCTACTTTACCTTGCGTTTTGTATGGCAGAGTAAACAGTCTTATGAAAGTTCTTGAAGTCAAACGTCCATGTCTTCGCGTTTTCGCATATTATTATTATTACGTTTATTATTGTAGTGTTGTTGGTATATTTTTGTTTACTTGTTTATCATTTTCTTATGCTTGTGTTTGTTGTTATATTAAGCAGTTGTTTTGTTTTTATAGCTTTTGTTTATAATTTTAATGTTAAACGATGTAAAAGGATGATGAGAAATACTTGTTGGAATGAAATCTTATCTATTCCTGTTAACAATGATTCTGATATTGACTTGATGATTTCTAACTTTTATAAGAAAGTGCATTCAATAATTGAAATTTGTGTTCTCTTAACACCTGCGTATGCTCTGGTTGGTCCACCATGGAATTCTAAACAACTGTCGCGACTGAAAAATCGAAAGAACAAGTATTACAAAAAGATTATGGAAGATATTCTATTAGCCGGTCTGAATCTAATATTCTAAATCACTTATTATATAAAACTTATATGGATAAAATGAAAAATAATTTTATTAAGAATCCTAGATATTTCTATACGTTTGTAAATTCGAAGAGGAAATCTACTGGTTTTTCATCCTTTATGAAATTTGGAGATAAAGAATCATGTAGTGTTGATGTCATATGTGATATGTTTGCAGATTTCTTCGCCCGTACTTATTCTAATGCTGCTTACAATTATACAAATATGTACCCTTACTCGCTGACATCAGCCCAAGTAATACCTATTCCAACATTTAGTGACTGTGATATTTTGATGAACCTGAAAAGTTTAAAGATATCTTTTCGTCCTGGTCCCGATGGGATTCCAAGTTGTATTTTAAATCGATGTGCAAAGTCATTCATCACACCGTTAGTCATATTGTTTAATACCTCGATTAATTTTGTATATTTTCCTATGTTTTGGAAGAACTCGTATTGTTCACACGAGTGAATAAATTTACTCAACCCTAATCCTGCCTTCCAATATCCCCTACACACATACTGACAATAACATCTCCAACAAACATCATATTCACAATATACACATATACATACACACATTCATCAACACTGTTTCATCAACACCTTCAACATAATTATTAGGATCTTTGTAGATCAGTTGATTATCGATCGTCAAACAACACTAAACAAAAACCCAACAACAAACCCTACGTGAATGCACTATACAAAATATTATTATTTTAAATATAATATAAAAATTGTAAACATTAACCAATACAAAACAAATAGTGAACAAATTTATTGAATATATAATATCTATATCTAAATATATATATATATATATATATATATATATATATGTATATATATATATATATATACATATATATACATATATCTAAATATTGTGAACTAATAATAAAATAGTATTGTGAATTAATGTACAATACAAATTGTTAACTTATCTCCTAAGCCAAGAATTGTGAACTAATACAAACTGTGAAATTAAATATTACGAATCAAAATAAATTTTGTTATAAATATAAATCAATAGACATATAATTTATAACGTTTGAAGAAAATACAAACAAAAATAAAAAACTATATAACATTTATTATTTATATATATAGTATACACAATAAAAATATAAATACACAATTAAAATATAAAAAGTTTGTGCGTAGTATACCCTACCCCCCTCTTACCATCATACTAACCCTAACCATATAACCCGTTTGTTCATGTATATTATACCACTTTTTAAATCTGCCAATAAATCTGATGTTACAAATTATAGGAGCATTGCAAAACTAAGTGCTGCTCCAAAAATGTTCGAGAAACTGATTGCCGATTTTTTGGTTCATCATACTTCATCGTTATTATCACCTTATCAACATGGTTTCCGAAAGGGCTGTTCAACAACAACTAACGTGCTTCAGTTAACATCCATGCTTCAACGGAAGCAAATTTCTGTTAACTAAATTGGATTTATTGGGCGTAAATCATAGGAGTTTAAGATGGCTAGAGCCGTATTTGACTGGTAGAAAGCAGACTATATGTGTGAACAATAGCTTAGCTAAGTATATTTATGTGCTATCTGATGTTCCTCAAGGCAGCCATCTTAGTCCACTTCTTTTTTCGCTGTTTATTAACGATCTTCCCAAAATGATTAATTTTGCCAATATCTTGATGTATGCTGACGATGTAAGTTTTTCCCTCCTTTAATAATTTCATCGAGCATATTTATCTTCAAATAATTTATTTTTGTGGTGCGAATACAACATGATGGAACTGAATATTAAAAAATGCAAATGTATGCGGTTCTCAAGAAATAATTTTATTGCGGTTAATTACTTGCTTTGATGTCATCAACTGGATGTAGTACACTCTTTTATTGATCTTGGAATCCTATTAGACACAAAATTAAACTTTAATGATCATATCACTTTGACTGTAAATAAGACAAGAAGCACTCTTGGCTTCATAAAACGTTGGGCAAAGGAATTTACTGATCCATTTATTACGAAACAGTTATACGTATCGCTTTTCAGACAAATTTTGTAGTATGGATCCATCGTATGGGATCCTCACTATAATGTTTACAGCAAACACATCCAATGTGTTCAGAAACAATTTCTAGTCTTCTGCTTGCGTGGCCTTGGATGAAATTACTTGGATATGCCTTTATACTAGCAGACTGGCTTTAATAAAACTGCCTACCCTTAAGAGTCGTCGAACAATGTTAAATATATCCCTCATGAATGAATAATAACCTGATCAATGATAATATTTGCTGTGAATTTCTGTTAAGATCTGTTAAATTCAATGTTCCTCGTCGTAACTTCCGCTGTTATAATCTTATTTATATTCAATTCTGCAGAACTAATTATGCTGTTGCTGATCCATTAACTAGAATTTGCCGTCAATTTAATTATTTGTCAGACTTTCTCTGATTTTTCTTTAAATTCTTGCGTTATAAAACGGATCATTATTGTTTTTCTCAATTCTTAACTTTTCATATTTTTATTGTAACTATTACTTGGATTTTTGAAGAAACTGATTGTAATCCTATTTATTTTTATTCGATTTGTGTTATTAGTCAGTAAGAAATTGGTCCATTGACTTAAATAAATAAAAGCAAAATACGAGTATCTAGATTTTTCATTTTCGTAATAATATTATTTGTGATTAATTCACCAGTAACATAAATAATGTTCAATTTATCAGGTGTATGTAAGGACTCATCATATCGATCTGTTGTCAAGCCTTTACTGTAATCATGGTTAACTGAAAAAATGTTTGAGGATGATCTAAATTTTTTATATTTTGTGGTGTATCTGCAAGGGTATCTATTTGATGTAGTGAGTAAAATGAATGAATTGCAACTAAACCGACTTACACTTCGCAGAGTTTTATAGGAAACAATATTTAATTGCAAAAATATTCTACGATATTGAAAGTTTACTCTAAAAAAAACAAAAATTAAATAACAATAAAATAAAATTAACCAATAATTAATCAATTTCAATTAAAAGAATATATAAAAATAACATAAAAAATAAAAAAACATATTTCATTACAAAACATAAAAGCACATTCTAACATATATTAAAAACAAAAAATTAAATTCACTACAAAAAATGTTCAATTACAATAGGTTAGGTTAGGTTAGTGGACGTGTACTTGTCGATTAAGACAAGTACAGTACCCGGAGGTCGAATTGACCCATTGTACAACGTCCTAGTTTCGCACATCACTTATGTTGTGTGTGTTAATTTTATACATGAGTGGTGGGACCTACAGTTTAAAGTCGACTCCGAACGATAGATTTTTGAGAAATTTTTCATGGCAATTTTATTTTACTCTCAGAGTTTTTACCAGAAATCTGCTGAGAGGAAGTCGCCGAAGAAATACTTTTTGTATTTTGTCTTGATGTCTGGCCTGGGGATCGAACCCTGGCTTTACGTCTAATAAGCCAACACACTACATACTAGACTATGGCGACTTCTAATTTTATTTTAATATTCAAAATTCATACGGCAGGAATTCATAAAAAGAAAACTCTTGAACGACTTAGATCTACGTCTCTTTCTCTTCTTTGTTATAACACTAACTGCTAAAGAGAAAGCTCTTTCGACAGAGACTCTGCTAGCAGATATGGAATGCATTTGCAAGGCAAGTCTTGAATTGCCTACAACCAAATTTATTTTTTTATAATTTATCTACTTGATCCCGACAATAATGAGTGAATTTCAAGTGATTGGCGAGAATTTAATTCTTTTGGGAGCATTGGCAAAACGGAGATTCCCTACAATTAATTTTTGGACCTACCTGTGTCAAAAAATTTAAATTTTTGTCAAATTCAATGTATTGGCGGAAAATAAAATATAAAGAAAAACTTAAATATAAAAATATAGAGTCACTTCGATTTAACTGTCAAGAGTAACAGAATATTTTATCCAAAAAATTTTTTTTATTATTTTCCAATAAAAAAAAAAAATATAAAAAGATAAATTATAAATATTAATTGAATTGGAGTGCAGTTTCTCTTGCAGTCTCTTTGTGTTAAAAAAACAAAACAAAAAACATACGAACAAAAGAAAAATAAAAAAAACTTGAAAAAAATAACCTAAAACAATCTGAAATACTTCAAATTACCACGTGTTAAATAAAAAAAAAAAAAAATAGTGGAAAACATCAACTACTAACTCCTACTATGGGAGGTCTCCTCTTTGATAGAGACAAAATGGTCTAAAATCCGGACTCTTTACATCCAATTTTTCTTGTCATGGGCAGAGCAGGGGTTCATGCAAATAAAGGTCTAACAGACGTCTCACCATTTCTTATACAACGTGCTATAGAAGCAGCAGGAGGAAAAGTCAAGTCCTGTAAAAAGCTTAGATCTGGGCAACTACTTATACAGTGTCTTAACGGAAAGCAAGCAACTAAAATAATAAAAATGTTGTCTTTATCACTTGATATGTTTGTTAAAGTGGATGAACACAATTCTCTCAATAAATCAAAAGTTATATTTTATTCTAATGACCTACGTGGACTGTCCGATGATGAACTCTTGGAAGAAATTCGTGAGCAAAATCCAAATGTCATAGAAATTAAAAGACTAAAGAAGAGAGACCCTGAAACCAAAGCACTTACAACAACTGACCTTGGTTTATATATAACAACATTCAACATAAGTGATCTTCCAGAAAAAATTCTGCTAGGCTGCATGTATGCGATGGTTAAGCCATATATCTCTAATCCACTACAATGTTTCAAATGCTTTCAATTTGGACATGTGTCTGATGGCTGTTCATCTCAAGACAAAATATGCCCCCATTGTAGCAACATCGAGCATACGCCAATTGACAAAAGTGGAAAGCGTGAAAGATGTAATAATCCAGCAAAATGTGTTAATTGCCATTAACAACATAACAGTTTTTCAAGAGAATGTCCTTTATTTAAAAAAGAATTTGATATTCAACGAACAAAAATAACACAAAAAATACACATACGAAATACACTACCAACAACTTACACGAGTGTACTAAAATCATGTAAATGTCAAGAAAGTGTAAACAAAATACTTACAACGAAAACAACAACTGATTTAACTCTAAAAACAACACCACCATTTCCGACACGTAAAATAACAAAAGCCGATTGACGAAAATAGTATTATTACCAAAAAATATATCGAAGAGAAAAAAACGTGAATTAACAAACGGTGAGAAAAAAGAAAAGAAAACTTAACCACTAAGGGCCATTTTTTGAATGCGAGTTTAAACTCGAGATTAAGTTAATCTTCAGTTAACTGAGTTATCATTTATTGAATGGGAATTTAACTGGAGATTAACTTGTAGAGCTGCCGTACTTATAAGCCAAAATGGCAAAATTTTTTTCGTTTACTTTGTTCTGTTTACTACTTTTTGCAAAGTGTTTCACAACAATTTGCTTTTGTATATAACAAAAACAAACAAACAAAAGCTGAATACTGTTGACCTTTATGTAAAAGAATTATTTTCTTAAAATAATAAATAAATTAAGACTGTCTGTTGTCAATTTGTGTTTTATATAATTCATAGTTACTTAAATATTTGTCTTATTCGGCTTCCCCTGACTTAAAAGCTTTTTTTTAAATAAAATTTGTCAACTACTTTTCATAGTTAATCTCGAGTTTAAACCACCAACGTTAACTGCTTAACCGTAAAAACTCAAGATTAAGTAAATTCAAAAACTGAAAACGGAGTTTAACTGGAGATTAACTTAATCTCGAGTTTAAACTTGCATTCAAAAAATGGCCCTAAATTTCAGACAAATTTTGATAACCCAACAAACGAAAATAGTATGGATGACTCTAGTGACTTTAATACAAATGAATAATCAATATCAAATAATACAATGGAATTGTAATGGTTTTGTAAATCATTTTGATGAAATTAAACTTATGTTATCTAAAATTAATTGCTTTGCCATCTGCATTCAAGAAACAAGATTTAAATCAAGTCATTATAGGGATCTTAGAAATTTTACCTGTTTCTTTAAAAACTCTCCTCCTTCTTCAATTGCTCACGGTGGTGTTTGTGTTTATCTTAATAATTTGTTTAATGGAGAAGAAATATCTTTGAATTCACAATACCAAGTAGTGGCTATTAAGGTAAACTTCCCAATTAAATTTATAATTTGTTCTATTTATCTACCAGGATCGGAAAGTTTTTCCGAAGGTGAACTGAATAATTTGATATCTCAATTTGAATTACCTTACCTTTTATTAAGAGATTTTAATTCTCACAATTTTATTTGGGGTTCTTGTAGAACTGATACAAGGGGACATATATTAGAAAAATTTATAAATAATAATAATATCAATATTTTAAATAACATAAATCTCCCTACCCACTTTGGCTTTGCATATAAGACATTCAGCAATATAGATCTTAGTGTAGTATCTCCAAATATTCAGCATTTATTTGGTTGCAACATTAGTGATGATCTTTACAGCAGTGACCACTACCCAATTATGATTAGAATAAACGGTTTTTCGCACAGCTACGAACGAAGACCTTGCTGGAATATAAAGCGGGCAAATTGGGATAAATATGGCTGTAGTTTTTCTAGGCCTTTAACTCGGTTGGAGGATATAGATGTTGTTGAAGATCATATTACCTGCACAATTTTGAATGCTGCTCATAAGGCCATCCCTTTTAGACGTGTAACTTGCGCCAGAAGGGAGGTCCATTGGTGGAACGACAATATACAAAGATTGGTAAACGAAAGTATAAGACTGTTGAAACGTTTCAAGAGAAATATGACTTCCGAAAATTTGGCGAAATTTTTAAAAGCAAAATCTCAAACTCATAAGGCTATTAGGGATAGCAAAAGGAAGGCATGGGAAGATTTTTGTAATACAATAAGTTTACGCACTTCATCGTCAGAGGTATATAGGAAAATAAAATCGATAAATGGACAATCCAACCACCACCAAATTACAGCATTAGAGGACAATTATACCCTTTTAACAGATAATAATGATATTGCTAACTGTTTGGCACTTAGTTTTGCACAAAACTCATCTTCCTCAAACTATTCAGAAAAATTTAGACTATATGCCTCTCCAAAAAATTTATATTGACCCAATAAACAATAATGAATTATATAATAATAATTTTACTTTAATGGAACTTAAGTTTGCTCTTAACTCCTGTCATGGCTCATCCCCTGGCCCTGATAATATTACATATGAAATGTTAAAAAATTTATATGAGAAAGCTAGGAAATACCTTTTGGATTTTTATAATATAATATGGTCGGAACAAAAGTTTCCGAAAAAACTGGAAAAGAGCTATGGTTATTCCAATTTTAAAACCTGGAAAGGATGGTACAAATAAGGATAATTACAGTCCAATTTCTCTCACCAACTGCATTTGCAAACTTTTAGAAAGAATGGTTAATAAACGATTGGTATATTATATTGAAAAAAATAATATATTAAGTCGGAACCAGTCTGCGTTCAGAAAAAATAGGGGAACAATTGATAATTTGGCAATCTTGCACTCTGATGTTATGGAATGCTTTTCATCCAGAAAAGATTTAATTGCAATCTTTTTTGATATGCGAAAAGCTTATGATTGTGTTTGGAAGCAATTAATCTCAAGGAAACTAAATTTGGCTGGAATTCGCGGAAATATGGCAGCATTTATAACAAACTTCCTGGATAAAAGAAAGTTTTGTTGCATGGTCGGAAACTCTATGTCAAATGATTATGATCTGGAAAACGGGGTCCCTAAGGGATCGGTATTAAGTGTGACTCTATTTCTATTAGTGATAGACGATATTCTAAATAACTGTCATAGGGATGTAAGGGCATTATTATATGACGACGATCTTATTATATACTGTTCTGGGAAGAAAGTTTCGGCAATTACTAATAAAATTCAAAAAACGATAAAGAAACTGGTAAATTGGAGTAATACCAACGGATTTCTATTCCATGCTGGAAAAACTGTTGCAATGAAAGTCTCTAGACGAATTAATACCTCTGACAATCCTATCATACATCTGTACGGCGAAAATATACAATTTGTAGACCAACATAGATTTTTGGGCATCATATTTGACAAGAAGTTAACCTTTAAACCACTCATATACAACATTAAGGCAAGGGCAAACTTGAAATTGTATATTATAAAAATGTTAAGGTCTTCTAAATTCGGATCTGATCCAAAAACTCTCCTTAAAATTCTGACCACAATAGTACTTCCAACAATAGATTATGCATCAATTATTTATTCGTCCGCTAACAAGTCAAATTTGAAAATATTAGGTCCTATCCAAAATACAGGGATAAGACTTTCTATTGGAGCATTTAGAACCAGTCCTTCCATCAGCATTCAAACAATATCTTCTTGTCTACCCCTATTCTTAAGAAGTTTAAAATATCTTCTTAACTATACGCTTAAAACCTTTTCATTACAGAAGCATCCGTTATATGCAAAGATTACAGATTCGACAAAAATTAACCACCTTCAGTCGAAGAACCCAAAATATTACCCCTTCTATGTAAGAGCTTTTCAGGAATTTGAGAAAATTATTTCCAAATATACAATAAACACGGGTAATATGGACAATATTACACTACCTGACATTCCACCCTGGTACTTCTCTCACATCGAAGATGACTTTTGCCTTGCTTACTGTTGCAAACGTAATATGACTCCAATAGAAATAAAACAAAAATATTTAGAACCAATAAATAGAAAATGGAATAGTGATGCGCAAGTTACAGCCTCTCCTAGTCAAATGTCAACCTCACCTGCACGTGGTGTACTCGATAACCGACGAGGCTCTGACGCCCGACCATGGACGGAATAACCCTCCCCAAGGGACATCGGAAGTGTTCTCCTTAATTTGCTCGCCAGGAAGCGTGCTGGCAACCCCAGATACAGGATCGGATGCAAAAGTCTAATCAGCTACTCATCTTAAATGCAACGATTACTGAAACCGAAACGAATGAATCCCGATTGATCAACATGATGACGACCTTTAGCTTCAAACAACGGACACGATTTGGATCATGGAATGTACGATCGCTCTTGGATGCTGCCAAACTCGCTCAACTCTGCAGGGAGATGAAAAACTACAAACTGCTCTCTATGGGGCTGAACGAAACCAGATGGTCTGAATCCACAGAATTCACAACAACCGACGGATTTACCCTTATCTACTCTGGAAAACCATGAAACCAACCTCGATCAAGCGGTGTTGGCTTCATGCTCTCGAAAGATGCCCTGAATGCCCTGGAGTGACTGGAAACCTCATTCAGACAGAATAATAACAACTAGATTCCGAACAAAAGCTAGGAATATAACATGTGTACAATGTTACGCCCCTACAGAAACATCAGATACCACACTGAAAGAAGACTTCTACAGCAACCTCTCAAGGGTAACATCGTCGATACATCTAGGAGACATAGTTGTAGTAATGCGCAACTAGGTCCGGATAATACAAACATGGAGAGCATCGTGGACCAACACGCACTGGGGAGAATGTCTGAAAATGGTCAACTTTTTTCAGAAATGTGTATGTCCAACAATTTAGTTACAGGAGGAATGTTATTCCCTCATAGAAAAGTTCACAAAGTTACGTGGGTTTCGCCTGACCAGACTACTCAAAATCAGATCAAAAACATCGCCATCAGTAAAACCTGGCGCAACTGTCTCCTAGACGTCCGGAATATGAGGGGAGAGGACTGCTCCAGTGACCATCATTTAATTATTGGCACAATAAGATTGAAAGTCGCTGCAATAAAGAAAAAAAAAACGTGGTGCAAAAGAGATTCGACATCCGAAAACTGCACAATCCCACACACCATGCAGCCTGCGTAAATAAATTTCGGTCATTTCTGGATGAAGTACAAAACCGCGCTGACTGGCCAACCATAAAAACTGTTTTACAAATGCCGTAAAAGAAAACATTGGATACAGAATCTCGGAACGAAAAGAGTGGATTTCAGATGCAATCTGGAACTTAATAACAAACAGAAGAACATGTAAAGCGAATCTCAATAATGCCAAGACTAGGAACGAAAAGAGAATATTGCAAGAGGTATACACACAAACCGATAAAGAGGTCAAGAAAAGCGCTCGCCGAGACAAACGCAACTGGGTGGATGATCTCACCAAAGAAGCCCAAGCAGCTTCCGAGTCCCATACGAGCCGCGATCTGTACAGAATAAGAAAGCAATTAAGACGCAAGAGCTTCAACTCAAGCAAACAAAAACAGTCAAGGAGAGATAATCACATCGAAAACTGGTCAAATTGATATATGGGTGGAACATTATGAGAAAATGCCAAACACTACTCAACTGACTATTCAGCCAACATGTCTTTGCCCCCAACACAAGGAAAGACATGACATATCGATAAATAAACCCAATACAAGTGAAATTGAGACTGCAATTAAAGCACTTAAAAACAACAAAGCACCAGAAATCGACAACATATCGCCAGAACTATGAAAGGCGGATCCTGCTATAAGTGCTCAACTCATACTCTAAAATAGGTCTAACAAGTGAAATGTATAGCAGTCTTGTTATATAAGGATCACTGAATTCCCTAGCCCATCTTTTTACAAAACCAAGAACAGACCGAGCCTTGCCAATCATCATACTAATATGATCAATAAAAGACAGTTTCATATCCAATAATACTCCCAAATCAAGAAATGTAGTCACAGTTTCCAAAGGGCAAGAATTAATCACATAAGTGGACGAAATTACGCCCCCTCGAGAGAACACCATGCATTTACATTTTTTCAAGTTAAGATCCATTAAATTAATTCTGCACCAAGTTACAAACAAATCAATATTTCGCTGAAGAACAGCCTGACCATGATCATCATCAAAAGTATAAAATAATTTAACGTCGTCAGCATACATCAGAATATTACAATCAGAAATAGCACAAGGAAAATCATTAAGAAACAATAAGAACATTAAAGGACCCAAATGGCTACCCTGCGGAACACCAGAAGTAACATATACAGTCTTAGACAATACATTCCTGAGCAATGCCCTTTGAGTCCTAAGGGAGAGGTAGGAGTCTAGTCAACGATGAATAATATCAGGAATACCGATTAATGAAAGTTTAAGAAGCAAAATTCTATGATCAGCCCTATCAAAAGCTTTACTGAAATCAGTATAAATTACATCAGTCCGACCTCTGACAAGAAAACCCCTGAAAACATGTGTAGTAAATTCAAGAAGATTAGTGACAGTCGACCTACTTTTAAAAAATCATGCTGGAAAGGGGATATTAAAGATCTCGTATTAAAAAGAGATAATCAGTCACCAGTTTCTCCATCAACTTGGGAATAGCACTGAGTTTGGCAATACCCCTGTAATTGGAAATATTGGATTTATTACCCGACTTATGCAAGGGAATTCTTCCAAATAGATGGAAAATGACCAACCCTCAGAAGCCCATTGACTATAAAGGTCAAAGGACTACTAAAGACAACAGCGCACTTTCTTAAACTACAGGCCGATACCCCGTCAGGGCCCGGCAACTATGTAAGTTTTAGTCCAGACAAAGACTCCAGAACAGACTCCTCATCAAATGAATATGTATTAGAAATAGAGACACTTCCCACTGAATAAGGATACGAAAAGCCGCTACTCAGATCAGGGCCCGATTCCAACTGCCTATAAGTAGATTAAAAAAGTCAGCAAACATATTCGAAATATCAACGTAACTCCCATAAAACATCTCAGTGGGAAACAAAGATGATATACGTTTAGCTCGAACGAAGTCGTAAAACGACTTAGGATAGCTATCGAAGTTCGACCTGACTCTAATCATATATTCCTCATAACATTAATGATTCATTCTACGATAATCCGTACGCGCCCTAGAGTAAAGAGCATAATTAATATCAGTACTTGATCTAACAAACTTTTTAAATAACCTCGATTTTCTGTTCCTCAACCTTGACAATCTAGTGGAATTCCACGGAGGACCAGAATGCTCCAAACGACTATTTACAAATGGAACACACTCTCTAAAACATTTAAATAATACCTCATAAAAGCCGTCGAAGATCCTGTCAAGTGAAAGAGAGTCATATGGTGGTGAAAAAAGTACAGACGACCAATCTACAGAGGCTAGTAGTGTATTCAAACGACTAAAATCCGTACGATGGAAATTAAATCGCCCCTCATCATTAAATGAGAGATTAATTATAGGAGGCAAACAAAGATCAACTTCAATAGATAGTAACAACGTAGGATGATAACTATCCTTAGGAATAGATATAGGATCAATGCGAAATAAAGAAGAAATACTTGGATCCTCTCAAAATACAAGATCCAAAATTCTACCCATTGAATTCAATACACTATTAACCTGGAAAAGACCTAGATCACACACAGCGGACAGAATTTCATCATAGAATGAAACTGAAGAACATGGCACCAATGAGCTAGTCTCAGGTGAAAAATTCCAAGATGTATGCGGAAGATTAAAATCACCAAGGACTACTATAATCCCCTCTTGCCCCATTGAATCAATTACTCTAGAAATTAAATCGAAGTGAGCCCTATGATATGAATGTCAGAACAGGGAGGAATATACGAGCAAGTAATGTATATAGACTTTCCACGATCATAGACCTTAACGCAAATAAACTCAATATCCTCAGAAGAACACAAGTCAATCAATTCAGATGTGTATTTAGAGCAAATGGAAATAAGAACACCACCACCATTTTTAGACCTCCTATCCCGTCTATAAATATTAAAATTACTGGACATAATCTCAGCATCAAAAATATTACAATTCAGCCAAGTTTCAGTAAAAGCAATTCAAATCTTTCATCGGCAACATATAATTTAAACGAAGAAATACTGCTATCCAAAGATGGCCTCATCTTATAGCAACCAAACTCAAAAGGTTCCCTAATCTTCGATTTAACGAAACATTTTATATTATCGACTGAAATATCACATGAAAGACGAGACACAAAAATAGTTTTTTTAGTTTTAGCTACAACCAATTCCCTTGGAGCAGAAGTATCTAAAGTAGCGAACACTACATATGAATACGAAAGAGAGACGGTTTCGAAGATGCTTGAGAAGTGACATCACCTAGAGGTAAAGGTAAAGGAGATATAGTAGACTTTGGACTCAGTTCAACTAAATTTGCAGACTTCAGTATAGAACGGCTAGCTGGGTTATCAGCAATAAATGGACAAATGTCCACGATAGGACTAACAGTGGACAATGTATTGATTGTTGCAGTTTCCCCTGGCACAGAAACTTGTACCACATGCCCAGGAGCCTCAGAATAAAGAGGGCCCAGAACTTTTTCCGATTCAAGCAATTCATTTAAAAGGCCATATTTTGAAAATAATTTTTCAAACCGACGAAATCTAGCAAAAAGAGATGCAAATTCAGTGTGCATCTCAGTAAACTCACGACGAGTCCCCATAAAAAATTTATAAAATTGGTTATCCACCAACTTGCATTCAGGGCAACACCAACGTAGACCCAAGGAACTATCCATCAAATGGCCCATGGTGCGAGGAAGCAAACCAGCACACTTAATGTGAAACAAATTATCACATAACCAGCAAGAAATTTGGCGTTCACCCTCTTTCCTTACATTGCACTTTGATGCCATACAATTATTCGTTTTAACAAATTAAAGAAATAAATAAACAAACAGTATAAATTATTTATATATAAAAGAAATAAAAGAATAAAGATTTATCTAAAATGTAAAAACAAAAAACAAAAATAATAACAAATAAGTAAGAATTACAAGCAAAAAATAATACACAAAGCAGCATCCAAATAAAAAGAAAAAAAAACAAAATAAAGGAACACTGATAGAAAGAAAAATAAAAGAATAAATAAATAAATCGTAACCAGCTTACAAAAACAAAAAATAATTAAAACAAGAAGCATTTTTTTGTTTTTGTTTTGCTAGAATGACACAATTAGTATCAAAATTTAACAAATTAAACTTACAATTTTAAGATAAAACTTCAAAACACTAGAAAACAACAAAAACAACTTCCAACACACTTATATCAAAAATTTCAAACTTATTTTAAACACTTACATACATACATAATTGGTCATTACAATCCTTCAGTCAGGATTACGACCTAGTTTTTCACACCACTTATATTGTGTGTGTTAATTTTTTACATGAGTGGCGGGACCTAAACACTTAAAAATCACAATAATAAAATTTTATGAAGAGCAATCTCAACAGAGTTGCCAGACTTTTTAATTCTGTATTTTTATATTTATGTTTTTCTTTATATTTTATGAATTTTAAATATTAAAATATAATCAATAATATAGAACTAAAATTCAACCGGCTGATAGGTATTATAAAAAATGCTTGCGAAAAAATTCCTGTTGGAGAACATAAAATATGGCATAAACGAATATCTGTCTTAAGTCTCAGACTGATTAGAGAGCGCAGAAAATACCAACGGCAATTGCAAGGATACTATGATCCCTCTAGACGGCTGACAATTATGGCAATAATTAAACAATTGAGATTATTAATCGATTTCCATATTAACAAGGACAGAAATAACCAATGGAGTTCATTCATTTCAAAATTACCAGCGGGTAATAAGAAGTTCTGGATGATAGCTAAGTCTCTTAACAAAAAATGCTCTAAAATACAAAATTTGGTTGTTAATGGCAACGAGATTACAAACGATGCAGAAAAAGTGAACATAATTGCAAATGAATTTGAAAAACATAATTCAATAACTTTAAACAATCCTTCAAGTATGGACAAGAAGGTAGAAAAATGCTTAAACGAGTTAAATACAAGCGAAATAAACGCGAATGAAGTCCTTTTGACAAATAGCATTGAACTAATTGATACAATAAAAAGATTCAAGAGTAATACAATGTTCACTTATAAAGAAAATGCCTGAAAGAGTTTTTGAAGTTTTCGCTAAATTATTTAATTTCTGTTTTGTAAATGGCTATTTCCCTAAAGAATTTAAAGGGGCAAAAACAATACCGGTACCTAAACGAGGAAAAAAATCACACTCTACCTAGTAATTATAGACCAATAAGCATGTTAAGCGTCTTAGACAAATTGTTTGAAAAAATTATACAACATCGTCTTATATCGCATGTGGAAAGAAATAATATTATAATTAAAGAACAATTTGGGTTTAGAAAAGAACACTCAACAATTCACCAAATAAAAAGAGTAGTGAATCTAATAGAAAATAACAAGTCAAACAGAAAAAGCACAGGCGTTGTGTTTTTAGATATAGAAAAAGCTTTTGACACTATATGGCACGATGGACTAGTATTCAAACTAAACAAATTCAGATTTCCACTATACCTACAAAAAATTATTAAAAATTTCCTATTAGATAGGTCTTTTGTAGTATGCATAGAAAACAACTACTCAACACCACGTAAACTTGTAGCAGGTCTCCCTCAAGGTTCTGTTTTATCACCAACGCTGTATTCAATATTTACTGCAGATATACCTATTAAAAGAAAAAATGAAGCAGCTTTTTATGCAGACGATAGTGCATTTATTTGTAATGGAAAAGTGTCCAATGCAATAGTGAAGAAGCTTAAGGAAGCTATAACATGTGCTGATAAATACTTCACTAAATGGAAAATAAAAATAAGTCAGAATAAAACACAGGCAATAATTTTCCCATTCAACAAATCCCCCAAATGTGTCGCCAACTCTCCTTTAACAATACAAGGTAATATGATTGAAATAAAGAATTCTGTCAAATACTTAGGAGTGATTTTTGACAAAAAACTGAATTTCAAAGACCACATTGACCACATAACCGTAAAAGCGATAAAATGTGGCAGAGCATTGTACCCTCTTCTAAACAGAAAATCTGCCCTAAATTTAAAAAATAAGATAATGCTATATAAGATGTGTATACGACCGATAATGACGTACAGTTGCCAAGCCTGGTTTCCTAAAATAGCAAAAAGCCACATTAAGAAGCTGCAAATCATTCAAAATAAAAATCTGAAAATAATACATAATCTGAACTGGAGATTCCCTACTGATAGACTACATAACACCTATGGTCAGAAAACAGTTAGAGCCCTAATGGCAGACTTAACGACAGCATTTGAAAATCAATGCCAGCAGTCAACTTATGATCTCATTAGAAATTTACACTAGACAAAGGCAGATCCTTAACTTTCAATATGAAAGTTCTCTTAAGTGATGCTATTTTTGTCACCCATTCAGTAAATTTCTAAATTAAACTTTTATAAAAATTAATAAAGGGTTTTTAACTCCTAATTTTTTATCCCTAAACTGTGATAACATAACATTATATTGGTATATTATAAGCTATTACCACTAAGATATAATTGCTGTAATACTATTGTAAATTTTCATAAAATGTTATATAGTTCTTAAGAATTAAATACTATTGGAAAAAAAATATTAAAATAAAACATAACTTGTGATGGAGTATGGTTTAGTTACTGTTATTCAATATTTTTTGTAGTGAATTATAATTTACTTTTTGAAATGAAAAATCTATATACTGTTGTTTTGCTTTTACATCGCTTAACATTAAAATTATCAACAAAAGCTACAAAAACAAAACAATCCAGTAAACAAAACTGTTTACAAATTATCATACTCTTTAATATAACAACAAACACCAGCATAAAAAATGGTAAACAAGTAAACAAAAATATACCAACAACACCAAGGCGAATTCATAGAAGGTGGGAGTGTTTTACCATTTGATGGAAATAACAATGTCAAATAATTTTTGTTTTTTGTGTATTTTGTTTTGATAACCAATTTCGTTTTTTCTTATTGTGTCAGAAGTTTGTATATTCTTCTTCTTTTTCTTTTAATCATTTTTCTTCCTATCGTCATTCTTTAATGATTTTTATAAAAAATTTTAACATTTTTCTTCCCATCGTCATTCTTTAGTCAGCTTTTTTTGACAAGATGATCACATCTCAACAAAAAAAATGCCTGTTGTTTTTGTATTGTTCTACTTATTGTAATACTAAGCCCACCTTATATGAATTCGCCTTGAACAACACTACAATAATAAACGTAAACAACGATGTTTACATTTATAGAGATTTCGAAAAGGCGAAGTCATGAACGTTCGCCTACAAGAACATTCATCAGACTGCTTACTTTGCCATATAAAAAGCAAGGTAAAGCAGGCGACTGTGTTAGTGAAGTTCAGTCAGTCTTGTGTGAAGACCGTTATAAACAGGGAATACCAAAATTTTTTTGGTTGTGAATTTGTGAGTAAGATAGCGAAAATAAGTTGCGCGTTTACAGTCATAGGCAAGTGTTAGTAATATAACATATTTTGATTTTCATTTCAACAAAATATATACTTATATAACGTTATACATCTTTGACTTAATAATTATGGAATGTTTTTTAGATATTTAGGTTAGGTTAGAGAACGTGTACTTGTCAATTAAGACAAGTACAGTACCCGGAGGTCGAATTGACCCATTGTACAACGTACTAGTTTCTCACACCACTTATGTTGTGAGTTAAATTTTTATACATGAGTGACGGGACCTACAGTTTAAAGTCGACTCCGAAATACAGATTTTTGAGAAACTTTTTCATGGCAATTTTATTTACTCTCAGAGATTTTGCCAGAAATCTGCTGAGAGGAAGTCGCCGAAGAAATACTTTTTGTATTTTGTCTTGATGCCTGGCCTGGGGCTCGAACACTTGCTTTACGTCTAATAACCCAACAAACTACCTACTAGACTACGGCGACTTCTTTTAGATATTTGCTGAAATGTAATTTTGGATCATAAATTTCCTCTCCTACTGATAACCAACCTTTTAATTTTTCCAAAATATTGCTTTATGCCTATAAAGAAGTTGTTCTCTTTCCATATCATCTAAATTATTTACTTACAATCAAAATGTGTTTTAAGAACATATAAGACTTTGAATTTAAAAAAAAGAAAGTTTTAACATAAAATATATTTTAAGTGTAAACATGCGCTTGTCGCAGACTGATCGACAAATAAATAAAAGAGCATAAGCTCTGTTTCCTCTCTGCACAATTGTGCTATGATATGGTAACCACTGGTTACAAAGATGTGTCGAATAATTATTGTTTATGCAAAGGGTATAAACGGAGGAATAACAAAGAAAAGCAATTGTTGTTCTTTACATCAAGTTGTGAACAGTGGGCACATAGAATTGTGCGAATAATAAAGAATTTTAATTAAAAATAAACACAAATTTATTTTTATATTATTTGCAATCTACGAACTCATATTGTAAAAGTTTTTAAAAGGTAAAAACGTAACAACATATTACGAGAGAAATGACGACATTTATTTTTATGGAGTTGATAATAACAATATACAATTACTAACTCTATCTTTAATAAAAAAAATTATATACTGAATTAAAGTTTATTATTATTTTTTTCAGTTGCCTATGCACAATTAGTCACGATTATTTCCTAAATATTATTTATATGCCTCCAGATAATAGCTAAATTCATTCTACAATATATATTTTTGAATTTAGATTAAAACGGGAACTTTAATAAACAATCTAAACTATCACATTGCAAATATTAAATTCTTTAATTACACATCTGTTACATCAATGAAATTATTTACAATTTCATGATATATTTTATGAATTCATCATCATCGTCAATGCTTAAAGGATTCTGATTAGATGTTGGGTACAAACAATTCAAAGGTTCTGCGCCTGGTTCTCGTAATGATGAGGAATTGGTATCGTATGATGAAACTCGAAGGATTTCCGAATGATTATTGTCATTGGACATAGGGTTATCCAGAAGGAATTTTAGGGTATCTGTGTGATCACTAAACCACTTTGTTGGATCACATTCGTCTAGTAGAGAACAATTACAGTCCATGAAAGAAACATTATTATTCGGGGATTCGTATGGTGAATTCACGGATTCTTGTGGTGGAGCTTTATTATGATTGTCATTAATCATATTCATTGAGACATTAAAATCATTGGATTGAACTGGGATAGGTATATTTTTGATAGTTTCCGGTTTTAATAAAACCCGTGGTAAATTATCAGGACTTTCAACGAATTGATTAAATTTATTGGAGATTATTTCTAGAATTGTTTTGGCTGCATCTCTTTTACTTTTCATGCGCCTGTTTTGAAACCAGATCTTAACTTGGCGTTCGTTCAATTTTAACCGATCGGCTATTTCAAATCGTTTTTGGCAGCTCACATATTTGTTAACGTAGAATTCACGCTCCAATTCCGTCAACTGTTTGCTGGTAAATACAGTACGTTTTCGTTTTGGTTTTGAAATATTTGCTGGCCTGGGAGATGGGATTGTTGAACTATTTGTGGACGATGCTGTATTTTCGATATTTTCAGGTGGAGATACAAAGCTCACCTTGATCTGTAATATATATAAAATTTATTAAAAGAAAATAATTTTTTAGCATTTAACGAATAGTTTTGTACACTTACGTTTACTCCATTTTCTGTTACACATTGTTCGATTTTTAGATTATTTTTAATTTCCATTTTAAATCAATTCCGATTATCAATTTCGTTCAAGTGATGTTATTCGGTTGATTTCTTTACTATGATTGTGGTGCGCAGAAGTCTAACGCCAGTATTTATGTGGTTTAATAATTGGTACCTGCTGTGAGGACTGGCTATTTGCCTGTTTTGTAATTGTCAAGAACATTTTGATTTGCAAATCAAAAGCGCGATACTTTTTACACGCCCTACAAACATATACCTGCCGATATTTATGATCTCGCTATTGTCCTTGGTCCTTGCTGTAAGAACAGGCAGTAATGTGCAACAGCATTTTGACCAGTCTTGTTTTCTCTGTTTTGCATATGTTTATGTCTGACGGTCCAAACTTCCCATCCTTGGTGACATAAACAGGATTGTTTAAATGATGGCAAATTAGCAACAGAGGGCGCTGCAGTGTATAATTAAGCTTTTTTATATTTTAATATTATTGTTGTTTTTTGGCTTAAAATCTTCGTTTGTTTTTTTTTTATTAGTTAAGTTATTCGTTTTTTGATCGCCTGGAGGTACTTAGAACCCCAGAAATTTTGAATAATAATTTATTTTGAATTGAAATAATGATAGTGAATTTAAAATTACATATTGTGTAAAGAGAAACATAAAAATAAAAGAAATACCGTGAACAACATAAAATTTTACATATAAAAAGGAAGTGTTGCTTGTTTTTTTATTCTTTATTTTGAACCATTTTTTTTGATCATTTTGCCTTTGTTTGCCAGAAATCTGAGCCCAATTTTGGTTCCAAGGAGTCGCCACAACTACCCACCCCTTTACATACAGTCCACAGATTTATCATTTGGTCCAGACGACCCGGATTTTGGAACCTTTTGATTGTTTTTATGTCCCCAATTTAAACAAGGTAAAGTTTGTTTTTGTTTTTCTTTTTGCTAATTTTCTATTTGGTGGTGATTCATATACTTGTAAAGTTTTGTTGTCTTGTCTAACAGAACTTTACTTGTATATAATATAACAGTGTATGGTTCCATAAAGTATTGATGTTATAACTTCCATAGCACAGACATACTTTAGGAATTTATCGAATATTAAAACCGAACTGGTTTTAATATACACTGTTAATCCCTTTTGTCTTGGATTAGCAGCAGGTAAATTTTAAATAAAAGGATCAAATTGCGGTGAGGATAAATGGTTGAAAATTGAGTTCAACAACCCATTTTGATTTTTGTCCCAAGTTTTGTAATATTGGTAATTGTAGTTTGTGTGGATGGCAAAGTCTATTACCATTAATGACGATCCTTGGAATCCACCTTTTACATGACAGAGCTACCCATTAATAAATGTTATTTATTTTTTATTATTGGTAGATTTGAATTTTTTAATGAATCTTTAAGTTAATGAAAATTTTAAATTGTTTGTTAAATTTTTTTAAATTGAATAACCAAGTAAAATTTATTTATGGGTTTCGTTTCGTGTTCTTTAATATTTCGATCTATTTACCTTTAATTATTTGTAACTTTCAATCAGATTAAAATTTATTAAATTTATTAAACTAAATTTATTGAATAAGGAAAGTTTACATATATAAAATTTTTTTTTTTTTTTTTTTTGAAAACAAAGTGGGGATAAATAGGTTTACGGAACTGAACGTAATAAGTAATTCGCGATTTATTGGATGTTTTTAATTCTTGTACTTTTTTGATATTTGATTATCAGAGCTTTTGCCATTGTAAACTCGTCCTTTTGCTAAATCTTGAATTGCGCGTAATATTGTGGATGTATATGTCCGCCTATTAGCGTACTTTTCGGTATCGAGCACGTGGTTAATTACATCTTGTTTATTTTTCGAAATATTTTCGTTTAATTGTAAGTCGTTGAATTGATAGCGATCGGGAAGCTAATATATTTCGATTTTATTCCGTCACAGTTTATTATTTATTTAATAATTTCGTGAGAGGATTTTTAGTTGGATAGTGTGAAACTTATTCAATCATTCTCTTATTTATCTTGCATTTTTACTGATTAATTTATTTTGTAATTTAACTTGTTTAATATGCCAAAGTCAAGGAAATTGTTGACTTTTGAGACATTTGCCCAAATGTTTCTAGATTTCGAAAGGGAATTGAATGCGACTCAGGAAGGTAATACGGCCTTCTCTATAGAAATTCAGAGGGAAGAATTTAAATCGTTATGGACAAAGGTCAAGAACGCTTATGAAGCCTTTGCCACAGGAGATGAGGAGGATTTAGAAGGTGAACGAGAGGCAGCACGGGAACTTTTCGGCCATTGTCGTTTGGGCTACATTACTGCAGCTGCCCTAATGAGTGAGCTCTCTCAGAATTTTGTCAATCGACCTGTGATGTCCGCGACCCATTGCCCAAATGGTCAAGGTAACGGGAATCGAAATAGGAACCACATACAGTTGCCACCTTGTACCATGGAGGTATTTCATGGCGACTACAAATCCTGGCCATCTTTCCGGGATATGTTTACAGCGGTGTATGTGAATGGTGCCAATATTTCACCTGTCGAGCAGTTATTTTATTTGCGGCAGTTTACGCGAGGTGAGGCATTGGAAATTGTAAAAAAATCATCTTTGACGACCCATGGGTTCCAGGAGGCCTGGAACAATCTTAGGGATAGGTTCGAGAACAGGAGAATACTGGTGAATTCGCAATTGAAGACTCTTTTTACACTGGAACCTATAAAATTAGAATCGGCTCTTGAGATCAAAGGAATCCAAAGAGATATCAATAATTCTATATCAGCACTTCGGATGCATGATATTGATATCTCTAATTGGGATCCGATTTTCGTATATCTGTGCTCCACAAAATTGCCCGTACTAACTTTGTCACTATGGGAACAGACAATTCGGGACAAAATGCAGATTCCTAAATGGAAAGATTTGGATGAATTTTTAACTTCGCGGTTTCAGTCTTTGGAAACCATATCTGACCTTAAGAATTTCGAATCAATGGATAATTGTACTGCTAGATCTCTTTCTAATCCGAAAAGGGGAGTTCGATCCTTTTCCACTAAGTTAAATAGAAAAATTTGTAGATATTGTTCGGAAGACCATTTGATAAATATTTGTCCCAAATTTTTGAATTTATCTCCCGAGAGACGGTTTGTGGTTGTGAAGAGGTACAGTCTTTGTATCAACTGTCTCACAAGTGGTCACAGACTCAATGAGTGCAAGAGTACTTTTGGTTGTTCGGTGTGTAAGTTAAAGCACCACACTCTACTGCATCGAGAGGTGTCTGGATCCTCTCCGGAAATTGGCGTTTTGGATGCTCCAAATTCTAGCGGTGCAGTCGGGTCGATTGGTGAGGTCCAGAGTTGTTTTGCTGCTACGTCGAGGCAGATACTTTTGGGAACTGCGGTAGTTGGTATCTATCACCGAGGAGAAACGTTTAGAGCTAGGGCTCTAATAGATTCAGGGTCTCAAGCTACCTTCATTTCGGAAGGATTACAGAAGAAATTAGGATTGCCAACAGTTCGGATGAGTGCCGAAGTTTCAGGTTTGAATGGAGCTTCTACGGGTACAGTTCAGAGGCAATGTTCGTTTGTCCTGACTTCGCCTTTGGACGACAGGATTAGGGTAAAGACAACGGGTTTAGTACTACCCAAATTGACGGGCATGTTGCCCAATTCGACGGTCGATATTTCTGGATCAGCAGCCTTATCGGGGATTACTTTGGCTGATCCCAAATTCGATAAAAGCGGTCACGTTGACATTCTTATTGGTGGTGACGTATACCCTGACATCTTATTGGAAGGTGTCAGGAAGAATATTTTAGGAGACCTAATGGCACAAGAAAGCGTATTTGGCTGGATTGTAACCGGGCCTCTACCAGCACTGCATTCGAAGGAGCTCTCAACTTATGCGTCAGGTTACGCGAGAATAGAGGTCAGCGGAAAATCTAGGAGAATTATGAATCCGAATAATCGAGGGCATAAATTGTTCCCAAATGGTCCTAGGCCCCACTCCGGTGATATAGATAGGTCTTTTCGTAGAAAGACTTACTGCCAATATTTAGGGAAGGATGTTAAAGTTGGTGACATAGCAGCAATAAGAGAAGGTATAGGGCCTACCACTAAATGGCGTTTGGGTCGTATTCGAAATTTACGTTTGGGTAACAACGGTACTGTAAAAGCTGTGAATTTAGCAACTGACTGTGGAATAATTACAAGGCCGATTGGGAATCTTGTAATTCTTCCAACTAACTGAATATTTTAATACGCAACTCTAGCTTATAGTATCATGGTACAACGAGGAAATCCCTCAGTGGTGAAGATGTCGAAGGCGATGAATTGTAAGGTCGCTTGAGCCACGATCATACCTGGATTTGGACGTGTGCGCAGCTGAAGTTAAACCATTTACCGGGCAATAGACCTAGTCCGTCTGTCCCTAGGAAGGTTAGGTTAAAAAACTGAAGCACTGAAGAGGACTATCCGCCCACTAGCCAAGAATAATATCGGACCTCGTTCGTCCTGATAATCCACCAGTGGACCTAGTTCGTTCAATGATCGTGAGAGCGGAAGACCTAGTTCGTCGGAAGCTCTAGTTCCGATTTAGCAGAGGAACAATAAGCCTTAAGAATTCAATACCTAATTTTAGACCATGATACTTATTTCTGAATATATTTTTCGATTGCAACGTTTTTCTTTCTGGAGTATCAGACTTGTAACTGCTGCAAGCTGTCAAGTTTTTGGTGTTTGGTTTTCTATTGTTTTGAAATAAGAAACTAACATGAGAGTTTTTCTTTTGATTTTTTTCCTTTCTTTAGTTAGTCATTAGATGGAGGACATCTTTCTTGGTTGCAGTACTGCAAGGGCGCCGGCATGTTTATGTCTGACGGTCCAAACTTCCCATCCTTGGTGACATAAACAGGATTGTTTAAATGATGGCAAATTAGCAACAGAGGGCGCTGCAGTGTATAATTAAGCTTTTTTATATTTTAATATTATTGTTGTTTTTTGGCTTAAAATCTTCGTTTGTTTTTTTTTTATTAGTTAAGTTATTCGTTTTTTGATCGCCTGGAGGTACTTAGAACCCCAGAAATTTTGAATAATAATTTATTTTGAATTGAAATAATGATAGTGAATTTAAAATTACATATTGTGTAAAGAGAAACATAAAAAGAAAAGAAATACCGTGAACAACATAAAATTTTACATATAAAAAGGAAGTGTTGCTTGTTTTTTTATTCTTTATTTTGAACCATTTTTTTTGATCATTTTGCCTTTGTTTGCCAGAAATCTGAGCCCAATTTTGGTTCCAAGGAGTCGCCACAACTACCCACCCCTTTACATACAGTCCACAGATTTATCAGCATATGTACATACATAAATGGTGGTTACATCCCTTTCGCCTGGATTACGACCTAGCTTCTCACACTATTTACGTTGTGTGCGTTAATTTCATACATGAGTCGATTCCGAACGGCAAATTTTTGAGAAACTTTTCATAGCAAATTTATTTATTCTGTGTAACCTGGATAGTTCGGAAAATACGTTCCATTCTATGAGTGAAGGCTGAAATGAAGTTTTAAATATACTAAATGGCATTGATTTTGATTATAATTAACTTTATAAATATTTAGAATACAGAAAATTTATACTTAATAATTCGATTCGACTGTATATCATATAACATTGAATATAAAATTGAATTTAAAGGTTGTATCAGCCGTTATGCCAATTTTAGATAATTATATACATTTAAATGTATCTATTTATTTATTTATTAATTACAATACAATTACAAATTATATTCTAATTATATATGAGCGGAGTAACATGACCATATGCTCGGCGTAGTGTGACAGACCAGAATATCTGGTGGGAATCGAACCCACGACCATCACGCTAATAGTCTAGCACACTACCCACTAGACTACCAGGGCACCCTTAATTAATTAATCTAATAAATAAATAAACAATATATTTCGATAAACGCATACCGACTAATATTCCTATCTTCCTATAACACTACTTATGAAATTTTGATAGACACATCTCGACTGCTAAATACATAACTTGTGAATAAAATTGAATATAAGTACGTACATATATCATACATCGGTTAACTGTAGTGTAAAATGTATAAAATCAGATAAATTTGAATTTCATCATTTCTCACTAATATGTTCCTTTCACTACTCCAGGGAGCATAGGGCCGCAACAAGTTGATTCAAATGAGCTTGATCATCAGCACGATGTTTGACCTTATATTTACTATATATTATTATATTATTAGACATGAGGCCACGGTTCATACCTTAGGTCAGGCATATCCAACAAAATGGAATATTAGAAAATATTTCCTAGGCTACTACTTCTCAGCAGATTTCTGTGAGTAAATAAAATTGTCATTAAAAGTTATTCAAATATCTGTCTTCCGTACAGCTGTCATAGATATTTCACGATAATGATCCCACGGTTAGGGTTGTTAAAGCCTGGTTGGGAAACATCAAATCCTTGTTATGTTGTGGCCACTGTAATTTCCCAATCTCAATCGGATTGAGAACATGTGCATGATAGCACAACGTAATATCGGAAAGAACCGAAGTGGATAAGAACTTTTCGTGAAATGAGAAAAGCAGTCAAATGCAATTCCAAAAGATTACATTGAAAAGCTTATTTTCTCCAATATATAAAAGATGTTAGGAAATAATAAAAAACAAGGGATATGCCACAAATTATTAAAGAATTAATATTATTATGTTTTTTTTTTGTTTTTGCTTTTTTTAAAAGTTGCAAAAGTTTTAGAAATTTGAAATTTAATTTATTTTGTTTAAAGTATTCTTTTTGTTATTGTTTTAAGTTAGCGAAGAATAATTTTAGTTTTCTTTACATATGAAAAGAAGTCGCCGTAGTCTAGTAGGTAGTGTGTTGGCTTATTAGACGCAAAAGCCTTGGTTCGAGCCCCAGGCCAGGCATCAAAGACAAAATACAAAAAGTATTTTTTCGGCGACTTCCTCTCAGTAGATTTCTGGCAAAAACTCTGAGAGTAAATAAAATTGCCATGAAAAGTTTCTCAATAAATAAAAATCTGTCGTTCGGAGTCGACTTTAAACTGTAGGTCCCACCACTCATGTATAAAATTAACATTAACAACATAAGTGGTGTTAGAAACTAGGACGTTGTACAATGGGTCAATTCGACCTCCGGGTACTGTACTTGTCTTAATTGACAAAGTACACGTCCTCTAACCTAACCTAACCTAACCTACATATGAAAAAGAATTAAATTCAATATAAATTATTTAATGTGTTTTAAAAAATCAATGTTTAGTTAAAATGTGGTTTCAGTGGCAAATATATTTTCTGTATTTTGAACTACTTTGCCATGAAATTAAATGATTCCAGTCAAATGTCAAATCGCAATATTCGTTAATTTAACTTCATTTTTAAAATAATTTTCGTACAGGAAACCGCTCTCAAACAAAATTAATTGCTTTTTAAAAAGCCTCTACTCAAAAACAGAAAATATCAAAAAATATCACTTGATTCCTAAAAACCCTTCAACTACCAGAACCAATAGCACAGGCGTGCAATCTAACTGCAAAAGCGGTTCTGGCGATTGCTGTCAATACTTACGAATACTTATAACGCCTAAGTATGTACATCTGCTCTCTCTAAATGACATTGATCGAGGAAGCTAATTCTGATATATTGCTGCTTAATGATTACAAGAATGCTGCGATAATCGATAATTGCGAATTGATGCTCTGCTAATAAAATTTTCAAATATGAACTATAAATAGTTGTCAAATTTGCACCCTCTACGAAAGGGACTGAAAATATGGGAGAAAAAGTGTTAATGTTTGTTAGCAATGAAGAATATCGCAACGTCCTAGGCCTAACCTATTAGTTACCCTAACAGATTCAAAACGAAACTGTTAATACACTGAGGGAAAACTGCCTAATAAAATCAAGAAGATTTTCTCTACGAAACGTTTTTGGAGTGAGGAGTATTACAGCAGAAAGAAACGAAGAGTTTTTCGTAGAGATTTCTTATTATTTTTATCTGATAAATCTTTTTAATTTTTTCAAAACGTAAAACACATACATTTAAGAAGAAAACTTGTTATTTACCATATTTTTTACTCAAATTCCGCCATTTTTGCCACAAAAAATACAATCCATAGAGAACAACTTATTGATTCTATTGTGTTTTCTTCTAAATTGTATAAAACAAGAATTTCTTATAAATTTCGTTGGGCTACCTAATCAATTTTTTCAAAAAGGTTTTTCTTATTGATTTCATTAGGTTTCTATTTGATCATGTGTAAATTATCTTATTAATGTTTTAATAAGTATATCTTCTTGATTATATTATCTGGCTTGTTAAAAAAAGTGAACAAGTGGCAAGTAAAGAAGTGGAAAAAAGTAATAAAAATATTCCTTCTTAGAAAAAACAAAGTAAACTTAAATAAAAAAATTGAATTGTTTTAATTTCAAAAAAAATTTTATAAAAAACAAATAAAATTTTGAGTAATGACCCAATTTTTAAACCCTGGGAGCTCCGTGATGAAACGTGCAACATTCTTTGGAATTACATCAACAAACATATTAAAATATGGAAATCGAAGACGTTGAAAATTTATTCAAGAAGGTGGACCAAAAATATACTGGGGAGTTGATTAAATTGAAAGCAGGACTAAGGGAATGGAGAAGAAATATTGTTCGTGCAAAATCATTATTAATAAATCAAATATTAAATTAGTTTCTAAGTAAATATATCAATAAAAAATCTATAATAATATCAAGCAAAATCAAGAAGTATTATTTATAAAAATAAAGGAATAGTCTTATAAAACCAAGAAGAAAACCTTTTTGAAAAAACAAAAAGAAAGCTTAATAAAATTAAGGAGAAAACCTTTTTAAAAAATCAAAAAGACTATCTAGTAAAATCCCTAAGTTTTCTTGTTGATATTTTCAAAAAGGTTTTCCTTATAAAAATAATAAGAATCTCTTCTTGAAAAAAAACCATACAGAAATCTTATAAACTTTGTTCTAATTTACTATGTATTTATTAGGTTCAGTTTTCTCTGTGTAGGTGTGAGAAAGTCTTACTTATATTCGTTCACTCAAATAGAACGGCTGTGTCAATTGCTAATTTATAGTCTGGTAAATATATTGTTGAGTGTTAAAAAATTAAGTGAATAACATTTGCATTCATTACTTGAAAACTGAGGACATTTTATGACTGACAACCTAGTGTTTTTTTTTTTTGTAAAAAACAAGTACAAGATAATTTAAAATACTACATAACAGTTCGAAAGACAACAAAATTCGCCACCATGTCTTGATTGATAATTCACAGAAATTTCAATATATCAATAATTTCACAGAAAGTCATAAAAATTACAATCATTTTTAAGAACTTGTTTTTTTAAAGAAATCTTTTTATGGCCGAACCTATTTAGGTATACCAAAATTGATCCAAAAGACAAACAAATGCTCAAAATTTTAAAAACTGATTTATTGTGCACTATAATTGCGAAAAAAAATATGATCATAAAAGGGGTCGTATTTAAATTTTACCTTTTTGCTATTTTTAAGTCATCAGGCAATTTTTTATATACTTTTGTCAGCCATAGAAAGTTCCAATATTTTTACCAAGCGATTGCTGCCAATAATATGGAAATATATGCAACAGTCCTATGTATTTCGAAGAATAATGCACGTAATTTTCGCCAACATTTATTGAAAAGATTTATTTCTATATCTATGTACCTACGTTATGCTTCATTATTTTTCTTGGAACATACTATTTATTAACTCGATCTATTAATAGTAATTTCTATAAGTAATAAAAAAGTAATATTTATTATGAAAAATAATGATAATAAACCGTTAAGTTTGGAGAAAAAATTAACCATATTTGTAATTTTTATAGATTGGGCACGGTACGACAACAAGTCAAGAAAAGTAACTATGCAGCTTGAGTTTTACCTTTATCGGTAAGGAAGCATTTCAAGTTTACTTCATGGAAGCTATTTTTCATACGAAGAGAAAAACAAAACAATACTATTGTATTCGAATAAAACAAAATTGTGTGTACGAAACCAAAAAAAAAAAAATCGAAAGATAACAGATAACAGAGTATAGATGGCAAGCAGAAAAACCTCACAGAAGGTACGTGGAAAATTAGCAAAAGTAATAGTATTAAAAATAATAAAACGGTTTTGGAGCCTTATTATATCCCGTAAGGAATTTATGTGTAGGATTATATGAAATCGAACTGAAAATTGAAGAGCATTGGTTCAATCTAGCAAAGCAAACAGCGAATACAGTGATGTGGAGCCAGAAGAATCTAATACTAGCTATCATAGATGGAAATCCATACTCAAATAGAATAACTACTACATGATTTCAACTGCATACAATGCTACGCTTCAACGGAAGCAACATAACCCTCAACGGAGTAGACTTTTTACGATTACAGCCACACTTTGTTGTTGGCGGTGCGAAATTTTCTCAAGCTTAGGAGTATAAAATATACTAGTTGTCGATTAGACTGCGACAAGCATACATGTCGGCAGATGCTATAATATTTTTTTAAGGTTTACACTCAAAATATATTTTATGTTAAAACTTCCATTTTTTTAAATTCAAAGTCTCATATGTTGTTAAAACAAATTTTGATTGTTTTAATAGTTAAGTAAATAATTTAGATGATATGGAAAGAGAACAACTTTTTTATAGGCATAAAGCAATATTTTGGAAAAATTAAAAGGTTGGTCCCAGCAGATATCTAAAAAGCATTCCGTAATTATTAAGTCAAAGATGTATAACTTTATATATGTTGATGAAATGAAAATCAAAATAGTTTATATTACTAACACTTGTCTATGACTCACAACTTATTTTCGCTATTTTACTCACTAATACAAAACAACCTGAAAGTTTAAAGATATCTCTTCTTCCTGGTCCCGAAGTCATTCATCACACCATTAGTCATATTGTTTAATACCTCGATTAATTTTGGATATTTTCCTGTGTTTTGGAAGAACTCGTATTGTTCACACATTGCCTTCCACTATCCCCTACACACATACTGACAATAACATCTCCAACAAACATCATATTCACAATATACACATATATGTACATACACACATTCATCAACACTGTTTCATCAACATCTTCAACATAATTATTAGGATCTTTGTAGATCAGTTGATTATCGATCGTCAAACGAACACTAAACAAAAACCCAACAAACCCTACGCGAATGCACTATACAAAATATTATTATTTTAAATATAATATAAAAATTGTAAACATTAACCAATACAAAACAAATAGTGAACAAATTTATTGAATATATACATATACATATACACCTATTGACACCTAATTAGAAACGCTTTAAAATTTCATAAAATGTTGAAATATTTTTCATATTGTTTATTCATTTCAAACTATTTGTTATTTAATTTTATAAAGTCATAAAAAAGAAACAAAAAACTTATTCAGAACAACAAATTCAAAGAAACAAATCTCTTATTACTAAACACTTAAAAAAAGGCTAATGGGAAAGTGAAGCGTTCAAAAGACACATTCTTTTTCACACAGCCACTCCTTTCCAAATGTCAACCTCACCCACTGTCCTTCAAGAGCTTGGTGTCCCCTGTCACGCTGACGAGGTTTTGACGACCGACCATGGGCGGTATAACCTAAATACTTGCACGGTTAAATCCCGGCAATTTGCATGTCTGGAGGCGATGTTGGCAGCCCCAACACCAGGATCGGATGCTATAGCCTAATAAGCTGTACGTCTTAAATAATTCTTATTACTTAAACCAACACAAGAAGGAAAAATAATGAACCCGATATAAAGTTGACGGAATTTGGCATGAAAAAAAGGACTAGAATTGGAACATGGAATATACGTACCCTCTTGGAGCCATCACGGCTTTCACAGCTATGCAAAGAGTTTGTGACTTACAAACTCACCTTACTTGGGATCTGTGAAATCAGATGGAGTGAGTCTGGAGAATTCACAACATAAAATGGACCCACCATTCTCTTCTCTGGTAAACCATCAAACGAGCTTCCCCGATCCAGTGGAGTTGGAATTGTTCTTTCTAAGCAGGCCAAATGTGCGCTTATGGACTGGAAGCCGCACTCAGATAGAATTATCACCGCCAGGTTACGCGGCCATGCCCGAAATATCACATTTGTACAATGTTACGCCCCTACAGACACATCTGAAAAGTCAGTGAAGGAAACGTTCTATAACCATCTCGACAGCGTACTCGCAACCCTACCCAAGGGTGGTATTAGTATTATAATAATGATGGGCGATTTCAATGCACAAGTGGGACCTGATAACTCAACAGCAGAGAGCACCATGGGAAAACATGGGTTAGGACGTATGACGGAAAACGGCAAGCTGCTCCTAGACGCATGCAGAACTAACAACCTTGTTATTGGCGGCACTCTATTTCCTCATCCGAGGATTCACAAAGTTACCTGGATATCTCCTGATAGCGTGACCGAAAACCAGATAGACCACATCATGATCAGCAAGAAGTGGAGAGGCTCGCTACTAGATGTGCGAAACAAACGTGGTGCGGATATGGGAAGTAACCACCACCTTCTAATCGCTCATATCCGCGTTAAAATCGCTGCCATCAAAAATAATTCCCTCGTGTCACAAAGAAAATTTAACGTGGCGAAGCTAAAAAATGACGCTATCTCTAACGCTTTCACTAACGAATTAAAAACTTATACAAACAACAACTCTGAACGCACTTGGTCGGAAATCAAAGACATATTTATCAAAGCTGCGATAAAACACCTTGGTTTCAAAAACAACAACCGAAAGGAATGGATTAGCGATACTACGTTCAATTTAATTCAGGAAAGAAAGGAAGTTAAAGCTGCCCTAAACTCGAGCAAAACTCGTTCGAATAAAATCAAACACCAGGAAATGTACAACCGATTTAACCGAGCTGTTAAGAGTAATGCGAGGCGAGATAAGCGGAATTGGGTCAGCAATATCGCAAACGAGTTACAAGCAGCAGCAGCAACCCATCGCACAAGAGACCTATGTCTTGCTGTGAACAAGCTCACAGAACATTATCGACTGCCAGACCCCTGAAAAATGACGTTGGCGAACTTATAACATCAAAAACGCATCAACTCAGCTTGTGGGAAAAATTTTACGCCAATATGCTGAATACAACGTCTACTCCACAAGATTCAATCTGCACTTGTACCTCGCACGAGTCGAATCAGAACATATCTACTGAGTGCCCAGGAATGAATGAGATCAGTGGAGCAATTGGGTCAATTAAAAACAACAAATCTCCAGGCTTGGACAATATTTCCCCAGAACTCCTTACAACCGACCGCGCTACTAGTGCTCGCTTATTGGAACCCGTCATAAGGGCATTCTGGAATAACGAATCTATACCAGACGAAATCACCGCCGGTTCAATTATAAATCTCGCCAAAAAAGGCGATTTGACCGACAGGAAGAATTGGAGAGGCATATAATAAACAAAGAAGGCGAATATAATAAACAAAAGACTGTCAAAAGCAATTTTTCTCAGAGGGGAACAAGCTGGCTTCCGTTCCAACAAATTTTGCGTCGACCAATCCAGTCGGCTGAATGGAGATCGCCTCTTTATCTCGTATTTATTGACTTTGAAAAGGCTTTTGATACGCTCAACCATACGGCCATATGGAACGCACTGGCTTGCAAGGGTGTCCCTACTAAAATAATAAACTTGATAAAGACATTGTACAACAACTCAACATGTCTCGTACTACATGAGAAACAACTAGGAAAGAGCATCAAATTAAAAACCGGAGTCCGTCAAGGTTGTGTGCTGTCACCACTCCTCTTTAACTGCGTCCTCGATGTAGTGATGCAAAAGTCGACAAATCATAGGAGAGGGATTACATGGGGTCTACAAGACAGATTAGAAGACCTGGACTATGCGGATGACATATGTTTATTAAGCCATTCTTTCTCCGACATGCAGTCGAAACTGGATCAAGTTAGCGAAACCGCAAAGTTAGCTGGATTAAAGATGAGTATCCACAAAACTAAATCACTCAGAATGAATGCTAATGCAAAGGGGAAATTCCTAATATACGGCAAGGAAATTGATGAAGTGAAGTCCTTCTGCTATCTAGGCAGTATAATCGATAAATCCGGCGGTTCAACAGCAGATATTGCCAGCCGCATTAATAAGGCATGCAAAGCTTTTGCCCAACTTAACCACGTTTGGAAATCATATAATATATCGAGACGCACCAATTATTAAAATTTTCAACTCCAGCGTCAAATCCACATTACTTTACGGTTGCGAAACGTGGAATATTGCACCCCGAGATTTCCAGTCTATTCAAGTATTTGTGAACAAATGCCTGCGTAGAATCATGCGTGTTTACTGGCCCTCCATAATATACAACGCCCAACTCTGGTCAGATACAAACCAACAACCAATAGAAATGGAAATAAGAAGACGCAAGTGGGGCTGGCTTGGGCACACTCTTCGCAAGCCATTACATGACATCACAAGGAAAGCCATTGCTTGGAACCCCCAGGGAAGCAGGCGCATCGGACGACCATCACACACCTGGAAACGCCAAATCACAATCGAATTATCCAAACTACATCTACAGTGGAACGAAGTGAAACACCGCGCTGACGGTCGGGTTTATTGGAACCAACTTGTTGCGGCCCTATGCTCCCTAGAGGAGTAAGAGGATCATATATATATATATAAAAAGAACACAATTTTTTCAAATATTGACTGCGACACCTAATTAGAAACGATAAATCCCATTAGAAAAAAATTGTGATATTATGTTTATATTTTTACTTATTGTCAATATTTTGTTGCAAACCCTTTTTTCTTTAACACAGCTTCACATCGCCTCCGCATTGATGTTATAAGTTTACGACATCGCTCCACTGGTATTGCCTCCCGTGCCTTCATAACTTCCACGAAAAGAGTCGCCATGTTTGTAACATTTTTGAGGCTCGCAGCTTTTTTCACATCGCCCCATAGGTGTTCGATGGGGTTTAGGTCCGGACTTGATGTCGGCCACTCCAAAACATTGATGGAATTATCTTCAAGGAACCTCTTTGTTACCTTGGCTGTGTGCTTTGGATCGTTGTCCTGTTGAAATTTTCAGATAACCATAATCGATCTCCACCATGCTTCACTACATGTGAAACATAGCGAGGATTAAATACTTGGTTGATGGGCATTCTAACAAATCTTCGATCATCTGGACCAAGGCGATGTATCTTAGTTTCCTCGCTCCAAAGCACATATTTCCATTGATTGGCTGTCCAATTTAAATGGGACTTAGCAAATTCAACGCGACGTTTTCTCTGAACTTTGTTCAGAAGTGGTCTCTTGCGTGATACTCTGCCATTCAGCCCGAATTCAACCAAACGACGTGAAATGTTCCTCTTGGATATGGAGATATTAAATCTGTCTCAAATTTCACGCTGAATATCCGCAGACGACTTTTTTGGATCGGCTTTGTAGAACCGCCTAATCATGCGGTTGGTAGATTCTGATGTTTTCCTGGTCCTTTTCTGGGGTGGGGGACGTTCGATATGGTGTCATGTTTTTAAATATGTTTCAGAGAGTTAAAAACCATTTTTTTAAACACTGAAGCTGCTCTGATATTTCTCTATACGACTTTCCAGCTTTACGCAGTTCGGAAATAGAGCTCCTTATTTCAGGAGTGCAGCTCTTACATTTGCCCATTAAAAAACTTTAAAGTATTAGGCTATTATATTTAAATATACTGAATTAAAGAAATTATTTGCCTACCGTTTTCTAAATATTGCCTTTCACAGCAAATTTTAAACAATAAATGATCGTTTCTAATTATGTGTCGCACTTTTTTAAACTATACTAAGAACGTGTTTACAAGTTTGCAAAAAAATAACGGTAATTGAAATGCTTAATAAAGAAAGTAAAAGCATTTAAAGATAAACAGAGTAACAAACAAAATACAAGTATTTGGAAGACAACATAACGGTAATTTTCCCAAAAATTATTTATATTACTGACTTTGCGCTAAAGTAAAAAAAAGCGTTTCTAATTAGGTGTCAATATCTAATCTAAATATATATATATAAAAAAATAAATATATATATATCTAAATATTGTGAACTAATAATAAAATAGTATTGTGAATTAATGTACAATACAAATTGTTAACTTATCTCCAAAGCCAAGAATTGTGAACTAATACAAACTGTGAAATTAAATATTACTAATAAAAATAAATTTTGTTATAAATATAAATAAATAGACATATAATTTATAACGTTTGAAAAAAATACAAACAAAAATAAAAAAATATATAACACTTATTATTTATATATATAGTATACACAATAAAAATATAAATACACAATTAAAATATGAAAGGTTTGTGCATAATATACCTTACCCCCCTCTTACCCTCATACTAACCCTAACCCTATAACCCGTTTGTTCACGTATATTATACCACTTTTTAAATCTGGCAATAAAGCTGATGTTACAAATTATAGGGGCATTGCAAAACTGAGTGCTGTTCCAAAAATGTTCGAGAAACTGATTGCCGATTTTTTGGGTCATCATACTTCATCGTTATTATCACCTTATCAACATGGTTTCCGGAAGGGCTGTTCAACAACAACTAACGTGCTTCAGTTAACATCCATGATAAATGCGGCCTTTTCTCAAAGGAAGCAAGCTTCTGTTAACTTAATTGGATTTATTGGGTGTAAATCATAGGAGTTTAAGATGGCTAGAGCCGTATTTGACTGGTAGAAAGCAGACTGTATGTGTGAACAATAGCTTAGCTAAGTATATTTATGTGCTATCTGATGTTCCTCAAGGCAGCCATCTTAGTCCACTTCTTTTTTCGCTGTTTATTAACGATCTTCTCAAAATGATTAATTTTGCCAATATCTTGATGTATGCTGACGATGTAAAAGTTTTTCTCTCCTTTAATAATTTCATCCAGGATATTTATCTTCAAATAATTTATTTTTGTGGTGCGAATACAACATGATGGAGTTGAATATTAAAAAATGCAAATATATGCGATTCTCAAGAAATAATTTTATGGCGGGTAATTACTTGCTTGGAGGTCATCAACTGGAAATAATATACTCTTTTATTGATCTTGGGATCCTATTAGACACAAAATTAAACTTTAATGATCATATCACTTTGACTGTAAATAAGGCAAGAAGCACTCTTGGCTTCATAAAACGTTGGACAAAGGAATTTACTGATCCATTTATTACGAAACAGTTATACGTATCGCTTGTCAGACCAATTTTGTAGTATGGATCCATCGTATGGGATCCTCACTATAATGTTTACAGCGAACACATAGAATCTGTTCAGAAACAATTTTTACTCTTCTGCTTGCGCGGCTTTGGATGGAATTACTTGGATATGCCTTTATATACTAGCAGACTGGCATTAATAAAACTGCCTACCCTTAAAAGTCGTCGAACAATGTTAAATATATCCTTCATGAATGAATAATAACCTGATCAATGGTAATATTTGCTGTGTATTTCCGTTAAGATCTGTTAAATTCAATGTTCCTCGTCGTAACTTCCGCTGTTATAATCTTATTTATATTCAATTCTGCAGAACTAATTATGCTGTTGCTGATCCGTTAACTAGAATTTGCCGTCAATTTAGTTATTTGTCAGACTTTGTTGATTTTTCTTTAAATTCTTGCGTTATAAAACGGATTATTATTGTTTTTCTCAATTCATAACTTTTCATATTTTTATTGTAACTATTACTTGTGTCTTTGAAGAAACTGATTGTAATCCTATTTAATTTAAGTCGATTTGTGTTATTAGTCAGTAAGGAATTTGTCCATTGACTTAAATAAATAAAAGCAAAATACGAGTATCTAGATTTTTCATTTTCGTAATAATATTATTTGTGATTAATTCACCAGTAACATATATAACGATTTGGATAGGATTGACAGTAGGGCTTCGGCGAATGGACTATGCATTAATCCCTCAAAGTCCAAATGTTTAATGCTTTCGAAGACCAATGTTTCGTTTGTCATACCTGAATTGAGCATCAAGGGAAATAAAACTGACTTTGTCAAGTATGGGCGGTCATTGATTCAACTCATTTTGCAATCCGTATGCAATTTATTTGATTCCTGTGCTATTGTATGGGTGCGAAATTTTAGCAAACTGCGATAGTAATGACAACCGGAAACTAAACTTGGCATACAACAATATAGCAAGATACGTCTTTCTTAAAGGTCGCCGGGATCATATTTCTCATTTAGCGTATCAGATATTTAGTGTGAAATTTGATAATCTCCTGAAAATTAAATGCCTCATTCTATTCCATAAAATTATTAATACGGGACAGCCGGAATATTTAGTAGGCCGAATTAAGTTTGCTATGTCATGCCGGGGTATGCAGATTATTCAACAACGTTACAGGACTCTTCTGTCACAGCGACAGTTCTTTATACACACCACTAGACTCTGGAATTCCCTACCAAATTACATCCAAAAGTTAGGCAATACAAACGCGTTCTAAAAGGAGTTATTTAAATTGTTCTCTTAATGAAAAGTTTGTTACGTTCATAGCATGTTTATTATATGGGTTAAATATTTATCCTTACTTTCTTATACCGATTTTTGAAAATATTCCTTTTTATTTTTTTAGAATTCTTTATTTTTTTAACTTTGCTATTTTCTTTTTATTTCTGTGTATTGTTAGTTTTTCTAAATTGCTTTAAATTACTATATTATATTATTTTTTATTATTTATATTATTTTTTATATTAATTTGTTATTTTTACTTAATTTCTTCATCAGTCTATAGAGAGGTTAGCTATAGTCAACATCAACTTGTTTTTCTTGAGCAGCTGTTTACATATTCTTATTAATAAATCAAAAATATAATATTTTCAAATCCTTGATTTTCGATAAAATGTCTTTAAAACGTAAGAAATACTGGGGAAATAACCCCAAGTTCAAAGTGCCAAAGGCCACCAAAGCGGCCCCTAACAGGTTTCAATTATTTTCTGACATGGAAGATGAAGAAGTCTCGAGTTTAGAAAATGAGAACATTAAAAAAAGTGAAGTCAAAGTTCCTCCAATAATAGTGGATAATAGTCATAGCTTCTCAACGGTTATTAATCTTCTGGGAACAAGCTGCAAATATAAAAGAATCTCAATTGGTACCAAAATAATACCCAATACTTTGATTGATTATAACGAAGCTGTTAAAAAACTGAATCACATGGCTATGGATTTTTTCACCCACCCCGTTAAAGATCACAAACAGTTTAAACTTATGCTATTTGGTTTGCCTAAACTTAGTACGGACACAATAAAAACTGAATTTAAAGAAACTTTTAATATTGAATTGGTCAATATTAAAGAAGTCGTGACCGCACGTTCGAGTAAAGACGATGCATTATATATGTTGGAGTTTAACAGGGAACAAATTACAAAAAAGGAGATATTCAAAATAAGGTACGTGTCTGGCATAGTTGTTCGCTGGCGAAACCCTAATCGTCGTTCAAATGGCCCCACACAATGCTCCAAATGTGCGATGTATGGCCATGGATCTGCTAATTGTTATAGACCAGTTGCTTGCATAGCGTGTGGTGGGTCTCACGACTATTCCAATTGTCAGCTCAATAAAACACTCGTAGATGGACCAGTGATTTACAAATGCTTTAATTGCAGTAAACGCAACTTAAAAAATATTAATCACAGAGCTGATGACCCACATTGTCCGTCAAGGAGAGAATATTTGGAAATTAGAAAAAGGGTTACAAATGTTCGATCCCCTGCCAGAATGCAACAATTAAATGATCCTGTTTTATATACGACAGATGATGAGCTGTTTGACGCAAGATACAGTGAAGTGCCAAGATTTTACCAAAAAACATCAGGTAAGGATGAAAACAAAGTTTCCTATGCGTCTGTGCTAAAATCTAACAACAAACCACAAGAAAATAATAATTTGTCAAACGAACAGATTTTAGATATTTACTTCGAGGCAATTAATGCTCTTGAAAAATGTAAAACCAAGTACGATAAGTTAAGGGTGCTTGGAAACATGCTCAGACATGTCATATAATATTACCAATACTAGGTTAAATATTATGCATTGGAATGCTCAGGGTATTACAACACCCACAGCAATTATAGAGTTGGAGCAAGTATTAAAAGAAAAACAAATTGATTTAGTTCTCATAAATGAAACTTTTTTGAAACCACATCATAGATTTAAACTGGCTAACTTTAAAGTATATAGAAATGATCGTACTTCGCATGGTGGAGGTGTTCTGATAGCTATTAAAAACTCTATTCCACATGAACTTATCCCAAATTACCGAACTTCTAAAATGGAAAATATTTCTATCGCAGTTAAAATAAATAATAGGCCAGTGAGATTTACATCGGTTTATTCTCCAAAATACACAAATGATTTTGTAAATGATCTAAATATTATTACTCATTCTTCTAATGATTACTTCATATTTGGCGATCTTAACGCCCGCCACACAAGCTGGAATTGCAGCACTAACAACACAGCTGGTAACAGTCTTTATGTTCATCAACTTAATTCACAATATTATATATTCTCCCCCAATTCATTTACTCGATTTGGCCAGTCTATGAATCCAACTCAACCGTCAGTACTCGATCTTCTCCTCACAAATTCTAATCTGCATTTCTCACATTTAGAAACACACCCAGAACTTTTTAATTCAGACCACACTCCAATAACTTGTTCAATCCTTGGTGCAGTTATGGAAAAAATCATACAATTTCCCTTATACAGAAAAGCCAACTGGAACGAAATAGGAAGATGGGTAGATAACAAAATAAACAATAATAACTTACAATCAGTGTCACTTACAGAAACAAATATTGAACAAACGTTATCTAAGATTACCAGTATTGTCCAGAAAGCTTCGGAGCAAATTCCACTCGGTTCGAAACCAATTTGGCAAAGACAACTGTCGAGAACAACTTTACTTTTGATTGGCCAAAGAAAGAGATATCGACGAAAACTTCAAAGAACAAATAATTTGTCTGAAAGAATCCTAATAATTTGTTTACTTAAGCAGCTGACTAGGCTAATAAATTTCCATATTGGCAATGATCGAAACAACAGCTGGAATCAGTTTCTGAAAGGGTTGCCTACAGGCAATAAAAATTTTTGGAAATTAACCAAGGCAATGAAGGGCAATTCCACGAACATGACGAGTTTAACAACAGATGGCGTTGAAGTTTATAATAGTAAAGAAAAGTGTGATCTTATAGCCGAAGTTTTTGAAAACTTCCATAAAACAACGTATAACTTGTCTTTGATAAAAGATAATATAGTTTTAAAACATAAAAGCTGGTTAAAGGATCAAGATTTGTCAATTAACGCGCCCGGTAATTTAACGAATGTGGATGAAGTCAAGTTTTATGTTAAAACTTTAAAAAACAAAAAAGCCCCTGGGTTAGACGGTATAAGCCCTATTATTTTAAAAAATATGACAAATACATTCTTTGTTGTTATTACCAGAATTTTTAATTGGTGTATAGTACATGGATATTTTCCGAAATTATTTAAAGTAGCTAAAGTTGTGCCAGTATTAAAGCCGGGCAAAGATGTAAAATCTCCAAATAGCTATCGCCCAATAAGCATCTTAAGCTGCCTTGATAAAGTTTTTGAAAAAGTTATTCTAGACAAGATAAATGAATACACCGAAAATAACAATATACTACAAAGAGTGCAGTTTGGTTTTAGGAAAAACCATTCTACGATACATCAGGTTAAGCGATATCTAAGATATATCTAAAAATAAAAATGAACGTAAGAGCACTGGAGTGGTGCTTTTGGATATCGAGAAAGCATTTGATTACGTATGGCATGACGGACTGATATATAAACTTAATATGTTTGGCTTTCCAATTTATTTACAAAAACTAATTCAAAGTTTCTTATCTGAAAGGTCTTTTGTTGTAAAAATTGAGGATGAGTACTCCAATCAAAGAATTATCCCCGCAGGCGTACCTCAAGGTTCAGTATTATCCCCCACGCTTTATTCGATATACACTTCAGACTTCAAAGTTCTTAAAGATGATTCTTTAGCAATGTACGCAGACGATACCGCAATATTAACAACGGGTAAATTATCTAACGCAATAGTAAAAAAATTAAAAAAGGCTGTTCTACACGCACAAGCATATTACAAAAAGTGGAAAATAAAGATTAATGAGAGTAAGATTGAAGCTATAATATTTCCATTCAACAAGTCGCCGAAAAGAAATGCTTCCATTTCACTGTCCGTACATGATGTGCAAATCTCTCTTTTGGACGCTATTAAATATTTGGGAATTGTATTAGATAAAAAGTTGACGTTTTAAGCAGCATGTTCTGCAATCATGCGAAAAAGCAGTTAAATGTGGGAGAGCTTTATTTCCCTTACTAAACAGAAGATCTTCTCTTAACAGTAAAAATAAGCTACTACTGTATAAGATGTGTATAAGACCGATTATGACATATGGGTGCCAAATCTGGTCAAAGAGATGTGCGAATACCTATATTAAAAAGCTCCAAGTGGTACAAAATAAAAACTTAAAAATTATATTTAATCTACCTTATAGATACTCTACAAGTATACTACACAGAAAATATAAACAGATCATGTTTAATGAGCTAATAAGAGCAATAACACTACGATTTGAAGATCGCAACAGGTCTTCTAGTTATGATATAATAAGAAGTTTGTGACATTAATAACTTCGTCAACTTCAGGAATGAAGCTAACAGAAGTGTTAATATTAAAATTTCTTTAAATTATTAAGAGGTTTTTTACTATCTTTTTCCCCTAAAAATGTAAATATCAATTAATTTGTATATTTGTATAAATTTAAAAAAGCAAATATTTGTTGCAATACTCATTTAAAAGTAGTACCTCAAAACAATGTAATTAAATAAAATAATGTAAAAATTTTTACCTGTGATATTGATAGAATAAATAAATAATAATAATAATACTTAATTTCTTATATTTCACAATTTTTATTATTTTTTTATGTTTCATATCTTATTCATCCTAAGCATAGCACTACAACTCATACGATTAAAATCTTATTGTGTTATGTTAATTATAATAAATAAATAAATAAATAATGTTCTATTTATCAGGTGTATGTAAGGACTCATCACATTGATCTGTTGTCAAGCCTTTACAGTAATCATGAAAAAATCAGAAAAAATGTTTGAGGCTGATCTAAATTTTTTATATTTTGTGGTGTATCTGAAAGGAAATCTATTTAGCGAAAACAATATTGATACTTGCTGTAGTGAGTAAAATGAATGGATTGCAACTAAACCGACTTACACCTCACAGAGTTTTATAGGAAACTATATTTAATTGCAAAAATATTCTACAATATTGAAAATTTACTCTAAAAAAAAAAACAAAAATTAAATAACAATAAAATAAAATTAACTAAACCAATAATTAATCAATTTCAATTAAAAGAATATATATAAATAACATAAAAAATAAAAAAATAAAACATATTTCATTACAAAACATAATAAACACATATTAAAAACAAAAAGGAAAATTCTAATTCACTACGAAAAATATTCAATTACAATAACTAAAACATACTCCATCACAAGTTCTATTTGATTTTAATATTCAAAATTCATACGGCATGGATTCATAAAAATAAGAGTCTTGAACGTTTCTTTCTCTTCTCTGTTACTAACATTATCTGCTAAGCAGATATGGAATGAATTTGCAAGGCAAGTTTTGAATTGCCTACAACCAAATTTATTTTTTCACAATTTATTTATTTGATCCCGACAATGAATGAGTGAATTTCAAGTGATTGGCGAGAATTTAACTCTTTTGGGAGCATTGGCAAAACGGAGATTCCCTACAATTAATTTTTGGACCTACCTGTGTCGAAAAATTTAAATTTCTGTCAAAATCAATGTATTGGCGGAAAATAAAATGTAAAGAAAAACATAAATACAAAAATATAGAATTATAATTATATTTTTATTCTTCGAACGTCCCCTGCCTCACACTAACCTACCCTCATCCTACCGTAGGGGCTCGTCCCCATTACGTAGGGACAAGTACGCTACGTCCGGACTGTACCGGGTAAGGGAAAAGCAATGGCAACGAGAACATAAATCAACTACAGAACTTAATCGCAAGCTGAATAAATTGAAAATAAACTGGAACTACCTATGACAAGAACGAAAATACATTTTTATATAATAATTTACAAATTAATGTCAGCATATAAGCTACGTTTTATATTACAAACACTACAATTAAAATCATAATATAAGTTAAAATCATTACATAATCTACGAAACGGAAAATTACATCCACAGTTCGTTCTATAAAAATCTAAAGAAAGAGGACGATAGTGCCGTGAAAATCTTGCTGGAATACTGAAATTCAGGTTACAAAGCAAAAACTCAGAATCGATATCACATTTAACCAGATTAAAAACAAAACAAACTCCTAAAACAGCCCTTCTACGTACTAAAGTTGGAAGTTTTATCAAACCTAATTTAGCCTCACATGACGGAAACCCATTGGCACAATCCCATCCTAACCCACGTAAACAGAATAATAAAAACTGTTTCTGCACAGACTCTATTGAATCACTATGACAATGATAGTATGGATTCCAAATAATAGACGCATACTCCAAAATAGGTCTAACAAGTGAAATGTATAGTAGCCTTGTTATATAAGGATCAATGAATTCCCTAGCCCATCTTTTTACAAAACCAAGAACAGCCCGAACCTTGCCAATCATCGTACTAATATGATCAATAAAAGACAATTTCATATCCAATAATACTCCCAAATCAAGAAATGTAGTCACAGTTTCCAAAGGGCAAGAATTAATCACATAAGTGGACGAAATTACGCCCCCGTGAGAGAAAACCATGCATGCACGGTACCCCGTCAGGGCCCGGCAAGTATGCAAGTTTTAGTCTAGACAAAGACTCAAGAACAGACTCCTCATCAAATGAACATATATTAGAAATAGAGACACTTCCCGCTGAATAAGGATACGAAAAGCCGCTACTCCGATCAGGGCCCGAGTCCAACTGCCTATAAGTAGATTTGAAAAAAGTCAGAAAACATATTCGAAATATCAAGGTAACTAGAGGATGATACGCTCCCATAAAACATCTCAGTGGGAAACAAAGATGATTTACGTTTAGCTCGAACGAAGTCGTAACACGACTTAGGATCGCCAGCGAAGTTCGACCTGACTCTAATCATATATTCCTCATAACAGTAATGATTCATTCTACGATAATCCGTACGCGCCCTGGAGTTAAGAGCATAATCAATATCAGTACCTGATCTAACAAACTTTTTAAATAACCTCGATTTTCTGTCCCTCAACCTTGACAATCTAGCCGAATTCCACGGAGGACCAGAATGCTCTAAACGACTATTTACAAATGGAACATACTCCCTAAAACATTTAAATAATACCTCGTAAAAGCCATCGAAGTTCCTGTCAATTGAAAGAGAGTCATATGGTGGTGAAATAAGTACAGACGACCAATCTGCAGAGGATGATAACTATCCTCAGGAATATATATAGGATCAATGCGAAATAAAGAAGAAATATTTGGATCCTCTAAAAATACAAGATCCAAAATTCTACCTATTGAATTCAATACACCATTAACCTGGAAAAGACCTAGATCACACATAGCGGACAGAATTTCATCATAGAATGAAACTGAAGAACATGGCACCAATAGCTAGTCTCAGGTGAAAAATTCCAAGATGTATGCGGAAGATTAAAATCACCAAGGACTACTATAATCTCCTCTTGCCCCATTGAATCAATTTCTCTAGAAATTAAATCGAAGTGAGCCCTATAGATATGAATGTCAGAACAGGGAGGATATGTACCAGCAAGTAATGTATATAGACTTTCCACGATCATAGACCTTAACGCAAATAAACTCAATATCCTCAGAAGAACACAAGTCAATCAATTCAGATGTGTATTTAGAGCAAATGGAAATAAGAACACCACCACCATTTTTAGACTTCCTATCCCGTCTATAAATATTAAAATTACCAGACATAATCTAAGAATCAAAAATATTACAATTCAGCCAAGTTTTAGTAAAAGCAATTCCATCAAATTCAAAATCAAAGCTATTATTATAAAGCGAAGAAAGTTTAGACCTAAGTCCGCGATTTCGAAGTTAGTTTTTTTTTGAGAAATAGGACCAGGCATATTAGCACCATTCCTACGATGGCCCAGCCTGAATACGAATTCCAGTACCAATACACCCTGTGGCCAAAACGCAGGATTAACAATTTCACCAAATTTTTCATCGGCAACATATAATTTAAACGAAGAAATACTTCTATCCAAAGATGGCCTCATCTTATAGGAACCAAACTCAAAAGGTTCCCTAATCTTCGACCTAACGAAACATTTTATATCATCGACTGAAGTATCACATGAAAGACGAGACACAAAAATAGTTCTTTTAGGTATAACTACAACCAATTCCCTTGGAGCCGAAGTATCTAAACTAGCGGACACTACAGATGAATACGAAACGGAAGACGGTTTCGAAGATGCTTGACATCACCTAGAGGTAAAGGTAAAGGAGACAGAGTAGACTTTGGACTCAGTTCAACTAAATTTGCAGATTTCAGTATAGAACGGCTAGCTGGGTTATCAGCAATAAATGGACAAATGTCCACAATAGGAGTAACAGTGGACAATGTATTGATTGTCGCAGTTTCCCCTGTCACAGAAACTTGCACCACATACCCAGGAGCCTCAGAATAAAGAGGGCCCAGAACTTTTTCCGATTCGAGCAATTCATTTAAAAGGCCATATTTTGAAAATAATTTTTCAAACCTACGAAATCTAGCAAAAAGAGATGCAAATTCAGTGTGCATCTCAGTAAACTCACGACGAGTCCCCATAAAAAATTTATAAAATTGGTTATCCACCAACTTGCATTTAGGACAACACCAACGTAGACCCAAGGAACTATCCATCAAATGGCCCATGGTGCGAGGAAGCAAACCAGCACACTTAATGTGAAACAAATTATCACATAACCAGCAAGAAATTTGGCGTTCACCCTCTTTCCTTACATTGCACTTTGATGCCATACAAGTATTCGTTTTAACAAATTAAAGAAATAAATAAACAAACAGTATAAATTATTTATATATAAAAGAAATAAAAGAATAAAGATTTATCTAAAATGTAAAAACAAAAAACAAAAATAATAACAAATAAGTAAGAATTACAAGCAAAAAATAATACACAAAACAGCAGCATCCAAATAAAAAGAAAAAAAAAAACAAAATAAAGGAACACTGATAGAAAGAAAAATAAAAGAATAAATAAATAAATCGTAACCAGCTTACAAAAACAAAAAATAATTAAAACAAGAAGCAATTTTTTGTTTTTGTTTTGGTAGAATGACACAACTAGTATCACAATTTAACAAATAAAACTTACAATTTTAAGATAAAACTTCAAAACACTAGAAAACAACAAAAACAACTTCCAACACACTTATATCAAAAATTTCAAACTTATTTTAAACACTTACATACATACATAGTTGGTCATTACAATCCTTCAGTCAGGATTACGACCTAGTTTCTCACACCACTTATGTTGTGTGTGTTAATTTTATACATGAGTGGCGGGACCTAAACATTTAAAAATCACAATAATAAAATTTTATGAAGAGCACTTCAAAAACACACGCAATCTCAACAGAGTTGCCAGACTTTTTTTAATTCTGTATTTTTATATTTATGTTTTTCTTTATATTTTATGAATTTTAAATATTAAAATAAAACATAACTTGTGATGGAGTATGGTTTAGTTACTGTTATTCAATATTTTTTGTAGTGAATTATAATTTCCTTTTTGAAATGAAAAATCTATATACTGTTGTTTTGCTTTTACATCGCTTAACATTAAAATTATAAACAAAAGCTACAAAAACATAAGAATCCAGTAAACAAAACTGTTTACAAATTATCATACTCCTTAATATAACAACAAACACCAGCATAAAAAATGGTAAACAAGTAAACAAAAATATACCAACAGCACCAAGGCGAATTCATAGAAGGTGGGAGTGTTTTACCATTTGATGGAAATAACAATGTCAAAATATGTTTGTTTTTTGTGTATTTTGTTTTGATAACCAATTTCGTTTTTTCTTATCGTGTCAGAAGTTTATATATTCTTCTTCTTTTTCTTTTAATCATTTTTCTTCCTATCGTCATTCTTTAATCATTTTTATAAAATTTTTAACATTTTTCTTCCCATCGTCATTCTTTAGTCAGCTTTTTTTGAAAAGATGATCACATCTCAACAAAAAAAAAAAGCCTGTTGTTTTTGTATTGTTCTACTTATTGTAATACTAAGCCCACCTTATATGAATTCGCCTTGAACAACACTACAATAATAAACGTAAACAACGATGTTTACATTTAAAGAGATTTCGAAAAGGCGAAGTCATGAACGTTCGCCTTCAAGAACATTCATCAGACTGTTTACTTTGCCATATAAAAAGCAAGGTAAAGCAGGAGAGTGTGTTAGTGAAGTTCAGTCAGTCTTGTGTAAAGACCGTTATAAACAGGGAATACCAAAAATTTTTTGGTTGTGAATTAGTGAGTAAGATAGCGAAAATAAGTTGCGCGTTTACAGTCATAGGCAAGTGTTATTAATATAACCTATTTTGATTTTCATTTCAACAAAATATATACTTATATAACGTTATACATCTTTGACTTAATAACTATGGAATGTTTTTTAGATATTTTGTGGAATCTAATTTTGGATCATAAATTTCCTCTCCTACTGATAACCAACCTTTTAATTTTTCCGAAATATTGCTTTATGCCTATAAAGAAGTTGTTCTCTTTCCATATCATCTAAATTATTTACTTACAATCAAAATGTGTTTTAAGAACATATAAGGCTTTGAATTTGAAAAAAAGAAAGTTTTAACATAAAATATATTTTAAGTGTAAACATGCGCTTGTCGCAGACTGATCGACAAATAAATAAAAGAGCATAACCTCTGTTTCCTCTCTGCGCAATTGTGCTATGAAATGGTAACCACTGGTTACAAAGATGTGTCGAATAATTATTGTTTATGCAAAGGGTATAACAAAGAAAAGCAATTGTTGTTCTTTACATCAAGTTGTGAACAGTGGGCACATAGAATTGTGCGAATAATAAAGAATTTTAATTAAAACTAAACACAAATTTATTTTTATATTATTTGCAATCTACGAACTAATATTGTAAAAGTTTTTAAAAGGTAAAAACGTAACAACATATTACGAGAGAAATGACGACATTTATTTTTATGGAGTTGATAATAACAATATACAATTACTAACTCCATCTTTAATAAAAAAAATTATATACTGAATTAAACTTTATTATTATTTTTTTTCAGTTGCCTATGCACAATTAGTCACGATTATTTCCTAAATATTATTTATATGCCTCCAGATAATAGCTAAATTCATTCTACAATATATATTTTTGAATTTAGATTAAAACGGGAACTTTAATAAACAATCTAAACTATCACATTGCAAATATTAAATTCTTTAATTACACATCTGTTACATCAATGAAATTATTTACAATTTCATGATATATTTTATGAATTCATCATCATCGTCAATGCTTAAAGGATTCTGATTAGATGTTGGGTACAAACAATTCAAAGGTTCTGCGCCTGGTTCTCGTAATGATGAGGAATTGGTATCGTATGATGAAACTCGAAGGATTTCCGAATGATTATTGTCATTGGACATAGGGTTATCCAGAAGGAATTTTAGGGTATCTGTGTGATTATTAAACCACTTTGTTGGATCACATTCGTCTAGTAGAGAACAATTACAGTCCATGAAAGAAAGATTATTATTCGCGGATTCGTATGGTGAATTCACGCATTCTTGTGGTGGAGCTTTATTATGATTGTCATTAATCATATTCATTGAGACATTAAAATCATTGGGTTGAACTGGAATAGGTATATTTTTGATAGTTTCCGGTTTTAATAAAACCCGTGGTAAATTATCAGGACTTTCAACGAATTGATTAAATTTATTGGAGATTATTTCTGGAATTGTTTTGGCTGCATCTCTTTTACTTTTCATGCGCCTGTTTTGAAACCAGATCTTAACTTGGCGTTCGTTCAATTTTAACCGATCGGCTATTTCAAATCGTTTTTGGCAGCTCACATATTTGTTAACGTAGAATTCACGCTCCAATTCCGTCAACTGTTTGCTGGTAAATACAGTACGTTTCCGTTTGGGTTTTGAAGTATTTGCTGGCCTTGGAGATGAGATTGTTGAACTATTTGTGGACGATGCTGTATTTTCGATATTTTCAGGTGGAGACACAAAGCTCACCTTGATCTGAAATATATATAAAATTTGTTAAAAGAAAATAATTTTTTAGCATTTAACGAATAGTTTTGTACACTTACGTTTACTCCATTTTCTGTAACACATTGTTCGATTTTTAGATTATTTTTAATTTCCATTTTAAATCAATTCCGATTATCAATTTCGTTCACGAGATGTTATTCGGTTGACTTCTTTACTATGATTGTGGTGCGCAGAAGTCTAACGGAAGTATTTATGTGGTTTAATAATTGGTACCTGCTGTGAGGACTGGCTATTTGCCTGTTTTGTAATTGTCAAGAACATTTTGATTTGCAAATCAAAAGCGCGATACTTTTTTACACGCCCTACAAACGTATACCTGCCGATATTTATGATCTCGCTATTGAGTCCTTGCTGTAAGATCAGGCAGTAATGTGCAATAGCATTTTGACCAGTCTTGTTTTCTCTGTTTTGCATATGTACATACATAAATGGTGGTTACATCCCTTTCGCCTGGATTACGACCTAGCTTCTATTTACGTTGTGTGCGTTAATTTCATACATGAGTCGATTCCGAACGACAAATTTTTGAGAAACTTTTCATAGCAAATTTATTTATTCTGTGTAACCTGGATAGTTTGGAAAATACGTTCCATTCTATGGGTGAAGGGTGAAATGAAGTTTTAAATATACTAAATGGCATTGATTTTGATTATAATTTACTTTATACTTAATAATTCGATTTGACTGTATAACATATAACATTGAATATAAAATTGAATTTAAAGGTTGTATCAGCCTTACATTTCGCCAATCTGGCTCACAGACGCCATATCAAGTTTAGATAATTAAATGTATATATTTATTTTAAATTTATTATGGTCAAGTTACTCCGCTCATATGCTCGGTGTAGTGTGACAAACCAGAATATCTGGTGGGAATCGAACCCACGAACCTCACGCTAATAGTCTAGCACACTACCCACTGACTACCAGGGCACCCTTAATTAATTAATCTAATAAATAAATAAACAATATATTTCGATAAACGCATACCGACTAATATTGTGTTTTCCTATTTACACCGATTAATATTCCAATCTTCCTATAACACTACTTATGAAATTTTGATAGACACATCTCGACTGCTAAATACATAACTTGTGAATAAAATTGAATATAAGTACGTACATATATCGTACACCGGTTAACTGTAGTGTAAAATGTATAAAATCAGATAAATTTGAATTTCATCATTTCTCACTAATATGTTCCTTTCACTACTCCAGGGAGCATAGGGCCGCAACAAGTTGATTCAAATGAGCTTGATCATCAGCACGATGTTTGACCTTATATTTACTATATATGAAGTCTCCGTAGCCTAGTAGGTAGTGTGTTGGGTTATTAGACATGAGGCCACGGTTCATACCCTAGGTCAGGCATATCCAACAAAACGGAATATGAGAAAATATTTCCTAGGCTACTACTTCTCAGCAGATTTCTGTGAGTAAATAAAATTGTCATTAAAAGTTATTGAAATATCTGTCTTCCGTACAGCTGTCATTGATATTTCACGATAATGATCCCACGGTTAGGGTTGTTAAAGCCTGGTTGGGAAACATCAAATCCTTGGTATGTTGTGGCCACTGTAATTTTCCAATCTCAATCGGATTGAGAACATGTGCATGATAGCACAACATAATATCGGAAAGAACCGAAGTGGATAAGAACTTTTCGTGAAATGCAATTCCAAAAGATTACATTGAAAAGCTTATTTTCTCAATATATAAAAGATGTTAGGAAATAATAAAAAACAAGGGATATGCTACAAATTATTAAAGATTTGAATATTATTAGGTTTTTTGTTTTTGTTTAATTAAAAGTCGAAAAAGTTTTCAAAATTTGAATTTTGACTTATTTTGTTTAAAGTATTCTTTTTGTTATTGTTTGACGTTAGTGAAGAATAATTTTAGTTGTCTTTACATATAAAAAAGAATTAAATTCAATATAAATTACTTAATGTGTTTAAAAAATCAATGTTTAGTTAAAATGTGGTTTCAGTGGCAAATATATTTTCTGTATTTTGAACTACTTTGCCATGAAATTAAATGATTCCAGTCAAATGTCAAATCGCAATATTCGTTAATTTAACTTCATTTTTAAAATAATTTTCGTACAGGAAACCGCTCTCCTATTTGCAAACAAAATTAATTGCTTTTTAAAAAGCCTCTACTCAAAAACAGAAAATATCAAAAAATATCACTTGATTCCTAAAAACCCTTCAACTACCAGAACCAATAGCACAGGCGTGCAATCTAACTGCAAAAGCGGTTCTGGCGATTGCTGTCAATACTTACGAATACTTATAACGCCTAAGTATATACATCTGCTCTCTCTAAATGACATTGATCGAGGAAGCTAATTCTGATATATTGCTGCTTAATGATTACAAGAATGCTGCGATAATCGATAATTGCGAATTGATGCTCTGCTAATAAAATTTTCATATATGAACTATAAATAGTTGTCAAATTTGCACCTTCTACGAAAGGGACTGAAAATATGGGAGAAAAAGTGCTAATGTTTGTTAGCAATGAAGAATATCGCAACGTCCAAGGCCTAACCTATTAGCTACCCTAACAGATTCAAAACGAAACTGTTAATACACTGAGGGAAAACTGCCTAATAAAATCAAGAAGATTTGAGGAGTATTACAGCAGAAAGAAACGAAGATTTTTTCGTAGAGATTTCTTATTATTTTTATCTGATAAATCTTTTTAATTTTTTCAAGACGTAAAACACATACATTTAAGAAGAAAACTTGTTATTTACCATATTTTTTACTCAAATTCCGCCATTTTTGCCACAAAAAATACAATCCATAGAGAACAACTTATTGATTCTATTGTGTTTTCTTCTAAATTGTATAAAACAAGAATTTCTTATAAATTTCGTTGGGCTACCTAATCAATTTTTTCAAAAAGGTTTTTCTTATTGATTTCATTAGGTTTCTATTTGATCATGTGTAAATTATCTTATTAATGTTTTAATAAGTATGTCTTCTTGATTATATTATCTGGCTTGTTAAAAAAAGTGAACAAGTGGCAAGTAAAGAAGTGGAAAAAAGTAATAAAAATATTCCTTCTTAGAAAAAACAAAGTAAACTTAAATAAAAAAATTGAATTGTTTTAATTTCAAAAAAAGTTTTATAAAAAACAAATAAAATTTTGAGTAATGACCCAATTTTTAAACCCTGGGAGCTCCGTGATGAAACGTGCAACATTCTTTGGAATTACATCAACAAACATATTAAAAAATGGAAATCGAAGACGTTGAAAATTTATTCAAGAAGGTGGACCAAAAATATACTGGGGAGTTGATTAAATTGAAAGCAGGACTAAGGGAATGGAGAAGAAATATTGTTCGTGCAAAATCATTATTAATAAATCAAATATTAAATTAGTTTCTAAGTAAATATATCAATAAAAAATCTATAATAATATCAAGCAAAATCAAGAAGTATTATTTATAAAAATAAAGGGATAGTCTTATAAAATCAAGAAGAAAACCTTTTTGAAAAAACAAAAAGAAAGCTTAATAAAATTAAGGAGAAAACCTTTAAAAAAAAAACAAGAAAACTATCTAGTAAAATCCCTAAGTTTTCTTTTTGATTTTTTCAAAAAGGTTTTCCTTATAAAAATAATAAGAATCTCTTCTTGAAAAAAAAAACCATAGAGAAATCTTATAAACTTTGTTCTAATTTACTATGTATTTATTAGGTTCAGTTTTCTCTGTGTAGGTGTGAGAAAGTCTTACTTATATTCGTTCACTCAAATAGAACGGCTGGGTCAATTCCTAATTTATAGTCTGGTAAATATATTGTTGAGTGTTAAAAAATTAAGTGAATAACATTTGCATTCATTAATTGAAAACTGAGGACATTTTATGACTGACAACCTAATCTTTTTTTTTTTTTTTTTTTGTAAAAAAGAAGTACAAGATAATTTAAAATACTACATAACAGATCGAAAGACAACAAAATTCGCCACCATGTCTTGATTGATAATTCACAGAAATTTCAATATATCAATAATTTCACAGAAAGTCATAAAAATTACAAACATTTTTAAGAACTTGTTTTGATTTTGAAGTATTTAAAGAAATCTTTTTATGGCCGAACCTATTTAGGTATACCAAAATTGCTCCAAAAGACAAACAAATGCTCAAAATTTTAAAAACTGATTTATTGTGCACTATAATTGCGAAAAAAATATGATCATAAAAGGGGTCGTATATAAATTTTACCTCTTTGCTATTTTTAAGTCATCAGGCAATTTTTTATATACTTTTGTCAGCCATAGAAAGTTCCAATATTTTTACCAAGCGATTGCTGCCAATAATATGGGAATATATGCAACAGTCCTATTTTGAAGAATACTGCAGGTAATTTTCGCCAACATTTATTGAAAAGATTTTTTTCTATATCTATGTACCTACGTTATGCTTCATTATTTTTCTTGGAACATACTATTTATTAACTCGATCTATTAATAGTAATTTTTATAAGTAATAAAAAAGTAATATTTATTATGAAAAATAATAATAATAAGCCCTTAACCAAATTTGTAATTTTTACATAAAAAATGAAAAATATTGGGCACATAACGGTACAACAATAAGTCAAGAAAAGTAACTATGCAGCTTGAGTTATACCCTTATCGGTAAGGAAGCATTTCAAGTTTACTGCCTGGCAGCTATTTTTCATACGAAGAGAAAATCAAAACAATACTACATACATTTGCATTCGAATAACACAAAAATGTGTGTACAAAAACAAAAAAATCAGACGATAACAGATAACAGAGTATAGATGGCAAGCAGAAAAACCTCACAGAAGTTACGTGGAAAATAGTACGTAGAAAATTAGCAAAAGTAATATTATTAAAAACAATAAAACGGATTTGTAGCCTAATAGGAATTTATGTCTAGGATTATATGAAATCGAACTGAAAATTGAAGAGCATTGTTTCAATCTAGTAAAGCAAACAGCGAATACAGTGATGTGGAGCCAGAAAAATCTAATACTAGCTATCATAGATGGAAATCCTTTTACGATTACAGTCACACTTTGTTGTTGGCGGTGCGAAATTTTCTCAAGCTTAGGAGTACAAAATATACTAGTTGTCGATTAGACTGCGACAAGCATACATGTCGGCAGATGCTATAATATTTTGTTAAGGTTTACACTCACAATATATAGTTTATGTTAAAACTTCAATTTTTTTAAATTCAAAGTCTTATATGTTGTTAAAACAAATTTTGATTGTTTTAATAGTTAAGTAAATAAATTAGATGATATGGAAAGAGAACTAACACTTGCCTATGAATGTAAACGCGCAACTTATTTTCGCTCTCTTACTCACTAATACACAACCAAAAATTTTTTGGTAATCCCTGTTTGTAACGGTCTTCACACAAGGCTGACTGAACTTCAGTTACTCAGTCGCCTACTTTGCCTTGCCTTTTGTATGGCAGAGTAAACAGTCTTATGAATGTTCTTGAAGTCATGTCTTCGCCTTTTGGTATATTATTATTATTACGTTTATTATTGTAGTGTTGTTGGTATATTTTTGTTTACTTGTTTACCATTTTATTATGCTGCTGTTTGTTGTTATATTAAGCAGTTGTTTTGTTTTTATAGTTTTTGTTTATAATTTTAATGTTAAGCGAATTAAAATGATGATGAGAAATACTTGTTTGAATGAAATCTTATTTATTGCTGTTAACAATGATTCTGATATTGACTTAATGATTTCTAACTTTTATAAGAAAGTGCATTCAATAATTGAAATGAGTGTTCCCCTGCATATGTATGTATGTAAGAATTAAAATTAAATTCCATAAAAAAAATATACAATTCAGTATAGTTTGATTTAGTTTATAGTACTTTGTACTTTGGTAAAAAAAAAAACGTTTGTAATAAACTAATGATTTGACAAAGATAACATGAAAATGATTGCCCAAGTTATTGCAGTGTACTAACCAAATTTCTATTTAGCTGGACCAATTAAATTTTAGCTTGAAACTGGACAAGCACCAAAAAAGGTGGACAATCCAGCCAAGTCCAGCCAGGCTGGCAACCCTAATTCCAACATTTAGTGACTGTGATATTTTGATGAACCTGAAAAGTTTAAAGATATCTTTTCGTCCTGGTCCCGATCGGGTTCCAAGTTGTATTTTAAATCGATGTGCAAAGTCATTCATCACACCATTAGTCATATTGTTTAATACCTCGATTAATTATGGATATTTTCCTGTGTTTTGGAAGAACTCGTATTGTTCACACGAGTGAACAAATTTACTCAATCCTAATCCTGCCTTCCAATATCCCCTACACACATACTGACAATAACATCTCCAACAAACATCATATTCACAATATACACATATACATACACACATTCATCAACACTGTTTCATCAACACCTTCAACATAATTATTAGGATCTTTGTAGATCAGTTGATTATCGATCGTCAAACAACACTAAACAAAAACCCAACAACAAACCCTACGTGAATGCACTATACAAAATATTATTATTTTAAATATAATATAAAAATTGTAAACATTAACCAATACAAAACAAATAGTGAACAAATTTATTGAATATATAATATCTATATCTAAATATATATATATATATATATATATATATATATATATGTATATATATATATATATATATACATATATCTAAATATTGTGAACTAATAATAAAATAGTATTGTGAATTAATGTACAATACAAATTGTTAACTTATCTCCTAAGCCAAGAATTGTGAACTAATACAAACTGTGAAATTAAATATTACGAATCAAAATAAATTTTGTTATAAATATAAATCAATAGACATATAATTTATAACGTTTGAAGAAAATACAAACAAAAATAAAAAACTATATAACATTTATTATTTATATATATAGTATACACAATAAAAATATAAATACACAATTAAAATATAAAAAGTTTGTGCGTAGTATACCCTACCCCCCTCTTACCATCATACTAACCCTAACCATATAACCCGTTTGTTCATGTATATTATACCACTTTTTAAATCTGCCAATAAATCTGATGTTACAAATTATAGGAGCATTGCAAAACTAAGTGCTGCTCCAAAAATGTTCGAGAAACTGATTGCCGATTTTTTGGTTCATCATACTTCATCGTTATTATCACCTTATCAACATGGTTTCCGAAAGGGCTGTTCAACAACAACTAACGTGCTTCAGTTAACATCCATGCTTCAACGGAAGCAAATTTCTGTTAACTAAATTGGATTTATTGGGCGTAAATCATAGGAGTTTAAGATGGCTAGAGCCGTATTTGACTGGTAGAAAGCAGACTATATGTGTGAACAATAGCTTAGCTAAGTATATTTATGTGCTATCTGATGTTCCTCAAGGCAGCCATCTTAGTCCACTTCTTTTTTCGCTGTTTATTAACGATCTTCCCAAAATGATTAATTTTGCCAATATCTTGATGTATGCTGACGATGTAAGTTTTTCCCTCCTTTAATAATTTCATCGAGCATATTTATCTTCAAATAATTTATTTTTGTGGTGCGAATACAACATGATGGAACTGAATATTAAAAAATGCAAATGTATGCGGTTCTCAAGAAATAATTTTATTGCGGTTAATTACTTGCTTTGATGTCATCAACTGGATGTAGTACACTCTTTTATTGATCTTGGAATCCTATTAGACACAAAATTAAACTTTAATGATCATATCACTTTGACTGTAAATAAGACAAGAAGCACTCTTGGCTTCATAAAACGTTGGGCAAAGGAATTTACTGATCCATTTATTACGAAACAGTTATACGTATCGCTTTTCAGACAAATTTTGTAGTATGGATCCATCGTATGGGATCCTCACTATAATGTTTACAGCAAACACATCCAATGTGTTCAGAAACAATTTCTAGTCTTCTGCTTGCGTGGCCTTGGATGAAATTACTTGGATATGCCTTTATATACTAGCAGACTGGCTTTAATAAAACTGCCTACCCTTAAGAGTCGTCGAACAATGTTAAATATATCCCTCATGAATGAATAATAACCTGATCAATGGTAATATTTGCTGTGTATTTCTGTTAAGATCTGTTAAATTCAATGTTCCTCGTCGTAACTTCCGCTGTTATAATCTTATTTATATTCAATTCTGCAGAACTAATTATGCTGTTGCTGATCCATTAACTAGAATTTGCCGTCAATTTAGTTATTTGTCAGACTTTCTCTGATTTTTCTTTAAATTCTTTCCTTATAACTATTACTTGTATTTTTGAAGAAACTGATTGTAATCCTATTTAATTTTATTCGATTTGTGTTTATTAGTCAGTAAGGAATTTGTCCATTGGCTTAAATAAATAAAAGCAAAATAAGACTATCTAGATTTTTCATTTTCGTAATAATATTATTTGTGATTAATTCACCAGTAACATACATAATGTTCAATTTATCAGGTGTATGTAAGGACTCATCATATCGATCTGTTGTCAAGCCTTTACAGTAATCATGGTTAACTGAAAAAAATGAAAAAATGTTTTTGTAGTTTGTGGTGTATCTGCAAGGGTATCTATTTGCTGTAGTGAGTAAAATGAATGGATTGCAACTAAACCGACTTACACTTCGCAGAGTTTTATAGGAAACAATATTTAATTACAAAAATATTCTATGATATTGAAAGTTTACTCTAAAAAAAAAACAAAAACTAAATAACAATAAAATAAAATTAACAAAACAAATAAGTAAACAATTTCAATTAAAAGAATATATAAAAATAACATAATAAAAAAAACATATTCCATTACAAAACATAAAAGCACATTCTAACACATATTAAAAACAAAAAAATTAAATTCACTACAAAAAATATTCAATTACAATAGGTTAGGTTAGGTTAGTGGACGTGTACTTGTCGATTAAGACAAGTACAGCGGTACTAGGACGTTGTACAACGTAATGTAAATGTAAAAAGATAAATTATAAATATTAACTGAATTGGAGTGCAGTTTCTCTTGCAGTCTCTTTGTGTTAAAAAACAAAACAAAAAACCTACGAACAAAAGAAAAATAAAAAAACTTGAAAAAAATAACTTAAAACTAGGGTTTCGTAATAACCGCATTTTCAGTAACCGCGGATATCGGATAGTAATTTTCCAAATAACCGCGGTTATCGGTTAACGGAAGGAAAATTTAAAAAAATATATAACTTCAGTAGAAATAGTTTATTTCTAACATATATTGCTTTAAAATACATACATAAATACTTAAAATTATTTTTTTTGTTTTTCATGGTTAATATAATAATTTTTTAGAAACACTAAAGCATTCAGTGACTTACAAGACAAACGAGAAGGAATTTTGGTGCAAAAATTTCCTGAAACTGAGAAAGTTCTCTCGGAGTCTGTTGATGTTGGCTTAACCGTTTTTAGAGCATTATAGAGCATTTGAAGATTGGGAGTTCTTTTCAGTGTTCTTTTGAAAATGTTCAATTCTTGCCTCAAAGTGTTATCTGAAGGTTTTCCCAAGTGTTTTATATTTGATGCTTTTGTTATGTAAGAGTTCAGTTCTTCTACTAAATCAACTTGGTGATCAGTTACAGCTACTTTATCCTGACTTTCGTTGTCCGGATCTTGAATGTTACTATTCGGAAAAAGTCTTTTAATGAGAGTATAGCAAAAGCAATTGGAATTGAAAAACGGAATTGGAAGAATATATTGGATTTGGACTGTAACAAATCACGGCTTATTTCTGTGTTGTGAATTTTCATTTTATTGCTCAAAAAACGACGACTCAGCACTAAATAAATGTGCGTCTTTTCGACTTAATGCATCTACGGCAAGTTTTATTGTCTGTAGAGCAATGCAAACGTTATCAATCAGCTCCAAATCTACTTTGTCCATCAAATGAAATGAATTTAAATCTTTTAAAGCTTGTGCTATTGATGTTGATGATGTCAAAAATCTTTCTAACATTGGCGAAATTGAATTCCATCGCACTTTGATGTTACGCACAGGAGAATATCTAAAAATAAACTACAATATTTCTCACCCACTTAAGTTGCTGAAAAATGGAGATATTATCCTCTATATAATCTTCGATTTCATGGTCAACACAAGAATCTTCAAAAATATCTTCTTCATTGTCCTCTATGTTTTCATCATAAGATGTTTGTGGAGACTAGACTATAAAAGTAGCCACAAACACCTAAGTGTATACTGTGATTTAAATATACAATTAGTTCAGCTGGACATGTTTTTCCATACTTGAGCATTATTGGTGCTCCATCATTAGTAGTATATACTATATCACTCTCAAAATCTATGTTGAAATCAGTTAGATGATTTTTAATTTTCTCAACCATTTCATCCGCATTGAAAGATCCTTTGATTTGAACAGGGCCCGAATTCATGAACTCATTGTTTTCTCCGTGTACATTTACATTCATATATCTACGTCCTCTGAGGCTTGTCCATTCATCAGTAGTGAGACTGAATTTTCTCCCATCTATTTTATGCTTTTGAATGATTTTAATCATCACAATTTTTTTTATATCGAAGTTATGAATTAAATTCATGACAAAACTTTCACAGTGTGGCAAAGAATAACCTCGATTGAAATTGATTCTCGAATAAATTTTAAATTCGTTATAGTGTGTATTGAGATGTTATCAATTGCAGCCAATTTTGAGACAAGATCCACCAAACTCTCTCGATTAACAAACAATAGCATTGATCTTGAAATTTTTTGTAGTTTTGGTTGATGCAATTCATTTTCCATAGAAGAGCTTAATGATATTTTATGTATCAGCTTCAGATAATTTATCATATCGCCAGTTGTTCCTTTTGCATTTGTCACCTTGGAAAAGCATTTTAAACATTGGGCTTTATTTTCTTCATCCAATTTCTTGAAATAACTCCAAACTGATGATGTTGGTCTTTTTAATGACATTTTCTAGGGTAAATATTTGTTAATTTATGTAAGTATTAATACATAATAATTTTTCATAATGTTTTATTTTCTGTGTATGTTTTTTTACCAATTTTATTTTGCTTCCACTTGGTGCGTAATGCGTTGAATATTCTTTCTCAAAAATTTTTGTTTACAAAGGACAAGCATTCACCAAAACTTCTTTTACAAATAAAACAAATTTAAAACTCATGGCCTACTACATATGTGTGCATATTGTTTTATATATATATATAATAAAATTGCTTGTGACTGCAAATATATTTTTATGTATGAACATTAGTTTTACAAATAAAAAATTTAAAAAATCATGGCTTACTAAATATACGTATGCGTCCGATTTTCATCAGTTTACGGTTACGGTTATGAGCATAAATAACCGCGTTTACGGTTACGGTTATAAACGTTTACGAAACCCTACTTAAAACAATCTCAAATACTTCAAATTACCACGTGTTAACTAAAACAAAACAAAAAATAGTGAAAAACATCAACTACTAACTCCGACTATGGGAGGTCTCCTCTTTGATAGAGACAAAATGGTCTAAAATCCGGACTCTTTACAACCAATTTTTCTTGTCATGAGCAGAGCAGGGGTTCATGCAAATAAAGGTCTAACAGACGCCTCACCATTTCTTATACAACGTGCTATAGAAGCAGCAGGAGGAAAAGTCAAGTCCCGTAAAAAGCTTAGATCTGGGCAACTACTTATACAGTGTCTTAACGGAAAGCAAGCAACTAAAATAATAAAAATGTTGTCTTTATCACTTGATATATTTGTTAAAGTGGATGAATACAATTCTCTCAATAAATCAAAAGGTATATTTTATTCGTATGATCTACGTGGACTGTCCGATGATGAACTCTTGGAAGAAATTCGTGAGCAAAATCCAAATGTCATAGAAATTAAAAGACTAAAGAAGAGAGACCCTAAAACCAAAGCACTTACAACAACTGACCTTGGTTTATATATAACAACATTCAACATAAGTGATCTTCCAGAAGAAATTCTGTTAGGCTACATGTATGCGATGGTTAAGCCATATATCTCTAATCCACTGCAATGTTTCAAATGCTTTAAATTTGGACATGTGCCTGATGGTTGTTCATCTCAAGACAAAATATGCCCCCATTGTAGCAACATCGAGCATACACCAATTGACAAAAATGGATAGCGTGAAAGATGTAATAATCCAGCAAAATGCATTAATTGCCATCAACAACATAACAGTTTTTCAAGAGAATCTCCTTTATTTAAAAAAGAATTTGATACTCAAAGAACAAAAATAACACAAAAAATATCATTAAATGAAGCACGAAGAGAATATGATAGACGAAATGCACTACCAACAACTTACGCGAGTGTACTAAAATCATGTAAATGTCAAGAAAGTGCAAACAAAATACTTACAACGAAAACAACAACTGATTTAACTCTAAAAACAACAACACCATCTCCGACACGTAAAATAACAAAAGCCGATGGATCGAAAATAGAATTATTACCAAAAAATATATCGAAGAGAAAAAAACGTGAATTGACAAACGGTGAGAAAAAAAAAGAAAAGAAAACTTAACCACTAAATCTCAGACAAATTTTGATAACCCAACAAACGAAATTAGTATGGATGACTCTAGTGACTTTAATACAAATGAATAATCAATATCAATTAATACAATGGAATTGTAATGGTTTTGTAAATCATTTTGATGAAATTAAACTTATGTTATCTAATTGCTTTGCCATCTGCATTCAAGAAACAAGATTTAAATCAAGTCATTATAAGGATCTTAGAAATTTTACCTGTTTCTTTAAAAACTTTCCTCCTTCTTCAATTACTCACGGTGGTGTTTGTGTTTATCTTAATAATTTGTTTAAGGGAGAAGAAATATCTTTGAATTCTCAATACCAAGTAGTGGCTATTAAGGTAAACTTCCCAATTAAATTTATAATTTATTCTATTTATCTACCAGGATCGGAAAGTTTTTCCGAAGGTGAACTGAATAATTTGATATCTCAATTTGAATTACTTTACCTGTTATTAGGAGATTTTAATTCACACAATTTTATTTGGGGTTCTTGTAGAACTGATACAAGGGGACATATATTAGAAAAATTTCTAAATGATAATAACATCAATAATTTAAATAACATAAATCTCCCTACCCACTTTGGCTTTGCATATAAGACATTCAGCAATATAGATCTTAGTGTAGTATCTCCAAATATTCAGTATTTATTTGGTTGCAACATTAGTGATGATCTTTACAGCAGTGACCACTACCCAATTATGATTAGAATAAACGGTTTTTCGCAGAGCTACGAACGAAGACCTTGCTGGAATATAAAGCGGGCAAATTGGGATAAATATGGCTGTAGTTTTTCTAGGCCTTTAACTCGGTTGGAGGATATAGATGATGTTGAAGACCATATTACCGGCACAATTTTGAATGCTGCTCATAAGGCCATCCCTTTTAGACGTGTAACTTGCGCCAGAAGGGAGGTCCCTTCTATACAAAGATTGATAAACGAAAGGAGAAGACTGTTGAAACGTTTCAAGAGAAATATGACTTCCGAAAATTTGGCGAAATTCTTAAAAGCAAAATTTCATTCATAAAAGTCTGGCAACTCTGTTGAGATTGTGTGTGTTTTTTGAAGTGCTCTTTGTAAAAGTTTTATATTTGTGATTTTTAATTGTTTAAATTAAGTTTTAAATTTTTTATATAAGTGTGTTGGAAGCTGTTTTTGTTGTTTTCTTGTTTTTTGAATTTTTATCTTAAAATTGTAAGTTTTAATTTGTTAATTTGTAATATTAGTTGTATTATTTCTAGCAAAACAAAAACAAAAAATTGCTTGTTTTAATTATTTTTTGTTTTTGTAAGCTGGTTACGGTTTATTTGTTTATTTCTTTTTTCTTTCTATCAGTGTTCCTCTTTTGTTTTTTTTCTTTTTATTTTGTTTGCTGCTTTGTGTATTATTTTTTTGCTTGTAATTCTTACTTACTTATTATTTATTTTTGTTTTTAAACTTTTATATATATTTTTATTCTTTTATTTCTTTTTATATAGATAATTTATACTGTTTGTTTTATTTATTTATTTAATTTATATTATTATTATTATTATTATATTTAATTTATAAAAATGAATAATTGTATGGCAGCAAAGTGCATTGTAAAGAAAGAGGGTGAACGCCAGATTTCTTGCTGGCTATGTGATAATTTGTTTCACATTAAGTGTGTTGGTTTGCTTCCTCGTACCGCGGACCAATTAGTGGATAGTTCCTTGGGTCTACGTTGGTGTTGTCCCAAGTGTAAGGTGGTGGACATCCAATTTTATAAATTTTTTATGGGGACTCGTCGTGAGTTTACTGAGATGCACACTGAATTTGCATTTCTTTCTGCTAGATTTCGTCGGTTTGAGGAATTATTTTCAAAATATGGCCTTTTAAACGAATTGCTTGAATCGGAAAGGGTTCCAGGCCCTCTTTCTTCTGAGGCTTCTGGGCATGTGGCGCAAGTTTCTGTACCAAGGGAAACTGCGACAATCAACACATTGTCCACTGTTACTCCTATTGTGGTCATTTGTCCATCTATTGCCGATAACCCAACTGGCAGCTCTATACTGAAGTCTGCAAATTTAGTTGAACTGAGTCCAAAGTCTACTCTATCTCCTTTACCTCTAGGTGATGTCACTTCTCATGCATCTTCTAAACCGTCTTCTGTTTCGTATTCATCTGTAGTGTCCGCTAGTTTAGATACTTCTGCTCCAAGGGAATTGGTTGTAGTTAAACCTAAAAGGACTATTTTTGTGTCTCGTCTTTCATGTGATACTTCGGTCGATGATATAAGATGTTTTGTTAAATCGAAGATTAGGGAACCTTTTGAGTTTGGTTGCTATAAGATGAGGCCATCTTTGAATAGCAGTATTTCTTCGTTTAAATTGTATGTTCCTGATGAAAAATTTGGTGAAATTGTTAATCCTGCGTTTTGGCCGCAGGGTGTATTGGTACGGGAATTCGTATTCAGGCTGGGCCAACGAAGGAAGGGTGCTAATTTGCCTGGTCCTATTTCTCAAAAAAACTAACTTCGAAATCGTCTTTTAATTTCAAAATTGCTTATCAAAATGTTCGCGGACTTAGGTCTAAACTTTCTTCGCTTTATAATAGTAGTTTTGATTTTGAATTTGATGGAATTGCTTTTACTGAAACTTGGCTGAATTGTAATATTTTTGATTCTGAGATTATGTCTGGTAATTTTAGTATTTATAGACGTGATAGGAGGTCTAAAAATGGTGGTGGTGTTCTTATTTCCATTTGCTCTAAATACACATCTGAATTGATTGACTTGTGCTCTTCTGAGGATATTGAGTTTATTTGCGTTGAGGTCTCTGATCGTGGAAAGTCTATATACATTACTTGCTCGTATATTCCTCCCTGTTCTGACATTCATATCTATAGGGCTCACTTCGATTTAATTTCTATAGTAATTGATTCAATGGGGCATGAGGGGATTATAGTAGTCCTTGGTGATTTTAATCTTCCGCATACATCTTGGAATTTTCCACCTGAGACTGGCTCATTGGTGCCATGTTCTTCAGTTCCTTTCTATGATGAAATTCTGTCCGCTATGTGTGATCTGGGTCTTCTCCAGGTGAATGGTGTATTGAATTCAATGGGTAGAATTCTGGATCTTGTATTTTTAGAGGATCCAAGTATTTCTTCGTTATTTCGCATTGATCCTATATCTATTCCTGAGGATAGTTATCATCCTACGTTGTTACTTTCTATTGAAGTTGATCTTTGTTTACCTCCTTTAATAAATCGCTTATTTAGTGACGAGGGGCGTCTTAATTTCCATCGTACGGATTTTAGTCGTTTGAATACACTACTAGCCTCTGTAGATTGGTCGTCTGTGCTAATTTCACCACCATATGACTCTCTTTCACTTGACAGGATCTTGGATGGCTTTTATGAGGTATTATTTAAATGTTTTAGGGACTGTGTTCCATTTGCAAATAGTCGTTTGGAGCGTTCTGGTCCTCCGTGGAATTCGGCTAGACTGTCAAGGTTGAGGAACAGAAAATCAAGATTATTTAAGAAGTTTGTTAGATCAGGTACTGATATTGATTATGCTCTTTACTCTAGGGCGCGTGCGGATTATCGTAGAATGAATCATTACTGTTATGAGGAATATATGATTAGGGTCAGGTCGAACTTCGCTAGCGATCCTAAGTCGTTTTATGACTTCGTTCGAGCTAAACGTAAATCATCTTTGTTTCCCACTGAGATGTTTTATGGGGACGTATCTTCCTCTAATTACCTTGATATTTCTAATATGTTTGCTGACTTTTTTCAGTCTACTTATAGGCAGTTGGACTCGGGACCTTATCTGAGTAGCGGCTTTTCGTATCCTTATTCAGTGGGAAGTGTCTCCATTTCTAATATGTATTCATTTGATGAGGAATCTGTTCTTGAGTCTTTGTCTGGACTGAAACTTACATACTTGCCGGGTCCTGACGGGGTTCCGGCCTGTATTTTGAAAAAGTGCGCTGTTGTTTTGAGTGGTCCTTTGACCTTTATATTCAATGGGCTTCTGAGGGCTGGTCATTTCCCATCTATTTGGAAGAGTTCAGTTATAATTCCTTTGCATAAGTCAGGTAATAAATCCAATATTTCCAATTACAGGGGTATTGCCAAACTCAGTGCTATTCCCAAGTTAATGGAGAAACTGGTGACGGATTATCTCTCTTTTAATACGAGATCTTTAATATCCCTTTTCCAACATGGTTTTTTGAAAGGTAGGTCGACTGTCACTAATCTTCTTGAATTTACTACGCATGTCTTCAGGGGTTTTCTTGCCAGGGCTCGGACTGATGTAATTTATACTGATTTCAGTAAAGCTTTTGTTAGGGTTGATCATAGAATTTTGCTTCTTAAACTTTCATTAATCGGTATTCCTGATATTATTCATCGTTGGCTAGACTCCTACCTCTCCCTTAGGACTCAGAGGGTAATGTTTAGGAATGTATTGTCTAAGACAGTATATGTTACTTCTGGTGTTCCGCAGGGTAGCCATTTGGGTCATTTACTGTTCTTATTGTTTCTTAATGATCTTCCTTGTGCTATTCCTGATTGTAATATTCTGATGTATGCTGACGACGTTCAATTATTTTATACTTTTGATGATGATCATGGTCAGGCTGTTCTTCAGCGAAATATTGATTTGTTTGTAACTTGGTGTAGAATTAATTTAATGGATCTTAACTTGAAGAAATGTAAATGCATGGTTTTCTCTCGCGGGGGCGTAATTTCGTCCACTTATGTGATTAATTCTTGCCCCTTGGAAACTGTGACTACATTTCTTGATTTGGGAGTATTTTTGGATATGAAATTGTCTTTTATTGATCATATTAGTATGATGATTGGCAAGGCTCGGGCTGTTCTTGGTTTTGTGAAAAGATGGGCAAGGGAATTCATTGATCCTTATATAACTAGACTGCTATACATTTCACTTGTTAGACCTATTTTGGAGTATGCGTCTATTATTTGGAATCCATACTATCGTTGTCATAGTGATTCAATAGAGTCTGTACAGAAGCAGTTTTTATTATTCTGTTTACGTGGCTTAGGATGGGATTGTGCCAATGGGTTTCCGTCATATGAGGCTAGATTAGGTTTGATAAAACTTCCAACTTTAGAACGTAGAAGGTCTGTTTTAGGGGTTTGTTTTGTTTGTAATCTGGTTAAATGTGATATCGATTCTGAGTTTTTTGCTTTGTAACCTGAATTTCAGTATCCCAGCAAGATTTTCACGGATCTTAGATTTTTATAGAACGGACTATGGATGTAATTTTCCTTTTCGTAGATTATGTAATGATTTTAACTTATATTATGATTTTATTGATTTTAATTGTAGTGTTTGTAATATAAAACGTAGCTTATATGCTGGCATTAATTTGTAAATTATTATATAAAAATGTATTTTCGTTCTTGTCATAGGTAGTTCCTGTTTATTGTCACTTTATTCAGCTTGTGATTAATTTCTGTAGCTGTTTTATGTTCTCGTTGCCATTACTTTTCCCTTACCCGCTATAGTCCGGACTGTAGTGTGTACGTGTCCCTACGGGGACGAGCCCTCCGCGGTCGGGTGAGGGTGGGTTAGTGTGAGGCCGGGGACGTTCGAAAAAAAAAAATCTCAAACTCATAAGGCTATTAGGGATAGCAAAAGGAAGGCATGGGAAGATTTTTGTAATACAATAAGTTTACGCACTTCATCGTCAGAGATATATAGGAAAATAAAATCGATAAATGGACAATATAACCACCACCAAATTGCAGCATTAGAGGACAATTATACCCCTTTAACAGATAATAATGATATTGCTAACTGTTTGGCACTTAGTTTTGCACAAAACTCATCTTCCTCAAACTATTCAGAAAAATTTAGACTATATGGCTCTTCCAAAAAATTTATTATTGACCCAATAAACAATAATGAATTATATAATAATACTTTTACTTTAATGGAACTTAAGTTTGCTCTTAACTCCTGTCATGGCTCATCCCCTGGCCCTGATAATATTAGATATGAAATGTTAAAAAATTTAGATGAGAAAGCTAGGCAATACCTTTTCGATTTTTATAATATAATATGGTCGGAACAAAAGTTTCCGAAAAATTGGAAAAGAGCTATGGTTATTCCAATTTTAAAACCTGGAAAGGTTGGTACAAATAAGGATAATTACCGTCCAATTTCTCTCACCAACTGCATTTGCAAACTTTTAGAAAGAATGGTTAATAAACGATTGGTATATTATATTGAAAAAATAATATATTAAGTCGGAACCAGTCTGCGTTCAGAAAAAATAGGGGGACAATTTATAATTTGGCAATCTTGCACTCTGATGTTATGGAATGCTTTTCATCCAGAAAAGATTTAATTGCAATCTTTTTTGATATTCGAAAAGCTTATGATTGTGTTTGGAAGCAAGCTCAAGGAAACTAAATTTGGCTGGAATTCGCGGAAATATGGCAGCATTTATAACAAACTTCCTGGATAAAAGACAGTTTTGTTGCAGGGTTGGAAACTCTATGTCAAATGATTATGATCTGGAAAACGGGGATCGGTATTAAGTGTGACTCTATTTCTATTAGTGATAGAAAATATTCTAAATATCTGTCATAGGGATGTAAGGGCATTATTATATGCCGACGATCTTATTATATACTGTTCTGGGAAGAAAGTTTCGGCAATTACTAATAAAATTCAAAAAACGATAAAGAAACTGGAAAATTGGAGCGGATTTCGATTCCATGCTGGAAAAACTGTTGCAATGAAATTCTCTAGATGAATTAATACCTCTGACAATCCTATCATACATCTGTACGGCGAAAATATACAATTTGCAGAACAACATAGATTTTTTGGAATCATATTTGACAAGAAGTTAACCTTTAAACCACTCATATACAACATTAAGGCAAGGGCAAACTTGAAATTGAATATTATAAAAATGTTAAGGTGTTCTATCTGGTGTTTGGATCTGATCCAAAAACTCTCCTTAAAATTCTGACCACAATAGTACTTCCAACAATAGATTATGCATCAATTATTTATTCGTCCGCTAACAAGTCAAATTTGAAAATATTAGGTCCTATCCAAAATACAGGGATAAGACTTTCAATTGGAGCATTTAGAACCAGTCCTTCCATCAGCATTCAAACAATATCTTCTTGTCCACCCCTATTCTTAAGAAGATTAAAATATCTTCTTAATTATACGCTTAAAATCTTTTCATTACAGAATCATCCGTTATATGCAAAGATTACAGATTCGATAAAAATTAACCACCTTCAGTCGAAGAACCCAAAATATTACCCCTCCTATGTAAGAGCTTTTCAGGAATTTGAGAAAATTATTTCCAAATATACAATAAACACGGGTAATATGGACAATATTACACTACCTGATATACCACCCTGGTACTTCTCTCACATCGAAGATGACTTTTCCCTTGCTTACTGTTGCAAACGTGATATGACTCCAATAGAAATAAAACAAAAATATTTAGAACAAATAAATAGAAAATGGAATAGTGATGCTCAAGTTACAGCCTCTCCTAGTCAAATGTCAACCTTACATGCACGTGGTGTACCCTGCCGATAACCGACGAGGCTCTGACAACCGACCATGGGCGGAATAACCCTCCCTAAGGGGCATTGGAAATGTTCTCCTTAATTTGCTCACGTGGAAACGTGCTGGCAACTCCAGATCCAGGATCGGATGCAAAAGTCTAATCAGCTACTCGTCTTAAATGCAACGATTACTGAAACCGAAACGAATGGATCCCGATTGATCAACCTGGTGACGACCTTTAGCTTCAAACAACGGACACGATTTGGATCATGGAATGTACGATCGCTCTTGGATGCTGCCAAACTCGCTCAACTCTGCAGGGAGATGAACAACTACAAACTGCTCTTTATGGGACTGAACGAAACCAGATGGCCTGAATCCGCAGAATTCACAACAACCGACGGATTTACCCTTATCTATTCTGGAAAACCATCAAACCAACCTCGATCAAGCGGTGTTGGCTTCATGCTCTCGAAAGATGCCCTGAATGCCTTGGAATGACTGGAAACCTCATTCAGACAGAATAATAACAGCTAGATTCCGAACAAAAGCTAGGAATATAACATGTGTGCAATGTTACGCCCCTACAGAAACATCAGATACCACACTGAAAGAAGACTTCTACAGCAACCTCTCAAGGGTAACATCGTCGATACATCTAGGAGACATAGTTGTAGTAATGCGCAACTAGGTCCGCAAACATGGAGAGCATCATGGACCAACACGCACTGGGAAGAATGTCTGAAAATGGTCAACTTTTTTCAGAAACGTGTATGTCCAACAACCTAATTATAGGAGTTATATATCAGATCGACCACATCGCCATCAGTAAAACCTGGCGCAACTGTCTCCTAGACGTCCGGAATATGAGGGGTGCGGACTGCTCCAGTGACCATCATTTAATTATTGGCACAATAAGATGGAAAGTCGCTGCAATAAAGAAAAAAAAAACGTGGTGCAAAAGAGATTCGACATCCGAAAACTGCACAATCCCACACACCATGCAGCCTACGTAAATAACATTCGGTCATTTCTGGATGAAGTACAAAACCGCGCTGGCTGGCCAAGCATAAAAACTGTTTTACAAATGCCGTAAAAGAAAACATTGGATACAGAATCTCGGAACGAAAAGAGTGGATTTCAGATGCAATCTGGAACTTAATAACAAACAGAAGAACATGTAAAGCGAATCTCAATAATGCCAAGACTAGGAACGAAAAGAGAAGATTGCAAGAGGTATACATACAAACCGATAAAGAGGTCAAGAAAAGCGCTCGACGAGACAAACGCAGCTGGGTGGATGATCTCACCAAAGAAGCCCAAGCAGCTTCCGAGTCCCATAGGAGCCGCGATCTGTACAGAATAACAAAGCAATTAGGACGCAAGAGCTTCAACTCAAGCAAACAAAAACAGTCAAGGAGAGATAATCACATCGAAAACTGGTCAAATTGATATACGGGTGGAACATTATGAGAAAATGCTAAACACTACTCAGCTGACTATTCAGCCAACATGTCTTTGCCCCCAACACACGGAAAGACATGACATATCGATAAATAAACCCAATACAAGTGAAATTGAGACTGCAATTAAAGCACTTAAAAACAACAAAGCACCAGAAATCGACAACATATCGCCAGAACTATTAAAGGCGGATCCTGCTATAAGTGCTCAACTCTCTAGCTCTCTAAAATAGGTCTAACAAGTGAAATGTATAGCAGTCTTGTTATATAAGGATCACTGAATTCCCTAGCCCATCTTTTTACAAAACCAAGAACAGCCCGAGCCTTGCCAATCATCATACTAATATGATCAATAAAAGACAATTTCATATCCAATAATACTCCCAAATCAAGAAATGTAGTCACAGTTTCTAAAGGGCAAGAATTAATCACATAAGTGGACGAAATTACGCCCCCGCGAGAGAAGACCATGCATTTACATTTTTTCAAGTTAAGATCCATTAAATTAATTCTGCACCAAGTTACAAACAAGTCAATATTTTGCTGAAGAACAGCCTGACCATGATTGAACAAACGGGTTATAGGGTAGGGTAAGAGGGGATAGAATTTATAAATTTAAGCAACAAACCTTTTGGTATGTATATATGTGTCTATATGTTAATAAGAAATATTATTTAGTTTTATATTTACGTATTTTCTGAAAACGTTATAAATTATTTTATTTGTATTTGCGTATATGTAAATTCACAATTTATATTATTTGTATATTAGTAGTTCACAATATTTAGATATATGTATGTATATATTTTAGAAATTATGAACAGTTCAAATTTTATATTATTTCAAAATATTTATTAATTTTATTCACTGTAGTGCACTTGTGTTGTTTAGTGTGGCTTAAGGATCGATAATCAACTGATCTTATAAGGATCAAATAATTATGTTGAAGGTGTTGATGAAAAAGTGTATGATGATGTATATTGTGAATGTTGATATGTGTTGGTGATGTTATTGTTATTGTTTGTTAAAGATGTTTGTGTTGTCCTATTGGAAGTCAGGGTTAGGGTTGTGTATTGGTTCACTCGTGTGAACAATGATCATCATCAAAAGTATAAAATAATTTAACGTCGTCAGCATACATCAGAATTTTACAATTACAGAAATAGCACAAGGAAGATCATTTAGAAACAATAAAAACAGTAAAGAACCCAAATGACTAACCTGCGGAACACCAGAAGTAACATATACAGTCTTAGACAATACATTACTAAACAATACCTTTTGTGTCCTAAGGGAGAGGTAGGAGTCTAGTCAACAATGAATAATATCAGGAATACCGATTAAAGAAAGTTTAAGAAGCAAACTTCTATGATCAACCCTATCAAAAGCTTTACTTAAATCAGTATAAATTACATCAATCCGAGCTCTGACAAGAAAACCACTGAAAACATTTGTAGTAAATTCAAGAAGATTAGTGACAGTCGACCTACCTTTTAAAAAACCATGCTGGAAAGGGGAAGTCGCCGTGGTGTAGTAGGTAGTGTGTTGGCTTACTATTCGTAAAGCCCGGGTTCGTATCCCAGGTCAGACATAAAAAAAATCTCTCAGCAGATTTCTGGCAAAAACTCTGAGAGTAAAAGAAACTGCCTTGAAAAAGTTTCTCAAAATTCTGTCGTTCGGAGTCGACGTTAAACTGTAGGTCCCGCCACTCACGTATAAAATTAACGCACACAACATGAGTGATGTGAGAAGCTACGCCGTAATCCTGACTGAAGGGTTGTAATGTCCAATTATGTATGTATGTATGTATGTATGCTGGAAAGGGGATATTAAAGATCTCGTATTAAAAAGAGATAATCAGTCACCAGTTTCTCCATCAACTTGGGAATAGCACTGAGTTTGGCAATGCCCCTGTAATTGGAAATATTGGATTTATTACCCGACTTACGTACGTAATTGGTCATTACAACACCTCAGTCAGGATTACGACCTAGTTTCTCACACCACTTATGTTGTGAGTTAAATTTTTATACATGAGTGACGGGACCTACAGTTTAAAGTCGACTCCGAACTACAGATTTTTGAGAAACTTTTTCATGGCAATTTGATTTACTCCCAGAGTTTTTGCCAGAAATCTGCTGAGAGGAAGTCGCCGAAGAAATACTTTTTTGATTTTGTCTTGATGCCTGGCCTGGGGCTCGAACACTGGCTTTACGTCTAATAAGCCAACACACTACCTACTAGACTACGGCGACTTCTTTTAGATATTTGCTGAAATGTAATTTTGGCTCATAAATTTCCTCTCCTACTGATAACCAACCTCTAATTTTTCCAAAATATTGCTTTATGCCTATAAAGAAGTTGTTCTCTTTCCATATCATCTAAATTATTTACTTACAATCAAAGTGTGTTTTAAGAACATATAAGACTTGGAATTTAAAAAAAGAAAGTTTTAACATAAAATATATTTTAAGTGTAAACATGCGCTGCCGCAGACTGATCGCAAATAAATAAAAGAGCATAAGCTCTGTTTCCTCTCTGCACAATTGTGCTATGAAATGGTAACCACAATTGTTGTTCTTTACATCAAGTTGTGAACAGTGGGCACATAGAATTGTGCGAATAATAAAGAATTTTAATTAAAACTAAACACAAATTTATTTTTATATTATTTGCAATCTACGAACTCATATTGTATAAGTTTTTAAAAGGTAAAAACGTAACAACATATTACGAGAGAACTGACGACATTTATTTTTATGGAGTTGATAATAACAATATACAATTACTAACTCCATCTTTAATAAAAAAAAAATTATATACTGAATTAAACTTATTATTTTTTTTTTCAGTTGCCTGTGCACAATTAGTCACGATTATTTCTTAAATATTATTTATATGCCTCCAGATAATAGCTAAATTCATTCTACAATATATATTTTTGAATTTAGATTAAAACGGGAATTTTAATAAACAATCTAAATTATCACATTGCAAATATTAAATTCTTTAATTACACATCTGTTACATCAATGAAATTATTTACATGTTCATGATATATTTTATGAATTCATCATCATCGTCGATGCTTACAGGATTCTGATTAGATGTTGGAGACAAACAATTCAAAGGTTCTGCGCATGGTTCTCGAAATGATGAGGAATTGGTATCGTGTGATGAAACTTGAAGGAATTCCGAATGATTATTGTCATTGGACATAGGGTTATCCAGAAGGAATTTGAGGGTATCTGTGTGATTATTAAACCACTTTGTTGGATCACATTCGTTTAGTAGAGAACAATTACAGTCCATGAAAGAAACATTATTATTCACGGATTCGTATGGTGAATTCACGAATTCTTGTGGTGAAGCTTTATTATGATTGTCATTAATCATATTCATTGGGACATTAAAATCATTGGGTTGAATTGGGATAGGTATATTTTTGATAGTTTCCGGTTTTAATAAAACCCGTGGTAAATTCTCAGGACTTTCAACGAATTGATTAAAATTTATGGAGATTATTTCTGGAATTGTTTTGGCTGCATCTCTTTTACTTTTCATGCGCCTGTTTTGAAACCAGATTTTAACTTGGCGTTCGTTCAATTTTAACCGATCGGCTATTTCAAATCGTTTTTGGCAGCTCACATATTTGTTAACGTAGAATTCACGCTCCAATTCCGTCAACTGTTTGCTGGTAAATACAGTACGTTTCCGTTTGGGTTTGGGAGATGAGATTGTTGAACTATTTGTTGACGATGCTGTATTTTCGATATTTTCAGGTGGAGATACAAAGCTCACCTTGATCTGTAATATATATAAAATTTGTTAAAAGAACATAATTTTTTAGCATTTAACAATTAGTTTTGTACACTTACGTTTACTCCATTTTCTGTTACACATTGTTCGATTCGTAGATTCTTTTCAATTTCCATTTTAAATGAATTCCGATTATCAATTTGGTTCAAGTGATGTTATTCTGTTGACTTCTTTACTATGATTGTGGTGCGCAGAAGTCTAACGGAAGTATTTATGTGGTTTAATAATTGGTACCTGCTGTGAGGACTGGCTATTTGCCTGTTTTGTAATTGTCAAGAACATTTTGATTTGCTAATCAAAAGCGCGATACTTTTTTACACGCCCTACAAACGTATACCTGCCGATATTGAGTCCTTGCTGTAAGAACAGGTAGTAATGTGCAATAGCATTTTGACCAGTCTTGTTTTCCATGTGTTGCCTATGTACATACATAAATGGTGGTTACATCCCTTTCGTCTGGATTACGACTTAGCTTCTCACACTATTTACGTTGTGTGTGTTAATTTCATACATGAATCGATTGCGAACGACAAATTTTTGAGAAACTTTTCATAGCAAATTTAATTACTCTGTGTAACCTGGATTTTATACTTAATAATATTATACTTAATAATTCGATTTGACCGTATAACATATAACATTGAATATAAAATTGAATTTAAAGGTTGTATCAGCCTTATATTTCGCCAATCTGGCTCACAAACAGACGCCATGTCAAGTTTAGATAATTACATGTATATATTTATTTTAAATTTATTATGGCCAAGTTACTCCGCTCATATGCTCGGTGTAGTGTGACAGACCAGAGTCTCTGGTGGGAATCGAACCCACGAACCTCACGATAATAGTCTAGCACACTATTTACTAGACTACCAGGGCACCCTTAATTAATTAATCTAATAAATAAATAAACAATATAATTCGATAAACGCGTACCGACTAATATTGTGTTTTCCTATTTACACCGACTAATATTCCTATCTTCCTACTACTACCACTACTTATGAAATTTCGATAGACACAGCTCGACTGCTAAATACATAACTTGTGAATAAAATTGAATATAAGTACGTACATATATCGTACATCGGTTAACTGTAGTGTAAAATGTATAAAATCAGATCAATTTGAATTTCATCATTTCTCACCAATATGTTCCATTTACGCCTCCAGGGAGCATAGGGCCGCAACAAGTTGATTCCAATGACCTCGATCATCAGCGCGATGTTTGACTTCTTAGTAGCAAGAGAATAATATCGCTTAGGCAAACATTAAAAATACTTTCGATCCACTCTTCGATATCGAATTTCTTGATACACCCTATATTTACTATATATGAAGTCTCCATAATCCAGTAGGTAGTGCGTTGGGTTATTAGACATGAGGCCACGGTCCATACCCTAGGACAAGCATATCCAACAAAACGGAATATGAGGAAATATTTCCTAGGCTACTTCTTCTCAGCAGATTTCTGTGAGTAAAAAGTTATTCAAATATTTGTCTTCCGTACAGCTTTCGTAGATATTTCATGATAATGATGCCACGGTTAGGGTTGTTAAAGCCTGGTTGGAGAAACATCAAATCCTTGTTATGTCGTGGCCACTGTAACTTTCCAATCTTAATCGGATTGAGGACGTGTGCATGATTACACAACGTAATATCGGAAAGAAACTCTTCCGAAGTGGATAACAATTTCTCGTCGAATGACAAAAACAGTCAAATGCAATTCCAAAAGATTACATTGAAAAGCTTATGTTCTCAATGTATGTATAAAAGAATATATAAAGGAAATAATAAAAAACAAGGGATATGCCACAAATTATTAAAGAATTAGAATATTATTATGTTTTTTTTTGTTTTTGTTTTATTTAAAAGTTGCAAAATTTTTAAAAATTTTAAATTTTACTTATTTTGTTCAAAGTATTCTTTTTGTTATTGTTTTAAGTTAGTGAAGAATAATTTCTGGTTTAAATATAAAAAAGAATTAAATTCAATAAAAATTACTTAAGGCGTTTTAAAAAATCAACGTTTAGTTAAAATGTGGTTTCAGTGGGAAATGCATTTTCACTAGTCTCCCATGCAATGAAACGTTTTTATTGCAATTAGAATAACTTTCAAGGCAAATGTCAAATCGCAAACTTCCATAATTTATCTTAATTTTTAATTTAGTTTCATTAAAATTTTCGCACAGGAAACCGCTCTCCTATCCAGACAACTTGAAGATAACAAATGTGGAAAGTAGAATCAGTGGAACAATTGTTATTCAAAGTGGGAACTGTGAAGATAAAGAAAAAATTAAAAGGAAAAAATATCTAAACAATATGAAGTAAAACTTCCAAATTCGACGGGACTAAATATCAAAATTATTGGCATGTCATTTGATTATAGTGAAAATGATTTAATTGAGAAATTAAGAAAACAAAATCCGAAATTAGCTGATGCCAATATTAAGTTTATGGGAAAATATGAAACAAAAAGAGGAAATAAAAGTTTGTTCAATGTGAAGCTGAGAGTTGATAATGAAGCTTACGGAAAAATGATGGAAGAAAGTTGGGTTGGGAAAGGTGTAGAGTGTATGACGGAACCGAATTAGTTCAATGTATGAAATGCAGAGGATATAAGCATATAGACAAAGAATGTAAAAATCAGGAAATATGTCTAAAATGCCATGGTCAACATAAAACAGTTAATTCCGAAAGTCAAGAGAAGATATTGAAGTATATTAATTGTTCAAAAATAAACAGCAGGCTCAATATGTGTTTAGATGAAAACCACTTTACAAACGATAGATAATGTCCAGGCCTGACGATTTAACAACTAAAGGAAATGAGTGCCCTCTATACAAATGTACAAGGTCTTGTTAACAACTATAATCAAATTGAAATTATCGCAGCAACAGAAAAACCTGACTTTTTAATATTAGCGGTTTTCACTCTTGGTAGTAAAGTACCCTTGTAGGCCTTGTAAGTATGGTAGGTATAGTATAAATACTACATTTACATCAACGCAACAACAAAATGCATTCATTTCAAATATACAACGCTCTGTTAAATTTACCATGAAAAAAGGTCTAGTAAATAAGCTTGGTAAATATAAAACTAAACAGCTGATCGTCTATCCGCCAAAATAATAACAAAAAATATCAATAATCAGCTGTTTAAATAAGTTTACCATGGTATATTTCTTATACCATGTGAGTTTACAATAGATGAAAAAAAGATGCTCGCGCTTTGTTGTCGAAAGTACGAGTAAATATACTAGAGTATTAAATATACAACAAAGAGTGAAAACCGCTATGGTCTGAAACACATTTGACGAAAGATATTGATGAACAAGGAATTACGTTACAAGGATATAATAACATCGGGTCAGTATCAACATGCTCAAGAACAGGTGGAGTTGTCGTAAACTGTAAAAAGAACTGGAATGTGAAAAAGTTTATAGAGAGAACTGATGATTTGAAGTATTGGATATTATTTTACAAAGCTGTACATAATGATAATAATTATAATATATTAATTGGTGCAATATATAGATCGCCTAGTTACAGCGAAAGCTGAGTTCTGTGATATATTTGACGAAATAATTGAAGAAATCTGTGATAATAACTGTGATATTTTAATTGCAGGATATTTTCATATAGATTGGAAAAAAACTCTTTATACAAGAATAGAATTAGGAATACTCTCAATGCACACGTGTAACAAGAAATTCGAGCACAATAATTGACTACGTAATAACTAATAATTATAAGATAAAATGTACAAACAGTAAAGATAATAAAATTTCTGAACATGAAGTTATTAATATAGACTTTGAGAGATCGAATGAAAACATTCTAAATACAGCAAAAACCATCAAGATATTTAAATACGATAAGAATATATTTAATAATGTGTGAACTGAGAATATGATATACGAAGATAATAAAGAAAAATTTCTAGAAAAATGTCTAGAAAATACAATACAAGGATTTACGTTTGAAAAACAAGTGCACATAAATAACAAAGTGAATAACTGGTTTAACGAAGAACTGCGAACAATGAATAGGTAAAAACGAATAAAATATTTACAGGCCAAATTTAAAAAACACAAATAAAGCTTGGGGAGAATGTAAACTAATAAGAAATCAATACAAAGTACAAATTGAAAATAATAAGAATAATTACATAAAAAATAAAATTAAAAACGCAACAAATGTGGACACACATCAAAAACCTAGTACTTAATAAGAGGCAAAACTCAACTAAATCTGTGATATTCGACCAGATAGAGTATAACGATATATGTGATATAGTAAATAAGTTCAATGCATTCTTTATCGATCGCATTAGTAGTATAAGATAATCGATAGGGAGCGTGCAATATATTAAGCAAATAGAATATAGAGTGAATGATGTTTTTAAATGCCGAAAGATAAATATTATTGAACTGGAGAGCATCATGAAGTGCATGAATAACAAATCTGATCATGAACGTGTATCAAATAAAATTATACTTGACAATTGGCATGTAACAGGAAATATTGTGGTAAAAGTACATCTTTAGAGACAGGTATTTTTCCTGATACAGTGAACTCGCGAAAACGTGAACACTCGAAAGTGTGAACGTCTCAGAAACGTTAACAAATTTATTTTTCCACAGAGTATTCTAAAACGTGAACAAAATCTGAAAGCTCTAAAACGTGAACACTTTTTTATTTTTTGTTTTTTAATCCGTTTTTCATTGTTCAAATGCTTCGAGGACTCACAAATTTAATTTACTGGTAATTTGAAAATCTAAAAATCTACGAATTTACATAAACTTTACTTGTCCAGTGAATTACAAATTCTCCAAGTCAGCATGGATGACATGTAAAATTTTTTATGACTGGTTTTATCAATGTTTTATTAAAGACGTACATTTCAACTGCCAAATTTAAAACTGAAAACTTTGTTATAATTTTTGGCTTTAGGTTATTGACTTATTGACTAAAATGGGACTACCGGTAAAAGCCCTTCTTTTAATAGACAATACCTCTTCACATCCGGCTGAATCCCAGTTGATTTCTGGTGACGGATGCATTTGTGCAATGTTTTTGCCACCTAACGTCACATCGTTAATTCAGCTCATGGACCAGATGGTTTAAAAATAACAAAACTGTATTATAGAAAGAGTCTCTTGGCATTAGTGGCTGGAAAACAAACAGAATTCTTAGATTCTCTTAGGCTGTTAACTATAAAAGATGCAATTAATCTTTTGGACTCAACATAGGGTTGAACTTCGCAACAAATTTTAAACAATTGGAAACGTATATTAAATTTAGTTTCGGTCAAAAATCACCCCGATGATAATATTCCCTTAAGTGTTTTCCTCCAGAAATAAGGCAGAAGTAGGAAGTATTGAAATTCAGGATGATACCGACGATGATGATTTCTACATATTCCAGCCAGAAATTACAATTAAACCCAAGGAAGCTGTAGAAGCTTTTGATAAGGCATTAATATGGACTGAAAACGAGATGGTAGTCCAAAGTGACATTAGAGTGCTGAAAAACCTTAAAGATGGCTAAACAAAAAACAAAATAGATTTTTTCCTTTAAACTTTATTTGACTTAATTATTCAACGAAAGAAACGTTCCTATTAGTTTCAGTTTATTTTTTGTTGTTTTTGTTAATTAACACGATTTTTTTGTATCGTTTATTTTATATTATTATTATTTTTTGTATTTATCGAATACGCAGTGAATTGTATTGCATTCAAATTTTTGTTATTAAAAATTAAAAAAAAATTAATTTAAAATAGTGTTATCATATTTACTTATTAAAATATCATTTTTCATATTAAATAGGGTCATTTTTTGTTTTAAATTTGGGTACTCGATAATGTGAACAAAGTCGAAAATGTGAACTGCCTTGGTAAAAATTAGTTCACGTTATCGCGAGTTCACTGTAATTGGAAAAAATCAACCGTAACCCCAATTGAGAAAGTGCCCAGAACAAAAAATGCGAGGAGTTTAGACCAATAAACTCTCTAAAAACTTGCGAAAAAATAATTGAAAAAGTAGTTAAAGATCAGCTTGAAAAATATATAGAAAATCGCGAAATATTATGTAAATACCAGTCAGGATTCCGTAAAAAGCATTCGTGTGAAACCACGGTAAACTATGTCATAAGTGAATGGAGAGTAGTAGGAAAAGATAAGAGGATTATAGTAATATTTCTTGACTTCAAAAGAGCTTTTGAGACGATCGATCGATAGAGAAATAATACTGAATAAACTATATATGTATGGAATAAGAGTAATCAAGCTAGATTGGTTCAAATCGTACCTGAAAAGAAGAAGGCAAACGACAAAATTAAATGACATAGAATCTGTGCCACAAGGTTCCATTTAGGAAGCGTTGTTGTTCATAATTTATATAAATGACATGCCTCTGATATATACTATAGCAAATAGTGATGAAGAATGTCGCGAAAATATCAAGTATGATATGAAAAAATAGATGAATGGCTTAAAATGACTAAACTCAAACTAAATGAATATATAAAACAAAATAATGGAAACAAACTTAAATTCAAAAAAAAAATTTTAAATAAATGACACAGTAATTGAAAAAGTCGAATATATAAAATACCGTGGTTTTATAATCGATAAAAAATTAAATTTCAATGAACAATTAGATTACTTATGCAAAAAAGTTGGTAAAAAAAATTATTTTTTTAAAAAGAATAAGAAGCAAAATATCCAAGTCTACAGCGATAAATATATACAGCACGATCATAAAACCACACTTTGAATATGATTCCACTATTTTATTCACATGCAGCAGCACAAATCAATTAGCAAGGATGCAGAAACTGCAAAATAGAGCTATGAGAATAATACTAAAATACGATCGTAACACACATATAAATACTATGTTAACTAATCTAAAATGGATGAGCATAGCACAACGGCTCCAATTTAACACATTAAGATTTATTAGAAACTTAAAACAAGGAGGCGCCCCCAAAATATCTATGTGACCAAATACATTATGTGGGAGACAGCCAACCATATCAACTTAGAAATGCATGTTACTTTAGGATCCAAAGAGTGAGATCAACACAAATGCAGAAAACGCTATTCTACAAGGGTCTACAGCATTAAACTGAAACAAATGAAAATGTCTTTAGACGAAAGTGTACTAATTTTGTATTATTTAATAATAATTTGTAATATATACATTTATTGTAAATTTGTTGAAAATTTAAAGTATTTTTAATACTAATAAAAAAAACTTGCTCCAAAAGTCAAACAAATGCTCAAAATTTTAAAAAGAAATTTATTGTGCACTATAATTGCAAAAAAAAAATATGATCATTAAAGGGGTCTTGTATAAATTATACGTCCTTGCTATTTTTAAGTCATCAGGCAATTTTTTATATACTTTTGTCAGCCATAAAAAGTTGCAATGTTTATACCATACGATAATACGTAAAAAAAAAATCATACAGTAAAAGATAACGGAATATATGTCGATAACAAGCAGAAAAATCTCACTGAAAGTACGTGACGTCACATTTAACCAAAGTAATGGTATTAAAAATAATAAAACGGTTTTGGAGCCTAATTATATCCTACAAGGAATTTATGTCTAGGATTATATGAAATCGAACTGAAAATTGGAGAACAAGTAAAGCAAACAGCGAAACCAGTGGTGTGGAGCCAAAAGAAGCTAACACCAGCTATAATAGATGGAAATCCACACTCGAACAGAATAGACGTAGTGCGAAATTTGGTCAAGATTAAGCCTTCAAAATATTCTCCGATCGGATAATGCTGAGCTATAAAAATGCCATTTTCGCATTGAAGAAAGAGACATTAGCGTAAAGAATGGACAAATGATAGCCACAAGTGTTGGTATAAAAATTGTTTTAATTTAAAACAAATCCCATGCATCACAAGCAAAATGGAACGCTTATAATATTTACATACATACTCGTATGTTAACTGACTTATTCAATTGGTCACAGTGTGAGTACAACCGCAAAGCTAGAGTGTCAATTACTCCAAAATTTGAGCAATTCTCTTATTGAACTTTTATATACAACCACACCTCAACATATTTGTTTTAATATGTTATTGAGATGGTTTATTTTAGTCCTCATGTAGTTTAACACACTAAAGTCTATGGTGGGAATCGAACTTACAACTCTCGCGTTAATAGCCTAGCACACTACAAATAGACTACTAGGGCACCCAAAATAAAATAACAGAAGCAGCAGAAAAAAATGTTATGCGAGACCACAGAACAGCGCATTTTATGAGATCTGAGGCAATAAAAAGCTGAGGATGTAACTCAAATTCAGATGGATCTTGGAGAAAATTAAAATATTCTTGTAACAGTAAACAATACATCGCGAGGACATCGTGCTAAAGTGAAAAAGACAAGTGGACTGGGAGAAGGTTGTTTGATAAAATGAAACTAAAATTAGTTATCTTGGGTCGGACGGTGAGGAAGATGCTTGCAATAGAAAGGAAAAACTGTGCAAACAAAAGACGTCAGCTCAACCTTAATTTTTGTTGGTATACCCGTGGTGCTATGGCGTTGCATAGCGGCTAAGAGAGTTGGATTACTGAATAGTTGGTACGATTACTGTAAACATTTTAGCTACTAACTTTGCTAACTTTCTGCAGAAAAATCCGGATTACAAACGGCAGATACTGTTTTCAAAAATGATAATGAACCAAAGCTCACCAATAAACTTAAAAAAATAACAATGAAAACTGCATGAAAGCACTTGGTCGGGAGGGAGTTCACTATTGACAAAATATTGTCTGCCGCAATTTGCTGAGGACATAGACAATCGACCGTCTATAGGAAGAATTTGTTAATTTTGTAATATTGTCGAAATACTAGTGTATGACAGTTAATGCAAAAGACTTTTTCAAAAAGTACAGAGCGCTGTGAAAACATTTAGTTTCATAAAGTAAAACACATCGATTTTCTTCTCCTTTTTGTATTCCAATTTTTTTCTTAGTAGCGATTCATTACCTGAAAATGTACTCTTGCTAATCTATAAGTTATAAAATTTTGGTAACCATTCAATTATAAAAAACGCAATTTTTTTGGTAACATGTCAGTTCAATAGAAAATTAAATATTTGGTCAACAAAAAACGCTCAAAATGATGGTAGATAAAGCAGCAAATTTCTGGCAAAAACTCTGAGAGTAAATAAAATTGCTATGAAAACTTACTCAAAAATCTGTCGACATTAAACTGTAGGTCTCGCCACTCATGTATAAAACAATTAACGCACAAAACATAATTGATGTGAGAAGCTAGGTCGTAATCCAGACGAAAGGGGTGTAACTACCATTTATGTATGTACATACATATGTCAAACAGAGAAAACAATACTGGTCAATATCTATCACACATTACTGCCTGTTCTTGCAGCAAGGACACAATAGCGAGATCATAAATATCTGCAGGTATACGTTTGTACAACGGGTAAAAATATCGCGCATTTGATTTGCAAATGAACATGTTCTTGACAATTACAAAAGAGGCAAATAGCCAGTCCTCTCAGCAGGTACCAATTATTAAACCACATAAATACTTCCGTTAGACTTCTGCGCACCACAATCATAGTAAACAAATCAACAGAATAACATCACTTGAACCAAATTGATAATCGGAATTCATTTAAATGGAAATTGAAAATAATCTACGAATTGAACAATGTGTGACAGAAAATGGAGTAAACGTAAGTGTACAAAACTATTCGTTAAATGCTAAAAAAATTATTTTCTGTTAACAAATTTTATACATATTACAGATCAAGGTGAGCTTTGTAACTCCACCTGCAAATATCGAAAATTCAAATTCGTCCACATATAACTCAACAAATTCATCTCCCAGACCAGCAAATACATCAAAACCTAAACGGAAACGAACTGCATTTACAAGCAAACAGTTGACGGAATTGGAGCGTGAATTCTACGTTAACAAATATGTGAGCTGGCAAAAACGATTCGAAATAGCCGATCGATTAAAATTAGATGAACGTCAAGTGAAGATCTGGTTTCAGAATAGGCGCATGAAAAGCAAAAGAGATGCAGCCAAAACAATTCCAGAAACTAGACCTTTAGACCATAATGCATTCAACGAAACATCTAATAATTTGCCGCAGCTCTTAATGAAACCAGAGACTTTGAGTTTGAATCCTTTGGAAGGTATACCTCCTCCAGTTCAATTAAATAATTTTAATTTGTCATCGAATATGACTACGCCAGACGAATCCAGAAATCCACCATTTAAATTGGCGGATAACAATGTTTCCTTCACAGACTGCAACTGTTCCATATTAGACGACATTGATCCTACAAAGTGGTTTTATAATGAAGACGAATTGCTAACATGCCTGCAGGAGGATCATATGCCGAATGCTTCATCACTCGATTCTTCACCATTGCCAGAACCTGGCGCAGAATCTTTGTTTTATATATCTCCAACGGCTAATCAGTTGCATCATGTTGTATCACATGACACCAAGTCCTCAACATTGCCAGAATCCGGAGCAGACCCTTCGGAATTTATGCCCCCCAACTGCAAATCAACATTATTTAGATTTTGACAATGACAATGATTTAGTGGAGCGTCTTATGAATTTAATTAAATAATTTAATAGTCATTATATGTATTCATTAATTGTAGTCAAATATTATATACATATGTATGTGCATTAATATGAAATTTAATAATAATAAAATTTATTTTTATAATATAATCCAATAGTATTTTACTGAAAACGAATCTATTTCAATCTGGTATTGGTGTCTCGAACAGTATTAAAGGGAATTTGATTTATTTCGACAAACACTTCTGCGTAGCTCAAATTTGGGGTTTTAAAAGTAAGTTAATTCCTAAGCATGCTTAGTCTGTAGTTAGGTATGCATCCATGCTTTCTAGATGAAAAGGACTTTTTGGACGGATGATATGCGACAGCATTAATATTTTTCCTGTAAACACAGCTAATCCTCTTTGCAATTATTGAAACCCGTGAAAGTCAACGATATAAACTCCTTTCATTCATTTTTATCAAATACTACAACTTTAATAATAAGCGCCAGACGGGAACTTTTACATCTTAATGGAAGAGTGTCTACCAAAGGAATTTATGCTTAGTGTAGCCTGTATGGCTTGGAAATTCCTTTCCATTCTATTTCCATTGTATGTCATATGTTCAATGTATTTAGGCTCAATTATTTTGATTATAATTAACTTTATAAATATTTATAATACAGAAAATTTATACTTAATAATTCGATTCGACTGTATATCATATAACATTGAATATAAAATTGAAATTGAAAGGTTGTATCAGCCTTACATTTCGCTAATCTGTCTCACAAACAGACGCCATGTCAAGTTTAGATAATTACATGTATATATTTATTTTAAATTTATTATGGTCAAGTTACTCCGTTCATATGATCGGTGTAGTGTGACAGACCAGAGTCTCTGGTGGGAAATGAACCCACGACCGTCACGCTAATAGTCTAGCACACTACTCACTAGACTACCAGGGCACCCTTAAATGTATCTGATAAATAAATAAACAAAATATTTCGATAAACGCATACCGACTAATATTGTGTTTTCCTATTTACACCGACTAATATTCCTATCTTCCTATAACACTACTTTTGAAATTTTGATAGCCACATCTCGACTGCTAAATACATAACTTGTGAATAAAATTGAATATAAGTACGTACATATATCGTACATCGGTTAACTGTAGTGTAAAATGTATAAAATCAGATAAATTTGAATTTCATCATTTCTCACTAATATGTTCCTTTCACTACTCCAGGGAGCATAGGGCCGCAACAAGTTGATTCCAATGAGCTGGATCATCAGCGCGATATTTGACTTCTTAGTAGCAAGAGAATAATATCGCTTAGGCAAACATTAAAAATACTTTCGATCCACTCTTCGATATCGAATTTCTTGATACACCTTATATTTACTATATATGAAGTCTCCGTAGCCTAGTATGTAGTGTGTTGGGTTATTAGACATGAGGCCACGGTCCATACCCTAGGTCAGGCATATACGACAAAACGGAATATGAGAAAATATTTCCTAGGCTACTTCTTCTTAGCAGATTTCTGTGAGTAAATAAAATTGCCATTAAAAGTTATTCAAATCTCTGTCTTCCGTACAGCTGTCATAGATAGTTCACGATAATGATCCCACGGTTAGGGTTGTTAAAGCCTGGTTGGAGAAACTTCAAATCCTTATTATGTCGTGGCCACTGTAATTTTCCAATCTCAATCGAAAAAAGTCTTCCGAAGTGGATAAGAACTTTTCGTCGAATGAGAAAAGCAGTCAAACGCGATTCCAAAAGATTACATTGAAAATCTTATTTTCTCAATGTATAAAAGATGTTAGGAAATAATAAAAAACAAGGGATATGCCACAAATTATTAATGAATTAATATTATTATGCTTTTTTTTGTTTAAAGTATTCTTTTTGTTATTGTTTTAAGTTAGTAAGAATAATTTCTGGTTTTCTTTAAATATAAAACAGAATTAAATTCAATAAAAATTACTTACGGTGATTTAAAAAATCAACGTTTAGTTAAAATGTGATTTCAGTGGTAAGTGCATTTTCTGTATTTGGAATTACTTTCCCATGGAATTAAATGTTTTTATAACAGTCAAGCCAAATCGCACTCTTCGATAATTTACCTTAATTTTTATTTTAGTTTGATTAAAATTTTCGCACAGGAAACCGCTCTCCTCTTTGCAAACAAAAGAAAAAAAATTTAATTGCTTTTTAAAAAGCCTCTACTCAAAAACAAAAAATATCTGTAGGCAAATAACATGTAATGTTCACTTGGTTCCCAAAAAGCCTTCAACTATCAGAACCAATCGCACAAGTGTGCAATCCAACTACAAAAGTGGTTCTGGCGATCAGTACTTACGTATACTTACATATAACGCCTAAGTATATATGTCTGCTCTCTCTAAATGACATTGATCGAGGAAGCTAATTCTGATATATTGCTACTTAATGATTACAAGGACGCTGCGATAATCGATAATTGCGAATTGATACTCTGGTAATAAAATTTTCAAATATGAGCTATAAATAGTTGTCAGATTTGCACATTTTACGAAAGGAACTGAAAATATGGGAGAAAAGAATGTTTGTTAGCAATAAATAATATCGCAACGTCCAAGGCCTAACCTATTAGCTACCCTAACAGATTCAAAACGAAACTGTTAATAGGTGTGAGAAAGTCTCACTTGTATTCATTCATGAAAATAGAACTGTTTGGTAAATTCCTAATTTATAGTCTGGTAAATACACTGTTCTGTGTTAATAAATTTTGTGAATAACATTTCAATTCATTAATTGAAAACTGAGGACATTTTATGACTGACAAAAGTATTTTAAAAATATGGCCATATTGGCATGCACTTTTCTAATTTAAAAAAAAAAAAAAAAAACAATTACAAGATAATTTAAAAAACTACATAACATCTCGTAAGACAACAAAATCCCCCAACATGTTTTGAATATCCAAGATTTTACAAAAAGTCATAAAAATTACAAACATTTTTAAGGACTTGTTTTGATTTTGAAGTGTTTAAAGAAATTTTTTTATGGCTGAACCGATTTAGGTATACCAAACTTGCTCCAAAATAAAAACAAATGTTCAAAATTTTAAAATAAGATTTATTGTCCACTATAATTGCAAAAAAAAAAATATGATTATAAAAGTGTTCGTGATCGTATATAAATTATACCTCTTTGTTATTTTTAAGTCATCAGGCAATTTTTTATATACTTTTGACAGCCATAAAAAGTTCCAATATTTTTACTATGCGATTGCTGCCAATAATATGGGAATATATGCAACAGTCCTATTTCGAAGAATACTGCAGGTAATTTTCGCCAACATTTATTGAAAAGATCTTTTTCTATATCTATGTACCTACGTTATGCTTCATTATTTTTCTTGGAACATACTATTTATTAACTCGACCTATTAATAGTAATTTTTATAAGTAATAAAAAAGTAATATTTTATGAAAAATGTTAATAATAAACCGTTAAGTTTGAGAAAAAATTAACCATATTTGTAATTTTTACCTAAAAAATGAGTCAAGTCAAGAAAAGTAACGTATTACTATGCAACTTGAGTTTTACACTTATCAGTAAGGAAGCATTTAAACCAAGGCGAATTCATTATAATGAATTCGCCTTGATTTAAACTTTAAATTTTAAGTTTTAAAGTTTGCTTCGTGGCAGCTATTTTTCATACGAAGAGAAAATCAAAACAATACTACATCCATTGCATTCGAATAACACAAAAGTGTGTGTACAAAAACAAAAAAAAAATCAAACGATAACAGATAGCAGAGTATAGATAGTAAGCAGAAAAACCTCACAGAAGGTACGTGGAAAATAGTACGTAGAAAATTAGCAAAAGTAATATTATTAAAAATAATAAAACGGTTTTGGAGCCAAATTATATCCCATAAGGAATTTATGTCTAGGATTATATGAATCGAACTGAAAATTTAAGAGCATTGGTTCAATCTAGTAAACCAAACAGCGAACACAGTGGTGTACAGCCAAAAGAGGCTAACACCAGCTATCATAGATGGAAATTCACACTCGAACAGAATAACTACGCTTCAACGGAACCAACATAACCCTCAACAGAGTAGACTTTTTACGATTACTCTCACACCTTAGTTATTGGTTTTGCGAAATTTTCTCAAGCTTAACCGATTGCACTCGGCTGTCCCCTCTGAGGGGCAAGGTTAGTCTAGCATATCACCTGGGACCTGATAGTTTGTTAGCGATTACGGACAATAAAAGTATTCTACCTCAATTTTTTAAGAAACACGTGTTCTCCTGTAGTTCTCTGTTGAAGTGGCACAAAAAATTAATCGAAATACGTTTCGCACATCGAAAAATAACGTGTGAAGTGCGTTGACGACGGACACTTCTCTGATCCGTCGAGCAGATTGTGGATATAGTGGATTAGGCGTACAAAGCTACAAGGGAAACTTTATACGATAATCAAGAAATCTGATAACAGAGAGGAGAAATGTACAAGATCTCAGTTCGTACTGAAGCGTCGAATAGAAACGATCTCTGCATATTCCAAATGTGGGAGAAAGAAAACGGGATTGTATTGTCTGTTCTGACAACAAAAAACACCAGGCGGAAGGCGGCAAACAACCTCTATGCATGTTGGGAATTGCTTTAAACTTTACCATACTGTAAATATATGTATGTTCTTCCATGTCAACAAATTTCATTACAATTCCTTACTTGGGTCTAAAATTATACTGTATAATATCACATTTCCAGGATGTTCATTTTCGTTAAAAAGTGGCGTGGTAACGTCCGAAACGGTGCCGAGTGCAAAGGGTTCAGAGTACAAAATATCCTCCGATTGAATAATGCTGAACTCAAAAAATGTTATTTTCGCACTGAAGAAATAGAGAGCAAGGGATGAACATATAATAGCCACAAGTGTTCGTACGATACAAAAATTGCTTTAATTTAAAATAAATTCCAAGAATCACAAACAGAATGCAGTGCTTATAATATTTACACACATATACAAACGTATAAATACATATGGGCAATTTCGTGTCAAGTGACCCAATTTTTAAAATCGATGTCTTCCGATTTGGAAAATTTATATATTAATTTTATTAAATTTTTTATTATTATTGTTATTTCGTATTATAAGTAATAAATAAAATATTGAAATAATATTGAAAAATCTTATTCTTGAGTTAAACAATATTTTTTTTGAAAGGCCTTAAAGGAAATTTTATAAGCTTTCTTTTGAGCAAAAAAAGGGCCCATTTTGAAAAAAATTGAAATTGACAAATCTTTCGTCCTTCTTATTTATTGCCTTCATTTTCTGCTTTTTTTTTGCCAATCCTTTCTTGGAGTTACTAGGTTCAGCTGCTGATTTCGCTGCTGCTTTCTTTTTTGGCTTTGGAAAGAAATCGCATTGAGTAGATGCAGAAAACTTTTTCAACTGAAGTCTTCCATCGATAAGTGGTATAAAAGCATGGTATTGAGCTGTGCCACCAATTGTTACAGCAGCGTCGAATCTACTCTTCAATGTTTTTAATGTTTCCTCATGATCATCTTTGCTACTAAAAACTATTTCAGTTTCTTTACAATGGTTCTTTGCAAATCGGAATAAAGCGTTCGCATCTAAGATGCGATCTTGATGAGAGGACTGCAGGCTATACCTTGCTGCATTTCGTTTGAGATTTGCTCCTATGCCATCACATGCTCCTTTGCCATGTGCAGTTGGATGAAAATGCCATTCAGCTGGAATTCCAAAATCTTTTCCGTTAGCTATAAGATTTGCGAAGCTATTTTTGTTTTTAAAATGTTGACGAGCTCCATCCGAAACGTAGTAAATCTTCTCCACTATAAATATAGATTTTAGATAATATAGAATTATCTTCTGGTATTCATAAACTGCAGCGGTTCTAAATCATCGGATATGATTGCCATACTTTTGTGTTCCAGTTTTTCATCTTCAATGTAGTAAATAAAAACTGTGAATATAGTTGCTTGGTCATTATTGAAGTGGAATCCTTGTATGGTATCCTGAATAACATATTTATAGTTCTCTGCGAAATCAAGTGAAATCATGAATTCACCAGACTTCAAATGTGTCTTCAAATCATTCAAAAATAATCATTGCTGTTTGACTAAAAAGTCATGGGTTCTCAAATTTAGCAAACCTTTGCATATTGCTTCCACAAAATCATCCAAATTTAAAATTACTGTTTTTAAGGTACATCTTTCAGTCTGAAGCCAAGATTCAAATTTCAAAATCTCATCAATACATTCTCGATCAAAAGAGTTCATTAAATTCTCCTTAATGAATGTGGAATTTGAACATTCGCCTAAGTGGCATGAAGTTGTTACATAAGGACACAGTCAATTTAAGGCAATCACGCATACTGTGTGAGTTCCGCTGCTTCCTGCCAAAACGCAATGCTATGGCCTCAGTTGGGTAAATTTTGTAAATCCAATTTTGACGTCCTCGTGTTCAGATTGAAATGTTGCATATAACTCATTCAGGTTAGAGAGAACCATCCTCTTCTGCATTTGGACTTTCTGGCCATCGATTCGAACAGACACCCAGACTTTCATTCCTGGCATCAATCGACTCATATCATCTCGCGGATAAAATTGAGTTACTAGAGCTTCAGTTTTGCACGGTAAAGTTTTTCCCTTCTTCTCGTTTGGAATTGTGTGAATCCCATGCTCAGCAACCAAGTTTTTAGCAATTCTTGCTTTTCCTTGAGACGTTCCAAATTCGGTCATTATTTTTGAACAACCCCATGACGATGGGGCAAGAGTAAGAAGTTGAATTCTTTCAGATCTACTCTGTGACGTTTTGTACTTCTTTTTTATTTGTTCATAAACTTCTACTGCATCCTTGTGATGTTGATTTTGGCACTAATTATTAGGTCTTATAGGTTCTATTGAAAAGTTAGAACAACCATCATCTCCTGCAGAACTGTCATCATTTTCAGAGTTGGTTTTGTTCTCATCTGGAATAACCTGCACGATCCACAAATTAGCAAACGTTTTGAAAGCATTGGGAATTTTTTCAATAAGTTGTCGGAAATATTTCGCATATCTGATGATCTGTGCTTCTTTTTGTTTACAAAAAGAAGTAAACATTTTCTTTTTGGAAGCGGAAGTCATTGTGAAGATTAATTATGTAAGTAATTAGTAAATAACGCACGTCCAAACTTTAACACTGTTTGTAAAAAACTAATTTCCGGAAGTCCTTAGAATGCAAATAAATACTTTTTTATGATCATTTAGGTAGTACGTTTTTATGCCGAATATTGCAAAATCTTATAAAGACCTTAAAGGAAATTTTAAAAGCTTTCTTTTGAGCAAAAAAAAAATAGGGCCCATTTTGAAAAAAAAAAATTTTTTAAAAATTAATTTAAAAAAAAAAATAAAATTAAATTAAAAACAAAAAAATTATTTTTGGAAAGTTTGAAGAAATAGCTATCTAATATCATTTAAAAATAAAAAAATAAAATTTTTGCTAGGACCAATAGGTGAAAAGTTACACACATTTAAAAAAACCTGTATGAGCAAAATGTCCAACTTTGACCCCCTCTAACTCCGGCAGTTCTTGACTGATAGAGCTGGCTTACTATCCAATAGTACTAACCTTGGTTCAAATCCAAATCGGAAGACATCGATTTTAAAAATTGGGTCACTTGACACGAAATTGCCTGTATATATATGCACCGTTATCGAAAAATTAGGTAACACATGCGTTGTTAGCTTATTAAGATGGTTTATTTTAGTTCTCATGTAGTTTAACAGACCAGAGTCTATGGTGGGAATCGAATTCAAAACTCTCACGTTAGTAGTCTAGCACACTATATAATAGACTACCAGGGCACCCCAAATGAAATAACAAGAGCATCAGAAAAAAATGTTATCCGAGACCACAGAACAGCGCATTTTATGAGATCTGAGGCAATAAAAAGCTGAAGATGTAGCTCAAATTCAGAAGGAGGAAATGAAAATATTCCTGCGACAGTAAACGATACATTGCGAGGAACTGGCTACGAACATCGTGCTAAAGTGAAAAAGACAAGTGGACTGGTAGAAGGTTCTTTGGTAAAATGAAACCAAATTTAGTTATCCAGAGACGGATGGTGAGGATAATGTTTGCAATAGAGTGGAAAAGTATGCAAACAAAAGGCGACAGATCAACTTAAAGTTTGTTGGTAGACGAACAGCGCATACTGTTTTCAAAAAAATACTCTACAACAACTGCTTGATAGCACTTGATAGGCCGTCTGAGTGATTAGTTTTTAATTCCATCGAATGCTTCTGGGGGCACTCCAAAGAGTTATTGACTTTACTCCCAAAATCTTAAAATAATTGTAAACACTTGTGCCTACAACATTTTCAGGGTGTATAAATATATTTATATTTCGAACTGCTTAATAGATCCTATTAGTTGGAGGGAGGGAGTTCATTATTGACAAAATATTCTGATTAAAATATTGCCTGCTGCAATTTACTGAGGACAATTTGCATCGGTCAGAAATTTTATTGTCTTTACGTCGTCAGTATAAGAGTGATAGTTTGATAGTCACCGGAGTGAAGGTCATCTCTGTATCTAGATTTAATGAATTTTGAAGGCGTTCGATATTTTAACCACTTATTGTAGTACAAATGATGCATGTTTTATCACAATGGTTCTTTAAATGTGTGCCAAACATAGTCTAGTCATAGTTTTATATTTGAAAACCGGTTCGTATAACCGGGCTGTTCGGTTTATTCCATTAATAAAAATATATACAATATACATATGTATATAATTTTTTATTATTATTATTATTTTTATTAGATTTCTAATTAAATTATAAGATCTAAGTAAGAAATTAAGGAGCACTAGCAACGAGGCCAACGGCTCTAGGTAGTATTTATAAATAACTGAAATAATAAATGAACTATAGATATTGCATAGTAAAATTCTTAAATAAATAATGATTCCAATTTTCTTTATAAAATTGTTGATTTTTAAAATGTTGGTTTTCGTAGGAGATTTTAACAGTAAGATAGGATTATGAGAACTAAACTCATCTATCCTTGCCTATTGATAAAGTGGGCAGTCCAGGAGAAAGGGTTTTACGGATATTTTATTTATTTTATTTATTTTATAATCTGAAATAAATATCAAAATTTAAAACAGTATAGAAAACTACTTATACAGTGGTTGTCAGCTTATTTGATGCAAGAAAAATTTATATCATTAAATTACTGTAATTCTAAAACAAATTAATTTTTGGCCAGTTTTTAAACGGTAGTTTATTGCAATTTATTACAACTTTAAGGTAAATTATTCATTTTTATTGTATATTATTTTATGTTAAAAATAAATTAAAAAAACAAAATAAACCTCATTCTTAAACAAGTCAGCTTATTTGATGCAAGGAACTGTGTATTGAAAATTTACATAATCTTTGACCCAAAAATTTGTTCCTAGTATTTGGAGTGGTAACCTTTCTGCTTACTAATAGCGTTTAAGCGATTTGGTACTGATTGTACTCTTCGAGTAATGCACGCTTCAATGTTTCTTTGCTTGAAATGTTGTGACTTCTTATATTTTTTTCCAATAACGCCCCATATAATTTCAGTTGGGAACGAATCTAAATTCAACGTTTTTGGTTGGGATGGAAGAAAAACGAATCTAAATTCGACGTTTTTGGTTCGGATGGAAGATCTTACGTTTGGCGAAAATCAAATACCCAACTGGAATTATAGAACATGTGTGCCACTGGTAAACATGGTGGAGGAAGTGTCATGGTTTGGGCTTGCATGGCCGCCACAGGTGTTGGTAATTTAGTTTCATCGAGGGAAATATGGATAAGGTGATGTACTTGAATATTCTAAAAGAAAATTTACTGCAAAAGGGAGTTCGCTTTCTACATATTCTAAATCCCACCTTGAACTGTCTTGTGAATCTGATCGTTGATAGTCAGAAAAAAGTCTATCATACAACTCATCGATGGAGAAAAAGTGTAAAGTGAAAAGCGTAATTTAAATTTGTTAGAAAAAAAAAGAGCCGTAAAATAGAATATACCCCAAAAAGGAAAAATATTCGAAAATGTCGAATAGTTCGACGCTAAAAAACCGGTTTTTCGAATAACTCGAAAACCGCCACTTTTTTAAAACCGGTTGAAAAAACCGGTCGTGACAACTCTAGAAGGCAACGAATCAACGAAGAAGAATCACATTATGCACACATGAAATTTATCTACTTACAGATCCTTATTCATATAAACAAATGAGTTCAGGAATCTGCTCCATGCAGGCCAAAAAACTGTGTTATGTTGAGATTGTTGTGTCATTTTGCTAGCTGTGCAGCATATTACGAAAAAGATCAATATCACCAGATATTTTGTCAGCGTTATTTATAGCAAATCGAACTTAATTAAGTAGTTTCAATGTGATATTGTCTAATCTAATTGTGTTATTGGTTTACTATTGTCGTGAAGAGGTGTCCTTGTACTATGACAATTCGATCTACATTCGATCCCATCGAATTTTATACTGTATCCCTGTAATATCTCTTCCAGTCCTATTGCACTGACAAACTTCAGAATGCTGCTGAACAATTGCCTCCTTAGGTGTTTCCTGCTGGGATGCATTAATCCCCCTAAGGGCTCAAAATGTGCTCTAATGATTTTCATTGTCATAGAATCTAATATAATCTAAGTCATTCTGAATATGAATGGACAGGACCCTGTCCATTTGCCATCCGCAGGTTATTTCTGGATAGTCCGAAGCACGACTAAGATCTCCTTTTAGTATAATTTCCCAACAAAAGTTTAGATGGACTCAAACCCACATGATTTGAGAAGAGTCTTTGCTACCACTCATCTTCCCTTTCATTGAGTTTTTCATAACATACCGTTACGCACATCCGTTTTTAATCCACAGAAGGGTTCTGGCCCCCCCAACAGAGTGTAGCATACATAATAGCTTCAGCTTCCCCAGTCCATTTAATACTTTCCTCAACTTCATCTCATAAGAACCTAGTGTATATACGACGGCCTTACTGTTAGATATACAATGCTGTGTCTTTTCCGTTGTACATATTTTGGATGGCATAGACTTCCGCATGAAGAATATCCGTGAATTTCCCCATTGTTTCAAATTTGACCTGAATTATTAGAATCTGTTGACCTTTTATGTTTTACACCAAGCATATAATTTCAAAATAGCTTAAATCAATGTATCAGATGTAATTTTTAATTAATCTTGCCGATTCGAACGTTAGGAAATTATCCACGTACAACGATGTCACATCGGAATCCATGTCACAAGAATCCATGAATTCACCATTCGAATCCGCGAATAATAATGTTTCTTTCATGAATTGTAATTGTTCCCTACTAGACGAATTTAATCCAATAAAATATTACACAGATACCCTAAAATGCCTTCTGGATAACCCTATGTCCAATGACAATAGTCATTCGGAAATCCTTCGAGTTTCATCATTCGATACCAATTCCTCATCATTACCAGGACCAGGCGAAGAACCTTCGAATTGTTTGTCTCCAACAACTAATCAGAACCCTTTAAACTTTGACGATGATGTTGAATTCATAATTCATAAACAGATTTAGCTTTAATCTAGAAAGAAATAATCGTGACTAATTGTGCCAAGAAAGTTAAAAAAATAATAAAGTTTAATTCAGTATATAATTTTTTTCATTAAAGATAGAGTTAGTAATTGTATATTGTTATTATCAACTCCATAAAAATAAATGTCGTCAGTTCTCTTATTGTTACGTTTTATAAAAATGTTTAAAATAAAAATAAATTTGTGTTTAGTTTTAATTAAAATTCTTTATTATTCGCACAATTCTGTGTGCCACTGTTCACAACTTGATGTAAACAACAACAATTGCTTTTCTTTGTTATTCCTCTGTTTACACTCTTTGCATAAACAATAACAATTATTCGACAGATCTGTGTAACCAGTGGTTACCATTTCATAGCACAGTTGTACAGAGAGAAAACAGAGCTTATGCTCTCTTATTTAGTTGTCGATCAGTCTACGACAAGTGCATATGTATGTATGTCGGCGGATGCTATAATATGTTTACACTTAAAATATATTTTATGTTAAAACTTTCTTTTTCTTAAATGTTCTTAAAACACATTTTGATTGTTTTAATAGTTAAGTAAATAATTTAGGTGATATGGAAAGAGAACAACTTTTTTATAGACATAAAGCAATGTTTTGGAAAAATTAAAAGGTTGGTTATTAGTAGGATAGGGAATTTGTGAGTCAAAATTAGGCCCCAACAAGTATCTAAAAAACATTTCATAATTATTAAGTCAAAGCTGAATAACTTTATATGAGAAGTATGTTGATGAAATGATAATCAAAATAGGTTATATTACTAACACTTGTCTATGACTGTAAACTCACAACTTATTTTCGCTCACTTAATCACTAATACACAACCAAAAAATTTTTTTGTAATCCCTTTTTGTAACAGTCTTCACACAAGGCTGACTGAACTTCACTAACTCAGTCGCCTACTTTGCCTTGCCTTTTGTATGGCAGAGTAAACAGTCTTATGAATGTTCTTGAAGGCAAACGTTCATGACTTCGCCTTTTCGAAAAAGTAAACATCGTTACTTACGTTTATTTTTTTAATTGGGCAATTCACACGACTTTGTATCGTGTATGTTGTATTGAATACATTTGTTTGTTTCTGAACGCTCAATCCTATGCTGTATTGTGTATCTCGTGGCATTCAAACAATTTGATAGCCCGAAACCAACACAACTTTTAAAAAACATATGGAAAAATGTGTATAAGTGTAGCGGATTTTTATATGAAAAATATCAACAACAATCATACACTGTTGTATGTTCTTCCAACAATACAATGAATACAACGATACAACGGCTTGTGTGAATTGACCAAATGTAGTGTTGTTGGTATATTTTTGTTTACTTGTTTACCATTTTTTATTCTAGTATTTGTTGTTATATTAAGCAGTACGATAATTTGTAAACAGGTTTGTTTACTGCATTGTTTTGATTTTTCATTTTCGTAACAATATTATTTGTGATTAATTCACCAGTAACATAAATAATGTTCTATTTATCAGGTGTATGTGAGGACTCATCATATCGATATGTTGCCAAGCCTTTACAGTAATCATGGTTAACAGAAGGAATGTTTGAGGCTGATCTAAATTTATAATATTTTGTGGTGTATCTGCAAGAGGATCTATTTAGCGAAAACAATATTGACAGTTGCTGTAGTGAGTAAAATGAATGGATTGCAACTAAACCGACTTACACTTCGCAGAGTTTTATAGGAAACAATATTTAATTACAAAAATATTCTACGATATTGAAAATATATATCCAAAAAAAAAAAAACAAAAATTAAATAAAAATAAAATAAAATAAAATTAACTAAACCAATAAGTAAACAATTTCAATTAAAAGAATATATATAAATAATATAAAAAATAAAAAAAACATATTTCATTACATAACATAATAAACACATATTAAAAACAAAAAGGAAAATTATAATTCATTACAAAAAATATTCAATTACAATAACTAAAACATACTCCATCACAAGTTCTATTTGATTTTAATACTCGTATTGAAAATTCACATGGTATGAATTCATAAAAAGCAAACTCTCTTCTCTGTTATAACACTAACTGTTAAGGAGAAAGCTCTTCAAACAGAGACTCTGCTAATAGGTATACAATTAATTTGCAAGGCAAGTTTTGAATTGCCTACAACTAAATTAATTTTTTTTACAATTTATCTATCTGATTCCGACAATGAATGAGTGAATTTCAAGAGATTGGCGAGGGGGAGCATTGGCCGAACGGATATTCCCTACAATTAATTTTAGGGTAAATTTAAATTTTTGGGTAAATGGAAATTTCAATAATTCAGACGTTAAAAATCACTAATATATGTATGTATACATAAAATATAAAGAAAAACTTAATTATATAAATAAAGAATTAGAATTATATTTTTATAATATAATAATTATTATATATACATATAATATTTTTCTTATTATTGACTTATTTAACTCTCATTGATCACATTTAAATTAAATCCAAACAAAATCGAAATTTAATTTATAAAAATATAGTTAACCTTGTAGAGTTTTGTATAAATATTCTTATACATGGTATGAGTTAAGAACCCTGTCTGTATAGATGCTAACCAATTACAATAGGTATGTACTATATTATCAAATTATCTGTGAAATCAATATTTGTTCTCTGAATCTCTATATCAGGATTTTTTAATTTCCTTTTACTAAAATGAAACAAAATCTTTGTAATCTAAATCAAATTCGCTTGAACACTGATCAAGGCATCAATATCAGATTCAAACAGATTCGAAATGAATTTTAATTGTAACCTGATCCCGTTTTAAATTTTTTTTTAATTTAAAAAAGTTTTCCTTAAAACATTGTAGTTGATTATAGAAATAATATTTATTGATTGAATTCCATACAAACCTAACACATAACACATTCATGTACATACATAATAATGTAGATATCTAATATTTTATTATAATTAATTAACACATACAGTACTATATAATGATAATGCATACAAATATTGCTTAAATCTATTAAATTATTTAATTAAATTCATGAAATGCTCCACTAAATCATTGTCATTGTCAAAATTTAAAGAATTTTGATTTGCAGTTGAGGAGACTGCCTCGGTTTCTGGCAATGATGTGGCATTGGTGTGGTGTGAGGAAGCATTGTCATTTGGCATATAATCATTCTGAAGGCATTTTTGAAGTTCGGTATAATCATAAACCCACTTTGTTGGATCAATCTTGTCTAATATGGAGCAGTTGCAGTCGCTGATGGAAACATTGTTATCCGCCGATTTAAATGGTGAATTTCAAGATTCGTCTGGCATGGTTTTACTATGATTGTCGGTTGTCATATTCGATGACAAATTAAAATTATTGGATTGAATTGGAGTATGTATTGCTTCTGCTTGACTCATATTGACACTCAAAGTTTCTGGTTTCATTAGGACTACGGGTAAATTACCTTTATTGAATTGATTATATTTTATGGAGATTATTTCAGGAATTGTTCTGGCTGCACCTCTTTTGCTTTTCATGCGCCTGTTTTGAAACCAGATCTTAACTTGACGTTCGTTCAATTTTAACCGATCGGCTATTTCAAATCGTTTATGGCAGCTCACATATTTGTTAACGTTGAATTCACGCTCCAATTCCGTCAACTGTTTGCTGTTAAATGCAGTACGTTTCCGTTTAGGTTTTGAAGTATTTGCTGGTCTGGGAGATGAAAGAAAGAGATGTGGATTTTTTGTTCTAAGATTTTATTTTTTCATAACCTCTACTGTTGACGTACCCATAAATTCTGAAGAAATTCCTTATAGGCTTTCACTTTTAAATTATTTGGCCTATTTCTATATTATTTTTCCTAAGAAGCTAGTAAAACAACTCCAGAAACTAGATTTATAGACCTTAATCCATTAATTGAAACTCCTAATAATTTACCGCAGCTCTTAATGAAACCAGAGACTTTCAGTTTGGATCCTTTGGAAGGTATACCTCCGAATATGATAGACGGCAATCATAATAAAACTACGCCAGACGAATCCAGAAATCCACCATTCAAATCGACGGATAACAATGTTTCCTTCACGGACAACTGCAACTGTTCCATATTAGACGAGATTGATCCTACAAGGTGGTTGTATAAAGATGGCGAATTACTAAAATGCCTGCAGGAGGATCCTATGCCAATTGACAATAGCCATTTCAAAATCCTTAGTTCTTCATCACTCAATTGTTAATCATTGCCAGAACCATGCGCAGAACCTTCGTTTTATATATCTCCAACGGCTAATCAGTTAGAAACAAGTCATGTTGCATCACATGACGCCAATTCCTCAACATTGCTAGAATCCGTTTGAATCTGGTATTGATGACTCGATCAGTGTTTAAGGGAATTTGATTTATGAATGAAGGAGTGAAAAACTTAACTTAATTATAAATGAAGTTTTAAATTTACTAAATGGCATTGATTTTGATTATAATTAACTTTATAAATATTTAGAATACAGAAAATTTATACTTAATAATTCGATTCGACTGTATATCATATAACATTGAAAATAAAATTGAATTTAAAGGTTGTATCAGCCGTTATGCCAATTTTAGATAATTATATATATATACACCTAATTCTGTTTTTACACGGTAGATTGGTTCCAGAAAAAACCGTGTAAAAAAAAAACGTGTAAAAAAAGACACTGATCGTATGCAAAAATAGGTGATTGGTTCCTAATCTCTAAAACCTATTAAAATTTGTGAAAAACAAGGATTTTTTAAGAAGTTTTGTATTTGACATTTTCTTTTAGGGATTCATAAAATATTTAACAAAATTAAAAATATAAATAACTTAATAAATATAAAATATTTTTTGGCTTACCTTTCATCTTAATGCGTTAAATTTAATGTAACGATAGAAAAACAAATTTGCCAATAAAAAATTTCTTTACCAAACACAAAATATTAACAAATTTCAATTGCTCTGACCTTTCTGCTTGTATGCACAAAAGGGAATTCCCCTAAATTTGTGCCATTTACATTTGCTTTGACCAGTAAATTTGCTTGTCGCGCAAAAAGGGAATTCCCTTAAATTTGTGATATGAACATACTTTGCAAAAATTAAATTTGACAAAAAAATTTAAGCACAAAAAATTTTAAATCGTGCTAAATGGAATAAAATCGTGTAACAAAAATTAAAAATATTTTATTTTCAAACCGTGTTATATCAAAACCGTGTAAAAAAAGACCGTGTAAAAACAGAATTAGGTGTACATATATATATGAATGTATATACATTTAAATGTATCTATTTATTTATTTATTAATTACAATACAATTACAAATTATATTCTAATTATATATGAGCGGAGTAACATGACCATATGCTCGGTATAGTGTGACAGACCAGAATATCTGGTGGGAATCGAACCCGCGACCATCACGCTAATAGTTTAGCACACTACCAACTAGACTACCAGGACACCCTTTAATTAATTAATCTAATAAATAAATAAACAAAATATTTCGATAAACACATACCGACTAACATTGTGTTTTCCTATTTACACCGACTAATATTCCTATCTTCCTATAACACTCCTTATGAAATTTTGATAGACACATCTCGACTGCTAAATACATAACTTGTGAATAAAATTGAATATAAGTACGTACATATATCGTATATCGGTTAACTGTAGTGTAAAATGTATAAAATCAGATAAATTTGAATTTCATCATTTCTCACTAATATGTTCCTTTCACTACTCCAGGGAGTATAGGGCCGCAACAAGTTGATTCAAACGAGCTCGATCATCAGCGGCATGTTTGACTTCTTAGTAGCAAGAGAATAATATCGCTTAGGCAAACATTAAAAATACTTTCGATCCATTCTTCGATATCGAATTTCTTGATACACCTTATATTTACTATATATGAAGTCTCCATAGTCTAGTAGGTAGTGCGTTGGGTTATTAGACATGAGGCCACGGTCCATACCCTAGGGCAGGCATATCCAACAAAACGGAATATGAGAAAATATTTCCTAGGCTACTTCTTCTCAGCAGATTTCTGTGAGCAAATAAAATTGCCATTAAAGGTTATTCAAATATCTGTCTTCCGTACAGCTGTCGTAGATATTTCAGCACAATAATGATCCCACGGTTAGGGTTGTTAAAGCCTGGTTGGAGAATCATCAAATCCTTGTTATGTCGTGACCACTGTAATTTTCCAATCTCAATCGGATTGAGAACATGTGCATGATAGCACAACGTAATATCGGAAAGAACCGAAGTGGATAAGAACTTTTCGTGAAATGCAATCCCAAAAGATTACATTGAAAAGCTTATTTTCTCAATGTATAAAAGATGTTCGGAAATAATAAAAAACAAGGGATATTCCACAACTTATTAAAGAATTAAAATATTATTATGTTTTTTTTGTTTTTGTTTTATTTAAAAGTTGCAAAATTTTTAAAAATTTTAAATTTAATATATTTTGTTTACAGTATTCCTGTTGATATTGTTTTAAGTTGGTGAAGAATTATTTTAGTTTTCTTTAAATATAAAAAAGAATTAAATGCAATAAAAATTACTTACGGTGATTTAAAAAAACAACTTTTAGTTAAAATGTGGTTTCAGTGTCAAATGCATTTTCTTTATTTGGCACTAGTCTCCCATGCAATGAAATGTTTTTATTGCAATTAGAATAACTTTCAAGGCAAATGTCAAATCGCAAACTTCCATAATTTACCTTAATTTTTAATTTAGTTTCATTAAAATTTTCGCACAGGAAACCGCTCTCCTATCCAGACAACAACTCCGCTATCTAGACAACTTGAAGATAACAAATGTGGAAAGTAGAAGCAGTGGAACAATTGTTATTCAAAGTGGGAACTGTGAAGATAAAGAAAAAAATTAAAAGTGCACTCCAGAAAAAAAATATCTAAACAATATGAAGTAAAAATTCCAAATTCGACGGAACTAAATATCAAAATTATTGGCATGTCATTTGACTATTGTGAAAATGATTTAATTGAGAAATTAAGAAAACAAAATCCGAAATTAGCTGATGCCAATATTAAGTTTATGGGAAAATATGAAACAAAAAGGGAAAATAAAAGTTTGTTCAATGTGAAACTGAGAGTTGATAATGAAGCTTACGGAAAAATTATGGAAGAAAGAAAAGTAAATGTCGGTTGGGAAAGATGTAGAGTGTATGACGGAACCGAATTAGTTCAATGTATGAAATGCAGAGGATACAATCATATAGCCAAAGAATGTAAAAATCAGGAAATATGTCTAAAATGCCATGGTCAACAACAGTTAATTCCGAAAGTCAAGAGAAGATAATGAAGTATATTAATTGTTCAAAAATAAACAGCAGGCTCAATATGTGTTTAGATGAAAACCACTTTACAAACGATAGAGAATGTCCAGTTTATCAAAATAAATTGAAAACCAAAATGAGAAATATAGGCCTGACGATTTAACAACTAAAGGAAATGAGTGCCCTCTATACAAATGTACAAGGTCTTACAAATGTACAAGGTTAACAACTATAATCAAATTGAAATTATCGCAGCAACAGAAAAACCTGACTTTTTAATATTGTCTGAAACACATTTGACGAAAGGTATTGATGAACAAGAAATTACGTTACAAGGATATGATAACATCGTGTCAGTGTCAACATCCTCAAGAACAGGTGGAGTTTTCGCATATTGCAAAAAGAACTGGAATGTGAAAAAGTTTATAGAGAGAACTGATGATTTGAAGTATTGGATATTATTTTGCAAAACTGTACATAATCATAATATATTAATAATCATAATATATTAATTGGTGCAATATATAGATCGCCTAGTTACAGCGAAAGCTGAGTTCTGTGATATATTTGACGAAATAATTGAAGAAATCTGTGATAATAACTGTGATATTTTAATTGCAGGATATTTTCATATAGATTGGAAAAAAAAACTCTTTATACAAGAATCGAATTAGGAATACTCTCAATACACACGTGTAACAAGAAATTCGAGCACAATAATTGACTACGTAATAACTAATAATTATAAGATAAAATGTACAAACAGTAAAGATAATAAAATTTCTGAACATGAAGTTATTAATATAGACTTTGAGAGATCGAATGAAAACATTCTAAATACAGCAAAAACCATCAAGATATTTAAATACGATAAGAATATATTTAATAATGTGTTAACTGAGAATATGATATACGAAGATAATAAAGATCTTAATGAAAACGTTAAATTGTTTGATGCCTGTCTAGAAAATACAATACAAGGATTTACGTTTGAAAAACAAGTGCACATAAATAACAAAGTGAATAACTGGTTTAACGCAGACCTGCGAACAATGAATAGATAAAAAATAATAAAATATTTACAGGCCAAGTTTGAAAACACAAATCAAGCTTGGGGAGAATATAAACTAATAAGAAATTAATACAAAGTACAAATTGAAAATAATAAGAATAATTACATAAAAAATAAAATTAAAAACGCAACTATTCAAAAGCAAATGTGGACACACGTCAAAAACCTAGTACTTAATAAGAGGCAAAACTCAACTAAATCTGTGATATTCGACCAGATAGAGTATAACGATATATGTGATATAGTAAATAAGTTCAATGCATTCTTTATCGATCGCATTAGTAGTATAAGGTAATCAATAGGGAGCGTGCAATATATTAAGCAAATAGAATATAGAGTGAATGATGTTTTTAAATGCCGAAAGATAAATATTTTTGAACTGGAGAGCATCGTGAAGTGCATGAATAACAAATCTGATCATGAACGTGTATCAAATAAAATTATACTTGACAATTGGCATGTAACAGGAAATATTGTGGTAAAAGTACATCTTTAGAGACAGGTATTTTTCCTGATACAGTGAACTCGCGAAAACGTGAACACTCGAAAGTGTGAACGTCTCAGAAACGTTAACAAATTTATTTTTCCACAGAGTATTCTAAAACGTGAACAAAATCTGAAAGCTCTAAAACGTGAACACTTTTTTATTTTTTGTTTTTTAATCCGTTTTTCATTGTTCAAATGCTTCGAGGACTCATAAATTTAATTTACTGGTAATTTGAAAATCTAAAAATCTACGAATTTACATAAACTTTACTTGTCCAGTGAATTACAAATTCTCCAAGTTAGCGTGGATGACATGTAAAATTTTTTATGACTGGTTTTATCAATGTTTTATTAAAGACGTACATTTCAACTGCCAAATTTAAAACTGAAAACTTTGTTATAATTTTTGGCTTTAGGTTATTGACTTATTGACTAAAATGGGACTACCGGTAAAAGCCCTTCTTTTAATAGACAATACCTCTTCACATCCGGCTGAATCCCAGTTGATTTCTGGTGACGGATTCATTTGTGCAATGTTTTTGCCACCTAACGTCACATCGTTAATTCAGCTCATGGACCAGATGGTTTAAAAATAACAAAACTGTATTATAGAAAGAGTCTCTTGGCATTAGTGGCTGGAAAACAAACAGAATTCTTAGATTCTCTTAGGCTGTTAACTATAAAAGATGCAATTAATCTTTTGGACTCAACATAGGGTTGAACTTCGCAACAAATTTTAAACAATTGGAAACGTATATTAAATTTAGTTTCGGTCAAAAATCACCCCGATGATAATATTCCCTTAAGTGTTTTCCTCCAAAAATAAGGCAGAAGTAGGAAGTATTGAAATTCAGGATGATACCGACGATGGTGATTTCTACATATTCCAGCCAGAAATTACAATTAAACCCAAGGAAGCTGTAGAAGCTTTTGATAAGGCATTAATATGGACTGAAAACGAGATGGTAGTCCAAAGTGACATTAGAGTGCTGAAAAACCTTAAAGATGGCTAAACAAAAAACAAAATAGATTTTTTCCTTTAAACTTTATTTGACTTAATTATCCAACGAAAGAAACGTTCCTATTAGTTTCAGTTTATTTTTTGTTGTTTTTGTTAATTAACACGATTTTTTTGTATCGTTTATTTTATATTATTATTATTTTTTGTATTTATCGAATAAAAAGTGAATTGTATTGCATTCAAATTTTTGTTATTAAAAATTAAAAAAAAATTAATTTAAAATAGTGTTATCATATTTACTTATTAAAATATCATTTTTCATATTAAATAGGGTCATTTTTTGTTTTAAATTTGGGTACTCGATAATGTGAACAAAGTCGAAAATGTGAACTGCCTTGGTAAAAATTAGTTCACGTTATCGCGAGTTCACTGTAATTGGAAAAAATCAACCGTAACCCCAATTGAGAAGTGCCCAGAACAAAAAATGCGAGGAGTTTAGACCAATAAACTCTCTAAAAACTTGCGAAAAAATAATTGAAAAAGTAGTTAAAGGTCAGCTTGAAAAATATATAGAAAATCGCGAAATATTATGTAAATACCAGTCAGGATTCCGTAAAAAGCATTCGTGTGAAACCACGGTAAACTATGTCATAAGTGAATGGAGAGTAGTAGGAAAAGATAAGAGGATTATAGCAATATTTCTTGACTTCAAAAGAGCTTTTAAGACGATCGATCGATAGAGAAATAATACTGAATAAACTATATATGTATGGAATAAGAGGAATCGAGCTAGATTGGTTCAAATCGTACCTGAAAAGAAGAAGGCAAACGACAAAATTAAATGACATAGAATCTGTGCCCCAAGGTTCCATTTTGGAAGCGTTGTTGTTCATAATTTATATAAATGACATGCCTCTGATATATACTATAGCAAATAGTGATGAAGAATGTCGCGAAAATATCAAGTATGATATGAAAAAATAAATGAATGGCTTAAAATGACTAAACTCAAACTAAATGAATATATAAAACAAAATAATGGAAACAAACTTAAATTCAAAAGAAATATTTAAAATAAATGACACAATAATTGAAAAAGTCGAATATATAAAATACGTTGGTTTTATAATCGATAAAAAATTAAATTTCAATGAACAAATAGATTACTTATGCAAAAAAGTTGGTAAAAAAAAATTAGTTTTTGAAAAAGAATAAGAAGCAAAATATCCAAGTCTACAGCAATAAATATATACAGCACGATCATAAAACCACACTTTGAATATGGTTCCACTATTTTATTCACATGCAGCAGCACAAATCAATTAGCAAGGATGCAGAAACTGCAAAATAGAGCTATGAGAATAATACTAAAATCGTAACACACATATAAATACTATGTTAACTAATCTAAAATGGATGAGCATAGCACAACGGCTCCAATTTAACACATTAAGGTTTATTAGAAAATTAAAACAAGGAGACGCCCCGAAATATCTATGTGATCAAATACATTATATGGGAGACAGCCAACCATATCAAGTAAGAAATGCATGTGACTTTAGGATCCAAAGAGTGAGGTCAACACAAATGCAGAAAACGCTATTCTACAAGGGTCTACAGCTGTTTAACTCATTACCAAACAACATTAAGAATGAAACAAATGAAAATGTCTTTAGACGAAAGTGTATTAATTTTGTATTATTTAATAATAATTTGTAATATATACATTTATTGTAAATTTGTTGAAAAATTAAAGTATTTTTAATACTAATTGAAAAAAAACTTGCTCCAAAAGTCAAACAAATGCTCAAAATTTTAAAAATAAATTTATTGTGCACTATAATTGCAAAAAAAAATTTGATCATTAAAAGGGTCGTGTATAAATTTTACCTCTTTGCTATTTTTAAGTCATCAGGCAATTTTTTATATACTTTTGTCAGCCATAAAAAGTTGCAATGTTTTTACCAAGCGATTGCTGCCAATAATATGGGAATATATGCAACAGTCCTATGTATTTCGAAGAATACTGCAGGTAATTTTCGCCAACATTTATTGAAAAGATTTTTTTTCTATCTACATATGTACCTACGTTATGCTTCATTATTTTTCTTGGAACACAATATTTATTAACTCGATCTATTAATAGTAATTTTTATAAGTAATAAGAAAGTTATATTTATTATGAAAGAATAATAATAAGAAACCGTTAAGTTTGGAGAAAAAATTAACCATATTTGTAATTTTTATAGATTGGGCACGGTACGACAACAAGTCAAGAAAAGTAACTATGCAGCTTGAGTTTTACCTTTATCGGTAAGGAAGCATTTCAAGTTTACTTCCTGGCAGCTATTTTTCATACGAAGGGAAAATCAAAACAATACTACATTTGTATTCGAATAATATGTACAAAAACAAAAAAAAAATCCAACGTTAAAGATAACGGAATATATGTAGATAACAAGCAGAAAAATCTCACTGAAAGTACGTGACGTCACATTTAACAAAAGTAATTGTATTAAAAATAATAAAACGGTTTTTGAGCCTAATTATGTCCTACAAGGAATTTATGTCTAGGATTATATGAAATCGAACTGAAAATTGAAGAGCATTGGTTCACTCCAGTAAAGCAAACAGCGAAAACAGTGGTGTGGAGCCAAAAGAAGCTAACACCAGCTATAATAGATGGAAATCCACACTCGAACAGAATAGACGTAGTGCGAAATTTGATCAAATTTAAGCGTTCAAAATATTCTCCGATCGGATAATGCTGAGCTATAAAAATGCCATTTTCGCATTGAAGAAAGAGACATTAGAGTAAAGAATGGACAAATGATAGCCACAAGTGTTGGTATAAAAATTGTTTTAATTTAAAACAAATCCCATGCATCATAAGCAAAATGCAACGCTTATAATATTTGCATATATACTCGTATGTTAACTGACTTATTCAATTGGTCACAGTGTGAGTACAACCGCAAAGCTAGAGTGTCAATTACTCCAAAATTTGAGCAATTTTCTTATTGAACTTTTATTTACAACCACACCTCAACATATTTGTTTTAATATGTATCGGTATCGAAAAATTAGGCAATACATGCGTTGTTATTGAGATGGTTTATTTTAGTACTCATGTAGTTTAACACACTAAAGTCTATGGTGGGAATCGAACTTACAACTCACGCGTTAATAGCCTAGCACACTACAAATAGACTGCCCTAGTAGTCTCCCAAAATAAAATAACAGAAGCAGCAGAAAAAAATGTTATGCGAGACCACAAAACAGCGCATTTTATGACATCTGAGGCAATAAAAAGCTGAGGATGGAACTCAAATTCAGAAGGATCTTGGAGAAAATTAAAATATTCTTGTAACAGTAAACAATACATCGCGAGGACATCGTACTAAAGTGAAAAAGACAAGTGGACTGGGAGAAGGTTGTTTGATAAAATGAAACCAAAATTGATGCTTTCAATAGAAAGGAAAAACAAAATACGTCAGATCAACCTTAATGTTTGTCGGTATACCCATGATGCTATGGCGTTGCATAGCGGCTAAGAGAGTTGGATTACTGAATAGTTGGTACGATTACTGTAAACATTTTAGCTACTAACTTTGCTGACTTTCTATAGAAAAATCCGGATTACAAACGGCAGATACTGTATTCAAAAATGATAATGAACCAAAGCTCAACAATGACTCAAAAATGACTATGAAAACTGCATGAAAGTACACTATTGACAAAATATTGTCTGCTGCAATTTGCTGAGAACAATTTGCATCGCGCGGATAAATATTTTATTGACGACGTAAATAGTTTAAGAATGATAGTTTGATGGTCAACCAGTGAGCGGAGTGGAAATCACTTCTGTATCTAGATTTAAAAAATTTTGAAGGTGTTCGATATTTTAAACTCACGATATGATATCTCAGAAGATCATGCGCTAAGCTAGTCACCACAAACTTCATTAAAACTCATTTATTAATCAAATCCCTACCGTTGTAATACATCTGGTGCATGTTTCATCAACATTGTACTTTAAATGTGTGCCAAACATAGTCAACGTGAAGGCAACAAATCAACGAAGAAGAATCACATTATGCACACATGAAATTTATCTACTAACAGATCATTATTCACATAAGCAAATGAGATTGACATTAGTTCAGGAATCTGCTTTTTCTGTCGACCGTCTATAGGAAGAATTTGTTAATTTTGTAATATTGTCGAAATACTAGTCTATGACAGTTAATGCAAAAGACTTTTTCAAAAAGTACAGAGCGCTGTGAAAACATTTAGTTTTATAAAGTAAAACACATCGATTTTCTTTTTCTTTTTGTATTCCAATTTATTCTTAGTAGCGATTCATTACCTGAAAATGTACTCTTGCTAATCTATAAGTTATAACATTTTGGTAACCATTCAATTATAAATAACGCAATTTTTTTGGTAACATGTCAGTTCAATAGAAAATTAAATATTTGGTCAACAAAAAACGCTCAAAATGATGGTAGATAAAACAGCAAATTTCTGGCAAAAACTCTGAGAGTAAATAAAATTGCTATGAAAAGTTACTCAAAAATCTGTCGTTCGGAGTCGACTTTAAACTGTAGGTCCCGCCACTCATGTATAAAACAATTAAGGCACAAAACATAATTGGTGTGAGAAGCTAGGTCGTTATCCAGACGAAAGGGGTGTAACGACCATTTATGTATGTATGTAAAACAGAGAAAATAAGACTATTCAAAATCTATTGCACATAACTGTTGCTATTACTATTGCACACATTGAAATGCCGTACTATTTGGCACCCTTGTCTTACAGCAAGGGCCCAAGAGCGAGATCACAAATATCGACAGGTATACGTCTGTACAAGAGTCAATTCGTGAGTAGGTAAAAAATATCGCGCTTCTGCCTTACAAATGTTCTTGACGATTACAAAACAAACAAATAGCCAGTCCTCTCAGCAGGTACCAACTATTAAACCACATAAATACTTCCGTTAGACTTCTGCGCACCACAATCATAGTAAAGAAGTCAACCGAATAACATCACTTGAACCAAATTGATAATCGGAATTGATTTAAAATGGAAATTGAAAATAATCTACGAATCGAACATTGTGTGACAGAAAATGGAGTAAACGTAAGTGTACAAAACTATTCGTTAAATGCTAAAAAAGGATTTTCTTTTAACAAATTTTATATATATTACAGATCAAGGTGAGCTTTGTAACTCCACCTGCAAATATCGAAAATTCAAATTCGTCCACATATAACTCAACAAATTCATCTCCAAGACCAGCAAATACATCAAAACCTAAATGGAAACGAACTGCATTTACAAGCAAACAGTTGACGGAATTGGAGCGTGAATTCTACGTTAACAAATATGTGAGCTGCCAAAAACGATTCGAAATAGCCGATCGATTAAAATTAGATGAACGTCAAGTGAAGATCTGGTTTCAGAATAGGCGCATGAAAAGCAAAAGAGATGCAGCCAAAACAATTCCAGAAACTAGACCTTTAGACCATAATGAATTCAATGAAACTTCTAATAATTTACCGCAGCTGTTAATGAAACCAGAGACTTTGAGTTTGAATCGTTTGGAAGGTATACATCCTCCAGTTCAATTAAATAATTTTAATATGACAACGCCAGACGAATCCAGAAATCCACCATTCAAATCGGCGGATCACAATGTTTCCTTCACAGACTGCAACTGTTCCATATTAGACAACATTGATCCTACAAAGTGGTTTTATAATGAAGACGAATTGCTAACATGCCTGCAGGAGGATCATTATCCGAATGCTTCATCACTCAATTCTTCACCATTGCCAGAACCAGCCGCAGAATCTTTGTTTTATATATCTCCAACGGCTAATCAGTTGCATCATATTGCATCACATGACACCAATTCCTCAACATTGCCAGAATCCGGAACAGACCCTTCGGAATTTATGCCCCCAACTGCAAATCAACATTATTTAGATTTTGACAATGACAATGATTTAGTGGAGCGTCTTATGAATTTAATTAAATAATTTAATAGTCATTATATGTATTCATTAATTATAGTCAAATATTAGATACATATGTACTTATGTGCATTAATATGAAATTTAATAATAATAAAATTTATTTTTATAAAATAATCCAATATTTTAATGAAAACCTATCTGTTTGAATCTGCTATTGATGACTCGTTCAGTGTAAGTTAATTCCTATGCATGCCTAGTCTGGAGTAAGGTATGCATCCATGCTTTCTAGCTGAAAAGGACTTTTTGAACGGATGATATGCGACAGCATTAATATTTTTCCTGTAAACTCAGCTAATCCTGTTTGCAATTATTGAAAACCCATTCTAGAACTTTTGAAAACTTTGGAAAAAAATCAACATAAATCTTCTGCAAAAATTTCACGAACTTTATTCTCAATTGAATTACGATGTAAACTCCTTTCATTCATTTTCATTACGTACTACAAGCTTATTACTAAGCCCAAGAGTTGAACTTTTAGATCTTTACGGAAGAGTGTCTACTTAAGGTATTTATATACTGTGTGACCTGAATATATACATATGTACATACATAATCGGTCATTACAACTCTTCAGTCGGGGTTACGATCTAGCTTCTCACATCACTTATGTTGTGTGTGTGTGTTGATTTTATTCATGAGTGGCGGGACCTCCACTTTAAAGTCGATTCCGAACTACAAATTTTTGAGAAACTTTTCATAGCAAATTTATTTACTCTGTATAACCTGTATGCTTTGGAAAATACGTTCCATTCTATGGGTGTATGTCCTATGTTCAATGGATTTGAGCTCAACTATTTTAGAAAACATAACTTAATTATAAATGAAATTTTAACTATACTAAATGGCATTGATTTTGATTATAATTTACTTTATAAATATTTAGAATACAGAAAATTTATACTTAACAATTCGATTCGACTGTATATCATATAACATTGAATATAAAGTTGAATTTAAAGGTTGTATCAGCCTCACATTTCGCTAATCTGTCTCACAACCAGACGTTATGTCAATTTTAGATATTTATTTATTTTAGGTATCTACTTATTTATTTATTAATTACAATACAATTACAAATTATATTCTAATTCGGTGTAGTATGACAGACCAGAGTCTCTGGTGGAAATCGAACCCACGACCATAGTCTAGCACACTACTCACTAGACTACCAGGGCACACCCTTAAATGTATCTAATAAATGAATAAACAATATGTTTCGATAAACGCATACCGACTAATATTGTGTTTTCCTATTTACACCGACTAATATTCCGATCTTCCTACTACTACCACTACTTATGAAATTTTGATAGACACATCTCGACTGCTAAATACATAACTTGTGAATAAAATTGAATATAAGTACGTACATATATCGTACATCGGTTACCTGTAGTGTAAAATGTATAAAATCAGATAAATTAGAATTTCATAAGTTCTCAGTAATATGTTCCTTTCACTACTCCAAGGAGCATAGGGCCGCAACAAGTTGATTCAAATGAGCTCGATCATCAGCACGATGTTTGACCTTATATTTACTATATATGAAGTCTCCGTAGCCTAGTAGGTAGTGTGTTGGGTTATTAGAAATGGTGCCACGGTCCATACCCTAGGACAGGCATATCCAACAAAACGGAATATGAGGAAATATTTCCTAGGCTACTTCTTCTCAGCAGATTTCTGTGAGTAAAAAGTTATTCAAATATTTGTCTTCCGTACAGCTTTCGTAGATATTTCATGATAATGATGCCACGGTTAGGGTTGTTAAAGCCTGGTTGGAGAAACATCAAATCCTTGTTATGTCGTGGCCACTGTAACTTTCCAATCTCAATCGGATTGAGGACGTGTGCATGATTGCACAACGTAATATCGGAAAGAAACTCTTCCGAAGTGGATAACAATTTCTCGTCGAATGACAAAAACAGTCAAATGCAATTCCAAAAGATTACATTGAAAAGCTTATGTTCTCAATGTATGTATAAAAGAATATATAAAGGAAATAATAAAAAACAAGGGATATTCCACTAATTATTAAAGAGTTAATATTATTATGTTTTTGTTTTTGTTTTATTTAAAAGTTGCAAAATTTTTAAAAATTTAAAATTTTACTTATTTTGTTTAAAGTATTCTTTTTGTTATTTTTTAAGTTAGTGAAGAATAATTTCTGGTTTAAATATAAAAAAGAATTAAATTCAATAAAAATTACTTAAGGCGTTTTAAAAAATCAACGTTTAGTTAAAATGTGGTTTCAGTGGGAAATGCATTTTCACTAGTCTCCCATACAATGAAATGTTTTTATTGCAATTAGAAGAACTTTCAAGGCAAATGTCAAATCGCAAACTTCCATAATTTACCTTAATTTTTAATTTAGTTTCATTAAAATTTTCGCACAGGAAACCGCTCTCCTATCCAAACAACTTGAAGATAACAAATGTGGAAAGTAGAAGCAGTGGAACAATTGTTATTCAAAGTGGGAACTGTGAAGATAAAGAAAAAAATTAAAAGTGCACTCCAGGAAAAAAAATATCTAAACAATATGAAGTAAAAATTCCAAATTCGACGGGACTAAATATCAAAATTATTGGCATGTCATTTGACTATTGTGAAAATGATTTAATTGAGAAATTAAGAAAACAAAATCCGAAATTAGCTGATGCCAATATTAAGTTTATGGGAAAATATGAAACAAAAAGAGGAAATAAAAGTTTGTTCAATGTGAAACTGAGAGTTGATAATGAAGCTTACGGAAAAATTATGGAAGAAAGAAAAGTAAATGTCGGTTGGGAAAGATGTAGAGTGTATGACGGAACCGAATTAGTTCAATGTATGAAATGCAGAGGATACAATCATATAGCCAAAGAATGTAAAAATCAGGAAATATGTCTAAAATGCCATGGTCAACATAAAACAGTTAATTCCGAAAGTCAAGAGAAGATAATGAAGTATATTAATTGTTCAAAAATAAACATCAGGCTCAATATGGGTTTAGATGAAAACCACTTTACAAACGATAGAGAATGCCCAGTTTATCAAAATAAATTGAGAAACAAAATGAGAAATATAGGCCTGACGATTTAACAACTAAAGGAAATGAGAGCCCTCTATACAAATGTACAAGGTCTTGTTAACAACTATAATCAAATTGAAATTATCGTAGCAACAGAAAAACCTGACTTTTTAATATTGTCTGAAACACATTTGACGAAAGATATTGATGAACAAGAAATTACGTTACAAGGATATGATAACATCGGGTCAGTGTCAACATCCTCAAGAACAGGTGGAGTTGTCGCATACTGTAAAAAGAACTGGAATGTGAAAAAGTTTATAGAGAGAACTGATGATTTGAAGTATTGGATATTATTTTGCAAAGCTGTACATAATGATAATAATCATAATATATTAATTGGTGCAATATATAGATCGCCTAGTTACAGCAAAGCTGAGTTCTGTGATATATTTGATGAAATAATTGAAGAAATCTGTGATAATAACTGTGATATTTTAATTCCAGGATATTTTAATATAGATTGGAAAAAAAACTCTTTATACAAGAATAGAATTAGGAATACTCTCAATGCACACGTGTAACAAGAAATTCGAGCACAATAATTGACTACGTAATAACTAATAATTATAAGATAAAATGTACAAACAGTAAAGATAATAAAATTTCTGAACATGAAGTTATTAATATAGACTTTGAGAGATCGAATGAAAACATTCTAAATACAGCAAAAACCATCAAGATATTTAAATACGATAAGAATATATTTAATAATGTGTTAACTGAGAATATGATATACGAAGATAATAAAGATCTTAATGAAAACGTTAAATTGTTTGATGCCTGTCTAGAAAATACAATACAAGGATTTACGTTTGAAAAACAAGTGTACATAAATAACAAAGTGAATAACTGGTTTAACGAAGAACTGCGAACAATGAAAAAATAAAAACGAATAAAATATTTACAGGCCAAATTTGAAAACACAAATCAAGCTTGGGGAGAATATAAACTAATAAGAAATTAATACAAAGTACAAATTGAAAATAATAAGAATAATTACATAAAAAATAAAATTAAAAACGCAACTAATCAAAAGCAAATGTGGACACACGTCAAAAACCTAGTACTTAATAAGAGGCAAAACTCAACTAAATCTGTGATATTCGACCAGATAGAGTATAACGATATATGTGATATAGTAAATAAGTTCAATGCATTCTTTATCGATCGCATTAGTAGTATAAGGTAATCAATAGGGAGCGTGCAATATATTAAGCAAATAGAATATAGAGTGAATGATGTTTTTAAATGCCGAAAGATAAATATTATTGAACTGGAGAGCATCGTGAAGTGCATGAATAACAAATCTGATCATGAACGTGTATCAAATAAAATTATACTTGACAATTGGCATGTAACAGGAAATATTGTGGTAAAAGTACATCTTTAGAGACAGGTATTTTTCCTGATAAAGTGAACTCGCGAAAACGTGAACACTCGAAAGTGTGAACGTCTCAGAAACGTTAACAAATTTATTTTTCCACAGAGTATTCTAAAACGTGAACAAAATCTGAAAGCTCTAAAACGTGAACACTTTTTTATTTTTTGTTTTTTAATCCGTTTTTCATTGTTCAAATGCTTCGAGGACTCATAAATTTAATTTACTGGTAATTTGAAAATCTAAAAATCTACGAATTTACATAAACTTTACTTGTCCAGTGAATTACAAATTCTCCAAGTTAGCGTGGATGACATGTAAAATTTTTTATGACTGGTTTTATCAATGTTTTATTAAAGACGTACATTTCAACTGCCAAATTTAAAACTGAAAACTTTGTTATAATTTTTGGCTTTAGGTTATTGACTTATTGACTAAAATGGGACTACCGGTAAAAGCCCTTCTTTTAATAGACAATACCTCTTCACATCCGGCTGAATCCCAGTTGATTTCTGGTGACGGATTCATTTGTGCAATGTTTTTGCCACCTAACGTCACATCGTTAATTCAGCTCATGGACCAGATGGTTTAAAAATAACAAAACTGTATTATAGAAAGAGTCTCTTGGCATTAGTGGCTGGAAAACAAACAGAATTCTTAGATTCTCTTAGGCTGTTAACTATAAAAGATGCAATTAATCTTTTGGACTCAACATAGGGTTGAACTTCGCAACAAATTTTAAACAATTGGAAACGTATATTAAATTTAGTTTCGGTCAAAAATCACCCCGATGATAATATTCCCTTAAGTGTTTTCCTCCAAAAATAAGGCAGAAGTAGGAAGTATTGAAATTCAGGATGATACCGACGATGGTGATTTCTACATATTCCAGCCAGAAATTACAATTAAACCCAAGGAAGCTGTAGAAGCTTTTGATAAGGCATTAATATGGACTGAAAACGAGATGGTAGTCCAAAGTGACATTAGAGTGCTGAAAAACCTTAAAGATGGCTAAACAAAAAACAAAATAGATTTTTTCCTTTAAACTTTATTTGACTTAATTATCCAACGAAAGAAACGTTCCTATTAGTTTCAGTTTATTTTTTGTTGTTTTTGTTAATTAACACGATTTTTTTGTATCGTTTATTTTATATTATTATTATTTTTTGTATTTATCGAATAAAAAGTGAATTGTATTGCATTCAAATTTTTGTTATTAAAAATTAAAAAAAAATTAATTTAAAATAGTGTTATCATATTTACTTATTAAAATATCATTTTTCATATTAAATAGGGTCATTTTTTGTTTTAAATTTGGGTACTCGATAATGTGAACAAAGTCGAAAATGTGAACTGCCTTGGTAAAAATTAGTTCACGTTATCGCGAGTTCACTGTAATTGGAAAAAATCAACCGTAACCCCAATTGAGAAGTGCCCAGAACAAAAAATGCGAGGAGTTTAGACCAATAAACTCTCTAAAAACTTGCGAAAAAATAATTGAAAAAGTAGTTAAAGGTCAGCTTGAAAAATATATAGAAAATCGCGAAATATTATGTAAATACCAGTCAGGATTCCGTAAAAAGCATTCGTGTGAAACCACGGTAAACTATGTCATAAGTGAATGGAGAGTAGTAGGAAAAGATAAGAGGATTATAGCAATATTTCTTGACTTCAAAAGAGCTTTTAAGACGATCGATCGATAGAGAAATAATACTGAATAAACTATATATGTATGGAATAAGAGGAATCGAGCTAGATTGGTTCAAATCGTACCTGAAAAGAAGAAGGCAAACGACAAAATTAAATGACATAGAATCTGTGCCACAAGGTTCCATTTAGGAAGCGTTGTTGTTCATAATTTATATAAATGACATGCCTCTGATATATACTATAGCAAATAGTGATGAAGAATGTCGCGAAAATATCAAGTATGATATGAAAAAATAGATGAATGGCTTAAAATGACTAAACTCAAACTAAATGAAAATAAAACAAAATAATGGAAACAAACTTAAATTCAAAAGAAATATTTAAAATAAATGACACAGTAATTGAAAAAGTCGAATATATAAAATACCTTGGTTTTATAATCGATAAAAAATTAAATTTCAATGAACAAATAGATTACTTATGCAAAAAAGTTGGTAAAAAAAATTAGTTTTTTAAAAAGAATAAGAAGCAAAATATCCAAGTCTACAGCGATAAATATATACAGCACGATCATAAAACCACACTTTGAATATGATTCCACTATTTTATTCACATGCAGCAGCACAAATCAATTAGCAAGGATGCAGAAACTGCAAAATAGAGCTATGAGAATAATACTAAAATCGTAACACACATATAAATACTATGTTAACTAATCTAAAATGGATGAGCATAGCACAACGGCTCCAATTTAACACATTAAGGTTTATTAGAAAATTAAAACAAGGAGACGCCCCGAAATATCTATGTGATCAAATACATTATGTGGGAGACAGCCAACCATATCAACTAAGAAATGCATGTGACTTTAGGATCCAAAGAGTGAGGTCAACAAAAATGCAGAAAACGCTATTCTACAAGGGTCTACAGCTGTTTAACTCATTACCAAACAACATTAAGAATGAAACAAATGAAAATGTCTTTAGACGAAAGTGTATTAATTTTTTATTATTTAATAATAATTTGTAATATACACATTTATTGTAAATTTGTTGAAAATTTAAAGTATTTTTAATACTAATAAAAAAAAAACTTGCTCCAAAAGTCAAACAAATGCTCAAAATTTTAAAAACTGATTTATTGTGAACTATAATTGCAAAAAAAATACGATCATTAAAGGGGTCTTGTATAAATTATACCTCTTTGATATATTTAACTCATCAGGCAATTTTTTATATACTTTTGTCAGCCATAAAAAGTTGCAATATTTTTACCAAGCGATTGCTGCCAATAATATGGGAATATATGCAACAGTCCTATGTATTTCGAAGAATACTGCAGGTAATTTTCGCCAACATTTATTGAAAAGATTTTTTTTCTATCTACATATGTACCTACGTTATGCTTCATTATTTTTCTTGGAACACAATATTTATTAACTCGATCTATTAATAGTAATTTTTATAAGTAATAAGAAAGTTATATTTATTATGAAAGAATAATAATAAGAAACCGTTAAGTTTGGAGAAAAAATTAACCATATTTGTAATTTTTATAGATTGGGCACGGTACGACAACAAGTCAAGAAAAGTAACTATGCAGCTTGAGTTTTACCTTTATCGGTAAGGAAGCATTTCAAGTTTACTTCCTGGCAGCTATTTTTCATACGAAGGGAAAATCAAAACAATACTACATTTGTATTCGAATAATATGTACAAAAACAAAAAAAAATCCAACGTTAAAGATAACGGAATATATGTAGATAACAAGCAGAAAAATCTCACTGAAAGTACGTGACGTCACATTTAACAAAAGTAATTGTATTAAAAATAATAAAACGGTTTTTGAGCCTAATTATGTCCTACAAGGAATTTATGTCTAGGATTATATGAAATCGAACTGAAAATTGAAGAGCATTGGTTCACTCCAGTAAAGCAAACAGCGAAAACAGTGGTGTGGAGTCAAAAAAAGCTAACACCAGCTATAATAGATGGAAATCCAAACTCGCACAAAATAGTGCGAAATTTGATCAAGTTTAAGAGTTCAAAATATTCACCGATCGGATAATGCTGAGCTATAAAAATGCCATTTTCACATTGAAGAAAGAGACATTAGAGCAAGGAATGAGCAAATGATAGCCACAAGTGTTCGTATAAAATTTGTTTTAATTTAAAACAAATTCCATGCATCACAAGCAAAATGTAACGCTTATAATATTTACATATATATGTTTACTTACTTATTCAATTGGTCACAGTGTAAGTACAACCACAAAGCTGGAGTATCAATCACTCCAAAATTTGAGCAATTTTCTTATTGAACTTTTATATACAACCACACCTCAACATATTTGTTTTAATAAGTACCGTTATCGAAAAATTAGGTAATAAATGCGTTGTTATTGAGATGGTTTATTTTAGTACTCATGTAGTTTAACACACTAAAGTCTATGGTGGGAATAGAACTCACGACTCTCACGTTAATTGCCTAACACGCCATATAATAGACTACCAGGGCACCCAAAATAAAATAGAGTGCAAAATTTCTTTCCAAATTTACCACTTCTAACCAGAAGCAGCAGAAAAAAATGTTATGCGAGACCACAGAACAGTGCATTTTATGAGATCTGAGGCAATAAAAAGCTGAGGATGTAACTCAAATTCAGAAGGATCTTGGAGAAAATGCAAATATTCTTGCAACAGTAAACAATACATCGCGAGGAACTGGCTACGGACATCGTGCTAAAGTGAAAAAGACAAGTGGACTGGGAGAAGGTTGTTTGATAAAATGAAACCAAAATTAGTTATCTTGGGTAGGACGGTGAGGATGATGCTTGCAATAGAAAGGAAAAACTGTGCAAACAAAAGACGTCAGCTCAACCTTAATTTTTGTTGGTATACCCGTGGTGCTATGGCGTTGCATAGCGGCTAAGAGAGTTGGATTACTGAATAGTTGGTACGATTACTGTAAACATTTTAGCTACTAACTTTGTTAACTTTCTGCAGAAAAATCTGGATTACAAACGGCAGATACTGTTTTCAAAAATGATAATGAACCAAAGCTCACCAATAAACTTAAAAAAATGACTATGAAAACTGCATGAAAGCACTTGGTCGGGAGGGAGTTCACTATTGACAAAATATTGTCTGCCGCAATTTGCTGAGGACATAGACAATCGACCGTCTATAGGAAGAATTTGTTAATTTTGTAATATTGTGCAAATACTAGTCTATGAAAGTTAATGCATAAGACTTTTTCAAAAAGTACAGAGCACTGTGAAAACATTTAGTTTTATAAAGTAAAACACATCGATTTTCTTCTCCTTTTTGTATTCCAATTTTTTTCTTAGTAGCGATTCATTACCTGAAAATGTACTCTTGCTAATCTATAAGTTATAAAATTTTGGTAACCATTCAATTATAAATAACGCAATTTTTTTTGGTGACATGTCAGTTCAAGAGAAAATTAAATATTTGGTCAACAAAAAACGCTCAAAATGATGGTAGATAAAACAGCAAATTTCTGGCAAAAACTCTGAGAGTAAATAAAATTGCTATGAAAAGTTACTCCAAAATCCGTCGACTTTAAATTAACGCACAAAACATAAGTGGTGTGAGAAGCTAGGTTGTTATCCAGACGAAAGGGGTGTAACGACCATTTATGTATGTATGTAAAACAGAGAAAATAAGACTATTCAAAATCTATTGCACATTACTGTTGCTATTACTATTTGCACACATTGAAATGCCGTACTATTTGGCACCCTTGTCTTACAGCAAGGGCCCAAGAGCGAGATCACAAATATCGTCAGGTATACGTCTGTACAAGAGTCAATTCGTGAGTAGGTAAAAAATATCGCGCTTCTGCCTCACGAATGTTCTTGACGATTACAAAACAAACAAATAGCCAGTCCTCTCAGCAGGTACCAACTATTAAACCACATAAATACTTCCGTTAGACTTCTGCGCACCACAATCATAGTAAAGAAGTCAACGGAATAACATCACTTGAACCAAATTAATAATCGGAATTCATTTAAAATGGAAATTGAAAATAATCTACGAATCGAACATTGTGTGACAGAAAATGGAGTAAACGTAAGTGTACAAAACTATTCGTTAAATGCTAAAAAAGGATTTTCTTTTAACAAATTTTATACATATTACAGATCAAAGTGAGCTTTGTAACTCCACCTGCAAATATCGAAAATTCAAAATCGTCCACATATAACTCAACAAATTCATCTCACAGACCAGCAAATACATCAAAACCTAAACGGAAACGAACTGCATTTACAAGCAAACAGTTGACGGAATTGGAGCGTGAATTCTACGTTAACAAATATGTGAGCTGCCAAAAACGATTCGAAATAGCCGATCGATTAAAATTAGATGAACGTCAAGTGAAGATCTGGTTTCAGAATAGGCGCATGAAAAGCAAAAGAGATGCAGCCAAAACAATTCAAGAAACTATACCTTTAGACCATAATGAATTCAATGAAACTTCTAATAATTTACCGCAGCTGTTAATGAAACCAGAGACTTTGAGTTTGAATCGTTTGGAAGGTATACCTCCTCCAGTTCAATTAAATAATTTTAATTTGTCATCGAATATGACAACGCCAGACGAATCCAGAAATCCACCATTCAAATCGGCGGATAACAATGTTTCCTTCACAGACTGCAACTGTTCCATATTAGACGACATTGATCCTACAAAGTGTTTTTATAATGAAGACGAATTGCTAACATGCCTGCAGGAGGATCATATGCCGAATGCTTCATCACTCAATTCTTCACCATTGCCAGAACCTGGCGCAGAATCTTTGTTTTATATATCTCCAACGGCTAATCAGTTGCATCATGTTGCATCACATGACACCAATTCCTCAACATTGCCAGAATCCGGAGCAGACCCTTCGGAATTTATGCCCCCAACTGCGAATCAACATTATTTAGATTTTGACAATGACAATGATTTAGTGGAGCGTCTTATGAATTTAATTAAATAATTTAATAGTCATTATATGAATTCATTAATTGTAGTCAAATATTATATACATATGTATGTGCATTAATATGAAATTTAATAATAATAAAATTTATTTTTATAATATAATCCAATAGTATTTTACTGAAAACGAATCTATTTGAATCTGGTATTAGTGTCTCGAACAGTATTAAAGGGAATTTGATTTATTTCGACAAACACTTCTGCAAAGCTCAAATTTGGGGTTTTAAAAGTAAGTTAATTCCTATGCATGCTTAGTCTGTAGTTAGGTATGCATCCATGCTTTCTAGATGAAAAGGACTTTTTGGACGGATGATATGCGACAGCATTAATATTTTTCCTGTAAACACAGCTAATCCTGTTTGCAATTATTGAAACCCCATTCTAGAACTTTTGAAAACTTTGGAAAAGAGTCAACGTATATCTTGAATTACGATATAAACTCCCTTCATTAATTTTCACCACTTACGACAACTTTAAAAATAAGCGCCAGAGGGGAACTTTTACATCTTAATGGAAGAGTGTCTACCAAAGGAATTTATGCTCAGTGTAACCTGTATGGTTTTGAAATTCCTTTCCATTCTATTTCCATTGTATGTCATATGTTCAATGTATTTAGGCTCAATTATTTTGATTATAATTTACTTTATAAATATTTAGAATACAGAAAATTTATACTTAATAATTCGATTCGACTGTATATCATATAACATTGAATATAAAGTTGAATTCAAAGGTTGCATCAGCCTCACATTTCGCTAACCTGTCTCACAACCAGACGTTATGTAAATTTTAGATATTTATTTATTTTCGGTATCTACTTATTTATTTATTAATTACAATACAATTACAAATTATATTCTAATTCGGTGTAGTATGACAGACCAGAGTCTCTGGTGGGAATCGAACCCACAACCATAGTCTAGCACACTACTCACTAGACTACCAGGGCACCCTTAATTAATTAATCTAATAAATAAATAAACAAAATATTTCGATAAACGCATACCGACTAATATTGTGTTTTCCTATTTACACCGACTAATATTCCTATCATCCTACTACTACCACTACTTATGAAATTTTGATAGACACATCTCGACTGCTAAATACATAACTTGTGAATAAAATTGAATATAAGTACGTACATATATCGTACATCGGTTAACTGTAGTGTAAAATGTATAAAATCAGATAAATTTGAATTTCATAAGTTCTCAGTAATATGTTCCTTTCACTACTCCAAGGAGCATAGGGCCGCAACAAGTTGATTCAAATGAGCTCGATCATCAGCACGATGTTTGACCTTATATTTACTATATATGAAGTCTCCGTAGCCTAGTATGTAGTGTGTTGGGTAATTAGACATGAGGCCACGGTCCATACCCTAGGTCGGGCATATACAACAAAATGGAGTTTGAGAAAATATTTCCTAGGCTTCTCAGCAGATTTCTGAGAGTAAATAAAAAGTTATTCAAATATCTGTCTTCCGTACAGCTGTCGTAGATATTTCAGCACGATAATGATCCCACGGTTAAGGTTGTTAAAGCCTGGTTGGAGAAACATCAAATCTTTGTTACGTCGAGGCCACTGTAATTTTCCAATCTCAATCGAATTGAGAACATGTGCATGATTGCACAACGTAATATCGGAATGAAAGTCTTCCGAAATGGATAACAACGTTTCGTCGAATGAGAAAAACAGTCAAATGCAATTCCAAAAGATTACATTGAAAAGCTTATGTTCTCAATGTATGTATAAAAGAATATATAAAGGAAATTATAAAAAACAAGGGATATGCCACAAATTATTAAAGAATTAATATTATTATGTTTTTTTTTTGTTTAAAGTATTCTTTTTGTTATTGTTTTAAGTTAGTGAAGAATAATTTCTGGTTTTCTTTAAATATAAAAACGAATTAAATTCAATAAAAATTAATTACGGTGTTTTAAAAAATCAACGTTTAGTTAAAATGTGATTTCAGTGGCAAATATATTTTCTGTATTTCGAACTACTTTCCCATGAAATTAAATGTTTTTATAACATTCAAGCCAAATTACACTCTTCGATAATTTACCTTAATTTTTATTTTAGTTTGATTAAAATTTTCGCACAGGAAACCGCTCTCCTATTTGCAAACAAAAGAAACAAATTTTAAATACTTTTTAAAAAGTCTCTACTCAAAAACAAAAAATATCTGTAGGCCAATAACATGTGATGTTCACTTGGTTCCCAAAAACCCTTCAACTACTAGAACCAATCGCACAAGTGTGCAATTCAACTACAAAAGTGGTTCCGGCGATTGTTGTCAATACTTAGGAATACTTATAACGCCTAAATATGTACATCTGCTCTCCCTAAATGACATTGATCGAGGAAGCTAATTCTGATATATTGCTGCTTAATGATTACAAGGACGCTGCGATAATCGATAATTGCGAATTGATGCTCTGCTAATAAAATTTTCATATATGAACTACAAATAGTTGTCAGATTTGCACCTCCAGCGAAAGGTACCACGACTGAATATGTGGGAGAAAAAGTGTTAACGTTTGTTAGCAATGAAGAATATCGCAACATCCGAAACTGTTAATAGGTGTCAAAACTCTCAGTTGTATTCATTCACGAAAATAGAACTGTTTGGTAAGTTTCTAATTTATAGTCTGGTAAATATATTGGTCAGCGTTAATAAATTATGTGAATAACATTTGCATTCATTAATTGAAAATTGAGAACATTTTATGACTGACAAAAGTATTTTAAAAAAATGGCCACATTGGCATGCACTTTTCTAATCTTAAAAAAAGCAATTGCAAGGTAATTTAAAAAACTACATAACAGCTCGTAAGACAACAAAATTCCCCAACATGTTTTGAATATCCAAGATTTTACAAAAAGTCATAAAAATTACAAACATTTTTAAGGACTTGTTTTAATTTTGAAATATTTAAACACATTTTTTTACGGCTGGACCAATTTAGTTATACCAAAATTGCTCCCAAAAGACAAACAAATGCTCAAAATTTTAAAAACTGATTTATTGTGCACTATAATTGCAAAAAAAAAAATATGATCATTAAAGGGGTTTTGTATAAATTTTACCTCTTTGCTATTTTTAAGTCATCAGGCAATTTTTTATATACTTTTGTCAGCCATAGAAAGTTCCAATATTTTTACCAAGCGATTGCTGCCAATAATATGGGAATATATGCAACAGTCCTATTTCGAAGAATACTGCAGGTAATTTTCGCCAAAATTTATTGAAAAGATTTTTTTCTATCTATGTACCTACGTTATGCTTCATTATTTTTCTTGGAACATACTATTTATTAACTCGATCTATTAATAGTAATTTTTATAAGTAATAAAAAAGTAATATTTATTACGAAAAAATAATAATAATAAACCGTTAACCAAATTTGCAAGCAGAAAAACCTGACAGAAATTACGTGGAAAATAGTACGTAGAAAATTAGCAAAAGTAATAGTATTAAAAATAATAAAACGGTTTTGGAGCCTAATTATATCCCATAAGGACTTTATGTCTAGGATTATAAAACTTGAAGAGCATTAGTTCATTCTAGATAAAGAATCATGTAGTGTGGATGTCATATGTGATATGTTTGCAGATTTCTTCGCCAGTACTTATTCTAATGCTGCTTACAATTATACTAATATGTAACCTTACTCGCTGACAGAAGCTCAAGTAATATCTATTCCAACATTTAGTGACTGTGATATTTTGATGAACCTGAAAAGTTTAAAGATATCTTTTTGTCCTGGTCCCGACGGGGTTCCAAGATGTATTTTAAATCGATGTGCAAAGTCATTCATCACACCATTAGTCATATTGTTTAATACCTCGATTAATTATGGATATTTTCCTGTGTGTTGGAAGAACTCGTATTGTTCACACGAGTGAATAAATTTACTCAACCCTAATCCTGCCTTCCAATATCCCCTACACACATACTAACAATAACATCTCCAACAAACATCATATTCACAATATACACATACTATTGGGGTATTCACACGGTGTGCTATCTAGTCTTATTGTTATAAAATACTAAAGTTTTATGATAGTTTAAAAAAATTGTTGTTGTGCTTCAAAGAAAAAAGTCATAAAATAATAACACCTTTTGTGATGTGTTTATTGTTTTGTCATAACTATACGGTGTAAATCTAAGTCAAAAGGGAAAAACTCGTCATCGAGCCGGCGATAATATTTAGAAGTTGTCGCCATTGAATATTTGCATCATGTACGTAAAACATGCTATTAATTTCTGCATAGTTCTATAACTTCGAGATTAATTACATTTTAATAATTTATTTATAAAAGTTATTAACTTTTATAAAGTCAAATAAAAAAAATTTTAATTGATACATTTAAAATATAAAAGAAAATTTTGTTTGCATACTTTAGCTGATTGGCAGCACCGAACGTATTTAAAATAAGCGCCGTCAGAAATTATTACCGGCTTAGTAATCAACAACAGCTGTTTATGTTTATGTTTTTAAAAATTTTCTTTTGTGCTAAGAGATTTAATAATTTTTATTTATTTAAATGTAAACATGTAATTATTTTTTTCCTATTTACTTGAATCAACCATAATAATGTCCAATATGTATTTTACGCACAAATCGGTCATTATTTCAGTTTTTTGACTTGCTTTTGGCATTTTTAATTAAAAATATTTGTAATTTTTTATAATTGTATTTTTCTTTTATCAGCTGACTCAAATTTGAAATAGCACACTAACTTATGAGGGTTGCTCACAGCAGTCATATTTTTTTGTGTTATTATTTTATGATATATGACTTTATGACGACCGTGTGAATACCCTAAATATAAAAATTGTAAACATTAACCTATACAAAACAAATAGTGAACAAATTTATTGAATATATACATACATACATATATCTATATATTGTGAACTAATAATAAAATAGTATTGTGAATTAATGTACAATACAAATTGTTAACTTATCTCCAAAGCCAAGAATTGTGAACTAATACAAACTGTGAAATTAAATATTACTAATTAAAATAAATTTTATTATAAATATAAATAAATAGACATATAATTTATAACGTTTGAAGAAAATACAAACAAAAATAAAAAACTATATAACACTTATTATTTATATATGTATATAGTATACACGATAAACATATAAATACACAATTAAAATATAAAAGGTTTGTGCATAATATACCCTACCCCCCTCTTACCATCATACAAACCCTATCCCTATAACCCGTTTGTTCATTGTCCTTCAAGGAAAAAGAAGAGACAGTGACATACATATGTATATACAGTCCACATAAAACCCATTGTGCAAATTCTACCCCACCCTATAATTTATAACCCCATAAAACCCCAATTTTAAAATTTTATTAAAAATCAAAAGAAACATAAAACAACAATAGAAAAGTGATGTAAATAAACAAAATAATATAAACACAAGCATATACACTAACAAAATCAGACAATACACAAAACATAAAAAACAGTTTAAAAACAACAAAGTGCATAAAATACTTATATATATAATATAAATCAAAAAACGCAAATTAACAATTAACACAAACAATAATCACAGAAGGTCACATTAAAAGAAAGAGTTCATTAACAAAAACAACAAACATATAAAACAGTAAAAAATAAGAAATTGCAAAATCAAAAATAATAATACATCACATATTTAAAAGTATCACACATATTAAAATTACAGAAAGAAAGTGAAATTACATAGAACTGTAAAAATACAAGTTAATAACAAATTTAAAATCAAAAGGAAAATATAAAAGTTCACAAAAGTTCACAAAAAATAGAAACAAAATACACACTATAAAGAGAAACACATATTGTACAATTTTTAAAATAATATATGTATAGACAAAACCAAAAGTGAGAAAAGAAAAATAAAAAATTAAACAAAATTCAAAGACAAAAATTAAAAAATTGAAAAATATAAAGTGTACTAACAATTACATTCCAATACAGTTCACTAACAAAAAAAAAAAAATAAATCAAAAACAATTACAAATATAAGCAACTACTAACAAATTAACATTATTAACATTGCACACAAACACAACACAACAAACATCACACAAAGAGGAATTGGAAAAATAAAATTGGTTTGTACTCTACCCTCAGCAGACAAGGTAAGTTGAAAATTTTCAAATTACTTTTTTTTAAAAATTATCGTACAATTTTATCGCGAATTTTGAAATTTGTAAAAAAAAACCTCATAATAAGAAATATTATCTTATAAAACCCACCCAACACTTACCCTTTTTTTCGATAATAATTTCAAAATATTGTGAGTAACAAATATTGCCGTTCTCTTTGTGTAGTGCAACAGAAACACAAAGACTACCCAATAGGTAATTTTGTCTGCTTAGTAGATTTATTTCAATTCTGAAATAAATATTTTTAAACCGAATTTACCCGCGATTAATCGACTTAATATTGGAATTTATTGAATTCTTTCCAATCCTCTGTGTCTTAAATTTTAAAAAATAAATATGTCGGAATTAAAAACGTTATATCCAACAGGATTTAAGTGCCTTTGAGGAAGACTTAAAGGCCAGTACAGAGAAGTCTCAATAACTACCCGCATTGAGATTCATGAAGCATGAATTGGAAGAGTTGTGGTCGAATATTGACGGAAAATTCAGACAGATCCGAGAGTCGCCACAACTCAATGAACCCGAAGTAGCCAATTCGATAAATTTTAATGGCCTCTCCAGGAATGTGAGATCTGCCAAAAAGTTCTATAGATCTATATTTATGGCAATAACACCCGCCTAAGTGGAGTAGAAAAACTTTTCTACCTCAAAATTAAGACTAGCGGCGAAGCTAAAAAGATATCCGACAACGCACTCTTGACTAATGACGGTTTTCTTATTGCTTGGACCCAACTGGTAAATCAGTATAAAAATAAAAGAATGCAAATTAACACACTAATTAAGACCCTTTTAAATTTACCAGCAGTAAACATTATGTGCAGTGTTTCAATAAGAAAATTACAGAGAAAGATAAATTGTTGTATTGCAAATTTAAATACACTGGATAGATACGGACAATTGGGATCCTATCATAGTATATCTCTGTTTGACAAAATTACCCAAAGAAACCCGAAGGGAATTTGAAAAAACCCTGAAAGATTGTGCCGAAATGCCTTCCTGGACAGATGTGGATGTATTTCTAACAAATACATTCAAAGAACTCACTTCTGTCAATGATGTTCCGGAAAGTAACCCTAACCCTAACCCAAACACCCACCCAAAACCCAAATTCCTGCGGGACATCAACAATCGAATTGACGGAAGAGTAAGGACGTTCCATAATGTGACACACAATAATAGGAAGGATACCCGATCCACAAACGTTTTCCAGAGCAAACCCTCGAATTCTACCCATACCCACCCAAATACCCATAATTACCCGAAAACCCAGGAAAAACTCGATGGTTCATTGTGCAAACTGTGCAAAAGTAACCATACTTTGAGGGAATACTCATCATTTACTTCCCTGGGAGTAAATGAAAGAATTAAATTCGTAAGAAAGAATTCAATTTGTTACAATTGTCTGGCCATTAGTCACATGGTATCAGAATGTCGCAGTACATTTACATGTAGATACTGTGGCGGCAGACATAACACCCTTTTACACAAACCCAACCCAAACACTAACCCACAGAATGACAATAAACCCTCTACGTCAAGTCTTTCTCTGCCCAAACCCAATCAAGCAAAACCCAATTAGACGACAGACCTTAATTATTAGGCACAGCTGCCTTGAATGTTAAAATACACGGTGAATAATTCCCTGCTAGAGCGCTTATTGACCCAGCATCAAACTTTTCATTCATTTCTGATAAGCTAAGGCGCAAATTACACATACCCACCCTACCCATACTTGCTGAAATCTGAGGTTTGAATGAGGTTGTTTCAGCACGTTCGAACAAGATGTGATCTTGGTTCTAACACGAATAAGGAATTTTCACTCAATATTCAGGCAATTGTTTCAAAACCCTAACCCGCAATTTATCCACCCAAAACTTAAACCCTACATTCATAAAAGTTAGACGGAATCCCATTTGCGGATCCTAAATTTTATGAAAGCCGCCCAGTTGATATTATAATTGGTGGCGATTTTTACCCACAAATTATCGGAGCTGGTGTCAAGAAAGATATTCTTGGCACATTAATAGCTCAAGAAACTGAGTTTGGTTGGATTTTAACAGGACCAGTACAAGATTCTCACCCTACCCGAAGAATCGTATCTTACTACAGTTCCGTCAAGCTTGTAAATTTTTGACCAAATTTTGGGAAATTGAAGAAATTCCTCGAGTACCCATTCAATCTGAGGATGATTGTACTTGTGAGGAAATTTACATGACAACTACCCGTCGTTTACCCAATGGCCGTTATCAAGTAACTCTTCCATTTCGTAACCCTCAAATTGAATTAGAAAACTCTCGCCATATAGCGATGGCTCAATATTTAAGAAATGAAAAGAATTTACTTAAGAAGCCCGATCTGAAACTGAACTGAATACGATAACGCGCTACAAGAATATATCGACTTAGGTCATAAGAAACCCATAATTTTTAACCCTAGCACTTCTTCAAACACCCATTATTATTTACCCCATCATGCTGTTGTTAAACCCGATCATGTTACGACCAAAGTTCGAGTTGTTTTTAATGCATCGAGCAAAACTTCGAACGGCAACAGCTTGAATGATACCCTACACATTGGTCCTACCCTACAACAAGATTTGGTTGTTTCAATCTTGAGATGGCGCTTTTATGAGATTGTTTTTAATGCCGACATCACTAAGATGTATAGGCAAATTCAATTAAACCCTACCCGGTAACGGTACGTAAAAGCGTCAACAAACCCATTCAAGATTACGAACTGCAAACAGTCACATTTGGCGTTAACTGTGCCCCTTATTTGGCTATCAGAACCCTACACAAATTAGCCGAAGACATTCAAGATACCCACCCAATTGCATCTCAAATTTTGAGAGAGAATATACACGTCGATTATGTACTAGCCGGTGCTCATACTGTTCTGGAGGCTGATATCGCTCAAAAACAGTTAATCACTGCACTTGAATCTACTGGTTTTTCTCTACGAAAGTGGATATCAAATACCCGAAAACTCTTGGATAATTTACCCAAGGATCACCAACTCAATGCCGCCTTATTCACCCTTCCGGAATCGGAAAACCCTAAAACCCTAGGCATTCGGTGGAATCCAAAAGAAGACAATTTTCTCTTTGAGGCCCCAAAAATAGAGAGAAAACCAGCCTACACTAAGCGAGCAGTTTTATCTGACATCGCTAAACTTTTTGACCCAGCTGATTGGTTAGCACCAATTATAATATCCGCCAAAATAGTGATGCAGCAAGTTTGGCAGGATAATACAGCTTGCGATGAATGTCTTAACGCACTCACACTTATTAAATGGCAAAAGTTTTTGCAGTTTTATGATAACATTGACAATATTCGGATTCCTAGATGCATACATTTTTCACCTTCAGCAAAAATTGAGTTTCATGGCTTTTCAGATGCTAGAGTAGTTGAACTTCGAACACCATCCGGAACATTGACTCGACCCATAACCAAGGTCGTAGTCCTACCCACCCACTAATTAACTCCCTTCAAACAAGCTTTCATATTTCTCCTCGTTACACACCCATTACTCACCCGAACACCATCCTTACCTACCCAAATTCTTACACAAAACACCCACAATTATTAATACCCACCCAAAGTCTAATTTCAGATTCCACCCGATAAGAAGTTATGGTTGATCTCCAGGTCAGAATTGAAAGCATATACCCATGAGAAGACCTTGACATCCTGAGTGGTAAAATTTATACCCATACGCATTTTTAGAACAATTAAAAATAATTGTCTTTTTATTCACAGGTTGCCGGCCCGGGAGGATGTTCACACGAGTGAACAAATTTACTCAACCCTAATCCTGCTTTCCAATATCCCCTACACACATACTGACCTTAACATCTCCAACAAACATTATACTCCGCTCGTCAATTCGTCTGAGAAAAAGGAAAATCATAAGCAGTAGTAGGTTTATACAAGGCGGGGTCTTGTGTATGTTAAGAAGCATTTAAATGATGATCCAGTTCAAATATATGAAATTGATCACCTTCACCAGCTTTTTCCGTGTTCTGGGGAATAAGTTTAATTTATTATTATATTATATTATTATATTAGTATTTTTAAAATTATTTATTTTTCATTTTAATATTAAGATCAATAGCTTATTTCTTAATGCAACGATTACAAATCTAACAAAAATTCTTTTAAAAAGTTTTCATACTGTTTTCTTTAATATTCAACTGGTTCATTCCAACTACGTTTATATAGTTAACATTTATAATATGTCCTATTGCGTTGCCAATTATGTACTTACATTTTTATTTTTTATAATTGATGTTGTTAAATAATAAATTTGGTTCTAAGGAGAGTGCACATAATATGCTTCGAGTTCTGATTAAGCAGAAAACTGGTTTAAAAATAGCCCACATTAATGCTCAAAGTCTCTGTAATAAAATTGATGAATTTCGATATATCTTTGCCTCTTCTGGAGTGGATATAGTATGTGTCTCTGAAACCTGGTTTTCCCTTGATATTATTGATTCAGTTTATAGCTTGCCTGGTTTTAAGTTATATCGTTCGGACAGAAGGATTATAATAAATGGAACTGAAAGCAAAGCCAGAGGTGGTGGAGTTGCAATCTTTGTGAGGTGTGGTATCAATTGTGCTGTGAAAATGCTATCAAAAGCGGGCAGTGAAGTCGAATACCTCTTTATTGAGATTATCCCAAAGAACAATAAGAAGATATTAGTTGGAAGTGTATACAGACCCCATAGAGATGTACAAATTGACTTATTTATAAGTATTTTGGAGAATCTTTCTGTCGAATGCAAGGATATTATTATCCTTGGTGATTTTAACAATAATTTAATATGTAATAATACTTTAATTGATCCCATGCGTTCGTTGGGGCTATTTCCCGTGAACGCTCTTATACCTACGCATTATCATGGGTGCACCAACAGCTTGATAGATCTGTCAAAAGTTCTGTTATATGACCAGATTTAGGCATCAGTTTTCTCGAACCATGATCTGTTATTTATAACGTATGATCATCACATCAATACACAGCAGAAGGAATATGAATACAGAGATTGTAAGGGTATAGATTATAACCTCTTGTTACAACAGCTGGAAGATATAAACTGGAATCAAATCTATTTATATAACGATGTAAATGATCAAATGCGTTTTTTACAAGAGAATGTCAAATTTTTATATGAAGCAAATGTACCCATAAAAACTAGGCGTGTAGCAGCGTATCAAACACCTTGGTTTACCACTCATATTAAGAGCCTGATAAATGAGCGCAATACTGCGTATGCTAGATGGAGAAAATTTAAAACTCCAGAACTTCGAGCACTATTTCAAAATTGTCGTAAAGCTGTTGGTAAAAGTATACAACAAGCGAAAAATCTGTATTACCAGAGAAGATTTTCGTCAGCTATTGATAGCAGTTCTAAATGGAAAGAAATTCGTAAAATTGGAATTGGAAAAGATAACGTTTCTTCATGTGATGTTGATGTCGATAGCTTAAACCATATGTTTAGAAATGCAAACATACCATCACCGACCAGTAATATATATGACGATCTCTGTAGTGTATCCATTGAGGATTCTTTTACATTTCGGTGCGTTAGCCAATTGGAAGTTCTGAGCAGTTTTCGTTCAATAAAGTCTAAAGCTATCGGTATAGATGGATTAAATCCCAGGTTTTTTGAAATATTGCTGTATAAACATTTGCCTTATGTCACTTATGTATTTAACACAGTGCTAACAAAATCAATATTTCCTGATGAATGGAAAAAATCAAAAATTACACCAATACCTAAACAAAACAACGAATTTCGGCCAATATCTATTCTTCCCTTCTTATCTAAAGTTATTGAAAATATTATGAGTGAGCAGATTAGTGAATATGTAAGGAAACATAATATTTTATGTGCTGTTCAATCGGGATTTATTAAAGGAAGGAGTTGCATGACAGCCTTGACAGATGTAGTGGAGAATATAAGAGCTGATCTTGATAATAATATGATTTCCATTTTAGTTTTACTTGATCACAGTAAAGCTTTTGATACAGTTGATCACTCCATATTATTAAAAAAAATTGGAACAACTTTTCTGCTTCTCAGAAACAGCAGGTCGATCTCAGATTGTATTTTATAATGGAACATATTCTGAAAGCCTTGATGTTAATAGAGGTGTCCCACAGGGCTCAGTGCTTGGACCCCTATTATTCTGCTTATATATCAATGATTTACCTGATACTTTAGAACATTGTAAAATACATATGTATGTATGCGGATGATGTCCAAATCTACAACAGCGGTACTTTAAATGGAATTAACGCATGTGTCAACAATATAAACTCTGATTTGCAGAAAATAGATATTTGGGCCAAAAACAATGGACTTTGTATCAATCCCACAGAATCAAAGTGTATTTTAATAGATAGAATTAATAGAAAGATTGCTGACGATATTCGAATTGAGATAAATGGTAATGTAATTGAATTTGTGAGCTGTTCAAAAAACTTAGGAGTAATTTTTAATAATAAATTGACCTGGTCCAATCACATTGCTTCTGCAGTAGGTAAAATTTATGGTATGTTGAGACATCTATGGGCTGTAAAATGTTCAACACCTTTTAAGATACGAATGCTGCTTGCTAAAACTTTTTTGCTACCAGTCCTTTTATATGGATGCGAAATTTATGCAAATTGCGATGCAAATGATTTGCGGAAATTGAAAGTCGCTTACAATAATATTGCACGATATATCTGCAATCGAGGAATACGTGATTCCATATCTGTGTTCTCATACCAAATTTGTAATATGAGTTTTGTAAATCTTTTGAAGTTTAAGAGTTTGATATTTTTACATAAAATAATTTATACTGCACAACCGAATTACCTTTATGGAACAATAAGTTTCGGCAGATCAGCTAAAGGACTGGTATTGATTCAACGAAAATATAAAACTGCCTTCTCTGAGCGTCAGTTCTTTATTTACTGCACTCGACTTTGGAACCAATTACCGAAAAGAATTCAAATAATTAGCAACGCAATCAGATTTAAAATTGAATTATTGAAAGATTTTCGCTAATGACGAGTTGAAGTATTGCATAAAATAAAATTAATGCATTAAATTATTTGTAATCTGTTTTTATTATATATTTTTTAATATTTTTTTAATTTAACTTGTATTTATATTTAATTATTACATTATGCTTAAATTTATTGTTTGTACGTAATCATTAGCGCTTTAATTTATAAGATTCCTATCTTGTTGTGCTAAATTTGAAAATAAAATAAAAATAAAAATAAATAAATAAAAAAAAAAAAAAATTCACAATATACACATATACATACACACATTCATCAACACTGTTTCATCAACACCTTCAACATAATTATTAGGATCTTTGTAGATCAGTTGATTATCGATCGTCAAACAACACTAAACAAAAACCCAACAACAAACCCTACGTGAATGCACTATACAAAATATTATTATTTTATATATAATATAAAAATTGTAAACATTAACCAATACAAAACAAATAGTGAACAAATTTATTGAATATATAATATCTATATCTAAATATATATATATATATATATATATATATAAATAAATAAATATAAATATTGTGAACTAATAATAAAATAGTATTGTGAATTAATGTACAATACAAATTGTTAACTTATCTCCAAACCCAAGAATTGTGAACTAATACAAACTGTGAAATTAAATATTACTAATTAAAATAAATTTTGTTATAAATATAAATCAATAGACATATAATTTATAACGTTTGAAGAAAATACAAACAAAAATAAAAAACTATGTAACACTTATTATTTATATATATAGTATACACAATAAAAATATAAATACACAATTAAAATATAAAAGGTTTGTGCATAATATACCCTACCCCCCTCTTACCCTCATACTAACCCTAACCCTATAACCCGTTTGTTCACGTATATTATACCACTTTTTAAATCTGGCAATAAATCTGGGGCCAAATCGCCGCAGTCGTTATCGTATGAAGTTGATCGAAATTTTAGTATTTGAAATCACCGCAGTCATTAACGAGTCAGGTGTATCGAAATTTGAGATTTTGTCATTCGATAACGAGTACCCTTTCGAGTGATAACTCTCGAAACCTCATTCGATACTAAATGAGCAATCGAAATTGCACACGCTTTTTTTTAATACGAAATAAACGGCAAATTTTTTTATTTATAATAATATTGCCAAAAATGTAAGTAGTAAAGTAAAGTAAAGTAAAGTAAATATAAATATAATTTCCCCTTTCAGAACAAATAACAAAATAAACGGTAAGCAAAAGGACGTTATGGCACAATATATGTTAATTTAGCTAAGAAACTTGCTGCCCAATTGTGGACAGGGGAAAGAAACAACTAAAAGATTGTGAGAAGAATTGTCCAACCGTTTGAATGCATGTGGTCCACCTATTAATGATGTGATATGGCGAAACGTGAACTAGTGAATTTTATTATTTCTTATTTATAATACAATTTTTTACACATTTTTAAAGTTTTCGCTGACCAAAAACATAACGTAAAAAAGGGTTTCATTTAACAAGCAATCAAAGAAAAAACCGGTGGTGGTTCCTATGAGGAAATACCTTTGTCTCATGCAGATGAACAAGTAATTGAAGCAATCGGTATAAAAGTCAGCGTTGAAGGCATGTTAACAGTAAAAACTTTTGGAAAGAGAAAAGATTCAAACGAAAGACTTCTGAAGTGGAAAAAAGTTTACAAAGAATTTTAGGTCAAAAAGGTGAATATGACAATTCTTAACCTGAAAGTATAGGAAAACAAACTCCTAATCCTAAAAAACAAAGAACCATTTCAAAAGCCAAAAGCAAATGAACGCTCAGCATAAATAAAAGTGAATAATATCACAAAATTTGAAATTCGCAGCTAGATCGCCTTTTGGAGTTGCAGGAAAAATCTTTTAAACTAAGAGAAGAAGAACATGCTGCAAACATGGCTATTAAACATGTAGAATTACAAATTAAAACGATTGAGCATGAGCTCTTAAAAAACAACAATAATTTTTCTTAGCTAATTCCTATTATCAAAGTACAAAGAATTGAATTGAATAATATTATAATTAATATATTTAAATATTTTTCTCAAATTATACTTACTTGTGTTTTATTTTAAAATAATTTTTTTTTATTATTTACAAATGTACCAATCATATGTCTTTGTACTATTACTAAACAAAAAATCTTTTACATTCTTTTTGCAAATTTCGATTCGATACCTATCGAATGCCGTAATTTGGTTATTCGATACGAAACGAAATTTTACTCGATACGAATGCTCATTCGATAACAAGTGCCGTAATTTGGGCCCTGATGTTACAAATTATAGGGGCATTGCAAAACTGAGTGCTATTCCAAAAATGTTCGAGAAACTGATTGCCGATTTTTTGGTTCATCATACTTCATCGTTATTATCACCTTATCAACATGGTTTCCGAAAGGGCTGTTCAACAACAACTAACGTGCTTCAGTTAACATCCATGATAAATGCGGCCTTTTCTCAACGGAAGCAAATTTCTGTTAACTAAATTGGATACATTGGGTGTCAATCATAGGAGTTTAAGATGGCTAGAGCCGTATTTGACTGGTAGAAAGCAGACTGTATGTGTGAACAATAGCTTATCTAATACCATGTTCACACGGACTGTTGAATCACTTAATTCGGGCACTGAAATACAATAGCCAATTCACCCGTTTCCACGACATGTTCGTCATTCAGTTTGAAAGTTATTTATTTCTTCTTCTTGTTTACGTTTTGTTTTTTCTTTATTTTATTTGTTTGTTGGGACTTTTAAATTTTTAATTTGGCAATGGAAAAAAAGGTAAGAAAAATATAAAATTGTAGCAATAATAAGCAAATATTATTTAATTATTATTTTCAATATTAGAAAAAAGAAAAAGTGCCAGCAGGTGGGACCAGGGCAGTGAGCGGGCGTTATTAGAGGTATGAGCTGAAAGGTTGGTAGAGCTGCGCGGCGTCCGTAAGAACAGCTCGAACAGATCGAGTAATGCCACGGTGCACAATATTGTCTCCTCTACAATCTTTAATGTAGCCAATAATCTTCGGGACATTATAATTTTTTTATAATTTTCTTTTTTTCATCCATTATCTTATATTTTTTAAAATACTTCCACAAAATTCACAAATAATAAGATTTTTTATTTCTTTTAATTTATTTATTTAATGCTAAACTGTTTTTCTTTATTTTGTTTTGTTTTGACAGCTGATTTTGATACATAAATAATCGATAGAAATTAGAGATGACAGTCATTCGTTCGTCATTCATAAGGCCATTCAAACTGAATGCCGTACAGCTTGTGTGATTCGCAGCTAAAATTTTGTATGGCGAAACATGTCATTCAGTTCGTAACTGGGGGTTGAATGACGAATAATTGTGTCGTGTGAACGTGCTATAAGTATATTTATGTGCTATCTGGTGTTCCTCAAGGCAGCCATCTTAGTCGACTTCTTTTTTCACTGTTTATGAACGATCTTCCTAACATGATTAATTTTGCCAATATCTTGATGTATGCTGACGATGTAAAAGTTTTTCTCTCCTTTAATAATTTCATCCAGGATATTTATCTTCAAATAATTTATTTTTGTGGTGCGAATACAACATGATGGAGCTGAATATTAAAAAAATTCAAATATATGCGATTCTCAATAAATAATTTTATTGCGGGTAATTACTTGATTGGAGGTCATCAACTGGAAATACATACATACATAATTGGTCATTACAACTCTTCAGTCAGGATTACGACCTAATTTCTCACACCACTTATGTTGTGTGTGTTAAGTTTTTATACATGAGTGGCGGGACCTACAGTTTAAAGTCGACTCCGAACGACAGATTTTTGAGAAACTCTTCATGGCAATTTTATTTACTCTCAGAGTTTTTGCCAGAAATCTACTGAGAGGAAGTCGCCGAAAAAAATACTTTTTGTATTTTGTCTTTGATGCCTGGCCTGGGGCTCGAACCCAGGCTTTTGCGTCTAATAAGCCAACACACTACCTACTAGACCACGGCGACATCAACTGGAAATAGTATACTCTTTTATTGATCTTGGGATCCTATTAGACACAAAATTAAACTTTAATGATCATATCACTTTGACTGTAAATAAGGCAAGAAGCACTCTTGGCTTCATAAAACGTTGGGCAAAGGAATTTACTGATCCATTTATTACTAAACAGCTATACGTATCGCTTGTCTGACCAATTTTGTAGTATGGATCCATCGTATGGGATCCTCGCTATAATGTTTACATCAAACACATCGAATGTGTTCAGAAACAATTTCTACTCTTCTGCTTGCGTGGCCTTGGATGAAATTACTTGGATATGCCTTTATATACTAGCAGACTGGCTTTAATAAAACTACCTACCCTTAAAAGTCGTCGAACAATGTTAAATATATCCTTCATGAATGAATAATAACCTGATCAATGGTAATATATGCTGTGTATTTCCGTTAAGATCTGTTAAATTCAATGTTCCTCGTCGTAACTTCCGCTGTTATAATCTTATTTATATTCAATTCTGCAGAACTAATTATGCTGTTGCTGATCCATTAACTAGAATTTGCCGTCAATTTAATTATTTGTCAGACTTTGTTGATTTTTCTTTAAATTCTTGCGTTATAAAACGGAACATTATTGTTTTTCTCAATTCTTAACTTTTCATATTTTTATTGTAACTATTACTTGGATTTTTGAAGAAACTGATTGTAATCCTATTTAATTTTATTCGATTTGTGTTATTAGTCAGTAAGGAATTTGTCGACTGACTTAAATAGATAAAAGCAAAATACGAGTATCTAGATTTTTCATTTTCGTAATAATATTATTTGTGATTAATTCACCAGTAACATAAATAATGTTCAATTTATCAGGTGTATGGAAGGACTCATCATATCGATCTGTTGTCAAGCCTTTACAGTTATCATGGTTAACTGAAAAAATGTTTGAGGCTGATTTAAATTTGTTATATTTTGTGGTGTATCTGCAAGGGTATCTATTTGATGTAGTGAGTAAAATGAATGGATTGCAACTAAACCGACTTACACTTCGCAGAGTTTTATAGGAAACAATATTTAATTGCAAAAATATTCTATGATATTGAAAGTTTACTCTAAAAAAAAAAACAAAAATTAAATAACAATAAAATAAAATTAACTAAACCAATAATTAATCAATTTCAATTAAAAGAATATAAATAAATAACATAAAAAATAAAAAAAAAACATATTCCATTACAAAACATAAAAGCACATGCTAACACATATTAAAAACAAAAAATTAAATTCACTACAAAAAATATTCAATTACAATAGGTTAGGTTAGGTTAGTGGACGTGTACTTGTCGATTAAGACAAGTACAGCGGTACTAGGACGTTGTACAACGTAATGTAAATGTAAAAAGATAAATTATAAATATTAACTTAATTGGAGTGCAGTTTCTCTTGCAGTCTCTTTGTGTTAAAAAACAAAACAAAAAACCTACGAACAAAAGAAAAATAAAAAAACTTGACAAAAAGAACCTAAAACAATCTCAAATACTTCAAATTACCACGTGATAAATAAAACAAAAAAAAATAGTGAAAAACATCAACTACTAATTCCCACTATGGGAGGTCTCCTCTTTGATAGAGACAAAATGGTCTAAAATCCGGACTCTACATCCAATTTTTCTTGTCATGAGCAGAGCAGGGGTTCATGCAAATAAAGGTCTAACAGACGTCTCACCATTTCTTATACAACGTACTATAGAAGCAGCAGGAGGAAAAGTCAAGTCCTGTAAAAAGCTTAGATCTGGGCAACTACTTATACAGTGTCTTAACGGAAAGCAAGCAAATAAAATAATAAAAATGTTGTCTTTATCACTTGATATATTTGTTAAAGTGGATGAATACAATTCTATCAATAAATCAAAAGTTATATTTTATTCTAATGACCTACGTGGACTGTCCGATGATGAACTCTTGGAAGAAATTCATGAGCAAAATCCAAATGTCATAGAAATTAAGAGACTAAAGAAGAGAGACCCTGAAACCAAAGCACTTACAACAACTGACCTTGGTTTATATATAACAACATTCAACATAAGTGATCTTTCAGTAAAAATTCTGCTACGCTACATGTATGCGATGGTTAAGCCATATATGTCTAATCCACTACGGTGTTTCAAATGCTTTCAATTTGGACATGTGTCTGATGGCTGTTCATCTCAAGACAAAATATGCCCCCATTGTAGCAACATCGAGCATACATCAATTGACAAAAGTGGAAAGCGTGAAAGATGTAATAATCCAGCAAAATGTATTAATTGCCATCAACAACATAACAGTTTTTCAAAAGAATCTCCTTTATTTAAAAAAGAATTTGATATTCAAAGAACAAAAATAACACAAAAAATATCATTAAATGAAGCACGAAGAGAATATGATACACGAAGTACACTACCAACAACTTACGCGAGTGTACTAAAATCATGTAAATGTCAAGAAAGTGTAAACAAAATACTTACAACGAAAACAACAACTGATTTAACTCTAAAAACAACACCACCATTTCCGACACGTAAAATAACAAAAGCCGATGGATCGAAAATAGAATTATTACCAAAAAATATATCGAAGAGAAAAAAACGTGAATTAACAAACGGTGAGAAAAAAAGAAAAGAAAACTTAACCACTAAGGGCCATTTTTTGAATGCGAGTTTAAACTCGAGATTAAGTTAATCTCCAGTTAAAGTTAATCTTCAGTTAACTGAATTTTCATTTTTTGAATGGGAATTTAACTGGAGATTAACTTGTAGAGCTGCCGTACTTATAAGCCAAAATGGCAACATTTTTTTCGTTTACTTTGTTCTGCTTACTACATACTTTTTGCAAAGTGTTTCACAACAATTTGCTTTTGTATATAACAAAAACAAACAAACAAAAGCTGAATACTGTTGACCTTTATGTAAAAGAATTATTTTCTTAAAATAATAAATAAATTAAGACTGTCTGTTGTCAATTTGTGTTTTATATAATTCATAGTTACTTAAATATTTGTCTTATTCGGCTTCCCCTCACTTAAAAGCTTTTTTTAAATAAAATTTGTCAACTACTTTTCATAGTTAATCTCGAGTTTAAACCACCAACGTTGGTGATTAACTGATTAACTGCTTAACCGTAAGGTTAAACTCAAGATTAAGTAAATTCAAAAACTGAAAACGGAGTTTAACTGGAGATTAACTTAATCTCGAGTTTAAACTTGCATTAAAAAATGGCCCTAAATCTCAGACAAATTTTGATAACCCAACAAACGAAATTAGTATGGATGACTCTAGTGACTTTAATACAAATGAATAATCAATATCAATTAATACAATGGAATTGTAATAGTTTTGTAAATCATTTTGATGAAATTAAATTTATGTTATCTAAAATTAATGAATGAAGGCGCCGTGGTCTAGTAGGTAGTGTGTTGGCTTATTAGATGAAAAGCCAGGGTTCGAGCCCCAGGCCAGACATCAAAATAAAATACAAAAAGTATTTCTTCGGCGACTTCCTCTCAGCAGATTTCTGGCAAAAACTCTGAGAGTAAATAAAATTGCCATGAAAAGTTTCTCAAAAATCTGTCGTTCGGAGTCGACTTTAAACTGTAGGTCCCGACACTCATGTATAAAATTAACACACACAACATAAGTGGTGTGAGAAACTAGGTCGTAATCCTGACTGAAGGGTTGTAATGACCAATTATGTATGTATGTATCTAAAATTAATTGCTTTGCCATCTGCATTCAAGAAACAAGATTTAAATCAAGTCATTATAAGGATCTTAGAAATTTTACCTGTTTCTTTAAAACTCTCCTCCTTCTTCAATTGCTCACGGTGGTGTTTGTGTTTATCTTAATAATTTGTTTAAGGGAGAACAAATATCTTTGAATTCACAATACCAAGTAGTGGCTATTAAGGTAAACTTCCCAATTAAATTTATAATTTGTTCTATTTATCTATCAGGATCGGAAAGTTTTTCCGAAGGTGAACTGAATAATTTGATATCTCAATTTGAATTACCTTACCTTTTATTAGGAGATCTTAATTCACACAATTTTATTTGGGGTTCTTGCAGAACTGATACAAGGGGACATATATTAGAAAAATGTCTAAATAATAATGAAATCAATATTTTAAATAACATAAATCTCCCTACCCACTTTGGCTTTGCATATAAGACATTCAGCAATATAGATCTTAGTGTAGTATCTCCAAATATTCAGCATTTATTTGGTTGCAACATTAGTGATGATCTTTACAGCAGCTACCACTACCCAATTATGATTAGAATAAACGGTTTTTCGCAGAGCTACGAACGAAGACCTTGCTGGAATATAAAGCGGGCAAATTGGGATAAATATGGCTGTAGTTTTTCTAGGCCTTTAACTCGGTTGGAGGATATAGATGTTGTTGAAGACCATATTACCGGCACAATTTTGAATGCTGCTCATAAGGCCATCCCTTTTAGACGTGTAACTTGCGCCAGAAGGGAGGTCCCTTGGTGGAACGACAATATACAAAGATTGGTAAACGAAAGGAGAAGACTGTTGAAACGTTTCAAGGCTATTAGGGATAGCAAAAGGAAGGCATGGGAAGATTTTTGTAATACAATAAGTTTACGCACTTCATCGTCAGAGGTATATAGGAAAATAAAATCGATAAATGGACAATCTAACCACCACCAAATTACAGCATTAGAGGACAATTATACCTTTTTAACAGATAATAATGATATTGCTGTTTGGCACTTAGTTTTGCACAAAACTCATCTTCCTCAAACTATTCAGAAAAATTTTGACTATATGGCTCTTCCAAAAAATTTATTATTGACCCAATAAACAATAATGAATTATATAATAATACTTTTACTTTAATGGAACTTAAGTTTGCTCTTAACTCCTGTCATGGCTCATCCCCTGGCCCTGATAATATTAGATATGAAATGTTAAAAAATTTAGATGAGAAAGCTAGGACATACCTTTTGGATTTTTATAATATAATATGGTGGGAACAAAAGTTTCCAAAAAACTGGAAAAGAGCTATGGTTATTCCAATTTTAAAACCTGGAAAGGATGGTACAAATAAGGATAATTACAGTCCAATTTCTCTCACCAACTGCATTTGCAAACTTTTAGAAATAATGGTTAATAAACGATTGGTATATTATATTGAAAAAAATAATATATTAAGTCGGAACCAGTCTGCGTTCAGAAAAAATAGGGGGACAATTGATAATTTGGCAATCTTGCACTCTGATTTTATGGAATGCTTTTCATCCAGAAAAGATTTAATTGCAATCTTTTTTGATATGCGAAAAGCTTATGATTGTGTTTGGAAACAACTAATCTCAAGGAAACTAAATTTGACTGGAATTCGCGGAAATATGGCAGCATTTATAACAAACTTCCTGGATAAAAGAAAGTTTTGTTGCATGGTCGGAAACTCTATGTCAAATGATTATGATCTGGAAAACGGGGTCCGTAAGGGATCGGTATTAAGTGTGACTCTATTTCTATTAGTGATAGACGATATTCTAAATAACTGTCATAGGGATGTAAGGGCATTATTATATGCCGACGATCTTATTATATACTGTTCTGGGAAGAAAGTTTCGGCAATTACTAATAAAATTCAAAAAACGATAAAGAAACTGGCAAATTGGAGTGATACCAGCGGATTTCGATTTCATGCTGGAAAAACTGTTGCAATGAAAGTCTCTAGACGAATTAATACCTCTGACAATCCTATCGGCGAAAATATACAATTTGTAGACCAACATAGATTTTTGGGAATCATATTTGACAAGAAGTTAACCTTTAAACCACTCATATACAACATTAAGGCAAGGGCAAACTTGAAATTGAATATTATAAAAATGTTAAGGTGTTCTAAATTCGGATCTGATCCAAAAACTCTCCTTAAAATTCTGACCACAATAGTACTTCCAACAATAGATTATGCATCAATTATTTATTCGTCCGCTAACAAGTCAAATTTGAAAATATTAGGTCCTATCCAAAATACAGGGATAAGGACTAGGAACGAAAAGAGAAGATTGCAAGAGGTATACACACAAACCGATAAAGAGGTCAAGAAAAGCGCTCGACGAGACAAACGCAGCTGGGTGGATGATCTCACCAAAGAAGCCCAAGCAGCTTCCGAGTCCCATAGGAGCCGCGATCTGTACAGAACAACAAAGCAATTAGGACGCAAGAGCTTCAACACAAGGAAACAAAAACAGTCAAGGAGAGATAATCACATCGAAAACTGGTCAAATTGATATATGGGTGGAACATTATAAGAAAATGCTAAACAATACTCAGCTGACTATTCAGCCAACAAGTCTTTGCCCCCAACACACGGAAAGACATGACATATCGATAAATAAACCCAATACAAGTGAAATTGAGACTGCAATTAAAGCACTTAAAAACAACAAAGCACCAGAAATCGACAACATATCGCCAGAACTATGAAAGGCGGATCCTGCTATAAGTGCTCAACTCATACTCTAAAATAGGTCTAACAAGTGAAGTGTATAGCAGTCTTGTTATATAAGGATCACTGAATTCCCCAGCCCATCTTTTTACAAAACCAAGAACAGCCCGAGCCTTGCCAATCATCATACTAATATGATCAATAAAAGACAATTTCATATCCAATAATACTCCCAAATCAAGAAATGTAGTCACAGTTTCCAAAGGGCAAGAATTAATCACATAAGTGGACGAAATTACGCCCCCGCGAGAGGACATCATGCATTTACATTTCTTCAAGTTAAGATCCATTAAATTAATTTTGCACCAAGTTACAAACAAATCAATATTTCGCTGAAGAACAGCCTGACCATGATCATCATTTAAACCATAAAATAATTTAACGTCGTCAGCATACATCAGAATTTTACAATTACAGAAATAGCACAAGGAAGATCACTAAGAAACAATAAAAACAGTAAAGAACCCAAATGGCTACCCTGCGGAACACCAGAAGTAACATATACAGTCTTAGACAATACATTCCTAAACAATACCCTTTGAGTCCTAAGGGAGAGGTAGGAGTCTAGTCAACGATGAGTAATATCAGGAATACCGATTAATGAAAGTTTAAGGAGCAAAATTCTATAATCAGCCCTATCAAAAGCTTTACTGAAATCAGTATAAATTACATCAGTCCGACCTCTGACAAGAAAACCCCTGAAAATATGTGTAGTAAATTCAAGAAGATTAGTGACAGTTGACCTACCTTTTAAAAAACTATGCTGGAAAGGGGATATTAAAGATCTCGTATTAAAAAGAGATAATCAGTCACCAGTTTCTCCATCAACATGGGAATAGCACTGAGTTTGGCAATACCCCTGTAATTGGAAATATTGGATTTATTACCCGACTTATGCAAGGGAATTATGAACGAACTCTTCCAAATAGATGGAAAATGACCAGCCCTCACAAACCCATTGAATATAAAGGTCAAAGGACCACTCAAGACAACAGCGCACTTTCTTAAAATACAGGCCGGCAAATATGTAAGTTTGAAGTCGCCGTAGTCTACTAGGTAGTGTGTTGGCTTATTAGGCCAGACATCAAAATAAAATACAAAAAGTATTTCTTCGGCGACTTCCTCTTAGCAGATTTCTGGCAAAAACTCTGAGAGTAAATAAAATTGCCATGAATAGTTTCTCAAAAATCTGTCGTTCGGAGTCGACTTTAAACTGTAGGTCCCATCACTCATGTATAAAATTAACACACACAACACGAGTGGTGTGAGAAGCTAAGCCGTAATCCTGACTGAAGGGTTGTAATGTCCAATTATGTAAGTATGTAAGTTTTCGTCCAGACAAAGACTCAAGAACAGACTCCTCATCAAATGAATATATATTAGAAATAGAGACACTTCCCACTGAATAAGGATACGAAAAGCCGCTACTCAGATCAGGGCCCGAGTCCAACTGCCTATAATTAGACTGAAAAAAGTCAGCAAACATATTCGAAATATCAAGGTAACTAGAGGATGATACGCCCCCATAAAACATCTCAGTGGGAAACAAAAATGATTTACGTTTAGCTCGAACGAAGTCGTAAAACGACTTAGGATCGCTAGCGAAGTTCGACCTGACTCTAATCATATATTCCTCATAACAGTAATGATTCATTCTACGATAATCCGTACGCGCCCTAGAGTTAAGAGCATTATCAATATCAGTACCTGATCTAACAAACTTTTTAAATAACCTCGATTTTCTGTTCCACAACTTTGACAATCTAGCCGAATTCCACGGAGGACCAGAATGCTCCAAATGACTATTCACAAATGGAACACACTCCCTAAAACATTTAAATAATACCTCATAAAAGCCATCTACGATCCTGTCAAGTGAAAGAGAGTCATATGGTGGTGAAATAAGTACAGACGACCAATCTACAGAGGCTAGTAGTGTATTCAAACGACTAAAATCCGTACGATGGAAATTAAATCGCCCCTCATCATTAAATGAGCGATTAATTATAGGAGGCAAACAAAGATCAACTTCAATAGATAGTAACAACGTGGGATGAAAACTATTCTCAGGAATAGATATAGGATTAATGCGAAATAAAGAAGAAATACTTGGATCCTCTAAAAATACAAGATCCAAAATTCTACCCATTGAATTCAATACACCATTAACCTGGAAAAGACCTAGATCACACATAGCGGACAGAATTTCATCGTAGAATGAAACTGAAGAATATGGCACCAATGAGCTAGTCTCAGGTGAAAAATTCCAAGATGTATGCGGAAGATTAAAATCACCAAGGACTACTATAATCCCCTCTTGCCCCACTGGATCAATTATTCCAAAAATTAAATCGAAGTGAGCCCTATAGATATGAATGTCAGAACAGGGAGGAATATACGAGCAATTAATGTATATAGACTTTCCACGATCATAGACCTTAACGCAAATAAACTCAATATCCTCAGAAGAACACAAGTCAATCAATTCAGATGTGTATTTAGAGCAAATGGAAATAAGAACACCACCACCATTTTTAGACCTCCTATCCCGTCTATAAATATTAAAATTACTGGACATAATCTCAGAATCAAAAATATTACAATTCAGCCAAGTTTCAGTAAAAGCAATTCAAATCTTTCATCGGCAACATATAATTTAAACGAAGAAATACTACTATCCAAAGATGGCCTCATCTTATAGCAACCAAACTCAAAAGGTTCCCTAATCTTCGATTTAACGAAACATTTTATATTATCGACTGAAATATCACATGAAAGACGAGACACAAAAATAGTTATTTTAGGTTTAACTACAACCAATTCCCTTGGAGCCGAAGTATCTAAACTAGCGGACACTACAGATGAATACGAAAGAGAAGACGGTTTCGAAGATGCTTGAGAAGTGACATCACCTAGAGGTAAAGGAGATATAGTAGACTTTGCAGACTTCAGTATAGAACGGCTAGCTGGGTTATCAGCAATAGATGGTCAAATGTCTACAATAGGACTAACAGTGGACAATGTATTGATTGTCGCAGTTTCCCCTGGCACAGAAACTTGCACCACATGCCCAGGAGCCTCAGAAGAAGGAGGGCCCAGAACTTTCTCCGATTCGAGCAATTCATTTAAAAGGCCATACTTTGAAAATAATTCCTCACACCAACGAAATCTAGCAAAAAGAGATGCAAATTCAGTGTGCATCTCAGTAAACTCACGACGAGTCCCCATAAAAAATTTATAAAATTGGTTATCCACCAACTTGCATTTAGGACAACACCAACGTAGACCCAAGGAACTATCCATCAATTGGTCCATGGTGCGGGGAAGCAAACCAGCACACTTAATGTGAAACAAATTATCACATAACCAGCAAGAAATCTGGCGTTCACCTTTTTTCTTTACAATGCACTTTGATGCCATATAATTATTCGTTTTAATAAATTAAATAAATAAATAAACAAACAGTATAAATTATTTATATACACCCAAACCTGTTTTTACACGGTTTTTTTTACGCGAATTTGAAATAACACGGTTTTTTTTTAACAAATTTACCATTTTTTTTGTTCGCTCCTTTTTATACGGATAAAATCGTTTAATAAAATAAAAACTCTGTGTATACTATTCAACTAAATCTGTGCGTTTTTATAAAGTTATTCAATTTTATAGGCATATGTAGGCTGCTGCATCAATCCTATGTATATTTTTTCAGTTTGTTTATACACTTACATACATACATAATATTTGACTTTTTACGCGTTTTTTTTACACGGTAACCACTGGAACGTATCTACCGTGTAAAAAAAGGTTTGGGTGTATAAATGAAATAAAAGAATAAAGATATATCTAAAATGTAAAAACAAAAAGCAAAAATAATAACAAATAAACAAGAATTACAAGCAAAACAGTATACATAAAACAGTAACAAAATAAAAAGAAAAAAAAAACAAAAAAAGGATCACTGATAGAAAGAAAAATAAGAGAATAAATAAATAAATCGTAACCAGCTTACAAAAACAAAAAATAATTAAAACAAGAAGCAATTTTTTGTTTTTGTTTTGGTAGAATGACACAACTAGTATCACAATTTAACAAATTAAACTTACAATTTTAAGATAAAACTTCAAAACACTAGAAAACAACAAAAACAACTTCCAACACACTTATATCAAAAATTTCAAACTTATTTTAAACACTTACATACATAATTGGTCATTAGAATCCTTCAGTCAGGATTACGACCTAGTTTCTCACACATACATAATTGGTCACTACAATCCTTCAGTCAGGATTACGACCTAGTTTCTCACACCACTTATATTGTGTGTGTTAATTTTATACATGAGTGGCGGGACCTAAACACTTAAAAATTACAATAATAAAATTTTATGAAGAGCAATCTCAACAGAGTTGCCAGACTTTTTAATTCTGTATTTTTATATTTATGTTTTTTTTAAATTTTATGAATTTTAAATATTAAAATATAGTCAATAATATAGAACTAAAATTCAAACGGCTGATAGGTATTATAAAAAATGCTGGCGAAAAAATTCCTGTTGGAGAACATAAAATATGGCATAAACGAATATCTGTCTTAAGTCTCAGACTGATTAGAGAGCGCAGAAAATACCAACGGCAATTGCAAAGATGCTATGATCCCTCTAGACGGCTGACAATTATGGCAATAATTAAACAATTGAGATTATTAATCGATTTCCATATTAACAAGGACAGAAATAACCAATGGAGTTCATTCATTTCAAAATTACCAGCGGGTAATAAGAAGTTCTGGATGATAGCTAAGTCTCTTAACAAAAAATGCTCTAAAATACAAAATTTTGTTGTTAATGGCAACGAGATTACAAACGATGCAGAAAAAGTGAATATAATTGCTAATGAATTTGAAAAACATCATTCAATAACTTTAAACAATCCTTCAAGTATGGACAAGAGGGTAGAAAAATGCTTAAACGAGTTAAATACAAGCGTCCTTTTGACAAATAGCATTGAACTAATTGAGACAATAAAAAGATTCAAGAGTAATAAAGCTCCTGGCTTAGACATGATACAATGTTCACTTATAAAGAAAATGCCTCAAAGAGTTTTTGAAGTTTTCGCTAAATTATTTAATTTCTGTTTTGTAAATGGCTATTTCCCTAAAGAATTTAAAGGGGCAAAAACAATACCGGTACCTAAACGAGGAAAAAAATCACACTCTACCTAGTAATTATAGACCAATAAGCATGTTAAGCGTCTTAGACAAATTGTTTGAAAAAATTATACAACATCGTCTTATATCGCATGTGGAAAGAAATAATATTATAATTAAAGAACAATTTGGGTTTAGAAAAGAACACTCAACAATTCACCAAATAAAAAGAGTAGTGAATCTAATAGAAAAGAACAAGTCAAACAGAAAAAGCACAGGCGTTGTGTTTTTGGATATAGAAAAAGCTTTTGACACTGTATGGCACGATGAACTAGTATTCAAACTAAACAAATTCAGATTTCCGCTATACCCACAAAAAATTATTAAAAATTTCCTATTAGATAGGTCTTTTGTAGTATGCATAGAAAACAACTACTCAACACCACGTAAACTTGTAGCAGGTCTCCCTCAAGGGTCTGTTTTATCACCAACGCTGTATTCAATATTTACTGCAGATATACCTATTAAAAGAAAAAAAGAAGCCGCTTTTTATGCAGACGATAGTGCATTTATTTGTAATGGAAAAGTGTCCAATGCAATAGTGAAGAAGCTTAAGGAAGCTATAACATGTGCTGATAAATACTTCACTAAATGGAAAATAAAAATAAATCAGAATAAAACACAGGCAATAATTTTCCCATTCAACAAATCCCCCAAACGTGTCGCCAACTCTCCTTTAACAATACAAGGTAATATGATTGAAATAAAGAATTCTATCAAATACTTAGGAGTGATTTTTGACAAAAAACTGAACTTCAAAGATCACATTGACCACATAACCGTAAAAGCGATAAAATGTGGCAGAGAAAATCCGCCCTAAATTTAAAAAATAAGATAATGCTATATAAGATGTGTATACGACCGATAATGACGTACAGTTGCCAAGCCTGGTTTCCTAAAATAGCAAAAAGCAACATTAAGAAGCTGCAAATCATTCAAAATAAAAATCTGAAAATAATACATAATCTGAACTGGAGATTCCCTACCGATAGACTACATAACACCTATGGTCACAAAACAGTTAGAGCCCTAATGGCAGACTTGACGACAGCATTTGAAAATCAATGCCAGCAGTCAACTTATGATCTCATTAGAAATTTACACTAGACAAAGGCAGATCCTTAACTTTCAATATGAAAGTTCTGTTAAGTGATGCTATTTTTGTCACCCATTCAGTAAATTTCTAAATTAAACTTTTATAAAAATTAATAAAGGGTTTTTAACTCCTAATTTTTTATCCCTAAACTGTGATAACATCACATTATATTGGTATATTATAAGGTATTGCCACTAAGATATAATTGCTGTAATACTATTGTAAATTTTCATAAAATGTTATATAGTTCTTAAGAATTAAATACTATTGGAAAAAAAATATTAAAATAAAACATAACTTGTGATGGAGTATGGTTTAGTTATTGTTATTCAATATTTTTTGTAGTGAATTATAATTTCCTTTTTGAAATGAAAAATCTATATACTGTTGTTTTGCTTTTACATCGCTTAACATTAAAATTATAAACAAAAGCTACAAAAACAAAACAATCCAGTAAACAAAACTGTTTACAAATTATCATACTCCTTAATATAACAACAAACACCAGCATAAAAAATGGTAAACAAGTAAACAAGTAAACAAAAATATACCAACAACACCAAGGCGAATTCATTCATTTGGTGGAAATAACAATGTCAAATAATTTTTGTTTGTTGTGTATTTTATTTTGATAACCAATTTCGTTTTTTCTTATTGTGTCAGAAGTTTGTATATTCTTCTTCTTTTTCTTTTAATCATTTTTCTTCCTATCGTCATTCTTTAATCATTTTTATAAAATTTTTTAACATTTTTCTTCCCATCGTCATTCTTTAGTCAGCTTTTTTTTGACAAGATGATCACATCTAAAAAAAATGCCTGTTGTTTTTGTATTGTTCTACTTATTGTAATACTAAGCCCACCTTATATGAATTCGCCTTGAACAACACTACAATAATAAACCTAAACAACGATGTTTACATTTAAAGAGATTTCGAAAAGGCGAAGTCATGAACGTTCGCCTTCAAGAACATTCATCAGACTTTTTACTTTGCCATATAAAAAGCAAGGTAAAGCAGGCGACTGTGTTAGTGAAGTTCAGTCAGTCTTGTGTGAAGACCGTTATAAACAGGGAATACCAAAAATTTTTTGGTTATGAATTAGTGAGTAAGATAGCGAAAATAAGTTGCGCGTTTAGAGTCATAGGCAAGTGTTAGTAATATAACCTATTTTGATTTTCATTTCAACAAAATATATACTTATATAACGTTATACATCTTTGACTTAATAATTATGGAATGTTATTAGATATTTAGGTTAGGTTAGAGAACGTGTACTTGTCAAATAAGACAAGTACAGTACCCGGAGGTCGAATTGACCCATTGTACAACGTCCTAGTTTCTCACACCACTTATGTTGTGAGTTAAATTTTTATACATGAGTGACGGGACCTACAGTTTAAAGTTGACTCCGAACGACAGATTTTTGAGAAACTTTTTCATTGCAATTTTATTTACTCTCAGAGTTTTTGTCAGAAATCTGCTGAGAGGAAGTCGCCGAAGAAATACTTTTTGTATTTTGTCTTGATGCCTGGCCTGGGGCTCGAACACTGGCTTTACGTCTAATAAGCCAACACACTACCTACTAGACTACGGCGACTTCTTTTAGATATTTGCTGAAATGTAATTTTGGCTCATAAATTTCCTTTCCTATTGATAACCAACCTTTTAATTTTTCCAAAATATTGCTTTATGCCTATAAAGAAGTTGTTCTCTTTCCATAACATCTAAATTATTTACTTACAATCAAAATGTGTTTTAGGAACATATAAGACTTTGAATTTAAAAAAAGAAAGTTTTAACATAAAATATATTTTAAGTGTAAACATGCGCTTGTCGCAGACTGATCGACAAATAAATAAAAGATCATAAGTTCTGTTTCCTCTCTGCACAATTGTGCTACGAAATGGTAACCACTGGTTACAAAGATGTGTCGAATAATTATTGTTTATGCAAAGGGTATAAACGGAGGAATAACAAAGAAAAGCAATTGTTCTTTACATCAAGTTGTAAACAGTGGGCACATAGAATTGTGCGAATAATAAAGAATTTTAATTAAAACTAAACACAAATTTATTTTTGTATTATTTGCAATCTACGAACTCATATTGTAAAAGTTTTTAAAAGGTAAAAACGTAACAACATATTACGAGAGAAATGACGACATTTATTTTTATGGAGTTGATAATAACAATATACAATTACTAACTCCATCTTTAATAAAAAAAAATTATATACTGAATTAAAATATATATATTTTTTTTCAGTTGCCTATGCACAATTAGTCACGATTATTTCTTAAATATTATTTATATGCCTCTAGATAATAGCTAAATTCATTCTACAATATATATTTTTGAATTTAGATTAAAACGGGAACTTTAATAAACAATCTAAATTATCACATTGCAAATATTAAATTCTTTAATTACACATCTGTTACATCAATGAAATTATTTACAAGTTCATGATATATTTTATGAATTCATCATCATCGTCAATTCTTAAAGGATTCTGATTAGATGTTGGAGACAAACAATTCAAAGGTTCTGCGCCTGGTTGTTATTCGGTTGACTTCTTTACTATGATTGTGGTGCGCAGAAGTCTAACGGAAGTATTTATGTGGTTTAATAGTTGGTACCTGCTGAGAGGACTGGCTATTTGCCTGTTTTGTAATTGTCAAGAACATTTTGATTTGCAAATCAAAAGCGCGATATTTTTTACACGCTCTACAAACGTATACCTGCCGATATTTATGATCTCGCTATTGGGTCTTTGCTGTAAGAACAGGCAGTAATGTGCAACAGCATTTTGACCAGTCTTGTTTTCTCTGTTTTGCATATGTACATACATAAATGGTGGTTACATCCCTTTCGCCTGGATTACGACCTAGCTTCTATTTACGTTGTGTGCGTTAATTTCATACATGAGTCGATTCCGAACGATAAATTTTTGAGAAACTTTTCATAGCAAATTTATTTACTCTGTGTAACCTGGATAGTTTGGAAAATACGTTCCATTCTATGGGTGAAGGGTGAAATGAAGTTTTAAATATACTAAATGGCATTGATTTTGATACAAAAAATTTATACTTAATAATTCGATTTGACTGTATAACATATAACATTGAATATAAAATTGAATTTAAAGGTTGTATCAGCCTTATATTTCGCCAATCTGGCTCACAAACAGGCGCAATGTCAAGTTTAGATAATTAAATGTATATATTTATTTTAAATTTATTATGGTCAAGTTACTCCGCTCATATGCTCGGCGTAGTGTGACAGACCAGAATATCCTGTGGGAATCGAACCCACGAACCTCACGCTATAAATAAAAAAACAATATATTTTGATAAACGCATACCGACTAATATTGTGTTTTCCTATTTACACCGACTAATATTCCTATCTTCCTATAGCACTACTTATGAAATTTTGATAGACACATCTCGACTGCTATACACATAACTTGCGAATAAAATTGAATATATGTACGTACGTACATATTGTGTATATCAGTTAACTGTAGTGTAAAATGACAAAATCAGATAAATTTGAATTTCATCATTTCGCACTAATATGTTCCTTTTACTGCTCCAGGGAGCATAGGGCCCCAACAAGATGATTCCAATGAGCTCGATCATCAGCGCGATGTTTGACTTCTTAGTAGCAAGAGAATAATATCGCTTAGACAAACATTGAAAATACTTTCGATTCCCTCTTCGCCATCGCATTTCTCGATACACCTTATATTTATATATGTTAAAAGCTTCAAGACCCATTTGCGGAAGATATCAAATGCTCAAAAATTTACTTTTGAGGAGTTCGCTACTATGCTGGCAAGAATAGAAGCTTGCTTGAACTCTCGTCCTCTTTGTCCCATGACGGATAACCCCTGGGATATTAACCCCTTGACTCCAGGTCATTTCCTTGTGGGAAGTGCGATCCTCTCACCTTCTGAACCTGATTTCTCGATAGAATCCCTCAACTACGTTAATAGGTGCCGAAAATTAAAAGTTCTTCACCATTTGTTTGTGCGTCGCTGGAAGGACGAATTCTTGGTTGAACTCCATAAGCGCAACAAATGGAAATGTCCCCAACACGATTTCGCGATTGACGACTTTGTGGTCATTCGGCATGATAACTTGCCTCCAAACGAATGGAAGCTCGGACGCATTTCTCGCGTTTATGTCGGCTCCGATTCTAAAGTACGAGTGGCTGATGTTCGAACTGCCAATGACGTTCTAACGATGCCTATTGTAAAACTCGTATTACTCCATAATCCAAATCAGAACTAACTCGTATCCCCTTTTTTCCTTGTTTGTTGGGTCTTTATTTATATACGTATATACGCTCTGAAGTTAAAAGCCTCGACGAAATCATTGCTGGTACCGGGTCCAAATATCGCACCACAATCATAGTAAAGAAGTCAACCGAATAGCATCACTTGAACGAAATTGATAATCGGAATTGATTTAAAATGGAAATTAAAAATAATCTAAAAATCTAACAATGTGTAACAGAAAATGGAGTAAACGTAAGTGTACAAAGCTATTCGTTAAATGCTAAAAAATTATTTTCTTTTAACAAATTTTATATATATTACAGATCAAGGTGAGCTTTGTATCTCCACCTGAAAATATCGAAAATACAGCATCGTCCACATATAACTCAACAATCTCATCTCCCAGGTCAGCAAATACTTCAAAACCCAAACGGAAACGTACTGTATTTACCAGCAAACAGTTGACGGAATTGGAGCGTGAATTCTACGTTAACAAATATGTGAGCTGCCAAAAACGATTTGAAATAGCCGATCGGTTAAAATTGAACGAACGCCAAGTTAAGATCTGGTTTCAAAACAGGCGCATGAAAAGTAAAAGAGATGCAGCCAAAAGAATTCCAAAAATAATCTACATAAATTTTAATCAATTCGTTGAAAGTCCTGATAATTTACCACGGGTTTTATTAAAACCGGAAACTATCAAAAATATACCTATCCCAGTTCAACCCAATGATTTCAATGTCTCAATCAAATCTTTGTTACGTCGAGGCCACTGTAATTTTCCAATCTCAATCGAAGTGAGAACATGTGCATGATTGCACAACGTAATATCGGAATGAAAGTCTTCCGAAATGGATAACAACGTTTCGTCGAATGAGAAAAACAATCAAATGCAATTCCAAAAGATTACATTGAAAAGCTTATGTTCTCAATGTATGTATAAAAGAATATATAAAGGAAATAATAAAAAACAAGGGATATGCCACTAATTATTATAGAATTAAAATATTATTATGCTTTTTTTTGTTTAAAGTATTCTTTTTGTTATTGTTTTAAGTTAATGAAGAATAATTTCTGGTTTTCTTTAAATATTAAAAAGAATCAAATTCAATATAAATTAATTACGGTGTTTTAAAAAATCAACGTTTAGTTAAAATGTGATTTCAGTGGCAAATGCATTTGCTGTATTTGGAACTACTTTCCCATGAAACTAAATGTTTTTATAACATTCAAGCCAAATTACACTCTTCGATAATTTACCTTAATTTTTATTTTAGTTTGATTAAAAATTTTCTCACAGGAAACCGCTCTCCTATTTGCAAACAAAAGAAAAAAATTTTAAATGCTTTTTAAAAAGCCTCTACTCAAAAACAAAAAATATCTGTAGGCTAATAACATGTGATGTTCACTTGGTTCCCAAAAACCCTTCAACTACCAGAACCAATCGCACAAGTGTGCAATTCAACTACAAAAGTGGTTCTGGCGATTGCTGTCAATACTTTCGAAAACTTATAACGCCTAAGTATGTATGTCTGCTCTCTCTAAATGACATTGATCGAGGAAGCTAATTCTGATATATTGCTGCTTAATGATTACAAGGACGCTGCGATAATCGATAATTGCGAATTGATGCTCTGCTAATAAAATTTTCATGTATGAACTACAAATAGTTGTCAGATTTGCACCTTCTACGAAAGGGACTGAAAATATGGGAGAAAAAGTGCTAATGTTTGTTAGCAATGAAGAATATCGCAACGTCCAAGGCCTAACCTATTAGCTACCCTAACAGATTCAAAACGAAACTGTTAATAGGTGTGAGAAAGTCTCATTTGTGTTCGTTCCCGAAAATGGAACTGCTGCGTAAATTCCTAATTTATAGTCTGGTAAATATATTGTTGAGTGTTAATAAATTAAGTGAATAACATTTGCATTCATTAATTGAAAACTGAGGACATTTTATGACTGACAAAAGTATTTAAAAAAAATGCCCACATTGGCATGCTCAATTACAAGATAATTTAAAAAACTACATAACAGCTCGTAAGACAACAAAATTCGCCAACATGTTTTGAATTTCCAAGATTTCACAAAAGTCATAAAAATTAAAAACATTTTTAAGGATTTGTTTTGATTTTGAAATATTTAAAGATATTTTTTTATGGCTGAACCAATTTAGTTATACCAAAATTGCTCCCAAAAGACAAACAAATGCTCAAAATTTTAAAAACTGATTTATTGTGCACTATAATTGCAAAAAAAATATGATCATAAAAGGGGTCGTATATAAATTTTACCTCTTTGCTATTTTTAAGTCATCAGGCAATTTTTTATATACTTTTGTCAGCCATAGAAAGTTCCAATATTTTTACCATGCGATTGCTACCAATAATATGGGAATATATGCAACAGTCCTATTTCGAAGAATACTGCAGGTAATTTTCGCCAACATTTATTGAAAAATTTTTGATGAACTCATCTTGTGCTGAACGGACGTGTTCAAATTGTGCTCCGATAAATTGTGAATTTAATAGGTCTTTTTAATAGATTTAATATTTATTTTGTTTCCTTGATTTTCGAATTAATGTTGTGAATTTTTAATAACATCTAATTAATTCCAACGTTATTAAACAAAATCAAAAAACAAAACAACAAAAAAAAAAAAAAAATAACAAACAACAATCTAAAAAAAAAAATAAAAATATCAAAAAACAATCTCAAAAATACAAAAGAGTAAAGCAACTTACAGTTAATTCTTAAATTTTAAATGATACTAAAAATCTACCTAAGGTTGAACAGTTAAAATACACCAACAAGTTTTTACATCCAACAAGAAATTATTATTACAAAAAGAATATTTCAAATAAAAGAAAATTAAAAAAAACTGTAAAAAAACAACAAAAATATCCAACCTAGTAACAAGACCTTCTTGGGAGATAAATAAACACCAAAATAAATAAAGTAAGCTACACTTCGGTGACCTTGCTTATCTTATAAATACACAACAACATTACACCATACAAAACAATAGACAACAAAATATAAACAAATTAAACAAATTAGGACATATCAGCTGTTTTGTTTCCAATACTGCTTATAAAAGTGCTGCCAAGTTTTTTGCGTTTTTAATTGAGTATTGACAGTTAATTTTAAACATTTTTTAACATAAACGGAAAAGAAAAGAGAAAATACAATAAAATAAGTAGGAAACTCTTATGAGTTTCTCTACAACAATAAAAGAGCGAAGACTCAGTGATAATGGTAGAAATGCTTATCTTAGTTTTATGAGTGCGGGAGACGTAGGTCAAAATGTAAACAAGAGAGCTGATGACTCCTTATATTTATCTACAAAACCACTCAATCGAACTCGCTCATGCTCACCGTTGTTAATGAAAAACATTGAAGAAGAGAGCACAAAAACAAGAGTAAATGTTGCTGATGAGACAGCAAGTGATAATAAAAAAGATATAAGCACAATAAGCGAGAATAATAAAATAAATAAAACAGTAGTGCCAGCAAATATAGCAGCAGAAGAAATGCCTATTGATAAAATGAAAACTCAGATGGGCATCGATCGATATATTACGGTTTTGAAGCGGGGAAGAAGTCCCAATTCATCAAAGGTTGCACCAGTGCCGAAAATAAATAAAAATGACAAGGATAACGCACCAAAGTCGCAGAATCGCTTCGCAGCATTAGATGATGGTTCTCAAGAGGAAATTAAAACCAACAAATCGCCAAAACCTCCTCCAGTCTACTTAAGGGAACAAACCTCCACTGCATTAATTAAACTGATTACAACATTAATTGGTGAAAACTCTTTTTATGTGGCCTCCGTTAAACGAGGAACTATACACCTAATTCTGTTTTTACACGGTCTTTTTTTACACGGTTTTGATATAACACGGTTTGAAAATAAAATATTTTTAATTTTTGCTACACGATTTTATTCCATTTAGCACGATTTAAAATTTTTTGTGCTTAAATTTTTTTGTCAAATTTAATTTTTGCAAAGTATGTTCATATCACAAATTTAAGGGAATTCCCTTTTTGCGCATACAAGCAAATTTACTGGTCAAAGCAAATGTAAATGTCACAAATTTAGGGGAATTCCCTTTTGTGCATACAAGCACAAAGGTCAGAGCAATTGAAATGTGTTAATATTTTGTGTTTGGTAAAGAAATTTTTTATTGGCAAATTTGTTTTTCTATCGTTACATTAAATTTAACGCATTAAGATGAAAGGTAAGCCAAAAAATATTTTATATTTATTAAGTTATTTATATTTTCAATTTTGTTAAATATTTTATGAATCCCTAAAAGAAAATGTCAAATACAAAACTTCTTAAAAAATCCTTGTTTTTCACTAATTTTACTAGGTTTTAGAGATTAGGAACCAATCACCTATTTTTGCATACCATTAGTGTCTTTTTTTACACGGTTTTTTTTTACACGGTTTTTTCTGGAACCAATCTACCGTGTAAAAACAGAATTAGGTGTATTTGAAACTAAGATCCAGGTAAATACTGAAGATAATTTCCGGAAATTAATTTCAGAATTTGAAAAGGTTAAAAAAAATTTTTACACCTATCAATTAAAAAGTGGTAAGGGGCTCCAGGTTGTACTTAAGGGTATAGATCCCAGCGTTGAACCCGAAGAAATAAAATGTAGTTTACAACATAATGGATTCAAGATCAAGTCAGTTGTAAACATTAGGAATCGCGAGAGGGTGCCTCAGCCAATATTTCGCGTTGAACTAGAGCCGAACGATATTAAATTAAAGAAAAATGAAGTTCATCCAATCTATAATATTAAGTACCTGTTGCATAGAAGAATTGTAGTAGAAGAACCATATAAGCGGTCACGACCAGTGCAATGCCAAAATTGTCAGGAATACGGACATACTAGATCTTACTGTAAGTTACCTCCAGTGTGCGTAATTTGTGGGGAATTGCATAGTACCGCTAAATGTTCCAGGCCTAAAAGCGATACTAGTTTAAGAAAATGTAGTAACTGTGGTGGGAATCACACTGCCAATTACAGGGGTTGCCCCGTTTATTATATGGTAAAGAACTCGATGGCCCAAAGGAGTATAATTCCACCTACGCAGACACAAAGATTAGAAACACATAATTATACACCAATAGTCAACAAAGGGTCAAATAACATCTCGTACGCCAGTGTTTTGAAATCTAACTCAGCACCAAATTCACAACCAACAAACAACCAGACTCCTAATGCTCCCAACCTGAGTCGGCTTGAAACTACTATCGAGGCACTAGCTCAATCGGTAAATAACTTTACAAATACTTTAAGCAACATGATGCAGGAGATGTTAAAAATGCAGTCAATGCTGTTACAAGCGGTACTTAATAAGCCGTGAATTACCTAAGGCTTTGTTTCTGGAACGCAAACGGTATTCGCCAGCATAAAAATGAAATTGAACACTTCCTTATTAGCAACAAAATTGACATCATGCTTATTTCGGAAACTCATCTGACATCAAGAAGCTTATTTAAAATGAACGGTTATTTATTTTACGACACAAAGGATCCCCGTGATAGGTCATGTGGAGGCTCCGCAGTCTTAATAAGGGCTCGAATAAAACATTACCAAATGAGTGATTTTTGTGAAGAATACCTTCAGGCTGCTAGTATTTGTCTTGAAGATTTCCAGCAAAACCTTGTTATCACGTCATTATATTGTCCACCTAGATACTCGATCACTGAGAGTCAATATGAACATTTCTTTCGATCACTAGGCCCTCGTTTTATTGCAGCCGGTGATTATAATGCAAAGCACTCCTATTGGGGCTCTCGACTTACTTCTCCAAAAGGCCGAAAACTGTTCGACACAATTTCTAAATTGAAACTGGATGTTATTTCTTCAGGGCAGCCTACCTATTGGCCAACGGATAGACAAAAAATTCCAGATTTAATCGACTTCGCAGTAGTTAAGAACATCTCTAGGGAAGTATATGAGGTAGAAGCCTCACTGGATCTGTCTTCGGATCATACGCCTACAATCATAACACAATGGAATAATCACGTGTCCCCGTCTGGCTACTTAATGGAAAAAGAGACTACAGTGAATTGGCTAAAATATAAGAAATACATAAGCTCTCACTGTTCAGAAAATATTCCTCTAAGGACTATCGACGATTTGAACCAGGCAGTATATGATTTTGAAAAAACCCTTACGTTAGCCACCCAAAGCGCTGTTAAGGTCCCAAAACGAATTAGGTACAACAGAATTTATTCCGCTGATATCGAAAATCTTGTGCTAGAAAAACGAAGACTCCGTAGAGAGTGGCAACTACAGAGATCACCTCAACTTAAAAGAAAACTAAATGAGTGCACAAAACGACTTCAAAAGGTACTTGAATCACAAAGGCTTCTATCCTTTAAAAATTATTTGGAAAATCTGGACGCGACTCCACAAACAAATTATTCATTATGGCGTGCAACCAGGAATCTGAAAAGGCCAATTATTAATAAACCACCTTTACGGGACTCAAATGGTAACTGGGCAAGAAGTGATGCAGAAAAAGGTAGGCTATTTGTGAATCACCTGAAAACTGTTTTCACCCCTAACTAGTCTACCGAAATAATTAATTTACCAATTGTTGTTGCGAAGGCTCCCAGACCCATTAGGTTTAAGCTTCATGATATTGTGAATGCCATTAAAAATCTTAACCCGAGGAAAGCCCCAGGGATTGACAAAATAACCAACAAAATGCTATTGAATTTACCTAGCATAGCAGTAAAAGTTATTTTATTCATTATGAATGCTGTTATTCGACTAAGATATTACCCTACACAATGGAAAATTTCACTCATTACCATGATACCGAAGCCAGGTAAGGATCATACCAAGGTTGATGCATATAGACCGATAAGTCTCTTGCCTAACCTATCTAAATTATTTGAGAAGGTACTGATATGTAAGATAGCACCTTTGTTGAATGAATGCGGTTGTATCCCTAATCACCAATTTGGGTTTAGGAGAAAAGATAGTACCATTCAGCAAACCCATAGACTCGTTAATGTAATAAGAAATGCATTCGAGGAAAAAAAGTATTGTTCTGCACTCTTCATTGATGTCTCTCAAGCTTTCGATAAGGTGTGGCATGAAGGTCTTGTACTCAAATTGAAGCAAATATTCCCTGAAAATATATATGAAATATTGAAGAGCTATTTAAGTGATAGAAAATTTGTAATTAAACAAGGTAATTTTTTAAGTTCCCCTCAAAAAATTAACTCCGGTGTTCCTCAGGGTAGCATACTAGGTCCTGTTTTATACCTGATATTTACAGCTGACATGCCGATAAGTGAAAACATACATACTTCCACATTTGCTGACGACACTGCATTTTTAAGCGTTCATATGAACCCACAGATTGCATCGCAGTTCTTACAGGAACAAGTATCCCTACTGGAAGAATGGTTGAAGAAATGGAGGATAAAGGTTAACGAACAAAAATGCTCCCACGTAACCTTTACATTGCGAAGAGAGACCTGCCCTGCTATATGCATTAATAATCAGACAATACCACTAAGCACTCATGTAAAGTACTTGGGTATGCACCTTGATCGTCGTTTAACGTGGAAATTGCATATTGAGTCAAAACTGGCACAAATAAATATGAAAACTGCTCAAATAAATTGGTTAATTGGTCGAAATTCATCACTTAAATTAGATTGTAAACTCCTTATATACAAATCAATATTAAAACCCATTTGGTGTTATGGAGTACAGCTATGGGGTACTGCCTCAGCTTCAAACGTGGAGAAAATTCAGAGGCGCCAAAATAAAATTTTACGAATGATCACTGCCGCCCCTTGGTATATCAAAAACTCAAATATTCACAAAGATCTGGACGTCCCGCTGGTTAAAATGGAAATTACAAGATGTGCTGAAAAGTATTTAGATAACCTAGATGGCCACATAAACCCGTTAGTCCGTGGTATTTTACGTCACGCTGGCCATATTCGTTTGAAGAGAAAGGATACTCTTGCGCTCGGCCGAAGATGAGGGACATGATACTTTCTTTTTGAATTTTTTATTTATTATTATTATTATTGAATTTTATTTTTGAATATTTTATTTATTATTATTATTATTATTGAATTATTATTTTTGAATACTTTATTTTATTTGGCAATGGCTAAATAAATATATAATTTTTGTTTTGGTTTTAAGATTTTCATTTAGTTTTAAGATTTTCTTTGTAGTTTTAAGATTTGAATAATTATTGTTAGTTCATTATTAATGAAGATTCAATAAAAAAATAAATGAAAAAAAAAAAATTTATTGAAAAGATTTTTTTCTATATCTATGTACCTACGTTATGCTTCATTATTTTTCTTGGAACATACTATTTATTAACTCGACCTATTAATAGTAATTTTTATAAGTAATAAAAAAGTAATATTTTATGAAAAAATAAGAATAATAAACCCTTAACCAAATTTTGCAAAATTTGTTATTACACGTTTATCAATCCATGTGCGTTTGCTCTATTAATTGTAAAAGGACTTCTCTATCATTTACATCTTCCAAAAATATGTTTGCTTTTAATATTTTAAGACTTTTATTTCTTGCAAAATATTGTATATACATATAATGATTGAAATATTTTGTATAGTTCAATGTTTGGGCAAAACACTGCTACTAGTCCTCTTGCAGGTAATTTCTCTTTCATAAAATCTAGAAGACTATTTTCATTTGTAACTTTAAACATATGTCGAATTTTATTTTTAAAGTTTGAATTTTGGATAAATAATTGTATTTAAAATTTTAAACAAATTGATTGGCTGTTCTGTTATTTTAATATAGTCAGTAGCATCGCTTTCTGCGCTATGCACTGTATTAGCATCTTCATCAAATAATTCATGTAGATTCATTTCTATTTCACCATTCGATGCTTCATAAGTTAATCTACTCAAACCATCAGCAATAACATTTTCTTTTCCTTTAATATAACTTATTTCGAAATCGACCTCATTTAGCTTGATTTTCCATCTTTGTAGCTTAGCGTTTGGCTCTTTTATACTATTTAACCAAACTAATAGACGGTGGTCTGTTTTGATTAAAAACTTACGACCAAAAATATATGGGCGGAAATATTTCGCCGCCCAAACGATAGCTAACAGTTCCTTTTCTATCGTACTATAATTTTTCTCGTGTCCATTTAGTGTACAGCTAGCAAAAGAAACAACTTTGTTTCCTTGCATAAGCGCTGCTCCTAATGCGAAATTGCTTGCGTCAGTAACTAGCGTAAATGTTTTAGTAAAATCAGGATGTATAAGTATAGGATCATTTTTAAGTAATGTTTTTAATTTTTCAAAAGCAACTTTATAATCTTTATTTTTAACATTTATTTTTGCCCCCTGTTTTAGGTATTTAATAAGGTGATAAGCTATTTTTGAATAATCTTTTATGAAACGTCTGTAGTAGCCAATTATGCCTAAAAACGATTTTATTTCTTTCTGTGTTCTAGGCAAAGCTATTCTGTCGATAGCCTTAAGTTTCTCAGGGTTGGGTTTGATTACTCTAGGAGTGACAACGTGGCCTAAAAATTCAGTTTCCTTTGCTGAATGTGCATTTATCAATTTGCAATTTAAGATTGGCCTGGCTTAAACGGTCTATTACTTTTTGAATCGCTTTTAAATGTTCTTCTATGCTTGTAGAAAAATCAAAATGTCATCTAAATAAACTAAGCAGATTGAACCAATGTATTCTTTCAATACATTGTTAATCAGCCGTTGAAATGTTGCTAGAGCATTACGAAGACCAAATGGCATACGCAAAAATTCGTAATGGCCGTAGCTGTGGAAAATGCCGTTTGGGGAATGTCGTCAGGATGAACTTCAATTTGATAAAATCCTTTGGCCAAGTCCAGGGTTGAAAAGTATTGACATTTCCCAAGTTTATCAAAAATATCATCAATATTTGGCATTGGAAATCGGTCTTCAATAGTTACATCGTTCAATTTTCGGTAATCAATTACTATTCGCCAATTTTGTTTATTGGAAGCATCTAATTTTTTTGGGACGATCCATATCGGACTACTTGATGGCCTAATTATACTCTGCCTTAGCATGTCCTCAATTTGTCTATTGACTTCTTCCTTATGCACCTCAGGGTATCTGTACATTTTCGAGTATATCGGCATGTCATGTTTTGTTATAATTTTGTGCTTTATCTCATTAGTAAATGTTAAATTATCTTCCCTATCATAAAATACATGTTTATATTTTCTTATAATTCTGAATAGTTTTTCCTTTTCAAATTCCTTAAGATGATCTGTTCGAATATGGGAAATAATATTATCTTGTGCAAAAGTGCAAAAGAAAAAGAAACACATTACGGAGATCCTTAAAAATTAATCAGATTTACTTGAAAATTGTTACTAGGGGGTTTTTGGGGCCGCTGATTACAGATCTTCATTCAGATTTAATAAATTCAAAATGGCGGATCCAATATGGCGGTCAAGTAAATCTGATTAATTTTTATAAACCTCGACCGCCATATTGGATCCGCCATTTTGAATTTATTAAATCTGAATGAAGATCTGTAATCATCTTCTGAATGAAGGTCTGTAAAAACCCCTGAGTAACAATTTTCAAGTAAATCTGATTAATTTTTAAGGACCTCCGTAATGTGTTTCGTTTTCTTTTGCACCCCTTGACATAAACCCACCCCCTACTTTAAGGGTGTATGCAAACAATTTGGCTTTGGGCTCATTTTAAAGAGCAAAGATCAATTGTCAATTTCTAACAATAGCGATGGTCCTAGCACGTCAGTGTTGAGCTCTACAATGTTTCACAAATGGCCAAAAACCCTTTTTCTCGAAAACCTGACGTGATGGAAAATTTTTGAAACCGGATTCGTGTTTAGCGCACAAAATGCCTTCGGAAACACCTAGAGCAATCTTATTCGCAAAACCCATGCAGGGCTGTGTTATTAATCACTATATATGGAAGTTTTCCCCGTCTACTATTGGAAAATTTACGTTTGAATTTCCTATTTCCATTGGCTGTTGTACTTGATAGAACTTGGATCTCGATATTAAAAGCAATTAAAGAAAGGATACAGTATTTGGGAAAACCAGAGCTACTGATATTTGATAATGAACTGCATACTGCTACAATAAGAGAATTTTTGAATGAGAACCAAATAAGCTTCCATACAACCACAGCGTATATGAAAACTGGTAACTCAGATGTAGAGAGATTACATGGTACTCTCAACGAACATATGAGACTATTTAATGCGGACGCGGATAATAAAGACGACATACACGAAAAGGTGTTTAAAGCAATTGTATTGTACACTAATACTATACACACCACTACTAACAATCGGCCGATAGATCTTCTTAATAACATAATACCAAAGGAAGAAATAATTAAATTGTCACAAAAAATCCATGAAAACAAAATCAAACGAATTAATATTTTGAATCAAAAAACCAATAGAATTGCAACAAGTAGTTTTGCCAACAACATAGTAAAAAACAATAGAGTTAGTAAATCAAAGCCCAAATATAAGAAAATTGAGAATTATAAGCAAACTGGAAACTAATGATAACAGATTTAAGAAAATATTATATATTTTATTATTATTATTACACGTTTTATCAACATCAACAACATCTGTTGTTGATTTGATACACGACGTTATCAAATCAAAAAAGTACATAATACACGACGTTGACAAATCATGAACGCAGATTCAATCTACGACTGGCAGCGGCTAACTAAGAAATTTTCATAATATTTATTTATTTATTTATATATTTTATTTTTGTATGTACGACATTGGAAAATGTATGAAATTGGCACCCAAGGTATAATAAGCAATCCGACTCTCACATATGGACAATTTTGTTCACATCTACGAGTGCCGTGTGAAACTTTTTTGAACACTTTGAAGGATAGTACTCAAAATTGTCGTTATCCACTAGAAACTGTAATTTTTTAAATGGTTTTATCGCACTTTTTACACAAAAGTACTAATTTTGCCCGTTTTATGTGCTTTTCTTATCCAATTTTTGCTAATACATACTTCTAAAACTTTAGAAAGCTAAATCGTAAATATTTTCGCTTTAAAACAGACAAAAAACCTATCTTCACATAAAATAGTACTAATTTTTTCCCCGCTTTTCGCCTTTATATCCATTTTGATCAAAATTTCGAAACAAAGTTATAACCAATAGCAACCTCTGAGTTTTATATATGTATGTCCCAAATTTCAGGAAAATCATTTCAGCCGTTTAGTCGTGATTGACTAATAAACAAACAAAAAACCGATCACTGTCTGTAATATATATTGGTATTAACTAAAAGCTAATTCATGAAAAAATTTTAAAAACTAAATTTAGCCATTATTTTCGGCGGCGGATTTATGATGCTAATTTGTGACGTCGTTGGCTTCATCAACTTCGGACTTTATAATGCAATTAAATATTGTGATTTTAGTGATACAAGAAAAATTATAAAAATGGAAAAAGAAGGAAGTATTTGCGACGATTTAATAATTATAGAAGTAAATAGTCCAACAATCGACTACGACGTTATTGAACTACAAAAATTCTTAAAAACCATTGATATGGAGTCTCTATTCGACACATTGAAAGGTAAGTTTTTAAAAACTTAAATAATATAAAAATTCTTAACTTTTATTCAATTTAAGCTGCAAATGTCACATATAGAAGCTTGCCATACATTACAAATGGTGATCTTGCAGAAGGTATTGCACATTTGGGGATACGTGCAGAATTCCGTAGTAAACTATTTAACTGGAGAAAAACTGAGGTGAGTAAAAGTGTTTACTAATACAAATACACATAATTTCAAATATATGTATTTCATCAGCTAGGAATTAACGATGATACCCTTTCCGAGTCATCAAAAGTTCAGGTATGGCTTAACCAAAATGATGCCATGTCGCCAAGCAGTTCCTTCATCAGCGATAAAAAGGTAAAATAAAACAGCAATATTTAAAAACTAATGAACTTAATTACAATTCATTTTAGGATTTGAAGACATTGTTAAATGCATCAGACAAAGGGAGAGACATTTAAAATATGCGGTTGAATCCAAAAAATTAACATGTCAACAAAGGGAAGACATTGTAAATATAATAATAGATGTCATCTCTAACAACACCGTGCTTTTTTCCTTTTGAAAACACTATGAAAGTAAGTAAGAAAATAAATATATAATTTAATCTATAGTCTAGACTAGTATATAGTATATTCTATAGGCGAGACTAGACTATAAACTATACTAGAATATAGACTAGACTATTTAACTGGATTTAATTTTTTTAGGATTTTCAGTACATTCCGAGAAAAGAAAAAAATAATGCGGCTGGAAAATTATATTCTAAGTACCGGAATAAATGTGCATAAAAAGGAAACTTATGACTTCCACTCAGAGCTTCAGTCCTTCAACTAGTCAAGCATCTGACATAGAACCCGTAGAATTTGATGAATCGATATGTATGGCTTTAAAAAACACACTTAATAGAGACAGTGCAAATTGGGTAGAAGTTTGTGACAAGTGGAAAAAAACGTATCATATGCGTCAAAACCATACCTTGGGAATAATGATTAGAAATCCTAATGATTAGCAATTGGATTAGAAAATTTAATTGTGCTGGCAAATTGATTAATTATGATTAATTAGTTGGTCATTTTAGACGATTACTAATTGATTAGATTAGAAATAATCAAAAATGTAATCACAATTAGTGACGAGTAGCATTTCTAATCAAATCTAATCAAAACTAGTCCAAAAAATAATTGATTAGATTTCTTGATTATTTTTGATTAGATCAACTATTTTTAACCATTTTTGTGAAAAGAAAATATTTATTTATCACATTTGTTGCTATATTTCCATGTGACAGTTTTTGAATATTGCATAAAATTGCATACGTTGCACCCTGTTCTTAAACTAAACACTTGACACAGCTGGTTCACTTTGTTGTTGTGTTATTATTAATGTTAATTTCAACGTGTTTTGTGGAAGTACAAGTTGTCGTAATGGATCCAATTGTTTTTGGAGACCAAGACTTCTCCGCAGACGATGATGTATGTGATCCAAATTATGTACCGACGAAGGTGATCCGGAATATAGTTTTGAAGAGCGAGCCGGCAGTGAGTGCTAAAAGAATGCGTAGCACCGGAAGTTCGCCCAAATTAATTTTCAACCCTGAATTTTATGTGGCAATGGTTATGAATGTAAGTTTTACCCATTATCTTCCATTAGGTTTGCTGTATATGGTGATGTTTACTTGTGATAAATAAAATTTTTATTGATACTCATTTTAAATCAATATATTGATTGTTTCTTCTTGTTGTGACAGACAAATGGGAGTACAACCGCTAAATGTGTGGCCTGTCACAAATTAATAAAAGGCAGACGTGCAGGTCAGGGCAGGTCCTTCCGATGAAAGAAAGTCGCAGGAAGCTTTCGAAAAAAAATTATTCGCTTTCTGGTAGACTGCGCGTTACCGGTTTCTGTTGTAGAAAAGGAATCATTTCGAGACCTGTTTAGTGGCACTGGATCAAAAGTTATGTGTCAGAAAACAGCCATGAAAAGACTCGATGAAACATACAACAGCATGGTGACTACGGTACAGACAGCCATGTCGTCATCGAAATACTTCTGCAACACAGCGGGCATTTGGTCGGGTAATCACAGGAGTTTCTTGGGTTACACCTGTCATTGGCTTGATCAAAATTTCCAAAGGAAGTCTGCTGCGTTGGCATGTAAGCGAATATTTGGTGTCCACTCGGAGGAGAAAATCGCGCAAATGATCGGGGATATGAACACTTCCTTTGGCCTCAACACGACCAACATTATAATGACCATCACGGACAACGGGTCGAACTTTGTCAAGGCATTTCGTGACCATGGCTTGAGGCAAAGTGATTATGATGGCGAAGACTTTTTTGACTTTCTGTAAAATTCGTTCTTTATATTTATTTTATGTATAGTATGTATAAATGTAAATAGTATGTAAATATATATGTATGTGGCAATATATAATGCAATTTTATGCAATATTCAAAAACTGTTGTAAATATAGCAACAAATGTGATAAATAAATATTTTCTTTTCACAAAAATAGTTAAAAATAGTTGATCTAATCAAATGTAATCAAGAAACCTAATCAATTATTTTTTGTATTAGTTTTGATTAGATTTGATTAGAAATGCTAACCGTCACTAATTGTGATTAGATTTCTGATTATTTCTAATCTAATCAATTAGTAATCTGAAATTTTTATCAAAATTCAATTCTAATGATTAGATTATTTTATTTCTCTAATCGTAATGATTTCTAATTCTAATCGAAATTCCCCAGCTATGGTCAAAACGATATAAAAACCTTAACGAGTCTTGAGTTTCTTAAAGCTTGGTCAAAATTGTCCGATTCTGGAGCTCCGGAATTGGTAATGTACATATTCAGTTTTTAATTAAATAAAATATTAATTTGTTTAATTTAGACAACCATTGACTTTGACGCAATGTACCCCAAAAAAGGACATCTACTGATTTCGAAATGGGAATTATATAAACAAAAAATTAAACCATTTTATGACCGTCATGTGCACAATGAATTTTGAAAACAATTACAATCTAAAATAACATCGTCTATAAGTACAGGTAAATATTAAATTATTTTTTATATTGACATACGCACATATATTAGTATTTATTTATTTTTTTTTATTTTGTGTAAAGATTCAGAGGATTTTATATACACTTTGCTGTTAAATGCAGTTTTACCTTCACCAGCCAGATTTAAAAACGAATTTGGAAAACGTAATAAACGAGTTACAATAGTTGACTCCCAAGAAAGTTTAGTTTTGCGATTGACGTGCATAAATGATTATGAAAGACAAATCAATACAGTTATAAACAAATATTATTCTGCCGGATTAACCATACAACCATTCATCATCGTAGAGGGTTTCACTGAAGCTGACATAAAAGGTTTTTATGTATATTTTAATAGCAATTTACTAAAATTTAATTCTTTTATTGAGTGCTTGGATATTTGCTTTAAAATTTTTCATACCCTTACATTAAAATATCCGGAAGCTTGTGAACAGCCATGGCAATTTATACAAAATTTTTTATGATTTAAAATCTGTAAATATTACTTCTCTTATATATTTTTTAAATACTAATAATTGACAATTAAACGAAATATTTTACATTTGTTTCCTATGTTCAAAAAAAATTTCAAAACCCAAATATTTTAATAAATCATTTTAAAGTTGATCACAATTTATCTACAAAAATGTTAAAAATTAAATGTGCACAAACTGGCTGTGACCAAACATTTACAACATTTAATACATTCCGACGACATTTAGAAAATGTACATGTTCTTAGTACTTCGACGCATTCTTTAGAAAGATCGTGTTTTACAATACAGGAAATAAATAATGTTTCTAAAAATGAATCTTCAATTTCACATGAAGTTTTCATTCCATCTGAAACCATAAACATAGATATTCTAAAAAAAAAGCTATCAATTTTTGTTTAAATTTATATCAACAAAACAATATGCCTAGAACTTATGCAGTTGAACTTCAAAATATGGTTTCGACCCTTTTATCGTCCATATCAATTGCAAGAGGGACAATTAAATGAAAATGAAAATGAAGATTTAAGGAGCATGCTAACATTTTGTCAAAATCCATTTAAAGAAACTAAAACAGAACACAGAATGTTTAAAACTTTAAAAGAACTTTATTTGTACCAAGATCCTAAAGTATTTTTAATTCGGAACGAGATATCTGAGGTAGTTATTAATGGCAGTCCCACTTTAGGTCCAAAAACCGCCAACATTTATATTATGCCTTTAGAATTTATGTTTCAGAAAATATTTAAAATTCCAAAGCTTTTAGATTATACGTTGGAAAATACGAAAGCATTTTTAGAGGGAAATATTTTGAATAATTTTGCCAGTGGAGAGTTGTTTAAAATGAAAGTGCAACAATTGGAGGGAAATCTAATTATTCCTTACATTACTTACTTTGACGACTTTCAAATAAACAATCCTTTAGGCAGTCACACATTTTCTATTTGTGGATGTTATTTAAATTTCCCATCAATGCCCCAATATCTTTTGTCTAAATTAGAATGCATTTTTCCAGTTGCCTTCATATCGTCTAAAGATTTAAAAACAATTGGAAATGAGAGAACGTTTTATCATTTAGCTGAAGAGTTAAACAAATTAGAAGGAATTGAAATAGATATAGGAGGTGAAGTTCGAAAGGTATATTTTATTTTAGGTTTAGTTATTGGTGATAGCGGTAAATAGTATATTGGGTTTTGTACAATCATTTAATTCTAAGAGGTATTGTCACGTTTGTAAGACTGAAATGCAGTGGGATACATCAGAATTTCATTATTATTTAAGAAATAGGTTAAATTACCAATACGATTTAAAACTAAGTGATTTTCAAGAAACAAGAATGTTTCAGACAATTTTTGTTTTGACATTATGCACGATACATTGGAAGGTGTCTATGTTTATGATGTATGCAATGTGCTTCTAGGGTTAATAAACGATAAAGTAGTAAGTTTAGAGGACATAAATAGCAGGAAATTATTATTTCAATATGGTGAAATAGAGATAGGTAATAATTCTATACCTTTGGACTATAATAGATTAAAAAAATTTAATCTAAAAATGACCGCTAGTGAGTTACTTGTTTTCACATCTTTGTTGCAAATATTTGATTTACTTTTAAAAACCAGTTATGAAGATGAAGATATCACAAGATTGGAAACTTTAATTAAAAAACACCATTCACTTTACACGAAATTGTATGGTTCTTTAAAACCTAAGCACCACTTTCTAGTCCATTATCCAACAGCGATAAGGAGATGTGGACCACTTAAATATCTTTGGAGTATGAGATTTGAAGCTAAGCATAAAGAGGCAAAAATGTATTTTAATAACACAACATCAAGACTAAACCCTTGTTGTTCATTAGCTTTAAAAGCGGGTCTTAAATTTTCAAACTTTATATTGAAACATGAATTTTTTAGAATCTTTGGTTATTATAAATTCATCTAGCTTTATTGACTTATCCAAAGAGGACTATTTCCAAAATATTTGTACACCAAACAAAATTAATTTTAAGGTTTGTGAAGTAAGTAATGAAGTTATTTTTAAGGGAACTCGTTATAAAGAAAAATATTATTTAGCTGCCAATTTAAAATGTATTGAATTGTACAAGATTAAAAGCTTTTTAATTTCAAATTCTTTAGTTTATGTTTTATGTTATTCTATAAATATAAGAAACTTTAATTACCATTTTCAATCATTTGAAACTAAACCAATTACAGATTTTATAAGTCCCCCATTTCATTTATATTCCTTAAATAATTCTAAAACTTATTTTAGAATAAAATATGTATAAAATTGTTAATGTTATAATGAAAAAAATCATAAAATATATATCACAATTGTTTTTATACTCGCCGGGTTCAGAATGGGGTATCTTTACGGAGTGAATATATGTGTTCTCGAAGTGACAACGCTAAGTTGTCAAACACACTACGTTGCGTTGTCGAAATGACAACGATGCGTTGTCGAAATTTCAACGAAATGACAACGAAGCGTTGTCGAAATAACAACAATGCGTTGTTTCAATGACAATGATGCGTTGTCAAAATTACCACGGTGGTTGTCAAAATGATAGCTGGGTGTTATTAAAATTTTATACACATCTGTTGTCGAAATGTTAACAAACGTGGTAAGCTCACTTTTGACAACGGATTGTATCAATTTCGGTACTTTTCTACCGTTTTTTTTCCTCTGTGTAGATTTAAAAATATTTGAAGGTGTTCGATATTTTAAACTCACGATATGATATTTCAGAAGATCCTGCACTAAGCTAGTTACCACAAACTTCATTAAAACTAATTTATTAATCAAATCCCTTCCGTTGTAATACATCTGGTGCATGTTTCATCACCACCGTTCTTTAAATGTGTGCCAAACATAGTCAAGGTGAAGGCAACAAATCAACGAAGAAGAATCACATTATGCACACATGAAAATTATCTGCTAACAGATCATTACTCACATAAGCAAATGAGCTTGACATTAGTTCAGGAATCTAATTTTTCTGTGTACCTTCTATATGAAGAATTTGTTAATTTTGTAATATTGTCTAAATACTAGTCTATGACAGTTAATGCTAAAGACTTTTTCAAAAAGTACAGAGCGCTGTGAAACCATTTAGTTTTATAAAGTAAAACACATCGATTTTTTTTCTTTTTGTATTCCAATTTTTCTTAGTAGCGATTCATTACCTGGAAATGTACTCTTTTTAATCTATAAGTTGTAAAATTTTGGTAACCATTCAATTATAAATAACGCAATTTTTTTGGTGACATGTCAGTTCAATAGAAAATAAAATAGTTGGTAAACAAAAAACGCTCAAAATGATGGTAGATAAAACAGCAAATTTCTGGCAAAAACTCTGAGAGTAAATAAAAATTGCCATGAAAAGTTTCTCAATAAATAAAAATCTGTCGTTCGGAGTCGACTTTAAACTGTAGGTCCCGCCACTCATGTATAAAACAATTAACGCACAAAACATAAATGGTGTGAGAAGCTAGGCGTGTAACGACCATTTATGTATGTACATACATATGTAAAACAGAGAAAACAATACTGGTCAAGATTCTATTCCACATTACTGCCTGTTCTTACAGCAAGGACCCAATAGCGAGATCATAAACATCGGCAGGTATACGTTTGTACGACGGGTAAAAAATATCGCGCTTTTGATTTGTAAATGAAAATGTTCTTGACAAATACACAACAGGCAAATAGCCAGTCCTCTTAGCAGGTACCAATTATTAAACCACATCCCATTAATATTTCCGTTAGACTTCTGCGCACCACAATCATAGTAAAGAAGTCAACCGAATAACATCACGTGAACCAAATTGATAATCGGAATTGAATTAAAATGGAAATTGAAAATAATCTACGAATCGAACAATGCGTAACAGAAAACGGAGTAAACGTAAATGTACAAAACTATTCGTTAAATGCTAAAAAATTATTTTCTTTTAACCAATTTTATACACATTACAGATACAGCTTTGTATCTCCACCTGAAAATATCGAAAATTCAACATCGTCCACATATAGCTCAACAATTTCATCTCCCAGACCAGCAAATACTTGAAAACCCAAACGGAAACGTACTACATTTACCAGCAAACAGTTAATGGAATTGGAACGTGAATTCTACGTTAACAAATATGTGAGCTGCCAAAATCGATTTGAAATAGCCTATTGATTAAAATTAGACGAACATCAAGTTAAAGTCTGGTTTCAGAATAGGCGCATGAAAAGTAAAAGAGATGCTAGTAAAACAACTCCAACAATTACCTCCATAAACCTTAATCAATTCAATAAAAGTAATTTACCCGTTGTCCTAATGAAACCAGAAACTTCCATATGAAGTCAAGCAGAAGCAATACCTACTCCAATTCAATCCAATAATTTTAATTTGTCATCGAATATGATAACTGGCAATCATAATAAAACTACGCCAGACGTATACATAAATCCATCATTCAAGTCAGCTTATAACAATGTTTCCATCAGCGACTGCTGCTGCTCCGTATTAGACCAGATTGATCCAACAAGGTGGGTTGACGATTATGCCGAACTTCTAAAATGCCTTCAGAATGATCATATGCCAAATGACAATGCTTCCTCATACAACACCGATTCCACATCACTGCCAGAAACTGAAGCAGTCTCCCCAACTGTAAATCAAAATTCTTTAAATTTTGACAATGATTTAGTGGAGCATTTCATGAATTTAATTAAATAATTTAATAGATTTAAGCAATATTTGTATGCATTATTATTATATAGTATGTGTTAATTAATTATAATAAAATATATAATTATAATATACTATGTATATCACCATTATTATGTATGTACATTGTTAGGGATTTAGAATATTCAACGTGTATTAAAATAATTTTTTTACAGTGTATATTCTGATCGTCCGAAGGAAAGCATCGCTATTCGTAGATTAATTTGCGTACTCTGGCTTATAAAGAAAAAATATCAAAAACACTACACGTGCGTTCTTCTGATTGGTTAACAAAAATAACGGTAAATATCGTAAGAGCATTTTCTTTGACTCCTTTTGCACGTTCAAAGTTTTTTGAAAATTAGTTTGACAAACTCTTTTGCATTTCCTTTTAAACTTTGCTTCGCTTTTGCATGTAAACAATTAATTTGACAAATTTTGTTTTCTTTTATCGCGTCGGTCTGCTGTTTTTGACAGTTGTAATTTTATTTGGCATTGTGATTTAGGTTCAAACACCAGACAATTCTTCAAAAATGAACATTAGATCAATATTATATTTTTTTTATATTATAATATATTATACATATAATTATGTATGTATTATTATTTTTTAATATATTTTATATATATATTGATTTTTATAAATTAAAAAATTAAATTATTTTTTTTTGATTTTTATTTTTTCATTTTTTTAATTAATTGTTTGGTACTAAAATTTTTCTTTTGCAAATGTTTTGATTTCAAACACAAAATAAACAAAAAGTAATGTTATTTTAAATAACAGGAAATTTATATTAAGACGTTGACTGCCCACGACGAGATAACTCCTAGTTGGCTCCCTAGAAGGGAACGCAATCTACGAGTTATCTCGTACCCATTAAACACCTTTTTCTCCTGAAAAAACATAATTTTTGCTTTTTGAAAATAGAGTTTTTAAGTAATATAATGTAAAAAAAATCAAATTGTCATTTTTGGCCAGTTTTCTGAAAATTGCCGCGGCAGTCAGAGTGTTAACTTCGTTATGCGAAACAAAAAATAAAAGAAAATGTCAAATAAAATGTGAAATCAAATACAACTATGTGTATTTACGAATAAAGAACAAAGGAAGTTTGCGAGTATTTCAAACTCAGAACTCACCCCCGCTCGTTTTCCTCCTTTCTCCTACAAACTCAAGAGTTTTCAAACTAGTTTGAAAACTAACTTGAACGTGCAAAAGGCGTCTTTGTATAAATGAAAAAAATACTTGATTTAAAAAAAAAGGAAAAGACAAGGAGGGTGGACAAATAAAATTTTGACAGGCTATTGAATTTTGGCTTTCAACGAGGTATATTAAAAAAGGACTTAATGTGGAGTGTTAAATTATTGAATTATGTGTCATGAAAAGTAAATTTAAAAAGAAAAACTGAAATTACAGAACGCTCATCTGTGAAAATTTTGAAATAAACTTGAAATTAAAGAAAAAATCAATATAACATAGTAATAACATAGTAATAATATAGTAATAACATAGTAATAAGTAAATTAAAGTTACCTATTATTATTTAAATAAAGTAAAGTTGTTTTATATAACTAATCTTTAATAAAATTATGCTCTAAAATCAAGAGAAAAAAAATCATAAAACAAAAGAGAAACAACAAAACCTAACACCTGATAGAATTTTACACCAACTGATCATGTGCCGTAAAATTGCTAAAATAAAGAAAAAAAACCTTTTAAATTGTGCAAATAACATGTGCGTAAACTTACATAACTGGTCGAAAAAATCATCTTCAGAAATCCCATCATCACCAATATTCAACTTATTTGGTTTCCATTTTGTTATACATCCTCTCCAGCAAAATCAATAGTTAACCAGAAGCCTTCAGCATTGATATTCATCAGTACTTCTTCAATATCCTACTATATCCCAACAGTCCCAAAATATCGTCAAGTTTTACGATAATAGGATATACTATTTACCTATCTATGTAATTATTTTAATATATATTTCTCCCATATTAACAGTTTTCTTTAAAATTAGATTTAATTATATCTAACTATTCTATAATTGATGAATTTAATTGTATCGGTGATTTTTTAGCATTATTGAATTTATATTACTTCCAATAAACAGTAATGTAATGTATTTCGAATAATATTTTTGTTTGTACAGGAACGAAGGTTCCTCGATTAATAATGTGAGTAAACAATAATTTGGTAAAAAGGGGTAATCGTGTAGGAAAACGTTAACGTTACCAAGGGAGTAGTCACCTATGACTATGGGGAGATGAAAAGTGCACCCTGGATGACCTGACACCTAGTCATCTTATTGTTGACCTATTTTTTTTTTGTTAATCTTCATCTATTTATCTAACGAAACATAGTATATTAAGAAAAGAAAAAAAAGCAACCTAATATTGGCATGAATTTATAATTCTATGCTTGCGCTACGATGAATCTTGGGTTAAGAACAAACACGCCATTGAGCTAGCCAGAAGACCTTATGTATTTACATGCCAAATACCTTAAGTTTCATAAAATTTAATTATTATCTTTTAAAATGATCGCAACAACATGAATGTGTTATATGTCAGGTTTGTATGGAATTTAATCAATAAAAATTATTTTTATAATCAACTACAATGCTTTAAAGAAAATTTTTTTTTAATTAGAAAAGAATTAAAACGGAAGCAGGTTACAATTAAAATTCATTTTGAATCGGTTTGAATCTGATATTGATGTCTTGATCAGTGTTAAAGGGAATTTGACTTAGATAATTTGATAATATAGTACATACCTATTGTAATTGGTTAGCATCTATACAAGCAGTGTTCTTAACTCATCCCATATATAAGAATATTTACACAAAACTCTACTCAAGGTTAACTATATTTTTTTAAGTAAAATTCCGAAATCGTTATGTTTATAAAGTGATTTTGTATGGATGTATTTTAAATCTGATCAATGACAGTCAATTAAGTCAATAATAAAAAAATCATTATATCATCATCATGCTTGGATCAGATGGCAAGATGTTTGTGTGGCGTAAACCAAATGCAGAATTTAATCTTCAAAATACAAAAGCTGCTGTTAAGCATGAAGGAGGCTCTGTTAAGGTTTGTGCCTGCATGTCGAGTGCTGGGGTGGGCAATTTACATTTTATTGATGTTAAAATGGACAAATTTGGCTACCTCAACATTTTGAAGGAAAATGTAAAGCAAAGTGCCTAGAAATTAGGCATTGCGAATGATTTTGATTTTTACCAGGACAATGATCGCAAGCACACTTCGGGTGTGGAAAAGCTTTGGTTGGTCCAAACTTATAGAAACCCCTGCACAGACCACAGATCTCAACGTAATTGAACATCTTTAGGAAGAATTAGCTAGAAGAGTATACCATTAACAATTTAAAACTTTGAATCAGCTTAATGCGGCTTTACTGGAAGCGTTGAACTCCATAGAACCTGAGGAATGCTACAATTTGGTAAAATCAATTCCAAAACGTTTACAGGCCGCTGTTGAGAACAAAGGATATGCCACAAAGTATTAATTGTTCTCTTTCGTCATTTTTAGCACTGGTGCTCTTCTTTGTCCGATTATGCATTGAGCGCAAAAAATTGAGTTAATTTTCTTTTTCTTTATAACATTACCGTTATCATGAAAAATGTTGTTATTTTTTATTAATCTGAAAGTCTATAATGTAGAGTGTAAATAAAATCAAAAAAAACATATATTTAATATTTTCTTTTTAAGTTTTAAGCAAATACATATCAGACAAGTGCTTGTCCGAATATGCGATGGAGCCACTGTACATAATTTATATATATATAAATTTATATATATATATATAATATATATATATAATATAATATATACATTTAAATGTATCAATTATCTATTAAATACCTTTAAATGTATCTATTTATAACTCACAACTTATTTGCGCTCTGTTACTCACTAATACACAACCAAAAATTTTTGGTAATCCCTGTTTGTAACGGTCTTCACATAAGGCTGACTGAACTTCCCTAAAGCCGAAAGTCCATACCATCCTTTTCATGCGTCCTTGCGTTACATGCGTATGCCAAAAAAATAGAATCAGTGTAGTTGTTTGTGACAAGTTACAGAAGAAATCGCATTGAATGAATAGACGCGTAGAACGCATCAAGTAGGTTTACTTTCTACTTTTCCATGCGACTCATGCACTGCTGGAAAAAGTCAGCAGTTTTTAAACTTAGGGATGACAAATTATATACAAATTATATATGTGAATGGTGTCGATAAATATGTTTAGATAAATATAAATAATTATTATTATTTTCCCGTTTTTTTTTTCTTATTTGAATTATAAAAATATTAAAAAAAAAACATATTTCATAATAAATTTTACTAATAATTTTAGAGGAAAATACATTAAAATATATTTTTTAACACATTTATTTCATTAATAAAATTTGTATACTAGTTATCGATTGTTTTTATGTACTGAGGGTCATCTCTTTTGAATTTATTAATTTGTAAACAAGAAAAATGGAGGATAAATCAACTGAAAACACTTGTCTTGCGTTCTTTTGAAGCCTTTCGTAGGCCTTAGCAGCACAAAATATCATTTATATAAATTCATAAACACGTAATTAATTCCATAAATTGCTACCCACAACAGCTGATCAAAACAAAAAACCAGGCGCAAATAACGCATTTTGTGTAACTTGCATTAAAAACCGCGGATGGTATGGACTTTCGGCTTAACTTAGTCGCCTGCTTTGCCTTGCCTTTTATATGGCACGGTAAACAGACTGGTGAATGTTCTTGAAGGCAAATGTTCTTGACTTCGTCTTTTCGAAATCTCTATAAATGTAAACATCGTTGTTTACCTTTATTATTGTAGTTTTGTTTACTTGTTTACCATTTTTTATGCTGGTGTTATATTAAGCAGTACGATAAACAATTTCATTTAAAGGAATATATAAATAACATAAAAAATAAGAAAAAAACATATTTCATTACGTTACAACATAAAAGCTCATTCTAACACATACTCCATCACACGTTCTATTTTATATTAATAAATATAGGTTGGAGGACGTGTACTTGGCAATTAACACAAGTACAGTACTCGGAGGTCGAATTGAGCCATTGTATAAGCATAAATATAAAAATATAGAATTAGAATTATATTTTTATATTATTATTGACTTAATTGACTGTCATTGATCAGATTTAAATTAAATCCCAACAAAATCACTTTATAAACATAACGATTTCGAAATTTTATATAAAAAAATATAGTTAACCTTGTAGAGTTTTGTGTAAATATTCTTATATACAGTATGGTATGAGTTAAGAACCCTGCTTGTATAGATGCTAATCAATTACAATTATCAAATTATCTGTGAATTCAATATTTGTTCTTTGAATCTCTGTCTCAGGATTTTTTAATTTCCTTTCACTAAAATGAAACAAAATCGTTGTAATCTAAGCCAAATTCCCTTTAACACTTATCAAGACATCAATATCAGATTCAAAATGAATTTTAATTGTAACCTGCTCCCGTTATAATTTTTTTTTAATTCAAAAAAGTTTGCTTTAAAACATTGTAGTTGATTATAAAAATAATTTTTATTGATTAAATTCCATACAAACCTGACACATAACACATTCATGTACATACATAATAATGTAGATATCTAATATTGTATTATAATTAATTAACACATATGTACTATATAATGATAATGCATACAAATATTGCTTAAATCTATTAAATTATTTAATTAAATTCATGAAATGCTCCACTAAATCATTGTCATTGTCAAAATTTGAAGAATTTTGATTTGCAGTTGGGGAGACTGCCTCGGTTTCTGGCAATGATGTGGAATTGGTGTGATGTAAGGAAGCATTGTCATTTGGCATATGATCATTCTGAACGCATTTCAGAAGTTCGGTATAATCATAAACCCACTTTGTTGGATCAATCTTGTCTAATATGGAGCAGTTGCAGTCGCTGATGGAAACATTGCTATTAGCCGACACGAATGATGGATTTATAAATTCGTCTGGTGTAGTTTTATTATGATTAGTTATCATATACGATGACAAATTAAAAGTATTGGATTGAATTGGAGGAAGTATACCTTCTAAAGGAATTAAACTGAAAGTCTCTGGTTTCATTAAGAGAAGCGGTAAATTATTAGGACTTTCAATGAATGGATTAAAGTCTATATGTCTAGTTCCTGATGTTGTTTTACTAGCATCTCTTTTGCTTTTCATGCGCCTATTCTGAAACCAGACTTTAACTTGACGTTCGTCTAATTTTAATCGATCGGCTATTTCAAACCGTTTTTGGCAGCTCACATATTTGTTAACGTAGAATTCACGTTCCAATTCCGTCAACTGTTTGCAGATAATGCAGTACGTTTCTGTTTGGGTTTTGAAGTATTTTCTGGTCTGGGAGATGAAATTGTTGAGCTATATGTGGACGATGTTGAATTTTCTATATTTTCAGGTGGAGTTACAAAGCTCACCTTGATCTGAAATATATATAAAATTTGTTAAAAGAAAATAATTTTTTAGCATTTAACGAATAATTTTGAACACTTACGTTTACTCCATTTTCAGTCACCCATTGTTCGATTCGTAGATTATTTTCAATTTCCATTTTAAATCAATTCCGATTATCAATTTAAAAGTTCAAGTGATATTATTCGGTTGACTTCTTTACTATGATTGTGGTGCGCAGAAGTCTAACGGAAGTATTTATGTGGATGTGGTTTAATAATTGGTACCTGCTGAGAGGACTGGCTAGTTGCCTCTTGTGTAATTGTCAAGAACATTTTCACTTACAAATCAAAAGCGCGATATTTTTTAACCAGCCCTACAAACGTATACGTATAAGCAGTAATGTGCAATAGAATTTTGGCCAGTCTTATTTTCTCTGTTTTACATATGTACATGATCATTACAATCCTTCAGTGTTGAATACGTCCTACTTGTTTTTATAACTCCTGCTTGTTTTTACACTTAAATTTAATCTGTCCGTGTTCGAAGATTTTATTTTTTCTTAACCTCTACTGTTGACGTACCCATTACATTCTGAAGAAATTTCCTCATAGACTTTCGGTTTTAAATTATTTGGCATATTTCTATATTATTTTTGCTAAGGGTTAACGATTTAAAAATTGAAATTTTGATTGTCTTCGAGAAGGAGAAAAGTTATCAAGAGTTTCTAAAAAATATTCTATTGATGAAGCCAGAATAAGAACAATAAAAAGGAATGAACTCACTATCAGAAAAAGTGTGGCAGATGGATTTGATGCGTCTAGGAGTACAACATCGTACGTTCGGGACAGTGTAATTGAAAAAATTGAAAAGGCGTTGATGTTAACTAATGCGTGCAGCGAATGTCCAATCCCCTGGACGTTAAATTTGGGTTGTGCGTAGGGCTTGGAACCCACCACGTAAAAACATATATCCAATGAAAACCAAAACAGAATCCTATGGATCTTTTCATAAGAGTTGACGACCACGCAAACGTATAAAGGACTATGATTTACGTATTGGCACATGGAACGTCCGCACCCTTTGCAGGGTAGGCGCTTCCGCCCAGCTGGCGGATGCTCTCATTAAATGTAGGACTGACATCACTGCCATACAGGAAATGCGATGGACAGGACAAGGATGCAAAAGGCTTGCATCTTGCGATGTATGAAGACAAGCACAAATTTGGATGCGGATTTGTGGTTAATAAGAGACTTCGTCACATTGTCCAATCCGCATCAAGGCAAAATTCTACAACATCAGCCTAATAAGTGCTCTTGCCCCGACGGAAGAAACGGACGATGTGGTTAAGGATGCCTTCTATGCTAAACTCGAGGACGTATACGATAAGTGCCCGGCCCATGACGCCAAAATCGTCCTCGGGGATTTTAATGCAAAGGTCGGGCGGGAAGGTATCTTTGACCCCACTGTCGGACAGTTCAGCCTCCACGCAAACACTACCTCCAATGGTATGAGGCTGATCGATTTCACCGCGGCGCGTAACATGGTAGTATGTAGCACCAGGTTTCAGCATCTCGACATTCATAAGGCCACTTGGATGTCCCCCGATCGATCAACATCCAACCAGATTGATCACATTGTGATTGACGGATGGCACGTATCCAGTGTACTAGATGTGCACACGTTCAGAGGTCCAAACATCGACTCGGACCACTACCTTGTCGCAGCCAAGTTCCGATTGCGCATTAGCGCCTCGAGGTCTGCGCGCTCTAGTACATTGCGAAAGCTGGACGTCAAGAAGCTGCGATCACAAAGGACAACTGAGGCGTTCTTCGCTCAACTCTCGGATAAGCTCCGTCGCTCCCCATCCAATCTCAGCGACATTGGTGGCCAACATTTCCCACTCTTTGCGCACTAATGCCTCGAGCGCCCACCCCAACGAAATCAATGGTACGACGAGGAGTGTCGCGAGGCTGCTGCAGTGAAAAACGCCGCATACAAGAAAACGCTGCAGTCAGCTGCAACGCGAGCCATTGTCGAGAATTATAGAGAGAGGAGAAGGGATGAGAGACGCCTTTTCAGACGCAAGAAGGGGGAGCAGGAAAGGCGTGAGCGTAAGGAAGTCGAGATGTATAGATGCAGGACTGATGCTCGAAAATTTTATCAAAAGGTTAAGCGTCTAACCGAAGGATTTAAGCCCGGAACGTCCTCCTGCATAGGTGAGAACCTGATAACAGATTCGCAAGGGGTGCTGAGGTTGTGGAGGAAAGACTTCTCTACTCTGCTACAAGGTGTCGACGACAACAAAGCCGCATTTAGAGATGATGTTCCGAACCCGATCGACGATGACGGCGTGGAGATACCGCCGCCTAGCCATGAAGAGGTCAAAGTCGCGATTATGCGTCTTAAAAACAATAAAGCGGCGGGTCCTGATGGATGTAATGAGTTGCTAGGGCGTATGCACCAGCTTATTTACAAAATATGGCTAGAAGGAAGTATGCCCAACGATTGGAAACTCAGTGTCCTCTGTCCTGTCCTGAAAAAGGGAGACCCTACTATATGCGCCAACTACAGGGGTATAAGCCTTCTCCCTATCGCATATAAGGTTCTTACAGGCGTATTGTGTGAACGACTGAAGCCACTCGTCAAAACACTGACTGGACCTTATCAGTGCGGCTTCAGACCTGACAAGTCCACCATCGACCAGATCTTCACACTACGCCAAATCCTGGAATAGACCCACGAAAAACAAGTCGACGTACACCATCTTTTTGTCGACTATAAGGCAGCCTTCGATAGCTCCATAAGGGATCATGTTTTTGCCGCAATGTCTGAGCTTGGTATACCTGCGAAGCTGATAAGGCTATGCAGAATGACGTTGAACAGTTCCTGCAGCTCCGTCAAGGTAGGAAAGGATCTCTCCGAACCGTTTGGTACCGTGCGAGGTTTCAGACAAGGCGACCCCTTATCATGCGACCTCTTCAACTTCGTCATGGAGAGTGTTCTGCGAAAGGCGGGAGTGCATCGCAATGGCACTATTTTTCAAAAAAGTCTCCAGTTGCTTGCGTACGCTGACGACATTGACATCATAGGGCGTACCAAGCGAGATGTTACTGCTGCCTTTAGTGCTATTGAACGGGAGTCTAGTAAGATGGGTCTGGCAGTAAATGAGGGCAAAACAAAGTATATGTTATCGACAAGTAGAGATGCGCGGCGTATTGATTCTCAGATTACGGCCGATAATTATACTTTTGATATGGTCAAGGAATTCATCTATATTGGCTCCGCTGTTACCGCCAGAAATGATGTCAGTCTGAAGATCAAGCGCAGGATCACTCTTGCCAACAGGTGCTACTATGGTATCAATAGGCAGAGACGTCTCCCGCGCGGCAAAATTAACACTTTACAAAACACTCATCCTACCCGTGCTTGTTTATGACGCAGAGGCATGGACACTATTAAGTACAGATGCAGCGGCCTTGAGATTGTTCGAGAGAAAATTACTGCGCAAGATCTTCGGTCCAGTGCGAGTTGGCGATGATTTCCGTATCCGATCCAACAGTGAGCTGTATGAGCTCCTCAATGACATAGACGTTGTACAGCGTATTAATATCCAGCGGCTGCGCTGGCTCGGCTGTATCGTTCGAATAGAGGAGGATGCTCCGGCGAGACGGGTATTTGAGATTTAAAAATTTTTTAAATGGCGGGTCCAATATTGCGGTCGAGGTTTATAAAAATTAATCAGATTTACTTGACCGCCATATTGGATCCGCCATTTTGAAAATTTTTAAATCTGAATGAAGATATGTAATCAGCGACCCCAAAAACCTCTGAGTAATAATTTTCAAGTAAATCGGATTAATTTTTAAGGACCTCCGTAATGTATTTCTTTTTCTCTTGCACCCCTTGACACAAACCCACCCCCTACTTTAAGGGTACATGCAAACAATTTGGCTTTGGGCTCATTTTAAAGAGCAAAGATCAATTGTCAATTTCTGACAATAGCGATGGTTCTAGCACGTCAATGTTTAGCTCTACAATGTTCTTTTTCTCGAAAACCTGACGTTATGGAAAGTTTTCGAAACCAGAAAAAAGTGCAAAATACCTTCGGAAATACCTGGAGCCATCTTATTTGCACAAAAAAGTCCAAATTTGCAGCCCGAACAATTAAAGGTGAAGGTTTCGTTTACTTTGCTGAGGGAGATATTTTTGAACTAGTGGTTGACAAAGAATTGGATAAAGATGAACTAGTTGATATAGTTCATGAAACTGATGAGGAAAATAATGAGTCTGATGAAAATGATTCACAAATCTTTGAAATGACATCACAACATATTTTTGAAGACCTTGAATTAGGCCGGAAATTAGGAAATCATTTTCTACAATATGATCCAAATGTTGAAAGAGGTCTTTAGTTTTAAAAATAGATTTCTCAAGGCTTGGCCCAATATCGGAAGGTATATAAAGAATTAAACAAAAACTCCTCACAAATACTTATAACTAAATATATTTCAAAATCCCCACGTCCCCACATCGAACCAGAAACCATTAAGGTATCGGTATTACCAACCGAAGAAATGCGATTAGTTGTCGAAGAAAGTAATGATGAATAAATATATGTATGTAGGTACATATACTGAAATTGGTTGAATATAACTTATTTTTTTTTTTTGCTTAACAGTTTATGTATTGATTTTTTGCTAATAACATTTTGATATGTACAATACTTTTGTGTTTTCTCTTATTTATATTCCATTTAATTTTTAAGTTTTATGAATTTTATAACTATTTTGGTTGTTAAATAAAAATGAAATTGTTTTCTTTTGTTTGCTTTGTTATGTTATTAACATTAAAACAAATAAAATTATATTAAAAAAATACTATATATACCAGTTTTTATCATTTTTTCGATTTACACGATTTTCTCAGGAACGTATCTATCGTGCAAAGTGAGGGACAGGTGTAGATTTAAAAACTGATACTATAACTCAACTAAAGTGTGATCTAGATTCATACTTATAATAAAACATTAAAAATTCGAAATTCTAAAGTTGATTTCATACAAATAATTACGATTATTGTTACAATCAATAATTTGATCAGTAATTCATAAAATAACTTTTACTGAAATTTGTTACAAATATAATGTTATTCGACTTCATTTTGATGTAATTTCGTATGATATAAGTACCGGGAGTACCAGCATTGAGCAATTTTCAAACAGTTCTCTAATATAAATCTAACAAGAATTTGATTAAAAAAAATTTAAGGAATTTGACAAATACATGTTTATCTTAAGACAAGAAAACACAAGTAAAATTGTCTTTCAGGAACAGTACATATGAGCAAACAGAATGTAGTATTAAGATAGTATTGGAGAATTTTTTCCATAACTCGTTACTTTTCAATTGATACTAAAAGAAAATGATAAGACACATTTATTGAGCAATTTATCTGACATTTTTTCATTTCTGCCATTTTCGTTTCTGTACGATTTGTATATTTAATTGTACGTTGTATTCTTTCTAATCGACAGAATTTATAATTCCTCACATTGCTTTTATATATGTACATATGTATGTATGAAAGTCGCCGTGGTCTAGGAGGTAGTAGCTTATTAGTCGTGAGCCCGCGGTTCAAACCCCAGGACAGGTATCTACAACTAAACGAATTATGAAAAAATATTTCTTCGTCGACTTCCTCTCAGCAGATATCTGGCAAAAACACAGCGAGCAAATAAAATGTGTCGTTCACAGTCGACAATTAACTGTAGGTCCCGCCACTCATGTACAAAAAAATTTACGCACAAAACATAAGTAGCTTGTAATCCAGACATAAGGGGTGTAACGACCATTTATGTATGTATGTAAAACAGAGAAAATAAGACTATTCAAAATCTATTGCACATTACTGTTGCTATTACTATTGCACACATTGAAATGCCGTACTATTTGGCACCCTTGTCTTACAGCAAGGGCCCAAGAGCGAGATCACAAATATCGACAGGTATACGTCTGTACAAGAGTCAATTCGTGAGTAGGTAAAAAATATCGCGGTTCTGCCTTGCAAATGTTCTTGATAAATACAAAACAAACAAATAGCCAGTCCTCTCAGCAGGTACCAACTATTAAACCACATAAATACTTCCGTTAGACTTCTACGCACCACAATCATAGTAAAGAAGTCAACCGAAGAACATCTCGCGAACCAAATTGATAATCGGAATTTATTTAAAATGGAAATTGAAAATAATCTACGAATCGAACAATGTGTGACTGAAAATGAAGTAAACGTAAGTGTACAAAACTATTCGTTAAATACTAAAAAATTATTTTCTTTTAACAAATTTTATATATATTTCAGATCAAGGTGAGCTTTGTAACTCCACCTAAAAATATAGAAAATTCAACATCGTCCTCATATAGCTCAACAATTTCATCTCCCAGACCAGCAAATACTTCAAAACCCAAACGGAAACGTACTGCATTTACCAGCAAACAGTTGATGGAATTGGAGCGTGAATTCTACGTTAACAAATATGTGAGCTGCCAAAAACGATTTGAAATAGCCGATCGATTAAAATTAGACGAACGTCAAGTTAAAGTCTGGTTTCAGAATAGGCGGATGAAAAGCAAAAGAGATGCAGCCAAAACAATTCCAGAAACTAGACCTTTAGACCATAATGCATTCAATGAAACTTCTAATAATTTGCCGCAGCTCTTAATGAAACCAGAGACTTTGAGATTGAATCCTTTGGAAGGTATACCTCCTCCAGTTCAATTAAATAATTTTAATTTGTCATCGAATATGACTACGCCAGACGAATCCAGAAATCCACCATTCAAATTGGCGGATAACAATGTTTCCTTCACGGACTGCAACTGTTCAATATTAGACGACATTGATCCTTCAAAGTGGTTGTATAATGATGGCAAATTGCTAAAATACCTGCAGGAGGATCATATGCCAAATGACAATAGTCATTTCAAAATCCTTAGTGCTTCATCACTCAATTCTTCACCATTGCCAGAACCAGGCGCAGAATCTTTTTATATATCTCCAACAGCTAATCAGTTAGAAACAATTCATGTTGCATCACATGACACCAATTCCTCAACATTGCCAGAATCCGGAGCAGACCCTTCGGAATATATGCCCCAAACTGCAAATCAACATTATTTAGATTTTGACAATGACGAAGCATCTTATGAATTTAATTAAATAATTTAATAGTCATTATATGTATTCATTAATTATAGTCAATTATTAGATACATACGTATGTGCATTAATATGAAATTTAATAATACTAAAAATTATTTTTATAATATAATCCAATATTTTAATGAAAACGAATCTATTTGAATCTGGTATTGATGACTCGATCAGTGTTAAAGGGAATTTGATTTATTTCGACAAACACTTCGGCGTTTATGCATGCTTAGTCTGTAGTTAGCTATGCATCCATGCTTTCTAGCTGAAAAGGACTTTTTGGACGGATGATACGAAAACACAGCTAATCCTCTTTGCAATTATTGAAAATTCATTCTAGAACTTTTGAAAACTTTGCAAAAATGTCAACGTATATCTTGAATTACGATATAAACTCCCTTCATTCATTTTTATCACGTACTACAATTTCAATAATAAGCGCCAGAGAGGAACTTTTACATCTTAATGGAATCTTAAGGAATTTATGCTCTGTGTAACCTGTATGCTTTGGAAATTCCTTTCCATTCTATGGGTGTATGTCCTATGTTCAATGCATTTAGGCTCAATTATTTTAGAAAACTTAACTTAATTATAAATGAAGTTTTAAATATACTAAATGGCATTGATTTTGATTATAATTAACTTTATAAATAATTAGAATACATTAAATTTATACTTAATAATTCGATTCGACTGTATATCAGATAACACTGAATATAAAATTGAATTTAAAGGTTGTATCAGCCTTACATTTCGCTAATCTGTCTCACAACCAGACGTTATGTCAATTTTAGATAATTAAATGTATATATTTATTTTAAATTTACTATGGTCAAGTTAGTCCGCTCATATGCTCGGTGTAGTGTGACAGACCAGAGTCTCTGGTGGGAAGAACCCACGACCGTCACGCTAATAGTCTAGCACACTACTCACTAGACTACCAGGGCACCCTTAATTAATTAATCTAATAAATAAATAAACAATATATTTCGATAAACGCATACCGACTAATATTGTGTTTTCCTATTTACACCGACTAATATTCCAATCTTCCTATATCACTACTTATGAAATTTTGATAGACACATCTCGACTGCTAAATACATAACTTGTGAATAAAATTGAATATAAGTACGTACATATATCGTACATCGGTTAACTGTAGTGTAAAATGTATAAAATCAGATAAATTTAAATTTCATCATTTCTCACTAATATGTCCCTTTCACTACTTCAGGGAGTATAGGGCCGCAACAAGTTGATTCAAATGAGCTCGATCATCAGTGCGATGTTTGACTTCTTAGTAGCAAGAGAATAATATCGCTTAGACAAACATTAAAAATACTTTCGATTCACTCTTCGATATCGTATTTCTCGATACACCTTATATTTATATATGTTAAAAGCTTCAAGACCCATTTACGGAAGATATCAAATGCTCAAAAATTTACTTTTGAGGAGTTCGATACTATGCTGGCAAGAATAGAAGCTTGCTTGAACTCTCATCCTCTTTGTCCCATGACGGATAACCCCTCGGATATTAACCCCTTGACTCCAGGTCATTTCCTTGTGGGAAGTGCGATCCTCTCACCTTCTGAACCTGATTTCTCGATAGAATCCCTCAACTACGTTAATAGGTGGCGAAAATTAAAAGTTCTTCACCATTTGTTTGCGCGTCGCTGGGAGGACGAATTCTTGGTTGAACTCCATAAGCGCAACAAATGGAAATGTCCACAACGCGATTTCGCGATTGAGGACTTTGTGGTCATTCGGCATGATAACTTGCCTCTAAACGAATGGAAGCTCGGACGCATTTCTCGCGTTTATGTCGGCTCCGATTCTAAAGTACGAGTGGCTGATGTTCGAACTGCCAATGGCGTTCTAGCGAGGCCTATTGTAAAACTCGTATTACTCCCTAATCCAAATCATAACTAACTCGTATCCCCTTTTTTCCTTATTTGTTTGTCCTTTATTTATAGATGTCTGAAACAGCGCCTCGCAGACTTACCGTCGAAGGCTCTGAAGTTAAAAGCCTTGACGAAGTCATTGCTGGTACCGGGTCCAAATGTCGCCTCTGCAAAGGTAGATACTCCCTACAGAAATGTCCGACATTTAGCAATTTAAATCCATACAAGCGACTGGGTGTAGTAAGGAAGTTCAAACTCTGCATCAACTGTTTGGCCCAGTTGCACTTTTTGAAGAATTGCCGCAGTAGAGATCGGTGTATGGAGTGCCTTGGACGCCATCACACGATGTTACACTTTCGACATAACCAGCGCAATAACAGCAATCCCCTTCGAAAGGCAAAAGGGAAAACTAACAAGGTTGCTAACAACCCTAAGAGCACAACCCGCAGCCAAGCTCGTGACTGTTCATGTCGATCTCGGACACCAACTACTGCTGGGGCCAGGATTCTAATTAATGTCCGCAGTAAATGATTTTCATTGTTACCTCTTATTATTTAATCTTTATTTATTTCTACTTTTATTTCTATTTCATTGTTATCTATTTTTAATACTATGAATTGTATTTAAATGAATTGCAATGAACTCCGTAAATTGAATTTATTTTTAATCCCGTTTCCTCTTGTTGCAACCTTGCAAGGGGACGTGATGTTTACGCTGGTCACTCTAATTTTCAGTAATAGATTTAAGTAATGTAAATACGCTTATGTATGTGGAACGTGAATAAGAAAATAAAGGAAAAGAATTGATCGTATTATTCTCGATCAACCATCAGACCCGCAAGTGATTAATTATACAACTAATTGTTGAATATTTTCTTGATATTTTTGATATTTTTTCTTTTCGGCGTAAATTAAAATATTTTGTTTAATTTACCCTGCACCCCCGGAAACAAAGTCTCCATAGTCTAGTAGGTAGTGTGTTAGGTTATAAGACATGAGGCCACGGTCCATACCCTAGAAAATATTTCCTAGGCTATTCCTTCTCAGCAGATTTCTGAGAGTAAATAAAATTGCCATTAAAAGTTATTCAAATATCTGTCTTCCGTACAGCTTTCGTAGATATTTCAGCACGATAATGATCCCACGGTTAGGGTTGTTAAAGCCTGGTTGGAGAAACATCAAATCTTTGTTACGTCGAGGCCACTGTAATTTTCCAATCTCAATCGAATTGAGAACATGTGCATGATTGCACAACGTAATATCGGAATGAAAGTCTTCCGAAGTGGATAACAACGTTTCGTCGAATGAGAAAAACAGTCAAATGCAATTCCAAAAGATTACATTGAAAAGCTTATGTTCTCAATGTATGTATAAAAGAATATATAAAGGAAATAATAAAAAACAAGGGATATGCCACAAATTATTATAGAATTAAAATATTATTATGCTTTTTTTTGTTTAAAGTATTCTTTTTGTTATTGTTTTAAGTTAATGAAGAATAATTTCTGGTTTTCTTTAAATATTAAAAAGAATCAAATTCAATATAAATTAATTACGGTGTTTTAAAAAATCAACGTTTAGTTAAAATGTGATTTCAGTGGCAAATGCATTTGCTGTATTTGGAACTACTTTCCCATGAAACTAAATGTTTTTATAACATTCAAGCCAAATTACACTCTTCGATAATTTACCTTAATTTTTATTTTAGTTTGATTAAAAATTTTCTCACAGGAAACCGCTCTCCTATTTGCAAACAAAAGAAAAAAATTTTAAATGCTTTTTAAAAAGCCTCTACTCAAAAACAAAAAATATCTGTAGGCTAATAACATGTGATGTTCACTTGGTTCCCAAAAACCCTTCAACTACCAGAACCAATCGCACAAGTGTGCAATCCAACTACAAAAGTGGTTCTGGCGATTGTTGTCAATACTTACGAATACTTACATATAACGCCTAAGTATATATGTCTGCTCTCTCTAAATGACATTGATCGAGGAAGCTAATTCTGATATATTGCTGCTTAATGATTACAAGGACGCTCCGATAATCGATAATTGCGAATTGATGCTCTGCTAATAAAAGGGACTGAAAATATTGGAGAAAAAAATGTTTGTTAGCAATGAAGAATTTCGCAACGTCCAAGGCCTAATCTATTAGCTACCCTAACAGATTCAAAACGAAACTGTTAATAGGTGTGAGAAAGTCTCATTTGTGTTCGTTCCCGAAAATAGAACTGCTGCGTAAATTCCTAATTTATAGTCTGGTAAATATATTGTTGAGTGTTAATAAATTAAGTGAATAACATTTGCATTCATTAATTGAGAACTGAGGACATTTTATGACTGACAAAAGTATTTAAAAAATGGCCACATTGGCATGCACATTTCTAATTTTAAAAAAAGGAATTACAAGGTAATTTAAAAAAACTACAACAAAATTCTCCAACATGTTTTGAATTTCCAATATTTCACAGAAAGTCATAACAATTACAAAATTTTTTAAGGACTTGTTTTGATTTTGAAATATTTAAACAAATTTTTTTACGGCTGGACCAATTTAGGGATACCAAACTTGCTCCAAAAGACAAGCAAATGCTCAAAATTTAAAAAATGATTTTTTATTGTGCACTACAATTGCGAAAAAAAATATGATCATTAAAGGGGTCATATATAAATTATACCTTTTTGCTATTTTTAAGTCATCAGGCAATTTTTTATATACTTTTGTCAGCCATAAAAAGTTGCAATGTTTATACCATGCGATAGCTGCCAATAATATGGGAATATATGCAACAGTCCTATGTATTTCGAAGAATACTGCAGGTAATTTTCGCCAACATTTATTGAAAAGATTTTTTTCTATATCTATGTACCTACGTTATGCTTCATTATTTTTCTTGGAACATACTATTTATTAACTCGATCTATTAATAGTAATTTTTATAAGTAATAATAATAAACGATTAAGTTTGGAGAACATAACGGTACGACAACAAGTCAAGAAAATTAACTATGCAGCTTGAGTTTTACCTTTATCGGTAAGGAAGCATTTCAAGTTTACTCCGTGGCAGCTATTTTTCATACGAAGATATCTATGTACCTACGTTATGCTTCATTATTTTTCTTGGAACATACTATTTATTAACTCGATCTATTAATAGTAATTTTTATAAGTAATAATAATAAACGATTAAGTTTGGAGAACATAACGGTACGACAACAAGTCAAGAAAATTAACTATGCAGCTTGAGTTTTACCTTTATCGGTAAGGAAGCATTTCAAGTTTACTCCGTGGCAGCTATTTTTCATACGAAGAGAAAATCAAAATAATACTACATTTGTATTCGAATAATGTGTACAAAAACAAAAAAATCAAACGGTAAAAGATAACGGAATATATGTAGATAGCAAGCAGAAAAATCTCACTGAAAGTACGTGACGTCACATTTAACAGAAGTAATAGTATTAAAAATAATAAAACGGTTTTGGAGCTTAGTTATATCTTATAAGGAATTAATGTCAAGGATTATATGAAATCGAAATGCAAATTGAAGAGCAATGCTTCACTCCAGTAAAGCAAACAGCGAACACAGTGGTGTGGAGCCAAAAGAAGCTAACACCAGCTATCATAGATGGAAATCTACACTCGAACTGAATACGTTCCACATAACCTTCAACGAAGTATACTTTTTACGATTACTCTCATACCTTAGTTGTTGGCGGTGAGAAATTTTATCAAGTTTAAGCGTTCAAAATATCCTCCGGTCGAATAATGTTGAGCTTTAAAAATGCGATTTTCGCATTGAAGAAAGAGACATTAGAGCAAGGAATGAGCAAATGATAGCCACAAGTGTTCGTATAAAATTTGTTTTAATTTAAAACAAATTCCATGCATCACAAGCAATATGTAACGCTTATAATATTTACATACATATGTTTACTTACTTATTCAATTGGTCACAGTGTAAGTACAACCACAAAGCTGGAGTATCAATCACTCCAAAATTTGAGCAATTTTCTTATTGAACTTTTATATACAACCACACCTCAACATATTTGTTTTAATAAGTACCATTATCGAAAAATTAGGTAATAAATGCGTTGTTATTGAGACGGTTAGTTCTCGTGTAGTTTAACACAGCCTATGATGGGAATCGAACTCACGACTCTCACGTTAATTGCCTAACACGCCATATAATAGACTACCAGGGCACCCAAAATAAAATAGAGTGCAAAATTTCTTTCCAAATTTACCACTTCCATCCAGAAGCAGGAGAAAAAAATGTTATGCGAGATCACAGAACAGCACATTTTATGAGGTCTGAGGCAATAAAAAGCTGAAGATGTAGCTCAAATTCAGAAGGATATTGGAGAAAATGAAAATATTCCTGCAACAGTAAACGATACATTGCGAGGAACTGGCTACGGACATCGTGCTAAAGTGAAAAAGACAAGTGGACTGGGAGAAGGTTGTTTGATAAAATGAAACCAAAATTAGTTATCTAGAGACGGATGGTGAGGATAATGTTTGCAATAGAAAGGAAAAACTGTGCAAACAAAAGACGTCAGATCAACCTTAATGTTTGTCGGTATACCCGTGATGCTATGGCGTTACATGGCGGCTAAGAGAGTTGAATTACTGAATAGTTGGTACGATTACTGTAAACATTTTAACTACTAACTTTCTGCAGAAAAATACGGATTACAAACGGCAGATACTGTTTTCAAAAATGATAACGAATCAAAGCTCACCAATAAACTTAAAAAAATTACTCTATGAAAACTGCATGAAAGCACTTGATCGGGAGGGAGTTCACTATTGACAAAGTATTCTTCTTAAAATATTGTCTGCTGCAATTTGCTGAGTACAATTTGTATCGCGCGGAAAAATATTTTATTGACGACGTAAATAGTTTAAGAATGATAGTTTGATAGTCAACCAGTGAGCGGAGTGGAGATCACTTCTGTATCTAAATTTAAAAATTTTTGAAGGTGTTCGATATTTTAAACTCAAGATATGGTATCTCAGAAGATCCTGCGCTAAGCTATTTACTGCAAACTTCGTTACAATTGACTCATTAACCAAATCCCTACCGTTGTAGTACATCTGGTGCATATTTCATCACCATTGTTCTTTAAATGTGTACCGAACATAGTCAAGGTGAAGGCAACAAATCAACGAAGAAGAATCAAATTATGCACACATGAAATTTATCTACTAACAGATCATTATTCACATAAGCAAATGAGCTTGACGTTAGTTCAGGAATCTGCTTTTTCTGTGGACCGTCTATAGGAAGAATTTGTTAATTTTGTAATATTGTCGAAATACTAGGCTATGACAGTTAATGATCACAAATATCGCCAGGTATACGTCTGTACAAGAGTCAATTCGTGAGTAGGTAAAAAATATCGCGGTTCTGCCTTGCAAATGTTCTTGATAAATACAAAACAAACAAATAGCCAGTCCTCTCAGCAGGTACCAACTATTAAACCACATAAATACTTCCGTTAGACTTCTACGCACCAGAATCATAGTAAAGAAGTCAACCGAATAACATCACGTGAACCAAATTGATAATCGGAATTGAATTAAAATGGAAATCGAAAATAATCTACGAATCGAACAATGCGTAACAGAAAACGGAGTAAACGTAAGTGTACAAAACTATTCGTTAAATGCTAAAAAATTATTTTCTTTTAACCAATTTTATACACATTACAGATACAGCTTTGTATCTCCACCTGAAAATATCGAAAATTCAACATCATCCACATATAGCTCAACAATTTCATCTCCCAGACCAGCAAATACTTCAAAACCCAAACGGAAACGTACTGCATTTACCAGCAAACAGTTGATGGAATTGGAACGTGAATTCTACGTTAACAAATATGTGAGCTGCCAAAATCGATTTGAAATAGCCGATTGATTAAAATTAGACGAATATCAAGGTAAAGTCTGGTTTCAGAATAGGCGCATGAAAAGCAAAAGAGATGCTAGTAAAACAACTCCAAAAATTAGCTCCATAAACCTTAATCAATTCAATAAAAGTAATTTACCCGTTGTCCTAATGAAACCAGAAACTTTGAGTGTCAATATGAGTCAAGCAGAAGCAATACCTACTCCAATTCAATCCAATAATTTTAATTTGTCATCGAATATGATAACTGACAATCATAATAAAACTACGCCAGACGAATACATAAATCCATCATTAGATTCGGCGGATAACAATGTTTCCATCAGCGACTGTTGCAGCTCCGTATTAGACAAGATTGATCCAACAAGGTGGGTTGATGATTATGCCGAACTTCTAAAATGCCTTCAGAATGATCATATGCCAAATGACAATGCTTCCTCATACAACACCGATTCCACATCACTGCCAGAAACTGAAGCAATCTCCCCAACTATAAATCAAAATTCTTTGAATTTTGACAATGACAATGATTTAGTGGAGCATTTCATGAATTTAATTAAATAATTTAATAGATTTAAGCAATATTTGTATGCATTAAGATTATATAGTATGTGTTAATTAATTATAATAAAATATATAATTATAATATACTATGTATATCACCATTATTATGTATGTACATTGTTAGGGATTTGGAATATTCAACGTGTATCAAAATAATTTTTTGGACAGTGTATATTCTGATCGTCCGAAGAAATGCATCGCTGTTCGTAGATTAATTTGCAACTCTGGCTTATAAAGAAAAATATCAAAAACACTACACGTGCGTTCTTCTGATTGGTTAACAAAAATAACGGTAAATATCGTAAGAGCATTTTCTTTGACGCCTTTTGCACGTTCAAAGTTTTTTGAAAATTAGTTTGACAAACTCTTTTGCATTTTCTTTTAAACTTTGCTTCGCTTTTCCACGTAAAAAATTAATTTGACAAATTTTGTTTTCTTTTATCGCGTCGGTCTGCTGTTTTTGACAGTTGTAACTTTATTTGACATTGTGATTTAGGTTCAAACACCAGACAATTCTTCAAAAATGAACATTATATCAATATTATATTTTTTTTATAATATTATAATATATTATACATATAATTATGTATGTGTTATTATTTTTTAATATATTTTATATATATATTGATTTTTATAAATTAAAAAATTAAATTATATTTTTTTGATTTTTATTTTTTCATTTTTTTTAATTAATTGTTTGGTACTAAAATTTTTCTTTTGCAAATGTTTTGATTTCAAACACAAAATAAACAAAAAGTAATGTTATTTTAAATAACAGGAAATTTATATTAAGACGTTGACTGCCCACGACGAGATAACTCCTAGTTGGCTCCCTAGAAGGGAACGCAATCTACGAGTTATCTCGTACCCATTAAACACCTTTTTCTCCTGAAAAAACATAATTTTTGCTTTTTGAAAATAGAGTTTTTAAGTAATATAATGTAAAAAAATCAAATTGTCATTTTTGGCCAGTTTTCTGAAAATTGCCGCGGCAGTCAGAGTGTTAACTTCGTTATGCGAAACAAAAAATAAAAGAAAATGTCAAATAAAATGTGAAATCAAATACAACTATGTGTATTTACGAATAAAGAACAAAGGAAGTTTGCGAGTATTTCAAACTCAGAACTCACCCCCGCTCGTTTTCCTCCTTTCTCCTACAAACTCAAGAGTTTTCAAACTAGTTTGAAAACTAACTTGAACGTGCAAAAGGCGTCTTTGTATAAATGAAAAAAATACTTGATTTAAAAAAAAAAGGAAAAGACAAGGAGGGTGGACAAATTAAATTTTGACAGGCTATTGAATTTTGGCTTTCAACGAGGTATATTAAAAAAGGACTTAATGTGGAGTGTTAAATTATTGAATTATGTGTCATGAAAAGTAAATTTAAAAAGAAAAAAAAGAAAAACTGAAATTACAGAACGCTCATCTGTGAAAATTTTGAAATAAACTTGAAATTAAAGAAAAAATCAATATAACATAGTAATAACATAGTAATAATATAGTAATAACATAGTAATAAGTAAATTAAAGTTACCTATTATTATTTAAATAAAGCAAAGTTGTTTTATATAACTAATCTTTAATAAAATTATGCTCTAAAATCAAGAGAAAAAAAATCATAAAACAAAAGAGAAACAACAAAACCTAACACCTGATAGAATTTTACACCAACTGATCATGTGCCGTAAAATTGCCAAAATAAAGAAAAAAACCTTTTAAATTGTGCAAATAACATGTGCGTAAACTTACATAACTGGTCGAAGAAATCATCTTCAGAAATCCCATCATCACCAATATTCATCACATCACAACATCCTCTCCTCGCCTTCAGCATTGACATTCATCAGTACTTCTTCAATATCCTACTATACCCCAACAGTCCCAATTATCGTTTTACGATAATAGGATATACTATTTACCTATCTATGTAATTATTTTAAATATATATTTCTTCCATACTAACAGTTTTCTTTAAAATTAGATTTAATTATATCTAACTATTCTATAATTGATGAATTTAATTGTATCGGTGATTTTTTAGCATTATTGAATTTATATTACTTCCAATAAACAGTAATGTAATGTATTTCGAATAATATTTTTGTTTGTACAGGAACGAAGGTTCCTCGATTAATAATGTGAGTAAACAATAATTTGGTAAAAAGGGGTAATCGTGTAGGAAAACGTTAACGTTACCAAGGGAGTAGTCACCTATGACTATGGGGAGATGAAAAATGCACTCTGGATGACCTGACGCCTAGTCATCTTATTGTTGACATATTTTTTTTTTAGTTAATCTTCATCTATTTATCTAACGAAACATAGTATATTAAGAAAAGAAAAAAAATGCAACCTAATATTGGCATGAATTTATAATTCTATGCTTGCGCTACGATGAATCTTGGGTTAAGAACAAACACGCCATTGAGCTAGCCAGAAGACCTTATGTATTTACATGCCAAATACCTTAAGTTTCATAAAATTTAATTATTATCTTTTAAAATGATCGCAACAACATGAATGTGTTATATGTCAGGTTTGTATGGAATTTAATCAATAAAAATTATTTTTATAATCAACTACAATGCTTTAAAGAAAATTTTTTTTTAATTAGAAAAGAATTAAAACGGAAGCAGGTTACAATTAAAATTCATTTTGAATCGGTTTGAATCTGATATTGATGTCTTGATCAGTGTTAAAGGGAATTTGACTTAGATAATTTGATAATATAGTGCATACCTATTGTAATTGGTTAGCATCTATACAAGCAGTGTTCTTAACTCAGACCATATATAAGAATATTTACACAAAACTCTACTCAAGGTTAACTATATTTTTTTAAGTAAAATTCCGAAATCGTTATGTTTATAAAGTGATTTTGTATGGATGTATTTTAAATCTGATCAATGACAGTCAATTAAGTCAATAATAAAAAAATCATTATATATATAACAATTATTACATTATTTATGTTTTTCTTCATATTTTATGAATTTTGAATATTAAAATAAAATAGAACTTGTGATGAAGTATGTTTCAGTTATTGTGATTGAATATTTTTTGTAGTGAATTATAATTTCCTTTTTGAAATGAAAATTCAATATACTGGTGTTTTGCTTTTACATCGCTTAACATTAAAATTATAAACAAAAGCTTTGCTTATGCAAAGAGTGTAAACAGAGAAATAACAAGAAAAGAAATTGTTGTTGGTTACATCAAGTTGTGAACAGTGGCACACAGAATTGTGCGAACAATAAAGTATTTTAATTAAAACTAAACACAAATTTATTTTTATTTTATTTCCAATCTACGAACTCATATTGTAAAAGTTTTTAAAAGGTAAAAACGTAACAATATATTACCTACCTAACCTAATAACAATATACAAGAAGTCGCCGTAGTATAGTAGGTAGTGTGTTGGCTTATTAGACGTAAAAAGCCAGGGTTCGAGCCCCAGGCCAAACATCGAAACAAAATACAAAAAGTATTTCTTCCGCGACTTAATCCCAGCAGATTTCTGGCAAAAACTCTGAGAGTAAATAAAATTGCCATGAAAAAGTTTCTCAAAAATCTGTCATTCGGAGTCGACTTTAAGCTGTAGGTCCCACCGCTCATTTATAAAATTAACACACGCAACATAAGTGGTGTGAGAATCTAGGTCACAATCCTGACTGAAGGGTTGTAATGACCAATTATGTATGTATGTATCTTTAATTAAAAAATGTATATGCTGAATTAAACTTTACTATTTTTTTCAGTTGCCTTTGCACAATTAGTCACGATTATTTCTTAAATATTATTCATATGCCTCTAGATAATATCTAAATCTGTTTATATTTATTCTACAATATACATACATATACATATTTCAATATAGATTAAAACGGGAATTTGAATAAACAATTTAAATTATCACATTGCAAATATTAAATTCTTTATTTATACATCTGTTACATCAATGAAATTCTTTAAAAGTTCATGATATACTTTATGAATTCATCATCATCGTCAATGCTTAAAGGATTCTGATTAGCTGTTGGAAACAAATAATTCGAAGGTTCTGCGCCTGATTCTCGTAATGATAAGGAATTGGTATCGTATGACGAAACTCGAAGTATTTCCAAATGACTATTGTCATTGGACTTAAAATCCAGAAGGCATTTTAGGGTATCTGTGTGATCATTAAACCACTTTGTTGGATTAAATTCGTCTAGTAGGGAGCAATTACAGTCCGTTAAGGAAACATTTTTATTCGCGGATTCAAATGATGAATTCATGGATTCTTGTGGTGAAGCTTCATTATTATCATTGACATACTAAAATTATGAGGTTGAATTGGGATAGGTATATCCTCCAAAGTTTCCGGTTTTAATAAGACCTGAGGACTTTCAACGAGTTGATCAAAATTTATGGAGTTAATTTCTGCAATTGTTTTGGCTGCATCTCTTTTGCTTTTCATGCGACTGTTTTGAAACCAGTTCGTCTAATTTCAAACCGTTTTTGGCAGCTCACTCAAATTTGTTAAAAGAAAATAATTTTTTAACATTTAACGAATAGTTTTGTACACTTACGTTTACTCCAATTTCTGGCACACATTGTTCGATTCGTAGATTATTTTCAATTTCCATTTTAAATCAATTCCGATTATCAATTTCAAGTTCAAGTGATGTTATTCGTTTGACTTCTTTACTATGATTGTGGTGCGCAGGAGTCTAACGGAGGTATTTATGTGGTTTAATAACGTACCTGCTGAGAGGAGTGGCTATTTGCCTGTTTTGTAATTGTCAAATCAAAAGCCCGATATTTTTTACCCGCCCTACAAACGTATTCCTGCCGATATTTATAATCTCGCTATTGGGTCCTTGCTGTAAGAACTGGCGGTAATGTGCAATAGCATTTTGACCAGTCTTGTTTTCTCTGTTTTAGATATCTACATACATAAATGGTCGTTACACCCCTTTTGTCTGGATTACGACCTAGCTTCTCACACCATTTAGGTTGTATGCATTAATTTCATACATGAGTGGCGGGACCTACAGTTTAAAGTCGATTCCGAACTACAAATTTTTGAGAAACTTTTCATAGCAAATTTATTTACTCTGTGTAACCTGTATGCTTTGGAATACACTTTCCATTCTATGGGTGTATGTCCTATGTTCAATGAATATAGGCTCAATTATTTAAAAAAAAAATTACTTAATTATAAATGTAGTTTTCAATATACTAAATGGCATTGATTTTGATTATATACGGTTTTGATTATATCACAATATGCTTATTCGGAAACTTAAATTCTTCTTCAGATTTTCTAATGCATCTGCCAGACTTATACATTCGTATGTTTTCCAACGCGCACAATCTGTTTTTTTGAATGGCAAATGGTCTGATTCTCTACCTTTGGACAAAGGTGTACCTCAGGGCTCTATGCTTAGACCACTTTTTTCTCCCTGTATGTCAATGATTTATCTGGATATCTTTTGAATTGCAAAATCCACTTGTATGCAGATGACGTGCAACTTTGCTTAAATAGCCCAGTGGACGATTTTTCACGCGCCGTTGATTGTTTGAATGGGGCACTTGCACGGATCTTCTTAGCGGCAACTGCTAATGGTCTCTGTTTGAACCCGGGAAATCTAGGTGTATTTTATTACATAGAAGAAGTGTTGTACCCACAATTTCTAGGGATGTTGTCATGAATGGTGAGAAAATTGAGATAGTTCATGCGACGAGGAATTTAGGAATAATTTTTAACTCCAATTTGACGTGGGATGATCACATAAATTCACTGGTAGGGCAGACGTATATTAAGTTACGCGCACTTTGGTCCACGCAACTTTATATACCTTTGAAAACTAGGAATTTAATTGCAAAAATTTATTTGATTCCCTGCTTACTGTATGGATGCGAACTGTTTGGTAATTGCGATTCTAGCAGCAAACATAAGCTGAACGTTCTATTTAATAATATTGCTCGAGATGTCTATAATTTGAGAAGATATGATCATATCTCTGTGGCAGCTAAGAGTCTTTACGGTGTGACCTTTGATAGTCTTCTCAATATTCGTCTACTTTTATTTTGCATCGAATTGTAAACAAGCGGATACCGAGTTATTTATTTGACAAACTACGTTTTGTCCAGTCACCCCGTAGTAGGAATATTATAGTTCCTCGGCATCGCTACTTATTTTCCGAATGGCAGTTTTATTTGCATGCTATTCGACTCTGGAACATTCTTCCACAACATCAGCAATGCAACACCAACGCTAATAGCTTCAAGATATTTTTGTTTAAATATTTTCGTTGATTTTTTTTCTTTATATATATTTGCAAATTTGTTTTTTGTTTCACTTTTATTTCCCCTTTATACATTACTTGTTATTATTAAGTCAATTATTCATTTACTAAATTAAATTAATTATTATGTACATATTACGTTCCTGTACTTTAAATATAAGATTATCATCTTGTCGTACTGGATTTCTATTTTATTAATAAATAAATAAAATAAATAAATAAATAAATTTAATATTTAGAATACAGAAAATGTATACTTAATAATTCGATTCGACTGTATATCATATGTATAACATTGAATATAAAATTGAATTTAAAGGCTGTATCAGCCTTACATTTCGCCAATCTGGCTCACAACCACGCGTTATGCCAATTTTAGATAATTAATAAATAATTTATATAATTAATAATTAATTCTATATGTGACATAATAGTTATTTTTAATAATATATAATGATTTCCGTTGAATAGTAATTTACTAATGAATATATACTTAATTGAATTTGATTTTTTTTAGTCTAAATTAAAAGATATCTATTAATTAATTAAATATTTATATATTAATAGATAACTATTAATTTGACTTAGTATAGGAACAAAAATAAATTTTTTGACAGGTCAATATAAAAAGATGTTCAGTTACGTTGAGATCTGGGGTCTGTGCAAGGGTTTCTATAAGTTTGGGGCAATTATGGATCAACCAAAGCTTTTCCACACCCGAAGTTTGCTTGTGATCATTGTCCTGGTAAAAAGCAAAATCATTCGCAATGCCTAATTTCTCGGCACTTTGCTTTACATTTTCTTTCAAAATGTAGAGGTAGCCAAATTTGTCCATTTTACCATCAATAAAATGCAAATTGCCCACCCCAGCACTCGACATGCAGGCCCAAACCATGACAGAGCATCCTCCATGCTTAACAGTAGCTTTTGTATTTTGAAGATTAAATTCTGCATTTGGTTTACGCCACACAAACATCTTGCCATCTGATCCATGCAAATTGAATTTCCTCTCGTTAGTGAACAGAACCTTGTAACGAACAAAAACTATCAGCGAAAATGTATTTTAAGATATCTTTACACCAAATTACCTTATTCCAAAACATTTCTGTTTTAAGCAAATACACTTTTGCAAATTTTTTTACTCTTGTTTTTATTCTTAGGCCTAATAAATGGCTTTTTTCTGGTAACTCTACCATGGTAGTTATATTTGTGCAATGTATTACGAATAGTATTTAAGCAAACATCTTTTCCGCTGCTGTTTTTTAAAGATATTTTTAGTTCTTAGGCATTGCAAATGATTTCGCTTTTTACCAGGACAATGATCCCAAGCACACTTTCGGTGTGGCAAAGCTTTGGTTGATCCATAATTGCCCCAAACTTATAGAAACCCCTGCACAGAGCCCAGATCTTAACGTAATTGAACATCTTTGGGAAGAATTAGCTAGAAGAGTATACCAACAACGATTTAAAACTTTGAATCAGCTTAAGGCGGCTTTACTGGAAGCGTGGAACTCCATAGAACCTGAGGAATGCTACAATTTGGTAAAATCAATTCCAAAACGTTTACAGGCCGTTGTTGAGAACAAAGGATATGCCACAAAGTATTAATTGTTCTCTTTCGTCATTTTTAGCAATTGTGCTCTTCTTTGTCCGATTATGCGTTGAGCGCAAAAAATTGAGTTATTTTTCTTTTTCTTTATAACATTACCGTTATCATGAAAAATATTGTCATTTTTTTATTAATCTGAAAGTCTATAATGTAGAGTGTAAACAAAAGCAAAAAAAACATATATTTAATATTTTCTTTTTAAGTTATAAACACATACATAGCAGACTAATGCTTGTCCGATTATGCGATGGAGCCACTGTATATAAGTGCATTATTATCAAACATTTTAATTTCTTTAATTTGTATCACCAAATTAATATTGCAATGTACGAGTATATGTAGGTATTGTTTACTTTTTCATATACCTGTACAAGAGTTACCTTTGCAAGAGTTACCTTTGAATTCTCTGGGAAAGACTCGGCATTTATGGACAAGGACTGACGTTCTAACTGCGTTCGTTAGGGGAATAATCGCAACTTGGCTGTCCGAATAAATCAAGAGAATTTCAGGAAAAATCTTGCCACCCAACAAGCATTGGGACGCTTTCAAAATTACCATGACTTGAACCCCATTTGGGATCGGTAAGTTGAAAACGGATGCCTTATATCGCCTGATAAAAAGCATCGATTCCGCTTTGCGAAAATTGTCACTTCAATTACATTTTAATTCAATTTAATTTACATTTTAAAGAGAGTGTGCGGATCAATGCCAGACACCGAAAGGATGAGAGAACAACACCTTGTGGTGTGCCTCAGTTTACCTTCCTTGCCATATGAATCTCGCCTAGGGAGGATTTAATTATCCTCCTGGTCAAATGTACTATAACGAATTTCCAAATGAACATTATTGAAGGCACTCTCCACATCAATGAAAGTTGCCAGAGAGCTCCACACCATGTAGCTTATGCAGTCTCATGGACATGGACAAAGAATCCTTTCCAGCGTTTTTGGAGCAAATGATGTTAAACTAATAAGTCTGAGATCATTTGCAGTGGCTTTTGGCTCTCTCCTATTAGCAGATACTTATGAGTACTTGAGACAGACATGATAAATTCTCAGCAGACAGGAAATTACCATTATCAGATGTCACCTGTAGGTCGGCAAGTGTAATGCTGTCAGTACCCGATGATTTAAAACGTTTGAATGCACCCAAGGCCCACCGAAGGGTGGTTACACTCACATTAAAGCCACCTGTGCAGATGTATGCAATTGGGGTCATAACTGCCCTCACTTACATATATACTTATTACTCATACATGGGCATACTGCATTATAATTCTAATGCATTAAGCTTTTCAGTATTCAGTAAATGCAATCTAAATTTCATTACCAGTAAAATTTTACTGATTACTGAAAAAAAAATCAGTATTCAGTAAATTTTACTGGTTACTGAAAAAAAATTCAGTAAGTCAGTAAATTTTTACTGATTACTGAAAAAATCAGTATCAGTAAAATTTATTAATTACTTGCTAGTGGAATTATTTTCTGGAAAAATTGCCTACAGTTCAAGGATTCGAGTAAAATTTGCTCTGTTCAATGAGTTGAATTATTAACAATTGTTACTGGAAAATCATTCATTAACTCAAAAAACTTTCAAGAAGAACAAAAAACTAAAATTGTCAACATTTTTTATCGTTGCAAATTATTACAAGTTCTATTTTGAATTATCTTCTGTTTACATTATTGTCAGAACAATTTAAAATCAAAATATTTTACAATATCGACTAATCAAAAATTATACAATTACCTTTTTTTTTAGAAAGTTTTTATTAATAAAGTTTTCATTTACTATATAGTTTTTGATTATATAAAATAGAAATTTTCCATACTTTTTATTATCACTCTCTTAATAGGAATTTAATAAACATACTTAAAAAATTTTTTTTTTCAAATACACAAAATTTTTATTAGTGTCCACCGTTAGTGTATCTTAGAAGATACAACTATTAAATGAGGCTCTGTGGTAAGGAATCGGAATATATTTTTTCCCTATTATTTCTATATATATCAATTTGTACTCCTGTCCGATTTTTCAATATAGCAAAGCACCTAATTCACCAAATTTGAAAAATATATAATTTTTAACTTTGATGTTTAAGCTATCAGAGAATTTAACATTTTTTCCTTTGAAATAAATTTTAAATATAAGACTGATGCTTTCTGGGTGAGTTTTTATTGTTTATCATTTATTTATTTTCTAAATAGAACAATGAGAATTTTTTTTGGTTGTATCTTTAAAGACACAGAGCATTACAGCCTGAAACTAAAAATTAATATAATGTCAATAGGTTTACACAAAAAAAATTTAAAATAAAAAATCAAAATATGTATGTAAACAAAAAAATTGAACAGTTACTTTTTGTTAATTTGCCTATTTATTTATATATTTATTTTTAGAACTGTTTTTCACACGAATAAAAAATAAATTAGTATTAGAAACAACACAATTAAATAAATATTTCGGTATTGTTGTGAGTACAACGGCGATCAGAAATCGGGTGGTCGTCGGTTCAAACCCAGTGGGCTACATCTTTTTCTAATTCATATTTGACATTATTTTAATTTTTGTTTTTTACAAATAAAGTCCGCCAAATAACTTTTTTTTTGAAAATAATTTAAAAAAAAATCTACTGAATATTTTCTCAAATTTCTTTTTTTTTAACACTAGATTTACCAAGAAATTTTCATACCCATTTGTACCAACACCAGTCAAAATGACTGGTGTTCAAAAATAACGTTTTGAGTGTGTAAATTTTGTATGTGCTATAATGTTTTACAGAATTAATAAACAGTATTGATAAAATAATAATAAAATGCTTTTGGAAGAGGAGTTGTTGTTGTTGGACAGTCAGCTTCACTACCTATCTCTTGACCTGATGACTGATGATCAAAAGTGAGTTCTTCAGCCAAACGAAACAAAAAATTCTTTCTTGAAATATTCTTTACAGTTGTGTTTTTATACAAAATCCAGGAATTTATTCAGACAAAATCTAAAATATTAAAAAATATTTGAAGTGGCCATCTCCTAGATCCTGATTTCACACTATACGTCATTAGCCATATCGTGCCATTTGATCTATGACGTCGACACCAATTATTATTAAATTATTAAATTATTATAAAAAGACACAGTTTCAATTAGTTTCTTACTGTTGGTATTTGGTCAATTTTGACACCTTTGTGTATAGAACGCAATAAAACAACTTTTTTGTTGGGCTTACTCTTATAAACTGTAAGTGTACATTCATTTGTTGCATATAGTAATGTTGAAAAACGAGCCATACTATCCCACTATTCCTTGCAAATTTTTGGAAGGTTACGTTTGTTCGAACGTACGGTACCAACCAACGTAGTGTTTTTGGCTAATAATTTAGTAGCTAAAGAAACACTGGTAAAAACGTTGTCGGTTATTACAGACCTACCTTTCACGATATAAAGCTCCAGTGGTCCCATTACTACAAATTCACTAAGAGGTGTTACCAAATTTCGTGTTTCATCTTTTCCTGGATAAGGAAAGCCATTTACAACATACTTCGTTTCAACGTCAGAAGCCAGCTAGAATTTTATTCCAAATTTGTCTGATTTGTTTGGCATATACTGTGTAAACCTATATCTGGCTTTCGTTGGAAACAATTGTTCATCTAATGTAATATTTGCTCCTGGTTTGAAACAGTTTTGGCCGTTGGCAATAAATTTGTTCCAAACAGTTGACACTTACATTAATTTATCAGTTTGCAAGCGTTGACTCCTTTCATTTCTTTTATCGAAACGAATGGAACGTAGAATTTCTGTAAAGTCATAGTATACTCATAGTTTTAGAAAAAATTCAGGACCCCATTTTCGTTCCATAAATACGACAGCTGCAACCCCTTGAATACTGTATGCACCACTGTATGTACCTCATGCAAACAGTATTCCAATGAAAGCTTTCAATTTATCCTGTAAAAGTGTCCATTTCTTCCCTAAAACTCTAGAGGCTTTTAATTCTGTGCAAGTTTTGATATGATCTAATATATGGTGGTTAATCAATAGTAAAAGGCACTGCTTGGCTTCTCTTCCATAATATTTCTTCTAGCATATGCTGTAGGCCTAGATAATTTGAATTTGCAATGAGTTGGTAACCTTCCAACAACGCCCCCTTCTTTTATTTTTTTCCACATAGTTCCACTTGCAGAAACCTCCAGTTGTGTATCTTCCCCGTTTTCATTATCCTCTTCAGAACTAGAAGGAAACCGCATAAACATTCGTTTTTGTATATTATGCAAAGGAACACTGTCTTCTGCCATAGAAAAACATACCAGTCAAAATGACCGCTACCGGTATAAGTACCAAAAACAAAAATTATTTTTTTTATTGTGGATACAAGATCAAAATAAGTTATCAAATTAATTGTATTTAGTTGTCGTTATAAAAGTCATTTAATAGTTTCGGAAAAAAATATTCATACAAAGTCAATATTTAAGGCTAATAAGACAAAACCAGTCATTTTGACTGGCGTGGTAAATCTAGTGTTAAGTACAATCCTTCCGGTTAATAATGGAAAATAATTTCATTCAAATGGCTGCCTCGGTGGCCATGCAATAGCCTACACCAGAAGATGCCGATTTTGGCAAAAAAAAATCATATTTTCAGATGAAGCTCATTTTGATCTTGGCGGGTATGTAAACAAGCAAAAATGTCGCATTTGGGGCTCAGAAAACTCGCACGCATACATTGAAAAGCCGACGCACCCAAAACGAGTCACTGTTTGGTGCGGATTTTGGTCCAGATGCATAATGGGGTCATTTTTCTTCAAAAATGAGCAAGGAGTGGCCGTTACAGTCAATGGCGATCGTTATCGGGCCATGTTGAACGAATTTTTGTTCACAAAAATTGAAGAGGAGGATATTGGCAACATTTGTTTTCAACAGGACGGCGCTAGGTGCCACACAGCCGAAGCTACACTCGATGTTTTGCGCCCTGTTTTTGAAGATCGCATTATCATCCGCAGAGCTGATGTCGTTTGGAGACCTCGGAGCTGCGATTTGACACCGTTGGACTATTATTTGTGGGGTGCCGTCAAAGATAAGTGTTACGCCGACAAGTCAGAGACAATTGACGCTTTAAAGGACAATATTCGTGAAGCCATTGGTGAAATGCAACTGCACACAATCGATAATGTGCTTAAAAATTGGACCGATCGTGTAGGCTACTGCATGGCCAGCGGAGGCAGCCATTTGAAAGAAATTATTTTCCATTATTAACCGGAAGGATTGTACTTCCAAATAAAAAAAGAAATTTGAGAAAATATTCAGTAGTTTTTTTTAAAGTATTTTCAAAAAAAAGTTATTTGGCGGACCCTTTATATAAATATTTCTACTAATAACATCTATTAGAAATGTTGACAATTTTTTTATAATTAATAAAAATTTACTGGTAATGCATAATGGGTTTCAATTTACTGGTACTAATTTTTTTCAGTATTCAGTAAAAATTTACTGGTTTACTGCATTTTTTTTCAGTAACCAGTAAAATTTACTGAATACTGATTTTTTTTTCAGTAATCAGTAAATTTTTACTGATTACTGATTTTTTTCCCAGTAATCAGTAAAATTATACTGGTAATGCAATCTAAATTTCATTACCAGTAAAAATTTACTGAATACTGTAATTTTTTTCAGTAATCAGTAAAAATCAATTTTTACTGAAATTTTACTGGTACTGCAAAGTGCCCATCATGTTATTACTTATATTTTCCAAAGGCAAAAATAATTGTGTTTGAAGTAAGAGAAACGTATTTTGTAGTGAAATCAACCTCTATTCGGTTGTAATCGTAGGTATTCAGACTGAATTTTGTTTGCTAATATGAAACTGATTCGAGTGATATTCCAGGGACAACGTTTCTCATTACGTACTTATACTGTCATATAGTCTAACTATTTAGTTCATAATCAGTTTATTTTGTCAAAGATATTTACGGTGATATTAAGAGAATATATTGCAATTTGTTTACAAACTTCTTTTTTAATTTTCTGATCCAGCTGAATCTGCAAGGGCATTGAGTTGGGTACGTCCCTCTTATTATCAGAAAACAGACTGCGGATGAGGAAACTAGACGTTCAATATAGTTACTTAGTCTGGTTTTTAGTTTTTCTTTCTTTTTGGTTTATTTACGTCTGACTGGATTTCGTGCCAATCGAATTAGAATATTCATATACAGACACATCGTTGTAAATACAAATTTCTTTTTAATTTTTTATTCCGAACAAATTTTCAAACTAGAATTAGGTATCGCTTACAATAGTTAAATTAATTAAAATCAAAATTATTTTATATATGAATTTCTGGTTAATAAAGAGGTGGGTAGGTAGGTTGGAGTGGTAGCTTTGATACCAAAAGCTCACTTGAGCACGCATAGCGGTCCGCTGTGACGCCACAGGTGAACGCAGTTCCTGTACTGAACATGTTCCTCCAAACCAGGTAAGAAGAATAAGTTGGTCAGCGCAAGGGCTGCGCATTTAAAGCACGACTACCCCCCGCTGGAAAACCAGCCCGAAAAATTGGTAAACGATGCTATATCCTTGACATCAATGGACGATAGCTCCGTCAAACTGACAAGGATTGGAAAGCCAAAAAAACTAAATCTGCACCTCGCAAGAGATGGACATTGACAAAGAAAGTGGATAATAGTGTCCTCTTCCTCTGCGGATGGAAGTTGCATTCTTACCGCGTGTCTTCGCATGTGATCGATATGGCGTTACGATCAAGTCCAAACAGGTTGGTGCGCTTTTTATCTATCGAGGGCCAAGTGAGTCTAGCGGTGGAGCAGAACTCCTTATTGACCCAGGATAGGTTGACGTCTTGAAAGAATTTCCACGCGTTGGCCAACTTGACCGAGGTAAGTAGCGTCCCCAAGACGATTGAAAAAGATTCCGGAAGGAGTGCGCCAGCCCTGGCGAGCTCATCCGCTCTGCAGTTTCTCGGAATATTACTGTGCCTGGGGACGCAGATAAGTATGACACTGAAGCGTCCAGAAAGGCGATCGAGACAGCGGCGATATTCCCTGACGATTATGGAGTTATTCACAACGTTCGCCAGAGATCTTATGGCAGCCTCACTATCAGAAAAAATTCGAGATTTTAAGTGATTTAAATAGTTTTAGTAATCAGGCAAAGGCTGGATATAAATTTAACCGTCTGAGTACATTGTGATAAAGTAATTTAACGTATTCAATGAATAGAATGATGATAAATAGAGAAAGAAAAGAAAGAAAGAAAATTATATATTTTTTAAATAATTAATTCCACATGATAGGAAGAGTTTTATTAACGACATGAGCTTGAAAACCATTTATTTTATGTAGACATCTTGTAATTTATGACCAACAAAAGCAATGTACTCTGTGTTTTAAACATGCTTTTGAAAATAAGCATTCAACAATCACATCAAAATTTTTCAATATTCTATGTTGTCACAAAGAGTAAAACTTTCCTGAACGCAATTTTTTCCGAAAACAGATACGAAGAAATAGGACAGGATAAGTAAAAATAGAACACATAACAACCCTAAGTTAGGCCTTTAGGCTTGACAATAACATTAAATTTTCCATCCATGGTAAGGTTTTTTCCTGGGATTCACATACCAAGAACTGTCGGGAAATTTGACTTATTTTATATTCCGCTTTTGCGGAATTTTAATGCGGGAAACCCGTAATTCTTTTTTTTTTTGTATAATAAAATGTAGTGGAGCTGCTGAATTAAGATTTATAATTGAAGTCTTCGTAGTCTAGTAGCTAGTGTGGTGGCTTACTAGACGTGAGGCTGCGGTTTAACATCTCAGCAGTCTTCTGGCAAAAACTCTAAAGAGTAATTAAAATTTCCATTAAAAGTTTCTCAAAAATCTGTCGTTCGGAGTAGACTTTAAACTGTAGGTTGTAATTTCCAATTCTGTATGTAATCGAAACTCGTTTGTATTTGAAAGAACATAGCCGCCACAATTAAGGCTGATTCCAATTTATAAAGAAAGATAACTTGGATGAAATTTTTTTCTGTCTAAATCAAGCCATACACAAAATACAAAAGCCATACACTTAGCCATAGTAGATGCTACATATATGGATATTGCCTTTACCGCTCTGACAGACTTTCCCACGGTGGTGGTGTGGCGATTTATGTGAATTCCCACATTCAATGTAAACTGGTTGGTAGAAGTTCGGAGAATAATACCCATACTCCAAATATTGAATACCTGTTTTTGGAGATAATTAACTGTGGCAGAAAGCTTTTACTATGTACTGTGTACAGACCTAATAGGACTATCGACATTGGACCACTGATCGACGAATTAACTAATGTTTGCCTCGGTTACACTAACATCATAATAACCGGCGACTTTAATGCAAATGTTTGAGTGGACAGGAGATTAATGTTTGACCTAAGTGCCATAGGTTTGGGGTTAGTAAATGAGGTTATGCCCACCCACTTTACGTCATCTTCTGCTACGCTACTTGATCTTTTCTTTGTTGACAATTGTTCTAGTGTGTTACTATATGACCAACTTTCTGCACCGGCCTTCTCCAGACATGATCTTATTTTCCTGTCTTATGACTTCAAAATATCTTCGAAGGAGAAGAAAATAACTTTTCGGGATTTTAGAAATATTGACGTTCCATCATTGGAGAATGAATTAATGAGCAAACCCTGGAACCGGGTTTTCTATATGCCAAATGTTGACGATCATGTGAATTTTTTACACGGCAATATTCAGAGTTTGTATGACAAATATGTACATATAAAGACGAAAACAATGCGTGCCAACGAGAATCCATGGTTCTCGATTGAGATAAAGGAACTGATTAGTAGCAGGAACAGAGCCTACGAACGCTGGAAGAGATACCGAACTCCTGAACTTAGGGAAATTTATAGGAATTATAGAAGAAAGGTGACTACGAATTTAGGTCCGCTAAGTGTAGATATTATGGGAATAAATTTAAATCCGCTATGTCGTCCCGGTGTAAATGGAGGGAAATTAAAAATATGGGTGTCTTGGATAATAATGATAATAGTACTAGTCATGATATAGATGTAGACAAATTGAATTTTGAATTCTCGAATATCCCTATACCTAAATCGAATATCAGTTACTATAACTATAACCTTACGGATCCAAGTGTTTCTTTTGTTCTGAATGGCAATGGCTTTCAATAGAGCGTTTAGAGGTATCAAATCAAATTCAATTGGCTACGATGAAATGCACCCGAGATTCCTGAAAATTATACTGGACTACATTATTGTGTATATAACACATTTATTTAATACTATTCTGACGACATCAGTATTTCCTTCAATGTGGAAGCACGCGAAAATTATCCCAACCCGAAAGTTACGTTTATGTACAGCATAAAAAATAATTGATTATTAAACACTAATAATTTTGTATTTTAATTTACCCCAATGCTCGTCAATATTTTATTTTATTATTTCTCTGCTCACGCCCACATTTTGGTCCTTCGAACCGGATCTGACCCAGTGACCTATGGATGACTATAGAGAAGTAGGGCGTTGGATCCGGCTCGAAGGATTAGTCGCCAGCACCGCTAAAACTCTGGGTTTACGTGCGAATGGAGCATTAATACATTTTGCTTCAAGCTAGCTCCAATACCCTAATTCTCTATAATCACAAAACTTTCTGTGTTGTCTGAAATAGGTAAGCTCTTTGACTCCGTTAGGTGATCGGCACCTAGAATAATAGTTGCTCAGATTATTATGCGACAAATTCGTAAAGGGTGTACAGATTGGAACGAATGTTTGGAACACATGACGTTTAACAAATGGCTTTAATTTGGCTTTGATTACTCGTACATCGACAGGATTAACATCCACGCTTTGGATTAAATTAACTCTCAGTATAAAGTTTAACTTCATGCATTTTGTGATGCTTCTGAGAAAGCATATGCTGCCATTATGTAGTGTATAGTGTATGCTCGCTGCCAAAACAAAAGTTGCGCCTACAGAATCGTAAACTTTACCCCGTTTAGAGCTCTGCTTTGCAACTCTATTTTCAAAAAATGGTATTTTCACTTCGTAAGAAGCTGAATCTTACCAGATCGGAAACCTTTGTGGGGCAGATTCGACTATCGTTCTGTCCTGGCTTTAAAATCCCCCGTTCCATTGGCCAACTTTTGTGGCATATTGAGCATCACTTATCGTGGACCAGGCACTGACAATTGGAATAATATGGAATCTCCCTATGATGGCCTTTTACTCATCAAAAAACCTATCAAAGAGATTTTGTTGTCGAACAGGTTTATTTTGGCCCTGATTCGAGTAGCCGGTGCTCGATCCGACAATGGCGTTCTACCACAGCCAATTGAGAAGCTATGGTGCTCCTTAATCAAGAGCAAAACTAATAGTTCTTTTAATTTTTTCGTGGCGTGCTTGTCATTTTTATTCACAGATGACATACCTAATAATCCGTGGACTATCTATCGAGCGCCCAACTAAAGAAAGCCTCGATGTAATTTTTGTTGATTCCAGCCCAAGAAGGAGAGCACAATCCACAACCAGGCTCTTATTAAAACTATGTTCCCAGTACTGGAAAGTGCCAAATGCAACCTTATATTTACTTTTTTGCATTTTATACCCTAAATTGATTATTATGAATTGAGTGTTACTATTTTATTGAAATGTGAATTTTGATCTCGGTCCTCTTGTTGCAACAAATATGTAGAATATTGAAATTGATATTTAAGCTTCAAGGAATGATGATGCTACCAATTCTGATAACAAAAACATAAAACGTATGAATTATTTAACTTGTAAGATTATCCCAAAGAGCCCATCGAATACAAAATAGTGGAAATATGACCGCAAATAACCAAAATAAGAAACCTATTACCGAATGAAGCAATAAATCCTTTATTTGTTTACAAACAAATTTTCTAAAATAGAAAACATTTTAAATTCTTATTGTTAATTTTTGTCTTAAAGTTGTTTTGTTTTTCATTATATACATACATACATATATGTAAGTATAAATAACTTCACTGAATAAGTATTAGGATTTTATTAAGAAAGCTATTTGCCTAGTCGATTAGCATACTATGTAGATACATTATATCCCGGAAGAGCGAAAAAAATACATAATTTTCCCTCGATATAATGGGGAAAGCTATCTACCTAGCAGGTTAGCAATTCTAATTTCTGAATTATTCTAATTTCTGGAGGATTTTTTTTTTCTAATAAAAAATAAAGAATTATACAGATTTCCTTTCAAAAACTAAAATAAAACGCATTTAAATTTTTTGATTCAATTTTATTTGATAAAAACAAGAAAAGTAAGTAAAAATGTGAATATAAAAATCTAAAAGCAACAAAAAATAACAATTCAGTCCAAATACATCACATGCCTTTTTAATTAAAAACTAAAAAAAAGAATTAAATAACACATTAAATAACATTATTGCACCATTTTATTAAATTATTTACGCTTTCAATGGCTGTAGTATTAGAGAAAACTTGTGAGACTTCAACAACATCGTCTTCGCTGCTATCTGAAGAGTCACCATCGCTACTGAGAACATATTCAGATTTATCATCAAACATATCTTCATTCCATCTGTCGATGTCTTCTATACCGATGCAATCGTTTGGAGTTATTTCTTCTAAAAGAGCTTGAGTTCTCTGAATAACTTCGTTACAATCCTGATCTATTTGCAACAAATGTGCTATTGGCACGTCATCGTCGCTGTCGTATTGGTTAGAGTCCCAATTGGACAACTTTGACCAGGATTTCTTCATAACACTTTGTGGTACCTCATCCCAAGCTTGTTTCAATAATAATTTTTCATTGCGGAATTAATGGGATTTCAAACGATTCTTCAGTTCACCAACTTCAGCAATTAAGAGAGAAATTAGCATACTTCTGTAATTGAGCTTTGTTAACTTAATAGGTTGTTGATCCATTGGTTGTAAAGCTGCTGTAACATTTGGAGGAAAGACTAATGCAACTATGTTTCCATCGTCACTTTTAAGTTTCTCAATAGGTGTATGTGCGAAGCAATTATCTATAAGCAAAATGGCTTTCGGTGGCAAATTATTTTCCTGAGAAAAGCGTATCACCTGTAAATTGAAAAATATTTTAAAATTACTGAACCTGAAATCATTATTTGGTCTTACCCATTTAATAAATATTTGGTGAAACCAATCGTGAAAAATCCGAGAAGTCATCCAAGAATTTTTTGAAAAGTTCTAATGCAAAGGATTATTGAAACTTTTAAAACACCTGGGGTTTTTGCTTTTCCAATTACCAATGGAACTAATTTATATGTTCCATCGGAGTTTGCACCAAGCAGAGGCATATGTTCGTTCTGTATGGTAGGCAACGAAAACATAATCCGGTTTCGTCAACATTGTATATTTGTGATTCCATTAACCCCATCTCAGTGACTTTTGCACGATATCGATTAATAAAAGGAATAACTAAAGCAACATCACTGGAAAGAATCTCGCCACTAATTTTTAAAAAACGGATACCGTGTCGTTTCTTAAATTTGGAAAGCATTTTCATCTTTATCGGGATATTCCTCCTTAAATATTTGTTTAGCTTTCTCTTTAAGTATAAGCCCAGTCAGTGTACACTTTTTTCTCGTTGATTTAAAAACCACTCATACAGGCGACTTTCCATTTTTGGATGTTCAGCGCTGTGCCTCCTGATATGTGTTGGAAACAGCATTTAATATTGAAGTTCTATGTGATTTGATGTAGCTGTTTGAACATGCTGACACATTAAAATCTAAGGCTAACCTGTTCCCTTGAACGCCTTTGTCAAGCTTTTCTAATATTTTTATTTTAGTTTCCGACGATAAAGTGTTTTTTTTACGTTTATTTGACATTTCTAATGATACACTTTCACTTTTTTAGAGATCTATCTTGGTAGTACATGTACACGAGTATCAAATTTCACAAATAAACTGGCCACAAAATACATAAATGCGACACAAATAAACATCATATATGTACGTATATAGTTTGGTATATAATTTTTTAGTTTTACAGAATAAAAAGAATTTGGGAATTTCTTGTGTTAAAATAAAAAAAAAAACGCTCAGAAATTAGAATTTTAAATTCGAATTTTAGAGCGTATAATTATATTATATTATAATTATATTAGCACTGATTCTAATTTCTGGAATTTCTAATCACTGGAGGTTCTAATTTCTGAGCTTCTACTGTATTATGGAATGGAAAAAGTCCGGGAAGTAAAGAACCCTATCATATTGACAATATTGCAACAGATTGAAGCTGCAATGAGTTATACAAAATTAAAAAAATATTGTTAAATAAATAAAATTAAATTAAATGTTAAAATAAGCAACACTTTATATAGTACAGGGTGCTGAAGAAACGAATTAATTTTATGAAGCAAACTACGAAGGATATTACTAAATAGGTTTTCTTCCTCTTTGCCTATCCCACTTTACTCTCAATAATAACTCATTGCTTTAAAATGTACTCTTATAAATCTAAAAGTAGTAGCACTTCCGCAACCATTTAACTATAAAAAAACGCAATTTTTCGGTGACATGTTCAACGATTAAAAACTAAAATATTTATGCAACAAAAACTTCTTAATTTAGATAGCCAATCTTTAAGATCATAGGAAATAAGACTAGTCAAAATACTATCACACATTACTCGTGGCATTACTATTATCTGTCTGTCTGGCTGCCTTGTTTTGACAGCAAGGACATGCATATACAAGTAGCAAGCAGGTAAAAAATACCATGCTATTGATTTGCAAATGAAAATGTCCTTGACAATTATAAGGGAAACAGATAGTCAGTCCTCTCACCAGACACCAATTACTATATCACATAAATTCTTCGGTTAGACAGACTACTGCTCAGAATAATCATAATAAAGTGGTCAACGGAATAACATCACTGGCATCCAAATTAACAATTCGAATTGAATTAAAATGCAACTTGAAAATAATCTGGAATTCGAACAGTATGTGATAGAAAACGAATTTAACGTAAGTGTACCACGCTAAATCCCCTATGGTGAAACAAATTCAATTATTTTAATAAATTTTCAACATTTCAGATCAAGGTAAGCTTTGTATTTTCTTCTACGAGTTTCCAAAATGTCACATCACCTACATATAGCTCTAGTACTTCCTCAGAAATATCTTCATTAGCGTCGTCAAATGCATCAAAACCTAAAAGAAAACGTACTGCGTTTACCAGCAAACATTTGATGGAACTGGAGCGTGAATTCCACTTTTATAAATATTTAAGCCGACCCAGACGTATTGAAATTGCCGATCGGTTAAAATTGAACGAACGCCAAGTTAAGATCTGGTTTCAAAACAGGCGCATGAAAAGCAAAAGAGATGCAGCCAAAACAATTGCAGAAATAAACTCCATAAAATTTAATAAATTCGTTGAAAGTCCTGATAATTTACCTCTGGTCTTATTAAAACCGGAAACTTTGGAAGATATACCTATCCCAATTTAACGCAATAATTTTAATGTGTCAATGTATATGATTAATGACAACAAAGCTTCACCACAAGAATCCATGAATTCACCATTCGAATCCGCGAATAATAATGTTTCTTTCATGGACTACAATTGTTCTCTAGTAGACGAATGTGATCCAACAAAGTGGTTTAATAATCACAATTATTATTATAATCAATTACCCTAAAATTCCTTCTGGATAACCCTATGTCCAATGACAATAATCATTCGGAAATCCTTCGAGTTTCATCATACGATACCAATTCCTCATCATTACGAGAACCAGGCGCAGAACCTTTGAATTGTTTGTCTCCAACATCTAATCAGAATCCTTTAAGCATTGACGATGATGATGAATTCATAAAATATATCATGAACTTGTAAATAATTTCATTGATGTAACAGATGTATAAATAAAGAATTTAATATTTGCAATGTAACAACTTAAATTGTTTATTAAAATTCCTGTTATAATCTAAATTCTAAAATATATATTGTAGAATAAATATAAACAGATTTAGCATTCATCTAGAGGCATATGAATAATATCTAAGAAATAATCGTGACTAATTGTGCAAAGGCAACTGAAAAAAAAACATACATATTTGGGCATTACAACCCTTCAGTTAGGACTATGACCTAGTTTCTCACACCACTTATATTGTGTGTGTTAATTTTATGCATGAGTGGTGGGACCTACATGGCAATTGTATTTACTCTCAGAGTTTTTGCCAGAAATCTGCTGAGAGGGAGTCGCCGAAGAAATACTTTTTGTATTTTGTTTTGATGTCTGGGCTGGGACTCGAACCATGGCTTTTTACATCTAATAAGCCAACACACTACCTACTAGACTACGGCGACTTCTTGTATATTGTTATTATCAACTCCATAAAAATAAATGTTGTCAGTTCTCTCGTAATATATTGTTACGTTTTTACATTTTAAAAACGTTTACAATATGAGCCCGTAGATTGCAAATAAAATAAAAATAAATCTGTTTTAGTTTTAGATAAATTCTTTATTGTTCGCACAATTCTGTGTACTACTGTTCACAACTTGATGTACAATAACACTTGCTTTTCTTTGTCAATCCTCTGTTTATGTCCTTTACAATTACCCAATAACAAATACTAGACAATTATTCGATAGATCTTTGTAACCAGTGGTTACCATTTCATAGCACAATTGTGCAGAGAGAAAATAGAGCTTATGCTTTTTATTTAGTTGTCGATCAGTCTGCGACAAGCGCATATGTATGTACGTATGTCGGCGGAGGCTATAATATGTTTACACTTAAAGTATATTTTATGTTAAAACTTCAATTTTTTTAAATTCAAAGTCTTATATGTATGTTCTTAAAACCCATTTTGATTGTTTTAATAGTTAAGTAAATAATTTAGATGATATGGAAAGAAAACAAATTTTTTATAGACAAAGCAATAGTATGGAAAAATTAAAAGGTTTGTTATTAGTAGGAGGGAAAATTTATATGATAAAATTAGATCCCAGCAAATATCTAAAAAATATTCCATAATTATTAAGTCAAAGATGTATAACTTCATATATGTTGATGAAATGATAATCAAAATAGGTTATATTACTAACACGTGTCTATGACTGTAAACTCACAACTTATTTTCGCTATCTTAATCACTAATACACAACCAAAAAATGTTTGGTAATCCCTGTTTGTAACGGTCTTCACACAAGGCTGTCTGAACATCATTAACTCAGTTGCATAGTTTGCCTTACCCTTTGTATGGCAGAGTAAACAGTCTTATGAAAGTTCTTGAAGTCAAACGTCCATGTCTTCGCCTTTTCGCATATTATTATTATTACGTTTATTATTGTAGTGTTGTTGGTATATTTTTGTTTACTTGTTTACAATTTTCTTATGCTGGTGTTTGTTATTATATTAAGCAGTTGTTTTGTTTTTATAGTTTTTGTTTATAATTTTAATGTTAAGCGATGTAAAAGGATGATGAGAAATACTTGTTGGAATGAAATCTTATCTATTCCTGTACATTCAATAAATTGAAATTTGTGTTCCCTTAAATCCAGCGTGTACTCTGGTTGGTCCGCCATGGAATTCTAAACAACTGTCGCGACTGAAAAATCGAAAGAAATATTATTACAAGAAATACCAAAGTTCTGGCTCCATTATTGATTATGGAAGATATTCTATTAGTCGGTCTGAATCTAATATTCTAAATCACTTATATGGATAAAATGAAAAATAATTTTATTAAGAATCCTAGATCTTTCTATACGTTTGTAAATCCGAAGAGGAAATCTACTGGTTTTCCATCCTTTATGAAATTTGAAGATAAAGAATAATGTAGTGTTGATGTCATATGTGATATGTTTGCAGATTTCTTCGTCAGTACTTATTCTAATGCTGTTTACAATGATACAAATATGTACCCTTACTGGCTGACATCAGCTCAAGTAATATCTATTCCAACATTTAGTGACTGTGATATTTTGATGAACCTGAAAAGTTTAAAGATATCTTTTCGTCCTGGTCCCGATGGGGTTCCAAGTTGTATTTTAAATCGATGTGCAGAGTCATTCATCACACCATTAGTCATATTGTTTAATACCTCGATTAATTATGGATATTTTCCAGTGTTTTGGAAGAACTCGTATTTTATACCACTTTTTAAATCTGGCAATAAATCTGATGTTACAAATTGTAGGGCCATTGCAAAACTGAGTGCTATTCCAAAAATGTTCGAGAAACTGATTGCCGATTTTTTGGGTCATCTTACTTCAACGTTATTATCACCTTATCAACATGGTTTCCGAAAGGGCTGTTCAACAACAACTAACGTGCTTCAGTTAACATCCATGATAAATGCGGCCTTTTCTCAACGGAAGCAAACTTTTGTTAACTAAATTGGATTTATTGGCTTTAATCATAGGAGTTTAAGATGGCTAGAGCCGTATTTGAGTGGTAGAAAGCAGACTGTATGTGTGAACAATAGCTTAGCTAAGTATATTTATGTGCTATCTGATGTTCCTCAAGGCAGCCATCTTAGTCCACTTCTTTTTTCGCTGTTTATTAACGATCTTCCCAAAATGATTAATTTTGCCAATATCTTGATGTATGCTGACGATGTAAAAGTTTTTCTCTCCTTTAATAATTTCATCCAGGATATTTATCTTCAAATAATTTATTTTTGTGGTGCGAATACAACATGATGGAGCTGAATATTAAAAAAATTCAAATATATGCGATTCTCAAGAAATAATTTTATTGCGGGTAATTACTTGCTTGGAGGTCATCAACTGGATATACATAGTATACTCTTTTATTGATCTTGGGATCCTATTAGACACAAAATTAAACTCTAATCTGATCATATCACTTTGACTGTAAAAAAGGCAAGAAGCACTCTTGGCTTCATAAAACGTTGGGCAAAGGAATTTTCTGATCCATTTATTACGAAACAGTTATACGTATCGCTTGTCAGACTAATTTTGTAGTATGGATCCATCGTATGGGATCCTCACTATAATGTTTACAGCGAACACATAGAATCTTTTCAGAAACAATTTTTACTCTTCTGCTTGCGTGGCTTTGGATGGAATTACTTGGATATGCCTTCATATACTAGCAGACTGGCATTAATAAAACTGCCTACCCTTAAGAGTCGTCGAACAATGTTAAATATATCCTTCATGATTAACCTGATCAATGATAATATTTGCTGTGAATTTCCGTTAACATCTGTTAAATTCAATGTTCCTCGTCGTAACTTCCGCTGTTATAATCTTATTTATATTCAATTCTGCAGAACTAATTATGCTGTTGCTGATCCATTAACTAGAATTTGCCGTCAATTTAGTTATTTGTCAGACTTTGTTGATTTTTCTTTAAATTCTTGCGTTATAAAACGGAACATTATTGTTTTTCTCAATTCTTAACTTTTCATATTTTTATTGTAACTATTACTTGTGTTTTTGAAGAAACTGATTGTAATCCTATTTATTTTTATTCGATTTGTGTTATTAGTCAGTAAGAAATTGGTCCATTGACTTAAATAAATAAAAGCAAAATACGAGTATTTAGATTTTTCATTTTCTTAATAATATTATTTGTAATTAATTCACCAGTAACATAAATAATGTTCAATTTATCAGGTGTATGTAAGGACTCAACATATCGATCTGTTGTCAAGCCTTTACAGTAATCATGGTTAACTGAAAAAATGTTTGAGGCTGATCTAAATTTTTTATATTTTGTGGTGTATCTGCAAGGGTATCTATTTGATGTAGTGAGTAAAATGAATGGATTGCAACTAAACCGACTTACACTTCGCAGAGTTTTATAGGAAACAATATTTAATTGTAAAAATATTCTACAACATGAAAAAAAAACACAAATTACATAACAATAAAATAAAATTAACCAATAATTAATCAATTTCAATTAAAAGAATATATATAAATAATATAAAAAATAAAAAAAAACATATTTCATTACAAAACATAAAAGCACATTCTAACATATATTAAAAACAAAAAATTAAATTCACTACAAAAAATATTCAATTACAATAGGTTAGGTTAGGTTAGTGGACGTGTACTTGTCGATTAAGACAAGTACAGCGGTACTAGGACGTTGTACAACGTAATGTAAATGTAAAAAGATAAATTATAAATATTAACTTAATTGGAGTGCAGTTTCTCTTGCAGTCTCTTTGTGTTAAAAAACAAAACAAAAAACCTACTAACAAAAGAAAAATAAAAAACTTGAAAAAAAGAACCTAAAACAATCTCAAATACTTCAAATTACCACGTGTTAAAACAAACAAAAAAACAAAATAGTGAAAAACATCAACTACTAACTCCCACTATGGGAGGTCTCCTCTTTGATAGAGACAAAATGGTCTAAAATCCGGACTCTTTACATCCAATTTTTCTTGTCATGAGCAGAGCAGGGGTTCATGCAAATAAAGGTCTAACAGACGTCTCACCATTTCTTATACAACGTGCTATAGAAGCAGCAGGAGGAAAAGTCAAGTCCTGTAAAAAGCTTAGATCTGGGCAACTACTTATACAGTGTCTTAACGGAAAGCAAGCAAATAAAATAATAAAAATGTTGTCTTTATCACTTGATATGTTTGTTAAAGTGGATGAATACAATTCTATCAATAAATCAAAAGTTATATTTTATTCTAATGACCTACGTGGACTGTCCGATGATGAACTCTTGGAAGAAATTCATGAGCAAAATCCAAATGTCATAGAAATTAAGAGACTAAAGAAGAGAGACCCTGAAACCAAAGCACTTACAACAACTGACCTTGGTTTATATATAACAACATTCAACATAAGTGATCTTCCAGAAAAAATTCTGCTAGGCTACATGTATGCGATTGTTCAGCCATATATCTCTAATCCACTACGGTGTTTCAAATGCTTTCAATTTGGACATGTGTCTGATGGCTGTTCATCTCAAGACAAAATATGCCCCCATTGTAGCAACATCGAGCATACATCAATTGACAAAAATGGAAAGCGTGAAGGATGTAATAATCCAGGAAAATGTATTAATTGCCATCAACAACATAACAGTTTTTCAAGAGAATCTCCTTTATTTAAAAAAGAATTTGATATTCAAAGAACAAAAATAACACAAAAAATATCATTAAGTGAAGCACGAAGAGAATATGATAGACGAAGTACACTACCAACAACTTACACGAATGTACTAAAATCATGTAAATGTCAAGAAAGTGCAAACAAAATACTTACAACGAAAACAACAACTGATAACAACAAAATACCACCATTTCCGACACGTAAAATAACAAAAGCCGTTTAATCGAAAATAGAATTATTACCAAAAAATATATCGAAGAGAAAAAAACGTGAATTAACAAACGGTGAGAAAAAAAGAAAAGAAAACTTAACCACTAAGGGCCATTTTTTGAATGCGAGTTTAAACTCGAGATTAAGTTAATCTCCAGTTAAAGTTAATCTTCAGTTAACAGAGTTTTCATTTTTTGAATGGGAATTTAACTGGAGGTTAACTTGTAGAGCTGCCAGTACTTATAAGCCAAAATGGCAACATTTTTTTCGTTTACTTTGTTCTGTTTAAGCCAACTTCACACGATAATACTTTACGTACGTAAAGTCTAATGAAAAAGTAAAATGAAATTCCATCCGTATGACAAAAAAGAGAATAAAAGTCGTATGATTTATATTTTTGCGTTTACATGATCGGTATAAGACAATAACAAAGTAAAATGAAAACAGCTGTTACACTTTTGTTCTATGTGTTTACATAAAAATACATCCCTGATCTAATGCGACTTGCTTGTTTTTTGAATCATTTCAAAAAATGAAGAGAGCCATACGACTGTCAAACTTTTCGTCCGTATTTTCTCTCAATGTGTGATGTTTTCATTACATCCCTACAAGAAATGAATGACTGAAACTAACACATGAAAAATTATTATTACTAACACATTTGCATTTTTTTATAGAATTGTTTGGAAAAAAAATGTTATGAATGTTTGCATCAATAATGACAGTCAAATGACTGGTAAAATGAGCGTCACTGTGTGGTAGAGAGTTGCATTTTATGCCGTTATAAATTACTGTTGTCGCCATTGTTGGAAAAATTTGTAAACTGGTAAAGAGTGCGTATGCAAGAGTGAAACAACTACATTTTGATAATTATTTCTGCAAAAGCGTCGTACGAAAGTGAAAATTTTATATCTAAACAAAAATTCAACTAAAGTGCACGATTAAAGTGGAAAATTAAATTTAAAAATTAAAAAACAAGAAATAGATTTGAGAGAGCAATAAAAGAGCTTAAAAACAAGAAAACTTAAAAAACAAGAAAAAAAATTAAATGAAAACACGCTTAAAAAATTAAAAAAAAATAAAGATAAAATACATTTTTTTATTTATTATTTATTTTATTTTAAACAAATTTTAATATAAAAAAAGGCAATTGCAAAAACGCCTTAGCATTGAAAAAAGGACATTTGAGTCCAATGTAAAAAAATATAAAAGTTTTATTCAAAATAATGCAAAGAACTCAATGTAAAGTGAAAAAATAAAAATTGAACAAGTGAAGGAAATTAGTGAAAGAATTGTTTGTGATGATTTTGTGGGAATAGATAGTTTAGATTCTAAGCGAGGTTGTAGTGTATCCGCAATTGTAGAAGAAATTGGTAACGTAGATTCTGAGCCAGGTTGTAGTTTATCCGCTATTGTAGGAGAAATTGATAGTGAAGATTCTGAGACGAAATTTATAGGGATTGATAACGTAGATTCAGAGCCAGAGCCATCTGAAATTATAGGAAACAATTCTAATTTTCAGGGAAATTCGGATATTAAAGGCAAGTGTGAGGAGATTAAATCGTGGGCTGTTAGGAATAAAATTTCTCAGGCTGCTGTGGAGGATTTATTGCATACGCTAAATAGGGTAGGAGTGGAAGATTTGCCATTGTCGGCAAAAACTCTTTTTAGTACAAGTAGGGAAAATATTCAAATTTCAACAATAGAAAATGGTGAATTTTTAAATTTAGGTATTCAGAAATTTTTTGTTTCAGATTCTTTTGAATATTTATGTGGTAAAGATGAAATTTTGATTGATGTAGGCGTTGACGATCTTAAACTTTTCAAGAGTTCAAATAGAGTTTTGTGGCCCATTTTAGGAAAAATTTTAGGCTTTGATAGCGTTAATCCTTTCATGATTGGTTGTTTTTCAGGTTTTAAGAAGCCACAGAATTTGGATAGCTTTATGACAGATTTCTGTACAGAAGTAAAGTTGCTTAGAGAACAAGGTTTAAAGGTAGGCCATAGCGAAAAGTTGTTTAGATTTGATGTTCGCTTGTTTATTTGTGATTCTCCAGCTAGGGCTTTTGTTACAGGTGTAGTGTCCCACAATAGCAAAAATGTTTGCTCCAAATGTTGTCAGGAAGGGTTATATAAGGAGAGAAGAGTTTGTTTTTCGAAAGAATTTGGCATTCCAAGAACAGATATGACATTTGAATTTAGATGTAGTCCTTTTCACCATACAGAAGAGTTTAGGGAAAAGCGAAGTATATTAGAAGAATCAGGTTTTGAAATGGTTTCTCAATTTCCGTTAGACGGTATGCATTTAGTAGATTTAGGAGTCACGAAGAAATTACTTAAGCTTTTAGTCAATAAGAGGAATGCAACAGGTATGAATGAGAAGATTGGTTTTATAGGTCAGTATGTTCCATCAGAATTTTGCCGTACACCTAGGAGGTTAGATGAAATTAGTAATTGGAAATCCACTGAATTTAGGCAGTTTTTACTATACACAGGTATTTATATTTTGAAAGATTGTGTTAGTAGTGATCAGTATTATCATTTTCTATTATTACATTGCGCTATAAGGCTTTTGTCTAGTGAAATGTCGCATGTTAGAGAGACAGATAATTCCCAAAGTGTATTAGAAGATTTCGTAAATTTTTTCGGTAGATTATATGGTGATGAATTAGTTAGTTTCAACATTCATGGTTTATTACATTTAGCAGATTGTGCTAAACAATTCGGACCCTTAGATTCTTTTTCAGCATACAAATTCGAAAATTATATGCAGTATATTAAAGGTCTTGTTAAGAAACCAAACAGAATTTTGCAGCAGATATTCCTTAGGCTAGAAGAAAGGCAGGGACTTAATTCGGATTTGAACTTGGTTTCAAAATTAGGAAGTTTTAATATTAACCATAAGAAGGAGAAAGATAGTTTTTGTTTTAGCAAAGAATTAGGACCAATTAAAGTAGTTAATGTTGTAAATGTAGACGAATTTGTATGTAAAGTTTTCCTAAAGACTGAGAACTATTTCGATGAACCGTTTAAGTCATTCAGTGATCTAGGGATAGTCGTTGGTAGTAATTTAAGTACTGAAACTTTTGTAATTAAAAGGGAAGATATAGATTTTAAATATTTTTGCATACCCTACGATAGTAAGTTTCTTCTTATTCCCCTTCTCCACCACCTTTTTCACGAATTTTCTCACTCATTTTTTCGGCACATATTCACTGGCATTATTAAATAATAATGTACCCATTTTTTATAATTACATGGATTCCCAAAATATATTTGAGGGTGTTGGGGAAGAATATACCCAAGAAATGATTGGTAAGTAAAAAACAATGTACAAATATTTACATATGTAAATCTTAATAAATTTAACTATTTAGCAAACCAGTCAATCCTACCGAGGACATCATATGCCTTAAATCGCACTGACGACCTACCATCAACGTCAACAGCAGCCGCAAAAAATGAAGGTAAAGTTAATTTTTCTTATTATCATTGGATTAAATTAATATTTCTTTTTTTATTTAAGACATTTTGGAAATATTAAACAATATTTCATCTCGCCTCGATAAGATTGAAGAAACTGTAAGTATGCAATTATGATTTATTTTAAATAAAAAATTATTTCTCATTATATATACATATCGATGACTTAATATAAAAAAAAAATTTAGGTACAACAAAAATGTTAATACAATTTTTAATAAGATACAGCGACACATTTAATCTCTCATTTAAAATTTTTTTATTTTTTTGTGTATCTGACATTTGTCTACCAAAATAAACAAAAGACCTTATTTTGAAAAAATTGAGTTGAGCATGTTCCGAAATCTAATATTATTATTTTCTTATTTCGTTTAAGCAAACAACTATTATGCAAAACCAAAGCATATTGAGCAATGGTCAGTGCACAATAGTCTCCAACCAAGAAGAGATTGCCAATAAATTGGAGAAACTAGAGGCAAGCGTAAGTATTATTAGCCTTCTGTTATTACTATTTCAAGAACAAATATTTTAACAGATTTTGTCAAAGCCCGAAGCCTTGGCTCAGTCCAAGGTGTTGATGGAATGCAAGGTAGCCATTAAAAAGATCCAAAATTCAGTGTGTTGCATGACTGGCGAAAAGCAGGACAAGCATCTGGACGAAGTAGCCAGCATGCTTCCACTGAAATCAATCGAAGCGGTGGGAGAGGTAGAGGAGAAGTTAGAATCTCCAGAGTTTTGCCAAGCAATGGTAATAAAGCCAAATTATTTCTTTTTTGAAATATTTAATAATGATATTTCTTTACAGATTACATACTTTCATAAATTGAAAGGCACATCTGAGGATGTCAGCAGTGTCATTCGTGCAGTGTTAACTGATGACCTGCTGGATAAATATAATTGGGAAGGAAGGTGGGGGAAACAAGCGCTTTCTAAGATTTCGCTATTTCAAAAAGTTATACGAGGTATGTCCATACTTTTATATATAAATTATGAAAAAGACATTATTTATGTATCAGCATATGTACTGTATAAATATATATATATATATCTTCTACAAATTTCAAAAGTTTTCAATCTGCAAGAGTCCTTAGACTTTGAAAAAAGTATCAGAAAAGCCGTTGAAAGGAGCCACCACAGGCTGAAGCAAAAAAAATATTTCAAAAATAAACCTTAGTGTATATAATAAATGAAAATAAAAACAAATACATTTTATAATAAAAATAACATAAAAATCGAGTTTTATATAAAAGTTATACCGGTCAGATTTGACGGCTATATTCATCAAGTATGACTAGTCAACAGTGATGGATATATACATCAAGTATGGTTGATCAACCCTGACTTACATTTCTATCATCCTTGATAATACAAATGAATAATCAATATCAAATTATACAATGGAATTGTAATGGTTTTGTAAATCATTTTGATGAAATTAAACTTATGTTATCTAAAATTAATTGCTTTGCCATCTGCATTCAAGAAACAAGATTTAAATCAAGTCATTATAAGGATCTTAGAAATTTTACCTGTTTCTTTAAAAACTCCCCTCCTTCAATTGCTCACGGTGGTGTTTAATGGAGAAGAAATATATTTGAATTCACAATACCAAGTAGTGGCTATTAAGGTAAACTTCCCAATTAAATTTATAATTTGTTCTATTTATCTACCGGGATCGGAAAGTTTTTCCGAAGGTGAACTGAATAATTTGATATCTCAATTTGAATTACCTTACCTTTTATTAGGAGATTTTAATTCACACAATTTTATTTGGGGTTCTTGTAGAACTGATACAAGGGGACATATATTAGAAAAATTTCTAAATAATAATATCAATATTTTAAATAACATAAATCTCCCTACCCACTTTGGCTTTGCATATAAGACATTCAGCAATATAGATCTTAGTGTAGTATCTCCAAATATTCAGCATTTATTTGTTTGCAACATTAGTGATGATCTTTACAGCAATGACCATAGGATATAGATGTTGTTGAAGACCATATTACCGGCACAATTTTGAATGCTGCTCATAAGGCCATCCCTTTTAGACGTGTAACTTGCGCCAGAAGGGAGGTCCCTTGGTGGAACGACAATATACAAAGATTGGTAAACAAAAGTAGAAGACTGTTGAAACGTTTCAAGAGAAATATGACTTCCGAAAATTTGGCGAAATTCTTAAAAGCAAAATCTCAAACTCATAAGGCTATTAGGGATAGCAAAAGGAAGGCATGGGAAGATTTTTGTAATACAATAAGTTTACGCACTTCATCGTCAGAGGTATATAGGAAAATGAAATCGATAAATTGACAATCTAACCACCACCAAATTACAGCATTAGAGGACAATTATACCCTTTTAACAGATAATAATGATATTGCTAACTGTTTGGCACTTAGTTTTGCACAAAACTCATCTTCCTCAAACTATTCAGAAAAATTTACTATTGACTAAATAAACAATAATGAATTATATAATAATAATTTTACTTTAATGGAACTTAAGTTTGCTCTTAACTGCTGTCATGGCTCATCACCTGGCCCTGATAATATTAGATATGAAATGTTAAAAAATTTAGATGAGAAAGCTAGGAAATACCTTTTGGATTTTTATAATATAATATGGTCGGAACAAAAGTTTCCGAAAAAACTGGAAAAGAGCTATGGTTATTCCAATTTTAAAATCTGGAAAGGTTGGTACAAATAAGGATAATTACAGTCCAATTTCTCTCACCAACTGCATTTGCAAACTTTTAGAAATAATGGTTAATAAACGATTGGTATATTATATTGAAAAAAATAATATATTAAGTCGGAACCAGTCTGCGTTCAGAAAAAATAGGGGGACAATTGATAATTTGGCAATCTTGCACTCTGATTTTATGGAATGCTTTTCATCCAGAAAAGATTTAATTGCAATCTTTTTTGATATGCGAAAAGCTTATGATTGTGTTTGGAAACAACTAATCTCAAGGAAACTAAATTTGACTGGAATTCGCGGAAATATGGCAGCATTTATAACAAACTTCCTGGATAAAAGAAAGTTTTGTTGCATGGTCGGAAACTCTATCTCAAATGATTATGATCTGGAAGACGGGGATCGGTATTAAGTGTGACTCTATTTCTATTAATGATAGACGATATTCTGAATAACTGTCATAGGGATGTAAGGGCATTATTATATGCCGACGATCTTATTATATACTGTCCTGGGAAGAAAGTTTCGGCAATTACTAATAAAATTCAAAAAAACGATAAAGAAATTGGAGTGATACCAGCGGATTTCGATTCCATGCTGGAAAAACTGTTGCAATGAAATTCTCTAGACGAATTAATACCTCTGACAATCCTATCATACATCTGTAGGGCGAAAATATACAATTTGTAGACCAACATAGATTTTTTGGAATCATATTTGACAAGAAGTTAACCTTTAAACCACTCATATACAACATTAAGGCAAGGGCAAACTTGAAATTGAATATTATAAAAATGTTAAGGTGTTATATTTTGTACAATGGGTCAATTCGACCTCCGGGTACTGTACTTGTCTTAATTGACAAAGTACACCTCCTCTAACCTAAGGTGTTCTATCTGGTGTTTGGATCTGATCCAAAAACTCTCCTTAAAATTCTGACCACAATAGTACTTCCAACAATAGATTATGCATCAATTATTTATTCGTCCGTTAACAAGTTAAATTTGAAAATATTAGGTCCTATCCAAAATACAGGGATAAGACTTTCTATTGGAGCATTTAGAACCAGTCCTTCCATCAGCATTCAAACAATATCTTCTTGTCCACCCCTATTCTTAAGAAGATTAAAATATCTTCTTAATTATATGCTTAAAATCTTTTCATTACAGAATCATCCGTTATATGCAAAGATTACAGATTCGACAAAAATTAACCACCTTCAGTCGAAGAACCCAAAATATCACCCCTTCTATGTAAGAGCTTTTCAGGAACTTGAGAAAATTATTTCCAAATATACAATAAACACGGGTAATATGGACAATATTACACTACCTGACATTCCACCCTGGTACTTCTCTCACATCGAAGTTGACTTTTCCCTTGCTTACTGTTGCAAACGTGATATGACTCCAATAGAAATAAAACAAAAATATTTAGAACTAATAAATAGAAAATACCCAGACCATTGTTATTTCTTTACTGATGGCTCCGTCAATAAAGAAAAAGCTGGTTTTGCAGTTATTAGTTAAAATTTTGCAATATCGGAATGGATTCACGACTACTTCTCTATTTACACAAGCGAACAACTGGCAATCAAGACCTGTATTGAAAATCTTAGAAACGTCGATCAAAAGACTCTTATAGTATCAGATAGTAAGAGTGCACTCCAGGGTCTTCAGAACCCGTATAGTACTAATACAATTATAAACCGGATAAGGGAATCTGTCACTCATCTGTCGAGCAATAAGATTATTTTCTTGTGGATCCCCAGTTATTTTAGTATAGCCGGAAATGAGACAGTAGATACACTGGCCAAAGATTCCTTAGAAAAAAATATATCTGTACAATATAAATATAATGCTTCGGACTACAGACAATTCATTTGAAAATACATATTTGATCTCTGGAACGATTCGTGGCAAAATAGCCAGACTAAATTCTCCAAAATTCAAAAAAATATCTTACCTAAATTTCCTACACCTATTTTACCTAGAAAAGATTGGATTAAATTTACGAGGCTGAGAATCGGACACTCTCATAGCCATATTATTGAAAGGAATACACCACCACTTTGTGATTGCCGTCAAAATCTGAATGCTTCTCATATTTTTAATGAATGTAGATTATTTCATCAACATCGAATTAAGAGCAAAAAATAAACGGAATCGAAATCTTGAAAGTGTACGTGATTTTGAGAAAGTCAAGGGGTTTTTAAATGAAATTAAATTATATGACTTGATTTAATTCTTTGTAACAAATTATAATTAAGATAGAATATAAGTTTTTTGAATTATATAAATTAGTGTTGGGGTTCAATTAATAAATAAATAAATAAAAATATAGAATTATAATTATATTTTTATTCTTCAAACGTCCCCGGCCTCACACAAACACACCCTCACCCGACCGCAGAGGGCTCGTCCCCATTACGTAGGGACACGTACACACTAAAGTCCGGACTGTAGCGGGTAAGTGAAAAGTAATGGCAACGAATACAGAAATCAGCTACAGAACTTAATCACAAGCTGAATAAAGTGACAGTAAACAGGAACTACCTATGACAACTATTGTAGTTCCACAGTAAAGGACCCAAATGGCTACCCGGCGGAACACCAGAAGTAACATATACAGTCTTAGATAATACATTCCTAAACAATACCCTCTGAGTCCTAAGGGAGAGGTAGGAGTCTAGCCAACGATGAATAATATCAGGAATACCGATTAATGAAAGTTTAAGAAGCAAAATTCTATGATCAACCCTATCAAAAGCTTTACTGAAATCAGTATAAATTACATCAGTCCGACCTCTGACAAGAAAACCCCTGAAAACATGTGTAGTAAATTCAAGAAGATTGGTGACAGTCGACCTACCTTTTAAAAAACCATGCTGGAAAGGGGATATTAAAGATCTCGTATTAAAAAGAGATAATCAGTCAACAGTTTCTCCATCAACTAGGGAATAGCACTGAGTTTGGCAATGCCCCTGTAATTGGAAATATTGGATTTATTACCCGACTTATGCAAGGGAATTATGAACGAACTCTTCCAAATAGATGGAAAATGACCAGCCCTCAGAAGCCCATTCAATATAAAGGTCAAAGGACCACTGAAGACAACAGCGCACTTTCTTAAAATACAGGCCGGTACCCCGTCAGGGCCCGGCAAGTATGTAAGTTTTAGTCCAGACAAAGACTCAAGAACAGACTCCTCATCAAATGAATATATATTAGAAATACAGACACTTCCAACTGAATAAGGATACGAAAAGCCGCTACTCAATTTAGCGCCTGAGTCCAGCTGCCTATAAGTAGACTGAAGAAAGTCAGCAAACATATTCGAAGTATCAAGGAAACTAGAGGATGGTACGCCCCCATAAAACATCTCAGTGGGAAAAAAAGATGATTTACGTTTAGCTCGAACGAAGTCGTAAAACGACTTAGGATCGCTAGCGAAGTTCGACCTGACTCTAATCATATATTCCTCATAACAATAATGATTCATTCGACGATAATCCGTACTCGCCCTAGAGTTAAGAGCATTATCAATATCAGTACCTGATCTAACAAACTTTTTTAATAACCTCGATTTTCTGTTCCTCAACCTTGACAATCTAGCCGAATTCCACGGAGGACCAGAATGCTCCAAATGACTATTTACAAATGGAACCCACTCCCTAAAACATTTAAATAATACCTCATAAAAGCCGTCGAAGATCCTGTCAAGTGAAAGAGAGTCATATGGTGGTGAAATAAGTACAGACGACCAATCTACAGAGGCTAGTAGTGCATTCAAACGACTAAAATCCGTACGAATCCCTCATCATTAAATGAGCGATTAATTATAGGAGGCAAACAAAGATCAACTTCAATAGAAAGTAACAACGTAGGGTGATAACTATCCTAAGGAATAGATATATGATCAATGCGAAATAAAGAAGAAATACTTGGATCCTCTAAAAATACAAGATCCAAAATTCTACCCATTGAATTCAATACACCATTAACCTGGAAAAGACCTAGATCACACATAGCGGACAGAATTTCATCATAGAATGAAACTGAAGAACATGGCACCAATGAGCTAGTCTCAGGTGAAAAATTCCAAGATGTATGCGGAAGATTAAAATCACCAAGGACTACTATAATCCCCTCTTGCCCCATTGAATCAATTACTCTAGAAATCAAATCGTAGTGAGCCCTATAGATATGAATGTCAGAATGTCAGGGAGGAATATACCAGCAAGTAATGTATATAGACTTTCCACGATCATAGACCTTAACGCAAATAAACTCAATATCCTCAGAAGAACACAAGTCAATCAATTCAGATGTGTATTTAGAGCAAATGGAAATGAGAACGCCACCTCCATTTTTAGACTTCCTATCCCGTCTATAAATATTAAAATTACCAGACATAATCTCAGAATCAAAAATATTACAATTCAGCCAAGTTTCAGTAAAAGCAATTCCATCAAATTCAAAATCAAAACTAATATTATATTATTATAAAGCGAAGAAAGTTTAGACCTAAGTCCGCGATTTTGAAGTTAGTTTTTTTGAGAAATAGGACCAGGCATATTAGCACCATTCCTACGATGGCCCAGCCTGAATACGAATTCCCGTACCAATACACCCTGTGGCCAAAACGCAGGATTAACAATTTCACCAAATTTTTCATCGGCAACATATAATTTAAACGAAGAAATACTTCTATTCAAAGATGGCCTCATCTTATAGGAACCAAACTCAAAAGGTTCCCCAATCTTCGACCAAACGAAACATTTTATATCATCAACTGAAGTATCACATGAAAGACGAGACACAAAAATAGTTATTTTAGGTTTAACTACAACCAATTCCCTTGGAGCAGAAGTATCTAAACTAGCGGACACTACAGATGAATACGAAGCAGAAGACAGTTTCGAAGATGCTTGAGAAGTGACATCACCTAGAGGTAAAGGAGACAGAGTAGACTTTGGACTCAGTTCAACTAAATTTGCAAACTTCAGTACAGAACTGCTAGCTGGATTATCAGCAATAGATGGTCAAATGTCCACAATAGGAGTAACAGTGGACAATGTATTGATTGTCGCAGTTTCCCCTGGCACAGAAACTTGCACCACATGCCCAAGAGACTCAGAATAAAAAGGGCCCAGATCTTTTTCCGATTCGAGCAATTCATTTAAAAGGCCATATTTTGAAAATAATTCCTCAAACCGACGAAATCTAGCAAAAAGACATGCAAATTCAGTGTGCATCTCAGTAAACTCACGACGAGTTTCCATAAAAAATTTATAAAATTGGATGGTGGTGGACATTTAGGACAACACCAACGTCGACCCAAGGAACTATCCACAAATTGGTCCGTGGTGCGAGGAAGCAAACCACCACACATAATGTGAAACAAATTATCACATAACCAGCAAGAAATTTGGCGTTCACCCTCTTTCCTTACAATGCATTTTGATGCCATACAATTATTCATTTTAATTAATTAAAGAAATAAATAAACAAACAGTATAAATTATTTATATATAAAAGAAATAAAAGAATAAAGATATATCTAAAATGTAAAAACAAAAAACAAAAATAATAATAAATAAGTAAGAATTACAAGCAAAACTGTAGACATAAAACAGTAACAAAATAAAAAGAAAAAAAACGAATACTGATAGAAAGAAAATAAAAATAAACTGTAACAAGCTTACAAAAACAAAAAATAATTAAAACAAGAAGCAATTTTTGTTTTTGTTTTATTAGAATGAAACAATTAGTATCAAAATTTAACAATTAAAACTTACAATTTTAAGATAAAATTTCAACGCAAAATAAAAGAAAATAATAAAAACAACTTTTAAAACACTTATGTTAAAAATTCTAATCTTATTCTAAACACTTAAAAATCAAAATAATAAAATTTTGAAAAGAGCACTTCCAAAAATACACACAATCTCAACAGAGTTTCCAGACTTTTTTTTGGCAATAATTAAATAATATAATAATTTTTATATTATTATTGATTTAATTGACTGTAATTGATCAGATTTAAATTAAATCCAAGCAAAATCACGTTATAAACTTAACGATTTCGAAATTTTATTTAAAGAAATATATGTAGTTAACCTTGTAGAGTTTTGTGTAAATATTCTTATATACAGTATGGTATGAGTTAAGAACCCTGTTTGTATAGATGCTAACCAATTACAATAGGTATGTACTATATTATCAAATTATCTGTGAAGTCAATATTTATTCTGTGAATCTCTATCACAGAATTTTTTAATTTCCTTTCACTAAAATGAAACAAAATCGTTGTAATCTAAATCAAATTCTCTTTAACACTGATCAAGGCATCAATATCATATTCAAACAGATTCGAAATGAGTTTTAATTGTAACCTGCTTCCGTTTTATTTTTTTTTTTTAAGTTTTCCTTAAAACCTTTTAGTTGATTATAAAAATAATTTTTATTGATTAAATTCCATACAAACCTGACACATAACACATTCATGTACATACATAATAATGTAGATATCTTATATTTTATTATAATTAATTAACACATATAATGATAATGGATACAAATATTGCTTAAATCTATTAAATTATTTAATTAAATACATGAGATGCTCCATTAAATCATTGTCATTGTCAAAACCTAAAGAATTTTGATTTACAGTTGGGGGCATAAATTCCGAAGGGTCTGCTAAGGATTCTGGCAATGGTGAACAATTTAGTGATGAAGCACTAAGGATTTTGAAATGACTATTGTCAATTGGCGCATGATCATTCAGAAGGCATTTTAGCAGTTCGCCATCATTATAAAACCACTTTGTAGGATCAATCTCGTCTAATATGGAACAGTTGCAGTCCGTGAAGAAAGCATTGTTATTCGTCGATTTGAATGGTGGATTTCTGGATTCGTCTGGCGTAGTTTTATTATGATTGCCGTCTATCATATTCGATGACAAATTAAAATTATTGGATTGAACTGGAGGAGGTATACCTTCCAAAAGATTCAAACTGAAAGTCTCTGGTTTCATTAAGATCTGCGGTAAAATATTAGAAGTTTCATTGAATGTATTATGGTCTAAAGGTCAAGTTTCTGGAATTGTTTTGGCTGCATCTCTTTTACTTTTCATGCGCCTGTTTTGAAACCAGATCTTAACTTGGCGTTCGTTCAATTTTAACCGATTGGCCATTTCAAATCGTTTTTGGCAGCTCACATATTTGTTAACGTAGAATTCACGCTCCAATTCCGTCAACTGTTTGCTGGTAAATACAATACGTTTCCGTTTGGGTTTTGAAGTATTTGCTGGCCTGGGAGATGAGATTGTTGAACTATTTGTGCACGATGCTGTATTTTCGATATTTTCAGGTGGAGATACAAAGTTCACCTTGATCTGTAATATATATAAAATTTGTTGAAAGAAAATAATTTTTTAGCATTTAACGAATAGTTTTGTACACTTACGTTTACTCCATTTTCTGTCACATATTGTTCGATTCGTAGATTATTTTCAATTTCCATTTTAAATCAATTCCGATTATCAATTTAGTTCAAGCGATGTTATTCAGTTATCTTTACTATGATTGTAGTGCGCAGGAGTCTAACAGAAGTATTTATGTGGTTTAATTGGTACCTGCTGAGAGGACTGGCTATTTGCCTGTTTTGTAGTTGTCAAGAACATTTTCATTTACAAATCAAATGCGCGATATTTTTTACCCGACCTACAAACGTATACCTGCCGATATTTATGATCTCGCTATTGGGTCTTTGCTGTAAGAACAGGCAGTAATGTGCAATTGCATTTTGACTAGTCTTGTTTCCTATTTTACATACATGCAAATGTAAATGATCATTACACCCCTTCAGTGTTGAATACGTCCTACTTGTTTTTACACTTAAATTTAATCTGACCTTGTTCGAAGATTTTACTTTTTCTTAACCTCTACTGTTGATGTACCCATTATATTCTGAAGAAATTTCCTCATATGCTTTCACTTTTAAATTATTTGGCATATTTCTATATTATTTTTCCTAAGGGTTAACTGTTTATTTCTATAAAATATTCCTTTTTTATTTAAACTCTTCACAAGAGATAGCACTTTAAGAATATCACCACTTGTTTTATAGTTTTTAATTAAATTTTGCTATTAAGAATGAATGGCCAAATTTAAAAAAATAAAGCAAAATAATATTTTCCAAGTTTACTAAATCAAAACTCATAACATATCAGTTTGAAGAAAATGTTTATGTATTCCGTTTGAAAAGCTAATCTCCCCGCTTTCTAAAACACTTTATATATTTAAAAAAGCTTCAAACTTATTTGGAGGATTTGAGAAATATAAAAAAACGTATTTGTGAGTTCTACTCAACTAACTGAACAACTTAGAAGAGGTACAAGTTACTCGGGAGTGAGTTCTACTCAACTAACTGAACAACTTAGAAGAGGTAGTTACTCGGGTGTATTGAATTTTTTGTATTTTATCGCATTGTGTAATAATTGCATTCAATTTACAAATTAAAACATTTTATCACAGACAAATAGATTTAAAAACTTATTAAAACTCAATTAAAGTGCGATCTAGATTCATACTTATAAGAAAACAAAAAAAAATTCGAAATTCTAAAGTTGATTTCATACAAATCATTACGATTATTGTTACAATCAATAATTTGATCAGTAATTCATAAAATAACTTTTAATCAAATTTGTTACAATTATAATGCCTCTCGACTTCATTTTGATGGAATTTCGAATGATATGAGTACCGGGAGTACCAGCCTACAGAAGAAATTAACAAAACTACATTCAGCAGTTTTCAAACAGTTCTCTAATACAAGAATTTGATTCAAAAAATGTAAGGAATTTGACAAATACATGTTTATCTTAAGGAAATTATTTAACTGCAGTTTCTGTAAGACAAGAAAACACAAGTAAAATTGTCTTTCAGGAACACTACATATGTCAAACAGAATGTATGTAATTTAGATAGTTTTGGAGAATTTTTTCCATAACTCGATACTTTTCAATTAATATTAAAAGAAAATGATACATTTATTGAACAATTTATCTGACATTTCTGCCATTTTTTGTTCCGCAGGATTTGTATATTTAATTGCATGTTGTATTCATTCTAATCGACAAAATTTATAATTTCTCACATTACTTTTATATATATACATATGTATGTATGAAAGTCGCCGTGATCTAGTAATAGTCGTGAGGCCTCGGTTCAAACCCCAGGACAGGTATCTCCAACTAAATGAAATATGAAAAAATATTTCTTCGGCGACTTCCTCTCAGCAGATATCTGACAAAAAACAATGAGAGTACATAAAATTTGTCCTTCGGGGTCGACTTTAAGCTGTAGGTCCCGCCACTCATGTATAAAACAATTAACGCACAAAACATAAGTGGTGTGAGAAGCTAGGTAGTAATCCAGACGAAAGGGGTGTACCGACCATTTATGTATGTACATATGTAAAGCAGATAAAGCAAGATTAGTCAAAATTCTATTACACATTACCGCCTGTTCTTACAGCAAAGACCCAATAGCGAGATCATAAATATCGGCAGGTATACAAATATCGCGCTTTTGATTTGTAAATGAAAATGTTCTTGACAAATACACAACAGGCAAATAGCCAGTCCTCTCAGCAGGTACCAATTATTAAACCACATCCCATTAATATTTCCGTTAGACTTCTGCGCACCACAATCATAGTAAAGAAGTCAACCGAATAACATCACGTGAACTTGAAATTGATAATCGGAATTTATTTAAAATGGAAATTGAAAATAATTTACGAATCGAACAATATGTGACAGAAAATGGAGTAAACGTAAGTGTACAAAATTATTCGTTAAATGCTAAAAAATTATTTTCTTTTAACAAATTTTATATATATTACAGATCAAGGTGAGCTTTGTATCTCCACCTGAAAATATCGAAAATACAGCATCGTCCACAAATAGTTCAACAATCTCATCTCCCAGGCCAGCAAATACTTCCAAACCCAAACGGAAACGTACTGCATTTACCAGCAAACAGTTGATGGAATTGGAGCGTGAATTCTACGCTAACAAATATGTGAGCTGTCAAAAACGATTAGAAATAGCCGATCGATTAAAATTAGACGAACGTCAAGTTAAGATCTGGTTTCAGAATAGGCGCATGAAAAGCAAAAGAGATGCAGCCAAAACAATTCCAGAAACTAGACCTTTAGACCATAATGCATTCAATGAAACTTCTAATAATTTGCCGCAGCTCTTAATGAAACCAGAGACTTTCAGTTTGAATCCTTTGGAAGGTATACTTCCTCCAGTTCAATTAAATAATTTTAATTTGTCATCGAATATGACTACGCCAGACGAATCCAGAAATCCACAATTCAAATTGGCGAATAACAATGTTTCCTTCACGGACTGCAACTGTTCCATATTAGGCGACATTGATCCTACAAAGTGGTTGTATAATGACGGCGAATTGCTAAAATACCTGCAGGAGGATCATATGCCAAATGACAATAGTCATTTCAAAATCCTTAGTGCTTCATCAATCAATTCTTCACCATTGCCAGAACCAGGCGCAGAATCTTTTTTATATATATCCAACAGCTAACCAGTTAGAAACAATTCATGTTGCATCACATGACACCAATTCCTCAACATTACCAGAATCCGGAGCAGACCCTTCGGAATATATGCCCCAAACTGCAAATCAACATTATTTAGATTTTGACTTAGTGGAGCATCTTATGAATTTAATTAAATAATTTAATAGTCATTATATGCATTCATTAGTTACAGTCAAATATTAGATACATATGTATGTGCATTAATATGAAATTTAATAATAATAAAATTTATTTTTATAATATAATCCAATAGTATTTTAATGAAAACGAATTTGTTTGAATCTGGTATTGGTGTCTCGAACAGTGTTAAAGGGAATTTGAGATATTTCGACATACACTTCTGCGTAGCTCAAATTTGGGGTTTTAAAAGTAAGTTAATTCCTATGCATGCCTAGTCTGTAGTTAGATATGCATCCATGCTTTCTAGCTGAAAAGGACTTTTTGGACGGATGATATGAAAACACAGCGAATGCTCTTTGGTAATTATTGAAACCCCATTCTAGAACTTTTGAAAACTTTGCAAAAATGTCAACGTATAACTTGAATTACGATATAAACTCCCTTCATTCATTTTTATCACGTACTACAACTTTAATAATAAGCGCCAGAGGGGAACTTTTACATCTTAATGGAATCCTAAGGAATTTATGCTCTGTGTAACCTGTATGCTTTGGAAATTCCTTTCCATTCTATGGGTGTATGAGTAGTATGTTTATGTATGTTCTCGACCAGTTTTTCCATACAAAATTTGGTGCATGCCTGCTTCTTCTTGTTCCTTTTATTTGTATTGCTTTTCAAACGAATGATTGGACGGACAGAATAAGTGTGTGCACACGCATTAGATCAATAAGAATACTTCTTAATGTAAACAAATAAACAATTTTGGATGTGGTTTCGCTTAATTAATTTTTTTTGTTAGTGTGATATATTTCCGTTATGTGTGTGTGTGTGTTTTTCTTGTGAACAAATGTGGGATAACGACACATAAACAATAGCAGCGCTTGGTTATAAATAATAGCAGGGTGACTCCTTATCATTTCTTACTCTTATAGGCCATTTACACTACAACGAAATCTAGTAGATTAGATTTCAAATCTAGCTCAAAATCTAGATCGTTTACACTGTATTTATTTGACAGTAGCAAGATTTCATTTTAATAACTAAAACAGCTGACTGAAATTTAAAAGAAAATAATAATATTTTAGTTTAACCCTAATCAAGTCAGGAAAAATTTTTATAAATCCAGTCAAAATGTGTTTTAGAGGCACATACAAAGAATTTACGTATTAATTTTGTTAACTTATTTTCATTTTATTAAATTTTTTCTTCTCAGTTACATAAATGAAATATTATTTATTTATTTTCGCACTTTAAGCAAACTAGAACTTTTGAACAATGCTCGTTGCAAGTATTTTTGTGGTAAATACTGCAAGACTGCTTACACATTCTGCATATCTTCGGTGGGCACATATAACATCTACGTCGCATATCTGTCTGCCTTGGCTGGTTTGAGAATGCATCCTCGTGTTGTATGGACCGAACATTGGACAAATTATTTTTATTTAATTTTAGAAGACTGCGGCAAATAATGGGTGCCAGAACTGTTCGTAACTCATTATACCTCATTATAACTCATTATTATATTTAATTTTGTTGTTCACCAACAATAGAAGTAATAGTTAGCGTTCCCATATGTGCCTCATAGACACATTTTGACATGATTAAGAACATTTTTGATTGAAACAAAATAAAAAATAAAAAGAAATTAATTTATTACTTAAAATTTGTAAATTCTAAATAAAACAACTGAAAGTAGGAATTCAAGAAGCAGTAAGAACTGGAACCTATATTCAAGGAAGTTACAACATGACCAAGTGAAATATGTGTCGGAGAGGCACATGTTGACTTGATTAGGGTTAAATTGAAATGTAATTTTTTTTCCTGCTCCGCGTTGTATTTTTAAGTACTATTTGGCAAAACACATAGTTGCATTTGTATTTTTACTAGATTTTGAGTAGATTTTGCCGAAATCTACTAAATAAGTAGATTTTGTTTTGTATGGGAAATCTAGTTAAAATCAACTAGATTTGGCTCGAAATCTCATAAGTACTAGATTTCGCTGTAGTGTAAATGGCCTATTAAACATAAGATCAATAAGAATATTATTTTTTTTAATGTAAACAAATTTTAAAACGCTGACTCAAGAATTATGCAGCTGTGTGCACGTTTACATCGTATTCCTAAATAGAAACATGATTGTGCATGTTCATTTTATTTGTGTTAATATGAGTATATATGAGTGTATGCACGTGCATAAGATCAATAAGAATATTTTTTAATGTAAACAAATAAAGAATTTTGGATGTGGTTAAGTTTTATTTATTTTTATGCTTTGTTTTAAACAATAACATCGCGCGTCATTATGATTTCTTATAAATAGAAACATGATTGTGCATGTTCATTTTATTTGTATTACTTTTCAAACGAATGATTGGACGGACAGGACGTTTCCTCATCTACATCCCAGAGTATAAATAGACTTGTTTTAGGGATTTGGAAGTCATTCTTGTGCTAGAATTTGTGTAGTGAAGTTGATAGCGAGTTGTGTTTTAAAATTTAAATTTAAAAAAGAAAAATGGCTGGTTTTATTTGTGAACTTTGTCTTAAAGAATTCAAGTTTAATAGATCATTAAGAAGACATCACAGATTATGTCATGATGGACCATCCACATCATTTAAATGCATACTTTGCAATAAGTATTTCTAAAACCAACTGAATTATCAACAACATATTTTACAACATTCTAAGATTGGAGATGGAGGAGAAACATTTGATACAGTTAATTGTACAGACTGTAATCAACATATTCCTAAGACAAATTGGCACTATCACATTCGAACAAATGCTCATAAACGTCATTGTACTGATAAAATTCGAAATGATGATAATGGTGTTAATATTGATGATTATGAAGTAAAATGCGTTAGATCAGTGTTTAATAATCGCATCATTTCATATTCTATTGACAATAATAATGAAACGAATTTAATACCTGAAAACTTTTTATCGGGAATTAAATTCAAAGTGGTTAAGCTTTTAAGTAATATGACTCAAAAACATGATAATATAAAATGCAATCTGGAGATATTTTGCGAATACATGTTGGTTAAAGAAGAGGAGAATTTATGTTATATTGAAGTAAAATCGCATCAAACTAAAATGGTTATAATTAATCTCTCATCATCAACTACAGACGATCTCCTCAATATTTACAAAACACAATGCGGTGTTATTGTTAAAAAAAATAGTGAATTCCAGGAACGTGATAGCGGATGGACATTAATACAAATATTACGGATAGAAATTAATATAAATAAATATCAATGTATAAAATGTTCGCAGTATATCCCTCTTCCAACCCCAATACAAAAGAAACATGCATGTATCAATGTACAAAACTATGATCCATATTGTTTCAAGTGGGCTATTACATCAGCATTGTGTCCGATTAATATGCATTCTAATAGAACCACATCATATAAAATTAATAACATTAGTGATGATATTATCTTGTTGGAAAATGGTTTTGCTTTAAATTTTGAATATTTGACTTTTCCGCTACCAACGAATAGAATTAAAGATTTTGAACTGAAAAATCCCGATATTAGTGTGAACGTGTTTGGGTTAAATGATAACAATGATATAGTCGGACCCTACTATTCCAGTATAAATGAAAAGGATAAGCACGTTAATTTGTTATTACTAGAAGATGGTGAGAGATTCCACTACGTATGGATTAAAAATATTTCAAGGTAAATCAATAATAATTTTATGTTAAAAATGATATTAATATAAAATTATTTCACTTTCCACTTAATTACAGATTAATTAAAAGTCAATTAACAAATCACTGTCGACAAGTTTACATATGTAACACTTGTTTAATACATTTTCATAGTGAAACGGCGCTGATCAAACACAAAGATGAGTGCAACAAAATTGTAACCAGACTACCCTCTGTAGACAATAATATCGTAAGTTTTAAAAATTTCAAAAAGCAAATGGATGTACCATTTGTAGTCTACGCTGATTTTGAGTGTATTCTAGAGACAATTAATATTCAAAATTCAGCTAATGTTAAGTCAATACAAAAACTTATTCCATTTGCGTATAGTTATTACATCAAATGTTCATTTAACAGTAGTTTAGATAAATTTAAAATGTACAGTGGTGATGATGCACCAAAGCATTTCTTCGTAAATTTAGTTAAAGATTGTACAGATGTATATGTGAATTACTTAAGTATCGTGAAACCAATGAATACCTTAACACCTCCTCAACAGATTAGACAGAAAGAGGATACAATTTGTCACATTTGCAAAAAAAATTTATCTCCTGTAGATCGAGTAGCCGATCATTATCACTTAACAGGTGAATATAGAGGACCGGCACATAACAAATGTAATTTAGAGTATCAAATAGCAAAATTTATTCCTATATTCTTTCATAATCTTTCATCATATGATTGTCATTTGTTCGTAAGAGAACTCTCTTCTATTGAAGGTGATATAAATGTAATTCCCTTAAACAAAGAACTATATGTATCTATATCGAAAAAGATTAATGTAGATGAAAAAAATACTATAGAACTACGTTTTCTAGATTCTTGTCGGTTTATGCCATCAAGTTTGGAAAAACTAGCGGGATATTTGTCAGATAATGACCTGTTGACAGTAAAATCAATCTATCAAACTCCCAATGAATTTAGTTTAATGAAACGTAAAGGTGTCTTTCCATATGACTATCTAGATTCCGTCAACCGTCTTGAAGAAACAGGACTACCACCCCGATCATGTTTCTTTAATAAACTTACTAATGAGTCGTGTAGCGTAGATGATTACGAACATGCTGAAAAAGTTTGGAATACATTCAAATGTAAGAAACTTTCTGATTATCTTCTATTATATTTAAAAGTTGATGTCCTATTGCTTTGTGATGTATTTGAAAATTTTCGTAAGGTTTGTAAAAACATTTACAATTTAGACCCCTGTCAATATTATACCACACCCGGTTTATCCTGGGATGCAATGTTGAAAACAACTGAAATTGAGTTGGAATTATTGACAGATATCAACATGTACAATTTCGTTGTGCGGGGTATTAGGGGAGGTATTGTTCAATGCAGTAAGCGACATGTGACCGCTAATAATAAATACGTTAGTGACTATGATTCAACAAAAGAATCAAATTATCTAATGTATTTAGATGTAAATAATTTATATGGTTATGCAATGTCTCAATATCTCCCCTATAAAAATTTTAAATGGCTTGACAACTGTAACGATTTCAACGTAACTACTGTAGAAGAAGATTCAGAATTTGGTTATATTTTAGAAGTGGATTTGGAATATCCAACTGTATTGCACGATCACCATAGTGACTTTCCATTCTGTGCTGAAAATAAGAAAATTGAGAATATGAAACATAGAAAATTAATAACAGACTTAAATGACAAAAAGAATTACATAATACATTACCGCAATCTTCAGCAATGCATTCAAAATGGTTTAATTTTGTAGAAAATTCATAGAATTCTGCAATTTAATCAATCGAATTGGTTAAAAAAATATATTGATGTAAATAACCATCATAGAACATTGGCTAAAAACACATTTCAACAAAACTTTTGCAAATTACTCAATAATGCTGTGTATGGTAAGACTATGGAAAATGTCGATAAAAGAAAAGTCATCAAAATAGTAATGGGATGGGAAAATAGAAGAAAACGATTAGGAGTCAGATCACTAACTGCGAAACCAAATTTTCATAGTTGTATTGAAATTACTGAAGAAATGGTTGCCGTTGAAATGAGTAGAGTGAAAACGGAATATAATAAAACCATTTATATTGGTTTTTCAGTTCTAGAATTATCAAAATGGAAAATGTATAATTTTCATTACGATTATATGAAGACAAAATATCTTGATAATATTAATCTCTGTTATATGGATACCGATTCATTTATATATAATGTGAAAACAAATGATATGTATGATGATATTAGAAATGATATTCCAACACATTTCGATACATCCGCTTATTCAAATGAAAATGTTTATAATTTCCCCTTGATGAACAAAAAAGTATTGGGAATGATGAATGTAATGGAAAAGTTATTAGGGAATTCATTGGTTTACGAGCTAAAATGTATTCCGTCAAAATAGATAGAGTAGACAAATAAATTAAAAAAATTAAAGGTGTTAGAAATAGTGTAACATCTAGACTAAGTATTAATGATTTTAGAAAATGTTTACTAGAAAAAAAGCTGTATCATGATTCTATGTATGTGTTTAGATCTAAGATTCATCAAGTATATACACAATATATAAGTAAATTAACTTTAAGTTATTTAGACGATAAGAGATTTATATGTGAAAATAATGTTGACACTTATGCCTGGGGACATTATAAAATAAAGTTTCTATCAACATCATCATTAACATAAAATTTAAAATATGGAGAATTTATACAAGCTGATGATGATGCAATGTTTTTAAATGTAAATATATAGATTAAGTAGTTTATAAAAAAGTAAGTGTAAAAAATAAGAAAAAAATGTAAACCTAACTATTTACCTACATACACATTTGTTTGTATACATAATAAAAATAAAAAAAAATCGTTTATCTGAAAATATTATGAAACAACATTTCCAATTTTGGTTCAGTTTAATATTTTTTAACATTTCCTTTAGAACAGCTCTTATCTTTATAAGATCTTCTAACATTTTAGTATGGTAAGTTTTAAACATTGTGATAATTTTTTCATATTAATTTTGATCTGCTTTGTATCTGTTCCCGATCTGCTTTATATCTGGACATGATCTGCTTTGTATCTGGTCACGATCTGCTTCGTATCTGGTCACGATCTGCTTTGTATCTGGTCACGATCTGCTTCGTAGGTGGTACAGCAGGTATAGCTGGTACAGCTGGTACAGCAGGTATAGCTAGTCTAGCTGGCATAGCTAGCATAGCTAAAATAGCGGGTATAGCTAGTATAGCTAGTATAGCTGATATAGCTGGTATAGCTAGTATAGCTGATATAGCTGGTATAGCTAGTATAGCTAGTATAGCTGATATAGCTGGTATAGCTTGTATAGCTAATACAGCTAGTATAGCTAGTATAGCTGATATAGCTGGTATAGCTAGTATAGCTAGTATAGCAGATATAGCTGGTATAGCTAGTATAGCTAGTATAGCAGATATAGCTGGTATAGCTAGTATAGCTAGTATAGCAGATATAGCTGGTATAGCTAGTATAGCTATGAAGACAAGCACGAATTTGGATGCGGATTTGTGGTTAATAAGAGACTTCGTCACCTTGTTTCTGGGTTCACACCTGTGAACGAAAGAATAGCCACAATCCGCATCAAGGCAAAATTCTACAACATCAGCCTAATAAATGCTCACGCCCCGACGGAAGAAAAGGACGATGTGGTTAAGGATGCCTTCTATGCTAAACTCGAGGACGTATACGATAAGTGCCCGGCCCATGACGCCAAAATCGTCCTCGGGGATTTTAATGCAAAGGTCGGGCGGGAAGGTATCTTTGGCCCCACTGTCGGACAGTTCAGCCTCCACGCAAACACTACTTCCAATGGTATGAGGCTGATCGATTTCGCCGCGGCGCGCAACATTGTAGTATGTAGCACCAGGTTTCAGCATCTCTCCATGCATAAGGTCACTTGGATGTCCCCTGATCGATCAACATGCAACCAGATTGATCACATTGTGATTGACGGAAGGCACGTCTCCAGTGTACTAGATGTGCGTACATTCAGAGGTCCAAACATCGATTCGGACCACTACCTTGTCGCAGCCAAGTTCCGATTGCGCATTAGCGCCTCGAGGTCTGCGCGTTCTAGTACATTGCGAAAGCTGGACGTCAAGAAGCTGCGATCACAAAGGGCAACTGAGGCGTTTTCCGCTCAACTCTCGGATAAGCTCCGTCGCTCCCCATCCAATCTCAGCGACATTGGTAGACTGTAGGCCAACATTTCCCACTCTTTGCGCACTACTGCGGAAACAGTCCTTGGTTTCGAGCGCCCACCCCAACGAAATCAATGGTACGACGAGGAGTGTCGCGAGGCTGCTGCAGCGAAAAACGCCGCATACAAGAAAACGCTGCAGTCAGCCGCAACGCGAGCCATTTTCGAGAACAATAGAGAGAGGAGAAGGGATGAGAGACGCCTTTTCAGACGCAAGAAGAGAGAGCAGGAAAGGCGTGAGCGCGAGGAAGTCGAGATGTATAGATGCAGGAATGATGCTCGAAAATTTTATCAAAAGGTTAAGCGTCTAACCGAAGGTTTTAAGCCCGGAGCGTCCTCCTGCAAAGATGAGAACGGAAACCTGATAACAGATTCGCAAGGGGTGCTGAGGTTGTGGAGGAAACACTTCTCTACTCTGCTACAAAGTGATGACGATAACAATGCCGCCTTTAGAGATGATGTTCCGAACCCGATCGACGATGACGGCGTGGAGATTCCGCCGCCTAGCCATGAAGAGATCAAAGTCGCGATTATGCGTCTTAAAAATAATAAAGCGGCGGGTCCTGATGGATGTAATGAGTTGTTAGGGCGTATGCACCAGCTTATTTACAAAATATGGCTAGAGGGAAGTATGCCCAACGATTGGAACCTCAGTGTCCTCTGTCCTGTCCTGAAAAAGGGAGACTCTACTATATGCGCCAACTACAGGGGTATAAGCCTTCTCCCTATCGCATATAAGGTTCTTACAGGCGTTTTGTGTGAACGACTGAAGCCACTCCTCAAAACACTGATTGTACCTTATCAGTGCGGCTTTAGACCTGGCAAGTCCACCATCGACCAGATCTTCACACTACGCCAAATCCTGGAAAAGACCCACGAAAAACAAGTCGACACACACCATATTTTTGTCGACTATAAGTCAGCCTTCGATAGCCCCATAAGGGATCATGTTTTTGCCGCAATGTCTGAGCTAGGTATACCTGCGAAGCTGATAAGGCTATGCAGAATGACGTTGAGCAATTCCTGCAGCTCCGTCAAGGTCGGAAAGGACCTCTCCGAACCTTTTGGTACCGTGCGAGGTTGCAGACAAGGCGACCCCTTATCATGCGACCTCTTCAACTTCGTCATGGAGAATGTTCTGCGAAAGGCGGGAGTGCATCGCAATGACACTATTTTTCAAAAAAGTGTCCCTCCAGTTGCTTGCGTACGCTGACGACATTGACATCATAGGGCGTACCAAGCGAGATGTTACTGCTGCCTTTAGTGCTATTGAACGGGAGTCTAGTAAGATGGGTCTGGCAGTAAATGACGGCAAAACAAAGTATATGTTATCGACAAGTAGAGATGCGCGGCGTATTGATTCTCAGATTACGGTCGATAATTATACTTTTGATACGGTCAAGGAATTCATCTATCTTGGCTCCGCTGTTACCACCAGAAATGATGTCAGTCTGGAGATCAAGCGCAGGATCAGTCTTGCCAACAGGTGCTACTATGGTCTCAATAGGCAGAGACCTCTCTCGCGCGACAAAATTAACACTTTACAAGACACTCATCCTACCCGTGCTTGTTTATGGCGCAGAGGCATGGACCCTATTAAGTACAGATGCAGCGGCCTTGAGAGTGTTCGAGAGAAAATTACTGTGCAAGATCTTCGGTCCAGTGCGAGTTGGCGATGATTTCCGTATCCGATCAAACAGTGAGCTGTATGAGCTCCTCAATGACATAGACGTTGTACAGCGTATTAATATCCAGCGGCTGCGATGGCTCGGCTGTGTCGTTCGAATGGAGGAGGATGCTCCGGCGAGACGGGTATTTGAGATTTAAAAATTTTTTAAATGGCGGATCCAATATTGCGGTCGAGGTTTATAAAAATTAATCAGATTTACTTGACCGCCATATTGGATCCGCCATTTTGAAAATTTTTAAATCTGAATGAAGACATGTAATCAGCGACCCCAAAAACCCCTGAGTAACAATTTTCAAGTAAATCGGATTAATTTTTAAGGACCTCCATAATGTGTTTCTTTTTCTCTTGCACCCCTTGACATAAACCCACCCCCTACTTTAAGGGTGCATGCAAACAATTTGGCTTTGGGCTCATTTTAAAGAGCAAAGATCAATTGTCAATTTCTGACAATAGCGATGGTTTTAGCACGTCAGTGTTTAGCTCTACAATGTTCTTTTTCTCGAAAATCTGACGTGATGGAAAGTTGTCGAAACCATAAAAATGTACAAAATGCCTTCGGAAATACCTGGAGCCATCTTATTTGCACAAAAAAGTCCAAATTTGCAGCCCGAACAATTAAAGGTGAAGGTTTTGTTGACTTTGCTGAGGGAGATATTTTTGAACTAATGGTTGACAAAGAATTGGATAAAGATGAACTAGTTGGTATAGTTAATGAAACTGATGAGGAAAATAATGAGTCTGATGAAAATGATTCACAAATCGTTGAAATGACATCACAACATATTTTTGAAGACCTTGAATTAGGCCAGAAATTAGGAAATCATTTTCTACAATATTATCCAAATGTTGAAAGAGGTCTTTAGTTTTAAAAATACATTTCTCAAGGCTTGGCCCAATATCGGAAGGTATATAAAGAATTAAACAAAAACTCCTCACAAATACTTATAACTAAATATATTTCAAAATCCCCACGGCCCCACATCGAACCAGAAAACATTAAGGTATCGAGCGATGATTCGTCACCAACCGAAGAATTGCGATTAGTTGTCGAAGAAAGTGATGACGAATAAATAAATATATGTATGTAGGTACATATACTGAAATTGTTTGAATATAACTTTATTATGTATTGATTTTTTGCTAATAACATTTTAATATGTACAACACTTTTGTGTTTTCTCTTATTTATATTCCATTTAATTTTTAAATTTTATGAATTTTATAACTATTTTTGTTGTTAAATAAAATGAAATTGTTTTCTTTTGTTTGCTTTGTTATGTTATTTAACATTAAAACAAATAAAATTATATTAAAAAAATACTATATATACCAGTTTTTATCATTTTTTCGATTTACACGATTTTCCATACAAATTTTATTGAATACGTTTTACACGATTTTCTCAGGAACGTATCTATCGTGCAAAGCGAGGGACAGGTGTAGATTTAAAAACTGATAATATAACTCAACTAAAGTGTGATCTGGATTCATACTTATAAAAAAACAAAAAAATCGAAATTCTAAAGCTGATTTCATACAAATCATTACGATTATTGTTACAATCAATAATTTGATCAGTAATTCATAAAATAACTTTTAATCAAATTTGTTCAATTATAATGTTTCTCGACTTCATTTTGATGGAATTTCGAATGATATGAGTACCAGCCTACAGCAGAAATTAACAAAACTACATTCAGCAGTTTTCAAACAGTTCTCTAATACAAGAATTTGATTCAAAAAAATGTAAGGAATTTGCCAAATACATGTCTATCTTAAGGAAATTATTTAACTGCTGTTTCTGTAACACAAGTAAAATTGTCTTTCAGAAATAGCACATATGAGCAAACAGAATGTATGTAATTTAGATAGTATTGGAGAATTTTTTCCATAACTCGATACTTTTTAATTGATATTAAAAGAAAAAGATAAGACACATTTATTGAGCAATTTATCTGACATTTTTTCATTTCTGCCATTTTCGTTTCTGCACTATTTGTATATTTAATTGTACGTTGTATTCTTTCTTATCGACAGATTTTGTAATTCCTCACATTGTTTTTATATATGTATGAAGTCGCCGTGGTGTAGTAGGTAGTGTGTTGGCTTACTATTCGTAAAGCCCGGGTTCGTATCCCAGGTCAGACATCAAAAATGAAATATGAAAAAAAAAATATTTCTTCGGCGACTTCCTCTCAGCAGATTTCTGGCAAAAACTCTGAGAGTAAAATAAACTGCCATGAAAAAGTTTCTCAAAATTCTGTCGTTCGGAGTCGACGTTAAACTGTAGGTCCCGCCACTCACGTATAAAATTAACGCACACAACATGAGTGGTGTGAGAAGCTAGGCCGTAATCCTGACTGAAGGGTTGTAATGGCCAATTATGTATGTATGTATGTATGCATGTATGAAAGTCGCCTAGTCTGTCTAGTTGGTAGTTGTGAGGCCTCTGTTCTAACCCCAAGACAGGTATCTCCATTTAAACGAAATATGAAAAAAATATTTCTTCGGCGACTTCCTCTCAGCAGATATCTGGCAAAAGCACTGAGAGCAAATAAAATGTGTCGACTTTAAATTGTAGGTCTCGCCACTCATGTATAAAAAAATTAACGCACAAAACATAAGTGGTGTGAGAAGCTAGGCCGTAATCCAGACGAAAGGGATGTATCGACCATTTATGTATGTACATACATATGTCAAACAGAGAAAACAAGACTGGTCAAGATTCTATTCAACATTACTGCATGTTCTTACACAAAGGACACAATAGCGAGATCATAAATATCTACAGGTATACGTTTGTAGTGTGTGTACGACCATTTATGTATGTATGTAAAACAGAGAAAATAAGATCTGGTCAAAATCTATTGCACATTACTGCTGCTATTACTATTGCACACATTCAAATGCCTGACTGTTTGGCACCCTTGTCTTACAGCAAGGACCAAAGAGCGAGTACATAAATATCGGCAGGTATACATTTGTAGGGCGGGTCAAAAATATCGCGCTTTTGATTTGTAGATGAAAATGTTCTTGACGATTAAAAAACAAACAAATAGCCAGTCCTCTCAGCAGGTACCAATTATTAAACCACATAAATACTTCCGTTAGACTTCTGCGCACCACAATCATAGTAAAGAAGTCAACCGAATAACATCACTTGAACCAAATTGATAATCGGAATTGATTTAAAATGGAAATTGAAAATAATCTACGAATCGAACAATGTGTGACAGAAAATGGCATCAACGTAAGTGTACAAAACTATTCGTTAAATGCTAAAATATTATTTTCTTTAACAAATTTTATATATATTACAGATCAAGGTGAGCTTTGTAACTCCACCTGAAAATATCGAAAATTCAGCATCGTCCACATATAACTCAACAATTTCATCTCCCAGACCAGCAAATGCATCAAAATCCAAACGGAAACGTACTGCATTTACCAGCAAACAGTTGACGGAATTGCAACGTGAATTCTACGTTAACAAATATGTGAGCTGTCAAAAACGATTTGAAATAGCCGATCGATTAAAATTAGACGAACGTCGAGTTAAGATCTGGTTTCAGAATAGGCGCATGAAAAGCAAAAGAGATGCAGCCAAAACAATTCCAGAAACTAGACCTTTAGACCATAATGCATTCAACGAAACATCTAATAATTTGCCGCAGCTCTTAATGAAACCAGAGACTTTGAGTTTGAATCCTTTGGAAGGTATACCTCCTCCAGTTCAATTAAATAATTTTAATTTGTCATCGAATATGACTACGCCAGACGAATCCAGAAATCCACCATTTAAATTGGCGGATAACAATGTTTCCTTCACAGACTGCAACTGTTCCATATTAGACGACATTGATCCTACAAAGTGGGTGTATAATGATGGCGAATTGCTAAAATACCTGCAGGAGGATCATATGCCAAATGACAATAGCTATTTCAAAATCCTTAGTGCTTCATCACTCAATTCTTCACCATTGCCAGAACCAGGCGCAGAATCTTTTTTATATATCTCCAACAGCTAACCAGTTAGAAACAATTCATGTTGCATCACATGACACCAATTCCTCAACATTACCAGAATCCGGAGCAGACCCTTCCGAATATATGCCCCAAACTGCAAATCAACATTATTTAGATTTTGACTTAGTGGAGCATCTTATGAATTTAAATAATTTAATAGTCATTATATGTATTCATTAATTGTAGTCAAATATTAGATACATATGTATGTGCATTAATATGAAATTTAATAATAATAAAATTTATTTTTATAATATAATCCAATAGTATTTTAATGAAAACGAATTTGTTTGAATCTGGTATTGATGACTCGATCAGTGTTAAAGGGAATTTGATTTATTTCAACAAACACTTCTGCGTAGCTCAAATTTGAGGTTTTAAAAGTAAGTTAATTCCTATGCATGCTTAGTCTGTAGTTAGGTATGCATCCATGCTTTCTAGATGAGAAGGACTTTTTGGACGGATGATATGCGACAGCATTAATATTTTTCCTGTAAACACAGCTAATCCTCTTTGCAATTATTGAAACCCCATTCTAGAACTTTTGAAAACTTTGGAAAAGAGTCAACGTATATCTTGAATTACGATATAAACTCCCTTCATTAATTTTCACCACTTACGACAACTTTAAAAATAAGCGCCAGAGGGGAACTTTTACATCTTAATGGAAGAGTGTCTACCTAAGGAATTTATGCTCTGTGTAACCTGTATGCTTTGGAAATTCCTTTCCATTCCTATGTTCAATGAATTTATGCTCAATTATTTCAGAAAACATAACTTAATTATAAATGAAATTTTAAAATATACTAAATGGCATTGATTTTGATTATAATTTACTTTATAAATAATTAGAATACAGAAAATTTATACTTAATAATTCGATTCAACTGTATATCATATAACATTGAATATAAAATTGAATTTAAAAGTTGTATCAGCCTTACATTTCGCTAATCTGGCTCACAACCAGACGTTATGTCAATTTTAGATATTTATTTATTTTAGGTATCTACTTATTTATTTATTAATTACAATACAATTACAAATTATATTCTAATTCGGTGTAGTATGACAGACCAGAGTCTCTGGTGGGAATCGAACCCACGACCATAGTCTAGCACACTACTCACTAGACTACCAGGGCACCCTTAAATGTATCTAATAAATGAATAAACAATATATTTCGATAAACGCATACCGATTAATATTGTGTTTTACTATTTACACCGACTAATATTCCTATCTTCCTATAACACTACTTATGAAATTTTGATAGACACATCTCGACTGCTAAATACATAACTTGTGAATAAAATTGAATATAAGTACGTACATATATCGTACATCGGTTAACTGTAGTGTAAAATGTATAAAATCAGATAAATTTGAATTTCATCATTTCTCACTAATATGTTCCTTTCACTACTCCAGGGAGCATAGGGCCGCAACAAGTTGATTCCAATGAACTCGCTCATCATCGCGATGTTTGACTTCTTAGTAACAAGAGAATAATATCGCTTAGACAAACATTAAAGATAAAGGTAAAGTTGCAAAAGTTTTAGAAATTTGAAATTTAATATATTTTGTTTAAAATTTAAAGTATTCTTTTTGTTATTGTTTTAAGTTAGTGAAGAATAATTTTAGTTTTCTTTAAATATAAAAAAGAATTAAATTCAATAAAAATTACTTACGGTGATTTAAAAAAACAACTTTTAGTTAAAATGTGGTTTCAGTGGGAAATGCATTTTCTGTATTTGGCACTAGTTTCCCATGTAATTAAATGTTTTTATAATATTCAAGCCAAATCACACTCTTCGATAATTTACCTTAATTTTTATTTTAATTTGATTAAAATTTTCGCACAGGAAACCGATCTCCTATTTGCAAACAAAAGAAAAAAATTTTAAATGCTTTTTAAAAAGCCTCTACTCAAAAACAAAAAATATCTGTAGGCTAATAACATGTGATGTTCACTTGGTTCCCAAAAACCCTTCAACTACCAGAACCAATCGCACAAGTGTGCAATCCAACTACAAAAGTGGTTCTGGCGATTGTTGTCAATACTTACGAATACTTACATATAACGCCTAGGTATATATGTATGTCTGCTCTCTCTAAATGACATTGATCGAGGAAGCTAATTCTGATATATTGCTACTTAATGATTACAAGGACGCTGCGATAATCGATAATTGCGAATTGATGCTCTGCTAATAAAAGGGACTGAGAATATGGGAGAAAAAAATGTTTGTTAGCAATGAAGAATATCGCAACGTTCAAGGCCTAACCTATTAGCTACCCTAACAGATTCAAAACGAAAGTGTTAATAGGTATGAGAACGTCTTACTTGTATTCATTCACGAAAATAGAACTGCTGCGTAAATTCCTAATTTATAGTCTGGTAAATACACTGTTCTGAAATGATGAAATGAATAACATTTGCATTCATTAATTGAGAACTGAGAACATTTTATGACTGACAAAAGTATTTAAAAAAATGGCCACTTTGGCATGCACTTTTCCAAAAAAAGCAATTACAAGATAATTTAAAAAACTACATAACAGATCGAAAGACAACAAAATTCGCCAACATGTTTTGAATTTCCAAGATTTTACAGAAAGTCATAAAAATTACAAACATTTTTAAGGACTTGTTTTAATTTTGAAATATTTATACAAATTTTTTTATGGCTGAACCGATTTAGGTATACCAAACTTGCTCCAAAAGACAAACAAATGTTCAAAATTTTAAAAAGAAATTTATTGTGCACTATAATTGCGAAAAAAAATATGATCATAAAAGGGGTCGTATATAAATTATATCTGTTTACTGTTTTTTATATACTTTTGACAGCCATAAAAAGTTCCAATATTTTTACCAAGCGATTGCTGCCAATAATATGGGAATATATGCAACAGTCCTATTTCGAAGAATACTGCAGGTAGTTTTCGCCAACATTTATTGAAAAGATTTTTTTCTATCTATGTACCTACGTTATGCTTCATTATTTTTCTTGGAACATACTGTTTATTAACTCGATCTATTAATAGTAATTTTTATAAGTAATAAAAAAAGTAATATTTTATGAAAAATAATAATAAACCGTTAAGTTTGAGAAAAAATTAGCCAAATTTGTAATTTTTACCTTAAAAAATGAAAAATATTGGGCACATAACGGTACGACAACAAGTCAAGTTTAATATTAACGTATTACTATGCAGCTTGAGTTCTACCAAAGAATATGGATATATATGGATACTTTATTGTCTTTGGTTTTACCCTTAGCGGTAAGGAAGCATTTAAAGTTTACTTCCTGGCAGCTATTTTTCATACGAAGAGAAAATCAAAGCAATACTGCATACATTTGCAGTCGAATAACACAAAAACAAAACAAAAAATCAAACGATAATAGATAACAGAGTATAGATGGCAAGCAGAAAAACCTCACAGAAGGTACGTAAAAATAGTACGTAGAAAATTAGCAAAAGTAATAGTATTAAAAATAATAAAACGGTTTAGGAGCCAAATTATATCCCATAAGGAATTTATGTCTAGGATTATATGAAATCGAACTGAAAATTGAAGAGCATTGGTTCACTCTAGTAAAGCAAACAGTGGTGTAGATCCAAAAGAGGTTAACACCAGCTATCATAGATGGAAATCCACACTCGAACAGGATAACTACGCTTCAACGGAAGCAACATAACAGTCAACGGAGTAGATTTTTTACGATTACTCTCACACCTTAGTTATTGGTTTTGCGAAATTTTCTCAAGCTTAACCCATTGCACTCGGCTGTCCCCTCTGAGGGGTAACGTTAGTCTAGCATATCACCTAGGACCTGATAGTTTGTTAGCGATTACGGACAATGAAATTATTTTACCCCAATTTTTAAGAAACACGTGTTCTCCTGTAGTTCTCTGTTAAAGTGGCACAAACAATTAATTGAAATACTTTTCACACTTCGAAAAATAACGTGCGAAGTGCGTTCACGACGGACACTTCTCTGATCCGCCGAGCAAATTGAGGACATAGTGGATTAGGCGTACAAAGCTACAAGGGAAACTTTATACGATAATAAAGAAATCTGATAACCGAGAGAAGAAATGTACAAGATCTCAGTTCGTACTGAAGCGTCGAATAGAAAAGATATTCCAAATGTGGGAGAAAGAAAACGAGATTGTATTGTCTGTTCTGACAGAAAATCACCAGGCGGAAGGCGGCAAACAACCCGCTATGCATGTTGGGAATTGTTTTAAACTTTACCATACTGTAAATATGCATATGAGCCGTTTTTTTTGAAAGTGGTTTAAGTCCATTTTTAAAAAAATTTAATTAATGATAACAATAATCACAATACAATATATTTTTTTTTGTATAAACAATTTAAGTCTAGTATCATTAAAATCGCTATTTGGGGCACTTGAAAATTGACTAGCTAACGAAATGTAAAAAAAATTTATTTTGAAACTTGTTTAAGTCCATTGAAAGAAATGATTTTGATATGGAATGTGTTATGTTACAAATTTTGATTAAGTTTACACGTATGCCTGGGATGAACAGTAGCATCGAGAGGTTCTGAAGTAGTATCATCTTGTATATTATAACGCCTCAAAAATCTTAGAAATCAGAAATATATCATAGCTTACTATGTGCATTAGGCAGAACAGGAATATAAAATTGGCAGTAACATGGTTGAAAATTGTGTGATCGGCAGATAACAATGCAGATATTATTGACCATAAGTTTTTACTATCAGGACTTCATTTTTTCCAAATGATGCTGATTTTGGAGTGATAGAAAGGGCTTTGAGGAATAATTATTTAATTTATGTCCTCCAAGGTTACTATGAAACCATAAAAACATGTTGAAAGAGTAACAAATTTATATTAACTATAATGAAACGTGAAGATTTTTTTTCTACAAAACCTCTGGAAGAAGCAATTCATAAAAGATTAAAAAACACTAGTGGGGAAGCTGTAAATTGGCTAAGGATACGTTGGATGCGATTTATAAAAAGTGAACCTTATAAAATGTTATATAAAGAATCTATGAAAGTGGATGCACAGTTCAAAATACTTGATTTATTACCTTATCAGGGAAGATCAAGGAACTTCAACAAAATAAAATTAACACCATTATACGAAAATGTACGTCCCATTTCAACTCTTAAGTATAAGTATATGATGGAGTTACTAATGTATATATCACCTATGGTCCATTAATATTTTAACAACCTCACACATAATCTAAATGAGCAGAAATGACATGGCAAAATCTTTAATATTATCCTTAATAAATGAATGTTAGTTTAATATTTTTAATAAATGAATTAATATTTATTTTTAAATACATGTTTTTCTAATTACATAAATAAAAATCTATATCTAAATTGAAAGCTTCCCTATTTATTTTAAGGCTATTGCATTCATCTACATCAAAAATAAAATATTTACAATTTATATTATTTAATTTCTTTAAAATAATAATTTCAAGAACTTACCTTAAAAACCCAACTATTTAGAAGAATCACTAGGAATACAATTCTTTTGGAAAATTTGTTCAATATTATTGTGAAACTAAAGTATTTTGTTTGCTAACCAAGCCCATATAATAATTATATGGGAATTATATAAACTTAGTGGAGTAACTTTAAATGAAAAAATTAACTTATAATAATACTGAACAAAGAACACAAAGTGGCCTTATTCCTTTTCACAAACAAAAAAGTCATTTTATTAATTATGAAAGTGGTTTAAGTCCATTTGAGGTTCTGAAACACAGCTTATTTCTCTAGAAAAGTTTACAAAACGTATTATGTTATATATTCTAATATGTTTAAAATCACAAAGCCATAAAGACAACTTAATACCAGTTAACAATATTTTTGAAGCAATTCAAACGCAAACCCTTAAATATCTCAATGTAAGAAAAAAATGGACTTAAACAGCTTTCAAAATAAATGGCTCATATATTTGTTTTAAATGAACTTTCAGTTAAAAAATTTTCAAAATTTGTGATGGATCCTGATTGCTTATCGGAAAATATCTCAATTAAAATTATTAAACATCTCCATCTGTTAGAAACAGAAATATAGAAATGTAATGTTAACTGCTGGAATAGGTTTGGAATTGGGAAGATCTGATGTGTTCTTCACAATTTTTTTTATTAAACCTAAAACGGCAACATCAGTGTAGTCCAAACACAATGACGGTGTAGTTGTTAATGCGTTTTCTGGAATTGAAAGCCAAACCCTCAACACATACATACATATATGCGAGCAGAAAAAGGGGTGTTATTTTACTTTATTTATATATACGGCAACATAATAAACACATATTAAAAACAAAAAGGAAAATTATTATTCACTACAAAAAATATTCAATTACAATAACTAAAACATACTCCATCACAAGTTCTATTTTATTTTAAACTCGTATGAATTCATAAAAAGCAAACTCTCTTCTCTGTTATAACATTAACTGCTAAAGAGAAAGCTATTCAAACAGAGACTCTGCTAGTAGGTATGCAATTAATTTGCAAGCAGTGATGCGAACTCTTAGGACACCAAACGCGTGAAAAAAAATGAAAAATGGGCTAAAACGGGCTAAATTGAAAAAACTACTGCCCCTATTGCCGTTCTCAACTCAACTCAGTTTGGTCGTCTGCCAGTCAACCCAACTTTCACTCAACCAAATTATTTTTTGATATTGCGGAACTCAACGATTTTTAGTTGTAATTGTTATGGTGTTGCCGATATGAAATTTCAATTTCATGTTGGTAACACCATGAAATTTGTTTGGAAATAGAAGAAATGAAAACGCAAAAATAAGTTAAAATCAAGTTTTTGTATAAATAAAAGTAAATTAAAGATGAATTTAAGTGTGGATTTATTTTACGAAGATGAAAATCATGACGCTAATATAAATGTTCTTCGTATACGTAGAAAAATACGCGATGATTCAAATCCTCTTGAACTACCCAGTGCTAAATAAGAAATGTCCAATGTGTAATTTTTAAAAGCTGTTGTTTATTTCATAATTTTTATAAGTATTTTTCTCCAAATTATTATTGCTTTTTAAAAGTTTAACTTGTGTTATTTGCTTTCTCAAAAGTTCTAAGCGCTCTTGTTCTATTGATTTTTTTTCTTAGACGGGATATTTAATATCTCAGGTGCATTTGTAATGACATGCTCCACGTCGGAATTTTGAGGAGACCCAAAAGGCGCGACTGGTTGTCGGAGCAATATTATCAACGTCGAAAGTGTGTCCAGATGGAGCTACTTGGAATCCAGATGGAGCTATTAGTGATAACAGCAGGGATACGCAATCCTCAAGGGTGTTAAGGGGAATTTTTTGTGAAGGCCGACTTCCTGTGGCTTGATTGTTTTTTATTATTAGCAAGTTTTTTTACTTGTTTTGTAGTAAATCCAAACCTATACGGAGTAAAAATTCTAATAAAATGTCTATTTACTTTAGATGCTGTATACATATACGTTTTGGGCTTTGGTTGTTATTTTCAATTTCCTGCGTGTTAAATATTTAATTATTTATTTTAAGCAGAAAGAAACTTACTTAAGATTTTTCCATTTTTCCAATTTTATCTTTTTTTCTATTATTTTTAAAAAGAACATGTATTAAATATATAAGTGAACTCTATAACTGAGAGAGACTCAACTGCTAATAAGCGGTTGTCTATATTTAACGTTTTTGTCAACCAAACTCATACAAAGTGGTGAACCGCAATACCATAAAACAACTAAAAAATAACCGCACAACCAAAAAGTCAACTGCGTTTGAGTTGAGAATGGCAATACCGATTTCTGAAAGACGACCAAACTACTACAAAAGTTGTCAACCGCAATAGGGGCATACGTTTTTAGTACAATACAATTACAATTTTTCCAAAAAAGCGCAAAAAAGGGCTAAAATTAAAATATTTTTTTCAAATAAAAACACCACTATTTTTAAACAAAACAATTTATTTATAGATATTATTTGAGTTCGTTTTACATTCAATAGAATTAAGGTACTACAACAACAATCTTTCAAAGTTGGTCATTGTTAAATACGATTTGTACTTCTTGGTCATCCTCTTCTTCATTCCATAAATCACTTTCTATATGGTATTGAGACTTTTTATACGTTTCATTAGAATTAATTTTCACGCAAATTTTATCTGGTATTTCGTAAGTTGAACAACAAAGATTATCTCTTTTGAGACTGTATTTAATATGAATTAGGATATTGCATGTATTTACGGCATTTTGTTTCTGATTTTATTTTTAAATAAGTTCATGACGCTAAAAGTCCTTTCAACTTCAGCGTTTGAGTATGGATATATTAATATATTTAAAACAAAAGTAGAAAGTTTTTAAATGGGTTGTTACCAATTGCATTTTTGTAGCTGTGAACCTCGATCCAAAACTTATCCGTTCTTTCAGTGTTCTTCCATTCACATGTTTTTAAATTTTTAAGACAGTTTTCTAATTCTTCAATCTCCTATGTATCATTACAAAATTCTTCAAATATTGGGAGCAGACTTATTACATTATTGGACAAAACATTTTGGGAGCTAAGTAAGAATATTTTTTAAATATTTGAATATTAGATGGCAGCTTAGCTCTTATTTCCATTATAAGGTTTTTAACAAAATGAAGAAGATTTTCTTCAATAACTTTCTTATCACTTTCTGATATATTGTTGTCTCTACAACTTTTTTCAAAATTGTAACCGAAATTTAAAAAAGTGTTAATAAATGGATCAATGTCTCCATCCAAATAATCAAAATTGTCCATAGGAATAATAATTTCGTTTGTTAAACATTTCAGCAAACGTAACAAGTCATCATCGTGATTCGAAAGTCAGGTTTACTTCCTGTACTTCTTTTAAGACTGAATGCAGGTATTTTAAATAAACAAAGTTTTTGCCATCTTCATACATTTCTCTAAGCAGAGTTGTTTCCAAATGATTATCATTTACCACACTGAAATGAGTTTTTAATTCTAACCACATATTTAAAATCGAGTTAATCGTTTTTTCAACGGAAAGCCAACGAGTTGGGCACGACTTGGGAATTTTTATAGGACTGTCAGCATCGCTATTAATAAGTTTATATATTCTTCTATAGGATTTTTGTCTTATAGAAGAATGTGAAAACAAATTGTACGTCTCTCTTACCATATAATTTATATTCGGTGGAAAACTAGTTTCAGTTGACGAACTTACGGCCAGTTGAAGCGAGTGACATACACAGCGTATTAAAACTAAGTTTTTTAGTCCATATTTTCTTTTCAATAGTATATGTAACCCGTTGTCATACTTGCTGCAATGTCCGTACCTATTGCTACCAAATTTTTTTATGTTAAGCTTGTATATTTCTAAAGCTCGTTCCAACCCAAGCAATAAATCCTCTGCTTTTGCCCCATTTACGTCAATTAAAGTCAAAAACGCTGTTATTAAATCACTTTTGGTGGTACTAAAATATCGAATAACAATTCCTAATATTTTCTCAACAGACACATCCGTCCATAAACAAAGATTTGAGTTATGGTTAATACACAAAAATAGCGTCAGTAAAAAGTTATTACATACCTTCATCGATAATCAGACTAAATTTAGTTTCATTTAAATCCTTCAGTAATAGCTCTATAAAATGTGGAGCTAAAACATTTGTTATTATATTTGAACATTTTGTACGGTGGAGGTTTATGCTTGCTACGTTGCTGTCACTAAATGTTTTACAGCATGACTCTGTCAAGTGGCCTATGGAAGCAAATGGTGAATGAATTGCAATATATAACGATAGCGCGGCTAAATTTAGCCCGAAAAGGGCTAAGTTGGCATCACTGTTTGCAAGGCAAGTTTTGAATTGCCTACAACCAAATTTATTTTTTGACAATTTATCTACCTGCTCCCGACAATGAAGGGGAGTTAATTCTTTGGGAGCATTGGCAAAACGGATATTCCCTACAATTAATTTTAGGGTAAATTTAAATTTCTATCAAAATCAATATGTTGGTGAAAATTTCAATAATTCAGACGTTAAAAATCACTAATATATGTATGTATACATAAAATATAAAGAAAAACATAATCATATAAATATAGAATTAGAATTATTTTTTTATAATATAATAATTATTATATATATATAATATTTTTCTTATTATTGACTTAATTGACTGTCATTGATCAGATTTAAATTAAATCCAAACAAAATCGAAATTTAATTTACAAAAATATAGTTAACCTTGTAGAGTTTTGTACAAATATTCTTATATATGGTATGAGTTAAGAACCCTGTTTGTATAGATGCTAACCAATTACAATAGGTATGTCCTGTATTATCAAATTATCTGTGAAGTCAATATTTGTTCTCTGAATCTCTATCACCGGATTTTCTAATTTCCTTTCACTAAAATGAAAAAAAATCGTTGCAATCTAAATCAAATTCCCTTTAACACTGATCAAGGCATCAATATCAGATTCAAACAGATTCGAAATGAATTTTAATTGTAACCTGCTTCCGTTTTAAATTTTTTTTTTTGTAAATTTAAAAAAGTTTTCCTCAAAACATTGTAGTTGATTATAAAAATAATACTGATAATATTGATTGAATTATATACAAACCTGACACATAACACATTCATGTACATACATAATAATGTAGATATCTAATATTTTATTATAATTAATTAACACATACTTTATAATGATAATGCATACAAATATTGCTTAAATCTATTAAATTATTTAATTAAATTCATGAGATGTTCCACCAAATCATTGTCATTGTCAAAATTTATAGAATTTTGATTTAAAGTTGAGGAGACTGCCTCGGTTTCTGGCAATGATGTGGAATTGGTGTTGTGTGAGGAAGCATTGTCATTTGGCATATAATCATTCTGAAGGCATTTTTGAAGTTCAGTATAATCATCAACCCACCTTGTTGGATCAATCTTCTCTAATATGGAGCAGTTGCAGTCGCTGATAAAAACATTGTTATCAGCCGAATCGAATGATGGATTTATGGATTCGTCTGGCGTAGTTTTATCATGATTTGATGACAAATAAAAATTATTGGATTGAATTGGAGTAGGTAAATTACTTTCATTTAATTGATTAAGGTTTATGGAGCTAATTGTTGGAGTTGTTTTAGTAGCATCTCTTTTGCTTTTCATGCGCCTATTCTGAAACCAGACTTTAACTTGACGTTCATCTAACTTTAATCGATCGGCTATTTCTAATCGTTTTTGGCTGCTCACATATTTATTAACGTAGAATTCACGCTCCAATTCCGTCCACTGTTTGCTGGTAAATGCAGTACATTTCCGTTTAGGTTTTGAAGTATTTGCTGGTCTGGGCGATGAAATTGTTGAGTTATATGTGGACGATGTCGAATTTTCGATATTTTCAGTTGGAGTTACAAAGCTCACCTTGATCTGTAATATGTATAAAATTTGAAAATAATTTTTTTAGCATTTATTTTCTCAATGTACAAAAGATATTCGGAAATAATAAAAAACAAGGGATATGCCACAAATTATTAAAGAGTTAATATTATTACGTTTTTTTGTTTTTGTTTTATTTAAAAATTGCAAAATTTTTAAAAATTTTAAATTTAATTTATTTTGTTTAAGGTATTCCTGTTGATATTGTTTTAAGTTGGTGAAGAATAATTTTAGTTTTCTTTAAATATAAAAAAGCATTAAATTCAATAAAAATTACTTACGGTGATTTAAAAAAACAACTTTTAGTTAAAATGTAGTTTCAGCGGGAAATGCATGCAATGAAATGTTTTTATTGCAATTAGAAGAACTTTCAAGGCAAATGTCAAATCGCAAACTTCCGTAATTTACCTTAATTTTTAATTTAGTTTCAATAAAATTTTCGCACAGGAAACCGCTCTCCTATCCAGACAACTTGAAGATAACAAATGTGGAAAATAGAAGCAGTGGAACAATTGTTATTCAAAATGGGAACTGTGAAGATAAAGAAAAAAATTAAAAGTGCACTCCAGGAAAAAAATATCTAAACAATATGAAGTAAAAATTCCAAATTCGACGGGACTAAATATCAAAATTATTGGCATGTCATTTGATTATAGTGAAAATGATTTAATTGAGAAATTAAGAAAACAAAATCCTAAATTAGCTGATGCCAATATTAAGTTTATGGGAAAATATGAAACAAAAAGAGGAAATAAAACTTTGTTCAATGTGAAACTGAGAGTAAATGTCGGTTGGGAAAGATGTAGAGTGTATGACGGAACCGAATTAGTTCAATGTATGAAATGCAGAGGATACAATCATATAGCCAAAGAATGTAAAAATCAGGATATATGTCTAAAATGCCATGGTCAACATAAAACAGTTAATTCCGAAAGTCAAGAGAAGATAATGAAGTATATTAATTGTTCAAAAATAAACAGCAGGCTCAATATGGGTTTAGATGAAAACCACTTTACAAACGATAGATAATATCCAGGCCTGACGATTTAACAACTAAAGGAAATGAGTGCCCTCTATACAAATGTACAAGGTCTTGTTAACAACTATAATCAAATTGAAATTATCGCAGCAACAGAAAAACCTGACTTTTTAATATTGTCTGAAACACATTTGACGAAAGATATAGATGAACAAGGAATTACGTTACAAGGATATAATAACATCGGGTCAGTGTCAATATCCTCAAGAACATGTGGAGTTGTCGCATACTGTAAAAAGAACTGGAATGTGAAAAAGTTTATAGAGAGAACTGATGATTTGAAGTATTGGATATTATTTTGCAAAGCTGTACATAATGATAATAATCATAATATATTAATTGGTGCAATATATAGATCGCCGAGTTACAGCGAAGCTGAGTTCTGTGATATATTTGATGAAGTAATTGAAGAAATCTGTGATAATAACTGTGATATATTAATTGCAGGATATTTTCATATAGATTGGAAAAAAAAAACTCTTTATACAAGAATCGAATTAGGCATACTCTCAATGCACACGTGTAACAAAAAATTCGAGCACAATAATTGACTAAGTAATAACTAATAATTATAAGATAAAATGTACAAACAGTAAAGATAATAAAATTTCTGAACATGAAGTTATTAATATAGACTTTGAGACATCGAATGAAAACATTCTAAATACAGCAAAAACCATCAAGATATTTAAATATGATAAGAATATATTTAATAATGTGTTAACTGAGAATATGATATACGAAGATAATAAAGAAAAATTTCTAGAAAAATGTCTAGAAAATACAATACAAGGATTTACGTTTGAAAAACAAGTGCACATAAATAACAAAGTGAATAACTGGTTTAACGAAGAACTGCGAACAATGAATAGATAAAAACGAATAAATATTTACAGGCCAAATTTAAAAAACACAAATCAAGCTTGGGGAGAATATAAACTAATAAGAAATCAATACAAAATACAAATTGAAAATAATAAGAATAATTACATAAAAAATAAAATTAAAAACGCAACTAATGTGGACACACATCAAAAACCTAGTACTTAATAAGAGGCAAAACTCAACTAAATTTGTGATATTCGACCAGATAGAGTATAACGATATATGTGATATAGTAAATAAGTTCAATGCATTCTTTATCGATCGCATTAGTAGTATAATATAATCGATAGGGAGCGTGCAATATATTAAGCAAATAGAATATAGAGTGAATGATGTTTTTAAATGACGAAAGATAAAGATTATTGAACTGGAGAGCATCGTGAAGTGCATGAATGACAAATCTGATCATGAACGTGTATCAAATAAAATTATACTTGACAATTGGCATGTAACAGGAAATATTGTGGTAAAAGTACATCTTTAGAGACAGGTATTTTTCCTGATACAGTGAACTCGCGAAAACGTGAACACTCGAAAGTGTGAACGTCTCAGAAACGTTAACAAATTTATTTTTCCACAGAGTATTCTAAAACGTGAACAAAATCTGAAAGCTCTAAAACGTGAACACTTTTTTATTTTTTGTTTTTTAATCCGTTTTTCATTGTTCAAATGCTTCGAGGACTCATAAATTTAATTTACTGGTAATTTGAAAATCTAAAAATCTACGAATTTACATAAACTTTACTTGTCCAGTGAATTACAAATTCTCCAAGTCAGCATGGATGACATGTAAAATTTTTTATGACTGGTTTTATCAATGTTTTATTAAAGACGTACATTTCAACTGCTAAATTTAAAACTGAAAACTTTGTTATAATTTTTGGCTTTAGGTTATTGACTTATTGACTAAAATGGGACTACCGGTAAAAGCCCTTCTTTTAATAGACAATACCTCTTCACATCCGGCTGAATCCCAGTTGATTTCTGGTGACGGATGCATTTGTGCAATGTTTTTGCCACCTAACGTCACATCGTTAATTCAGCTCATGGACCAGATGGTTTAAAAATAACAAAACTGTATTATAGAAAGAGTCTCTTGGCATTAGTGGCATATAGTGTTAACTATAAAAGATGCAATTAATCTTTTGGACTCAACATAGGGTTGAACTTCGCAACAAATTTTAAATAATTGGAAACGTATATTAAATCGAAGTCGCCGTGGTGTAGTAGGTAGTGTGTTGGCTTACTATTCGTAAAGCCCGGGTTCGTATCCCAGGTCAGACATCAAAAATGAAATATAAAAAAAAAAATATTTCTTCGGCGACTTCCTCTCAGCAGATTTCTGGCAAAAACTCTGAGAGTAAATAAAAATTGCCATGAAAAGTTTCTCAAAAATATGTCGTTCGGAGTCGACTTTAAACTGTAGGTCCCGCCACTCACGTATAAAATTAACGCACACAACATGAGTGGTGTGAGAAGCTAGGCCGTAATCCTGACTGAAGGGTTGTAATGGCCAATTATGTATGTATGTATATTAAATTTAGTTTCGGTCAAAAATCACCCCGATGATAATATTCCCTTAAGTGTTTTCCTCCAGAAATAAGGCAGAAGTAGGAAGTATTGAAATTCAGGATGATACCGACGATGATGATTTGTACATATTCCAGCCAGAAATTACAATTAAACCCAAGGAAGCTGTAGAAGCTTTTGATAAGGCATTAATATGCACTGAAAACGAGATGGTAGTCCAAAGTGACATTAGAGTGCTGAAAAACCTTAAAGATGGCTAAACAAAAAACAAAATAGATTTTTTCCTTTAAACTTTATTTGACTTAATTATCCAACGAAAGAAACGTTCCTATTAGTTTCAGTTTATTTTTTGTTGTTTTTGTTAATTAACACGATTTTTTTGTATCGTTTATTTTATATTATTATTTTTTTTTTGTATTTATCGAATACAAAGTGAATTGTATTGCATTCACATTTTTGTTATTAAAAATTAAAAAAAAATTAATTTAAAATAGTGTTATCATATTTACTTATTAAAATGTCATTTTTCATATTAAATAGGGTCATTTTTTGTTTTAAATTTGGGTACTCGATAATGTGAACAAAGTCGAAAATGTGAACTGCCTTGGTAAAAATTAGTTCACGTTATCGCGAGTTCACTGTAATTGGAAAAAATCAACCGTAACCCCAATTGAGAAAGTGCCCAGAACAAAAAATGCGAGGAGTTTAGACCAATAAACTCTCTAAAAACTTGCGAAAAAATAATTGAAAAAGTAGTTAAAGATCAGCTTGAAAAATATATAGAAAATCGCGAAATATTATGTAAATACCAGTCAGGATTCCGTAAAAAGCATTCGTGTGAAACCACGGTAAACTATGTCATAAGTGAATGGAGAGTAGTAGGAAAAGATAAGAGGATTATAGTAATATTTCTTGACTTCAAAAGAGCTTTTGAGACGATCGATCGATAGAGAAATAATACTGAATAAACTATATATGTATGGAATAAGAGTAATCAAGCTAGATTGGTTCAAATCGTACCTGAAAAGAAGAAGGCAAACGACAAAATTAAATGACATAGAATCTGATGAAATAATAAATAACTTGGGAGTGCCACAAGGTTCCATTTTGGAAGCGTTGTTGTTCATAATTTATATAAATGACATGCCTCTGATATATACTATAGCAAATAGTGATGAAGAATGTCGCGAAAATATCAAGTATGATATGAAAAAATAGATGAATGGCTTAAAATGACTAAACTCAAACTAAATGAATATATAAAACAAAATAATGGAAACAAACTTAAATTCAAAAGAAATATTTAAAATAAATGACACAGTAATTGAAAAATCGATAAAAAATCGATAATCGATAAAAAATTAAATTTCAATGAACAAATAGATTACTTATGCAAAAAAGTTGGTAAAAAAAATTAGTTTTTTAAAAAGAATAAAAAGCAAAATATCCAAGTCTACAGCGATAAATATATACAGCACGATCATAAAACCACACTTTGAATATGATTCCACTATTTTATTCACATGCAGCAGCACAAATCAATTAGCAAGGATGCAGAAACTGCAAAATAGAGCTATGAGAATAATACTAAAATGCGATGGTAACACACATATAAATACTATGTTAATTAATCTAAAATGGATGAGCATAGCACAACGGCTCCAATTTAACACATTAAGGTTTATTAGAAAATTAAAACAAGGAGACGCCCCGAAATATCTATGTGATCAAATACATTATATGGGAGACAGCCAACTATATCAACTAAGAAATGCATGTGACTTTAGGATCCAAAGAGTGAGGTCAACAAAAATGCAGAAAACGCTATTCTACAAGGGTCTACAGCTGTTTAACTCATTACCAAACAACATTAAGAATGAAACAAATGAAAATGTCTTTAGACGAAAGTGTATTAATTTTTTATTATTTAATAATAATTTGTAATATACACATTTATTGTAAATTTGTTGAAAATTTAAAGTATTTTTAATACTAATAAAAAAAAAAACTTGCTCCAAAAGTCAAACAAATGCTCAAAATTTTAAAAACTGATTTATTGTGAACTATAATTGCAAAAAAAATACGATCATTAAAGGGGTCTTGTATAATTTATACCTCTTTGCTATTTTTAAGTCATCAGGCAATTTTTTATATACTTAGCCATAAAAAGTTGCAATATTTTTAACATGCTATTGCTGCCAATAATATGGGAATATATGCAACAGTCCTACTTCAAAGAATACTGCAGGTAATTTTTGCCAACATTTATTGAAAAGATTTTTTCTATATCTATGTACCTACGTTATGCTTCATTATTTTTCTTGGAACATATTAACTCCGCCTATTAATAGTAATTTTTATAAGTAATAAAAAAGTTATATTTATTATGAAAAAATAATAATAAACCGTTAAGTTTGGAGAAAAAATTAACCATATTTGTAATTTTTATAGATTGGGCACGGTACGACAACAAGTCAAGAAAAGTAACTATGCAGCTTGAGTTTTACCTTTATCGGTAAGGAAGCATTTCAAGTTTACTTCCTGGCTGCTATTTTTCATACGAAGGGAAAATCAAAACAATACTACATTTGTATTCGAATAATACGTACAAAAAAAATCAAACGGTAAAAGATAACGGAATATATGTATGTCGATAGCAAGCAGAAAAATCTCACTGAAAGTACGTGACGTCACATTTAACAAAAGTAACAGTATTAAAAATAATAAAACGGTTTTGGAGCCTAATTATATCCTACAAGGAATTTATGTCTAGGATTATATGAAATCGAACTGAAAATTGGAGAACAAGTAAAGCAAACAGCGAAACCAGTGGTGTGGAGCCAAAAGAAGCTAACACCAGCTATAATAGATGGAAATCCACACTCGAACAGAATAGACGTAGTGCGAAATTTGGTCAAGATTAAGCGTTCAAAATATTCTCCGGTCGAATAATGTTGAGCTTTAAAAATGCGATTTTCGCATTGAAGAAAGAGACATTAGCGTAAAGAATGGACAAATGATAGCCACAAGTGTTGGTATAAAAATTGTTTTAATTTAAAACAAATCCCATGCATCACAAGCAAAATGGAACGCTTATAATATTTACATACATACTCGTATGTTAACTGACTTATTCAATTGGTCACAGTGTGAGTACAACCGCAAAGCTAGAGCGTCAATTACTCCAAAATTTGAGCAATTTTCTTATTGAACTTTTATTTACAACCACACCTCAACATAGTTGTTTTAATATGTACCGTTATCGAAAAATTAGGTAATACATGCGTTGTTATTGTTTTAGTTCTCATGCAGTTTAACACACTAAAGTCTATGGTGGGAATCGAACTTACAACTCTCGCGTTAATAGCCTAGCACACTACAAATAGACTACTAGGGCACCCAAAATAAAATAACAGAAGCAGCAGAAAAAAATGTTATGCGAGACCACAGAACAGCGCATTTTATTAGATCTGAGGCAATAACTCAAATTCAGATGGATCTTGGAGAAAATGAAAATATTCTTGCAACAGTAAACGATACATTGCGAGGAACTGACTACGGACATCGTGCTAAAGTGAAAAAGACAAGTGGCTCGGGAGAAGGTTGTTTGATCAAATGAAACCAAAATTAGTTATCTTCGGTCGGACGGTGAGGATGATGCTTTCAATAGAAAGGAAAAACAAAATACGTCAGATCAACCTTAATGTTTGTCGGTATACCCGTGATGCTATGGCGTTGCATAGCGGCTAAGAGAGTTGGATTACTGAATAGTTGGTACGATTACTGTAAACATTTTAACTACTAACTTTGCTAACTTTCTGTAGAAAAATCCGGATTACAAACGGCAGATACTGTATTCAAAAATGATAATGAACCAAAGCTTACCAATGACTCAAAAATGACTATGAAAACTGCATGAAAGCACTTGGTCGGGAGGGAGTTCACTATTGACAAAATATTGTCTGCCGCAATTTGCTGAGAACAATTTGCATCGCGCGGATAAATATTTTATTGACGACGTAAATAGTTTAAGAATGATAGTTTGATGGTCAACCAGTGAGCGGAGTGGAAATCACTTCTGTATCTAGATTTAAAAAATGTTTAAGGTGTTCGATATCTTAAACTCACGATATGATATCTCAGAAGATCATGCGCTAAGCTAGTCACCACAAACTTCATTAAAACTCATTTATTAATCAAATCCCTACCGTTGTAATACATCTGGTGCATGTTTCATCACCATTGTTCTTTAAATGTGTGCCAAACATAGTCAAGGTGAAGGCAACAAATCAATGAAGAAGAATCACATTATGCACACATGAAATTTAAATACTAACAGATCATTATTCACATAAGCAAATGAGCTTGACATTAGTTCAGGAATCTGCTTTTTCTGTGGACCGCCTATAGGAAGAATTTGTTAATTTTGTAATATTGTCGAAATACTAGTCTATAACAGTTAATGCAAAAGACTTTTTCAAAAAGTACAGAGCGCTGTGAAAACATTTAGTTTTATAAAGTAAAACACATCGATTTTCTTCTCCTTTTTGTATTCCAATTTTTTTCTTAGTAGCGATTCATTACCTGAAAATGTACTCTTGCTAATCTATAAGTTATAAAATTTTGGTAACCATTCAATTATAAATAACGCAATTTTTTTGGTAACATGTCAGTTCAAGAGAAAATTAAATATTTGGTCAACAAAAAAGCTCAAAATTTTGGTAGATAAAACAGCAAATTTCTGGCAAAAACTCTGAGAGTAAATAAAATTGCTATGAAAAGTTACTCAAAAATCTGTCGTTCGGAGTCGACTTTAAACTGTAGGTCCCGCCACTCATGTATAAAACAATTAAGGCACAAAACATAATTGGTGTGAGAAGCTAGGTCGTTATCCAGACGAAAGGGGGTGTAACGACCATTTATGTATGTATGTAAAACAGAGAAAATAAGACTATTCAAAATCTATTGCACATTACTGTTGCTATTACTATTGCACACATTGAAATGCCGTACTATTTGGCACCCTTGCCTTACAGCAAGGGCCCAAGAGCGAGATCACAAATATCGACAGGTATACGTCTGTACAAGAGTCAATTCGTGAATAGGTAAAAAATATCGCGCTTCTGCCTTACAAATGTTCTTAACAATTACAAAACAAACAAATAGCCAGTCCTCTCAGCAGGTACCAACTATTAAACCACATAAATACTTCCGTTAGACTTCTGCGCACCACAATCATAGTAAAGAAGTCAACCGAATAACATCACTTGAACCAAATTGATAATCGGAATTGATTTAAAATGGAAATTGAAAATAATCTACGAATCGAATATTGTGTGACAGAAAATGGAGTAAACGTAAGTGTACAAAACTATTCGTTAAATGCTAAAAAAGGATTTTCTTTTAACAAATTTTATATATATTACAGATCAAGGTGAGCTTTGTAACTCCACCTGCAAATATCGAAAATTCAAATTCGTCCACATATAACTCAACAAATTCATCTCCCAGACCAGCAAATACATCAAAACCTAAACGGAAACGAACTGCATTTACAAGCAAACAGTTGACGGAATTGGAGCGTGAATTCTACGTTAACAAATATGTGAGCTGCCAAAAACGATTCGAAATAGCCGATCGATTAAAATTAGATGAACGTCAAGTGAAGATCTGGTTTCAGAATAGGCGCATGAAAAGCAAAAGAGATGCAGCCAAAACAATTCCAGAAACTAGACCTTTAGACCATAATGAATTCAATGAAACTTCTAATATTTTACCGCAGATCTTAATGAAACCAGAGCCTTTGAGTTTGAATCCTTTGGAAGGTATACCTCCTCCAGTTCAATTAAATAATTTTAATTTGTCATCGAATATGACAACGCCAGACGAATCCAGAAATCCACAATTCAAATCGGTGGATAACAATGTTTCCTTCACAGACTGCAACTGTTCCATATTAGACGACATTGATTCTACAAAGTGGTTTTATAAGGAAGACGAATTGCTAACATGCCTGCAGGAGGATCATATGCCGAATGTTTCATCACTCAATTCTTCACCATTGCCAGAACCTGGCGCAGAATCTTTGTTTTATATATCACCAACGGCTAATCAGTTGCATCATGTTGCATCACATGACACCAATTCCTCAACATTGCCAGAATCAGGAGCAGACCCTTCGGAATTTATGCCCCCAACTGCAAATCAACATTATTTAGATTTTGACAATGACAATGATTTAGTGGAGCGTCTTATGAATTTAATTAAATAATTTAATAGTCATTATATGTATTCATTAATTGTAGTCAAATATTAGATACATACGTATGTGCATTAATATGAAATTTAATAATAATAAAAATTATTTTTATAATATAAAGGGAATATAAATTAAAGGGAATTTGATTTATTTCGACAAACACTTCTGCGCAGCTCAAATTTGGGGTTTTAAAAGTAAGTTAATTCCTATGCATGCTTAGTCTGTAGTTAGGTATGCATCCATGCTTTCTAGATGAAAAGGACTTTTTGGACGGATGATATGCGACAGCATTAATATTTTTCCTGTAAACACAGCTAATCCTCTTTGCAATTATTGAAACAACATTCTAGAATTTTTAAAAACTTTGGAAAAAAGTCAACGATATAAACTCCTTTCATTCATTTTTATCAAATACTACAACTTTAATAATAAGCGCCAGAGGGGAACTTTTACATCTTAATGGAAGAGTGTCTACCAAAGGAATTTATGCTCAGTGTAACCTGTATGGTTTTGAAATTCCTTTCCATTCTATTTCCATTGTATGTCATATGTTCAATGTATTTAGGCTCAATTATTTTGATTATAATTTACTTTATAAATATTTAGAATACAGAAAATTTATACTTAACAATTCGTTTCGACTGTATATCATATAACATTGAATATAAAATTGAATTTAAAGGTTGTATCAGCCTTATATTTCGCCAATCTGGCTCACAAACAGACGCCATGTCAAGTTTAGATAATTAAATGTATATATTTATTTTAAATTTATTATGGTCAAGTTACTTCGATCATTTTTTTTTTCTTCGTATATTATTTATTGAATCTTTCCTTTCAGAATTTACAATAAGTATTCAAATCTTAACCTAAAATAATACAATAATAAAAGTTGTTATTGCCACTGCAACGTACAACTAAAAGTGCACATCAAAAGTAAATTTATCTGATCAGATCATTTGTTTGAACCCTTTTGAGACGTCTGTGACCCTCGAATACAAGTAAGTCTCTTACAAGACGGTTGGGATGTTCTGTAATCCTAGAGATGTAATTGACACTTGCTATTTTTATTTCCTCTCGAACTAAGGGCACCTTCAGATCTTTGTGGATGTTACTGTTTCTCATATACCAAGGAGCACCTGTTATTATTCTAAGAAGCCTAGATTGCCGCCTTTGAAGCTTCTCTACATTGGATGGTGAGGCTGTTCCCCACAGTTGGATACCATAAAGCCAAATAGGTTTCAATACTGACTTATACAAAAGCAGTTTTAGTTCTAGATCAAGGGTTGACTTAGGTCCAATAAGCCAGTAAAGCTGTGCTGTTCTGAGTTTGATCTGGGTAATTTTGGCAGCTATATGGTGAGCCCAGGTAAGGCGACGGTCGAGATGGATGCCCAGATATTTTACACTACTATGTTCTGGTACTGTCACACCATTAATCTTGATGGGCGGACAATTTCCCTTTCTCAGTGTAAACGTGATGTGCATGCATTTAGAGACATTGACTTTAATCTTCCATTTCAGCATCCAACTTTCCAAATCACTAACATGAGATTGAAGTCTTTGTGACGCAACTGTAGAATCTCTATGAAGACTTAAAAACGCCGTATCATCCGCAAAAGTAGACGTGTGAGTCACTAAACTTGTAGGCATATCTGCAGTGAACAATAAGTAAAGGAACGGCCCTAGAATACTTCCTTGTGGTACGCCAGCAGATATCTTTCTGCGGGAAGAGGTGACATCTTTTGATTTTATTTGGAAATATCTATCCCATAAGTAACTTTTTAGCAATTTATGCACATTCTTTGGTAAAAACTGTGTGATCTTAAAAAGAATTCCTTCGTGCCAGACCTTATCGAAGGCTTGAGTTATATCAATAAACAGCGCAGAGCAATACTGCTTGTTCTCAAAAGCACGTCTAATTAAATTGGTAATTCTGTGCACTTGCTGAATCGTGCTATGTTTTCGCCTAAAACCAAACTGATGGTCGGGAACTATGGTGTTGGCATCAATATGCGGTATTAAACTATTAAGCAGCATTTTTTCGAACATCTTAGAAAGTATTGGGAGTAAACTTATTGGACGATATGATGATACTTGCGTTATGTCCTTGCCTGGTTTAGGTATCATCACTAAATCAGATAATTTCCAAGATGCAGGAAAGTAGCCTATTCGCAACATAGAGTTAAAGATGAACAATATAAAACGCACGGCTGATGTAGGCAAATTTTTAATCATTGTCGCAGTTATTTTGTCACAACCAGGTGATTTGTTCGGCTTTAGGCTCTGGATGACGGCAATCACTGCAGACAGCCGGAACTTGATCGGCCTACTAACCACATCGTCGATTGTAACTGGGGCAATACTAGAAACAGAATTGTTTGGTGTAAAAACATTCTCTAAGTAGTTGGCAAAAGCGTCCACTTTCTGTTCTGCGCTTTTTGCCCAATCACCGTGCTGTAGTCGTAAAGGGGATTCATGCAAAGTAGGTCTCCTCATTTTCCTTACTGCCTTCCATAAACTGTACTCTGAGTCTTTCGTTGCGTCCAAATTTTGCAAGTATTTTTGCAGGTTCGACTCTTTGTGCTTCTGCAAAGCGTCACGCAGAAGTCTTTGGCACTGATTAAGTTGAGACTTTAGACCTGGAGAACGATATTATTGCCATTGGCGTCTTAAATTCCTTTTTTGGCGTAACAGTGCTTCTATGTTATTAGAGCAGGGAAATTTTCGTTTTCTTACCAAAGGGGTAGAGGATGTAGATACCCTAGCAGCTTCAGTTAAGATGTAAGCAAACTGGCGGACGCCGGATTCAATTTCCTGTTCACACTTCAAAGAGATATTTGATGGCAGGTGCGAGCTTACGAACATTTTGTATTTCCGCCAATTTGTCCTCGTCTGAAGATAATTTTGCTCCAGTAGGTTTGTATCAGGCACAAATGTTAGGATGGTTGGTAAGTGATCAGAAGACAGATCCAATGACGGGTACATACGAAGATTTTCACGTCTAATATTTCTTACTACGGCAAAATCTATTACATCCGGAATTTTGTTTAGATCAGTTGGCCAATAAGTAGGATGACCAGCAGACAAGGCATCCATTCTGTTCGAAGATACTGCGTCCAATAGCTGTCTTCCTCTCGGAGTAATGAGACGTGATCCCCAGAATGTGTGTTTTGCATTATAATCACCTGCTGCAATAAATTTCGGACCCAGCGTGTTGAAGTAATCGAGGAATTGATCTTTGCAAATGTTGTGTCTTGGAGGACAATAAAGTGCTGATATTGTAACACCAATGTAGGGTAAATTGATTGATGTTGCTTGAATGTAATCTTGAGTGAATTGTGGCAATGGAAAGTGTCTAATGTCCTTGTGAACAAGAATAGCTGCCCCTCCGCATGCCCTACCACTAGGGTGTTTTGCGTCATATGTGTAGTAGTCATTAATTCTAAAGCAGTTTTTGTCCGAGAAGTGTGTTTCCGATATTAGCATGACATCAATTTGGTAAGTATATAAGAAGTTTTGTACTTCGTTTTTATGATGGCTTAAGCCGTTCGCGTTCCAAAAGCACATTTTGAGGGTGTTCATGTCTTATTTACTAAAATCTGCATAAGCATATTTTGGTTTTGCAGCAGCTGTTGCAACATGTTCTGCATGTTAGCCATAAAATTACTCATTGTTTGGATTAGAGTTTCAATTGAATTTTGGGAATTCGAATGTGCAGTTGGAATGCCTTCTTTTAGAGCGTCAGCATATGAAAAAGCATCTGGAAATTTACTTGTGGTTTGAGCAACATTTTTGGAGTTTGCCTGTTGTGGAATGGTGGGCTGAGGTAAACTTGGGAAGTTTGATTCACGGTACTGATTATATATAGGTCTTTTGACCACCGCTTTATTTTTGAGTTCCAAGTATACTTTGCATCCTCGATAATTAGCCGTGTGGTTCTCACCGCAATTACTGCATTTTTTACAGCTAACTTCAGTTTTCGGGTGGGGACATTCACTGCTTCTGTGTACGTCTCCGCACCTGACGCATACTGCCGGTAATTTGCAGAAAGATTTTTTGTGCCCAAATTCTTGGCAATTTTGACACTGAGGGGGGCCTTCACGTTTAATGGGTTCCTCTACATATATTCGACGGTTTAGAAGATACCGTAATCCATATATAGGATGATTGTCACCTTTTTTCCTTATATTGTTCGAGTTAAATTCTATTTCGACTCTAAAAAGCGGTTGTGGAATTTTATTTTTATTTAAAATATTATGGATTGATTTGACTTCATACCCTTCAGATTGAAGGGCATTCTTAATATCGCTAATAGGTACAGTACTGTCAATGCCTTTAATGATTACGTTTAAACCTTTTGCACTTTTGAGTTGATAAGTATAGTAGTTTTTCTTCTCAGTATCGAACTTGTTCACAATTGCTCCAAAAATCTTTTCATCTTTGGCTTGGATTTTGGTTTCCTGAATATTACCCTTTCGTAGAGAAACAACGTAGAAATTGTCTTTGCCAACAATCTGTGTCAACTTAGTTACAAGGCATTGGTAGTGGGCTCTCGTAGGTACAGTGGTGGGGGTTTGAAATTCTTTTTTGCAGCTGTATTGTCTTCCTTCTCTTTTTCTGCAAGAATTGCAAAACGGTTTGCGTTGTCAGTGTTATTTTTTGCCTGTTTTGGATGTGGTTCCAACGTGGAGGCTGCTCTAGGGCTGGACTTACGTTTCGTTATTGTGATATAACGGTCCATACCTGTGAGAACTTTTTCACTGCTCTCAGTCTTCGCTGCACTTTTTTTAATTATTGTACTTTCCTTATTTACGTCCGGTGATTGCAAAATATCTTCGATGTTCTTATGACTACCCAAAAGAGGGGTATGGGGTAGATTTGTATTTGGCCCAACACACTTATTTAAATTTTGACCACTCGCACTATTGCTGATTTTTTTTTTCACTTGTTGGGTCGCTAACGTAGCGTACCCGATTTGCAGGCTTCGCTGTCAAATAACGCGAGTCATCAATTTTTTTATTTATATTAACTGTTTCACATTCTTTTGAAGTAATGATCACATAAGCATTTCTATCATTAAAACTCAGTCTGCGTTCATTAGCACTTGCACTTGGCTCACTCATTAATTAGGTTAACGGCCTTTATATTTTTTTTTACTTATTTGATTGTTGTCTGTCTTTATGCAGTTTTCTTTTCTTTTTTAAACTTTATTAAGTTTAAGTTGTTTTGTTTTTTATTATTCTTTTTTTTATTTTAGTTGTAATAAAACACCTATTCCAAATATTTTTTTATAATTTACCGACTGCACGTCCGTACACTTTAAGTGCCGCGAACTAATTACTTCGATCATATGCTCTGTGTAGTGTGACAGACCAGAGTATCTGGTGGGAATCAAACCCACGACCATCACGCTAATAGTCTAGCACACTACCCACTAGACTACCAGGGAACCTTTAAATATGTCTAATAAATAAATAAACAATATATTTCGATAAACGCATACCGACTAATATTGTGTTTGCCTATGTACACCGACTAATATTCCTATCTTCCTATAACACTACTTATGAAATTTTGGTAGACACATCTCGACTGTTAAATACATAACTTGTGAATAAAATTGAATATAAGTACGTACATATATCGTACATCGGTTAACTGTAGTGTAAAATGTATAAAATCAGATAAATTAGAATTTCATAAGTTCTCAGTAATATGTTCCTTTCACTACTCCAGGGAGCATAGGACCGCAACAAGTTGATTCAAATGAGCTCGATCATCAGCGCGATGTTTGACTTCTTAGTAGCAAAACAAACGTTAAAAATACATTTCTTGATACACCTTATATTTACTATATATGAAGTCTCCGTAGCCTAGTATGTAGTGTGTTGGGTTATTAGACATGAGGCCACGGTCCATACCCTAGGTCGGGCATATACAACAAAATGGAATTTGAGAAAATATTTCCTAGACTTCTCAGCAGATTTCTGAGAGTAAATAAAAAGTTATTCAAATATCTGTCTTCCGTACAGCTTTCGTAGATATTTCAGCACGATAATGATCCCACGGTTAGAGTTGTTAAAGCCTGGTTGGAGAAACATCAAATCCTTGTTATGTCGTGGCCACTGTAATTTTCCAATCTCCATCGTATTGAGAACATGTGCATGATAGCACAACGTAATATCGGAAAGAAAGTCTTCCGAAGTGGATAAGAACTTTTCGGCGAATTGGAAAAGCAGTCAAATGCAATTCCAAAAGATCACATTGAAAATCTTATTTCCTCAACGTACAAAAGATGTTCGGAAATAATAAAAAACAGGGGATATGCCACAAATTATTAAAGAATTAATATTATTATGTTTTTGTTTTTGTTTTATTTAAAAGTTGCAAAATTTTTAAAAATTTTAAATTTTACTTATTTTGTTTAAGGTATTCTTTTTGTTATTGTTTTAAGTTAGTAAGAATAATTTCTGGTTTTCTTTAAATATAAAAAAGAATTAAATTCAATAAAAATTAATTACGCTGTTTTAAAAAATCAACGTTTAAAATGTGATTTCAGTGGTAAATGCATTTTCTGTATTTGGAACTACTTTCCCATGGAATTAAATGTTTTTATAACATTCAAGCCAAATTACACTCTTCGATAATTTACCTTAATTTTTATTTTAGTTTGATTAAAAATTTTCGCACAGGAAACCGCTCTCCTATTTGCAAACAAAAGAAAAAAATTTTAAATACTTTTTAAAAAGCCTCTACTCAAAAACAAAAAATATCTGTAGGCTAATAACATGTGATGTTCACTTGGTTCCTAAAAACCCTTCAACTACCAGAACCAATCGCACAAGTATGCAATTCAACTACAAAAGTGGTTCTGGCGATTGCTGTCAATACTTAAGAATACTTATAACGCCTAAGTATGTACATCTGCTCTCTCTAAATGACATTGATCGAGGAAGCTAATTCTGATATATTGCTGCTTAATGATTACAAGAATGCTGCGATAATCGATAATTGCGAATTGATGCTCTGCTAATAAAGTTTTCATATATGAACTATAAATAGTTGTCAGATTTGCACCTTCTACGAAAGGGACTGAAAATATGGGAGAAAAAGTGTTAATGTTTGTTAGCAATGAAGAATATCGCAACGTCCAAGGCCTAACCTATTAGCTACCCTAACAGATTCAAAACGAAACTGTTAATACACAGAGGGAAAACTGCCTACTAAAATCAAGAAGATTTTCTCTACGAAACGTTTTTGGAGTGAGGAGTATTACAGCAGAAAGAAACGAAGATTTTTTCATAGAGATTTCTTATTATTTTTATCTGATAAATCTTTTTAATTTTTTCAATTTTTTTTTTTAAGAAGAAAACTTGTTATTTACCATACTTTTTACTCAAATTCCGTCATTTTTGCCACAAAAAATGCAATCCATAGAGAAAAACTTATTTATTCTATTGTGTTTTCTTCTAAATTGTATAAAACAAGAATTTCTTATTAATTTCATTGGGCTACCTAATCAATTTTTTCAAAAAGGTTTTTCTTATAGATTTCATTAGGCTACTTAATAATTTTTTTTTAAGAAGTATTCCTTACTGATTTCATTAGGTTTCTATTTGATCATGTGTAAATTATCTTATTAGTTTTAATAAGAATATTTTCTTGATTATATTAGCTGGCTTGTTAATAAAAAGTGAACAAGTGGCAAGTAAAGAAGTGGAAAAAATTAATAAAAATATTCCTTCTTAGAAAAAACAAAGTAAACTTAAATAAAAAATTGTATTGTTTTATAAAAAACAAATAAAATTTTGAGTAATAACCCAATTTTTAAACCCTGGGAGCTCCGTGATGAAACGTGCAACATTCTTTGGAATTACATCAACAAACATATTAAAGAATGGAAATCGAAGACGTTGAAAATTTATTCAAGAAAGTGGACCAAAAATATACTGGGGAGTTGATTAAATTGAAGGCAGGACTAAGGGAATGGAGAAGAAATATTGTTCGTGCAAAATCATTATTAATAAATCAAATATTTAATTAGTTTCTAAGTGAATATATCAATAAAAAATCTATAATAATACCAAGCAAAATCAAGAAGTATTATTTATAAAAATAATGGGATAGTCTTATAAAATGAAGAAGAAAAGCTTTTTGAAAAAAACAAAAAGAAAGCTTAATAAAATTAAGGAGAAAACCGTTTAAAAAAAACAAGAAGATTATTTAGTAAAATCCCTAAGTTTTCTTCTTGATTTTTTCAAAAAGGTTTTCCTCATAAAAATAATAAGAATCTCTTCTTGAAAAAAAACCATAGAGAAATCTTATAAACTTTGTTCTAATTTACTATGTATTTATTAGGTTCAGTTTTCTCTGTGTAGGTGTGAGAAAGTCTTACTTATATTCGTTCACTCAAATAGAACGGCTGGGTCAATTCCTAATTTATAGTCTGGTAAATATATTGTTGTGTTAAAAAATTAAGTGAATAACATTTGCATTCATTAATTGAAAACTGAGGACATTTTATGACTGACAACCTAATTTTTTTTTTGTAGAAAACAAGTACAAGATAATTTAAAATACTACATAACAGATCGAAAGACAACAAAATTCGCCACCATGTCTTGATTGATAATTCACAGAAATTTCAATTTATCAATAATTTCACAGAAAGTCATAAAAATTACAAACATTTTTAAGAACTTGTTTTGATTTTGAAGTATTTAAAGAAATCTTTTTATGGCCGAACCTATTTAGGTATACCAAAATTGATCCAAAAGACAAACAAATGCTCAAAATTTTAAAAACTGATTTATTGTGCACTATAATTGCGAAAAAAATATGATCATAAAAGGGGTCGTATATAAATTATATCTGTTTACTGTTTTTTATATACTTTTGACAGCAGTCCTATTTCGAAGAATACTGCAGGTAGTTTTCGCCAACATTTATTGAAAAGATTTTTTTCTATCTGTGTACCTACGTTATGCTTCATTATTTTTCTTGGAACATACTATTTATTAACTCGATCTATTAATAGTAATTTTTATAAGTAATAAAAAAATAATATTTATTATGAATAATAATAATAATAAACCGTTAACCAAATTTGCAAGCAGAAAAACCTCACAGAAGGTACGTGGAAAATAGTACGTAGAAAATTAGCAAAAGTAATATTATTAAAAATAATAAAACGGTTTTGGAGCCTAATTATATCCCATAAGGACTTTATGTCTAGGATTATATGAAATCGAATTAAAAATTGAAGAGCATTAGTTCATTCTAGTAAAGTAAACAGCGAACCGAGAGGTGTAGAGCCAGAAGAATCTAATACTAGCTATCATAGATGGAAATCCATACTCAAACAGAATAACTACTACATGATTTCAACTGCATACAATGCTACGCTTCAACGGAAGCAATATAACCCTCAACGGAGTAGACTTTTTACGATTACAGTCACACTTTGTTGTTGGCGGTTCGAAATTTTCTCAAGCTTAGGAGTACAAAATATACTAGTTGTCGATTAGACTGCGACAAGCATACATCTGTCGGCAGATGCTATAATATTTTTTTAAGGTTTACATTCAAAATATATTTTATGTTAAAACTTTTTTTTTTTAAAGTCAAAGTCTTATATGTTCTTAAAACACGTTTTGATTGTTTTAATAGTTAAGTAAATAATTTAGACGATATGGAAAGAGAAAAACTTTTTTTATAAACATAAAGCAATATTTTGGAAAAATTAAAAGGTTGGTCCCAGCAATTATCTAAAAAGCATTCCGTAATTATTAAGTCATAGATGTATAACTTTATATATGTAGGCATTTTGATGAAATGAGAATCAAAATGGGTTATATTACTAACACTTGTCTATGACTCACAACTTATTTTCGCTCTCTTACTCACTAATACACAACCAAAAATTTTTTGGTAATCCCTGTTTGTAACGGTCTTCACACAAGGCTGTCTGAACTTCACTAACTCAGTCGCCTACTTTACCTTGCCTTTTGTATGACAGTCTTCTGAAAGTTCTTGAAGTCAAACGTCCATTTCTTCGCCTTTTCGCATATTATTATTATTACGTTTATTATTGTAGTGTTGTTGGTATATTCTTGTTTACTTGTTTACAATTTTCTTATGCTGGTGTTTGTTATTATATAAAGCAGTTGTTTTGTTTTTATAGCCTTTGTTTATAATTTTAATGTTAAACGATTAAAAGGATGATGAGAAATACTTGTTGGAATGAAATCTTATCTATTCCTGTTAACAATGATTCTGATATTGACTTGATGATTTCTAACTTTTATAAGAAAGTGCATTCAATAATTGAAATTTGTGTTCCCTTAAAACCAGCGTATGCTCTGGTTGGTCCACCATGGAATTCTAAACAACTGTCGCGACTGAAAAATCGAAAGAACAAGTGTTACAAGAAATACCAAAGTTCTGGCTCCATTATTGATTATGGAAGATATTCTATTAACCGGTCTGAATCTAATATTCTAAATCACTTATATGGATAAAATGAAAAATAATTTTATTAAGAATCCTAGATCTTTCGATACGTTTGTAAATTCGAAGAGAAAATCTACTGGTTTTCCATCCTTTATGAAATTTGGAGATAAAGAATAATGTAGTGTTGATGTCATATGTGATATGTTTGCAGATTTCTTCGTCAGTACTTATTCTAATGCTGTTTACAATGATACAAATATGTACCCTTACTGGCTGACATCAGCTCAAGTAATATCTATTCCAACATTTAGTGACTGTGATATTTTGATGAACCTGAAAAGTTTAAAGATATCTTTTCGTCCTGGTCCCGACGGGGTTCCAAGTTGTATTTTAAATCGATGTGCAAAGTCATTCATCACACCATTAGTCATATTGTTTAATACCTCGATTAATTATGGATATTTTCCTGTGTTTTGGAAGAACTCGTATTGTTCACACGAGTGAATAAATTTACTCAACCCTAATCCTGCCTTCCAATATCCCCTACACACATACTAACAATAACATCTCCAACAAACATCATATTCACAATATACACATACTATATGTACATACACACATTCATCAACACTGTTTCATCAACATCTTCAACATAATTATTAGGATCTTTGCAGATCAGTTGATTATCGATCGTCAAACAACACTAAACAAAAACCCAACAAACTCTACGCGAATGCACTATACAAAATATTATTATTTTAAATATAATATAAAAATTGTAAACATTAACCAATACAAAACAAATAGTGAACAAATTTATTGAATATATACATACATACATATATCTATATTGTGAACTAAAAATAAAATAGTATTGTGAATTAATGTACAATACAAATTGTTAACTTATCTCCAAAGCCAAGAATTGTGAACTAATACAAACTGTGAAATTAAATATTACGAATTAAAATAAATTTTATTATAAATATAAATAAATAGACATATAATTTATAACGTTTGAAGAAAATACAAACAAAAATAAAAAACTATATAACACTTATTATTTATATATATAGTATACACGATAAACATATAAATAACAATTAAAATATAAAAGGTTTGTGCATAATATACCCTACCCCCCTCTTACCATCCTACTAACCCTAACCCTATAACCCGTTTGTTCACGTATATTATACCACTTTTTAAATCTGGCAATAAATCTGATGTTACAAATTATAGGGGCATTGCAAAACTGAGTGCTATTCCAAAAATGTTCGAGAAACTGATTGCCGATTTCATCATCGTTATTATCACCTTATCAACATGGTTTCCGAAAGGGCTGTTCAACAACAACTAACGAGCTTCAGTTAACATCCATGATAAATGCGGCCTTTTCTCAACGGAAGCAAATTTCTGTTAACTAAATTGGATATATTGGGTGTAAATCATAGGAGTTTAAGATGGCTAGAGCCGTATTTGACTGTTAGAAAGCAGACTGTATGTGTGAACAATAGCTTAGCTAAGTATATTTATGTGCTATCTGATGTTCCTCAAGGCAGCCATCTTGGTCGACTTCTTTTTTCGCCGTTTATTAACGATCTTCCCAAAATGATGATATCTTGATATATGCTGACGATGTAAAAGTTTTTCCCTCCTTTAATAATTTCATCGAGCATATTTATCTTCAAATAATTTATTTTTGTGGTGCGAATACAACATGATGGAGCTGAATATTAAAAAATGCAAATGTATGCGGTTCTCAAGAAATAATTTTATTGCGGTTAATTACTTGCTTGGATGTCATCAACTGGATGTAGTACACTCTTTTATTGATCTTGGAATCCTATTAGACACAAAATTAAACTTTAATGATCATATCACTTTGACTGTAAATAAGACAAGAAGCACTCTTGGCTTCATAAAACGTTGGGCAAAGGAATTTACTGATCCATTTATTACTAAACAGCTATACGTATCGCTTGTCAGACCAATTTTGTAGTATGGATCCATCGTATGGGATCCTCACTATAATGTTTACAGCAAACACATCGAATGTGTTCAGAAACAATTTCTAGTCTTCTGCTTGCGTGGCCTTGGATGAAATTACTTGGATATGCCTTTATATACTAGCAGACTGGCTTTAATAAAACTGCCTACCCTTAAGAGTCGTCGAACAATGTTAAATATATCTCTCATGAATGAATAATAACCTGATCAATGGTAATATTTGCTGTGTATTTCTGTTAAGATCTGTTAAATTCAATGTTCCTCGTCGTAACTTCCGCTGTTATAATCTTATTTATATTCAATTCTGCAGAACTAATTATGCTGTTGCTGATCCATTAACTAGAATTTGCCGTCAATTTAGTTATTTGTCAGACTTTCTCTGATTTTTCTTTAAATTCTTTCCTTATAACTATTACTTGTATTTTTGAAGAAACTGATTGTAATCCTATTTAATTTTATTCGATTTGTGTTTATTAGTCAGTAAGGAATTTGTCCATTGGCTTAAATAAATAAAAGCAAAATAAGACTATCTAGATTTTTCATTTTCATAATAATATTATTTGTGATTAATTCACCAGTAACATACATAATGTTCAATTTATCAGGTGTATGTAAGGACTCATAATATCGATCTGTTGTCAAGCATTTACAGTAATCATGGTTAACTGAAAAAAATGAAAAAATGTTTTTGTAGTTTGTGGTGTATCTGCAAGGGTATCTATTTGCTGTAGTGAGTAAAATGAATGGATTGCAACTAAACCGACTTACACTTCGCAGAGTTTTATAGGAAACAATATTTAATTACAAAAATATTCTATGATATTGAAAGTTTACTTTAAAAAAAAAACAAAAACTAAATAACAATAAAATAAAATTAACAAAACAAATAAGTAAACAATTTCAATTAAAAGAATATATAAAAATAACATAATAAAAAAAACATATTCCATTACAAAACATAAAAGCACATTCTAACACTGTTCACACGAGTGAACAAATACACAAACCTAACCCTGACTTCCAATAGGACAACACAAACATCTTTAAAAAACAATAACAATAATAACACCAACACCACAACATTCATCATACATAAAAAACAGTAAAAAATAAGACATTACAAGGTCGAAAATAATAATACATCACATATTTCAATTATTAAATATTAAAAATACAAAAAGAAAGTGATATTACATAGAACAGTAAAATATAATTTAAAAACAAATATAAATTGAAAAGGAAACATAAAAGTTCAACAAGGTTCACAAAAAATAGAAACAAAATACACATAATAAAGAGGAACACATATTGCACATTTTTCAAAATAATACATAAGCAAAATCAAAAGTAAAGAACACAAAAATAAAAAGTTCAACAAAGTTCGAATTAAATAGCAACAAAATACATATTACAAAAATCAAAAAAAGAAATTGAAATATATCAAGTACACGAACAAGTACATTGCATTACTGTTAACTAAACAGACATCAAAAACAATTACAAATAAATAAATACTAACAAATAACCCTTATTAACATTAAACACAAACACAACACAAAACATAATAACAAAATATTACAAAAAATACTGAAATATAAAAAACCACATTAAAATATACATACGTACAGTAAGAGTACTTACAGCGAGTGTCGACAATTACAACAACAACACTGCCCATATTATCAACACACACCATAGCGGGAAGACGACACAAAGAGGAATCAACAAACAAGAGAATTTTTCTATATATATTATTGTGGTTTGTACCCTAACCCCAGCAAAAAGGGTGAGTCGAAGTTTTTGCTATTTATACGAAATTTTTTATTTCCAATTTCTTTTGCAAATTTGTTCCATTATTTTTCAGCAATATAATACAAAATATTTTTTTTTATTTTTTTTTAACACACCCAACCGTTTCAAAATATTTTACCCTTTTAAATTAAAATAATAAAATTAATAATAATTAATTTAATTAAATGATAAAATAAAATTTTTTTTTAAATATTTTTTATATTGCTTCAAAGGAACTTTTATTTCATATTAAGTTAATTGTGTGCGCTACAATTAACGTTTTATTACCCAATTGGAAATTTTGTCTGCTGGAGCAAAAGTAATTTTGATACAGCTAAAGCAAAAACCCTCACACTTTTTTAAATTTGAACCCTACATATTTCTATATAGAAATATATTTATTTTATTTTGAGAATTTTTTTTGTGAATTTCTTTTAAATAACCCGAAATGTCGGAATTAAAAACTTTGGCCGCCGATATTGTGCGTTACATCCAACAGGACTTAAGTGCCTTTGAGGAAGATTATAAAGCTCTTCCGGAGAAATCTCAATCACTACCCGCATTGAGATTTATGAAGAGTGAATTGGAAGAGTTGTGGTCGAACATAGATGGGAAATTCAAGCAAATTCGAGAATCGCCACAACTCAATGACCCTGACGCCTCCAATTCGATAAATTTTAATGGCCTCTCCAGGAGTGTGAGATCAGCCAAAAAATTCTACAGATCATCTATGATTTCTATAGATGAATCAATAGACAATTTAACACACCCCAAAAATGCAAAACCAAACCCACCCGAACCCCCACAACCCAGCAGTTCTGCAGGTTTCACTGTACCCCCTTGTGATATGCCAACATTCAGCGGAGATTTCAAAAGCTGGGCTTCGTTTAGGGATCTTTTTAAGGCCATTTATGGCAATAATACCCGTTTAAGTGGAGTTGAAAAACTTTTCCATCTTAAACAAAAAACAAGCGGCGAGGCCAAAGAGATAGTAGATAACGCACCCTTAACAAATGATGGCTTTCTTGTTGCGTGGAACCAGTTATCTTCTCAGTATGAAAATCGTAGGATGCAAATTAACGCGCAATTAAAGACCCTTTTAAATTTACCCTTAGTAAGCACCATGTGTAGTGTTTCTATAAGAAAGCTTCAGAGAAGGATAAATTGCTGTATTGCAAATCTGAACTCTTTGGACATAGATACGGATCAGTGGGATCCTATCTTAGTATATCCTATCTTAGTATACCTGTGTACATCAAAATTACCTAGGGAAACCCGAAGGGAATTTGAAAAATCCCTAAAAGATTGTGCAGAAATGCCTTCTTGGACTGACTTAGATGTGTTCTTGACTAACACATTTAAGGAACTAACTTCGGTTAATGATGTCCAAGACCATGGCAATAACTCTACCCACCCAAAACCCAAACAATTCCAAGAGATTAGAGCACAGTATGATAGAAGAGGCAGAACATTTCATAATATAACCAATGAGTCAAATGGGAAGAGCCCTAGGGATCAACCAAAATTAACAAAAAACCCACCCACTCACAACCCACCCACCCAAAACAAACGTAAAAGCGAACAAAAATTCCCCTCTTCAACCCAATCAAACCCAAGCATCCAAATTAAACATGATGGTTCGATTTGCAAACTTTGCAACGGAAACCATACCTTGAGGGAATGTTCGTCATTCAATTCACTCGGAATAAACGAGAGAATTGAGTTTGTAAAGAAACATGAAATATGTTACAATTGCTTGGCCGTCGGTCATGTCATACAAGCTTGTCGCAGTACATTCATCTGTAGATATTGCGGTGGACGACATAATAGTCTATTGCATAGACCAAATTCAAGAATTAACCCACATAATGGTGATAACCAAGCATCTTCTTTGTCAAATACCGTTCAGTCTTTCTCGACCCACACACAATCGAGCAAACCCATTCCCATAGATGACAGAACGAAGTTATTGGGAACCGCAGTTCTGAATGTAGAAGTCCAAGGAGAATTGTTTCCAGCCAGAGCTCTTATTGACCCAGCTTCAGACTTCTCATTTATAACGGATAAACTAAGAAGAAAATTACATTTACCCACTACACCCATAGTTGCAGAAATTTCTGGATTAAATGAGATAGTCTCTGCAAGATCAACTAAACTGTGTCAAGTTTCTCTACGCTCGAATACCAATAGTAATTTCAAATTGAATATCCAAGCAATTGTAGTGAAAACACTAACGAAAAATTTACCCACCCAAAGCTTAAACCCAACCCTTATAAAAGATTTGGAAGATATTCAATTAGCAGACAAAAGGTTCTATGAAAGCAGACCTATAGATTTTATAATTGGCAGCGATTTTTACCCTCAAATATTGAAATCTGGAGTACGAAAAGATCTTCTTAATACGGTAATAGCTCAAGAAACTGAATTTGGATGGATTTTAACAGGACCTATTCAGAACACAAACAATACACAACCCTTAGTTTCATACTTCAGTTCAGTCACGCTTGATAAAATTTTGACCAAATTCTGGGAAATTGAGGATGTACCCACCCAACCCAAAGTTTCAGAGGAAAGTTCCTTTTGTGAGGAAACTTATATGACCACTACCCGTCGATTACCGAATGGCCGTTATCAGGTAAATCTTCCCTTCATATACCCTCCTGTAGAGTTAGGAAACTCGCGACATGTGGCTATGGCTCAATTTTTAAGAAATGAGAAAAGTTTGATGAAAAAGCCAGAACTCAAAATGGAATATGATAACGTGCTACAAGAGTACATCGAACTAGGTCATATGAAACTTATAAAATATAACCCAAACATACCTTCAAACACACATTATTACTTACCCCATCACGCTGTTGTTAAACTTGATCGCGTTACAACAAAAGTTCGAGTTGTTTTTAATGCATCTAGCAAAACCTCGAACAGCATCAGCCTTAATGATACCCTATACACTGGTCCTACCCTACAAACAGATTTAGTTGTACTCGTCTTGAAATGGCGCTTTTACAAAATAGTTTATAATGCCGACATTACAAAAATGTATCGGCAGATTATGTTAAACCCTACACACACTCCGTTCCAACGTATATTATTCCGCAAAGGCGTCAACGAACCCATTCAGGATTACGAACTGGAAACGGTCACTTTTGGTGTCAATTGTGCGCCATACTTAGCTATTAGAACACTACATGAATTAGCTAAAGACATTCAAAAAACCCACCCTATCGCTTCGCAAATATTACGAAATAATATGCACGTAGACGATGTCTTAGCCGGAGGTCACACCATTGAAGAAGCTAAAGAGGGCCAAACCCAATTGATCTCGGCTCTTGACTCTGCTGGATTTCCTTTAAGAAAATGGATATCTAATACGAAGGAATTGTTGAAGAACTTACACGAAGAACACCTACTTGATGTGGATTTACTCAACCTTCCGGAATCGAATAATGCCAAAACATTAGGAATCCGGTGGAATGCGAAAGAGGACACATTTTTCTTTAATGTACCCTTAATCGAAAGGAAAGCGGCATACACAAAGCGAACTGTTTTATCAGATATCGCTCGTCTTTTTGACCCAGCTGGTTGGTTAGCGCCAATTATAATATCTGCAAAAATTATAATGCAACAAATTTGGCAAGATAACACAGCTTGGGATGAATGTCTTGACCCATTCACCCTTATAAAATGGCAAAAGTTTTTGCAGTTTTATGACAATATTAATAGAATTCGTATACCAAGATGGATTAACTTTTCACATACAGCTACAATTGAATTTCATGGTTTTTCAGATGCTTCTGAAAAAGCATACTCTGCATGTCTATATGCACGAGTTACACCCGTAGACGGACCTAATTCCGTAACCCTACTCTTCGCTAAAACGAGAGTTGCGCCAATCAAAGTAATCTCCTTACCGAGACTTGAACTTTGTGGCGCAGTGTTGTTGGCCAATATGACAAAAAATTTACTCATCCAACTTAACCTACCTTTACATAAGTCATATTTTTGGACCGACTCATCGATAGTCTTGGCCTGGCTCAGCAAAAACCCTACCACTTGGAACACCTTTGTGGCAAATCGAGTCTCAACGATTCTGCAAACAGTAGGAGTGGACAACTGGAACCATGTGGCTTCTCATGATAATCCTGCCGATGTGGCTAGCCGAGGATGCAATGCTGATGAACTTAAAGATGATGATTTATGGTGGAATGGACCATCATGGTTGAAGCAATCTGCTTCACAGTGGCCAGCAACACTTAAAAATTTCACAACTCAAGCTGAAGCGAAAGTTAGTCAGTCGTTTACTACAACCGTTAATACCCACCCTTCCTTGGATACGAATGCTGAGAACCCAGACATATTATCAAGATTTTCAAAATTCTCAAATGCTCTACGAGTAATGACATATGTCTACCGATTTTGTGATCGCGTATCGTATAAACGAAACAATACAATTCGAAAGGATAGAATAATTCTTGATCGAAATTACCCACAACTAGTTAACGAAAGATTACATTTGTTAACGACCCACCCAAGTATTGAACTTGATACGACAGAGATCAAATCTACCCGTGATAGACTTATCATTCTTTGTCAGACTGAATATTTTAAAGATGAATATCATTGTTTGAAGAAAAGAAACCCTATACCCAAGAAAAGTAACCTGCTCACCCTAACGCCATTTTTAGATTCCGCAAATATAATGCGAGCAAATGGTCGACTAGCAAATTCCAACGGTTTGTCATATTCTGAAAGACACCCGATTTTATTACCCTACGGCAGTTCATTTGCTAAACTATTAACCCAACACGTGCACCTAATAACCCTACATGGCGGAAACCAACTTATGTTGAGAATAATACGCTCAGGATACTGGATTCCAAAACTAAAGAATCTTGTTAGCGCTGTAATTAACAAATGCTCACCGTGTACTAGATACAAGAATAGACAAACAACCCAATTTATGGCAGCCTTGCCACCAGAACGTACCCATATTAATAAACCATTTACGAATGTGGGAGTTGATTTTGCAGGACCATTCGACATTAAAGTATATAATGGCAGAGCATGTAGAATAACAAAAGGTTACGTATGCATTTTTGTTTGCTTTGCAACAAAAGCTATTCACTTGGAGCCAACATCTGATTTGTCAACCCAAGCTTTTATGGCAGCTTTCGCACGATTTTTTTCGAGGCGGGGATGCCCTGTCGCTATTTACTCTGATAATGGGACAAATTTCATTGGAGCTAGCAAATTATTGAAGAAAGAGCGACAGGAATTCATTAAACAATTAAAAGGTTCCGTTACATCTGCTAGCAGTTTCCAAAATTTGACGTGGCATTTTATACCCCCAGGTGCACCACACATGGGTGGTTTATGGGAAGCGGGAGTGAAAAGCTTTAAGGCTCATCTAAAGAAAATGAATACCCTGAAGTACACATTTGAAGAGCTAGCCACACTTCTCGCGAGAATAGAAGGATGCCTGAATTCAATACCCTTAAGCCCGTCAAGCGAGAACCCACAGGACCTTAACCCTTTAACTCCAGGACACTTTTTAATTGGATCACCTATTTTAACCCCAGCAGAACCCGATGTAAGCAATGAGAATTTAACCCTGGCAAACAGATGGCAAAAGTTAAAGATTCAACATCATAACTTTTGTAGAAGATGGAAAGATGAATATCTTAAAGAGCTCCACAAGAGATACAAGTGGAAGAACCCTCAACGTCAAGTTGAAACGGACGACATCGTTATTATCAGACAAGACAATTTACCTCCAAACGAGTGGTTACTCGGCCGATTCATTAAAACATACACTGGCTCTGATGGACGAAACAGAGTAGTCGATATACGGACATCGTCCGGGACGTTAACTCGACCAATAACAAAAGTTGTCATTTTACCCACTAGTTAGTTTAACACTTCTAGTGTAACCCAAATAACATTTAGTTGTTTACTTACCCTTTTTAACCCACTTATCCACTTGTAACTATTATTCATATACTCACCCTTCACCCTAACAGTCTAACCAACTAACACATTCATTACACTTCATTTCATTCACACCTATTTCTTTTACACAGGATATGGCACCCAACAAAAACAACCGTAGTGGAAGTTCCAACCGCAATGGATCTCGACCAAAACCCAATCAAAAAAATGACAAGCGTCAACCAAAACGCCATTTTGGTTGCGGTATTTGTCAAGCTAATCACAGCTTGACAAACTGTAGAAAGTTTCAACAGATGAACTTGGCGGAGAAATATAAAACCGCAGTTAAATTGCATTATTGCGTCAATTGTCTGGCCAGGAATCACCTGATTGGAAAATGTTCGAGTAAATCCCGATGCCAAAAATGTAATGGCAAACACCACACCACCCTACACGGCCCAGATCGTATTATGAAGGACGTCAAGAAGGAACAATCCCCACCAACAACATCACGAAGAAACACGTTACCGATTCCTGCGCCACGAACAATTGTCAATCCAAGTTTAATAACCACATTACCAACGTCAAGGACCCAGACCATTGTGCCTACGGTTGTCGTTCAAGTCATAGCAGAGAAATCCAAGCAACTTGTCAGAGCTTTATTAAACCCTAGCCTAACGACCTCGAAAATAGGTGTAGCGTTCGTGCGTGAGTCCACATTAAGACCGTTTAAAGTGGATGAAAGTATATATGTGAAGGTCATAATCTCACCTAACATGGCCTCCACAATACAATATGAGGTTTGCATGAAGTTTGCAAATGATTTACCCAAAACACCTTACTCTCAAGGATTGGACCCAGCCATAAAGGGAAAATTCTGCAGGATTTCTCTAGCTGATCCAGAATTCTATAGCAATTCACCTGTGGCCATGGAAATTGGTGGTGATTTATACACCACCATTCTACAGCCAAATACCATTCATCTCGATGGCGGTTCGCTTATCGCACAGGACTCAACCCTTGGTTGGCTCGTTATGGGATCACTTAATAATTAAAAAAAAAAAAAAAAAAATATAATAAAGTATTTTAATTTATAATTACCCTCACACTCTAACCCAATGTTGAACAAATAAAAATAATTTGTTTTTATTCACAGGTTGCCGGCCCGGGAGGATGTTCACACGAGTGAACAAATACACAAACCTAACCCTGACTTCCAATAGGACAACACAAACATCTTTAAAAAACAATAACAATAATAACACCAACACCACAACATTCATCATACATATCAAAATTCACCACACACATCACGTATACACATTCTTCAATAGGTTCAAAAGGATTGTTTATATCCTTTTAGATCAGTTGATTAACGACATCGAGCACAAAACGAACAACCCAACAATCCTTACGCGAGTGCGCCATATATAATATTATTAAATATTGTGAAAATTAATAAAGTTTTAAGAAATTCTAAAAGATTGTGAAATTTAAAAAATAAAGCCAGAATTGTGAATTAATACAAATTATGAAATTAAATATTACAATTTAAAATACATTTTGTGTCAAATGATAAAATAAACATAAAATAAAACTTGCGAAATAAAGTACATTGAATTGAAACATTTAAATTTTCCATAAAACTTAATAACATAAATTGTGAACTAATATACAAATAAGAATAAAATACATTTTATAACGTCTTTAAAAATATATATACACAAAATATTAACAAACACTTATCATTTACATACATACATAGAGTATAAGCAGAAAAGGTTTGTGCATTATCAACACATTTATACACCCTACCCCCTCTTACCCTAAATACTAACCCTACCCTATAACCCGTTCGTTCAAACACATATTAAAAACAAAAAAATTAAATTCACTACAAAAAATATTCAATTACAATAGGTTAGGTTAGGTTAGTGGACGTGTACTTGTCGATTAAGACAAGTACAGCGGTACTAGGACGTTGTACAACGTAATGTAAATGTAAAAAGATAAATTATAAATATTAACTTAATTGGAGTGCAGTTTCTCTTGCAGTCTCTTTGTGTTAAAAAACAAAACAAAAAACCTACGAACAAAAGAAAAATAAAAAAACTTGAAAAAAATAACTTAAAACTAGGGTTTCGTAATAACCGCATTTTCAGTAACCGCGGATATCGGATAGTAATTTTCCAAATAACCGCGGTTATCGGTTAACCGAAGGAAAATTTAAAAAAATATATAACTTCAGTAGAAATAGTTTATTTCTAACATATATTGCTTTAAAATACATACATAAATACTTAAAATTATTTTTTTTGTTTTTCATGGTTAATATAATAATTTTTTAGAAACACTAAAGCATTCAGTGACTTACAAGACAAACGAGAAGGAATTTTGGTGCAAAAATTTCCTGAAACTGAGAAAGTTCTCTCGGAGTCTGTTGATGTTGGCTTAACCGTTTTTAGAGCATTATAGAGCATTTGAAGATTGGGAGTTCTTTTCAGTGTTCTTTTGAAAATGTTCAATTCTTGCCTCAAAGTGTTATCTGAAGGTTTTCCCAAGTGTTTTATATTTGATGCTTTTGTTATGTAAGAGTTCAGTTCTTCTACTAAATCAACTTGGTGATCAGTTACAGCTACTTTATCCTGACTTTCGTTGTCCGGATCTTGAATGTTACTATTCGGAAAAAGTCTTTTAATGAGAGTATAGCAAAAGCAACCACGGAATTGGAAGAATATATTGGATTTGGACTGTAACAAATCACGGCTTATTTCTGTGTTGTGAATTTTCATTTTATTGCTCAAAAAACGACGAAACACCCTCAGCACTAAATAAATGTGCGTCTTTTCGACTTAATGCATCTACGGCAAATTTTATTGTCTGTAGAGCAATGCAAACGTTATCAATCAGCTCCAAATCTACTTTGTCCATCAAATGAAATGAATTTAAATCTTTTAAAGCTTGTGCTATTGATGTTGATGATGTCAAAAATCTTTCTAACATTGGCGAAATTGAATTCCATCGCACTTTGATGTTACGCACAGGAGAATATCTAAAAATAAACTACAATATTTCTCACCAACTTAAGTTGCTGAAAAATGGAGATATTATCCTCTATATAATCTTCGATTTCATGGTCAACACAAGAATCTTCAAAAATATCTTCTTCATTGTCCTCTATGTTTTCATCATAAGATGTTTGTGTAGACTAGACTATAAAAGTAGCCACAAACACCTAAGTGTATACTGTGATTTAAATATACAATTAGTTCAGCTGGACATGTTTTTCCATACTTGAGCATTATTGGTGCTCCATCATTAGTAGTATATACTATATCACTCTCAAAATCTATGTTGAAATCAGTTAGATGATTTTTAATTTTCTCAACCATTTCATCCGCATTGAAAGATCCTTTGATTTGAACAAGGCCCGAATTCATGAACTCATTGTTTTCTCCGTGTACATTTACATTCATATATCTACGTCCTCTGAGGCTTGTCCATTCATCAGTAGTGAGACTGAATTTTCTCCCATCTATTTTATGCTTTTGAATGATTTTAATCATCACAATTTTTTTTATATCGAAGTTATGAATTAAATTCATGACAAAACTTTCACAGTGTGGCAAAGAATAACCTCGATTGAAATTGATTCTCGAATAAATTTTAAATTCGTTATAGTGTGTATTGAGATGTTATCAATTGCAGCCAATTTTGAGACAAGATCCACCAAACTCTCTCGATTAACAAACAATAGCATTGATCTTGAAATTTTTTGTAGTTTTGGTTGATGCAATTCATTTTCCATAGAAGAGCTTAATGATATTTTATGTATCAGCTTCAGATAATTTATCATATCGCCAGTTGTTCCTTTTGCATTTGTCACCTTGGAAAAGCATTTTAAACATTGGGCTTTATTTTCTTCATCCAATTTCTTGAAATAACTCCAAACTGATGATGTTGGTCTTTTTAATGACATTTTCTAGTGTAAATATTTGTTAATTTATGTAAGTATTAATACATAATAATTTTTCATAATGTTTTATTTTCTGTGTATGTTTTTTTTACCAATTTTATTTTGCTTCCACTTGGTGCGTAATGCGTTGAATATTCTTTCTCAAAAATTTTTGTTTACAAAGGACAAGCATTCACCAAAACTTCTTTTACAAATAAAACAAATTTATGTGCAAATATGTGTGCATATTGTTTTAAAAAATTGGATTTCATTTCAAATTGCATATGCATTTTATGAACTCTGCTTCTAAAAAATAAAATTGCTTGTGACTGCAAATATATTTTTATGTATGAACATTAGTTTTACAAATAAAAAATTTAAAAAATCATGGCTTACTAAATATACGTATGCGTCCGATTTTCATCAGTTTACGGTTACGGTTATGAGCACAAATAACCGCGTTTACGGTTACGGTTATAAACGTTTACGAAACCCTACTTAAAACAATCTCAAATACTTCAAATTACCACGTGTTAAATAAAACAAACAAAAAATAGTGAAAAACATCAACTACTAACTCCGACTATGGGAGGTCTCCTCTTTGATAGAGACAAAATGGTCTAAAATCCGGACTCTTTACAACCAATTTTTCTTGTCATGAGCAGAGCAGGGGTTCATACAAATAAAGGTCTAACAAACGCCTCACCATTTCTTATACAACGTGCTATAGAAGCAGCAGGAGGAAAAGTCAAGTCCTGTAAAAAGCTTAGATCTGGGCAACTACTTATACAGTGTCTTAACGGAAAGCAAGCAACTAAAATAATAAAAATGTTGTCTTTATCACTTGATATATTTGTTAAAGTGGATGAATACAATTCTCTCAATAAATCAAAAGTTATATTTTATTCGTATGATCTACGTGGACTGTCCGATGATGAACTCTTGGAAGAAATTCGTGAGCAAAATCCAAATGTCATAGAAATTAAAAGACTAAAGAAGAGAGACCCTAAAACCAAAGCACTTACAACAACTGACCTTGGTTTATATATAACAACATTCAACATAAGTGATCTTCCAGAAGAAATTCTGTTAGGCTACATGTATGCGATGGTTAAGCCATATATCTCTAATCCACTACGGTGTTTCAAATGCTTTCAATTTGGACATGTGTCTGATGGCTGTTCATCTCAAGACAAAATATGCCCCCATTGTAGCAACATCGAGCATACACCAATTGACAAAAATGGATAGCGTGAAAGATGTAATAATCCAGCAAAATGCATTAATTGCCATCAGCAACATAACAGTTTTTCAAGAGAATCTCCTTTATTTAAAAAAGAATTTGATACTCAAAGAACAAAAATAACACAAAAAATATCATTAAATGAAGCACGAAGAGAATATGATAGACGAAATGCACTACCAACAACTTACGCGAGTGTACTAAAATCATGTAAATGTCAAGAAAGTGCAAACAAAATACTTACAACGAAAACAACAACTGATTTAACTCTAAAAACAACAACACCATCTCCGACACGTAAAATAACAAAAGCCGATGGATCGAAAATAGAATTATTACCAAAAAATATATCGAAGAGAAAAAAACGTGAATTGACAAACGGTGAGAAAAAAAAAAGAAAAGAAAACTTAACCACTAAATCTCAGACAAATTTTGATAACCCAACAAACGAAATTAGTATGGATGACTCTAGTGACTTTAATACAAATGAATAATCAATATCAATTAATACAATGGAATTGTAATGGTTTTGTAAATCATTTTGATGAAATTAAACTTATGTTATCTAATTGCTTTGCCATCTGCATTCAAGAAACAAGATTTAAATCAAGTCATTATAAGGATCTTAGAAATTTTACCTGTTTCTTTAAAAACTTTCCTCCTTCTTCAATTACTCACGGTGGTGTTTGTGTTTATCTTAATAATTTGTTTAAGGGAGAAGAAATATCTTTGAATTCTCAATACCAAGTAGTGGCTATTAAGGTAAACTTCCCAATTAAATTTACAATTTATTCTATTTATCTACCAGGATCGGAAAGTTTTTCCGAAGGTGAACTGAATAATTTGATATCTCAATTTGAATTACTTTACCTGTTATTAGGAGATTTTAATTCACACAATTTTATTTGGGGTTCTTGTAGAACTGATACAAGGGGACATATATTAGAAAAATTTCTAAATGATAATAACATCAATAATTTAAATAACATAAATCTCCCTACCCACTTTGGCTTTGCATATAAGACATTCAGCAATATAGATCTTAGTGTAGTATCTCCAAATATTCAGTATTTATTTGGTTGCAACATTAGTGATGATCTTTACAGCAGTGACCACTACCCAATTATGATTAGAATAAACGGTTTTTCGCAGAGCTACGAACGAAGACCTTGCTGGAATATAAAGCGGGCAAATTGGGATAAATATGGCTGTAGTTTTTCTAGGCCTTTAACTCGGTTGGAGGATATAGATGATGTTGAAGACCATATTACCGGCACAATTTTGAATGCTGCTCATAAGGCCATCCCTTTTAGACGTGTAACTTGCGCCAGAAGGGAGGTCCCTTGGTGGAACGACAATATACAAAGATTGATAAACGAAAGGAGAAGACTGTTGAAACGTTTCAAGAGAAATATGACTTCCGAAAATTTGGCGAAATTCTTAAAAGCAAAATTTCATTCATAAAAGTCTGGCAACTCTGTTGAGAATGTGTGTGTTTTTTGAAGTGCTCTTTGTAAAAGTTTTATATTTGTGATTTTTAATTGTTTAAATTAAGTTTTAAATTTTTTATATAAGTGTGTTGGAAGCTGTTTTTGTTGTTTTCTTGTTTTTTGAATTTTTATCTTAAAATTGTAAGTTTTAATTTGTTAATTTGTAATATTAGTTGTATTATTTCTAGCAAAACAAAAACAAAAAATTGCTTGTTTTAATTATTTTTTGTTTTTGTAAGCTGGTTACGGTTTATTTGTTTATTTCTTTTTTCTTTCTATCAGTGTTCCTCTTTTGTTTTTTTTTCTTTTTATTTTGTTTGCTGCTTTGTGTATTATTTTTTTGCTTGTAATTCTTACTTACTTATTATTTATTTTTGTTTTTAAACTTTTATATATATTTTTATTCTTTTATTTCTTTTTATATAGATAATTTATACTGTTTGTTTTATTTATTTATTTAATTTATATTATTATTATTATTATTATATTTAATTTATAAAAATGAATAATTGTATGGCAGCAAAGTGCATTGTAAAGAAAGAGGGTGAACGCCAGATTTCTTGCTGGCTATGTGATAATTTGTTTCACATTAAGTGTGTTGGTTTGCTTCCTCGTACCGCGGACCAATTAGTGGATAGTTCCTTGGGTCTACGTTGGTGTTGTCCCAAGTGTAAGGTGGTGGACATCCAATTTTATAAATTTTTTATGGGGACTCGTCGTGAGTTTACTGAGATGCACACTGAATTTGCATTTCTTTCTGCTAGATTTCGTCGGTTTGAGGAATTATTTTCAAAATATGGCCTTTTAAACGAATTGCTTGAATCGGAAAGGGTTCCAGGCCCTCTTTCTTCTGAGGCTTCTGGGCATGTGGCGCAAGTTTCTGTACCAAGGGAAACTGCGACAATCAACACATTGTCCACTGTTACTCCTATTGTGGTCATTTGTCCATCTATTGCCGATAACCCAACTGGCAGCTCTATACTGAAGTCTGCAAATTTAGTTGAACTGAGTCCAAAGTCTACTCTATCTCCTTTACCTCTAGGTGATGTCACTTCTCATGCATCTTCTAAACCGTCTTCTGTTTCGTATTCATCTGTAGTGTCCGCTAGTTTAGATACTTCTGCTCCAAGGGAATTGGTTGTAGTTAAACCTAAAAGGACTATTTTTGTGTCTCGTCTTTCATGTGATACTTCGGTCGATGATATAAGATGTTTCGTTAAATCGAAGATTAGGGAACCTTTTGAGTTTGGTTGCTATAAGATGAGGCCATCTTTGAATAGCAGTATTTCTTCGTTTAAATTGTATGTTCCTGATGAAAAATTTGGTGAAATTGTTAATCCTGCGTTTTGGCCGCAGGGTGTATTGGTACGGGAATTCGTATTCAGGCTGGGCCAACGAAGGAAGGGTGCTAATTTGCCTGGTCCTATTTCTCAAAAAAACTAACTTCGAAATCGTCTTTTAATTTCAAAATTGCTTATCAAAATGTTCGCGGACTTAGGTCTAAACTTTCTTCGCTTTATAATAGTAGTTTTGATTTTGAATTTGATGGAATTGCTTTTACTGAAACTTGGCTGAATTGTAATATTTTTGATTCTGAGATTATGTCTGGTAATTTTAGTATTTATAGACGTGATAGGAGGTCTAAAAATGGTGGTGGTGTTCTTATTTCCATTTGCTCTAAATACACATCTGAATTGATTGACTTGTGCTCTTCTGAGGATATTGAGTTTATTTGCGTTGAGGTCTCTGATCGTGGAAAGTCTATATACATTACTTGCTCGTATATTCCTCCCTGTTCTGACATTCATATCTATAGGGCTCACTTCGATTTAATTTCTATAGTAATTGATTCAATGGGGCATGAGGGGATTATAGTAGTCCTTGGTGATTTTAATCTTCCGCATACATCTTGGAATTTTCCACCTGAGACTGGCTCATTGGTGCCATGTTCTTCAGTTCCTTTCTATGATGAAATTCTGTCCGCTATGTGTGATCTGGGTCTTCTCCAGGTGAATGGTGTATTGAATTCAATGGGTAGAATTCTGGATCTTGTATTTTTAGAGGATCCAAGTATTTCTTCGTTATTTCGCATTGATCCTATATCTATTCCTGAGGATAGTTATCATCCTACGTTGTTACTTTCTATTGAAGTTGATCTTTGTTTACCTCCTTTAATAAATCGCTTATTTAGTGACGAGGGGCGTCTTAATTTCCATCGTACGGATTTTAGTCGTTTGAATACACTACTAGCCTCTGTAGATTGGTCGTCTGTGCTAATTTCACCACCATATGACTCTCTTTCACTTGACAGGATCTCGGATGGCTTTTATGAGGTATTATTTAAATGTTTTAGGGACTGTGTTCCATTTGCAAATAGTCGTTTGGAGCGTTCTGGTCCTCCGTGGAATTCGGCTAGACTGTCAAGGTTGAGGAACAGAAAATCAAGATTATTTAAGAAGTTTGTTAGATCAGGTACTGATATTGATTATGCTCTTTACTCTAGGGCGCGTGCGGATTATCGTAGAATGAATCATTACTGTTATGAGGAATATATGATTAGGGTCAGGTCGAACTTCGCTAGCGATCCTAAGTCGTTTTATGACTTCGTTTGAGCTAAACGTAAATCATCTTTGTTTCCCACTGAGATGTTTTATGGGGACGTATCTTCCTCTAATTACCTTGATATTTCTAATATGTTTGCTGACTTTTTTCAGTCTACTTATAGGCAGTTGGACTCGGGACCTTATCTGAGTAGCGGCTTTTCGTATCCTTATTCAGTGGGAAGTGTCTCCATTTCTAATATGTATTCATTTGATGAGGAATCTGTTCTTGAGTCTTTGTCTGGACTGAAACTTACATACTTGCCGGGTCCTGACGGGGTTCCGGCCTGTATTTTGAAAAAGTGCGCTGTTGTTTTGAGTGGTCCTTTGACCTTTATATTCAATGGGCTTCTGAGGGCTGGTCATTTCCCATCTATTTGGAAGAGTTCAGTTATAATTCCTTTGCATAAGTCAGGTAATAAATCCAATATTTCCAATTACAGGGGTATTGCCAAACTCAGTGCTATTCCCAAGTTAATGGAGAAACTGGTGACGGATTATCTCTCTTTTAATACGAGATCTTTAATATCCCTTTTCCAACGTGGTTTTTTGAAAGGTAGGTCGACTGTAACTAATCTTCTTGAATTTACTACGCATGTCTTCAGGGGTTTTCTTGCCAGGGCTCGGACTGATGTAATTTATACTGATTTCAGTAAAGCTTTTGTTAGGGTTGATCATAGAATTTTGCTTCTTAAACTTTCATTAATCGGTATTCCTGATATTATTCATCGTTGGCTAGACTCCTACCTCTCCCTTAGGACTCAGAGGGTAATGTTTAGGAATGTATTGTCTAAGACAGTATATGTTACTTCTGGTGTTCCGCAGGGTAGCCATTTGGGTCATTTACTGTTCTTATTGTTTCTTAATGATCTTCCTTGTGCTATTCCTGATTGTAATATTCTGATGTATGCTGACGACGTTCAATTATTTTATACTTTTGATGATGATCATGGTCAGGCTGTTCTTCAGCGAAATATTGATTTGTTTGTAACTTGGTGTAGAATTAATTTAATGGATCTTAACTTGAAGAAATGTAAATGCATGGTTTTCTCTCGCGGGGGCGTAATTTCGTCCACTTATGTGATTAATTCTTGCCCCTTGGAAACTGTGACTACATTTCTTGATTTGGGAGTATTTTTGGATATGAAATTGTCTTTTATTGATCATATTAGTATGATGATTGGCAAGGCTCGGGCTGTTCTTGGTTTTGTGAAAAGATGGGCAAGGGAATTCATTGATCTTTATATAACTAGACTGCTATACATTTCACTTGTTAGACCTATTTTGGAGTATGCGTCTATTATTTGGAATCCATACTATCGTTGTCATAGTGATTCAATAGAGTCTGTACAGAAGCAGTTTTTATTATTCTGTTTACGTGGCTTAGGATGGGATTGTGCCAATGGGTTTCCGTCATATGAGGCTAGATTAGGTTTGATAAAACTTCCAACTTTAGAACGTAGAAGGTCTGTTTTAGGGGTTTGTTTTGTTTGTAATCTGGTTAAATGTGATATCGATTCTGAGTTTTTTGCTTTGTAACCTGAATTTCAGTATCCCAGCAAGATTTTCACGGATCTTAGATTTTTATAGAACGGACTATGGATGTAATTTTCCTTTTCGTAGATTATGTAATGATTTTAACTTATATTATGATTTTATTGATTTTAATTGTAGTGTTTGTAATATAAAACGTAGCTTATATGCTGGCATTAATTTGTAAATTATTATATAAAAATGTATTTTCGTTCTTGTCATAGGTAGTTCCTGTTTATTGTCACTTTATTCAGCTTGTGATTAATTTCTGTAGCTGTTTTATGTTCTCGTTGCCATTACTTTTCCCTTACCCGCTATAGTCCGGACTGTAGTGTGTACGTGTCCCTACGGGGACGAGCCCTCCGCGGTCGGGTGAGGGTGGGTTAGTGTGAGGCCGGGGACGTTCGAAAAAAAAAAATCTCAAACTCATAAGGCTATTAGGGATAGCAAAAGGAAGGCATGGGAAGATTTTTGTAATACAATAAGTTTACGCACTTCATCGTCAGAGATATATAGGAAAATAAAATCGATAAATGGACAATATAACCACCACCAAATTGCAGCATTAGAGGACAATTATACCCCTTTAACAGATAATAATGATATTGCTAACTGTTTGGCACTTAGTTTTGCACAAAACTCATCTTCCTCAAACTATTCAGAAAAATTTAGACTATATGGCTCTTCCAAAAAATTTATTATTGACCCAATAAACAATAATGAATTATATAATAATACTTTTACTTTAATGGAACTTAAGTTTGCTCTTAACTCCTGTCATGGCTCATCCCCTGGCCCTGATAATATTAGATATGAAATGTTAAAAAATTTAGATGAGAAAGCTAGGCAATACCTTTTCGATTTTTATAATATAATATGGTCGGAACAAAAGTTTCCGAAAAATTGGAAAAGAGCTATGGTTATTCCAATTTTAAAACCTGGAAAGGTTGGTACAAATAAGGATAATTACCGTCCAATTTCTCTCACCAACTGCATTTGCAAACTTTTAGAAAGAATGGTTAATAAACGATTGGTATATTATATTGAAAAAATAATATATTAAGTCGGAACCAGTCTGCGTTCAGAAAAAATAGGGGGACAATTTATAATTTGGCAATCTTGCACTCTGATGTTATGGAATGCTTTTCATCCAGAAAAGATTTAATTGCAATCTTTTTTGATATTCGAAAAGCTTATGATTGTGTTTGGAAGCAAGCTCAAGGAAACTAAATTTGGCTGGAATTCGCGGAAATATGGCAGCATTTATAACAAACTTCCTGGATAAAAGACAGTTTTGTTGCAGGGTTGGAAACTCTATGTCAAATGATTATGATCTGGAAAACGGGGATCGGTATTAAGTGTGACTCTATTTCTATTAGTGATAGAAAATATTCTAAATATCTGTCATAGGGATGTAAGGGCATTATTATATGCCGACGATCTTATTATATACTGTTCTGGGAAGAAAGTTTCGGCAATTACTAATAAAATTCAAAAAACGATAAAGAAACTGGAAAATTGGAGCGGATTTCGATTCCATGCTGGAAAAACTGTTGCAATGAAATTCTCTAGATGAATTAATACCTCTGACAATCCTATCATACATCTGTACGGCGAAAATATACAATTTGCAGACCAACATAGATTTTTTGGAATCATATTTGACAAGAAGTTAACCTTTAAACCACTCATATACAACATTAAGGCAAGGGCAAACTTGAAATTGAATATTATAAAAATGTTAAGGTGTTCTATCTGGTGTTTGGATCTGATCCAAAAACTCTCCTTAAAATTCTGACCACAATAGTACTTCCAACAATAGATTATGCATCAATTATTTATTCGTCCGCTAACAAGTCAAATTTGAAAATATTAGGTCCTATCCAAAATACAGGGATAAGACTTTCAATTGGAGCATTTAGAACCAGTCCTTCCATCAGCATTCAAACAATATCTTCTTGTCCACCCCTATTCTTAAGAAGATTAAAATATCTTCTTAATTATACGCTTAAAATCTTTTCATTACAGAATCATCCGTTATATGCAAAGATTACAGATTCGATAAAAATTAACCACCTTCAGTCGAAGAACCCAAAATATTACCCCTCCTATGTAAGAGCTTTTCAGGAATTTGAGAAAATTATTTCCAAATATACAATAAACACGGGTAATATGGACAATATTACACTACCTGATATACCACCCTGGTACTTCTCTCACATCGAAGATGACTTTTCCCTTGCTTACTGTTGCAAACGTGATATGACTCCAATAGAAATAAAACAAAAATATTTAGAACAAATAAATAGAAAATGGAATAGTGATGCTCAAGTTACAGCCTCTCCTAGTCAAATGTCAACCTTACATGCACGTGGTGTACCCTGCCGATAACCGACGAGGCTCTGACAACCGACCATGGGCGGAATAACCCTCCCTAAGGGGCATTGGAAATGTTCTCCTTAATTTGCTCACGTGGAAACGTGCTGGCAACTCCAGATCCAGGATCGGATGCAAAAGTCTAATCAGCTACTCGTCTTAAATGCAACGATTACTGAAACCGAAACGAATGGATCCCGATTGATCAACCTGGTGACGACCTTTAGCTTCAAACAACGGACACGATTTGGATCATGGAATGTACGATCGCTCTTGGATGCTGCCAAACTCGCTCAACTCTGCAGGGAGATGAACAACTACAAACTGCTCTTTATGGGACTGAACGAAACCAGATGGCCTGAATCCGCAGAATTCACAACAACCGACGGATTTACCCTTATCTATTCTGGAAAACCATCAAACCAACCTCGATCAAGCGGTGTTGGCTTCATGCTCTCGAAAGATGCCCTGAATGCCCTGGAATGACTGGAAACCTCATTCAGACAGAATAATAACAGCTAGATTCCGAACAAAAGCTAGGAATATAACATGTGTGTAATGTTACGCCCCTACAGAAACATCAGATACCACACTGAAAGAAGACTTCTACAGCAACCTCTCAAGGGTAACATCGTCGATACATCTAGGAGACATAGTTGTAGTAATGCGCAACTAGGTCCGCAAACATGGAGAGCATCATGGACCAACACGCACTGGGAAGAATGTCTGAAAATGGTCAACTTTTTTCAGAAACGTGTATGTCCAACAACCTAATTATAGGAGTTATATATCAGATCGACCACATCGCCATCAGTAAAACCTGGCGCAACTGTCTCCTAGACGTCCGGAATATGAGGGGTGCGGACTGCTCCAGTGACCATCATTTAATTATTGGCACAATAAGATGGAAAGTCGCTGCAATAAAGAAAAAAAAAACGTGGTGCAAAAGAGATTCGACATCCGAAAACTGCACAATCCCACACACCATGCAGCCTACGTAAATAACATTCGGTCATTTCTGGATGAAGTACAAAACCGCGCTGGCTGGCCAAGCATAAAAACTGTTTTACAAATGCCGTAAAAGAAAACATTGGATACAGAATCTCGGAACGAAAAGAGTGGATTTCAGATGCAATCTGGAACTTAATAACAAACAGAAGAACATGTAAAGCGAATCTCAATAATGCCAAGACTGGGAACGAAAAGAGAAGATTGCAAGAGGTATACACACAAACCGATAAAGAGGTCAAGAAAAGCGCTCGACGAGACAAACGCAGCTGGGTGGATGATCTCACCAAAGAAGCCCAAGCAGCTTCCGAGTCCCATAGGAGCCGCGATCTGTACAGAACAACAAAGCAATTAGGATGCAAGAGCTTCAACTCAAGCAAACAAAAACAGTCAAGGAGAGATAATCACATCGAAAACTGGTCAAATTGATATATGGGTGGAACATTATAAGAAAATGCTAAACAATACTCAGCTGACTATTCAGCCAACATGTCTTTGCCCCCAACACACGGAAAGACATGACATATCGATAAATAAATCCAATACAAGTGAAATTGAGACTGCAATTAAAGCACTTAAAAACAACAAAGCACCAGAAATCGACAACATATCGCCAGAACTATGAAAGGCGGATCCTGCTATAAGTGCTCAACTCATACTCTAAAATAGGTCTAACAAGTGAAGTGTATAGCAGTCTTGTTATGTAAGGATCACTGAATTCCCTAGCCCATCTTTTTACAAAACCAAGAACAGCCCGAGCCTTGCCAATCATCATACTAATATGATCAATAAAAGACAGTTTCATATCCAATAATACTCCCAAATCAAGAAATGTATTCACAGTTTCCAAAGGGCAAGAATTAATCACATAAGTGGACGAAATTACGCCCCCGCGAGAGAAGACCATGCATTTACATTTTTTCAAGTTAAGATCCATTAAATTAATTTTGCACCAAGTTACAAACAAATCAATATTTTGCTGAAGAACAGCCTGACCATGATTGAACAAACGGGTTATAGGGTAGGGTAAGAGGGGATAGAATTTATAAATTTAAGCAACAAACCTTTTGGTATGTATATATGTGTCTATATGTTAATAAGAAATATTATTTAGTTTTATATTTACGTATTTTCTGAAAACGTTATAAATTATTTTATTTGTATTTGCGTATATGTAAATTCACAATTTATATTATTTGTATATTAGTAGTTCACAATATTTAGATATATGTATGTATATATTTTAGAAATTATGAACAGTTCAAATTTTATATTATTTCAAAATATTTATTAATTTTATTCACTGTAGTGCACTTGTGTTGTTTAGTGTGGCTTAAGGATCGATAATCAACTGATCTTATAAGGATCAAATAATTATGTTGAAGGTGTTGATGAAAAAGTGTATGATGATGTATATTGTGAATGTTGATATGTGTTGGTGATGTTATTGTTATTGTTTGTTAAAGATGTTTGTGTTGTCCTATTGGAAGTCAGGGTTAGGGTTGTGTATTGGTTCACTCGTGTGAACAATGATCATCATCAAAAGTATAAAATAATTTAACGTCGTCAGCATACATCAGAATTTTACAATTACAGAAATAGCACAAGGAAGATCATTTAGAAACAATAAAAACAGTAAAGAACCCAAATGACTAACCTGCGGAACACCAGAAGTAACATATACAGTCTTAGACAATACATTACTAAACAATACCTTTTGTGTCCTAAGGGAGAGGTAGGAGTCTAGTCAACAATGAATAATATCAGGAATACCGATTAAAGAAAGTTTAAGAAGCAAACTTCTATGATCAACCCTATCAAAAGCTTTACTTAAATCAGTATAAATTACATCAATCCGAGCTCTGACAAGAAAACCACTGAAAACATTTGTAGTAAATTCAAGAAGATTAGTGACAGTCGACCTACCTTTTAAAAAACCATGCTGGAAAGGGGAAGTCGCCGTGGTGTAGTAGGTAGTGTGTTGGCTTACTATTCGTAAAGCCCGGGTTCGTATCCCAGGTCAGACATAAAAAAAATGAAATATGAAAAAAAAAATATTTCTTCGGCGACTTCCTCTCAGCAGATTTCTGGCAAAAACTCTGAGAGTAAAAGAAACTGCCTTGAAAAAGTTTCTCAAAATTCTGTCGTTCGGAGTCGACGTTAAACTGTAGGTCCCGCCACTCACGTATAAAATTAACGCACACAACATGAGTGATGTGAGAAGCTACGCCGTAATCCTGACTGAAGGGTTGTAATGTCCAATTATGTATGTATGTATGTATGTATGCTGGAAAGGGGATATTAAAGATCTCGTATTAAAAAGAGATAATCAGTCACCAGTTTCTCCATCAACTTGGGAATAGCACTGAGTTTGGCAATGCCCCTGTAATTGGAAATATTGGATTTATTACCCGACTTACGTACGTAATTGGTCATTACAACACCTCAGTCAGGATTACGACCTAGTTTCTCACACCACTTATGTTGTGAGTTAAATTTTTATACATGAGTGACGGGACCTACAGTTTAAAGTCGATTCCGAACTACAGATTTTTGAGAAACTTTTTCATGGCAATTTGATTTACTCCCAGAGTTTTTGCCAGAAATCTGCTGAGAGGAAGTCGCCGAAGAAATACTTTTTGTATTTTGTCTTGATGCCTGGCCTGGGGCTCGAACACTGGCTTTACGTCTAATAAGCCAACACACTACCTACTAGACTACGGCGACTTCTTTTAGATATTTGCTGAAATGTAATTTTGGCTCATAAATTTCCTCTCCTACTGATAACCAACCTCTTAATTTTTCCAAAATATTGCTTTATGCCTATAAAGAAGTTGTTCTCTTTCCATATCATCTAAATTATTTACTTACAATCAAAGTGTGTTTTAAGAACATATAAGACTTGGAATTTAAAAAAAGAAAGTTTTAACATAAAATATATTTTAAGTGTAAACAGGCGCTGCCGCAGACTGATCGCAAATAAATAAAAGAGCATAAGCTCTGTTTCCTCTCTGCACAATTGTGCTATGAAATGGTAACCACAATTGTTGTTCTTTACATCAAGTTGTGAACAGTGGGCACATAGAATTGTGCGAATAATAAAGAATTTTAATTAAAACTAAACACAAATTTATTTTTATATTATTTGCAATCTACGAACTCATATTGTATAAGTTTTTAAAAGGTAAAAACGTAACAACATATTACGAGAGAACTGACGACATTTATTTTTATGGAGTTGATAATAACAATATACAATTACTAACTCCATCTTTAATAAAAAAAAATTATATACTGAATTAAACTTATTATTTTTTTTTTCAGTTGCCTGTGCACAATTAGTCACGATTATTTCTTAAATATTATTTATATGCCTCCAGATAATAGCTAAATTCATTCTACAATATATATTTTTGAATTTAGATTAAAACGGGAATTTTAATAAACAATCTAAATTATCACATTGCAAATATTAAATTCTTTAATTACACATCTGTTACATCACTGAAATTATTTACATGTTCATGATATATTTTATGAATTCATCATCATCGTCGATGTTTACAGGATTCTGATTAGATGTTGGAGACAAACAATTCAAAGGTTCTGCGCATGGTTCTCGAAATGATGAGGAATTGGTATCGTGTGATGAAACTTGAAGGAATTCCGAATGATTATTGTCATTGGACATAGGGTTATCCAGAAGGAATTTGAGGGTATCTGTGTGATTATTAAACCACTTTGTTGGATCACATTCGTTTAGTAGAGAACAATTACAGTCCATGAAAGAAACATTATTATTCACGGATTCGTATGGTGAATTCACGAATTCTTGTGGTGAAGCTTTATTATGATTGTCATTAATCATATTCATTGGGACATTAAAATCATTGGGTTGAATTGGGATAGGTATATTTTTGATAGTTTCCGGTTTTAATAAAACCCGTGGTAAATTCTCAGGACTTTCAACGAATTGATTAAAATTTATGGAGATTATTTCTGGAATTGTTTTGGCTGCATCTCTTTTACTTTTCATGCGCCTGTTTTGAAACCAGATCTTCACTTGACGTTCGTCTAATGTTAATCAATCGGATATTTCAAATCGTTTTTGGCAGCTCACATATTTGTTAACGTAGAATTCACGCTCCAATTCCGTCAACTGTTTGCTGGTAAATACAGTACGTTTCCGTTTGGGTTTGCGAGATGAGATTGTTGAACTATTTGTTGACGATGCTGTATTTTCGATATTTTCAGGTGGAGATACAAAGCTCACCTTGACCTGTAATATATATAAAATTTGTTAAAAGAACATAATTTTTTAGCATTTAACAATTAGTTTTGTACACTTACGTTTACTCCATTTTCTGTTACACATTGTTCGATTCGTAGATTCTTTTCAATTTCCATTTTAAATGAATTCCGATTATCAATTTGGTTCAAGTGATGTTATTCTGTTGACTTCTTTACTATGATTGTGGTGCGCAGAAGTCTAACGGAAGTATTTATGTGGTTTAATAATTGGTACCTGCTGTGAGGACTGGCTATTTGCCTGTTTTGTAATTGTCAAGAACATTTTGATTTGCTAATCAAAAGCGCGATACTTTTTTACACGCCCTACAAACGTATACCTGCCGATATTGAGTCCTTGCTGTAAGAACAGGTAGTAATGTGCAATAGCATTTTGACCAGTCTTGTTTTCCATGTGTTGCCTATGTACATACATAAATGGTGGTTACATCCCTTTCGTCTGGATTACGACTTAGCTTCTCACACTATTTACGTTGTGTGTGTTAATTTCATACATGAATCGATTGCGAACGACAAATTTTTGAGAAACTTTTCATAGCAAATTTAATTACTCTGTGTAACCTGGATTTTATACTTAATAATATTATACTTAATAATTCGATTTGACCGTATAACATATAACATTGAATATAAAATTGAATTTAAAGGTTGTATCAGCCTTATATTTCGCCAATCTGGCTCACAAACAGACGCCATGTTAAGTTTAGATAATTACATGTATATATTTATTTTAAATTTATTATGGCCAAGTTACTCCGCTCATATGCTCGGTGTAGTGTGACAGACCAGAGTCTCTGGTGGGAATCGAACCCACGAACCTCACGATAATAGTCTAGCACACTATTTACTAGACTACCAGGGCACCCTTAATTAATTAATCTAATAAATAAATAAACAATATAATTCGATAAACGCGTACCGACTAATATTGTGTTTTCCTATTTACACCGACTAATATTCCTATCTTCCTACTACTACCACTACTTATGAAATTTCGATAGACACAGCTCGACTGCTAAATACATAACTTGTGAATAAAATTGAATATAAGTACGTACATATATCGTACATCGGTTAACTGTAGTGTAAAATGTATAAAATCAGATCAATTTGAATTTCATCATTTCTCACCAATATGTTCCATTTACGCCTCCAGGGAGCATAGGGCCGCAACAAGTTGATTCCAATGACCTCGATCATCAGCGCGATGTTTGACTTCTTAGTAGCAAGAGAATAATATCGCTTAGGCAAACATTAAAAATACTTTCGATCCACTCTTCGATATCGAATTTCTTGATATACCCTATATTTACTATATATGAAGTCTCCATAATCCAGTAGGTAGTGCGTTGGGTTATTAGACATGAGGCCACGGTCCATACCCTAGGACAAGCATATCCAACAAAACGGAATATGAGGAAATATTTCCTAGGCTACTTCTTCTCAGCAGATTTCTGTGAGTAAAAAGTTATTCAAATATTTGTCTTCCGTACAGCTTTCGTAGATATTTCATGATAATGATGCCACGGTTAGGGTTGTTAAAGCCTGGTTGGAGAAACATCAAATCCTTGTTATGTCGTGGCCACTGTAACTTTCCAATCTTAATCGGATTGAGGACGTGTGCATGATTACACAACGTAATATCGGAAAGAAACTCTTCCGAAGTGGATAACAATTTCTCGTCGAATGACAAAAACAGTCAAATGCAATTCCAAAAGATTACATTGAAAAGCTTATGTTCTCAATGTATGTATAAAAGAATATATAAAGGAAATAATAAAAAACAAGGGATATGCCACAAATTATTAAAGAATTAGAATATTATTATGTTTTTTTTGTTTTTGTTTTATTTAAAAGTTGCAAAATTTTTAAAAATTTTAAATTTTACTTATTTTGTTCAAAGTATTCTTTTTGTTATTGTTTTAAGTTAGTGAAGAATAATTTCTGGTTTAAATATAAAAAAGAATTAAATTCAATAAAAATTACTTAAGGCGTTTTAAAAAATCAACGTTTAGTTAAAATGTGGTTTCAGTGGGAAATGCATTTTCACTAGTCTCCCATGCAATGAAACGTTTTTATTGCAATTAGAATAACTTTCAAGGCAAATGTCAAATCGCAAACTTCCATAATTTACCTTAATTTTTAATTTAGTTTCATTAAAATTTTCGCACAGGAAACCGCTCTCCTATCCAGACAACTTGAAGATAACAAATGTGGAAAGTAGAATCAGTGGAACAATTGTTATTCAAAGTGGGAACTGTGAAGATAAAGAAAAAATTAAAAGGAAAAATATCTAAACAATATGAAGTAAAACTTCCAAATTCGACGGGACTAAATATCAAAATTATTGGCATGTCATTTGATTATAGTGAAAATGATTTAATTGAGAAATTAAGAAAACAAAATCCGAAATTAGCTGATGCCAATATTAAGTTTATGGGAAAATATGAAACAAAAAGAGGAAATAAAAGTTTGTTCAATGTGAAGCTGAGAGTTGATAATGAAGCTTACGGAAAAATGATGGAAGAAAGTTGGGTTGGGAAAGGTGTAGAGTGTATGACGGAACCGAATTAGTTCAATGTATGAAATGCAGAGGATATAAGCATATAGACAAAGAATGTAAAAATCAGGAAATATGTCTAAAATGCCATGGTCAACATAAAACAGTTAATTCCGAAAGTCAAGAGAAGATATTGAAGTATATTAATTGTTCAAAAATAAACAGCAGGCTCAATATGTGTTTAGATGAAAACCACTTTACAAACGATAGATAATGTCCAGGCCTGACGATTTAACAACTAAAGGAAATGAGTGCCCTCTATACAAATGTACAAGGTCTTGTTAACAACTATAATCAAATTGAAATTATCGCAGCAACAGAAAAACCTGACTTTTTAATATTAGCGGTTTTCACTCTTGGTAGTAAAGTACCCTTGTAGGCCTTGTAAGTATGGTAGGTATAGTATAAATACTACATTTACATCAACGCAACAACAAAATGCATTCATTTCAAATATACAACGCTCTGTTAAATTTACCATGAAAAAAGGTCTAGTAAATAAGCTTGGTAAATATAAAACTAAACAGCTGATCGTCTATCCGCCAAAATAATAACAAAAAATATCAATAATCAGCTGTTTAAATAAGTTTACCATGGTATATTTCTTATACCATGTGAGTTTACAATAGATGAAAAAAAGATGCTCGCGCTTTGTTGTCGAAAGTACGAGTAAATATACTAGAGTATTAAATATACAACAAAGAGTGAAAACCGCTATGGTCTGAAACACATTTGACGAAAGATATTGATGAACAAGGAATTACGTTACAAGGATATAATAACATCGGGTCAGTATCAACATGCTCAAGAACAGGTGGAGTTGTCGTATACTGTAAAAAGAACTGGAATGTGAAAAAGTTTATAGAGAGAACTGATGATTTGAAGTATTGGATATTATTTTACAAAGCTGTACATAATGATAATAATTATAATATATTAATTGGTGCAATATATAGATCGCCTAGTTACAGCGAAAGCTGAGTTCTGTGATATATTTGACGAAATAATTGAAGAAATCTGTGATAATAACTGTGATATTTTAATTGCAGGATATTTTCATATAGATTGGAAAAAAACTCTTTATACAAGAATAGAATTAGGAATACTCTCAATGCACACGTGTAACAAGAAATTCGAGCACAATAATTGACTACGTAATAACTAATAATTATAAGATAAAATGTACAAACAGTAAAGATAATAAAATTTCTGAACATGAAGTTATTAATATAGACTTTGAGAGATCGAATGAAAACATAAATACAGCAAAAACCATCAAGATATTTAAATACGATAAGAATATATTTAATAATGTGTGAACTGAGAATATGATATACGAAGATAATAAAGAAAAATTTCTAGAAAAATGTCTAGAAAATACAATACAAGGATTTACGTTTGAAAAACAAGTGCACATAAATAACAAAGTGAATAACTGGTTTAACGAAGAACTGCGAACAATGAATAGATAAAAACGAATAAAATATTTACAGGCCAAATTTAAAAAACACAAATAAAGCTTGGGGAGAATATAAACTAATAAGAAATCAATACAAAGTACAAATTGAAAATAATAAGAATAATTACATAAAAAATAAAATTAAAAACGCAACTAATCAAAAGCAAATGTGGACACACTTCAAAAACCTAGTACTTAATAAGAGGCAAAACTCAACTAAATCTGTGATATTCGACCAGATAGAGTATAACGATATATATGTGATATAGTAAATAAGTTCAATGCATTCTTTATCGATCGCATTAGTAGCATAAGACAATCGATAGGGAGCGTGCAATATATTAAGCAAATAGCATATAGAGTGAATGATGTATTTAAATGCCGAAAGATAAATATTATTGAACTGGAGAGCATCGTGAAGTGCATGAATAACAAATCTGATCATGAACGTGTATCAAATAAAATTATACTTGACAATTGGCATGTAACAGGAAATATTGTGGTAAAAGTACATCTTTAGAGACAGGTATTTTTCCTGATAAAGTGAACTCGCGAAAACGTGAACACTCGAAAGTGTGAACGTCTCAGAAACGTTAACAAATTTATTTTTCCACAGAGTATTCTAAAACGTGAACAAAATCTGAAAGCTCTAAAACGTGAACACTTTTTTATTTTTTGTTTTTTAATCCGTTTTTCATTGTTCAAATGCTTCGAGGACTCATAAATTTAATTTACTGGTAATTTGAAAATCTAAAAATCTACGAATTTACATAAACTTTACTTGTCCAGTGAATTACAAATTCTCCAAGTTAGCGTGGATGACATGTACAATTTTTTATGACTGGTTTTATCAATGTTTTATTAAAGACGTACATTTCAACTGCCAAATTTAAAACTGAAAACTTTGTTATAATTTTTGGCTTTAGGTTATTGACTTATTGACTAAAATGGGACTACCGGTAAAAGCCCTTCTTTTAATAGACAATACCTCTTCACATCCGGCTGAATCCCAGTTGATTTCTGGTGACGGATTCATTTGTGCAATGTTTTTGCCACCTAACGTCACATCGTTAATTCAGCTCATGGACCAGATGGTTTAAAAATAACAAAACTGTATTATAGAAAGAGTCTCTTGGCATTAGTGGCTGGAAAACAAACAGAATTCTTAGATTCTCTTAGGCTGTTAACTATAAAAGATGCAATTAATCTTTTGGACTCAACATAGGGTTGAACTTCGCAACAAATTTTAAACAATTGGAAACGTATATTAAATTTAGTTTCGGTCAAAGATCACCCCGATGATAATATTCCCTTAAGTGTTTTCCTCCAGAAATAAGGCAGAAGTAGGAAGTATTGAAATTCAGGATGATACCGACGATGATGATTTGTACATATTCCAGCCAGAAATTACAATTAAACCCAAGGAAGCTGTAGAAGCTTTTGATAAGGCATTAATATGGGCTGAAAACGAGATGGTAGTCCAAACTGACATTAGAGTGCTGAAAAACCTTAAAGATGGCTAAACAAAAAACAAAATAGATTTTTTCCTTTAAACTTTATTTGACTTAATTATCCAACGAAAGAAACGTTCCTATTAGTTTCAGTTTATTTTTTGTTGTTTTTGTTAATTAACGCGATTTTTTTGTATCGTTTATTTTATATTATTATTATTTTTTGTATTTATCGAATACGCAGTGAATTGTATTGCATTCAAATTTTTGTTATTAAAAATTAAAAAAAAATTAATTTAAAATAGTGTTATCATATTTACTTATTAAAATGTCATTTTTCATATTAAATAGGGTCATTTTTTGTTTTAAATTTGGGTACTCGATAATGTGAACAAAGTCGAAAATGTGAACTGCCTTGGTAAAAATTAGTTCACGTTATCGCGAGTTCACTGTAATTGGAAAAAATCAACCGTAACCCCAATTGAGAAAGTGCCCAGAACAAAAAATGCGAGGAGTTTAGACCAATAAACTCTCTAAAAACTTGCGAAAAAATAATTGAAAAAGTAGTTAAAGATCAGCTTGAAAAATATATAGAAAATCGCGAAATATTATGTAAATACCAGTCAGGATTCCGTAAAAAGCATTCGTGTGAAACCACGGTAAACTATGTCATAAGTGAATGGAGAGTAGTAAGAAAAGATAAGAGGATTATAGTAATATTTCTTGACTTCAAAAGAGCTTTTGAGACGATCGATCGATAGAGAAATAATACTGAATAAACTATATATGTATGGAATAAGAGTAATCAAGCTAGATTGGTTCAAATCGTACCTGAAAAGAAGAAGGCAAACGACAAAATTAAATGACATAGAATCTGTGCCACAAGGTTCCATTTAGGAAGCGTTGTTGTTCATAATTTATATAAATGACATGCCTCTGATATATACTATAGCAAATAGTGATGAAGAATGTCGCGAAAATATCAAGTATGATATGAAAAAATAGATGAATGGTTTAAAATGACTAAACTCAAACTAAATGAATATATAAAACAAAATAATGGAAACAAACTTAAATTCAAAAAAAAAATTTTAAATAAATGACACAGTAATTGAAAAAGTCGAATATATAAAATACCGTGGTTTTATAATCGATAAAAAATTAAATTTCAATGAACAATTAGATTACTTATGCAAAAAAGTTGGTAAAAAAAATTATTTTTTTAAAAAGAATAAGAAGCAAAATATCCAAGTCTACAGCGATAAATATATACAGCACGATCATAAAACCACACTTTGAATATGATTCCACTATTTTATTCACATGCAGCAGCACAAATCAATTAGCAAGGATGCAGAAACTGCAAAATAGAGCTATGAGAATAATACTAAAATACGATCGTAACACACATATAAATACTATGTTAACTAATCTAAAATGGATGAGCATAGCACAACGGCTCCAATTTAACACATTAAGATTTATTAGAAACTTAAAACAAGGAGGCGCCCCCAAAATATCTATGTGACCAAATACATTATGTGGGAGACAGCCAACCATATCAACTTAGAAATGCATGTTACTTTAGGATCCAAAGAGTGAGATCAACACAAATGCAGAAAACGCTATTCTACAAGGGTCTACAGCATTAAACTGAAACAAATGAAAATGTCTTTAGACGAAAGTGTACTAATTTTGTATTATTTAATAATAATTTGTAATATATACATTTATTGTAAATTTGTTGAAAATTTAAAGTATTTTTAATACTAATAAAAAAAACTTGCTCCAAAAGTCAAACAAATGCTCAAAATTTTAAAAAGAAATTTATTGTGCACTATAATTGCAAAAAAAAAATATGATCATTAAAGGGGTCTTGTATAAATTTTACCTCTTTGCTATTTTTAAGTCATCAGGCAATTTTTTATATACTTTTGTCAGCCATAAAAAGTTGCAATGTTTATACCATACGATAATACGTAAAAAAAAAATCATACAGTAAAAGATAACGGAATATATGTCGATAACAAGCAGAAAAATCTCACTGAAAGTACGTGACGTCACATTTAACAAAAGTAACAGTATTAAAAATAATAAAACGGTTTTGGAGCCTAATTATATCCTACAAGGAATTTATGTCTAGGATTATATGAAATCGAACTGAAAATTGGAGAACAAGTAAAGCAAACAGCGAAACCAGTGGTGTGGAGCCAAAAGAAGCTAACACCAGCTATAATAGATGGAAATCCACACTCGAACAGAATAGACGTAGTGCGAAATTTGGTCAAGATTAAGCGTTCAAAATATTCTCCGATCGGATAATGCTGAGCTATAAAAATGCCATTTTCGCATTGAAGAAAGAGACATTAGCGTAAAGAATGGACAAATGATAGCCACAAGTGTTGGTATAAAAATTGTTTTAATTTAAAACAAATCCCATGCATCACAAGCAAAATGGAACGCTTATAATATTTACATACATACTCGTATGTTAACTGACTTATTCAATTGGTCACAGTGTGAGTACAACCGCAAAGCTAGAGTGTCAATTACTCCAAAATTTGAGCAATTCTCTTATTGAACTTTTATATACAACCACACCTCAACATATTTGTTTTAATATGTTATTGAGATGGTTTATTTTAGTCCTCATGTAGTTTAACACACTAAAGTCTATGGTGGGAATCGAACTTACAACTCTCGCGTTAATAGCCTAGCACACTACAAATAGACTACTAGGGCACCCAAAATAAAATAACAGAAGCAGCAGAAAAAAATGTTATGCGAGACCACAGAACAGCGCATTTTATGAGATCTGAGGCAATAAAAAGCTGAGGATGTATCTCAAATTCAGATGGATCTTGGAGAAAATTAAAATATTCTTGTAACAGTAAACAATACATCGCGAGGACATCGTGCTAAAGTGAAAAAGACAAGTGGACTGGGAGAAGGTTGTTTGATAAAATGAAACTAAAATTAGTTATCTTGGGTCGGACTGTGAGGAAGATGCTTGCAATAGAAAGGAAAAACTGTGCAAACAAAAGACGTCAGCTCAACCTTAATTTTTGTTGGTATACCCGTGGTGCTATGGCGTTGCATAGCGGCTAAGAGAGTTGGATTACTGAATAGTTGGTACGATTACTGTAAACATTTTAGCTACTAACTTTGCTAACTTTCTGCAGAAAAATCCGGATTACAAACGGCAGATACTGTTTTCAAAAATGATAATGAACCAAAGCTCACCAATAAACTTAAAAAAATGACAATGAAAACTGCATGAAAGCACTTGGTCGGGAGGGAGTTCACTATTGACAAAATATTGTCTGCCGCAATTTGCTGAGGACATAGACAATCGACCGTCTATAGGAAGAATTTGTTAATTTTGTAATATTGTCGAAATACTAGTGTATGACAGTTAATGCAAAAGACTTTTTCAAAAAGTACAGAGCGCTGTGAAAACATTTAGTTTCATAAAGTAAAACACATCGATTTTCTTCTCCTTTTTGTATTCCAATTTTTTTCTTAGTAGCGATTCATTACCTGAAAATGTACTCTTGCTAATCTATAAGTTATAAAATTTTGGTAACCATTCAATTATAAAAAACGCAATTTTTTTGGTAACATGTCAGTTCAATAGAAAATTAAATATTTGGTCAACAAAAAACGCTCAAAATGATGGTAGATAAAGCAGCAAATTTCTGGCAAAAACTCTGAGAGTAAATAAAATTGCTATGAAAACTTACTCAAAAATCTGTCGACATTAAACTGTAGGTCTCGCCACTCATGTATAAAACAATTAACGCACAAAACATAATTGATGTGAGAAGCTAGGTCGTAATCCAGACGAAAGGGGTGTAACTACCATTTATGTATGTACATACATATGTCAAACAGAGAAAACAATACTGGTCAATATCTATCACACATTACTGCCTGTTCTTGCAGCAAGGACACAATAGCGAGATCATAAATATCTGCAGGTATACGTTTGTACAACGGGTAAAAATATCGCGCATTTGATTTGCAAATGAACATGTTCTTGACAATTACAAAAGAGGCAAATAGCCAGTCCTCTCAGCAGGTACCAATTATTAAACCACATAAATACTTCCGTTAGACTTCTGCGCACCACAATCATAGTAAACAAATCAACAGAATAACATCACTTGAACCAAATTGATAATCGGAATTCATTTAAAATGGAAATTGAAAATAATCTACGAATTGAACAATGTATTACAGAAAATGGAGTAAACGTAAGTGTACAAAACTATTCGTTAAAAGCTAAAAAATTATTTTCTGTTAACAAATTTTATACATATTACAGATCAAGGTGAGCTTTGTAACTCCACCTGCAAATATCGAAAATTCAAATTCGTCCACATATAACTCAACAAATTCATCTCCCAGACCAGCAAATACATCAAAACCTAAACGGAAACGAACTGCATTTACAAGCAAACAGTTGACGGAATTGGAGCGTGAATTCTACGTTAACAAATATGTGAGCTGGCAAAAACGATTCGAAATAGCCGATCGATTAAAATTAGATGAACGTCAAGTGAAGATCTGGTTTCAGAATAGGCGCATGAAAAGCAAAAGAGATGCAGCCAAAACAATTCCAGAAACTAGACCTTTAGACCATAATGCATTCAACGAAACATCTAATAATTTGCCGCAGCTCTTAATGAAACCAGAGACTTTGAGTTTGAATCCTTTGGAAGGTATACCTCCTCCAGTTCAATTAAATAATTTTAATTTGTCATCGAATATGACTACGCCAGACGAATCCAGAAATCCACCATTTAAATTGGCGGATAACAATGTTTCCTTCACAGACTGCAACTGTTCCATATTAGACGACATTGATCCTACAAAGTGGTTTTATAATGAAGACGAATTGCTAACATGCCTGCAGGAGGATCATATGCCGAATGCTTCATCACTCAATTCTTCACCATTGCCAGAACCTGGCGCAGAATCTTTGTTTTATATATCTCCAACGGCTAATCAGTTGCATCATGTTGTATCACATGACACCAATTCCTCAACATTGCCAGAATCAGGAGCAGACCCTTCGGAATTTATGCCCCCAACTGCAAATCAACATTATTTAGATTTTGACAATGACAATGATTTAGTGGAGCGTCTTATGAATTTAATTAAATAATTTAATAGTCATTATATGTATTCATTAATTGTAGTCAAATATTATATACATATGTATGTGCATTAATATGAAATTTAATAATAATAAAATTTATTTTTATAATATAATCCAATAGTATTTTACTGAAAACGAATCTATTTCAATCTGGTATTGGTGTCTCGAACAGTATTAAAGGGAATTTGATTTATTTCGACAAACACTTCTGCGTAGCTCAAATTTGGGGTTTTAAAAGTAAGTTAATTCCTAAGCATGCTTAGTCTGTAGTTAGGTATGCATCCATGCTTTCTAGATGAAAAGGACTTTTTGGACGGATGATATGCGACAGCATTAATATTTTTCCTGTAAACACAGCTAATCCTCTTTGCAATTATTGAAACCCGTGAAAGTCAACGATATAAACTCCTTTCATTCATTTTTATCAAATACTACAACTTTAATAATAAGCACCAGACGGGAACTTTTACATCTTAATGGAAGAGTGTCTACCAAAGGAATTTATGCTTAGTGTAGCCTGTATGGCTTGGAAATTCCTTTCCATTCTATTTCCATTGTATGTCATATGTTCAATGTATTTAGGCTCAATTATTTTGATTATAATTAACTTTATAAATATTTATAATACAGAAAATTTATACTTAATAATTCGATTCGACTGTATATCATATAACATTGAATATAAAATTGAAATTGAAAGGTTGTATCAGCCTTACATTTCGCTAATCTGTCTCACAAACAGACGCCATGTCAAGTTTAGATAATTACATGTATATATTTATTTTAAATTTATTATGGTCAAGTTACTCCGTTCATATGATCGGTGTAGTGTGACAGACCAGAGTCTCTGGTGGGAAATGAACCCACGACCGTCACGCTAATAGTCTAGCACACTACTCACTAGACTACCAGGGCACCCTTAAATGTATCTGATAAATAAATAAACAAAATATTTCGATAAACGCATACCGACTAATATTGTGTTTTCCTATTTACACCGACTAATATTCCTATCTTCCTATAGCACTACTTATGAAATTTTGATAGATACAGCTCGACTGGTAAATACATAACTTGCGAATAAAATTGAATATAAGTACGTACATATATCGTACATCGGTTAACTGTAGTGTAAAATGTATAAAATCAGATAAATTTGAATTTCATCATTTCTCACTAATATGTTCCTTTCACTACTCCAGGGAGCATAGGGCCGCAACAAGTTGATTCCAATGAGCTGGATCATCAGCGCGATATTTGACTTCTTAGTAGCAAGAGAATAATATCGCTTAGGCAAACATTAAAAATACTTTCGATCCACTCTTCGATATCGAATTTCTTGATACACCTTATATTTACTATATATGAAGTCTCCGTAGCCTAGTATGTAGTGTGTTGGGTTATTAGACATGAGGCCACGGTCCATACCCTAGGTCAGGCATATACGACAAAACGGAATATGAGAAAATATTTCCTAAGCTACTTCTTCTTAGCAGATTTCTGTGAGTAAATAAAATTGCCATTAAAAGTTATTCAAATCTCTGTCTTCCGTACAGCTGTCATAGATAGTTCACGATAATGATCCCACGGTTAGGGTTGTTAAAGCCTGGTTGGAGAAACTTCAAATCCTTATTATGTCGTGGCCACTGTAATTTTCCAATCTCAATCGAAAAAAGTCTTCCGAAATGGATAAGAACTTTTCGTCGAATGAGAAAAGCAGTCAAACGCGATTCCAAAAGATTACATTGAAAATCTTATTTTCTCAATGTATAAAAGATGTTAGGAAATAATAAAAAACAAGGGATATGCCACAAATTATTAATGAATTAATATTATTATGCTTTTTTTTGTTTAAAGTATTCTTTTTGTTATTGTTTTAAGTTAGTAAGAATAATTTCTGGTTTTCTTTAAATATAAAACAGAATTAAATTCAATAAAAATTACTTACGGTGATTTAAAAAATCAACGTTTAGTTAAAATGTGATTTCAGTGGTAAGTGCATTTTCTGTATTTGGAATTACTTTCCCATGGAATTAAATGTTTTTATAACAGTCAAGCCAAATCGCACTCTTCGATAATTTACCTTAATTTTTATTTTAGTTTGATTAAAATTTTCGCACAGGAAACCGCTCTCCTCTTTGCAAACAAAAGAAAAAAAATTTAATTGCTTTTTAAAAAGCCTCTACTCAAAAACAAAAAATATCTGTAGGCAAATAACATGTAATGTTCACTTGGTTCCCAAAAAGCCTTCAACTATCAGAACCAATCGCACAAGTGTGCAATCCAACTACAAAAGTGGTTCTGGCGATCAGTACTTACGTATACTTACATATAACGCCTAAGTATATATGTCTGCTCTCTCTAAATGACATTGATCGAGGAAGCTAATTCTGATATATTGCTGCTTAATGATTACAAGGACGCTGCGATAATCGATAATTGCGAATTGATGCTCTGCTAATAAAATTTTCATGTATGAACTACAAATAGTTGTCAGATTTGCACATTTTACGAAAGGAACTGAAAATATGGGAGAAAAGAATGTTTGTTAGCAATAAATAATATCGCAACGTCCAAGGCCTAACCTATTAGCTACCCTAACAGATTCAAAACGAAACTGTTAATAGGTGTGAGAAAGTCTCACTTGTATTCATTCATGAAAATAGAACTGTTTGGTAAATTCCTAATTTATAGTCTGGTAAATACACTGTTCTGTGTTAATAAATTTTGTGAATAACATTTCAATTCATTAATTGAAAACTGAGGACATTTTATGACTGACAAAAGTATTTTAAAAATATGGCCATATTGGCATGCACTTTTCTAATTTAAAAAAAAAAAAAACAATTACAAGATAATTTAAAAAACTACATAACATCTCGTAAGACAACAAAATCCCCCAACATGTTTTGAATATCCAAGATTTTACAAAAAGTCATAAAAATTACAAACATTTTTAAGGACTTGTTTTGATTTTGAAGTGTTTAAAGAAATTTTTTTATGGCTGAACCGATTTAGGTATACCAAACTTGCTCCAAAATAAAAACAAATGTTCAAAATTTTAAAATAAGATTTATTGTCCACTATAATTGCAAAAAAAAAATATGATTATAAAAGTGTTCGTGATCGTATATAAATTATACCTCTTTGTTATTTTTAAGTCATCAGGCAATTTTTTATATACTTTTGACAGCCATAAAAAGTTCCAATATTTTTACTATGCGATTGCTGCCAATAATATGGGAATATATGCAACAGTCCTATTTCGAAGAATACTGCAGGTAATTTTCGCCAACATTTATTGAAAAGATCTTTTTCTATATCTATGTACCTACGTTATGCTTCATTATTTTTCTTGGAACATACTATTTATTAACTCGACCTATTAATAGTAATTTTTATAAGTAATAAAAAAGTAATATTTTATGAAAAATGTTAATAATAAACCGTTAAGTTTGAGAAAAAATTAACCATATTTGTAATTTTTACCTAAAAAATGAGTCAAGTCAAGAAAAGTAACGTATTCATTATAATGAATTCGCCTTGATTTAAACTTTAAATTTTAAGTTTTAAAGTTTGCTTCGTGGCAGCTATTTTTCATACGAAGAGAAAATCAAAACAATACTACATCCATTGCATTCGAATAACACAAAAGTGTGTGTACAAAAACAAAAAAAAATTAAACGATAACAGATAACAGAGTATAGATAGCAAGCAGAAAAACCTCACAGAAGTTACGTAGAAAATTAGCAAAAGTAATAGTATTAAAAATAATAAAACGGTTTTGGAGCCAAATTATATCCCATAAGGAATTTATGTCTAGGATTATATGAATCGAACTGAAAATTTAAGAGCATTGGTTCAATCTAGTAAACCAAACAGCGAACACAGTGGTGTACAGCCAAAAGAGGCTAACACCAGCTATCATAGATGGAAATTCACACTCGAACAGAATAACTACGCTTCAACGGAACCAACATAACCCTCAACAGAGTAGACTTTTTACGATTACTCTCACACCTTAGTTATTGGTTTTGCGAAATTTTCTCAAGCTTAACCGATTGCACTCGGCTGTCCCCTCTGAGGGGCAACGTTAGTCTAGCATATCACCTGGGACCTGATAGTTTGTTAGCGATTACGGACAATAAAAGTATTCTACCTCAATTTTTTAAGAAACACGTGTTCTCCTGTAGTTCTCTGTTGAAGTGGCACAAAAAATTAATCGAAATACGTTTCGCACATCGAAAAATAACGTGTGAAGTGCGTTGACGACGGACACTTCTCTGATCCGTCGAGCAGATTGTGGATATAGTGGATTAGGCGTACAAAGCTACAAGGGAAACTTTATACGATAATCAAGAAATCTGATAACAGAGAGGAGAAATGTACAAGATCTCAGTTCGTACTGAAGCGTCGAATAGAAACGATCTCTGCATATTCCAAATGTGGGAGAAAGAAAACGGGATTGTATTGTCTGTTCTGACAACAAAAAACACCAGGCGGAAGGCGGCAAACAACCTCTATGCATGTTGGGAATTGCTTTAAACTTTACCATACTGTAAATATATGTATGTTCTTGTTCAAATGAAGTTTTATTGAGAAGTAATTTTCTATTATAAATTTTTCTATTATACAAGTTCATAAAAGCATACTAAGTTTTATCCAACAATGTAATAACAAGTGGTGTAATAACAAGTACATACACTTATTGTATATACGTAATCGAATAACATTACTAACACCCCTTCTCAATATTATAAATATTGCTTCAGGTATATACAATACAATACAAGTTAGAATATTAAAAAATAATACAATAAAAATAATTATTAATATAAACCAATTAACTCTCTTATTTTACATATCCTTATCCTCTGTAAGGGTTTAGTTAGAATGTCAGCCAACATGGAATCAGTAGGACAATATTCATAAAGCACCTTTCCAGTCTTTCTTAAATTTCTCACGAAATAATATTTTACGTCTATATGCTTGCTTCTTGGTGTTATTTTCTCCTCTTGTAGCATCTTTAATCTTTAAACAGCTCTGGTTGTCTTCAAAAATTATGGGATCACAGATGTTAATTTGAAATTCTTTCAGCAACTGGATAAGCCACAGGAATTCTTGAGACGCTTCCGCAAGAGAAACAAATTCAGCCTCAGTTGATGATAAAGTTACGTTCTGTTGTTTTCTGCTGGCATAACTTATCACGGCATCACCAAGCTTAAAAATAAAACCACTTGTTGATTTTCGGTCCTTTATATCACCTACCCAGTCAGCATCAGCATACCCTTTTAATTGCAAATCTGATTTAGAACCCACGCACAACTTTAGGTCCTTTGTACCCTTCAGGTATTTCATTACTCGCTTCAATTCTGCCCAATCATTATCGTTTTGATTACTTATTTTTCGAGATAGGATTGATACGGCCACAGCGATATCCGGACGTGTGTTATTTGAAACATATAACATCGAGCCAATAGCCTTGCGATATAAATTGTTGTTATTCAGAATATTTTCAGAATTTACCTTCAAATAACCAGGATCCATCGGTATAGTTGAAATCTTTGCATCTTTAAGATTGTAATCATCCAATATTTTTTCAATATATTTTCTTTGTGATAAATAAAACATTCCATTTTCTCGTGTGACTTCGATTCCCAAATAAAGCCTCAAATCACCTAGATCAGTGATTTCAAATTGGGACTTTAAAATTTTTATAATATCATTGATTTCCACATCATTCTTCGAAGCGATGACAATATCATCAACATAGATAAGAACGTAAGTAATTGAATCGCCACTGCCTCTCACATACAAACAAGGTTCTGCTTCTCCCCTTCTGAATCCCGAATCAATTAGTACCTTATTAATACGGAGATTCCAACAACGAGCAGACTGTTTTAGACCGTACAAGCTATGATTCAATTTACAGACAAAATGCTCTTTTCCGGATATTGTATATCCCTTTGGCTGTTTCATATATATTTCCGCTTCTATATCGCCATAAAGAAATGCTGTTTTAATATCTACGTGACGTACTTTCATATTTTTGTAGCTCGCAATAGCCAGTAAACTTCGGAAGGTAGCTGGTTTTACAACTGGTGCAAATATTTCATCATAATTCTCACCATATTTCTGAGAAAATCCCTTCGCGACCAGTCTAGCTCTATATTTCTTTTCACCGTTGATCAGATGTTTAATTTTGTATACCCATTTGCAGTCTATTAGTTTACAATTTTTGGGAACCTCCACCAAATCCCATGTATTGTTTTCTTCTAGTGCTCTTATTTCTTCTTTCATAGCTTCCAACCAATATTTACTGTCCGATCCAGACAAAGCATCTTCAAAACTTACTGGATCTACTTCACCGCAAATTTTGTAACCATATTTTTTAGGAGGTACGCCTTTGTTGCTTCTCGAAGACATTCTGGGAGTAACATGTTGTGTTGTTTCTGACTCGGAAGATGATTCAAAAACACAAAAGTTATCGGTACTCATTACATCAACGTCACTTTCGTTTGGTGACTCAAAAGATACAATATCAGTACATACGTTTCTTGGAGTAGAATTCACATCACGATCATCAACAGCACCATCAATAGAAGATTTATTCGTTAGTAGAACATTAACTAGACTACAATTACCTTTGTCATCAACATCACCATTGTTTAAAACGCCACTTTCACAATTAGATAAATTAGTTATGCTCATATTATTTTTAGGTTCCAAAAATTTTACATCTCGACTTATGATTATTTTCCCCGTTTCGGTATTCAATAAGCGAAAAGCTTTGGATTCGTCTGCATAGCCGACCAATTTGCATTTAACGGCTACTTCGTCCAACTTTCTACGATTTTGTTTATTAATTTGAGCATATGCTACAGAGCCAAACGTACGAATGTGTTTCAGATTCGGTGGTTTTCCATACCATAACTCAAATGGTGTAACATTTACAGCAGCAGACAAAAGACGATTTTGAATATAATTGGCGTTGTTAACAGCTTCAGCCCAAAATTTTAAATTCATGTTCGCCCCGTATAGCATACATCTCGCCATCTCCATTAAGCTTCTATTTTTCCGTTCTGCCACTCCATTTTGCTCAGGAGTATAGGGTGCGGTCAACTGGTGAATGATACCCTTATCCTTGAAGTATTGTTGCATTTGTTTATTTACAAATTCTCCACCTCTATCAGTTCTGAGTATCTTAATACGTTTTCCAAGTTGATTCTCCGATTGTTCAATAAATTGTTTAATTTTTTCAAATGCCACAGCCTTCGATGCAAGAAAGAAAACAGTGCAATAACGACTATAATCGTCAATGAGCGTCAAAAAATATCTGTTACCACTAGGTGTTGTGTTTTGCATTGGACCACATAAATCACAGTGCACCAAATCTAAAATTTCTTTAGATCTCGACGATGACGACTTTGGAAATTTATTTCGTGTGAGCTTTCCTCTTAAACAAATTTCACATTCAGAAGAGCATTTGCATTTCCTTATTTTTATACCTTGCACTAGATTCTTCAAAACAGACATATTTATGGCTTGTATATTTTTGTGACCAAGTCTACGATGCCAAACGTGAACACAATCATTTTGATATTCAGATATATTCAAGGCTTTATCTTTATGATTTAATACAAATAAATTGTTCTTCAGGTAACCAGTGGCATAAATTTTTCCATTTTTAGAAATTTTGCAACCATCATTATCAAATCTTACCTCAAAACCAATATCAGTTAATCTCCGAACAGATAATAAACTCCCGTCTAATTCAGGAATGAAAAGTACGTTGCGGACTAAAATCTCTTTATTTTCACAAAATAATTTGCAATCTCCCACTCCGATTACTTTAACCTCAGAGCCATTTGCCATATATACAGTGTCCGTCATTTTGTTTAAATTAGTAAAGCAATTTTCTTCACAACACATATGATTTGTTGCTGCTGAGTCTACATACCATTCACATTTTGGTCTTTGTTGCATTACGCCAAAACAGATATTATTTTCATCTCTTATGATGTTCACACGATTGTTGTTCCTTTCTCTATTTCTGCAGTCCTTTTTCAAATGTCCCGGCTTGCCACATGAATAACATTTTGGTATAAATTTCCTTTTCTTTTGTGTCTTGAACGCAGAATCACTATTCTGTTCTTGCCCAGATTTTCTTTTATACTCCTGCACCAACTTCTCTTTCACAAAATCTATAGTGAGATCAGCTTCCGGACGCATTTCCAACGAAGAAATCAAGTTATTGTAGTCATCAGGCAATGTGCCAAGTAAAAATGCAACAGTTTTGTGTTCTTCCAGATTTTCACCCAAATCACGCAAACGGTCAACAATTGATAAGAATTCCGATATGTGATTTTCCATATTCTGGCCAACAACCAACCTTTTCGATGACATTAATCTAAGAAGACTCACCTTATTCGTTATATTTGCTTTCTCATGATGTTTCTTTAAAGTATCCCAATATTCTTTTGCTGTTTTCAAATGTTTTATCAAAATTTTCTGCGACTCCTCAACAGCAAGACCTATAGCAGCTCTGGCCTTTCCGTCTTGCGCCAACCATTTTGCGTCACGTTCTTCAGGAACCACACCAGCAACTACATCCCACAACTCCCTTTCCAGCAAAAACAACTCCATGTTAAATTTCCACACATGATAATTGCTGTTCGTCAATTTAGGAAACTGTGCAATTGCTGTATTCATTTTTTCCTTTTTCTCTTAAAAAATTTTTATTTTTTTTTTAATTTCCAGAAATAAAAAGAACGATTTTAATAAAATACGCGAGTCTGGGACCATAACCTGTTCAAATGAAGTTTTATTGAGAAGTAATTTTCTATTATAAATTTTTCTATTATACAAGTTCATAAAAGCATACTAAGTTTTATCCAACAATGTAATAACAAGTGGTGTAATAACAAGTACATACACTTATTGTATATACGTAATCGAATAACATTACTAACAGTTCTTCCATGTCAACAAATTTCATTACAATTCCTTACTTGGGTCTAAAATTATACTGTATAATATCACATTTCCAGGATGTTCATTTTCGTTAAAAAGTGGCGTGGTAACGTCCGAAACGGTGCCGAGTGCAAAGGGTTCAGAGTACAAAATATCCTCCGATTGAATAATGCTGAACTCAAAAAATGTTATTTTCGCACTGAAGAAATAGAGAGCAAGGGATGAACATATAATAGCCACAAGTGTTCGTACGATACAAAAATTGCTTTAATTTAAAATAAATTCCAAGAATCACAAACAGAATGCAGTGCTTATAATATTTACACACATATACAAACGTATAAATACATATGGGCAATTTCGTGTCAAGTGACCCAATTTTTAAAATCGATGTCTTCCGATTTGGAAAATTTATATATTAATTTTATTAAATTTTTTATTATTATTGTTATTTCGTATTATAAGTAATAAATAAAATATTGAAATAATATTGAAAAATCTTATTCTTGAGTTAAACAATATTTTTTTTGAAAGGCCTTAAAGGAAATTTTATAAGCTTTCTTTTGAGCAAAAAAAGGGCCCATTTTGAAAAAAATTGAAATTGACAAATCTTTCGTCCTTCTTATTTATTGCCTTCATTTTCTGCTTTTTTTTGCCAATCCTTTCTTGGAGTTACTAGGTTCAGCTGCTGATTTCGCTGCTGCTTTCTTTTTTGGCTTTGGAAAGAAATCGCATTGAGTAGATGCAGAAAACTTTTTCAACTGAAGTCTTCCATCGATAAGTGGTATAAAAGCATGGTATTGAGCTGTGCCACCAATTGTTACAGCAGCGTCGAATCTACTCTTCAATGTTTTTAATGTTTCCTCATGATCATCTTTGCTACTAAAAACTATTTCAGTTTCTTTACAATGGTTCTTTGCAAATCGGAATAAAGCGTTCGCATCTAAGATGCGATCTTGATGAGAGGACTGCAGGCTATACCTTGCTGCATTTCGTTTGAGATTTGCTCCTATGCCATCACATGCTCCTTTGCCATGTGCAGTTGGATGAAAATGCCATTCAGCTGGAATTCCAAAATCTTTTCCGTTAGCTATAAGATTTGCGAAGCTATTTTTGTTTTTAAAATGTTGACGAGCTCCATCCGAAACGTAGTAAATCTTCTCCACTATAAATATAGATTTTAGATAATATAGAATTATCTTCTGGTATTCATAAACTGCAGCGGTTCTAAATCATCGGATATGATTGCCATACTTTTGTGTTCCAGTTTTTCATCTTCAATGTAGTAAATAAAAACTGTGAATATAGTTGCTTGGTCATTATTGAAGTGGAATCCTTGTATGGTATCCTGAATAACATATTTATAGTTCTCTGCGAAATCAAGTGAAATCATGAATTCACCAGACTTCAAATGTGTCTTCAAATCATTCAAAAATAATCATTGCTGTTTGACTAAAAAGTCATGGGTTCTCAAATTTAGCAAACCTTTGCATATTGCTTCCACAAAATCATCCAAATTTAAAATTACTGTTTTTAAGGTACATCTTTCAGTCTGAAGCCAAGATTCAAATTTCAAAATCTCATCAATACATTCTCGATCAAAAGAGTTCATTAAATTCTCCTTAATGAATGTGGAATTTGAACATTCGCCTAAGTGGCATCAAGTTGTTACATAAGGACACAGTCAATTTAAGGCAATCACGCATACTGTGTGAGTTCCGCTGCTTCCTGCCAAAACGCAATGCTATGGCCTCAGTTGGCTAAATTTTGTAAATCCAATTTTGACGTCCTCGTGTTCAGATTGAAATGTTGCATATAACTCATTCAGGTTAGAGAGAACCATCCTCTTCTGCATTTGGACTTTCTGGCCATCGATTCGAACAGACACCCAGACTTTCATTCCTGGCATCAATCGACTCATATCATCTCGCGGATAAAATTGAGTTACTAGAGCTTCAGTTTTGCACGCTAAAGTTTTTCCCTTCTTCTCGTTTGGAATTGTGTGAATCCCATGCTCAGCAACCAAGTTTTTAGCAATTCTTGCTTTTCCTTGAGACGTTCCAAATTCGGTCATTATTTTTGAACAACCCCATGACGATGGGGCAAGAGTAAGAAGTTGAATTCTTTCAGATCTACTCTGTGACGTTTTGTACTTCTTTTTTATTTGTTCATAAACTTCTACTGCATCCTTGTGATGTTGATTTTGGCACTAATTATTAGGTCTTATAGGTTCTATTGAAAAGTTAAAACAACCATCATCTCCTGCAGAACTGTCATCATTTTCAGAGTTGGTTTTGTTCTCATCTGGAATAACCTGCACGATCCACAAATTAGCAAACGTTTTGAAAGCATTGGGAATTTTTTCAATAAGTTGTCGGAAATATTTCGCATATCTGATGATCTGTGCTTCTTTTTGTTTACAAAAAGAAGTAAACATTTTCTTTTTGGAAGCGGAAGTCATTGTGAAGATTAATTATGTAAATAATTAGTAAATAACGCACGTCCAAACTTTAACACTGTTTGTAAAAAACTAATTTCCGGAAGTCCTTAGAATGCAAATAAATACTTTTTTATGATCATTTAGGTAGTACGTTTTTATGCCGAATATTGCAAAATCTTATAAAGACCTTAAAGGAAATTTTAAAAGCTTTCTTTTGAGCAAAAAAAAAAAATAGGGCCCATTTTGAAAAAAAAAAAATTTTTTAAAATTAATTTAAAAAAAAAAATAAAATTAAATTAAAAACAAAAAAATTATTTTTGGAAAGTTTGAAGAAATAGCTATCTAATATCATTTAAAAATAAAAAAATAAAATTTTTGCTAGGACCAATAGGTGAAAAGTTACACACATTTAAAAAAACCTGTATGAGCAAAATGTCCAACTTTGACCCCCTCTAACTCCGGCAGTTCTTGACTGATAGAGCTGGCTTACTATCCAATAGTACTAACCTTGGTTCAAATCCAAATCGGAAGACATCGATTTTAAAAATTGGGTCACTTGACACGAAATTGCCTGTATATATATGCACCGTTATCGAAAAATTAGGTAACACATGCGTTGTTAGCTTATTAAGATGGTTTATTTTAGTTCTCATGTAGTTTAACAGACCAGAGTCTATGGTGGGAATCGAATTCAAAACTCTCACGTTAGTAGTCTAGCACACTATATAATAGACTACCAGGGCACCCCAAATGAAATAACAAGAGCATCAGAAAAAAATGTTATCCGAGACCACAGAACAGCGCATTTTATGAGATCTGAGGCAATAAAAAGCTGAAGATGTAGCTCAAATTCAGAAGGAGGAAATGAAAATATTCCTGCGACAGTAAACGATACATTGCGAGGAACTGGCTACGAACATCGTGCTAAAGTGAAAAAGACAAGTGGACTGGTAGAAGGTTCTTTGGTAAAATGAAACCAAATTTAGTTATCCAGAGACGGATGGTGAGGATAATGTTTGCAATAGAGTGGAAAAGTATGCAAACAAAAGGCGACAGATCAACTTAAAGTTTGTTGGTAGACGAACAGCGCATACTGTTTTCAAAAAAATACTCTACAACAACTGCTTGATAGCACTTGATAGGCCGTCTGAGTGATTAGTTTTTAATTCCATCGAATGCTTCTGGGGGCACTCCAAAGAGTTATTGACTTTACTCCCAAAATCTTAAAATAATTGTAAACACTTGTGCCTACAACATTTTCAGGGTGTATAAATATATTTATATTTCGATCGTCAAACTGCTTAATAGATCCTATTAGTTGGAGGGAGGGAGTTCATTATTGACAAAATATTCTTATTAAAATATTGCCTGCTGCAATTTACTGAGGACAATTTGCATCGGTCAGAAATTTTATTGTCTTTACGTCGTCAGTATAAGAGTGATAGTTTGATAGTCACCGGAGTGAAGGTCATCTCTGTATCTAGATTTAATGAATTTTGAAGGCGTTCGATATTTTAACCACTTATTGTAGTACAAATGATGCATGTTTTATCACAATGGTTCTTTAAATGTGTGCCAAACATAGTCTAGTCATAGTTTTATATTTGAAAACCGGTTCGTATAACCGGGCTGTTCGGTTTATTCCATTAATAAAAATATATACAATATACATATGTATATAATTTTTTATTATTATTATTATTTTTATTAGATTTCTAATTAAATTATAAGATCTAAGTAAGAAATTAAGGAGCACTAGCAACGAGGCCAACGGCTCTAGGTAGTATTTATAAATAACTGAAATAATAAATGAACTATAGATATTGCATAGTAAAATTCTTAAATAAATAATGATTCCAATTTTCTTTATAAAATTGTTGATTTTTAAAATGTTGGTTTTCGTAGGAGATTTTAACAGTAAGATAGGATTATGAGAACTAAACTCATCTATCCTTGCCTATTGATAAAGTGGGCAGTCCAGGAGGTAGGGTTTTACGGATATGCTAGTGTTATTACTATTTTAACTTAAAAAAACAAATTCATATTAACATTTCAGTCTTAACATTAATCTGAAATAAATATCAAAATTTAAAACAGTATAGAAAACTACATATAGACTACATATGTATATAGAAAAACATATATGATGACCAAAAATAATTATTCAAGATTTAAATTTTTCTATTATTTTTGTTAAACTAATATTTCAAAAATAGAACGCAGTTTAAGTGTTTTGATGACATACGGTTCCTTAGCTTTTGTTGTTTATTGTTGAGCTTACTGAAAAGACACGTTCACTTATTGTAGATGTAGAATTGATTTATTTTTTAGATCTTTTCGAAAATATGTCTAAATAATCAAAGTCTTCATTTAAATCATTATTATTAAGTAATTTGTTTCTTTTTGGTGGATTTTGCAATTCATTTGAAGTAATATTGAGTTCCTCTTCTAAATTTTGGAGTTCGCTTTCTACATATTCTAAATCCCACCTTGAACTGTCTTGTGAATCTGATCGTTGAGAGTCAGAAAAAAGTCATCAACTCATCGATGGAGAAAAAGTGTAAAGTGAAAAGCGTAATTTAAATTTGTTAGAAAAAAAAGAGCCGTAAAGTAGAATATACCCCAAAAAGGAAAAATATCCGAAAATGTCGAATAGTTCGACACTAAAAAACCGGTTTTTCGAATAACTCGGAAACCGCCACTTTTTTTAACCGGTTGAAAAAACCGGTCGTGACAACTCTAGAAGGCAACAAATCAACGAAGAAGAATCACACTATGCACACATGAAATTTATCTATTAACAGATCGTTATTCATATAAGCAAATGAGTTCAGGAATCTGCTCCACGCAGGCCAAAAAACTGTGTTATGTTGAGATTGTTGTCTCATTTTGCTAGCTGTGCAGCATATTACGAAAAAGATCAATATCACCAGATATTTTGTCAGCGTTATTTACAGCAAATCGAACTTAATTAAGTAGTTTCAATGTGATACTGTCTAATCTAATTGTGTTATTGGTTTACTATTGTCGTGAAGAGGTGTCCTTGTACTGTGACAATTCGATCTACATTCGATCCTATCGAATTTTATACTGTATTCCTGTAATATCTCTTCCAGTCCTATTGCACTGACAAACTTCAGAATGCTGCTGAACAATTGCCTCCTTAGGTGTTTCCTGCTGGGATGCATTAATCCCCCTAAGGGCTCAAAATGTGCTCTAATGATTTTCATTGTCATAGAATCTAATCTAATCTAAGTCATTCTGCATATGAATGGACAGGACCCTGTCCATTTGCCATCCGCAGGTTATTTCTGGATAGTCCGAAGCACGACTCAGATCTCCATTTAGTATAATTTCCCAACAAAAGTTTAGATGGACTCAAACCCACATGATTTGAGAAGAGTCCTTGCCACCACTCATCTTCCCTTTCATTGAGTTTTTCATAACATAACAGCTTCAGCTTCCCCAGTCCATTTAATACTTTCGTCGACTTCATCTCAGAAGAACCTAGTGTATATATGTGACGGCCTGATTGTTAGATATACAATGCTGTGTCCTTTCCGTTGTACATATTTTGGATGGCATAGACTTCCGCATGAAGAATACCCGTGAATTTCCCCATTGTTTCGAATTTGACCTGAATTATTAGAATCTGTTGACATTTTATGTTTTACACCAAGCATATAATTTCAAAATAGCTTAAATCAATGTATCAGATGTAATTTTTTTGAATCTTGCCGATTCGAACGTTAGGAAATTATCCACGTACAACGATGTCACATCGGAATCCATGTCACAAGAATCCATGAATTCACCATTCGAATCCACGAATAATAATGTTTCTTTCATGAATTGTAATTGTTCCCTACTAGACGAATTTAATCCAACAAAGTATTACGCAGATACCCTAAAATGCCTTGTGGATAACCATATGTCCAATGACAATAGTCATTCGGAAATCCTTTGATCGATACCAATTCCTCATCATTACCAGAACCAGGCGCAGAACCTTCAAATTGTTTGTCTCCAACAACTAATCAGAACCCTTTAAACTTTGACGATGATGTTGAATTCATAATTCATAAACAGATTTAGCTTTCATCTAAAAAAACATAATCGTGACTAATTGTGCAAAGACAGTTCAAAAAATAAAGTAAAAAAGTTTAATTCAGTATATAAATTTTTTTTATTAAAGATAGAGTTAGTAATTGTATGTTGTTATTATCAACTCCATAAAAATAAATGTCGTCAGTTCTCTTATTGTTACGTTTTTACTTTTTGAGCTCGTAGATTGCAAAAATATAAAAATAAATTTGTGTTTAATTTTAATTAAAATTCTTCATTATTCGCACAATTCTGTGTGCCACTATTCACAACTTCATGTAAACAACAACAATTGTTATTCCTCTGTTTACACTCTTTGCATAAACAATAACAATTTCTAGACCATTATTCGACACATTTTTGTAACCAGTGATTACCATTTCATAGCACAATTGTGCAGAGAGAAAACAGAGCTTATGCTCTTCTATTTAGCTGTCGATCAGTCTACGACAAGCGCATATGTATGTATGTCGGCGGATGCTATAATATGTTTACACTTAAAATATATTTTGTGTTAAAACTTTCTTTTTCTTATATGTTCATAAAACACATTTTGATTCTTTCAATAGTTAAGTAAATAATTTAGATGATGTGGAAAGAGAACAACTTTTTTATAGACAAAGCAATATTTTGGAAAAATTAAAAGGTTGGTTATTAGTAGTAGAGAAAATTTATGAATCAAAATTAGATCCCAGCAAATATCTAAAAAACATTTCATAATTATTAATTGAAAGATGTATAACTTTATATAAGTATGCATTTTGATGAAATGAAAATCAAAATAGGTTATATTACTAACACTTGTCTATGACTGTAAACTCACAACTTATTTTCGCTATATTACTCACTAATACACAACCTAAAAAATTTTTGTAATCCACATTTGTAACAGTCTTCACACACGGCTGACTGAACTTCACTAACTCAGTCGCCTGTTTTGCCATGCCTTTTATATGGCAGAGTAAACAGTCTTATGAATGTTCTTGAAGGCAAACATTCAATACTTCGCCTTTTCGAAATCTCTATAAATGTAAACATCGTTATTTACGTTTATTATTTTAGTGTAGTGTTGTTCGCATATTTTTGTTTACTTGTTTACCATTTTTTATGCTAGTATTTGTTGTTATATTAAGCAGTACGATAATTTGTAAACAGGTTTTGATTTTTCATTTTCGTAACAATATTATTTGTGACTAATTTGCCAGTAACATAAATAATGTCAGGTGTATGTGATGACTCATCATATCGATCAAGCCTTTTCAGTAATCATGGTTAACAGAAAAAATGTTTGAGGCTGATCTAAATTTTTTATATTTTGTGGTGTACCTGTAAGAGAATCTATTTAGAGAAAACAATATTGATAGTTGCTGTAGTGAGTAAAATGAATGGATTGCAACTAAATCGACTTACACTTCGCAGAGTTTTATAGGAAACCATATTTAATTACAAAAATATTCTACGATATTGAAAAAAATAAAATAAAATAAAATTACTTAACCAATAAGTAAACAATTTCAATTAAAAGAATACATATAAATAATATAAAAAATAACAAAAAAACATATTTCATTACAAAACATAATAAACACATATTAAAAACAAAAAAGGAAAATTATAATTCACTACAAAAAATATTCAATTACAATAACTAAAACATACTCCATCACAAGTTCTATTTTATTTTAATACTCGTATTGAAAATTCACATGGTATGAATTCATAAAAAGCAAACTCTCTTCTCTGTTATAACACTAACTGCTAAGGAGAAAGCTCTTCAAACAGAGACTCTGCTAATAGGTATGCAATTAATTTGCAAGGCAAGTTTTGAATTGCCTACAACTAAATTAATTTTTTTTACAATTTATCTAACTGCTCCCGACAATGAATGAGTGAATTTCAAGTGATTGGCGAGGGGGAGTTAATTCTTTGGGAGCATTGGCAAAACGGATATTCCCTACAATTGCTTTTAGAGTAAATTTAAATTTCTATCAAAATCAATATGTTGGTGAAAATTTCAATAATTCAGATGTTAAAAATCACTAATATATTTATGTATACATAAAATATAAAGAAAAACATAATCATATAAATATAGAATTATAATTATAATTTTATAATATAGTAATTATTATATATATACATATAATATTTTGCTTATTATTGACTTAATTGACTATCATTGATCAGATTTAAATTAAATCCAAACAAAATAGAAATTTAATTTATAAAAATATAGTTAACCTTGTAGAGTTTTGTATAAATATTCTTATACATGGTATGAGTTAAGAACCCTGTCTGTATAGATGCTAACCAATTACAATAGGTATGTACTATATTATCAAATTATCTGTGAAATCAATATTTGTTCTCTGAATCTCTATATCAGGATTTTTTAATTTCCTTTTACTAAAATTAAACAAAATCGTTGTAATCTAAATCAAATTCCCTTTAACACTGATCAAGGCATCAACATCAGATTCAAGCAGATTCGAAATGAATTTTAATTGTAACCTGATCCCGTTTTAAATTTTTTTAATTTAAAAAAGTTTTCCTTAAAACATTGTAGTTGATTATAGAACTATTTTTTATTGATTGAATTCCGTACAAACCTAACATATAACACATTCATGTACATACATAATAATGTTGATATTTAATATTTTATTATAATTAATTAACACATATGTACTATGTAATGATAATGTATACAAATATTGCTTAAATCTATTAAATTATTTAATTAAATTCATGAAATGCTCCACTAAATCATTGTCATTGTCAAAATTTAAAGAATTTTGATTTACAGTTGGGGAGACTGCCTCGGTTTCTGGCAATGATGTGAAATTAGTGTGGTGTGAAGAAGCATTGTCATTTGGCATATGATCATTCTCAAGGCATTTTTGAAGTTCGGTATAATCATCAACCCACTTTGTTGGATCAATATTGTCTAATATGGAGCAATTACAGTCGCTGATGGAAACATTGTTATCCGCCGATTTAAATGGTGAATTTCTGGATTCGTCTGGCATGGTTTTACTATAATTGTCAGTTATCATATTCAATGACAAATTAAAATCATTGGATTGAATTGGAGTATGTATTGCTTCTGCTTGACTCATATTGACACTCAAAGTTTCTGGTTTCATTGGGACTACGGGTAAATTACTTTCATTGAATTGATTAAGGTTTATGGAGATTATTTCTGGAATTGTTTTGGCTGCATCTCTTTTGCTTTTCATGCGCCTGTTTTGAAACCAGACTTTAATTTGACGTTCGTCTAATTTTAATCGATCGGCTATTTCAAATCGTTTATGGCAGCTCACATATTTGTTAATGTTGAATTCACGCTCCAATTCCGTCAACTGTTTGCTGGTAAATGCAGTACGTTTCCGTTTGGGTTTTGAAGTATTTGCTGGTCTGGGAGATGAAATTGTTGAGCTATATGTGGACAATGGTGAATTTTCTATATTTTCAGGTGGAGATACAAAGTTCACCTTGATCTGTAATATATATAAAATTTGTTAAAAGAAAATAATTTTTTAGCATTTAACGAATAGTTTTGTACACTTACGTTTACTCCATTTTCTGTCACACATTGTTCGATTCGTAGATTATTTTCAATTTCCATTTTAAATCAATTCCGATTATCAATTTGGTTCAAGCGATGTTATTCGTTTGACTTCTTTGCTATGATTGTGGTCCGCAGGAGTCTAACGGAAGTATTTATGTGGTTTAATAATTGGTACCTGCTGAGAGGACTAGCTATTTGCCTCTTTTGTAATTGTCAAGAACATTTTCATTTACAAATCAAATGCGCGATATTTTTTACCCGCCCTGCAAACGTATACCTGCCGATATTTATGATCTCGCTCTTGGGCCCTTGCCAGACAGTCAAGCATTTGAATGTGTGCAATAGTAATAGCAACATTAATGTCCAATAAAATTTTGACCAGTCTTAAATTCTCTGTTTACACACACGCATAAATGATCATTACACCCCTTCAGTGTTAAATACGTCCTAATTGTTTTTATATCTCCGGCTTGTTTTTACCCTTAACTTTAATCTGACCTTGTTCGAAGATTTTATTTTTTCTTAAACTCTACTGTTGACGTACCCATACATTCTGAAGAAATTTCCTCATAGGCCTTCACTTTTAAATTATTTGGCCTATTGCTATATTATTTTTCCTAAGAAGCTAGTAAAACAACTCCAGAAACTAGACTTGTAGACCTTAATCCATTAATTGAAACTCCTAATAATTTCCCGCAGCTCTTAATGAAACTTTAAGTTTGAATCCTTTGGAAGGTACACCTCCTCCAGTTCAATCCAATAATTTTAATTTGTCATCGAATATGATAACTGACTATCATAATAAAACTACGCCAGACGAATCCAGAAATCCACCATTAAAATCGACGGATAACAATGTTTCCTTCACGGACTGCAACTGTTCCATATTAGACGAGATTGATCCTACAAAGTGGTTGTATAATGATGGCGAATTGCTAACATGCCTGCAGGAGGATCATATGCCGAATGCTTCATCACTCAATTCTTCACCATTGCCAGAACCTGGCGCAGAATCTTTGTTTTATATATCTCCAACGGCTAATCAGTTGCATCATGTTGTATCACATGACACCAAGTCCTCAACATTGCCAGAATCCGGAGCAGACCCTTCGGAATTTATGCCCCCCAACTGCAAATCAACATTATTTAGATTTTGACAATGACAATGATTTAGTGGAGCGTCTTATGAATTTAATTAAATAATTTAATAGTCATTATATGTATTCATTAATTGTAGTCAAATATTATATACATATGTATGTGCATTAATATGAAATTTAATAATAATAAAATTTATTTTTATAATATAATCCAATAGTATTTTACTGAAAACGAATCTATTTGAATCTGGTATTGATGACTCGATCAGTGTAAGTTAATTCCTATGCATGCCTAGTCTGTAGTTAGGTATGCATCCATGCTTTCTAGCTGAAAAGGACTTTTTGGACGGATGATATGCGACAGAATTAATATTTTTCCTGTAATCCTCTTGCAATTATTGAAACCCCATTCTAGAACTTTTGAAAACTTGAGAAAAAAATCAACATAAATCTTCTGCAAAAATTTCACGAACTTTATTCTCAATTGAATTACGATGTAAACTCCTTTCATTCATTTTCATCACGTACACAAGCTTATTACTAAGCCCAAGAGTTGAACTTTTAGATCTTTACGGAAGGGTGTCTACTTAAGGTATTTATATACTGTGTGACCTGAATATATACATATGTACATACATAATCGGTCATTACAACTCTTCAGTCGGGGTTACGATCTAGCTTCTCACATCACTTATGTTGTGTGTGTGTGTTGATTTTATTCATGAGTGGCGGGACCTCCACTTTAAAGTTGATTCCGAACTACAAATTTTTGAGAAACTTTTCATAGCAAATTTATTTACTCTGTATAACCTGTATGCTTTGGAAAATACGTTCCATTCTATGGGTGTATGTCCTATGTTCAATGGATTTGAGCTCAACTATTTTAGAAAACTTAACTTAATTATAAATGAAGTTTTAAATACACTAAATGGCATTGATTTTGATTATAATTTACTTTATAAATATTTCGAATACATTAAATTTATACTTAATAATTCGATTCGACTGTATATTATATAACACTGAATATAAAATTGAATTTAAAGGTTGTTTTAGCCTCACATTTCGCTAATCTGTCTCACAACCACACGTTATGTCAATTTTAGATATTTATTTATATTAGGTATCTACTTATTTATTTATTAATTACAATAGAATTACAAATTATATTCTAATTCGGTGTAGTATGACAGACCAGAGTCTCTGGTGGAAATCGAACCCACGACCATATTCTGAGCTGGATCATCAGCGCGATATTTGACTTCTTAGTAGCAAGAGAATAATATCGCTTAGGCAAACATTAAAAATACTTTCGATCCACTCTTCGATATCGAATTTCTTGATACACCCTATATTTACTATATATGAAGTCTCCATAATCCAGTAGGTAGTGCGTTGGGTTATTAGACATGAGGCCACGGTCCATACCCTAGGACAGGCATATCCAACAAAACGGAATATGAGAAAATATTTCCTAGGCTACTTCTTCTCAGCAGATTTCTGTGAGTAAATAAAAAGTTATTCAAATATCTGTCTTCCGTACAGCTGTCGCAGATATTTCAGCACAATAATGATCCCACGGTTAGGGTTGTTAAAGCCTGGTTGGAGAAACATCAAATCCTTGTTATGTCGTGGCCACTGTAACTTTCCAATTTCAATCGGATTGAGGACGTGTGCATGATAGCACAACGTAATATCGGAAAGAAACTCTTCCGAAGTGGATAACAATTTCTCGTCGAATGACAAAAACAGTCAAATGCAATTCCAAAAGATTACATTGAAAAGCTTATGTTCTCAATGTATGTATAAAAGAATATATAAAGGAAATAATAAAAAACAAGGGATATGCCACAAATTATTAAAGAATTAGAATATTATTATGTTTTTTTTTGTTTTTGTTTTATTTAAAAGTTGCAAAATTTTTAAAAATTTTAAATTTTACTTATTTTGTTCAAAGTATTCTTTTTGTTATTGTTTTAAGTTAGTGAAGAATAATTTCTGGTTTAAATATAAAAAAGAATTAAATTCAATAAAAATTACTTAAGGCGTTTTAAAAAATCAACGTTTAGTTAAAATGTGGTTTCAGTGGGAAATGCATTTTCACTAGTCTCCCATGCAATGAAACGTTTTTATTGCAATTAGAATAACTTTCAAGGCAAATGTCAAATCGCAAACTTCCATAATTTACCTTAATTTTTAATTTAGTTTCATTAAAATTTTCGCACAGGAAACCGCTCTCCTATCCAGACAACTTGAAGATAACAAATGTGGAAAGTAGAATCAGTGGAACAATTGTTATTCAAAGTGGGAACTGTGAAGATAAAGAAAAAATTAAAAGGAAAAAATATCTAAACAATATGAAGTAAAACTTCCAAATTCGACGGGACTAAATATCAAAATTATTGGCATGTCATTTGATTATAGTGAAAATGATTTAATTGAGAAATTAAGAAAATAAAATCCGAAATTAGCTGATGCCAATATTAAGTTTATGGGAAAATATGAAACAAAAAGAGGAAATAAAAGTTTGTTCAATGTGAAGCTGAGAGTTGATAATGAAGCTTACGGAAAAATGATGGAAGAAAGTTGGGTTGGGAAAGGTGTAGAGTGTATGACGGAACCGAATTAGTTCAATGTATGAAATGCAGAGGATATAAGCATATAGACAAAGAATGTAAAAATCAGGAAATATGTCTAAAATGCCATGGTCAACATAAAACAGTTAATTCCGAAAGTCAAGAGAAGATATTGAAGTATATTAATTGTTCAAAAATAAACAGCAGGCTCAATATGTGTTTAGATGAAAACCACTTTACAAACGATAGATAATGTCCAGGCCTGACGATTTAACAACTAAAGGAAATGAGTGCCCTCTATACAAATGTACAAGGTCTTGTTAACAACTATAATCAAATTGAAATTATCGCAGCAACAGAAAAACCTGACTTTTTAATATTAGCGGTTTTCACTCTTGGTAGTAAAGTACCCTTGTAGGCCTTGTAAGTATGGTAGGTATAGTATAAATACTACATTTACATCAACGCAACAACAAAATGCATTCATTTCAAATATACAACGCTCTGTTAAATTTACCATGAAAAAAGGTCTAGTAAATAAGCTTGGTAAATATAAAACTAAACAGCTGATCGTCTATCCGCCAAAATAATAACAAAAAATATCAATAATCAGCTGTTTAAATAAGTTTACCATGGTATATTTCTTATACCATGTGAGTTTACAATAGATGAAAAAAAGATGCTCGCGCTTTGTTGTCGAAAGTACGAGTAAATATACTAGAGTATTAAATATACAACAAAGAGTGAAAACCGCTATGGTCTGAAACACATTTGACGAAAGATATTGATGAACAAGGAATTACGTTACAAGGATATAATAACATCGGGTCAGTATCAACATGCTCAAGAACAGGTGGAGTTGTCGTATACTGTAAAAAGAACTGGAATGTGAAAAAGTTTATAGAGAGAACTGATGATTTGAAGTATTGGATATTATTTTACAAAGCTGTACATAATGATAATAATTATAATATATTAATTGGTGCAATATATAGATCGCCTAGTTACAGCGAAAGCTGAGTTCTGTGATATATTTGACGAAATAATTGAAGAAATCTGTGATAATAACTGTGATATTTTAATTGCAGGATATTTTCATATAGATTGGAAAAAAACTCTTTATACAAGAATAGAATTAGGAATACTCTCAATGCACACGTGTAACAAGAAATTCGAGCACAATAATTGACTACGTAATAACTAATAATTATAAGATAAAATGTACAAACAGTAAAGATAATAAAATTTCTGAACATGAAGTTATTAATATAGACTTTGAGAGATCGAATGAAAACATAAATACAGCAAAAACCATCAAGATATTTAAATACGATAAGAATATATTTAATAATGTGTGAACTGAGAATATGATATACGAAGATAATAAAGAAAAATTTCTAGAAAAATGTCTAGAAAATACAATACAAGGATTTACGTTTGAAAAACAAGTGCACATAAATAACAAAGTGAATAACTGGTTTAACGAAGAACTGCGAACAATGAATAGATAAAAACGAATAAAATATTTACAGGCCAAATTTAAAAAACACAAATAAAGCTTGGGGAGAATATAAACTAATAAGAAATCAATACAAAGTACAAATTGAAAATAATAAGAATAATTACATAAAAAATAAAATTAAAAACGCAACTAATCAAAAGCAAATGTGGACACACTTCAAAAACCTAGTACTTAATAAGAGGCAAAACTCAACTAAATCTGTGATATTCGACCAGATAGAGTATAACGATATATATGTGATATAGTAAATAAGTTCAATGCATTCTTTATCGATCGCATTAGTAGCATAAGACAATCGATAGGGAGCGTGCAATATATTAAGCAAATAGCATATAGAGTGAATGATGTATTTAAATGCCGAAAGATAAATATTATTGAACTGGAGAGCATCGTGAAGTGCATGAATAACAAATCTGATCATGAACGTGTATCAAATAAAATTATACTTGACAATTGGCATGTAACAGGAAATATTGTGGTAAAAGTACATCTTTAGAGACAGGTATTTTTCCTGATACAGTGAACTCGCGAAAACGTGAACACTCGAAAGTGTGAACGTCTCAGAAACGTTAACAAATTTATTTTTCCACAGAGTATTCTAAAACGTGAACAAAATCTGAAAGCTCTAAATCGTGAACACTTTTTTATTTTTTGTTTTTTAATCCGTTTTTCATTGTTCAAATGCTTCGAGGACTCACAAATTTAATTTACTGGTAATTTGAAAATCTAAAAATCTACGAATTTTCATAAACTTTACTTGTCCAGTGAATTACAAATTCTCCAAGTCAGCATGGATGACATGTAAAATTTTTTATGACTGGTTTTATCAATGTTTTATTAAAGACGTACATTTTAACTGCCAAATTTAAAACTGAAAACTTTGTTATAGTTTTTGGCTTTATTGACTAAAATGGGACTACCGGTAAAAGCCCTTCTTTTAATAGGCAATACCTCTTCACATCCGGCTGAATCCCAGTTGATTTCTGGTGACGGATTCATTTGTGCAATGTTTTTGCCACCTAACGTCACATTGTTAATTCAGCTCATGGACCAGATGGTTTAAAAATAACAAAACTGTATTATAGCAAGAGTCTCTTGGCATTAGTGGCTGGAAAACAAACAGAATTCTTAGATTCTATTAGGCTGTTAACTATAAAAGATGCAATTAATCTTTTGGACTCAACATAGGGTTGAACTTCGCAACAAATTTTAAACAATTGGAAACGTATATTAAATTTAGTTTCGGTCAAAGATCACCCCGATGATAATATTCCCTTAAGTGTTTTCCTCCAGAAATAAGGCAGAAGTAGGAAGTATTGAAATTCAGGATGATACCGACGATGATGATTTGTACATATTCCAGCCAGAAATTACAATTAAACCCAAGGAAGCTGTAGAAGCTTTTGATAAGGCATTAATATGGGCTGAAAACGAGATGGTAGTCCAAACTGACATTAGAGTGCTGAAAAACCTTAAAGATGGCTAAACAAAAAACAAAATAGGTTTTTTCCTTTAAACTTTATTTGACTTAATTATCCAACGAAAGAAACGTTATTAAAAAAAATTAAATTAAAAGAGTGTTATCATATTTACTTATTAAAATATCATTTTTCATATTAAATAGGGTCATTTTTTGTCTTAAATTTGGGTACTCGTTAATGTGAACAAAGTCGAAAATGTGAACTGCCTTGGTAAAAATTAGTTCACGTTACCGCGAGTTCACTGTAATTGGAAAAAAATCAACCGTAACCCCAATTGAAAAAGAGCCCAGAACAAAAAATGCGAGGAGTTTAGACCAATAAACTCTCTAAAAACTTGCGAAAAAAATAATTGAAAAAGTAGTTAAAGATCAGCTTGAAAAATATATAGAAAATCGCGAAATATTATCTAAATACCAGTCAGGATTCCGTAAAAAGCATTCGTGTGAAACCACGGTAAACTATGTCATAAGTGAATGGAGAGTAGTAAGAAAAGATAAGAGGATTATAGCAATATTTCTTGACTTCAAAAGAGCTTTTGAGACGATCGATAGAGAAATAATACTAAATAAACTATATATGTATGGAATAAGAGTAATCAAGCTAGATTGGTTCAAATCGTACCTGAAAAGAGAAGGCAAACGACAAAATTAAATGACATAGAATCTGTGCCACAAGGTTTCATTTTGGAAGCGTTGTTGTTCATAATTTATGTAAATGACATGCCTCTGATATATACTATAGCAAATAGTGATGAAGAATGTCGCGAAAATATCAAGTATGATATGAAAAAATAGATGAATGGCTTAAAATGACTAAACTCAAACTGAATGAAAATAAAACAAAATATTTTTTTTTTATTATAATTTTATTTGCAATCTATTTTACAATAATAAGCAAATTTGATCATTAGTAAATATTAACAGAATCTGTTGAATCGCATCAGAAACAACAATATAAAATATTTATATAAGAACAATATAAATAGTTTTAACAGAACAGGAGAATTTAGAAAAGTTCATAGAAATATGTATACTATGAAAATTAGAGATCTACAGAACAAAGGTTTGACTAATATAAAAAGAAAAGGTGATTTAATTAAACATATGTTATAGAAATGGTAGATCTAATATATAATTTCTTTTAAGTCTACGGGTCTCATCTGTATCATCCAGTAGTGCGATTGCCAAAACATTAGAATGATTACTAAGTCTATTTAAATAATTATTACTAAATTTTTTGATTTCAGATTTCACAAATGGTATTTGAAGATCATTATGTAAAGTGTTATTTGTGACATAGTACGGAGCGTTTGTAATTGATCTGAGGGCTTTTGACTGGAATTTTTGTAAAATTTCTATATTAGAATTACTTGCAGTTCCCCATAACTCTATTCCGTAGGTCCAAATTAGTTTTAAAATAGTTTTCAGAAGCAGCACTTCCAGAGAAAGCTGAGATTTCCGTCCTAATAGCCAGTACATTTGTTTAAATTTAGCATCAAGTTGTTTCCTTTTGGCCTTAATGTGATTACTCCATGTGAGTCGTCTATCCAGGTGAAGCCCAAGATATTTGACTTCATTTTTACTAGGAATTTCGATACCATTTAAAAACACAGGAGGACAGGTCTGTTTCCTTAATGTAAATGTAATACGATAAGATTTTTGTGTGTTGACAACAATATTCCATTTATTAAGCCAAGATTGAAGGATATCTAGCTGTATTTGTAGCCTACTTGAAGCTTCGGACGCTATTAAATGTGATGATAAAAACGCTGTGTCATCAACGTATGTTGCTATTGTTACATCTTCTGTAAATGGCATATCATAGGTAAAAATGTTATATAAAACAGGACCAAGAAAGCTGCCCTGAGGAATACCAGCGTCAACTTGATGCATTTGGGACATATTGTTGTTAATTTTGACGTAAAAATATCGATTACTCAAATACGATAAGAAAAACATATAAAATGGGGCAGGGAAGAGCAGCTTTAACTTATACAACAACCCTGCATGCCAGACTTTATCGAATGCCTTTTGTATATCTAAAAATACAGCGGAACAGTATTTCTTCTTTTCAAGAGCATCAGAAATAACTTTACAAATACGGTGGCATTGTTCAGGAGTACCATGCTTTAGTCGAAAGCCAAATTGATGATCCGGAATTATATTGTTTTTTTCCAGAACAGGTAGTAAGCGATTTAGTAGGAGCCTTTCAAATAGTTTTGAGAATATAGGCAGTAGGCTAATTGGCCTATAGGAAGATATATTATTTACTGCCTTGCCTGGTTTCAAAACCATTATTATCTCAGCAACTTTCCATTGGGATGGAAAATGCTGCAATCTTAATATTGCGTTAAATATTAATGTCAGGAAAACTATTCCTTTTCTTGGTAAGCATTTGATAGCAGTTGCATCTATTTTATCATAACCTGGGCTCTATTTGTTGTTCAGCGCCATTACTTCCGCTTTGGTTTCATTTGGAGATATACTTTTTAATGGGAAATCCATTTGGCACGCCACATCTAAAAAATTTAGAATGCTATTATCATCTACATTGATGGAGTTTGGTTTAAACGTTTGCTTCAAATGATCTGCAAAGGCTACAGATTTCTCCACGTCATTTCTACACCATATGCCAAGCTCATTTTTGATCGGAACGTTACTTTTTGCAGGACGTTTCAGATATTTGGTAGCATTATACAGCTCAATTTCTTTGTTTTTATTATGTGGCTTTAAATTTTTTAAAAACTGACCAATATTTTCATTTCTTTCCTTCGGCAAGAATTCTGAGCACAGTTTAATAGCCAGATTCCGATTTGTTTTGTCAGTTGGATTTCTTGTACGATGCCAAATTTTTCTCAACCGCCTCGATTGTCTTATCAGTTCCCTTGCTGTTGCTGAAACTCGAACTTTAGATCCCATATTCTGAGAAAACCGCAAAGTGGGAGTAGATAAAACAGCAGCTTCGTGTATGGAGGAAGTGAGTATTTCAACTGCGTCGTCCAAATCATCCCCAGATTTGATCGCCATGTTGAGGCTTAAATTATTTTCTATTAGCCGACTATATTCATCCATGTCCCTTAATTAATTTAAACTTATTTGGAACTATCTTTACGTTGGCATTGCAGTTGACAATGAGTGGAGTGTAATCGGAACTAAGACTATCATCGTTTAAAATATCAAGAGAGTACCTGGAAATCCCATCATAAACTACGAAATCAAGTAGATCCGGAATTTTGTTGGGGTCTGAGGGCCAATAAGTTGGACTATTTCCTGATAAGGTTTTAATGTTGTTTCGTAAAACACAATCATATAGATTTTTACCTTTAGGATTAATTAGTCTAGAGCCCCACCAGGGATGTTTAGCATTGAAATCCCCGGCAACTATGAAACAATGTCCTAAACTCTTGAAAAAACTTTCGTAATCCTCAGATTTTACGCTATGCCTAGGTGGAATATATATCGAATAAATATTTATAGGTCTACTGTTGCAGACTATTTTTACACCAGCGGCTTGCAAAAAGTTTTTACAGGTTTCTACAGCAACTTCGTAATGAATAGTCGATTTTATAAATTAGCCAGCTCCAGCATGAGATTTGTTATCAGGATGGTTGGTGAAAACAAAATCGTATCCTTTAATTCTAACGTAAGATCTGTCAGTTAAATGCGTTTCAGATATAAGAAAAATGTCAATGTGTTTAGACTTCATAAAAAATTCAATTTCGTTTAGTTTACTTATAATTCCATTTGCATTCCATTGCATTCTCAGGTTTACTTGCATAATTTGTTTATAAGGAGTGACATCATGTTCATTAGCGTATTGGTTAATTCAATTTGCTTATTTAAAAGATTTTCTATGTTTTTAAAAATACTGTTGTTTACATTCTGGCTACCAACATTTGCATATGTTTCACCAGGTGTAAAATTATTGGTATTGGTATAAGTCCTACCTTGTGACTGTTTATAGTTTGGGTGTAAGCTAGGAAAGTCATTCTCATTAAATGGTTATTTACAACTGGCCGCCTATCAGCTAACCTCTTCTTTAAAAGCTTTTGATAAATTTCGCACCCTCTATAGCTAGCAGTATGTTGCTGTAAACAGTGAACGCATCTGGGAGGGGTTTCAGCTTCCTTAGGGCAATCGGACGAAGGATGTCCAAGTCCACATTTGACACATTTGACAACGGCCTTTTACAATACGATTTCGTGTGCCCATACTGCTGGCAGCGGTGGACAATTTCGTTAGTACGTTTAGGAGCTTCAATTTGTACGACGCATCGGTTCCCGTATTTCAAATACTTTTTTATTATTTGGGCTCGGATCGATATCTACGTAAAACATTGGTAAGGGATTTTTAGAGAATTTGCTTTTTACGTTAGTAACAAACCTTACAGCATGATCTTTAAGTAGAAAGTCGGCTTTTATATCCTCTACATTAGTAGTATGATGCAGACCCTTGATGACGAATCTGTAAGCGCGATCACTCTTTAACTGGTAAATATGGTAACTTAATTTGTTGGAGTCAAAATATTTGGTTAACTTCCGATACGCATCAACCGACTTTATATTAAGTTTAACCTGCCCGTCATTTAAACTTTTATAATTAAACTCATTAACAGAAATCACACTACAAATGCATTTGATCGTTTTATTTATATTTGTTACATTATTCACAAACATAGGTGGCGGTTTAATAATTTTCTCATTTTCCATATTATCATCATCATTATCATTTTCTTCATCATCTGCAAGAGTAGCAAATTTATTTACATTCGAAGAACCAGGCTCATCAAATCTCTTATGCCTTTTTTCAATATTTGTTGGTTTAAAAATTTTTTTCGCTTTGATATTACATATTGCCAGTTAAGCAAATTATCATCACTTGAACTGGAATCATCATCACTATTTGTTTTCATTCTTAATCCCTAATAAGGTATCGGGATTAAGAAACTTGCTTGACCAGTTAGTGTATTTGTTTTTCATTTGATCTTCTTTCTTGTTTGTTTTTAGCTAATTGTTTACAAATTGTTTTTAATTATGAAACTGTTCTTTTTTATTTAGTAAATTTTTTGTATATTTTAGAATTTTTTTTCTTTGTTTTATTTTTTATTTCGTTTGGTTTTCAAAATACTAAAGTTGCAGAAGACTTCTGTTCACTTTGAATGCACAATCACCAATCAAAACAAAATAATGAAAACAAACTTAAATTCAAAAGAAATATTTAAAATAAATGACACAGTAATTGAAAAAGTCGAATATATAAAATACCTTGGTTTTATAATCGATAAAAAATTAAATTTCAATGAACAAATAGATTACTTATGCAAAAAAGTTGGTAAAAAAAATTAGTTTTTTAAAAAGAATAAGAAGCAAAATATCCAAGTCTACAGAGATAAATGTATACAGCACGATCATAAAACTACACTTTGAATATGGTTCCACTAGCACAAATCAATTAGCAAGGATGCAGAAACTGCAAAATAGAATAATACTAAAATACGATCGTAACACACATATAAATACTATGTTAACTAATCTAAAATGGATGAGCATAGCACAACGGCTCCAATTTAACACATTAAGGTTTATTATGAACTCATCTTGTGCTGAACGGACGTGTTCAAATTGTGCTCCGATAAATTGTGAATTTAATAGGTCTTTTTAATAGATTTAATATTTATTTTGTTTCCTTGATTTTCGAATTAATGTTGTGAATTTTTAATAACATCTAATTAATTCCAACGTTATTAAACAAAATCAAAAAACAAAACAACAAAAAAAAAAAAAAAAATAACAAAAAACAATCTAAAAAAAAAAATAAAAATATCAAAAAACAATCTCAAAAATTCAAAAGAGTAAAGCAACTTACAGTGTACAACAACAATTATAATTCTTAAATTTTAAATGATACTAAAAATCTACCTAAGGTTGAACAGTTAAAATACACCAACAAGTTTTTACATCCAACAAGAAATTATTATTACAAAAAGAATATTTCAAATAAAAGAAAATTAAAAAAAAACTGTAAAAAAACAACAAAAATATCCAACCTAGTAACAAGACCTTCTTGGGAGATAAATAAACACCAAAATAAATAAAGTAAGCTACACTTCGGTGACCTTGCTTATCTTATAAATACACAACAACATTACACCATACAAAACAATAGACAACAAAATATAAACAAACTAAACAAATTAGGACATATCAGCTGTTTTGTTTCCAAGTGCTGCCAAGTTTTTTGCGCTTTTAATTGAGTATTGACAGTTAATTTTAAACATTTTTTAACATAAACGGAAAAGAAAAGAGAAAATACAATAAAATAAGTAGGAAACTCTTATGAGTTTCTCTACAACAATAAAAGAGCGAAGACTCAGTGATAATGGTAGAAATGCTTATCTTAGTTTTATGAGTGCGGGAGACGTAGGTCAAAATGTAAACAAGAGAGCTGATGACTCCTTATATTTATCTACAAAACCACTCAATCGAACTCGCTCATGCTCACCGTTGTTAATGAAAAACATTGAAGAAGAGAGCACAAAAACAAGAGTAAATGTTGCTGATGAGACAGCAAGTGATAATAAAAAAGATATAAGCACAATAAGCGAGAATAATAAAATAAATAAAACAGTAGTGCCAGCAAATATAGCAGCAGAAGAAATGCCTATTGATAAAATGAAAACTCAGATGGGCATCGATCGATATATTACGGTTTTGAAGCGGGGAAGAAGTCCCAATTCATCAAAGGTTGCACCAGTGCCGAAAATAAATAAAAATGACAAGGATAACGCACCAAAGTCGCAGAATCGCTTCGCAGCATTAGATGATGGTTCTCAAGAGGAAATTATAACCAACAAATCGCCAAAACCTCCTCCAGTCTACTTAAGGGAACAAACCTCCACTGCATTAATTAAACTGATTACAACATTAATTGGTGAAAACTCTTTTTATGTGGCCTCCGTTAAACGAGGAACTATATTTGAAACTAAGATCCAGGTAAATACTGAAGATAATTTCCGGAAATTAATTTCAGAATTTGAAAAGGTTAAAAAAAATTTTTACACCTATCAATTAAAAAGTGGTAAGGGGCTCCAGGTTGTACTTAAGGGTATAGATCCCAGCGTTGAACCCGAAGAAATAAAATGTAGTTTACAACATAATGGATTCAAGATCAAGTCAGTTGTAAACATTAGGAATCGCGAGAGGGTGCCTCAGCCAATATTTCGCGTTGAACTAGAGCCGAACGATATTAAATTAAAGAAAAATGAAGTTCATCCAATCTATAATATTAAGTACCTGTTGCATAGAAGAATTGTAGTCGAAGAACCATATAAGCGGTCAGGACCAGTGCAATGCCAAAATTGTCAGGAATACGGACATACTAGATCTTACTGTAAGTTACCTCCAGTGTGCGTAATTTGTGGGGAATTACATAGTACCGCTAAATGTTCCAGGCCTAAAAGCGATACTAGTTTAAGAAAATGTAGTAACTGTGGTGGGAATCACACTGCCAATTACAGGGGTTGCCCCGTTTATTATATGGTAAAGAACTCGATGGCCCAAAGGAGTATAATTCCACCTACGCAGACACAAAGATTAGAAACACATAATTATACACCAATAGTCAACAAAGGGTCAAATAACATCTCGTACGCCAGTGTTTTGAAATCTAACTCAGCACCAAATTCACAACCAACAAACAACCAGACTCCTAATGCTCCCAACCTGAGTCGGCTTGAAACTACTATCGAGGCACTAGCTCAATCGGTAAATAACTTTACAAATACTTTAAGCAACATGATGCAGGAGATGTTAAAAATGCAGTCAATGCTGTTACAAGCGGTACTTAATAAGCCGTGAATTACCTAAGGCTTTGTTTCTGGAACGCAAACGGTATTCGCCAGCATAAAAATGAAATTGAACACTTCCTTATTAGCAACAAAATTGACATCATGCTTATTTCGGAAACTCATCTGACATCAAGAAGCTTATTTAAAATGAACGGTTATTTATTTTACGACACAAAGGATCCCCGTGATAGGTCATGTGGAGGCTCCGCAGTCTTAATAAGGGCTCGAATAAAACATTACCAAATGAGTGATTTTTGTGAAGAATACCTTCAGGCTGCTAGTATTTGTCTTGAAGATTTCCAGCAAAACCTTGTTATCACGTCATTATATTGTCCACCTAGATACTCGATCACTGAGAGTCAATATGAACATTTCTTTCGATCACTAGGCCCTCGTTTTATTGCAGCCGGTGATTATAATGCAAAGCACTCCTATTGGGGCTCTCGACTTACTTCTCCAAAAGGCCGAAAACTGTTCGACACAATTTCTAAATTGAAACTGGATGTTATTTCTTCAGGGCAGCCTACCTATTGGCCAACGGATAGACAAAAAATTCCAGATTTAATCGACTTCGCAGTAGTTAAGAACATCTCTAGGGAAGTATATGAGGTAGAAGCCTCACTGGATCTGTCTTCGGATCATACGCCTACAATCATAACACTATGGAATAATCACGTGTCCCCGTCTGGCTACTTAATGGAAAAAGAGACTACAGTGAATTGGCTAAAATATAAGAAATACATAAGCTCTCACTGTTCAGAAAATATTCCTCTAAGGACTATCGACGATTTGAACCAGGCAGTATATGATTTTGAAAAAACCCTTACGTTAGCCACCCAAAGCGCTGTTAAGGTCCCAAAACGAATTAGGTACAACAGAATTTATTCCGCTGATATCGAAAATCTTGTGCTAGAAAAACGAAGACTCCGTAGAGAGTGGCAACTACAGAGATCACCTCAACTTAAAAGAAAACTAAATGAGTGCACAAAACGACTTCAAAAGGTACTTGAATCACAAAGGCTTCTATCCTTTAAAAATTATTTGGAAAATCTGGACGCGACCCCACAAACAAATTATTCATTATGGCGTGCAACCAGGAATCTGAAAAGGCCAATTATTAATAAACCACCTTTACGGGACTCAAATGGTAACTGGGCAAGAAGTGATGCAGAAAAAGGTAGGCTATTTGTGAATCACCTGAAAACTGTTTTCACCCCTAACAAGTCTACCGAAATAATTAATTTACCAATTGTTGTTGCGAAGGCTCCCAGACCCATTAGGTTTAAGCTTCATGATATTGTGAATGCCATTAAAAATCTTAACCCGAGGAAAGCCCCAGGGATTGACAAAATAACCAACAAAATGCTATTGAATTTACCTAGCATAGCAGTAAAAGTTATTTTATTCATTATGAATGCTGTTATTCGACTAAGATATTACCCTACACAATGGAAAATTTCACTCATTACCATGATACCGAAGCCAGGTAAGGATCATACCAAGGTTGATGCATATAGACCGATAAGTCTCTTGCCTAACCTATCTAAATTATTTGAGAAGGTACTGATATGTAAGATAGCACCTTTGTTGAATGAATGCGGTTGTATCCCTAATCACCAATTTGGGTTTAGGAGAAAACATAGTACCATTCAGCAAACCCATAGACTCGTTAATGTAATAAGAAATGCATTCGAGGAAAAAAAGTATTGTTCTGCACTCTTCATTGATGTCTCTCAAGCTTTCGATAAGGTGTGGCATGAAGGTCTTGTACTCAAATTGAAGCAAATATTCCCTGAAAATATATATGAAATATTGAAGAGCTATTTAAGTGATAGAAAATTTGTAATTAAACAAGGTAATTTTTTAAGTTCCCCTCAAAAAATTAACTCCGGTGTTCCTCAGGGTAGCATACTAGGTCCTGTTTTATACCTGATATTTACAGCTGACATGCCGATAAGTGAAAACATACATACTTCCACATTTGCTGACGACACTGCATTTTTAAGCGTTCATATGAACCCACAGATTGCATCGCAGTTCTTACAGGAACAAGTATCCCTACTGGAAGAATGGTTGAAGAAATGGAGGATAAAGGTTAACGAACAAAAATGCTCCCACGTAACCTTTACATTGCGAAGAGAGACCTGCCCTGCTATATGCATTAATAATCAGACAATACCACAAAGCACTCATGTAAAGTACTTGGGTATGCACCTTGATCGTCGTTTAACGTGGAAATTGCATATTGAGTCAAAACTGGCACAAATAAATATGAAAACTGCTCAAATAAATTGGTTAATTGGTCGAAATTCATCACTTAAATTAGATTGTAAACTCCTTATATACAAATCAATATTAAAACCCATTTGGTGTTATGGAGTACAGCTATGGGGTACTGCCTCAGCTTCAAACGTGGAGAAAATTCAGAGGCGCCAAAATAAAATTTTACGAATGATCACTGCCGCCCCTTGGTATATCAAAAACTCAAATATTCACAAAGATCTGGACGTCCCGCTGGTTAAAATGGAAATTACAAGATGTGCTGAAAAGTATTTAGATAACCTAGATGGCCACATAAACCCGTTAGTCCGTGGTATTTTACGTCACGCTGGCCATATTCGTTTGAAGAGAAAGGATACTCTTGCGCTCGGCCGAAGATGAGGGACATGATACTTTCTTTTTGAATTTTTTATTTATTATTATTATTATTGAATTTTATTTTTGAATATTTTATTTATTATTATTATTATTATTGAATTATTATTTTTGAATACTTTATTTTATTTGGCAATGGCTAAATAAATATATAATTTTTGTTTTGGTTTTAAGATTTTCATTTAGTTTTAAGATTTTCTTTGTAGTTTTAAGATTTGAATAATTATTGTTAGTTCATTATTAATGAAGATTCAATAAAAAAATAAATGAAAAAAAAAAAAAAAGGTTTATTAGAAAATTAAAACAAGGAGACGCCCCGAAATATCTATGTGATCAAATACATTATGTGGGAGACAGCCAACCATATCAACTAAGAAATGCATGTGACTTTAGGATCCAAAGAGTGAGGTCAACACAAATGCAGAAAACGCTATTCTGCAAGGGTCTACAGCTGTTTAACTCATTACCAAACAACATTAAGAATGAAACAAATGAAAATGTCTTTAGACGAAAGTGTATTAATTTTGTATTATTTAATAATAATTTGTAATACATATATACATTTATTGTAAATTTGTTGAAAATTTGAAGTATTTTTAATACTAATAAAAAAAACTTGCTCCAAAAGTCAAACAAATGCACCAAATTTTAAAAACTGATTTATTGTGCACTATAATTGCAAAAAAAAAATACGATCATTAAAGGGGTCTTGTATAAATTATACCTCATCAGGCAATTTTTTATATACTTTTGTCAGTTGCAAATGTAAAAAGTTGCAATATTTATACCATGCGATTGCTGCCAATAATATGGTAATATATGCAACAGTCCTATTTCGAAGAATACTGCAGGTAATTTTCGCCAACATTTATTGAAAAGATTTTTTTCTATATCTATGTACCTACGTTATGCTTCATTATTTTTCTTGGAACATACTATTCATTAACTCGATCTATTAATAGTAATTTTTATAAGTAATAAAAAAGTTATATTTATTATGAAAAAATAATAATAATAAACCGTTAAGATTGGAGAAAAAATTAACCATATTTGTAATTTTTATAGATTGGGCACGGTACGACAACAAGTCAAGAAAAGTAACTATGCAGCTTGAGTTTTACCTTTATTGGTAAGGAAGCATTTCAAGTTTACTTCCTGGTCATACGAAGGGAAAATCAAAACAATACTACATTTGTATTCGAATAATATGTACAAAAACAAAAAAAATCAAACGTTAAAAGATAACGGAATATATGTAGATAGCAAGCAGAAAAATCTCACTGAAACATTTAACAAAAGTAACAGTATTAAAAATAATAAAACGGTTTTGGAGCCTAATTATATCCTACAAGGAATTTATGTCTAGGATTATACGAAATCGAACTGAAAATTGAAGAGCATTGGTCCACTCCAGTACAGCAAACAGCCGAAAGAAGCTAACACCAGCTATAATAGATGGAAATCCAAACTCGCACAGAAAACGTTCAACATAACCCTCAACGGAGTAGACGTAGTGCGAAATTTGATCAAGTTTAAGCGTTCAAAATATTCACCGATCGGATAATGCTGAGCTATAAAAATGCCATTTTCGCATTGAAGAAAGAGACATTCGAGTAAAGAATGGACAAATGATAGCCACAAGTGTTCATATAAAAATTGTTTTAATTTAAAATAAATACCATGCAACACAAACAAAATGCAACGCTTATAATATTTACACACATACTCGTATGTTAACTTACTTATTCAATTGGTCACAATGTGAGTACAACCGCAAAGCTAGAGTGTCAATTACTCCAAAATTTGAGCAATTTTCTTATTGAACTTTTATATACAACCACACCTCAACATATTTGTTTTAATATGTTATTGAGATGGTTTATTTTAGTCCTCATGTAGTTTAACACACTAAAGTCTATGGTGGGAATCGAACTTACAACTCTCGCGTTAATAGCCTAGCACACTACAAATAGACTACTAGGGCACCCAAAATAAAATAACAGGAGCAGCAGAAAAAAATGTTATGCGAGACCACAGAACAGCGCGTTTTATGAGATCTGAGGCAATAAAAAGCTGAGGATGTAACTCAAATTCAGATGGATCTTGGAGAAAATGAAAATATTCTTGCAACAGTAAACGATACATCGAGAGGAACTGACTACGGACATCATGCTAAAGTGAAAAAGACAAGTGGACTGGGAGAAGGTTGTTTGATAAAATGAAACCAAAATTAGTTATCTTGGGTCGGACGGTGAGGATGATGCTTTCAATAGAAAGGAAAAACAAAATACGTCAACATACGTTTGTCAGTATACCCGTGATGTTATGGCGTTGCATAGCGGCTAAGAGAGTTGGATTACTGAATAGTTGGTACGATTACTATAAACATTTTAACTACTAACTTTGCTAACTTTCGGTAGAAAAATCCGGATTACAAACGGCAAACGGCAGATACTGTTTTCAAAAATGATAATGAACCAAAGCTCACCAATAAACTTAAAAAAATGACTCTACGAAAACTGCATGAAAGCACTTGATCGGCCGTCTGAGTGACTAGTTTTTAGTTTCATCGAACATTTCGGGGGGTTCTCAAAAAAGTTATAAAATCTTAAACGAATCGTAAACACTTGTGCCAACAACATTTTGAGGGTGTATAAATATATCGTAATATATCGTCAAGCTGCTTAATAGATCCTATTAGTTGGAGGGAGGGAGTTCACTATTGACAAAGTATTCTTCTTAAAATATTGTCTGCTGCAATTTGCTGAGTACAATTTGCATCCCGCGGATTAATATTTTATTGACGACGTAAATAGTTTAAGAATGATAGTTTAATAGTCAACCAGTGAGCGGAGTGAAGATCACTTCTCTATCTAGATTTAAAAATGTTTGAAGTTGTTCGATAGTTTAAACTCAAGATATGGTATCTCAGAAGATACTGCGCTAAGCTAGTTACCGCAAACTTCATTAAAACTCATTTATTAACCAAATCCCTTCCGTTGAATTTGTTAATTTTGTAATATTGTCGAAATACTAGTCTATGGCAGTTAATGCAAAAGACTTTCTCAAAAAGTACAGAGCACTGTGAAAACATTTAGTTTTATAAAGTAAAACACATCGATTTTCTTTTTCTTTTTATATTTCAATTTTTCTTGGTAGCGATTCATTACCTGGAAATGTACTCTTGTTAACTTATAAGTTATAAAATTTTGGTAACCATTCAATTATAAATAACGCAATTTTTTTGGTGACATGTCAGTTCAATAGAAAATAAAATATTTGGTCAACAAAAAACGCTCAAAATTTTAGTAGATAAAACAGCAAATTTCTGGCAAAAACTCTAAGGGTGAATAAAAATTGCCATGAAAAAGTTTCTCAAAAATCTCTCGTTCGGAGTCGATTTTAAACTGTAGATCCCGCCACTCATATATAAAACAATACAATACACAAAACATAATTGGTGTGAGAAGCTAGGTCATAATCCAGACGAAAGGGGTGTAACTACCATTTATGTATGTCAAACAGAGAAAATAAGGCTGGTCAAAATCTATTACACATTACTGCCTGTTCTTGAAGCAAGGACGCAATAGCGAGATCATAAATATCTGCAGGTATACGTTTGTAGAGCGGGTAAAATATGTCGGGCTTTTGATTTGTAAATGAAAATGTTCTTGACAATTACAAAAGAGGCAAATAGCCAGTCTTCTCAGCAGGTACCAATTATTAAACCACATAAATACTTCCGTTAGACTTCTGCGCACCACAATCATAGTAAAGAAGTCAACCGAATAACATCACTTGGACCAAATTGATAATCGGAATTGATTTAAAATGGAAATTGAAAATAATCTACGAATCGAACAATGTGTGACAGAAAATGGAGTAAACGTAAGTGTACAAAACTATTCGTTAAATGCTAAAAAAATTATTTTCTTTTAACAAATTTTATACATATTACAGATCAAGGTGAGCTTTGTAACTCCACCTGAAAATATCGAAAATTCAACATCGTCCACATATAACTCAACAATTTCATCCCCCAGACCAGCGAATACTTCAAAACCTAAACGGAAACAGTTGACGGAATTGGAGCGTGAGTTCTACGTTAATAAATATGTGAGCTGCCAAAAACGATTTGAAATAGCCGATCGATTAAAGTTAGATGAACGTCAAGTTAAAGTCTGGTTTTAGAATAGGCGCATGAAAAGCAAAAGAGATGCTAGTAAAACAACTCCAACAATTAGCTCCATAAACCTTAATCAATTAAATGAAAGTAATTTACCTACTCCAATTCAATCCAATAATTTTTATTTGTCATCGAATCACAATAAAACTACGCCAGACGAATCCATAAATACATCATTCGATTCGGCTGATAACAATGTTTCCATCAGCGACTGCAACTGATCCATATTAGAGAAGATTGATCCAACAAGGTGGGTTGATGATTATACTGAACTTCAAAAATGCCTTCAGAATGATCATATGCCAAATGACAATGCTTCCTCACACCACACTAATTTCACATCATTGCCAGAAACCGAGGCAGTCTCCTCAACTGTAAATCAAAATTCTTTAACTTTTGACAATGACAATGATTTAGTGGAGCATTTCATGAATTTAATTAAATAATTTAATAGATTTAAGCAATATTTGTATGCATTATCATTATATAGTACATATGTGTTAATTAATTATAATAAAATATTAGATATCTACATTATTATGTATGTACATGAATGTGTTATGTGTCAGGTTTGTATGGAATTCAATCAATAGAAATTATTTCTATAATTAACTACAATGTTTTAAGGAAAACTTTTTTAAATTAAAAAAAAAATTTAAAACGGGATCAGGTTACAATTAAAATTCATTTAGAATCTGTTTGAATCTGATATTGATGCCTTGATCAGTGTTAAAGGGAATTTGATTTAGATTGCAACGATTTTGTTTCATTTTAGTGAAAGGAAATTAGAAAGTCCGGTGATAGAGAACACATATTGACTTCACAGATAATTTGATAATACAGGACATACCTATTGTAATTGGTTAGCATCTATACAAACAGGGTTATTAACTCATACCATATATTTATAAGAATATTTATACAAAACTCTACAAGGTTAACTATATTTTTATAAATTAAATTTCGATTTTGTTTGGATTTAATTTAAATCTGATCAATGACAGTTAAATATGTCAATAATAAGAAAAATATTATATGTATATATAATAATTATTATATTATAAAAATATATTATTATTATTTATTCATATAAATCCAAGGATTATATTCATTTAAAGAGCACTAGCTGCTAAGGTATAAACATATAATTCAAATTCTATGTTTATATAAATATGTTTTTCTTTATATTTTATGTATACATACATATATTAGTGATTTTTAACGTCTGAATTATTGAAATTTTCACCAACATATTGATTTTGATAAAAATTTAAATTTACCCTAAAATTAATTGTAGGGAATATCCGTTTTGCCAATGCTCCCAAAGAATTAACTCCCCTCGCCAATCACTTGAAATTCACTCATTCATTGTCGGGAGCAGGTAGATAAATTGTGAAAAAATTAAATTTGGTTGTAGGCAATTCAAAACTTGGCTTGCAAACAGTAATGCCAACTTAGCCCTTTTCGGGCTAGATTTAGCGGCGCTATCGTTGTATATTGCAATTCATTCACCATTTGCTTCCATAGACCACTTGACAGAGACATGCTGTAAAACATTTAGTGACAAGCAAGCATAAACCTCCACCGTACAAAATGTTCAAATATAATAACAAATGTTTTAGCTCCACATTTTATAGAGCTATTACTGAAGGATTTAAATGAAACTAAATTTAGTCTGATTCTCGATGAAGGTATGTAATGACTTTTTACTGACACTATTTTTGTGTATTAACCATAACTCAAATCTTTGTTTATGGACGGATGTGTCTGTTGAGAAAATATTAGGAATTGTTATTCGATATTTTAGTACCACCAAAAATGATTTAATAACAGCGTTTTTGACTTTAATTGACGTAAATGGGGAAAAAGCAGAGGATTTATTGCTTGGGTTGGAACGAGCTTTAAAAATATACAAGCTTAACATACAAAATTCGGTAGCAATAGGTACGGACAATGCAGCAAGTATGACAGGTGTTCACAACGGGTTACATTTACTATTGAAAAGAAAATATGGACTAAAAAACTTAGTTTTAATACGCTGTGTATGTCACTCGCTTCAACTGGCCGTAAGTTCGTCAACTGAAACTAGTTTTCCACCGAATATAAATTATATGGTAAGAGAGACGTACAATTTGTTTTCACATTCTTCTATAAGACAAAAATCCTATAGAAGAATATATAAACTTATTAATAGCGATGCTGACAGTCCTATAAAAATTCCCAAGTCGTGCCCAACTCGTTGGCTTTCCGATGAAAAAACGATTAACTCGATTTTAAATATGTGGTTAGAATTAAAAACTCATTTCAGTGTGGTAAATGATAATCATTTGGAAACAACTCTGCTTGGAGAAATGTATGAAGATGCCAAAAACTTTGTTTATTTAAAATACCTGCATTCAGTCTTAAAAGAAGTACAGGAAGTAAACCTGACTTTCGAATCACGAAATGCTGATCACGTTAAATTATTTGATGACTTGTTACGTTTGCTGAAATGTTTAACAAACGAAATTATTATTCCTATGGACAATTTTGATTATTTGGATGGAGACATTGATCCATTTATTAACACTTTTTTAAATTTCGGTTACAATTTTGAAAAAAGTTGTAGAGACAACAATATTTCACAAAGTGATAAGAAAGTTATTGAAAAAATCTTCTTCATTTTGTTAAAAACCTTATAATGGAAATAAGAGCTAAGCTGCCATCTAATATTCAAATATTTAAAAAATATTCTTACTTAGCTCCCAAAATGTTTTGTCCAATAATGTAATAAGTCTGCTCCCAATATTTGAAGAATTTTGTAATGATACATAGGAGATTGAAGAATTAGAAAACTGTCTTAAAAATTTAATAACATGTGAATGGAAGAACACTGAAAGAACGGATAAGTTTTGGATCGAGGTTCACAGCTACAAAAATGCAATTGGTAACAACCCATTTAAAAAACTTTCTACTTTTGTTTTAAATATATTAATATATCCATACTCAAACGCTGAAGTTGAAAGGACTTTTAGCATCATGAACTTATTTAAAAATAAAATCAGAAACAAAATGTCGTTAAATACATGCAATATCCTAATTCATATTAAATACAGTCTCAAAAGAGATAATCTTTGTTGTTCAACTTACGAAATACCAGATCAAATTTGCGTGAAAATTAATTCTAATGAAACGTATAAAAAGTCTCAATACCATATAGAAAGTGATTTATGGAATGAAGAAGAGGATGACCAAGAAGTACAAATCGTATTTAACAATGACCAACTTTGAAAGATTGTTGTTGTAGTACCTTAATTCTATTGAATGTAAAATGATCTCAAATAATATCTATAAATAAATTGTTTTGTTTAAAAATTGTGGTGTTTTTATCTGAAAAAACTATTTTAATTTTAGCCCTTTTTTGCGCTTTTTTGGAAAAATTGAAATTGTATTGTACTAAAAACGTAGTTTTTTCAATTTAGCCCGTTTTAGCCCGTTTTTCATTTTTGTTCACGATTTTGGTGTCCTAAGAGTTGGCATCACTGCTTGCAAATTAATTGCATACCTACTAGCAGAGTCTCTGTTTGAAGAGCTTTCTCTTTAGCAGTTAATGTTATAACAGAGAAGAGAGTTTGCTTTTTATGAATTCACACGAGTATTAAAATAAAATAGAACTTGTGATGGAGTATGTTTTAGTTATTGTAATTGAATATTTTTTGTTGTGAATTATAATTTTCCTTTTTGTTTTTAATATGTGTTTATTATGTTTTGTAATGAAATATGTTTTTTTGTTATTTTTTATATTATTTATATATATTCTTTTAATTGAAATTGTTTACTTATTGGTTTAGTTAATTTTATTTTATTGTTATTTAATTTTTGTTTTTTTTTCATGTCGTAGAATATTTTGGTAATTAGATATTGTTTCCTATAAAACTCTGCGAAGTGTAAGTCGGTTTAGTTGCAATCCATTCATTTTACTCACTACAGCAAGTATCAATATTGTTTTCGCTAAATAGATTCTCTTGCAGGTACACCACAAAATATAAAAAATTTCGATCAGCCTCAAAAATTTTTTCTGTTAACCATGATTACTGTAAAGGCTTGACAACAGATCGATATGATGAGTCATCACATACACCTGATAAATTGAACATTATTTATGTTACTGGCGAATTAGTCCCAAATAATATTATTACGAAAATGAAAAATCAAAACAATGCAGTAAACAAACCTGTTTACAAATTATCGTACTGCTTAATATAACAACAAATACTAGCATAAAAAATTGTAAACAAGTAAACAAAAATATACGAACAACACTACACTAAAATAATAAACTTAAATAACGATGTTTACATTTATAGAGATTTCGAAAAGGCGAAATAATGAATGTTTGCCTTCAGGAACATTCATAAGACTGTTTACTCTGCCATATAAAAGGCATGGCAAAACAGGCGACTGAGTTAGTGAAGTTCAGTCAGCTTTGTGTGAAGACCAGTGTTGAATATTTCAGTACTTTTCTACTATTTTCAGTACTTTTTCATTTAAAAAATACCGCAGTACCCCCGCGACGCTTTCAGTACCTTTTTATTATTACATACGGGCAATTTCGTGTCAAGTGACAAAATTTTTAAAATCGACGCATTCAAAACGTTTGCTAAATTGTGGATCGTGCAGGAAAATGATGGGAAAGTTGGTCACATTACCGGTTATTCCAGATGAGAACAAAATCAATTCAATGGCAGGCAGCAGCGGAACTCACTCAGTATGCGTATGCATTTACCATGAAAATGTTAAACTCATGTTGAAGGAAATCAAGTTAAAGTATTTGACAGATGATTCCTCAGAAGATTTGCACGATTACCGTGATTGCCTTAAATTGACTATGTGTCTTTATGTAACAACTGTTTGTTGATTTTGGCACTCATTATTAGGTCTTATAGGTTCTACTGAAAAGTTAGAACAACCATCATCTCCTGCAGAACTGTCATCATTTTCAGAATTGATTTTGTTCTCATCTGGAATAACCGGTAATATGTCAAACTTCCCCACCATTTTGCTGCACGATCCACAAATTAGCGAACGTTTTGAAAGCGTTGGGAATTTTGTCAATAAGTTGTACGGAAATTTTTCACATATCTGATGATCTGTGCTTCTTTTTGTTTAAGGGATTACAACAAAAACATTTCCTTTTTGGAAGCGGAAGCACGTCCAAACTTTAACACTGTTTGTAAAAAAACTAATTTCCGTATGTGCTTAGAATGCAAATACTTTTTTAAGATCATTTAGGTGGTACGTTTTCTTGCCAAATATTGAAAAAGTTACACACATTTAAAAAAAAACCCCCTGTATGACCAAAATGTCCAACTTTAATCCCCTCTAACTAGTTCTTAACTGATAGAGCTGAAAACTTGTGCCTGGCCTACTATCCAATAGTACTAACCTTGGTTTAAATTTCATCCAAATCGATTTTAAAAATTGGGGCACTTGACATGAAATTGCCCATATTTTAAGTCTTGCGCTTTTCAACTATTAATGCATTAGTAACACTTTCAACGTAATGGTAAAGGTAAAATTAGGCTTTAGCTTCGGTTTTCGTTTTTAGAACACGAAAAGCAATGGAAACGCTTGACGAACCGTAATGTAATTTCGGTAGGCATTTGCATTGCTTTTCATATGCTAAAAACGAACGTATGTTACATTACGTTCCATCGACGTTTGACAAAACGGGGCTTTTACGTTTTGTTACGTTCCGAATAAGCTGTTTTTGTCTTGTATGTGGGGAACACGAATAATTCGTTAGTTTTTCTGTTCCGTGATGTATGTGTATTAAATATAAATAAATTGTCTATTAGGTAGTGTTCAAACCCCACGTCAGACATCTCCATCAAAATGAAATATGAAAATATATTTCTCTGGCGACTTCCTTCTGGCAAAAACTCAGAGTAAAGTAAAATTGCCATGATAAAGTTTCTCATAAATCTGTCGTTCGGAGTTGACTGTAAACAATAGGTTCCGCCACTAATGTATAAAATTAACGCACACAACATAAGTAGTGTGAGAACTTAGGTCATAATCCTGATTGAAGGGCTATAATGACCAATTATGTTATGTATGTATTTTTTTACAAAAGTACCATTTGATGTAAAAAATTACTCTTTCAGGTATATTTCAGTACCATTACAAAATTTCAGTATTGCAACACTGGTGAAGACTGTTACAAATATGGATTCCAAAATTTTTTTGGTTGTGTATTAGTGAGTAATATAGCGAAAATAAGTTGTGAGTTTACAGTCATAGACAAGTGTTAGTAATTTAACCTATTTTGATTATGATTTCATCAACATACTTCTCATATAAAATTATTCATATTTGACTTAATAATTAGGGAATGTTTTTTAGATATTTGCTGGGATCTAATTTTGGCTCACAAATTTCCTCTCCACTAATAACAATATGCGACAAAATAAAAAAAAAATTAAATACACCCAGCTAAAGAGGGTTGTGAGTTTTGTTGAGTAGAACACAAAAATTTTTTTTATTCCTGAACCCTCCAAACTTGTTTAATTTGACAATTTTTTTTACTTTACGCGCAAATTTATTGATTACACAAACATTTCTGAACCGATGTCAAAAATTTAAACCTTATTAGAAAGGAGAGGGATGGACCTTTAAAACCATAGGCATACATATATATATTATTGATGTTTGATGAGGTAAACTTGACAAATGCGAATTTTTTTATTTTCATTTCATTCATTTTTTTTTAAGTTTGTCCGTTCATAGAAGTAAACTTTATTAAAAAATATGAAATAAGTGATGACATTCTCTTGTGAAGAGATTGATACTTCGTTTGATCAAATCGGTTATTTGATAAGATTACATATGTATATAAAAAATATAACACGACTGTTTTAATAACAACAACGGTAATTTTTGTCCGATTGGATTAAACAAAGTGTCAATCTCTTCATAAAATAATGCACTTTCAAAATATCATCACTTGTTTTATATTTTTTTAATTAGATTTTGCAATTAAGAATAGCTAAACTGGAAAAAAAGAGAAAAAATCATATTTTCCAAGTTTAATAGGTAAGTTTGAACTAGATGTTTATGTATACCATTTTAAAGGCTCATCTGCCCCCTTTTGAAAAAAACTTTGGATTTTGAAAATACTTTACAATATATTTGGGTAATCGATAATTTTGTGTGAAAATATCAAAAATACTGTTTTCCTCAAATAAAAGAAGTTTGGAGGGTCCGAGAAATAAAAAAGAAATATTTTTGAGTTCTACCAAAGAAAATAAAGTATAAAGAATGTGCATTTTAACATATTTTGGAATATTTTTCAAAAATATTTCATGACGCGGGGGGAAAGATAGAAGGGAAGGTTACAGAAACCAAGAGCGTAACAATGCGTTGTTCTCATCATGCGTTGTTCTCATCGTGCGTTTTTGTTGTTTAACCACTTTTTTATTTATTTTTATGGTGTTAAAAACGGACGTCGGCACCAATGACCCTCAGGGTAAGAACATCTTCGGCTTTTTACACACATAGGACACGAACATCAAGAATGTTCGTTAAAAAGAGCGTAAAAATCTTGTCAGTTTTTAAAGAAAAAGGTTCATGTCGCTTTTTTCAGACTTCAATGATACACCAAAAGAAATATCACAGTAGTATTCACTAATATCAGTGAGAAATGATTTCGATTTTTGGAAGAATACTTGCCAAGTTAAATACGGTGTCTTAGTGTCTTAGTGCAGTACAATTTGTCTATATTTTCCGATCATATATACATATCATTGGGTTAATAAGTAGACTTGACATTATTACTAACAATTTTCCTCTAGGTTAACACATGCCTATGGTTATGGATTAGTGAGTGAGAGAGAGAAAATAAGTTGAGAGAATTTATTTATTTACAGCCATATAAAAGTGTTAGTAATATACTCTATTTTTATTTTCATTTCATCAACATACATATGTAAAGCTGTTTATATTTGGCTTAATAATTTTGGATAAATAAAAATAAAATAAAACATCGATTTTATTATTAAAAGAACATAAAGCTATCCATCTTTGGCTTAAAAATTAGGCCATGTTTTTTAGATAAATAAAAAGAATAAAAAGCCATTTTTTACTAAAAGAAAAAAACAAGCATTCCAAAGCATTTAAAAAAAAAATATACTATGGGACAAAATAAAATACGCCCAGCTAATGACATAGAACATTTTTAACACAAAATATTCTTTGAGTGTTATTCTGAAATAAAATGATAAAGCATCCGCAGCACATGTATTCTCGTCGCAGTCTGATCGACAACTAAATCAAAAAACACAAGAATACATACACATGTACATACGTACGATGAGTGCAACACATTATTACGCTCTTTGTTTGTGTTCATTTTCCTTCTGTCTTCCTCTCCCCTCACCAAGAAATGATTTTTAAAAAAAAATTGGAAAGAGCGGGTCGTGATGTTACGACCCGCCATAAGAAATTTTACTTCTACATGATGCGCATTCTTTATATCCATATTCTTTGGTAATACATGCGTTGTTATTGAAATGGTTTATTTTAGTTCTCATGTAGTTTAACACACTAAAGTCTATGGTGGGAATCGAACTAACAACTCTCGCGTTAATAGCCTAGCACACTACAAATAGACTACTAGGGCACCCAAAATAAAATAACAGAAGCAGCAGAAAAAAATGTTATGCGAGACCACAGAACAGCGCATTTTATGAGATCTGAGGCAATAAAAAGCTGAGGATGTAACTCAAATTCAGAAGGATCTTGGAGAAAATGAAAATATTCTTGCAACAGTAAACGATACATCGAGAGGAACTGACTACGGACATCGTGCTAAAGTGGAAAAGACAAGTGGACTGGGAGAAGGTTGTTTGATAAAATGAAACCAAAATTAGTTATCTTGGGTCGGACGGTGAGGATGATGCTTTCAATAGAAAGGAAAAACAAAATACGTCAGATCAACCTTAATGTTTGTCGGTATACCCGTGATGCTATGGCGTTGCATAGCGGCTAAGAGAGTCGGATTACTGAATAGTTGGTACGATTACTATAAGCATTTTAACTACTAACTTTGCTAACTTTCTGCAGAAAAATCCGGATTACAAACGGCAAACGGCAGATGCTGTTTTCAAAAATGATAATGAACCAAAGCTCACTAATAAACTTAAAAAATGACTCTACGAAAACTGCATGAAAGCACTTCATCGGCCGTCTGAGTGACTAGTTTTTAGTTTCATCGAACATTTCGGGGGGTTCTCAAAAAAGTTATAAAATCTTAAAAGAATTGTAAACACTTGTGCCAACAACATTTTGGGGGTGTATAATTATATTTATATTTCGATTGTCAAGCTGCTTAATAGATCCTATTAGTTGGAGGGAGGGAGTTCACTATTGACAAAGTATTCTTCTTAAAATATTGACTGCTGCAATTTGCTGAGTACAATTTGTATCGCGCGGAAAAATATTTTATTGACGACGTAAATAGTTTAAGAATGATAGTTTAATAGTCAACCAGTGAGCGGAGTGAAGATCACTTCTGTATCTAGATTTAAACAATTTTGAAGGCGTTCGATATTTTAAACTGAATTTATGGTATCTCAGAAGATCCTGCGCTAAGCTATTTACTGCAAACTTCTTTACAATTGACTCGTTAACCAAATCCCTAACGTTGTAGTACATCTGGTGCATATTTCATCACCATTGTTCTTTAAATGTGTGCTAAATATCAAGGTGAAGGCAACAAATCAACGAAGAAGAATCAAATTATGCACACATGAAATTTATCTACTAACAGATCATTATTCACATAAGCAAATGACATACCCACATAATTGGTCATTACAACCCTTCAGTCAAGATTACGACCTAGTTTCTCACACCACTTATGTTGTGTGTGTTAATTTTATACATGAGTGGCGGGACCTACAGTTTAAAGTCGACTCCGAACGACAGATTTTTGAGAAACTTTTCATGGCAATTTTATTTACTCTCAGAGTTTTTGCCAGAAATCTGCTGAGAGGAAGACGCCGAAAAATACTTTTTGTATTTTATTTTGATGTCTGGCCTGGGTCTCGAACCCTGGCTTTTCGTCTAATAAGCCAACACACTACCTACTAGACCATGGCGACTTCAATAGCAAATGAGCTTGACATTACTACAGGAATCTGCTTTTTCTGTGGACCGTCTATAGGAAGAATTTGTTAATTTTGTAATATTGTCGAAATACTAGGCTATGACAGTTAATGCAAAAGACTTTTTCAAAAAGTACAGAGCACTGTGAAAACATTTAGTTTTATAAAGTAAAACACATTTATTTTCTTTTTGTATTCCAATTTTTCTTAGTAGCGATTCATTACCTGAAAATGTACTCTTATTAATCTATAAGTTATAAAATTTTGGTAACCATTCAAATATAAATAACGCAATTTTTTTTGGTGGCATGTCAGTTCAATAGAAAATAAAATATTTGGTCAACAAAAAACGCTCAAAATTTTGGTACATAAAACAGCAAATTTCTGGCAAAAACTCTAAGGGTAAATAAAAATTGCCATGAAAAAGTTTCTCAAAAATCTCTCGTTCGCAGTCGATTTTAAACTGTAGGTCCCGCCACTCATATAAAAACAATTAAGGCACAAAACATAAGTGGTGTGATAAGCTACGTCGTAATTCAGACGAAAAGGGTGTAACTACCATTTATGTATGTACATACATATGTCAAACAGAGAAAACAAGACTGGTCAAGATCTATTACACATTACTGCCTGTTCTTGCAGTAAGGACGCAATAGCGAAATATAAATATCTGCAGGTATACGTTTGTAGGGCGTGTAAAATAATATCGCGCTTTTGATTTGTAAATGAAAATGTTCTTGACAATTACAAAAGAGGCAAATACCCAGTCCTCTCAGCAGGTACCAATTATTGAACCACATAAATACTTCCGTTAGACTTCTGCGCACCACAATCATAGTAAAGAAGTCAACCGAATAACATCACTTGAACCAAATTGATAATCGGAATTGATTTAAAATGGAAATTGAATCGAATCAATGTGTGACAGAAAATGGAGTAAACGTAAGTGTACAAAACTATTCGTTGAATGCTAAAAAAATATTTTCTTTTAACAAATTTTATACATATTACAGATCAAGGTGAGCTTTGTAACTCCACCTGAAAATATCGAAAATTCGACATCGTCCACATATAACTCAACAATTTCATCTCCCAGACCAGCAAATACTTAAAAGCCTAAACGGAAACGTACTGCATTTACCAGCAAAAAGTTGACGGAATTGGAGCGTGAATTCTACGTTGACAAATATGTGAGCTGCCAAAAACGATTTGAAATAGCCGATCGATTAAAGTTACATGAACGTCAAGTTAAAGTCTGGTTTCAGAATAGGCGCATGAAAAGCAAAAGAGATGCTAGTAAAACAACTGCAGAAACTAGGCCTATAGACGTTAATCCATTCATTGAAACTTCTAATAATTTACCGCAGCTCTTAATGAAACCAGAGACTTTCAGTTTGAATCCTTTGGAAGGTATACCTCCGAATATGATAGACGGCAATCATAATAAAACTACGCCAGATGAATCCAGAAATCCACAATGTTTCCTTCACGGACTGCAACTGTTCCATATTAGATGAGATTGATCCTACAAAGTGGTTGTATAATGATGGCGAATTGCTAAAATGCCTACAGGAGGATCATATGCCAAATGACAATAGCCATTTCAAAATCCTTAGTGCTTCATCACTCAATTGTTCACCATTGCCATAACCATGCGCAGAATCTTCGTTTTATATATCTCCAACGTCTAATCAGTTAGAAACCATTCATGTTGCATCACATGACACCAATTTCTCAACATTGCCAGAATCCGGAGCAGACTCTTCGGAATTTATGCCCCCAACTGCAAATCAACATTATTTAGATTTTGACAATGACAATGATTAAGTGGAGCGTCTTATGAATTTAATTAAATAATTTAATAGTCATTATATGTATTCATTAATTATAGTCAAATATTATATACATATGTATGTGCATTAATATGAAATTTAATAATAATAAAAATTATTTTTATAATATAATCCAATATTTTAATGAAAACGAATCTATTTGAATCTGGTATTGGTGTCTCGAACAGTGTTAAAGGGAATTTGATTTATTTCGACATACACTTCTGCGTAGCTCAAATTTGGGGTTTTAAAAGTAAGTTAATGCCTATGCATGCTTAGTCTGTAGTTAGGTATGCATCCATGCTTTCTAGCTGAAAAAGACTTTTTGGACGGATGTTATGCGACAGCATTAATATTTTTCCTGTAAACTCAGCTAATTCTATTTGCAATTATTGAAAATCCATTCTAGAACTTTTGAAAACTTTGGAGAAAAGTCCACGTATATCTTGAATTACGATATAAACTCCCTTCATTCATTTTTATCACGTACTACAACTTTAATAATAAGCGCCAGAGGGGAACTTTTACATCTTAATGGAAGAGTGTCTACCTAAGGAATTTATGCTCTGTGTAACCTGTATGCTTTGGAAATTCCTTTCCATTCTATGGGTGTATGTCCTATGTTCAATGAATTTAGAATTTAACTTAATTATAAATGGAGATTTAACTATACTAAATGGCATTGATTGTGATTATAATTTACTTTATAAATATTTAGAATACAGAAAATTTATACTTTATACAATACAATTACAAATTATATTCTAATTATATATGAGTGGAGTAACTTGACCATATGCTCGTATATACATATGTAGTGTGGCAGCCCAGAATATCTGGTGGGAATCGAACCCACGACCATCATGCTAATAGTCTAGCACACTACCCACTAGACTACCAGGGCACCCTTAATTAATTAATCTAATAAATAAATAAACAATATATTTCGATAAACGCATACCGACTAATATTGTGTTTTCCTATTTACACCGACTAATAATCCTATCTTCCTATAACACTCCTTATGAAATTTTGATAGACACAGCTCGACTGCTATACACATAACTTGCGAATAAAATTGAATATAAGTACGTACATATATCGTACATCAGTTAATTGTAGTGTAAAATGTATAAAATCAGATAAATTTGAATTTCATAATTTCGCACTAATATGTTCCTTTTACTCCTCCAGGGAGCATAGGGCCGCAACAAGTTGGTTCCAATGAGCTCGATCATCTGCGCGATGTTTGACTTCTTAGTAGCAAGAGAATAATATCGCTTAGACAAACATTAAAAATACTTTCGATCCACTCTTCGATATCGTATTTCTCGATACACCTTATATTTATATATGTTAAAAGCTTCAAGATCCATTTGCGGAAGATATCAAATGCTCAAAAATTTACTTTTGAGGAGTTCGCTACTATGCTGGCAAGAATAGAAGCTTGGTTGAACTCTCGTCCTCTTTGTCCCATGACGGATAACCCCTCGGATATTAACCCCTTGACTCCAGGTCATTTCCTTCTGGGAAGTGCGATCCTCTCACCTTCTGAACCTGATTTCTCGATAGAATCTCTCAACTACGTTAATAGGTGCCGAAAATTAAAAGTTTTCACCATTTGTTTGCGCGTCGCTGGAAGGACGAGTACTTGGTTGAACTCCATAAGCGCAACAAATGGAAATGTCCCCAACGCGATTTCGCGATTGACGACTTTGTGGTCATTCGGCATGATAACCTGCCTCCAAACGAATGGAAGCTCGGGCGCATTATATATTTATATTTCGATCGTCAAGCTGCTTAATAGATCCTATTAGTTGGAGGGAGGGAGTTCACTATTGACAAAGTATTCTTCTTAAAATATTGTCTGCTGTAATTTGCTGAGTACAATTTGCATCGCGCGGAAAAATATTTTATTGACAACGTAAATAGTTTAAGAATGATAGTTTGATAGTCAACCAGTGAGCGGAGTGGAGATCACTTCTGTATCTAGATTTAAAAAATTTTGAAGCTGTTCGATATTTTAAACTCAAGATATGATATCTCAGAAGATCCTGTGCTAAGCTAGTTACTGCAAACTTCATTAAAATTTACTTTTTAACCAAATCCCTACCGTTGTAGTACATCTGGTACATATTTCATCACCACTGTTATTTAAATGTGTGCCAAACATAGTCAAGGTGAAGGCAACAAATCAATGAAAAAGAATGAGCTTGACATTAGTTCAGGAATCGGCACCAGGCAGGTCAAAAAATTATGTTATGTGAAGAATGTAGAAATCTCTTAAAATTGTTGTGTCATTTTGTTAGCTGTACAGCGTATTACGTAAAGGATCAATATCAGCACATATATATTTTGTCAGCATTATTTATATCAAATCGAACATAATTAAGTAATGGGTGCGCCAAATAACTTTTTTTGAAAATGCTTAAAAAAACTACTGAATATTTTCTCAAATTTCTTATTTTATTTGAAAGTAGAATCCATCCGGTTAGGTTAGGTTAGGTTAGGTTAGAGGACGTGTACTTGTCAATTAAGACAAGTACAGTACCCGGAGGTCGAATTGACCCATTGTACAACGTCCTAGTTTCTCACACCACTTATGTTGTGTGTGTTAATTTTATACATGAGTGGTGGGACCTACAGTTTAAAGTCGACTCCGAACGACAGATTTTTATTTATTGAGAAACTTTTCATGGCAATTTTTATTTCCTCTCAGAGTTTTTACCAGAAATCTACTGAGAGGAAGTCGCCGAAAAAAATACTTTTTGTATTTTGTCTTTGATGCCTGGCCTGGGGCTCGAACCCAGGCTTTTGCGTCTAATAAGCCAACACACTACCTACTAGACTACGGCGACTTTCTTTTCTTCCTTCCGGTTAATAATGGAAAATAATTTCATTCAAATGGCTGCCTCGGCTGGCCATGCAGTAGCCTACACGATTGGTCCAATTTTTAAGCACATTATCGATTGTGTGCAGCTGTATTTCACCAATGGCTGCACGAATATTGTCCTTTAAAGTGTCAATTGTCTCTGGCTTGTCGGCGTAACACTTACCTTTGACGACACCCCACAAATAATAGTCCAACGGTGTCAAATCGCAGCTCCGAGGTGGCCAAACGACATCAGATCTGCGGCTGATAATGCGATCTTCAAAAACAGGGCGCAAAACATCGAGTGTAGCGTCGGCTGTGTGGTACGTAGCTCCGTTCTGTTGAAACCAAATGTTGCCAATATCCTCTTCTTCAATTCTTGTGAACAAAAATTCGTTCAATTTCGTTCATTTTCGAAGAAAAATGGCCCAATTATGCTCCTGGACCAAAATCCGCACCAAACAGTGATTCGTTTTGGGTGCGTCGGCTTTTCAATGTATGCGTGCGGGTTCGCACCAAATGCGACAATTTTGCTTGTTTACATACCCACCAAGATCAAAATGAGCTTCATCTTAAAATATGATTTTTTTTTTCCAAAATCGGCATCTTTTGTAAGTCGATCACAGGCCCACTTAGCGAAGCGAAAACGCATTGGATGGTCAATTGGCTTCAACTCCTGAACCAATTGGACTTTGTATGGCGTCTCAGTGATGTCTCCGAAATGTTCAAACGACGGTGAATTGATGTTGATGGCGCTTCACGTACACTTTCTGCCACAGCAGCAATATTCTCGGGTGTACGCACTGTTTTTGGCTTTTCATGCTTTGGTTTATCGATGAGGATGCCAGTTTCTTTCACATTTTTCACAAGATAACGAACATACGGAGCTGACGGTGCTTCTCTTTTCCAAAATCCGTACGCAATTTTCGCACACATTCTGTAACATTACCATGATTTTCAAAGTAATGTCGCAATATTTCCCAGCGTTGTTCAAGCGTATACACAACCATATTCGTTCAGCGGAAGGATAAAACTAATTATCTGTCAAATCAGACATGAGCTAAGTGTTACCATTCACGAAATAAACACTAGTTGAAAAAAAAACGTTAGATGGCGGACCCGATAGTTTCAATGTGACATAGGCTGTGAACTCAATTTTCTGAATGAAAACTGTTGCATCTAACATAGTTGTATTGCTCATCTAATTGTGTTATTGTATTAGTATTGTAGTGAAGAGGTGACCTTGTTCTATGACAATTCGATTTATTGTACTCCCATTCAATTTTATGCTGTATCCCTGTAATGTATCTCCCATGCAGCGTTGCCACTACCAAAAAAAAAATTATAATCAAAATTAAATTAAAAAATAACCAAATTTTTTTTATATAAATGCATTTGTTTTTAACAAATTTAAAGTTTAATAAAAAAAATTCATTTTTTTCCTGTGTAGTTAAACTGCAAATAATAAATTATGGTTTTTATTTATTTGTATTAAAAATTTTCGTGTAAAAATAATTATACATTTCAATATTTAAAAATAAATAAAAAAACTTGTAGATTTATACATAAAGTATCCCAGCGGTAAAAATACCCATTATGTACTCGCTTATCTAAGCGATATTTCGTGGTTGTTAGTGGTGATGCTTTCACTTAGTTTCAAACTTAGATTTAACATAAAAGTGTTATAGGCTGCCACATCGGTGTGCTCTCGCTTAGAATGTAAGCCACAATATCATAACGTCTCACTTACATAATAAGTGGAGTTCTAAGCGATGTTGATGAGATGCCTATATAGACTTGCAAATTAGAGAGTATTGTATGTAGATTACAGTCCTACTTGCATTTATAAGTTAAAACACCAGCAAAAAGGATTTTTTTATTAAAAGAAAAATATTTTTTATTATTCTTATTCAAAAATTACTTGATATGGAAAAAATGAAAAATGTTGAAAATTGTGCATATTTTAAAAAAATTCTAATTTTGTTTTTTCTTTTCCTTTGATTTTCTCGAAATAAAATCTATTTTTATATATTTTAAAGTAGTGTTGTATTTCCTTTTTAAATATTTGAAGAGTATAGCCATCTTTCTTTACAGCTTCTGCGAATGAAAAATAGTAAATTGTAAGTATTTAAATGGGAAAGTTTAAAATAAACTTACCGTATACTGCCTCATGAAGTGACTCGAATTCTTTGAATCCTCTTTTACCATTTATTAATAATAAAAATTTTATATAAATTAAAAGTTTCATTATTTCTAAAATTTAAGTATTTATAAAAATCTAAAATGCGATTACAAATATTCCAGCCGTTTTAATTTTTCTGTGAAAATATGTAAATGTAAATTAGGATGTTTTGATATATCTCTTTCTGTTATTAGCTATATTATATTAGCTTTAATTACATACCTTTTAATTTATCCAGTTCATTTTCAATTTTTTCCCATCTTTTCTATAAGGTTTTTTGATTATTTATAATTTTATTAAGCATTAACTTTATATTTTCATTTTCATTATTATTGTTTATAAAAGTTTTTTGTGGTATAATTGACATGTTTTTTCTGTTGGAATTAATAAATATCGTTAGTGTGACTAATTGGTATTAAGACAATACTATCATTATATGGAAGTGATAGGTATTTGAACAAAATATCTTTTACTGGTATTTTTTCGTCCTCATTAAAAGCGGATGCCGACGTTATATATATTCCCATATCAGACCACGATGGCGCTTTATGGCGTTTCAACAAAATTATTTTATGACTTAAACTTTTTCCCAACAGCATAATATTCATAATTTTCGTCTACAAATTATCTTATCAGAAAAGGATCTCCAGGCGATACATAACATATATTATTTGGCTTTTTTGTTGTTAATATAAATAAATCGGTACCAAAGATTTAAACACACCATTTTTGTTTCGTTTTATTTCTAAACGCTTCCTTTTTATAGGATATTTGTACATACAAAATTGATTGTTCAGTTGTTGTAAAATATTTGTTGGACTTTTAATTTTTTTCTTTATAATTTGAAGAAAATTCTCAAATTTATAAGCCGAAAATGTTTGAGGATGTCCCATATCAAGGACGCTTTGGGAAACATGTAATAAATTCTGGATGTTTTGAGTCAATCTTTTTTCAGGATATAAAGATGTGAAATGTTCTACAAAATCTTTAAGCATACTTTCGGAAATGTCAATTTGTTTTAAATGATTAGCTTCGGAAAGTAGTACCCTTTAGGAACAGTGAAGTATTTAAAACATATTTAAAGACATTTATAGATGTGCATAAAATAAATTGTCTATATTCAATGGCTTTCCACCTTGGCAGCTCGTCTAGAACCATTGGCTTTCTTGCGGACTCACAGGGAATGAATGAATACAATGAAATGAGGTTTTGAGAAATTAAATTTACTCGATCCTTATGCAATTTGTCAATCAAAGACTCCCCATGAATCAGGCAATTCAAGATCTTCTTTGTTACACCTAAATCTATTAAATGCATCATGCAATACATCAAGTGGAAATTGAGTGACCAACTTAACGTTAAGTTTCTCAAAAACGGTTTTTCCATTCTTAAAGAAGTCTGTGTGATATTCTGGATCTTTCCGGGTATAAAAGTCCTCATCTGTACGTTTAGCTCCAGCACTATCACTATAAACAGTGACATTGGAAGTTCGTCTACCTATTTGGACACATTTTGAGCAACCTTTAAATGCAATATGACCCACAGTATGAGCAAAGAAATGAACGTGCTGGTGAATCCCATGCAATTGACCGTATTTTAACTCTCACTGTTGTATAATTTATAACAAATCCATTTTCTTGAAAGTCTGACATTTCAGTAAAATAAATCGTGCAAATATAGAGATTCTCATTTTGTGGTTTCTTATCTCCAAAATATGAACCGATTAAAAACACTTGAGACCTTGGAAAATTGTGTATATAACCTAAAATGGGCCACAAGCCTTTCTTGGAGCTTTTGAAGAGAGGTAAACCGTCAATACCGATGTCTAAAAACAATTCATTATAATTAATAATTTCAGTTTTTATTGACTCCAAATATTGTTTTACACTCAAATGAAAATATTGTCCTGGATTAACATTACGCACCATAACTTCGTTTCTTCTTTTAATCAAGCTGTTGCTTGAAGATTTTAAAATTTTCAATAAGTCATCACAACACTTTCTTCCTGGATTGTATTTATTGTACCAATCACTTAATTTTTCTTTTATGAACGAATGGGTGTCTGATTGATTTTCATATAAATTTTCAGTACTTAAAACGTCAACGACTTCAATAATATTATTTTACATTATTGTTATTAACATTTAAATTAATATTAACATTATCTTTATTTATAAACTTCTTCTTTTTTCTTTTTTGTGTCAATTGCTTTAAATTTCTAGACGAAAAACCTTCCATTTTTATTAATTTCACCTTTTATTAAATCACTTCACTTATAACACTTGTAATACCGCTCAAATAAATGGATGAACACAGATTTTCTATTTGATGAAATGTTTTAATAAATTCTTTATTTTATTATATTTATTAACATACATATATTTCACAGACTGTTTTTCACAAAAAAAAAACGGTTCGGTTCTTTAAATAAAAACAAAATATAACATAAAAATATCAACTGAATCCCTGCTTAAATCGTAAGCGAAGATGCAATTAATGTGCATTATATGTTGCATTACGCATAAATTATACTCTAAGTACTTAGATCGCTCGCTTAGAATATCATACTCACGTCATCGCATATTGTCTAAATACTTAATTTTATTTACCGCTGGGTATGTTTATATATGTACATATTTATTTATTTATTTATTTATTTATTTATTTATTTATTTGATTTATAATGATCTACATAGCACAACAAGATACTAAATCTTATAAGTGACAGTGCTATGTTTACAATCAATAAGGTATAAAAAAATAACATTAATTAAATATAAAAAATTAGAGAAAGTTAATTTATGTATATAAATATTAAATTAAATTAATAAGGTAAAGTATAAAAATAATAATAATAATAATAATAATAATAATAATAATAATAATAATAATAATAATAATAATAATAATAATAATAACAATAATAATGATGACCTAAAAAATTAAATCACAAAATTTACAAATATGAGAGTAAAATTTTAATTATGAAAATAATTTAAATAACTCCTTTTTGAACGCGTTTGCATTGCCCAGATTTTGGATGTTATTTGGTAAGGAATTCCAAAGACTAATGGTGTGTATAAAGAACTGTCGCTGAGACAGAAGAGTCCTGAATCGTTGCTGTATAATCCCCACACCCCGGTGGGATCTGGCAAACTTAATTTTACAATATAAATACTTCGGCTGTTTCGTGTAAATTATTTTATGAAGTAGAAGGAGGCATCTAATTTTCAGGAGATTATCAAATTTGATACCAAGAATCAGGTAAGCTAAATAAGAAATGTGATCCCGACGCCCCTTAAAGAAAACATACCTGGCTATGTTATTGTACGCCAGGTTAAGTTTCTGGTTGTCATCATAACTGCAATTTGCGTATATCTCACATCCATATAAAAGTACCGGAATCAAGTACGTTTTAGCAAGTTGCATGCGAATGACAAAAGGAGTTGAATCTATGACAGCCCACAAATTTCGAAGCATGCCATAAATTCTGCCAACAATGACACTTATATGGGTAGACCACGATAATTTGTCATTAAAGACAATACCCAGATTAGTAGCCGACCTGACAAATTCAATTTTATTTCCCCTGATACTCAATTCAGGTATGACAAATGATCCGTTTGTTCTCGAAAGTGTAATACATTTAGACTTAGAAGGATTGATGCATAGTCCATTGGCCGAGGCCCATCCGTCAATCCTTGCTAAGTCACGATTAATGTAGTCCAAACAAGAATAAATATTCTCCCTTGGAGTATATGTGTAAAGCTGCACATCGTCAGCATACATGTGAACATTACAGTTAACCAAAACATCAGGTAGATCATTTATATACATGCAAAACAGCAAAGGTCCAAGTATAGACCCCTGGGGAACACCTCTACTAATAGTAAGTGGATCCGAAACATTGCCATTGAAATGAACCCTCTGAAATCTGTTCGTCAAATAAGAATAAATTAGATTACAGGCAGTTTCGGAGAAATAAAACAGTTTTCGGAGCTTTTTCAATAGAACCGCATGATCGACTGTATCAAAAGCCTTAGAGTAATCAAGCAGAACCAAGAACGCCACACTATTCCCATCAAGTTCCGACCTAAGTTCCTCAACTACATTTACCAGAGCGGTAGTACAACTCCTACCTTTCATGAAGCCCGACTGATTAACCGTTAAGAAATTGTGGCCCGTCAGATATTCATCGATTTGTCTGGCCATGATGTTCTCCAATACCTTGGATAAAAGAGGAAGGATTGCAATTGGCCTGAACTCACAATTAGTTTTGGGAATGGGGAGGATTTTAGCCAGTTTCCAACTTTCAGGAAAAGAAGACTTAGTCAGAACTGTATTGAACAAGTAAGTATAGTAAGGCAAAAGTTTAGGAGTCAGAGCCTTCAAGAATAAATGATGCAAATCATCAGAACCAACTGCATTCGATTTTACCTCTGAAATACATTCCAAAACCTCAAACTGATTTACGCAACGAAAGCTAAAGGAATACTGTGGTGGAACACAACAGAGGTCATCATACAAGTCACCGTTAGACCTTGGGACCCTAGAATTTACGAACTGGTCATTAAGCTTGTCCACATCCACATCAATATCAGCCTTTGGACATTTTCGGCCTATTCCTATTTCACGAATTACATTCCATTTAGACTTGTTGTCCATAGCATTGGAAAACTTTCCGCCATAATACAATCTTTTTGCAGTTCTTATGCTCCTGGTAACTTCCATCCGTGTAAATCTATGCAAAGCTTTCAAATCATCCGTCCTAAACCTCTTCCATCTCCTGTAAGCACTATCCCTCCTCTCAATGAGAGCTTTTATTTCCGCATTAAACCAGGGCTGTTGTTTAGGTTTGATGTGCTTGGTTTTAACAAGAACGCACCTGTCATAGAGCAAACGAACTCTGTCCTGAATAAACGATAATTGGTCATTCGCATTACCCAGTGTGTATACCTGGTCCCAAGATACGCTATCCAGTTCAATATTCAGAGTTGCATAATCAATGTTTCCAAAATCACGATACGTAATATATTTGTCCAGGGGACGAGTTACGGACAAATTATAATTAAGGAAGAGAAGGTCATGGTTGGAGAAGCAGGAAGCAGAAATTTGGTCATATAACAATACCCTGTCAATGTGATTCACAAATATAAGGTCTATCAAGCTACTGGATGTTGAATGGAAATGTGTAGGTGTTGACACATTTACAGGACTGAAGTGAAGTGAGAGCATTGGTCCAATAAGGGGATTACCAAGTAGAAGGTTATTGTTAAAGTCACCTACAATAACTATGTCGTCATATCGAATGGTAATATCCTCAAGAGTTGAAATAAAAGGATCAAAATTTAAACTAGAATTCGGTCTATATACACAACCAAGAAGAAGTTTCGGACCATCGCCTGTTGATATTTCCAGAAACAAATATTCAATCTCGCTCCCAATGTGATTTAATAATTTTTCCTTACAAAGTATACCATTACGAACATAAATCGCAACTCCACCACCCCTGGCCCTGGTCGCATTACCATTAACCAAGATTCTCCTATCTGATCGGAAAAGTTTAAAGCCCTGTAAATTAAAAACTGTATCCTGAACATCCAAGGGTAACCAAGTCTCAGAGACGCAAATAACGTCAATACCTGCTGCAACAAATAAGTACCTAAATTCATCAATCTTATTATTTAAGCTCTGAGCGTTTATGTGGACAATGTTGAGACCTGCCCTTTGTTTCGCAAGGACTCTAATCATGTTATACACACAGTCTCTGGAATTAGAACCGGTAGAATTCATGAAATGGTACGAAATTTTTGGCAATGCATTCAATAATTAGATCTAAAGCAGAAATCGTAATATTTAAGCGTTCAAATATAATGGAGTTATACATACATGACACAAAGTTGTAGAAGAAGAATGTATTAATTAAATTGCTATTGAGGATAATTAGGTCGATAAAAATCAAGTGAAGTTTTGGGAGTTCAAACAGCATGGCCAGGAAATAACTTATTAAGGCTGTCTACATCATCTATTAGTATGAGGTCATCATTCATATTCTTTTTGACGTAAACACAACCCCGCATAGAGAACGCAGAAGATACAATTTTTTTCTTTTTGAGGCGAATTGCTGCGCTCAATGTTTTAAAATTAGTCTGTGTTAAGTTCTCGTTAACATAGAACTTTTCTTCTGATGTCAGGCCAATATTTCTAAGGCGGAAGACAAAACCACTGTGTAGTTTCCTGAAGTTCGCCATGGATTTCAAAAAGAAATTCCTATCATACGCAGACCATAGTTTTACAATAATTGCGGCATCTTTGGAGTTCTCCCTACGCTTGTTATTGAGATTCCTTAGACGATAGATTGATTGAATGTTCGGCACAGGTGTGTTTATGGTGTTGCAAATTTTACAAAATATTTCCTGTAGGTTCTCGTCCTGGGTGTACGGGATTTCATTGATCCTAAGCTCCGACGAAACCGGGTGATTCTCTTGATTCTCATTCTCATATTAAGGTTTGATATAAAAATTATTGTACTTCAGTGCTTGTATTTATGATAAGTATCAATCTAATATATAAAATAAACAAAAAATAAAACTTATATGCGATTCTTTGCATAGTAATAAAAATATTAAAAATAAACATATAAGAGATCAACAAATTAATTGCAGGTACAAAAATTTCACAATTTTATTTAAAATATGCCTTTGGCAGACCATACATAATGGGAATCTTCTTTCGTTTTTGCACAATTCTTTTGATTGCATTATATTATTAATTGTTTTGAGTTCAATTTTATTGCGATATATGGTTTTTATTAAATTTAGCTGTGAAAATTTTCTCTCCGTATCAGCTGAACTATACAGCAATATCAATAAATTCTGAACAAAATTTATAAGCTCTTTAAAACATTTTTCATCCATTCCATTTCTATGTGATACTTTGTTCCAAAACTCAACTACATCCATGTCGGCTTTTAAGTCAGTGTCGGAAAATCTTAATAACTTCCACTCAGTTACAATTTGTTCCTCTTTACCGTCTGTCTAATTTGGGAAAGATGTCGGCAAAGGTTCCAAATTTATATCTGAATTATTTAAAACTTGTTTTCGTGTTATAATTGAGAGATGTTTTAAGACTTTTCTCGAACCTTTTAGAAATTTCTTTTAAAAGTTCAATTATATCTTTTTCTTTAATTACAAAGTTTGTTTAACTTACAACACCCTGTTGTGTTTGTATTTTAGTACTTTTATTACGCACTTTTACGGTGCTATCAATTGAACGAAATAAAAACGCTTAAAGAAATAAGACGATTTGCTAACGATTGCAAACCTTGTAATGCAAATTTTCAAATAAAATTAAAGAAGTAATTGCTGTATTAACGATAATAAAAAAATAACCAACATGAAGAAAAAATACACAATTACACATTAGAAAAAAATAACCAAAACCGCAACGCTGCCCCTGGGGGACATTGGTGCCGACGTCTGTACACAACACATTCATGTACATATATAATAATGTAGATACCCTGTCGGAAAAATAGTTAACTTTAAACTAACTTTAAGCTAACTATTTCGCAACTAGTGCTGACTACCACCTGGATTACTTTACAATGGCAGCAACTAACTTTTTTAACGTTGTGATGTCCTAGGCAGTAGTCAGTTGTTCTCTGGATTACTTTTCAACTAACTTAAAGTTAACTACTTATAAGTTAGCTTTAAGTCGACTAGTTTTAAGTTGGCTTTTAGTTGACTTTTTGTAGCTATGTAGCTGTAATTAAACCCCTGCATTTTATATTTTTTATAGTGAATAAATATATAATTTGTTTTATGTTAGTTTTTGAAAATAAATTTATTAAAACTTCATTTAATAATATTAATTAGTAAACAAATTATAAATTCTAAATTAAAATGAAAAACTCATATAAAAATTATCTATAAGGTACGTGGATATATATATGCAAGTAAGAGAATTATATTTATAAAACACACATTTTTATATACATTTTTGTTATTGTTAAAAATAAAAATCTTATTTAAACTTCACTATTGTTTGTTTGGAATAATTTTAATTCATTAAAAAATTACATTTAATTTTTTAACTTATTTTTATTATTTTGAACGCACTGAGCATGAATATAAGGCTTTTTTATTATTTTCAAAGCATTTCTTGTCTCCTTTACAGCATCTTGAAAGCCAAGTGATTGACAGGCATCTGTTTAGAATATAGATACATTCGTTTACATATGCTTAATATAGAAAGACCTTATGACTTACCTGTCAAGGCATGAAAGAAAGCTTCAAAGCCTTTTAAGCGTTTTTTGCCGTGGATTCCATCTAAATTTATGTCCATGCACAAATTTATTGACATTATTTCTGTCAAAGTTTTCGGCAGGCGGACCTTCAATAGAAACACTTCGCATATACATAAATTCAAATTCTTTTAAATGGAATCAGAATCACTATATTAAATCCACAATATAAATTTTACACTCTTACCTTTTCTTTACACAACAATATTGAAATATTTTTAAGAAAAATTTATTTTTTACAAAAAAAAAAAAAATTATGACATGAAACTCTTGAGACATGATTAATGAAACTCTGCATTGAGTAGTAGTTAGCTTAAAGTTAGTAAATAAAAGCTAACTTAAGGTTGATTATTTTTGTAGTCAGCTACTCATTCTCCTACAGGGTATCTAATATTTTATTATAATTAATTAACACATACTATATAATGATAATGCATACAAATATTGCTTAAATCTACTAAAACATTTAATTAAATTCATGATTCATCATGAATATATTTTTGAATTTAGATCAAAACGGGAATTTTAATAAACAATCTAAATTATCACATTGCAAATATTAAATTCTTTAATTACTTTAATTAAATTCTGTTACATCAATGAAATTATTTACAAGTTAATGATATATTTTATGAATTCATCATCATCGTCAATGCTTAAAGGATTCTGATTAGCTGTTGGAAACAAACAATTCGAAGGTTCTGCGCCTGGTTTTCGTAATGATGAGGAACTGATACCGTATGATGAAACTTGAAGGATTTCCGAATGATTATTGTCATTGGACATAGGTTTATCCAGAAGGAATTTTGGGGTATCTGTGTGATACTTTGTTGGATTAAATTCGTCTAGTAGGCAACAATTACAGTCCATGAAAGAAACATTATTATTCGCGGATTCGAAATGTGAATTCATGGATTCTGGCGGAAAATTGAAACTTTATTGTGATTATCATTAACCATATTCATTGATACATTAAAATTATGGGGTTGAATTGGGATAGGTATATTTTCCAAAGTTTCCGGTTTTAATTAGACCAGAGGTAAATTATCAGGAGTTTCAACGAATTGATGAAATTTTATGGAGATTATTTCTGGAATTGTTTTGGGTGCATCTCTTTTACTTTTCATGCGCCTGTTTTGAAACCAGATCATAACTTGACATTCGTCTAATTTTAATCGATCGGCTATTTCAAATCGTTTTTGGCAGCTCACATATTTGTTAACGTAGAATTCACGCTCCAATTCCGTCAACTGTTGGCTGGTAAATGCAGTACGTTTCCGTTTGGATTTTGAAGTATTTTCTGGTCTGGGATATGAAATAGTTGAGCTATATGTGGACGATGCTGTATTTTCGATATTTTCAAGTGGAGATACAAAGCTCATCTTGATCTTAAATATATATAAAATTTGTTAAAAGAAAATAATTTTTTAGCATTTAACGAATAGTTTTGTACACTTACGTTTACTCCATTTTCTGTCACACATTTTTCGATTCGTAGATTATTTTCAATTTCCATTTTAAATCAATTCCGAATATCAATTTGGTTCAAGTGTTGTTATTCGGTTGACTTCTTTACATTGATTGTGGTGGCGCAGAAGTCTAACGAAAGTATTTATGTGGTTTAATAATTGGTACTGCTGAGAGGACTGGCTATTTGCCGCTTATATAATTGTCAAGAACATTTCCATTTACAGATCAAAAGCCCGATATTTTTTTACCCGCCCTACAAACGTATACCTGCCGATAGTGGGTCCTTGCTGTAAGAACAGGCAGTAATGTGCAATAAAATTTTGGACAGTCTTATTTTCTCTGTTTTACATACATGCATAAATGATCATTACACCCTTTCAGTGTTGAATACGTCCTACTTGTTTTTATACATTACATTACATTCTGAAGAAATTTTCTCATAGGCTTCCACTTTTAAATTATTTGGCATTTTTCTATATTATTTTTCCTGAGGGTTAACGATTCATAATTTATTTTCTATAAAATATTCCTTTTTTATTTAATCTCTTCATAAGAGAATGCACTTTACGAATATCACCACTTGTATTATAGTTTTTAATTAAATTTTACAATTAATAATGAATGGCCAAACTTAGAAAAATAAGAAACAAATAATATTTTCCAAGTTTACCACATCAAAACTCATAAAATACAAGTTTGAACGAAATGTTTATGTATACAGTTTCCAAAAAAACTTTGGATTTTAAAATAGGTTCAAACATATTTGGGTAATCAATAATTTTGTGTGAAAAGATCAAAAATACTGTTTTTGTCAAATAAAACAATTTTGGAGGTTTCGAGAAATATAAAAAAGTATTTTTGAGTACTACTCAACTAACTGAACAACTTAGAAGAGGTACAAGTTACTCGGGAGTGAGTTCTACTCAACTAACTGAACAACTTAGAAGAGGTAGTTACTCGGGTGTATTGAATTTTTTGTATTTTATCGCATAGTGTAATAATTGCATTCAATTTAAAAATTAAAACATTTTATTACAGACAAATAGATTTAAAATATGATTAAAACTCAATTAAAGTGCGATCTAGATTCATACTTATAATAAAACAAAAAAATTCGAAATTCTTAAGTTGATTTCACACAAATCATCACATTATTATTGTTACAATCAAAAATTTGATCAGTAATTCATAAAATAACTTTTAATCAAATTTGTTACAATTATAATGCCTCTCGACTTCATTTTGATGGAATTTCGAATGATATGAGTACCGGGAGTACCAGCCTACAGAAGAAATTAACAAAACTACATTCAGCAGTTTTCAAACAGTTCTCTAATACAAGAATTTGATTCAAAAAATGTAAGGAATTTGACAAATACATGTTTATCTTAAGGAAATTATTTAACTGCAGTTTCTGTAAGACAAGAAAACACAAGTAAAATTGTTTTTCAGGAACACTACATATGTCAAACAGAATGTATGTAATTTAGATAGTTTTGGAGAATTTTTTCCATAACTCGATACTTTTTAATTGATATTAAAAGAAAAAGATAAGACACATTTATTGAAGAATTTATCTGACATTTTTTCATTTCTGCAATTTTTTGTTTGGCACAATTTGTATATTTAATTGCTTGTTGTATTCTTTCTAATCGACAGAATTTATGATTCCTCACATTGTTTTTTTATATGTATGCATGTATGAAAGTCGCCGTGGTCTAGTAGGTAATCGTGAGGCCTCGGTTCAAACCCCAGGACAGGTATCTCCAACTAAATGAAATATGAAAAAATATTTCTTCGGCGACTTCCTCTCAGCAGATATCTGACAAAAAACAATGAGAGTACATAAAATTTGTCCTTCGGGGTCGACTTTAAGCTGTAGGTCCCGCCACTCATGTATAAAAAAAATTAACGCACAAAACATAAGTGGTGTGAGAAGCTAGGTCGTAATATAGACGAAAGGGGTGTAACGACCATTTATGTATGTATGTAAAACAGAGAAAATAAGACTGGTCAAAATGCTATTGCACATTACTGCCTGTTCTTACAGCAAGGACCCAATAGCGCGATCATAAATATCGACAGGTATACATTTATAGGACGGGTAAAAAATATCGCGCTTTTGATTTGTAAATGAAAATGTTCTTGACGATTACAAAACAAACAAACAGCCAGTCCTCTCAGCAGGTACCAATTATTAAACCACATAAATACTTCCGTTAGACTTCTGCGCCACCACAATCATAGTAAAGAAGTCAATTGGATAACATCACTTGAACAAAATTGATAATCGGAATTCATTTAAAATGGAAATTGAAAAGAATCTACGAATCGAACAATGTCTGACAGAAAATGGAGTAAACGTAAGTGTACAAAACTATTCGTTAAATGCTAAAACATTATTTTCTTTTAACAAATTTTATATATATTTCAGATCACGGTGAGCTTTGTAACTCCACCTGAAAATATCGAAAATACAGCATCGTCCACATATAGCTCAACAATTTCATCTCCCAGACCAGCAAATACTTCAAAACCCAAACGGAAACGTACTGCATTTACCAGCAAACAGTTGACGGAATTAGAGCGTGAATTCTACGTTAACAAATATGTGAGCTGCCAAAAACGATTTGAAATATCCGATTGATTAACATTAGACGAACGTCAAGTTAAAGTCTGGTTTCAGAATAGGCACATGAAAAGCAAAAGAGATGCTGGTATAACAACTCCAGAAACTAGACCTGTAGGCCATACTACATTCATTGAAACTTCTAATAATTTACCGCAGCTCTTAATGAAACCAGAGACTTTCAGTTTGAATCCTTTGGAAGGTATACCTCCGAAGATGATAGACGGCAATCATAATAAAACTACGCCAGATGAATCCAGAAATCCACAATGTTTCCTTCACGGACTGCAACTGTTCCATATTAGATGAGATTGATCCTACAAAGTGGTTGTATAATGATGGCGAATTGCTAAAATGCCTGCAGGAGGATCATATGCCAAATGACAATAGCCATTTCAAAATCCTTAGTGCTTCATCACTCAATTGTTCACCATTGCCAGAACCATGCGCAGAATCTTCGTTTTATATATCTCCAACGGCTAATCAGTTAGAAACAATTAATGTTGCATCACATGACGCCAATTCCTCAACATTGCCAGAATCCGGAGCAGACTCTTCGGCCCCCAACTGCAAATCAACATTATTTAGATTTGGACAATGATAATGCTTTAGTGGAGCATTTTATGAATTTAATTAAATAATTTAATAGTCATTATATATATTCATTAATTATAGTCAAATATTAGATACATATGTACTATGTGCATTAATATGAAACTTAATAATAATAAAAATTATTTTTATAATATAGTCCTACATTTTAATTAAAACGAATCTATTTGAATCTGGTATTGATGAATCGATCAGTGTTAAAGAGAATTTGATTTATTTCGACAAACATTTCTGTGTAGCTCAAATTTTTAGGTTTTAAAAGTTTGATGAAGTTGAAAAATTTTCTAGATTTTCTTATTTGGATACCATGAAGTTACATTTTACGTATATTAATAAAGTCCTATGCATGCCTAACCACAGTCCACCATGCATTCGATCTGAAAAGGTAATATCAAAAAAGAGTTATTTATTTTTTTATTTATTTATTTATTTATAGTAAATTCAATACAACAAGAACAAGTCTTATTTTAAAGTATTGGTTAGGTAAATGTCATATAGGTTTTTTGAAATAATAATTATAATTATAATATAAAAGTGGAAATTTAAAGTTAATTTCAGTAAAATAATAAATTTAAGAAAAATAAAAGTTAAACTATATTATATAACATGTTGTTTTTAAAAAAGATAACATTTAGACAAATATAACAGAAAAGAACAAAAAAAGAAAAAAACATAACTATGAAAAGTGCTTAAATATGGCAGTCTTAAAATGGCTTGCATTTGATATTATTTGTAATTGTGGGGGTAGTTGGCTCCAAAGGCGAATAGAGTTAATGGAAAAGTGTTGCTCAGAGGTAGCTTTAGAATATTTCATACAATTTATCTTCTTTCCTCTATTAGACCTTGAAAATTTTATTTTCCGATATAAATAGGGTGGTTGCTGATTATAGACAATTCTATGCAAAAGCAGTAGTACTCGGCACTTCAATAAATTATCAAACGTGATATTATAAATTTGTTTGGCATAATGTGATATGCTACTATTTCTTTCAATACCAAATACATATCGTGCAATGTTGTTAAAAGTGACATTAAGCCTGCGCTTACTAACAGCATCACAGCTAGCAAACAGCTCGCAACCATAAATTAGAGTTGGCAACAAGTAAGTTTTAGCCAAAAGCATTCGGATATCGAGTGGTGTGAAATATTGCGTCATCCAAACGTTTTTCCGCAGTTAGCTTTAATGTGATCCGACCAATTGAGTTGTTTGTTGAGAATTACTCCTAGATTTTTAACAGATTCAACAATGTTTATATCTATATTATTAATATGTATTGGAGGAAGATACGTCATAAAAGTTTTCGGTTGTCCAATAAGTAAAACAGTTGATTTTTTGGGGTTTATTAGGCGGATGATATGCTACAGTATTAATATTTTTCCTGAAAACCCAGCAAAAATTACACACAAATTATTAAAGAATTAATATTATTATGTTTTTTGATTTTATTTTATTTAAAAGTTGCAAAATTTTTAAAAATTTTAAATTTGACTTATTTACTTTTAAAGTATTCTTTTTGTTATTGTTTTAAGTTAGTGAAGAATAATTATAGTTTTCTTTAAATATTAGAAAAATAAAATGATCTAAATTTTTTATATGTTTCGTGGTGTACCTGCAAGGGAATCTATTTAACGAAAACTATATGGATAGTTGCTGTAGTGAGTAAAACGAATGGATTGCAACTAAACCGTTTTAAAGGAAACAATAATTAAATACAAAAATATTCTACGACATGGAAAATATACTCTAAAAAAAAACAAAAATTAAATAACAATAAAATAAAATTAACTAAACCAATAAGTAAACAATTTCAATTAAAAGAATATATATAAATAATATAAAAAATAAAAAAAAACCTATTTCATTGCAAAACATAATAACATAATATTAAAAACAAAAAGGAAAATTATAATTCACTACAAAAAATATTCAATTACAATAACTAAAACATACTCCATCACAAGTTCTATTTTATTTTAATACTCGTATCGAAAATTCACATGGTATGAACTCATAAAAAGCAAACTCTCTTCTCCGTTATAACTTTAGCTGCTACCAGTGTTGCCAGTAATTTTTTAAAGAACTTTTTATTTCTGGAAAAAAAATTATTTTACAAAAACAAAACAGTTTTCTACAAAAGTATGAACATTTTTAAAGGAGACACCGGAGACCGGTGCCCTCTATTGATGTTTCTTTGCTACTTTTGCCCGGGACTAATAAAGTACACAATATTTTATTTAAAAATGTAAATATTTCGTGTTATTGTTGAATTTATTGAAATTTTGAATTTTTCTAAAAAAAAACATGTTTTGTTAGAAAACAACTTTAATGAAAAATTTTTCGAATGTCAAAGAACTTGAAAAAAAGGGAAAACTTAGCAAATGGCCACTCTGGCTGCTACAGAGAAAGCTCTTTAGGCAGAGAATATACTAGCAACCATGGAATTAATTTGCAAAGCAAAGTTTTGAATTGTTTTTGTTTTGACAATTTATCTACCTGCTTCCGCCAATGAATGAGTGAATTTCAAGTGATTGGCGAGAATTTAACTCCTTTGGGAGCATTGGCAAAATGGAGATTCCGTACAATTAATTTTTTGATCTACCGGTGCCGAAAAATTTAAATTTCTGCCAAAATCAATGTAAATTTCAATAATTTCAAAAATTTAGACGTTAAAAATCACTAATGTAGGTATGTATACATAAAATAAAAAAGAAAACTAAAAATTTAAAAATATACACTTAGAATTATATTTTATAATATAATAATTATTATATATGTATATAATAATTTTTCGAAATTTAATTTATAAAAAGGTAGTTCACCATGTAGAGTTTTGTGTAAATATTCTTATATATGGTATGAGTTAAGAACCCTGTTTGTATAGATGCTAACCAATTACAATAGGTATGTACTATATTATCAAATTATTTGTGAAGCCAAGATTTGTTCTCTGAATCTCTATATCAGGATTTTCTAATTTCCTTTCACTAAAATAAAACAAAATCGTTGGAATCTAAATCAAATTCCCTTTAACACTGATCAAGGCATCAATATCAGAATCAAACAGATTCGAAATGAATTTTAATTGTAACATGATCCCGTTTTAATTTTTTTTTATTTAAAAAGTTTTCCTTAAAACATTGTAGTTGATTATAGAAATATTTTTTTATTGATTGAATTCCATACAAACCTGACACATTCATGTACATACATAATAATGTAGATATCTAATATTTTATTATAATTAATTAACACATACTATATAATGATAATGCATACAAATATTGCTTAAATCTATTAAATTAACATTGTGTTTTCCTATTTATTTATTTTCCTATAACACTACTTATGAAATATTGAGAGACACATCTCGACTGCTAAATACATAACTTGTCGAAAATTCGACATCGTCCACATATAGCTCAACAATTTCATCTCCCAGACCAGCAAATACTTCAAAACCCAAACGGAAACGTACTGCATTTACCAGCAAACAGTTGACGGAATTAGAGCGTGAATTCTACGTTAACAAATATGTGAGCTGCCAAAAACGATTTGAAATATCCGATTGATTAACATTAGACGAACGTCAAGTTAAAGTCTGGTTTCAGAATAGGCACATGAAAAGCAAAAGAGATGCTAGTATAACAACTCCAGAAACTAGACCTGTAGGCCATACTACATTCATTGAAACTTCTAATAATTTACCGCAGCTCTTAATGAAACCAGAGACTTTCAGTTTGAATCCTTTGGAAGGTATACCTCCGAAGATGATAGACGGCAATCATAATAAAACTACGCCAGATGAATCCAGAAATCCACAATGTTTCCTTCACGGACTGCAACTGTTCCATATTAGATGAGATTGATCCTACAAAGTGGTTGTATAATGATGGCGAATTGCTAAAATGCCTGCAGGAGGATCATATGCCAAATGACAATAGCCATTTCAAAATCCTTAGTGCTTCATCACTCAATTGTTCACCATTGCCAGAACCATGCGCAGAATCTTCGTTTTATATATCTCCAACGGCTAATCAGTTAGAAACAATTAATGTTGCATCACATGACGCCAATTCCTCAACATTGCCAGAATCCGGAGCAGACTCTTCGGCCCCCAACTGCAAATCAACATTATTTAGATTTGGACAATGATAATGCTTTAGTGGAGCATTTTATGAATTTAATTAAATAATTTAATAGTCATTATATATATTCATTAATTATAGTCAAATATTAGATACATATGTACTATGTGCATTAATATGAAACTTAATAATAATAAAAATTATTTTTATAATATAGTCCTACATTTTAATTAAAACGAATCTATTTGAATCTGGTATTGATGAATCGATCAGTGTTAAAGAGAATTTGATTTATTTCGACAAACATTTCTGTGTAGCTCAAATTTTTAGGTTTTAAAAGTTTGATGAAGTTGAAAAATTTTCTAGATTTTCTTATTTGGATACCATGAAGTTACATTTTACGTATATTAATAAAGTCCTATGCATGCCTAACCACAGTCCACCATGCATTCGATCTGAAAAGGTAATATCAAAAAAGAGTTATTTATTTTTTTATTTATTTATTTATTTATAGTAAATTCAATACAACAAGAACAAGTCTTATTTTAAAGTATTGGTTAGGTAAATGTCATATAGGTTTTTTGAAATAATAATTATAATTATAATATAAAAGTGGAAATTTAAAGTTAATTTCAGTAAAATAATAAATTTAAGAAAAATAAAAGTTAAACTATATTATATAACATGTTGTTTTTAAAAAAGATAACATTTAGACAAATATAACAGAAAAGAACAAAAAAAGAAAAAAACATAACTATGAAAAGTGCTTAAATATGGCAGTCTTAAAATGGCTTGCATTTGATATTATTTGTAATTGTGGGGGTAGTTGGCTCCAAAGGCGAATAGAGTTAATGGAAAAGTGTTGCTCAGAGGTAGCTTTAGAATATTTCATACAATTTATCTTCTTTCCTCTATTAGACCTTGAAAATTTTATTTTCCGATATAAATAGGGTGGTTGCTGATTATAGACAATTCTATGCAAAAGCAGTAGTACTCGGCACTTCAATAAATTATCAAACGTGATATTATAAATTTGTTTGGCATAATGTGATATGCTACTATTTCTTTCAATACCAAATACATATCGTGCAATGTTGTTAAAAGTGACATTAAGCCTGCGCTTACTAACAGCATCACAGCTAGCAAACAGCTCGCAACCATAAATTAGAGTTGGCAACAAGTAAGTTTTAGCCAAAAGCATTCGGATATCGAGTGGTGTGAAATATTGCGTCATCCAAACGTTTTTCCGCAGTTAGCTTTAATGTGATCCGACCAATTGAGTTGTTTGTTGAGAATTACTCCTAGATTTTTAACAGATTCAACAATGTTTATATCTATATTATTAATATGTATTGGAGGAAGATACGTCATAAAAGTTTTCGGTTGTCCAATAAGTAAAACAGTTGATTTTTTGGGGTTTATTAGGCGGATGATATGCTACAGTATTAATATTTTTCCTGAAAACCCAGCAAAAATTACACACAAATTATTAAAGAATTAATATTATTATGTTTTTTGATTTTATTTTATTTAAAAGTTGCAAAATTTTTAAAAATTTTAAATTTGACTTATTTACTTTTAAAGTATTCTTTTTGTTATTGTTTTAAGTTAGTGAAGAATAATTATAGTTTTCTTTAAATATTAGAAAAATAAAATGATCTAAATTTTTTATATGTTTCGTGGTGTACCTGCAAGGGAATCTATTTAACGAAAACTATATGGATAGTTGCTGTAGTGAGTAAAACGAATGGATTGCAACTAAACCGTTTTAAAGGAAACAATAATTAAATACAAAAATATTCTACGACATGGAAAATATACTCTAAAAAAAAACAAAAATTAAATAACAATAAAATAAAATTAACTAAACCAATAAGTAAACAATTTCAATTAAAAGAATATATATAAATAATATAAAAAATAAAAAAAAACCTATTTCATTGCAAAACATAATAACATAATATTAAAAACAAAAAGGAAAATTATAATTCACTACAAAAAATATTCAATTACAATAACTAAAACATACTCCATCACAAGTTCTATTTTATTTTAATACTCGTATCGAAAATTCACATGGTATGAACTCATAAAAAGCAAACTCTCTTCTCCGTTATAACTTTAGCTGCTACCAGTGTTGCCAGTAATTTTTTAAAGAACTTTTTATTTCTGGAAAAAAAATTATTTTACAAAAACAAAACAGTTTTCTACAAAAGTATGAACATTTTTAAAGGAGACACCGGAGACCGGTGCCCTCTATTGATGTTTCTTTGCTACTTTTGCCCGGGACTAATAAAGTACACAATATTTTATTTAAAAATGTAAATATTTCGTGTTATTGTTGAATTTATTGAAATTTTGAATTTTTCTAAAAAAAAACATGTTTTGTTAGAAAACAACTTTAATGAAAAATTTTTCGAATGTCAAAGAACTTGAAAAAAAGGGAAAACTTAGCAAATGGCCACTCTGGCTGCTACAGAGAAAGCTCTTTAGGCAGAGAATATACTAGCAACCATGGAATTAATTTGCAAAGCAAAGTTTTGAATTGTTTTTGTTTTGACAATTTATCTACCTGCTTCCGCCAATGAATGAGTGAATTTCAAGTGATTGGCGAGAATTTAACTCCTTTGGGAGCATTGGCAAAATGGAGATTCCGTACAATTAATTTTTTGATCTACCGGTGCCGAAAAATTTAAATTTCTGCCAAAATCAATGTAAATTTCAATAATTTCAAAAATTTAGACGTTAAAAATCACTAATGTAGGTATGTATACATAAAATAAAAAAGAAAACTAAAAATTTAAAAATATACACTTAGAATTATATTTTATAATATAATAATTATTATATATGTATATAATAATTTTTCGAAATTTAATTTATAAAAAGGTAGTTCACCATGTAGAGTTTTGTGTAAATATTCTTATATATGGTATGAGTTAAGAACCCTGTTTGTATAGATGCTAACCAATTACAATAGGTATGTACTATATTATCAAATTATTTGTGAAGCCAAGATTTGTTCTCTGAATCTCTATATCAGGATTTTCTAATTTCCTTTCACTAAAATAAAACAAAATCGTTGGAATCTAAATCAAATTCCCTTTAACACTGATCAAGGCATCAATATCAGAATCAAACAGATTCGAAATGAATTTTAATTGTAACATGATCCCGTTTTAATTTTTTTTTATTTAAAAAGTTTTCCTTAAAACATTGTAGTTGATTATAGAAATATTTTTTTATTGATTGAATTCCATACAAACCTGACACATTCATGTACATACATAATAATGTAGATATCTAATATTTTATTATAATTAATTAACACATACTATATAATGATAATGCATACAAATATTGCTTAAATCTATTAAATTAACATTGTGTTTTCCTATTTATTTATTTTCCTATAACACTACTTATGAAATATTGAGAGACACATCTCGACTGCTAAATACATAACTTGTCGAAAATTCGACATCGTCCACATATAGCTCAACAATTTCATCTCCCAGACCAGCAAATACTTCAAAACCCAAACGGAAACGTACTGCATTTACCAGCAAACAGTTGACGGAATTGTAGCGTGAATTCAACGTTAACAAATATGTGAGCTGCCATAAACGATTGGAAATAGCCGATCGATTAAAGTTAGATGAACGTCAAATTAAAATATGGTTTCAGAATAGGCGTATGAAAAGCAAAAGAGATGCTAGTAAACCAACTCCAACAATTAGCTCCATAAACCTCAATCAATTTAATGAAAGTAATTTACCTACTCCAATACAATCCAATAATTTTTATTTGTCATCGAATCATAATAAAACTACGCCAGACGAATCCATATATCCATCATTCGATTCGGCTGATAACAATGTTTCCATCAGCGACTGCAACTGCTCCATATTAGAGAATATTGATCCAACAAGGTGGGTTGATGATTATACCGAATTTCTCAAATGGCTTCAGAATAATCATATGCCAAATGACAATGTTTCCTCACACCACGCCAATTCTACATCATTGCCAGAAACCGAGGCAGTCTCCCCAACTGTAAATCAAAATTCTTTAAATTTTGACAATGGCAATGATTTAGTGGAGCATCTCATGAATTTAATTAAATAATTTAATAGATTTAAGCAATATTTGTATGCATCATCATTATATAGTACATATGTATGTGTTAATTAATTATAATAAAATATAAGATATCTACATTATTATGTATGTACATGAATGTGTTATGTGTCAGGTTTGTATGGAATTCAATCAATAAAAATTATTTCTATAATCAACTACAATGTTTTAAGGAAAACTTTTTAAATAAAAAAAAATTAAAACGGGATCATGTTACAATTAAAATTCATTTCGAATCTGTTTGAATCTGATATTGATGCCTTGATCAGTGTTAAAGGGAATTTGATTTAGATTCCAACGATTTTGTTTCATTTTAGTGAAAGGATTTAAAAAAAAAATACTGTGATAGAGATTCAGAGAACAAATATTGACTTCACAGATAATTTGATAATACATACCTATTGTAATTGGTTAGCATCTATACAAACAGGGTTCTTAACTCATACCATATATAAGAATATTTATACAAAACTCTACATGGTGATCTAATTCTTATAAATTAAATTTCGAAAAATTATTATATACATATATAATAATTATTATATTATAAAATATAATTCTAAGTGTATATTTTTAAATTTTTAATTTTCTTTTTTATTTTATGTATACATACCTACATTAGTGATTTTTAACGCCTTAATTATTGAAATTATTGAAATTTACATTGATTTTGACAGAAATTTAAATTTTTCGGCACCGGTAGATCAAAAAATTAATTGTACGGAATCTCTATTTTGCCAATGCTCCCAAAGGAGTTAAATTCTCGCCAATCACTTGAAATTCACTCATTCATTGGCGGAAGCAGGTAGATAAATTGTCAAAACAAAAACAATTCAAAACTTTGCTTTGCAAATTAATTCCATGGTTGCTAGTATATTCTCTGCCTAAAGAGCTTTCTCTGTAGCAGCCAGAGTGGCCATTTGCTAAGTTTTCCCTTTTCTTCAAGTTCTTTGACATTCGAAAAATTTTTCATTAAAGTTGTTTTCTAACAAAACATGTTTTTTTTAGAAAAATTCAAAATTTCAATAAATTCAACAATAACACGAAATATTTACATTTTTAAATAAAATATTGTGTACTTTATTAGTCCCGGGCAAAAGTAGCAAAGAAACATCAATAGAGGGCACCGGTCTCCGGTGTCTCCTTTAAAAATGTTCATACTTTTGTAGAAAACTGTTTTGTTTTTGTAAAATAATTTTTTTTCCAGAAATAAAAAGTTCTTTAAAAAATTACTGGCAACACTGGTAGCAGCTAAAGTTATAACGGAGAAGAGAGTTTGCTTTTTATGAGTTCATACCATGTGAATTTTCGATACGAGTATTAAAATAAAATAGAACTTGTGATGGAGTATGTTTTAGTTATTGTAATTGAATATTTTTTGTAGTGAATTATAATTTTCCTTTTTGTTTTTAATATTATGTTATTATGTTTTGCAATGAAATAGGTTTTTTTTTATTTTTTATATTATTTATATATATTCTTTTAATTGAAATTGTTTACTTATTGGTTTAGTTAATTTTATTTTATTGTTATTTAATTTTTGTTTTTTTTAGAGTATATTTTCCATGTCGTAGAATATTTTTGTATTTAATTATTGTTTCCTTTAAAACGGTTTAGTTGCAATCCATTCGTTTTACTCACTACAGCAACTATCCATATAGTTTTCGTTAAATAGATTCCCTTGCAGGTACACCACGAAACATATAAAAAATTTAGATCATTTTATTTTTCTAATATTTAAAGAAAACTATAATTATTCTTCACTAACTTAAAACAATAACAAAAAGAATACTTTAAAAGTAAATAAGTCAAATTTAAAATTTTTAAAAATTTTGCAACTTTTAAATAAAATAAAATCAAAAAACATAATAATATTAATTCTTTAATAATTTGTGTGTAATTTTTGCTGGGTTTTCAGGAAAAATATTAATACTGTAGCATATCATCCGCCTAATAAACCCCAAAAAATCAACTGTTTTACTTATTGGACAACCGAAAACTTTTATGACGTATCTTCCTCCAATACATATTAATAATATAGATATAAACATTGTTGAATCTGTTAAAAATCTAGGAGTAATTCTCAACAAACAACTCAATTGGTCGGATCACATTAAAGCTAACTGCGGAAAAACGTTTGGATGACGCAATATTTCACACCAATCGATATCCGAATGCTTTTGGCTAAAACTTACTTGTTGCCAACTCTAATTTATGGTTGCGAGCTGTTTGCTAGCTGTGATGCTGTTAGTAAGCGCAGGCTTAATGTCACTTTTAACAACATTGCACGATATGTATTTGGTATTGAAAGAAATAGTAGCATATCACATTATGCCAAACAAATTTATAATATCACGTTTGATAATTTATTGAAGTGCCGAGTACTACTGCTTTTGCATAGAATTGTCTATAATCAGCAACCACCCTATTTATATCGGAAAATAAAATTTTCAAGGTCTAATAGAGGAAAGAAGATAAATTGTATGAAATATTCTAAAGCTACCTCTGAGCAACACTTTTCCATTAACTCTATTCGCCTTTGGAGCCAACTACCCCCACAATTACAAATAATATCAAATGCAAGCCATTTTAAGACTGCCATATTTAAGCACTTTTCATAGTTATGTTTTTTTCTTTTTTTGTTCTTTTCTGTTATATTTGTCTAAATGTTATCTTTTTTAAAAACAACATGTTATATAATATAGTTTAACTTTTATTTTTCTTAAATTTATTATTTTACTGAAATTAACTTTAAATTTCCACTTTTATATTATAATTATAATTATTATTTCAAAAAACCTATATGACATTTACCTAACCAATACTTTAAAATAAGACTTGTTCTTGTTGTATTGAATTTACTATAAATAAATAAATAAATAAATAAAAAAATAAATAACTCTTTTTTGATATTACCTTTTCAGATCGAATGCATGGTGGACTGTGGTTAGGCATGCATAGGACTTTATTAATATACGTAAAATGTAACTTCATGGTATCCAAATAAGAAAATCTAGAAAATTTTTCAACTTCATCAAACTTTTAAAACCTAAAAATTTGAGCTACACAGAAATGTTTGTCGAAATAAATCAAATTCTCTTTAACACTGATCGATTCATCAATACCAGATTCAAATAGATTCGTTTTAATTAAAATGTAGGACTATATTATAAAAATAATTTTTATTATTATTAAGTTTCATATTAATGCACATAGTACATATGTATCTAATATTTGACTATAATTAATGAATATATATAATGACTATTAAATTATTTAATTAAATTCATAAAATGCTCCACTAAAGCATTATCATTGTCCAAATCTAAATAATGTTGATTTGCAGTTGGGGGCCGAAGAGTCTGCTCCGGATTCTGGCAATGTTGAGGAATTGGCGTCATGTGATGCAACATTAATTGTTTCTAACTGATTAGCCGTTGGAGATATATAAAACGAAGATTCTGCGCATGGTTCTGGCAATGGTGAACAATTGAGTGATGAAGCACTAAGGATTTTGAAATGGCTATTGTCATTTGGCATATGATCCTCCTGCAGGCATTTTAGCAATTCGCCATCATTATACAACCACTTTGTAGGATCAATCTCATCTAATATGGAACAGTTGCAGTCCGTGAAGGAAACATTGGGGATTTCTGGATTCATCTGGCGTAGCTTTATTATGATTGCCGTCTATCATCTTCGGAGGTATACCTTCCAAAGGATTCAAACTGAAAGTCTCTGGTTTCATTAAGAGCTGCGGTAAATTATTAGAAGTTTCAATGAATGTAGTATGGCCTATAGGTCTAGTTTCTGGAGTTGTTATACTAGCATCTCTTTTGCTTTTCATGTGCCTATTCTGAAACCAGACTTTAACTTGACGTTCGTCTAATGTTAATCAATCGGATATTTCAAATCGTTTTTGGCAGCTCACATATTTGTTAACGTAGAATTCACGCTCTAATTCCGTCAACTGTTTGCTGGTAAATGCAGTACGTTTCCGTTTGGGTTTTGAAGTATTTGCTGGTCTGGGAGATGAAATTGTTGAGCTATATGTGGACGATGTCGAATTTTCGATATTTTCAGGTGGAGTTACAAAGCTCACCTTGATCTGTAATATGTATAAAATTTTTTAAAAGAAAATCATTTTTTTTAGCATTTAACGAATAGTTTTGTACACTTACGTTTACTCCATTTTCTGTCACACATTGTTCGATTCGTAGATTCTTTTCAATTTCCATTTTAAATGAATTCCGATTATCAATTTTGTTCAAATGATGTTATTCAATTGACTTCTTTACTATGATTGTGGTGGCGCAGAAGTCTAACGGAAGTATTTACGTGGTTTAATAATTGGTACCTGCTGAGAGGACTGGCTATTTGCCTGTTTTGTAGTTGTCAAGAACATTTTCATTTACAAATCAAAAGCGCGATATTTTTTACCCGCACTACAAACATATACCTGCGATATTTATGATCTCGCTATTGGGTCCTTGCTGCAAGAACAGGCAGTAATGTGTGATAGATTTTGCCAATCTTATTTTCTCTGTTTTACATACATGCATAAACGATCATTACACCCCTTCAGAGTTGAATACGTCCTAATTGTTTTTATATCTCCTGCTTGTTTTTACCCTTCAATTTAATCTGACCTTGTTCGAAGATTTTATTTTTTCTTAACCTCTACTGTTGACGTATCGATACATTCTGAAAAAATTTCCTCATAGGCTTTCACTTTTAAATTATTTGGCCTATTTCTATATTATTTTTCCTAAGAAGCTAGTAAAACAACTCCAGAAACTAGACTTATAGACCTTAATCCATTAATTGAAACTCCTAATAATTTACCGCAGCTCTTAATGAAACCAGGAACTTTGAGTTTGAATCCTTTGGAAGGTACAACTCCTCCAGTTCAATCCAATAATTTTAATTTGTTATCGAATATGATAAATGACAATCACAATAAAACTACGCCAGACGAATCCAGAAATCCAACATTCAAATCGACGGATAACAATGTTTCCTTCAGGGACTGCAACTGTTCCATATTAGACGAGATTGATCCTACAAAGTGGTTTTATAATGATGGCGAATTGCTAAAATGCCTGCAGGAGGATCATATGCCAAATGACAATAGCCATTTCAAAATCCTTAGTTCTTCATCACTCAATTGTTAATCATTGCCAGAACCATGCGCAGAATCTTCGTTTTATATATCTCCAACGGCTAATCAGTTAGAAACAAGTCATGTTGCATCACATGACATCAATTCCTCAACATTGCTACAATCCATTTGAATCTGGTATTGATGACTCGATCAGTGTTTAAGGGAATTTGATTTATGAATGAAGGAGTTGAAAAACTTAACTTAATTATAAATGAAATTTTAACTATACTAAATGGCATTGATTTTGATTATAATTAACTTTATAAATATTTAGAATACAGAAAATTTATACTTAATAATTCGATTCGACTGTATATCATATAACATTGAAAATAAAATTGAATTTAAAGGTTGTATCAGCCGTTATGCAATTTTAGATAATTATATATATATACATATATATATATGTGAATGTATATACATTTTAATGTATCTATTTATTTATTAATTACAATACAATTACAAATTATATTCCAATTATATATGAGCGGAGTAACATGACCATATGCTCGGCGTAATGTGACAGACCAGAATATCTGGTGGGAATCGAACCCACGAACCTCACGCTAATAGTCTAGCACACTACCCACTGACTACCAGGGTACCCTAAAATGTATCTAATAAATAAATAAACAATATATTTTGATAAACGCATACCGACTAATATTGTGTTTTCCTATTTACGCCGACTAATATTCCTATCTTCCTATAACACTACTTATGAAATTTTGATAGACACATCTCGACTGCTAAATACATAACTTGTGAATAAAATTGAATATAAGTACGTACATATATCGTACATCGGTTAACTGTAGTGTAAAATGTATAAAATCAGATAAATTTGAATTTCATCATTTCTCACTAATATGTTCCTTTCACTACTCCAGGGAGCATAGGGCCGCAACAAGTTGATTCAAATGAGCTCGATCATCAGCGGCATGTTTGACTTCTTAGTAGGAAGAGAATAATATCGCTTAGGCAAACATTAAAAATACTTTCGATCCACTCTTCGACATCGAATTTCTTGATACACCTTATATTTACTATATATGAAGTCTCCGTAGCCTAGTAGGTAGTGTGTTGGTTATTAGACATGAGGCCACGGTACATACCCTAGGTCAGGCATATCCAACAAAACGGAATATGAGAAAATATTTCATAGGCTACTACTTCTCAGCAGATTTCTGTGAGTAAATAAAATTGCCATTAAAAGTTATTCAAATATCTGTCTTCCGTACAGCTGTCATAGATATTTCACGATAATGATCCCACGGTTATGGTTGTTAAAGCCTGGTTGGAGAAATATCAGATCCTTGCTATTTCGTGGCCACTGTAATTTTCCAATCTCAATCGTATTGAGAACATGTGCATGATAGCACAACGTAATATCGGAAAGAAAGTCTTCCGAAGTGGATAAGAACTTTTCGTGAAATGCAATTCCAAAAGATTACATTGAAAAGCTTATGTTCTCAATGTATAAAAGATGTTCGGAAATTATAAAACAAACAAGGATATGCCACTAATTATTAAAGAATTAGAATATTATTATGTTTTTTTGTTTTTATTTTATTTAAAAGTTGCAAAAGTTTTAGAAATTTGAATTTTGACTTATTTTGTTTAAAGTATTCTTCTGTTATTGTTTTAAGTTAGTGAAGAATAATTTTAGTTTTCTTTAAATATAAAAAAGAATTAAATTCAATAAAAATTACTTAAGGCGATTTAAAAAATCAACGTTTAGTTAAAATGTGATTTCCGTGGCAAATGTATTTTCTTTATTTGGCACTAGTTTCCCATACAATTTTTTTCTTGCGATAGTTTTTATTGTATCTTCATTTTTATGAACTAACAATAGGTGTTCAAATCTTAAGTTTAAAGTTAATAAATAATGATGTCCAGCCAGTGCCAGACAAAAAATTCTAATTTTCAAATGTTAATAAAAAAAATAATAATATAATGCATAATTTGTAAAGAAATCATCTGAGTTCGTTAGTGTCCCTCCTTCTCAAGCGGGTATGTCCACGATGTTGTAGGATGTTTCGAGCTTGAGGATTTGGATGTATTTCCAGCTTCTTTAAATATTTGGTCACATATTTTGAGGTTTCGCTTTTGACCAGTGGGACGTCAAAGTCTTTATGAATATTGCTGTTTTCAATATACCAGGGAGCTGCAGTTATCATTCGCAGGATTTTATTTTGACGGCGTTGTATTTTTTCAATATTAGAAGCAGAAGCCGTGCCGCATAACTGGATACCATAACTCCATATTGGTTTCAATATAGATTTGTAGACCAAGAGTTTACAATCGAGGCTAAGAACGGAGTTTCTACCGATAAGCCAATTGATTCGGACTGCTTTCAGTTTCATTTGGGTCAATTTTGCATCGATGTGATATTTCTATGTGAGACGTCTATCCAAGTGAATACCAAGATATTTAACATGAGTATGTTGCAGCAGCCTCTGGTTGTTAATACTGATGGGCGGACATGTTTCTTTCCGTAGGGTAAAGGTGATATGGACGCATTTTTGTTCATTGATTTTAATTCCCCACTGATTATCCCATATCTCCACCTGACTAGAATGGTGCTGTAATTGACTTGAGGCATCTTTTGGAACAGCAAAAGTTGATGTGTGTGTAATACTGCTTGTTGCGGTGTGTAACAAATATAAAATTGGTCCTACGATACTGTCTTGTGGAACGCTAGCCTTTATAATTTGAGGGCAACTTAAAACATCTCCTTTAATAATGAAATTTCGATCGATAACATATTTTTGGAACAGGTTGAAAAAATTCAATGGTAAAATCTGCTTCAATTTTGACAAAAGACGTTCATGCCATACTTTGTCGAATGCTTGAGAGACGTCAATAAATAGCGCGGAACAATATTTTTTTTTCTTCAAAGGCTTTTCTTATTTCTTGCACCAATCGGTGTGTTTGCTCAATAGTATCCCATGCAATGAAATGTTTTTATTGCAATTAGAATAACTTTCAAGTCAAATATCAAATCGCAAACTTCCATAATTTACCTTAATTTTTATTTTAGTTTGATTAAAATTTTCGCACAGGAAACCGCTCTCCTAATTGCAAACAAAAGAAAAAAATTTTAATTGCTATTTAAAATGCCTCTACAAAAAAACAAAAAATATCTGTAGGCCAATAACATGTAATGTTCACTTGGTTCCCAAAAACCATTCAACTAGCAGAACCAATCGCACAAGTTGCAATCCAATTACAAAAGTGGTTCTGGCGATTACTGCCAATACTTACATATAAGGGACTGAAAATATGGGAGAAGAAAATGTTAATGCTTGTTAGCAATGAAGAATTTCGCAACGTCCAAGGCCTAACCGATTCAAAACGAAACTGTTAATAGGTATGAGAAAGTTTCACTTGTATTCATTCACGCGCAAGGGAAACTTATATACAATAAAAACCTTTACTATCTTTCCTTTTTGAATAACTAACTAAACATAAAACAAATTATTTCTATCTATCATTATCTCACATCAATATTTGTGTTTATATGGCAATATTTTTGAGCACTTGATTTTAGCATAATATTGTTACGAAAATGAAGAATCTAGATACTGGTGTTTTTCTTTTACATCGTTTAACCTTAAAATTATAAATAAAACCTACAAAAATAAAACAATGCAGGTAACAAACCTGTTTACAAATTATCGTAGTGCTTAGTATAACAGCAAACAGCAAAAAAAATGGTAAACAAGTAAACAAAAATATACCAACAACACTACAATAATAAACGTAAACAAGGATGTTTACATTTAAAGAGATTGCGAGAAGGCAAAGTAATAAACGTTCAACTTCAGGAACATTTATTACACTGTTTACCACAGCCAGGCTGTGCTGTTTTCTTTGCCATATAAGAGGCAAGGCAAAGCAGACGGCTGAGTTAGTAAAAGTTCAGTCAGTCGTGTGTGAAGACGGAGTGTGTTTCAAGAGAGTAATCATGGTTTGAAGATCTCCGTTACAAAGATCTGTCGAATAATCGCCTAGTAATTGTTATTGTTTATGCAAATGGTATAAATAGAGGAATAACGAACTAAGCAATTGTTGTTGTTTATATCATGTTGTGAACAGTGGCACAGAGAATTGTGCAAATAATAAAGAATTTTAATTAAAATTAAACACAAATTAACTCTTATTTCTTTTGCAATATAAGAGCTCATATTTTAAACGTTGTAACAGGTAAAAACGTATTGTTGAAGCGACTTCAACTTTATTTGTATTTAATTTCTTTGTATATCATTTTCTATTATTATTTTGTATTCAATTTCTTTTGTATATTATTTTCTATTATTTTCTTCAGTGTAGAGAGAATACTCTAATTATCTTTTTCTTTTTATCATTTTTATATTATTCACAATGAAGTTCCTAATTTGAGTTTTTTTGTAGTATAACAGTGTATTTGAGTAATTAATTTAATCTCTTTGTTATTTGATCATTGAAGACCTTCTGGTCATTTTAGTTTAATCTTAGTTTTAAGTTCAAGATTGAATTTCAAGGAAGCAAGAGGCTTCAATAAAATAAAATTATTTTAAGAAAAGACAGAGTTCTTTTTATTAATATAAAACACAAAAGCTAAGGAGAAAGTCTAGCCTTCATTTTGGTCCTTCGAAAAAATCCTAGAGGAGCTAGGATTGGATTAACTAGTGGAAAACCTGTCCACTGATTGCCTTTAACAGTTGTTCTATCGTAACAACTCCGGCAAAATTGTTTGAAGTGTCTACAATAGTTGTTCTATCGCAACAACTAAGGCATCAACAGCGGTCAAGAGGGCTGCTTACAGAACAATCTTCGGTGTGTATCCCGTTCCATCGAAGAAGAGAACTCCCAGGCGTTGCTGGCCATTCCAAGAAGGAAGAAGTGTCTCCCAGAAAATTTATTTTTCTAGGCGAAAAATCATCTAGATTGATCAAAAGGAATTGATTGGGTATGTACAGTGATTAATTTATATTTAGTGCGATTATTTAATTTTTGATAAAAATTCGTTGGAAAGTGCTAAAAAAAAATTAGTTAAAATTAATTAAAATTACTTCACAATCATATCCAAACAAGAATTCGAACATAACCTCCAAATTTAATAAAATCCCTTAAGGAATATCACTAATATCAAAAATCCCCTACGTACCATCACTATTGAAAAGTACCAACACTAGTAGATAAAAACAACGGAGTTTTATTTATGACATGCGCAGTCAGCGTTACCGTTGGAAATTTTGAAGAAGTCGCACAAAAAGGGGATTTTTGAAAAAAAAGTCGCACATAAAGGGTATTTTGGCAATAAAAAGGGGCAACATTTTTAAAAGAAAAGAAAATGAACTAATATAGATAAAAAAATAAATTTTTATTGGATTTTGTAATGTAAATACATTAGCAAACATATAATAAGTTTATTTTTTAATAATTTTTCAAATTTTTATAATAGAAACAAATTTTTAGCCAAAAATTAATAAGCCTAAACAAAAATTCTAATTTTTTTAAAATTATTTGTTCTATTTTATTTCTTGATTGAATTTCATTCAAATTTATGAACGTTAGGACATTTAAACTTCAAAAATAAAAAATGCATTATTAAATTTATAAAAATTCCATTAAATAAAACTTTTTTGCTAACCCACTATATAATAATACAAAACACAAAACAAAACTATTATTATAACTAAAAAACAGTTCATTAAAGATAAATAAAAAATTATACAAAATTGCGTATGTTGTAACAAATTAAAAAAAATAACAAAAAATATAATATATATTTTAAAATAAAAATACAATTCAAAATTATACAAAATTACTAATTACATTTCAAATAATTAATATGAAAAGACTTAGAGCACATAGTATTTGGAATTTTTGTATTAAACAAACTGAGATCAAAGAGTTAAACATAAATACTAATTTTGTTGCAACGGTTCATTTTAGAAGTAAATAGGAACATTTTGTAATAAGTTAAGTATATAGTTTTACATTTTATATTATGTTATTTATTTATATGTCATAATATATCACAATTTTATGAAAAAATATATCATAATTTTTTTTTTTTTTATTATTATATAATTACAACTGAATAAAATTCATTTAGTAATATTACAATATGAGGCAAATAGTGTGATGAGTAATAATTCATTAATTATTCTCAAGAATGATAAACTATATATATACGAATATTTTTCTAGTTGACAGCTAAGTCTATTGGAAGAGTCCTATGCAGTCATAGGGGTTGTGAAAAAAAAATATTTCATTAAGATCTTCATTAGTATGAAGCTGAAGTTTTGTTGCATGCTTTTGTGCATGATGTTTTGTTTCCTCAACTACGGTGTTTATCTTTAAATCTCTATGTAGATCATCGTTACGTATGAACCATGGAGCATTGACGATAGTACGTAAAATTTTGTTTTGTGTTTTTTGAATCATTTGTAGATTGGTTTTCTTTGAACAACCCCAGAGCTGTATTCCGTACGTCCATATTGGCTTAATTATTTGGTTGTACACCAGTAGTTTGTTACTTAGAGATACTTCAGAATTACTTCCAAGTAACCAGTATAATTGTCTGAATTTTAATTTCATTTCCTGAGTTTTTTTTTAATGTGTTCTTTCCACTTTATTTTTGTGTCAAGGGTCATGCCCAGGTATTTGGCAGTATTAGCATGTGGTATTTTCATATTGTTTATGTATAACGGTAGGTATTTTATTTTTTTGTTAGTGAAGTTCACATGAATAGATTTACTTTCATTGAGTTTCATCCTCCATTTCCTGATCCAAACTATGATATCTGAAAGTGCGTTTTGTACATTGTTAGTGGATTCTTTTTCGTGTTTGCCTGTTGCTAGAATTGCTGTGTCATCTGCAAACGTCGCTATTGTTACAGATGGGGTTATGGGAAGGTCTCTTGTGAACAGTAAGTATAATATAGGTCCAAGGACACTACCTTGCGGTACGCCGGCTTCTATCTTTTTTAGATTTGAATATTCATTTTCCAATTTTACTCGAAAATGGCGATCAGTGAGATATGACTTTAAAATTTTGTAGAACTCTTTTGGTAGATCTTTGTGCAATTTGTATAGAAGTCCTTGATGCCAAACTCGATCAAATGCTTGACCGACATCAAGAAATACGGCTGAACAAACTTGTTTATTTTCTAATGACTTTTCAGCAACATCTATAATACGATGGACTTGCTCAACTGTGGAGTGACGCTCTCTGAATCCAAACTGATGTTTGGGGATCAAATTACGTTGTTCTATTATGGACTGTAGTCTTTTAACAAAAATTTTTTCAAATACCTTTGACATTACAGGAAGTAATGAAATGGGTCTATATGATGCAATTTCATTTGGTGGTTTACCCGGTTTTTGAATAACGATAACCTCTGCAACTTTCCATTGCAATGGAACATATTGAATGCGAAAACATGCATTTATAATGTATAATAACTTTTTTAAGGCTTTTTCAGGTAGTTTCTTCATAATTTTACCGGTTATTAAATCATAACCTGGTGCTTTTTTTGGGCTTAGGTCTTTATGTATAATGTTTTTTAACTCCTCTATGGTAGTTAGCTTTATACTTTTATTATCTATTTTAAAACTCTTCATAACATTTTCATCAGCTGTCTGTCTTGGCAAAGGTTTAAAAATTTCTTGAAAGTGATTAGCGAACAATTCAGATTTATCCTTGGCATCCTTAGACCAGTTGCCATTTGGCTTACGAATTGGTGGTATATGCGGTGATACTTGATTAAATTGGTTTGTGGCTTTCCACAAACTATAATTTGTATCTTTGTTTGCAGATAGGTTTTTCAGGTATCTAAACATGGTATTATTTTTTGACTCATTTATTAAGTGTTTAAGATCTGTACATAATTTATTAAAAATTGTTTTATTTTCTGAAGTGCGTTCAAGTTGCCACTTTTTTCTCGCCTTACGCTTCTTATTTACGAGGTCCCGTATTTCTTTGGGGTATGTAGAGGTGTATGTAGATTTTTGTATTTCCGGAGAGCTTTCCCAAGCCGATGATTGAATAGAATCAATTAAGTTATCTAGCTCATCTTCAATATCGTATTTGGTCTTAAGAGGCGTTTGCAAATTAATTTTTTCATTTAACAAGGTAGTAAATAAACTCCAGTTTGTTTTATTATTTATTAAAGCTGGTGAAGCAGGTTTTTGTATGATATTATCACTAAGTGTCATAATGACGGGTGAATGGTCAGATGAAAGACCACAATAATTTTGTACACATACATAATTTTTAGAAATACCTTTAGCAATATAGAAATCGATCAGATCTGGGATTGAGTTTGGATTTGAAGGCCAGTATGTGGGTTCATTTCCTGAGAAAATTTCGCATTTAAACTTGCAGCATGCGTTGTATAATTCACTACCTTTGGGTGATGTGAGCCTGGATCCCCAAATTTTATTTTTGGCATTGTAATCGCCTCCAACTATGAAATGGGTTCCTAGGGATTGAAGCATATTTAAGTATTGGTGATACTTGATATTATGTTTTGGCGGAATATAGATTACACATATTTTAAATGAATTGTGGTGTTTTAAATTAACTGAAATACAAGCCAATTGAAACATGTCAGTTTCAATTTTCGATTCTTCACAATGTTGTATGTTTTCTTTTATTATCACAGAGGATCCACCTCTTGCCCGTTCCGCAGGATGGATTGCGTTATAAAATTTATAGCCTTTGATGTTGGCATATGATTGTTTTGTTAAATGACTTTCTGATATAAGAAGTATGTCAATTTGTTCTTCATTTAGGAAATATTCAAGTTCATGTAAACGGCTTAACAAACCGTTACAATTCCATATAGCTATTCGAAGTGTTGAATACATTTTGGTGGATTATTGATTGGTTTGAGATCTAAGCTCTATCGAATTGATTTTGTTAAAAAATTTTTCATTGGTATTATTTTGTTGATCTAACCTTTGATTAATTTTTTCAATATTTTTCAAGATTTCGGCTAGGATTCCATTGTTATTTGGATCCTGCGTAGATTGGTTTCGAACTATTTGGGAAAATGTTCTTTTTTGAGAATTTGGCATCTGTGGTGTGGGTTGATATTGAACTATTTGGTTATGACGTTGTTGTGGTTGATATTGTTTTGTTTGCATTTCAAATTGATTTGTTTGAATCTGGGCTTCGATGTTTGGTAACTCTGACCTTGAATATCGATTTTTATTTCTTATCTTTTGTAGTTCTTTGGCTATTTCGCATCCTCTATAGCTAGCGGGATGGTTTCCCTGGCAATTTACGCATTTGGGTGCTGTTTGGGTTGAATTAGAACATTCAGAAGTTAAATGTTTACCGGCACATTTTACGCACCTGGATTCTCTATTGCAATATTTTTTCGTATGATTAAAGCCTTGACACCTTTTACATTGTGGTATTCTGGTAGTATTTCTTCTTATAGCCTCTATTTTTACTTTTATATTGGCAATGTTTTTAATTTTATATATATCATCAGTTTTATCTTCATTACTAAAGGTAATCATGAAAAGTGGCAACCCTCTGCGGGTATGTAAAATGCCTGTATCAGTCTCGATGGATTCCTTTTTGATTATGTTGACTGCATCTAAGGGATGGAATCCCTGTGCTTTCAAATCTGGTATTATATCTTCTTTAGTACAAGTGTAGTGCAAACCTCTAACCATCACTTTATTTGGTCTATTGATTTTATTTTCATATGTATGCCATTGAATTTTTTCTTCATTTAGTGTAGAAGATAATAATCTGTAATCATCGGGATTAGCAGTATTAACCTTCCAAATATTGTTGTTTAATGCTATAACCTTATAGTTTTTGCGATTTGCTTTAACTATTACTTCTTTAAGTTCAGCATATGTTGAGACCCCAGATATATTTATCGGGGGAGGTTGTTTTTGTAAACTATTTTGTACGTGATTTTGATGGCGTTGTTGGTTGGTATTTTGTATAATATTTTGTTGAAGTTGATGGTTACTCTGTTGTTGACAAGACTGTGATTGACTAATTTGTGGCTGTTGTTTGCTATTTTGATTCCTTTGATTTGGCGGATTAATGTTTTTGGGTTCGGGTGTTTGGGCAGGTGGGGATTTTGCCTTACGTTTTTTCGATTTGACCATAATCCAATTTGTTTCCCTCTCTAGTTCTTCCTCATCTGTTCTGTAGGAGTGTTCAATTGTTTCATTGATGGTTTCATTTTCACCTGTTTGAAAGTTTTGCATTAAACTTTTTAGTTCGGAATTTTCTATTTTTAAGTTTGTAATTTCGTGATTCATTTTTTGAATTATTGATTTTAGTTCATCGATCTGTTGTTTTAGGTAGCTATTTTCATTGGGAATACTTAGACCATGATTTCCCAGTAAAGGAGTACCCAAGATTTGATTATTTTCATCCATTTGTTTTGATTATTTTTATTACTTTTTTTATATATGCGTGCTGCACTCAGATTATTGCCCAGGAGTGTGAGTATTAATAATACTACTCCACACCAGGTGGCGTTTTTTGTTGTTTGCAATCAGCTGTTTATTATTTTCTTTTCTTATTATTTTTGTTCATCAACCGAAGAAGAAGAAGATCAACCGCAATTTTATTTTGTTTTGCACTTTTAATACTGTCTCTATCAGCAATGTTTTTATTTTGTGGAAAAAAAGTGTTATAATTTTTCCAAAATGGAATATTTTTTTGTGAAAAAATAAAAGAATATTTAATGTTTTTAAATTATTTATCGAGAAAATCACTACACCGGCACAACAAGCAACACGGCACATGATTCAACTACGATTCTATACGGGTTTTGTGTTAAAATAAACACCAATAGTCTATGTTATTTTGTTTTTTTTTTTACGAGAGTTTTAGTTAACACGTCTATTCCCAGCAAAAACTACAATTTGAAAACTAAGAACAAAATATATATCATAATGGAAGGCACATTTTTTATAACTTTATTGTTCAGGTATGGAAAATAAAAATTCTGAAATTTAGTTTTTTTTCAAAACAAAACAACAAAAATAATAACTTATTTTTCATTAATGTTAGTTACGAAAAGATTTTTTCTGCCGACGCACTACTATGTGGCAGAGTAAATACGTAAGTAACAAATTCATATAAATTAGGATACAAATAATTATTAAGCCTATTTTTTAAATTACCAATTTTATGCCAAAATTCTTCTGGATTTGTAATTTTAAAGATATTTTCATATGATTTATCATTAATTTTGGCTTCTAATATTTTTAATTCTTGTATAAATATATCAGGTTTACTTTTTCTAAAAAAGGGGGAAAAAGGGTCAAAAATCTTGAAAAGTGTCAGATTTAGTTCATTTTAGTAAGGGGGCACAAAAAGTGGCGGGGTCGCTGAAAAAGTATCAAATTGCGACTTTAGTCGCTCAACGGTAACGCTGTGCGCAGTGGCTAATTTCGTAATAGTCATACTCTTCGCACTTATTAACAAGTGTTTCGATTCCAACCGTTTCTCTTACTTCTTATGTGCAATTCGATTTATAGCGGCATCTTCATACGTAAAAGAAAAGAAGTGAACGGTGGTGAAATAAAATAATTTAATTTTTGAATAAAAAGAAATAAAAAAGTGAAGTAGAAAAAAAGCAAAAAGAAAAAAAAATACAGGAGTGTTAAAATAAATAGGAAAAAAAGCACTGAATTTCTTCAGAAGGACAAATAACAAAGTGTTAAAATAATTTCATAGAAAACACATTCCTTCACATTGAAGAAAAAAAACACTTACAACCAGCAACAACAACAATAAATTATAAATATAATAAACTAGTGTCAACAACAACAACAACACAATAGGATAAACGGTGAGTTTGTGGAATTTAAGTATTTACTGTTTTTTTTTTCTGGAGAATTTGATACGAGCGTTGTTTAGAGGTACATACTTGTAGAAAATACATTTTTTTAAAAACGTTTTGAGAAATTAAAGGGTGCTCCAACCAGTGGTGTATAAGTTCGATTTTAAGGTGAACCAAAAAGAAGTCTTTTTTGGAGAACTTTACACGGTGGCCCTTCAAGTGGTGAATAATTGTGAAAAAACATTTTGAAATAAATGATTGCACAGAAACTATATGTTTAATATTTTGGGATTTTAAAAAGAAAAAGGTGACTCAAAGAGAGTTCGAATTTTTTTGAAAATTTGTTTGGAGAAAAGAGTGAGTAATTTTTGGAAAATTTATTTTAAAGCACGATTGCAATAAAATTTTACGGGAAATTTGCGATTAGATTTTTGATTGAAAATTTTAAAAATTTTTTTTGGATAAATTTAAAAATAAAATCAAGGTGGTATAAATCGGAATTTATGGAAATATAAATTTGAGAAAAAAAATAAAATACTACTACTGCTATATTATCTGATAAGTTTTTGGACATTTAACACTGTCTTTTAAACTTTTTTGTCGTCGCTTTCATTCTTCGCGAATATTTTGAATTTGGATAGACTTTAGCAAGACGTTGAATTGCTTCACGACGTTTTTAATTTTGGTCTACAAGGTCAGTTATTTCTCAAGGAAATTCGGTGAGGTATAAATTATTTTGAGGTTTTCGATTTACAATTTGGAAAATGGTTTCTAAAAAAAATGTAAATACGACATTCAGCAAGTAGCTACATTCTGCTCTGCTTTTGAAAAAATCGATTTCGAAACTTTGACGATTTCACTTTTAGAAGTAAAGCAGTCCGAATTAGAGAGAAGATGGCTGAAGATGGTGGAAACATTTGAAGAATATATCATATGCGAAGAAAATGTGAAGGAAGAAGAAGATTTCCAGGACGAGGTTTCTTTGAAATACGAAGATGCTTGTGAGCGGTATCAGATTTTGAAGGCAAAAATAATGGAAATGGTAAAATCTAAAGCTCCGGAACCTAAAGGAACAGCCGTTCGTCAGTCGTCGCTTAGGCTACCAGCAGTCGAAATCCAAACATTTGAAGGAGGTTTCGACAAATGGCCTGCATTTAGAGATATATTCATGGCAGTAGTTGGAAATGAGCCTTCTGTAGCTCCGGCTCAGAAATTATATTATTTGCTTGGCAAAACGAGGGGGGAGGCCTACCACCTCATAAAGGATTATGAGTTGGTGGATTCTAATTTCGAATTAGCTTGGCAGGCCTTGAAAAACCGCTACGAAAATAAGCGAATTTTAATTAACAACCAAATCAAGAAGATATATGGCATCCAAGCCCCTCAGAGTGAGACTTTAAAGTTTTTAAGGCTTCTTCAAATTTGAGGAAGACGTCCGGCAGAGACAACAATACCTCCAAATCTCAAGTTTTTTATTCTAATACTGAAACCGAAGGAAATAAATTTAGTTGCAAGAAATGCAAACAGAACCATGCGTTACAGTTTTGCAAATATTTTAAGGGTTTGTCAGTCAAAGATAGAATAAAATATGTATATGCAAACAAAATTTGTGCGAATTGTTTTTCACCCACCCATTTTAAGATTAATTGTCAGAGTGCGAGCAGCTGCACAATTTGTAATAAAAGGCATCACACTATGCTACATATTGATGAAGATAAATCGAAAAAATTTCCAGCTCCAAGGACATCATCTCAACAGAATCGTCAGGACTATGAAAAAACTACTGCGTCGGGTATTCGGTACAAAACAAAACCGTCCAATTCTCAATCCGAAAGATCTGTCATTTCTAATGCAAATGAAATAGAGTCAATTCAAGTTAATTTATCTCAACACAGCGGAACTACTATTTTACCAACAGCTTTGGTCCAAGTGGAACATTTAAGCGAAGAATTCACTGTTCGAGCGTTAATTGATACAGGGTCAACTAGGAGTTTTATACTAAAACGTGTTCAACGGAATTTATCGATACCTCTCGAACCCCATCGTAGCGAAATATCAGGATTCGGTGAGACGGTGGTAGGAAGTTCGAAGGGAAGGTGCTATGTCACAGTTAAATCTCGTATATCCGATTTTAAAATTAAAATCCGAGCGATTGTGGTATCCACATTGGCACATTTTATGCCTTCACGGCCGATTCTAAATCAAAATTTAGACGATATAAAAGGTTTACATCTTGCAGATCCCTATTTTTACAAACCTGCTGCAATAGAAATGATCATTGGTAGCGATTATTTGCCCTTTATAAATTTGAACGGCGTGAAGATGAATATTGGGAACTCTCTTGAAGCTGGAGAGTCTCACTTCGGGTGGTATTTATTAGGCCCTGAACCAGACACAAAAATCCAATCTTTTCACACATTAGTTCCGCCTTGTAGCGATCTGGTCCTTCATGAGGAGCTAAAGAAGTTTTGGGAGGTAGACGAGGTGGAAAAAGGAGATATTCAGTCGGAAAGCGACATTTATTGTGAAAATTTTTATAAACGTACCACAATTCGACAATCTGATGGACGTTACGTAGTGCGGCTACCTTTCAAAGAACAATTTCCCAATGAGATTTTTTTGGGTCCTTCTCGAAATATGGCTCTAGCACCGTACCACAGAATGGAAAAAATGCTCGATAGAACTCCAGTTTTGAAAGCGCAGTACGCTGAAGTTCTACAAGAATACATAGATTTGGACCATATGGAATCAGTTGTGCATTTTGAACCCAAAGCTGAAAAAGTTTCTTCGTTCTTTCTACCCCACCACGCGGTTGTAAAGCCAGAGAGCAAAACCACCAAGGTTCGAGTGGTATTTAATGCTTCAAAGAAGACAGGAAGCGGGTTTTCCTTGAATGATGTGCTGTACCAAGGCCCAACGCTCCAAGCGGATTTGATGCAGCTTGTTTAACGATGGCGAAATTACAAATACGTATTCACAGGAGATATACAGAAGATGTATAGGCAAATTTTGATACATGAAGCTGATCGATCCTATCAACAGATATTATTCCGCGACAAAGTTGATGGACATGTGAATTCTTTTCAACTTAGAACGGTTACGTTTGGCGTCAATTGCGCCCCCTTTTTGGCGATCAGGACTCTACTTGAGTTAGGTCATGATTGCAGACACATATATCCCAAAGCATCGGCTATTTTGAAAAACGAGGTTTACGTTGAAGACATACTCTCGGGTGGACATACGCTTGAAGAAGCCAAGTTGAAGCAAGATGAGCTTATTAAGGCTTTGAAATCTGCTGCATTTCCCCTTAAAAAGATGACTGCAAACGACCAGTTTATACTCGAAAGTTTGTGCCGGGAGGATCTTCTAGACGAAGATTTCTTGAAGTTGGATGACGCCAGCTCTATAAAAACTTTAGGAATACGCTGGAATGCGTTAACTGACATATTCTACTATGCTGTAGAGCCAATTGAAAGTACCCCATCCGCGACAAAACGAAAAATCTTATCGGTCATCGCAAGACTATTTGACCCTTTAGGTTGGCCAGGCCCTGTCTGTATGGGAAGAAAAATCCGATTGGGATGAAGGGGTACCTCCACACATACTCCTGAAATGGAATTTATTCTTGAAAACCTTGCCATTTGTTTCAACCATTAAGATACCTAGATGGGTAGATTTCTCTCCAGGATATAAAATTCAGATACATGGCTTCTGTGACGCCTCAGAGAAGGCTTTTGTGGTTCGGTATACATTCGAACAGAAAACTCAGAAGGTCAAATAAAGAGTCATTTGCTAGTTGCAAAAACGAAAGTGGCTCCAATCAAACGGACTACCGTTCCAAAACTTGAATTGTGTGGAGCTCTATTGCTTGCTAAGCTCATCCGTAATATAGTCACGAACAGCCAGTTCTCATATGAACTTTTTCTATGGACAGACTCGTCGATAGTACTGGGTTGGTTACAAAAACCTCCTTATATGTTAAAAACGTTTGTCGCAAATCGAGTGGCGCAGATCATTAGTATCGCCAGCGCTCAGAACTGGAAACATGTCAAAACTGAAGAAAATCCTGCAGATATCGGCACGCGTGGCTGCTCCCCGCAGGAACTTGCAGAAAATCAACTCTGGTGGCATGAACCCACTTGGCTACACCTTCCCACTCCACTGTGGCCAATTCCTCGGACTTTTGATCCAGTCGATTTGGAAACAAAGAAGTCTGTCATCAACCTTCATCTTGAGGATAAGTGTGCAGATGTACTAGAAGAGTTTTCATCATTTCCAAGAGCGCTGCGAGTTATTTGTTATCGACTTCGATTTATCAACCGAGTCCTAAAGAAACCATTTTCAACCGAAAAGTTTATTACGGCTGAAGAAATTAGCTCATTGAAAACACGACTCATTTCTATCGCTCAGAAGAGGTATTTTTACCGTGAATATGATTGTCTCAAAGAAAAGAAACCGTTAAGCCGCAAAAGCAGGTTACTCAACTTAAATCCTTTTATTGATAAGGACGACCTTCTACGAGTAGGCGGCAGACTTAATAATTCAGGTTTAAGCTACGAGGAACGTCATCCAGTCATTGTTCCAGAAAGGTCACATCTAGCGAAACTTTTAGTTAATTTCACACATCGCATTTTGCTTCAATCTGAACATCACATAATGCTACGTGCGATTCGTCAGGGATTTTACATCCCAAGATTAAAAAATCTTGTTCGAAAATGTATACGAGAATGTAAGACGTGTACAATCTATAAACATAAGGTCCAGCACCAAATAATGGCCGCACTCCCCCCACAGAACGTGTGAACTTTTCCTTGCCATTCACATATACTGGAGTCGATTTCGCTGGTCCATTCAGCATTAAATCCTCTACACTGAGAAATGCGAAAATCCTTAAAGGTTATGCTGCGGTGTTCGTGTGTTTGTCTACTCGAGCCGTACATTTAGAAGTTTGTTCCGATCTATCAACTGATGCCTTTCTAGCCTGCTTTGACAGATTTACCGGACACAGAGGTCTCCCTAAGACAATGTTCTCGGACAACGGCCGAAACTTCCTCGGTACAAGCTACGCTCTTCTAAAAAGCCATAATGATTTTCTAAAATCCACTGAAAAGGCTTTAATTGAGAAGTATACTACATTGGGCTTTAATTGGTCTTTTATACCGCCATACGCACCTCATATGGGTGGCCTTTGGGAGGCAGCAGTAAAGAGCATGAAGTCTCATTTGAAGAAAGTGACCAACAACTTGTCCTTCACTTTCGAAGAATTCAATACGCTTCTAGTTCGCATTGAAGCTGTTTTAAATTCCCGACCTCTTTCGCCTCTAACCGAAAACCCGAATGAGATTTTACCTCTGACCCCAGGACATTTACTTCGAGGAGCTCCGATTACAGCACTACCAGAAGCACCTGCTGAACCCCCACTCAAGGATGTTCCCTTCCTAAAACGTTGGGAAAGATTGAAAGCACTCCAACATATTTTTGCTCGACGTTGGAAGTCTGAATATGTCACCGAGCTCCAGAAACGTTTAAAATGGCAGAAGGAACGCGACAATCTTAAACCAAACGATATTGTGATAGTCAAAGAAGACCTTCTACCACCTACCGAGTGGCTTCTTGGTCGCGTTACCAACGTTATTTATGGTTGCGACGGCAAAATAAGAGTTGCTGAAGTTCTCACAAAGAATGGTAAAATTTTACGTCCAGTTGTAAAATTATGTTTGCTACCAACTAATAATACAGAAAGTAAACTCCCGCCAAAATCTACTGAATAATGTATCAAATTCTCCAACGAAAATAGAAAATTAGAAAACTCAATCGCACTAGGTATTTTTAACACTGTATATATTTCTTTCTTTTATTATCAACCTAGATGGAGGTGAACAAGCGCCCACGTTGTCACATTTGCCACGTCAACCATCCCCTGCAGTACTGCAAACCTTTTAGAGACCTCAGTGTTGGTTTGCGCTGGAAATCGGCACGAGCTAAAGGTTTTTGCCTTAATTGCCTCGCCTACAATCACTTCAGAAATGAGTGTCCTTCGACAAAACGATGTGCAGCGATAGTTGATGGGCAGCCTTGTAATGCTTTTCATCACACTCTCTTACACCCAGAAGAAAAGAAAAAGGACGTGCCCGCTGAGCCTCTTCGTGAGAAACCTGTGGCCGATCAAGATTCTGCAGTCACCTCACCAACAACACCAGTGGTAACTCAGCAAGCCGCGACCCATCACCTAGAGGACATTGAATTGGCAACTCTGGCCGATGAACTTCATCTTGAAGAAACTATTATTATAAAGAAAGTAACATCACAAGGGGCCGTAAAAAAGGTATTCGTCAATGCTGCAACCGAGACTCCGAGTTATCCAAATAGAATGTTAGTCAGCCAGGCTACCCAAACTCCACCACGAGCAAACCGTCAGAAGGCTTCAACTCCAGTTAAAGAAGACGTGTCAACCCAAACATCGATCACGACATCTTGGCCAATCAAGCCTATCGTGAGAGTGAACCTTAATTTTAAGGGTGCGAAGATGTTCACAGTATTTGTGTTAGACAGGCAAGCAGAGCGCTCTTATATCCTGTGGGATGTGGCTAAAACACTTCCCGAATTTAGGCCGATGAGATCTCGAGGAGAAGTATACGGTCGTTTCATCTTGGCGCCAAGTTTTCCCCACGAAAAAGAAGATGAGTTTGTGGTAGACCTACACATACAGGAACAACTGGATGTTGATATGCCGGACCCAATTTTTAATGCTTCATTGCTTCAGCACTTTAGGCAGTACGAGCCCCTAGCGCATCCATTTTTTGATTCCTGCAAGCAGATTGACGGAGTATTGGGTAATGACGTCGCTCGAAGAATTTTAAAGCCAGATATTGAGCAGTCGTCCCTCGATGTTCCAATAGCCCAAGCATCTACATTTGGATGGATCGTGTCTGGAGTATGGAGAGGATGCTCTTGCCACTCTCAGGGGAGAGCATGTTGAACCGACTTCAACTTTATTTGTATTTAATTTCTTTGTATATCATTTTCTATTATTATTTTGTATTCAATTTCTTTTGTATATTATTTTCTATTATTTTCTTCAGTGTAGAGAGAATACTCTAATTATCTTTTTCTTTTTATCATTTTTATATTATTCACAATGAAGTTCCTAATTTGAGTTTTTTTTGTAGTATAACAGTGTATTTGAGTAATTAATTTAATCTCTTTGTTATTTGATCATTGAAGACCTTCTGGTCATTTTAGTTTAATCTTAGTTTTAAGTTCAAGATTGAATTTCAAGGAAGCAAGAGGCTTCAATAAAATAAAATTATTTTAAGAAAAGACAGAGTTCTTTTTATTAATAAAAAACACAAAGGCTAAGGAGAAAGTCTAGCCTTCACGTATCAATATAAAGGAATTACAATTTAATTAAAACCACTTTAAAATGTCGCATAATAGAAGGTAGAAAAAATGACAAAAGAGAATTATCAATGATCAATAGTTGGTGAAGAATATAGGAAATAAAAATCATATTATCAAAAAACATTGACGTCATTTTATAACACAATCTAAAACTTATTGTTAATAATTGTACAGTTCTCTATTGTCATGAAGAGGTGCCATTGTACTGTGGCAATTCGATCTACTGTAATCCCATCCAATTTTATACGGCCTATTGCGCCGACAAACATCAGAATGCTGCTGAACAATTCCCTTATTAGGTGCCTTCTGCTGGGATGCATTAATGCCTCTAATGGTTCAAAATGTGCTCTAATGATGTTCATTGTCATAGAATCTAAATGTTGGGTTCAAAACATTCATTCATTCTGAATATGAATGGGCAGGACCCGGTCCATTTGCAGGTTATTTCTGGATAGTCCGAAGCACGACTCAGATCTCCTTTTAGTATAATTTCCCAACAAAAGTTATGATGGACTCAAACTCACATGATTTGAGAAGAGTCTTTGCCTCCACTCATCTTCCCTTTTATTAAAAATACTTTTCCAAATATCCGGTTCTGGCCCAATCAACAGCGTGTAACCCTCCTTTGTCGCAAGCTCATCTGCTCTCCCTGAGCGAGAATATATTTTTCTTTATTTACTTTTATTATCCACACGTTTTCGGTGTTGGTTTATATTGAGCTTTCTCAGGGATTCCACTATACAAGTTGTTATAGATGGCGAGTTCAGGTTAAACTCAGGAGTACCGCATGGATCTGTACTTTCTGCAACTCTATTCATTATTTTTTTCATGATCTTTCTGAGGTTAGAGGACGTGTATTTGTCAATTAAGACAAGTACAGTGTAGTATGTTTATGGGGTTTCTCGACCAGTTTCTCCATACAAATTTGGGAGCATGCCTACGCTACAGTCGGTAGTTTTCGGTTAGTTGATGGGTTTGTAACATGTAATGTGAAAATTTGGGATTATGCCTTCTTCTTCTTGTTCCTTTTATTTGTGTTACTTTGCAAACGAATGATTGGACGGACAGAATGTATGTGTGTGTGTGTGTTTGACATTTTTAAAGTGTGTGGTTAGTCATCCTTTGATTGAAAGTGAGTAGGTTCATCTCGAGTCTGAGTTCATGATTCCGGTGATTCGCGAGTGCGTGATGTAGGGTACCGTAAACCCATGATGTGGACTTGTACAATGTTATGCTTTTGTTCATTTAATTTTTTTTTGTATTTGCTGATGGTCAAATGTGGGATAACGACACACTGTTACAAACAGTAACAGTGATTTCTTCTAAGCAAAACAACAACAAACAGCGAGACTCCTTATGATTTCTTATTCTTAAGCAAAAGTTCAATAAGAATATTTTTTAATGTAAACAAATTTTAAAACGCTTGCGCATATTACATCATATTAATGTTAAGTATAAAGAATTTTGGATGTGATTGTGTTTAATTAATTTTTTTTTGTATGATTTAATGTTGAAGAAACAGAAATATAGTTGTACGTGTTGTTGTTCTGTTTATAACAGCGCTTCGTTTTGAGCAGGAATTTCTTTTTTTCCGTCTTTTTTGTCAGGTTTTAAATAAATAAAATTATATAATAAAGAGATTAATTAAAACAAGTTAATTTTTATTATCATTTTATATTATCATTAGATTTTTTCCTATGATTTTTTTAAGTGGTTTTGTTATTGGTTGAAAGGTATCTTCTAATAAATTAACCATATCTATTTGATTCAGTTTAATACTTTTTAAATTTTCCTTTAGAACAACCCTTATCTTTACAAGATCTTCTAACATTTTATTATGAGAGGAGATCCTCACTCACTGCGCACACTATTTGGCGGCACGACGGAAGTTGACATACCCAGGTAAATGAGATCCTGCAGTTGAACTTGAACCATTGCGAAGCGGCACAGGAGCTAGTTAAACAGACGGTGCGGATAGACTTGGCAGTACTGAGCGAGCACTACAGAGCACCTGAAAACCAACGTTGGATAGCCAGCAAATGCAACAGGGCTTCGATATGGTCCTGTGGTAAATTCCCAATGGGAAATGTCGACGACAGATGGGAGAGCTTTGTGAAATGTACCGTTACCTTTTTCCGCGCAAAGCCGAAATTACATTCTGCGTGCGAGATATGCGGTGACCGGAGGAAATCCCAGAAGTCAGCAGGCAGGAATTGGAATCAGTCTGTGGGGAAATGAAACTTAACAAAGCACCGGGGATCGACGGGATGCCAAACATTGCGCTTAAGGCAGCCATTGAAAGTAATACTGAGCTGTTTAGACAAGTTTTTAATGTCTCAAACTTGCTGATCACAAGACGGATGTACTACTTGTAAGCAGTAGGAAGAAGATGAAATTTATTACAATAACAGTAGGTGACCAGCGCATAACATCAAAGCAGGCGATTAAATATCTGGGAGTAATGATTGATAACAGGCTCACGTTTCGGGAACACCTGACGTACATCGGTGGAAGTTGCGGCGACATCATGTGCACTGCCCGAATAATGCCTAACCTTTGAGGCCCAAAACAGGAGAGGAGGCGGTTACTGATGAAGGTAGTGACATCGATCAGCTCTCAGGGTGATTTCTGTCTTCCGCACGGTGTCTACTGATGCAGCATTGGTGATTGCGGGGATGATGCCCCTGAGGCTAGTAGTGGATGTAGAGATTAAGAAACATGCCACAAGGAGGATAATGGATCTTTCCAGTCCTGTTCAGTTAGTGGATGACGCTATGCATAGATGGCAGCATGACTGGTTCAATTCAACCGCAGACCCACAGACTCATACCGAGCATAGACGAATGGACCAAAAGGAGACATGGTCAGGTGAACTTCTACCTGACACAGTTACTAACCCGCAATGGATGTTATAGGGCATATCTCTATAAGTATGGTCATGACGTAGACGAGGCATGCACAGAATGCAGCAATGAAAGGGAGACGGCGGAAGAAGGCATGATCCCAAATTTTCACATTACATGTTACAAACCCATCAACTAACCGAAAACTACCGACTGTAGCGGAGGCATGCCATCAAATTTGTATGGAGAAACTGGTCGAGAAACACCATAAACATACTACTGTACATTATCCGGAGGTCGAATTGACCCATTGTACAACGTCCTAGTTTCTCACACCACTTATGTTGTGTGTGTTAATTTTATACATGAGTGATGGGACCTGCAGTTCAAAGTCGATTCCGAACGACTTATTTTTTGAGAAACTTTTTCATGGCAATTTTATTTATTCTCAGAGTTTTTGCCAGAAATCTGATGAGAGGAAGTCGCCGAAGAAATACTTTTTGTATTTTGTCTTGTTGTCTGGCCAAGAAAGAAAGCCGAGACAGCTGCGAAAATCCCTGACGATTCTTTAGTTATTTATGTACAACGTTCAACAGCAATCTAATGGCAGCCTGACTATCAGAGAAAATCGAGATTTTAAGTGATTTAAATAGTTTTATTTAATCAGGCAACGGCTGGATATAAATTTAACCGTCTGAGTTTATTGTGATAAAACAATTTAACGTATTCAACTTCAGCTTGTACACAAAAATTCTTTAATAATTGTGTTCCGATATACATAGAATATGTACATAGAATAGGATGATGATAAATAGAGACAAAATTATATATTTTTTAATAACATGGTGCGACAATCAAAATACACCCAGCTAATCGCATAGTGTAAGATGTGAGTTTTGTTGATTAGAACTCAAAAATATTTCTTTTATATTTCGCGAACCCTCCAAACTTGTTTTATTTAACAAAAACGGTATTTTTGATCTTTTCACATAAAATTATTGATTACCCAAATATTCTTTAACCTTCTTTCAAAATCTAAGGTATTTTGAAAAGGTGGCCGATGATGATGGTCCAAACTTACATGGTATGAGTTTTGATCGGGTAAACTTGAAAAATATCAATTTTTTCACATTTTTTTTATGTTTAGTTATTCTTAATTGCAAAATTTAATTTAAAAAAATTATGGAATACGTGATGGTATTTTGAAAGTGCATTATCTTGTGAACAGATTAACACTTCGTTTCTTCGATCTAATACGATAAAAATTGCCGTAGTTATCATTTAACACTATTTCTACCAAAGGTGTCAAAAACACCTTATAAATTTTAACTTGAAATTTAATTCAAAGTTTAATAATTTTTTCTCAGTTAATGTTTTAACTCTTCGTATAATAATTGTTAAATTTATTTAGCGTTATAATTTTCCTCCAGTCCATCCTGGATCAGTATAAGAGTACGTGATAAACCCATTTCTTTCGATTTTTCTTACAGCAAGAAATAAAAAATATAAAGAAACTACACATACATACATTTGGATTGAAATATAATTTGTTTTTGGTTTTTTCCTCTTCGTATTATTATACCAAGCCATGGAAATTCTGTGCAATTGGAAATTCTGCGTAATGCCATGCCATGGAAATTCTATGAAATTGTGAAATTCTTATGTTCAGAAAGTTTTCGAAAATGCCTGAATTCCCTGTTATAATTTTTATATTCGATTGTTGTTTGGGAACAATAGGAATATGAATAGGATATGTTTTAATAATTATTTCCATAATTATTTGCATCCAAATGCAAACGTGTCAAAAGACACCTTTTGGTCGAAATAGGTGTACACAAAATCGTGGTAGAAATAGTGATAAATAGTATAACAGTCGTATTATATTCTTTATAAATATCATCTTATCAAATGAAGTTTAAGTTCAAAAATTTTCAAAATTTTTGATGAATCTTGTTTGTTTATTTGAAAATGTGTAAAATTCACGTTTGCACGACTACCAGAAGTCGGCTACCATTTGTGTTTTATGCAAATATTATTATTTCTCTTTGCGCAAACATTGGTCAACTTCTGGTGGTCGCTCAAACATGAAATTGACACATTTTCAAATAAACAAACAATATCCATCAAAAATTCTGAAAATTTTTCAACTGAAAGTTGATTTAAAAAACATACATACCACCTGAGGCTTTTGTATACCTCGATAGGAAAGATTATATTAAAAACGAGTGCGGAGTTCCTATACTTTATCATTTGTATAGACGGGCCAATATCAAAGGAATTCAAAGCAATCAACTTACGGATACTAATAAAAGATTCGACACTAGCGTTTATACAAAAGATAAAAATAGGTTTCCAAACGTAAATATTAAAAATTTTTGGTGGCTTACAAACAAAGTTGCACTTCCTCTTCTTTTTACCCTTAATAACTAAGGTTTTTTTGCTTATTTTTTCTTTACATTAAATAACCAATATGTTAGGTTAGGTTAGGTCGGAGCGGTAGCTCTGTTATCACAAAGCTCACATCACCGTTGTGATGCCACGGGTGAACGCAATCCCTGTACTAACCAAGTTCCACCAAAATCAGGGAAAAGGAAGAAGTTGGTCAGCGTAAGGGCTGCACAGCAAAAGTACGACTACCCCGCACTGGAAAACCAGCCAGAAAGTTTGATGAACGAAGCTATATCCTTGATGTCGATAGATGATAGCTCCGTTAAGCTAACAAGGAATGGGGAGCCAAATAACCTATATCTACACCTAGCAAGAGACGGGCACGCCGTCATTATTTCCGCGTGTCTACCCATGACGCAATGACCTGTAATCACGGCCACTGTAGTCGAGATGACATCACGACCAAGACCAAATAATCGGTTGGTACGCCTTCTATCCATCTTGGGCCAGGTGATTCTAGCTACGCAGTTTCTCTCTAAAAATGGTCCAATTCGTGTTCCTCCTATTGACTGGAGGGGTCATGAAAGGAGGAGGCTCGTTTGTGTCAATAATGAAAGTAATTAATCTATGGTCCGAAAAGGAGCATTCATGAGACACAAACCAGTCTTTAAGGTTAGTAGAGAAATCGGAGCTGACCAGAGTGATGTCCAGCACCTCCTTTCTGTTCGTAGTGAGGAAGCTTGGTTCATCGCCCCGGTTAGCTATAACAAGGTTATTACTTATAATAAAATCAAAGAGGCACTTACCACATTTGTTGGTACCGGAACTGCCCCACATCGTGTGGTGGGAGTTGGCATTTGCTCCGATTATGACCGGAACTCCGCGTAGTCTTGCATCCGCTACTAGTCGACCGATGGGCTCCTGAGGGCGAGAGAGACCATAGTCATGCGCCAGATACGATGACGTGATCCAGAGGGTCATCAAGTTCATTTCGACGACCATGGTGACGGTATCCTTGTCGCTGAACCTGTGGGGGAGAAGAGCGTTAAAACTATTCTTAACCATGACACAAGCCCGAGGCTTACCTAAGTTATGGATATACGCTAAGCGATATCCTTTGGTGTTGAGTCCGCAAACCCTGCCGTCTACAACCCAGGGTTCTTGGACCAGAATGAGCTCTTTATCCTCGGCTGCTAGTCGGAGGAGAAGAGCGGCGGAGGCGGTTTTAGAGTGTTGCAGGTTAATTTGGATGACTCTCAGCATTGGCCAGAGAATCAACCATTGTCACATCAGCGTCCTGTTCGTCCGACAACGGAGAGGTTGCGCCCGCGTCAATATCATGCCGTTGAAGAATTCCCCCACCAGCTCGGAATTGGACTTCTTGCTGGATGAGGAGCGTCGAGAAGAATGACTGCACACGCTTCTATATTCGACGTGTTCGAGGAGTCCAGGGGTAGAGTTCTGTGGGATGGGTTGCGATGGGTCGGGATTTTCGGGGATGGGTTCTGCTGGGGAATGTGCGGCAGCGCGGGAATCCGACTTATAGACCCTTAGCTCAATTGAGCTAAAACCATATTTTATCACGCCTCTACGGACAGTGATAAGTGGAAGTGACGCCTCATTCAGGATGATCACCGCCTCGCGGTAATCACCCCACTGGTTAGCAACTTTAGCCATCCTCCAGTTATGAGTGGGCAGGTCGGTGTTGCTGGCCTTAAGGATGCTCATTATGGTTTCCGGGTCTGATGGTCCGGTCGGAATTTTCGCCTTAGAACGGGGGCGGTTAGGAATCTGGTCTGGAGGGACGGTAGCAAGCTTAGCTCCTGGCCAGACCTCACCAATCCTACTGATAGCCTCCTTATAGAGCTCCATAGAACGAGAGAACTGAGATGAGAGCCGGGTCGGTCGAGCCAAATTTCGCAATGATGCACATGGCTGATCTGCGAGTGCTATATGCCCTCACGCTAGCACTCACTGTATTCTTGACACCCGAAGGTGGATTGGTGCCAGGGGCTCGCGCGCCATTCTTGTCTGCCAATGCCTTGGCAGCAGCCGAAGAGTGGGAGGGCATATTCGCAGCAGCCTTAGAGGTAGACGGAGCCTTTGTAGAAGGTGCCAGGGCGGGAGGTGTGGCGACACTAGGGACCGGTTTCGCAGCCGGAGCCTTGTGTGCCAAGCGGGATTTAACCGAAGTAGATACTTGGGCCTTAGCTTTCGAGGTAGGGGCAGCTGCATTTTTGACAGGTGCTTGCCTATAGAGGGTTGTACGTCCACCGGTTACAGTGGGTGCTTTGCGCTCGCCAACTTGAGTTAGCGCTGGTTTGTGCCTTGGATTGGGTTGGTTGGTCGAATTCATTGCAAGAGGGTCCCCACTCAAAGCCGCTATCCTTGAACAAATATGCACATACAAATGTAAATATTGTATAAATAATTAAAATTTATGTAGAAATACAAATATTGTGATAATTATTGTACTAGAGAGCTCCAATTTGGAACAGTGTATGAAAGTCTATTAAGATATAGGTACTGTTGTTTATTTAAGTATAAGAATAAATATTTTTGTTAAATAAACCAATTTAAAATATATATTAAAAATATAACACGACTGTTGTACTCTTTAAATAATAACTACGGTTATTTTTGTCCGCTTTGATCAACCGAATTGTCAATCTGTTCACAAGATAATGCACTTTTAGAATGTCATCACTTATTTCATATTTTTTAATTAAAGTTTTCTACTATGAATGGACAAGCTTGCAAAGATATGAAAAAAACACCTTTGCCCAGATTACCTCATCAAACCTCATACCATATTAAGTCAAATAATATATGTATGTGTATCGTTTTAAAGTCAAATCTCTCTTCTTTCTAATAAGGTTTAAATCTTGGACATCGGTTCAGAAGTGGTTGTGTAATCAATAAATTTGTGCGTAAAGTAAAAAAAAACAGTTTTTTTTTCAAATAAAACAAGTTTAGAAGGTTTAAGAATTATAAAAAAAATATTTTTGAGTTCTACTCAACAAAACTCACAGCCTACACTATTTCATTAGCTGGGTGTATTTCATTTTTTATTTTGTCGCACAGTGTAATTTTGTATTTTTATTTACCCCAATTCTCGCCAAATATATTACTTTATTATTTCCCTGCTCACGCCCATATTTTGGTCCTTCGAACCGGATCTGATCCAGTGGCCTATGGATGACTACAGAGAATTAGGGCGTTGGATCCGGCTCGAAGGATCAGACGTCAGCACCGCTAAAATTCTGAATTTACGAGGGAATGCGAGCATTAATACATTTTGCTTCAAGCCAGCTCCAATGCCCTAATTCTCTATAGTCACAAAACGAATATTTGTTGTCTCAAATAGCTAAGCTCTTTGACTCCGTTAGGTGATTGGCACCTAGAATAATAGTTGCTAAGATTATTACGCAGTTTGGGACGAATATTTGGAACACATAACGCTTAACAGATGGCTTGAGTTTGCCATTGATTACTCGTATATCGACAGGCTTAACATCCCCCGTTGTGTTAAATTAACTCTCAGTACGAAGTTTAACTTCATGCATTTTGTGATGCTTCTGAGAAAGCATATGCTGCCATTATGTAAGTTAAGGCGTAACTATAACAATTTCTTGTTATAATTATTCCCACCCTTATTTCTTTATTCTTCTTTAATCATTTATTTTTACTCTCTTTATTCTCTCTCAAAATTATTATTAATAATTACATATTTCTGTTTTATCTCTGTAACTTTATTTGACCTCTGTTCTTCTTTTTATCGTCTTAATTCTGTATTCTTATCTTTTAAAAAGTTTTTAGATTTTAGTTTTAAGTCAGTCATGTCTAGAGACTTCATAAGCGATCCTCATAGTCGGAAAGCGTACTTACATTAAATTAAATAAATAAAAAATAAGTTTTTATCCTAAATACAACTTAAATTAATAATTTAATAAATAAATTAAATTAAATAAATTTGTAAATGTAAAGTAATGTAAAAAATAAACTGTTAAATAAATTAAATAAATTACACATTTGTGTTTTAATTAGCACGGTATCCCTACAACAACTAAAAAAACCCATAATTGGCGCCCGAGTAGGGACCGTGCTTTCTAAAGTCCATATAAAAAATTATTTTAAAATTGTGGAAAAATAAATTTGGTTTTTGTTAATAAATAAGTGATAACGGCAAGAATTTGAAATAAAAAAAAAAACAATATAAAAAAATATTTAAAATTAAAAAAGGAAAGATAAAAAAATTTCATTTGAAGCTCACCAAAATTGATTACCCGAATAAGTGGTTATGACAAATAGAGGTCATAAGTGAAATCATATGATCAAATAGAGGTCATAAGAATGACCAAATAGAGGTCATAAATATTATCAAATAGAGGACATTAAAATGAGCAAATAGAGGTCATAAATATTGGTGAGCAAAACTCTCCAATAAATCAACAAACAAAACAAACAAAGTTATAGACTCAGTGCAATAAAGAAATCAAAAGTTGTTAAAAGAGCAGAATTCTCCAATAAAGCAGCAAAAATCCGTATGCCGAGAATAATTGTAAACGAAGTGTAAGAAAGAAAGCCGAAGTTGTTAAAAGAGACAATTCTATAGGCATAACACAATACAACAATAAAAAAATTTTTTTAATTGTTTAAACTAGTGCGATTGGTTGAAGCTGAAAAATCATAATAATAATAACAAGAAGCAAATTAATTGAGAGAGAGCGCATTGAGTAATAAGTACTCAATGTTAAAAGAAGTCGCTGCGTTTCATCACTGTTAACACACAACATATCGCTGATTGAGAGATGCTAAGGAATTTTAGTACTAAAAGTTAATAGCTGAGTAACAACAAATAAGTTAAGTATTAAGTATTTTAAAATTATTTTGTTGAATAACCAATATTGGGAGGGAGGGATGCATGCAAACAAGGTAAAGTTTCTGATTGTGGTCAACGTGGCGACCACCAGGACGATCCTTGTCTTGCTGTATTCAAGTTGACACGCAGCCTCCTCGTGGCCCCTCCTGGATGGCATTCTAGCACGCGCTAGATGTTAACTAATGAGTGCAGCGAATGTCCAATCCCCTGGACGTTAAATTTGGGTTGTGCGTAGGGCTTGGAACCCACCACGTAAAAACAAATATTCAATGAAAACCAAGACAGAATCCTATGAAAAGATCCCCTCAAAAGTTGACGACCACGGCAAATGTATAAAGGACTATGATTTACGTATGATTTACGGTAGGCGCTTCGGCCCAGCTGGCGGATGCCCTCATTAAATGTAGGACTGACATCAGTGCCATTCAGGAAATGCGATGGACAGGACAAGGATGCAAAAGGCTTGCATCTTGCCATGTATACTACAGCTGCCATGAAAACAAGCACGATTTTGGATGCGGATTTGTGGTTAATAAGAGACTTCGTCACCTTGTCTCTGGGTTCACACCTGTGAACGAAAGAATAGCCACAATCCGCATCAAGGCAAAATTCTACAACATCAGCCTAATATGTGCTCACGCCCCGACGGAAGAAAGGGACGACAGATCGATCATATTGCGATAGACGGAAGGCACGTATCCAATGCACTAGATGTGCGCACATTCAGAGGTCCAAACATCGACTCGGACCACTACCTTGTCGCAGCCAAGTTTCGATTGCGCATTAGCGCTTCGAGGTCTGCACACTCTAGTGCATTGCGAAAGCTGGAAGTTAAGAAGCTGCGATCACAAAGGACAGCTGAGCCGTTCTCCGCTCAACTCTCGGATAAGCTCCGTCGTTCCCCATCTCCCACTCCTTGCGCACTACTGCGGAAACAGTCCTTGGTTTCGAACGCCCACCCCAACGAAATCAATGGTACGATGAGGAGTGTCGCGAGGCAACTGCAGCGAAAAACGCCGCATACAAGAAAACGTTGCAGTCAGCCGCTACGCAAGCCATTGTCGAGAACTATAGAGAGAAGAGAAGGGATGAGAGACGCCTTTTCAGACGCAAGAAGAGGTAGCAGGAAAGGCGTGAGCGTGAGGAAGTCGAGATGTATAGATGTAGGAATGACGCTCGAAAATTCTATCAAAAGGTTAAGCGTCTAACCGAGGGTTATAAACCCGGAGCGTCTTCCTGCAAGGACGAAAATGGAAACCTAGTAACGGATCCGCAGGGAGTACTGAGGTTATGGAGGAAACACTTCTCTACTCTGCTACAAGGCAATGACGACACCAATACCGCCTTGAGAGATGATGTTCCGAACCCGATCGCTGAAGACGGCGTGGAGATTCCGCCGCCTAGCCATGAAGAGGTCAAAGTCGCGATTACGCGCCTTAAAAACAATAAAGAGGCAGGTCCTGATGGCCTCCCCGCTGAATTGTTTAAGGCCGGATGTAGTGAGTTGGTAGGGCGCATGCACCAGCTTCTTTACAAAATATGGCTAGAGGAAAGTATGCCCAACGACTGGAACCTCAGTGTCCTCTGTCCTGTCCTGAAAAAGGGAGACTCTACTATATGCGCCAACTATAGGGGTATAAGCCTTCTCCCTATCGCATTTAAGGTTCTTACTGGCGTATTGTGTGAACGATTGAAGCCACTCGTCAAAACACTTATTGGACCTTATCAGTGCGGCTTCAGACCTGGCAAGTCCACAATCGACCAGATCTTCACACTACGCCAAATCCTGGAAAACACCCACGAGAGACAAGCGACACACACCATCTTTTTGTCGACTATAAGGCTGCCTTTGATAGCCCCATAAGGGATCGTGTTTTTGCCGCAATGTCTGAGCTCGGTATACCTGCGAAGCTGATAAGGCTAGGCAGAATGACGTTGAGCAATTCCTGTAACCTTCGTCATGGAGAGCGTTCTGCGAAAGGCAGGAGTGCATCGCAGTGGCACTATTTTCCAAAAAGTGTCCAGTTGCTTGCGTACGCTGACGACATTGACATCATAGGGCGTACGAAGCGAGATGTTACTGCTGCCTTTAGTGCTATTGAACGCGAGTCTACCAAGATGGGTTTGGCAGTAAATGAGGGCAAAACAAAGTATATGTTATCGATGAGTCGAGATGCGCGGCGTATTTATTCTCAAATTACGGCCGATAACTATACTTTTGATACGGTCAAGGAATTCATCTATCTTGGCTCCGCCGTTACCACCAGAAATGATGTCAGTCTGGAGATCAAGCGCAGGATCACTCTTGCCAACAGGTGCTACCATGGTCTCAATAGGCAATTGAGTAGCAGAGACCTCTCTCGTACGACAAAACTAACACTCTACAAGACTCTCATCCTACCCGTGCTTCTTTATGGCGCAGAGGCATGGACCCTATTAAGTACAAATGCAGCGGCCTTGAGAGTGTTCGAGAGAAAAGTACTGCGCAAGATCTTCGGTCCAGTGCGAGTTGGCGATGATTTCCGTATCCGATACAACAGTATGAGCTCCTCAACGACATAGACGTTGTACAGCTTATTAATATCCAGCGGCTGCGCTGGCTCGGCCATGTCGTTCGAATGGAGGAGGATGCGTCGGCGAGACGGGTATTTGATGCGGGAATCTGCGGAAATCGGCGAAGAGGACGACCTTGCATCCGTTGGAAGGACCAAATCGAGGAAGCCCTGTCATCGATTGGTGTGACCAACTGGCGTAGGCGCGCACGAAGTAGAGGCGCCTGGAAGGATGTGTTGCGGCAGGCCAAAATCCCATAAACGGGTTGTTATGGCCAATTAAGTAAGTAAATAAGTAACCAATATTAAAAAAAAGGCTTTAACCAACGAGAGTACGCAATACTTTTTTTTAGTTCATCTGAAAATATGTAAATTCTGAAAAAAATCTTTCTGATGTACTAAAAAATTTATAATTAAATTTTTTTAACTAAGTTTTTCTTCTTGTTCTTTATATGCGAAACATTTTTATTAATATTAAAAAAATTGTCGATTTAAGAAAAAAAATAACCAATAATTAAAATAAATTGTTTTTAGGAATAACATTTTATGAGCGTAAATGAATTAATTTTGAGCTTTGAACGTCTAAGTGTAGATTCTTCTATTGAAAAATTAAAAATGGAAAGTGAAGCAGTTCAGGCATTGTTGGCAACGGCTATTCCCCATGACACTGAGCAAACTCGACAAGTTTTTCAGAGTAGTATTGACGAATTAACTAAAAGGTTATCGGTTTTGGAAACACCACTTCGTGTGGAAGAATATAAACCAATTGAAATAATTCCGGGCATAGTTTGTAACGAATCCCTTGATATTGTTAGATCAATACCTGAGTTTGATGGAAATTCAGCGAGTTATGTTTCTTGGCGTCAGGCTGCCGTGACGACCCAGGCTGTTGCAATTATAAGAAACAAGATAGTGGGTGCTGCGGACACCGTTTTAAGTTCGTATAACACTGTCCTTAATTTTAAGGTTATACTTCGTACGGCGATAAAAAGAGTATTTTTACGTTAGAACAGGATCTGTTGACGCTTAGGCAAGACTCCAGTACTATTACACATTTTTATGATGAGGTCGAGCAGAAGTTGACTGCAATACTGAATAAGGTTTTAATGTCTAATGAGAGAAATCAAGAATTAATTGAATCTCTTAGTCGAAAGTATAGGGAAAATGCTCTTCGCGTTTTCATTTCTGGTTTGCGCAGACCTATGTGTGATATTTTATTTTCCAGTAGGCCAATTGACTTGCCCTCTGCTCTCGCTTTGGCGCAAGAGTTGGACGCTAACAGTTCTGGTTACAATTTCGCTACAACATTTTGGAACAACAGTAGAGGAACTACGTTTAATAACTCACCACACTACCAAGCTGTAGGTCCCAGTTCTTCACGAGAAATGCAATATCGGTATCAAGGTGTCGTACAGAATAATCCAATTAATGCTTCTGGATACGGAAACCCACAACGAGGAAAATTCCATTCTAACAGAAATAGTAACCGATTTCCTCAAGTTTCACAACTCGTTCAAACTTTCAACAAAAAAACAATAGTCAATATAACACGCACAATTTTCAACAGCCAATTGCTCCAAAAAGACTCAATGAATCCACTCGTCAAAATCAGAATAAATTTCAAAGAATAAACAACTTTAGGCAACAGCAAAATTTCGAAGAACCGAGGTCCGAATGTTCTTTTAACCGTGATTTGTATTGCGTAGAAGACGATTACCAAAATTCGGTTGATAACTTATCACGTGGTGATCATTTTGAATATCATATTGAGGATGGAATCAATTTTTTAAGACATAGGTCCCTCCTCTCATACATCGAAAGGACAATAGGGGGAAGGACTTTAAAATTTTTAATAGACACAGGTACTTCGAAAAATTATATGAAAAATTTAGAGGGTTTGAAGGGTATTAAACCAGTGGAAAGGCCTTTTATTATTAAGTCGCTTCATGGAAATTCTAAAATAGTTTCAAAATGCCTGGTTAATTTACTGAATTGCACATCGTGGTTTTTTATATTGCCCGAACGTTCTACATTTGACGGTATAATCGGTTTAGATTTCCTCAAACAAATTAATGCCCAAATTGATTGCGCTCGAGGACTATTGTATCATAAAAATGGTAAGGAAAAACTTCTATTTCACTTTTGTCGCGATGTTAATAAAATTGTCATTAATCCCGCTGATTGTAATATCCCACGGCCCATTTTTGAGAAGCTGCTGGTGATTTTGGACAAACACAAATCTGTTTTTGCTGACCCAAATGAAGCCTTACCATTTCACACCGATGTAACCGCCACAATCCCTACTGAAAATGACGAACCTGTTTATTCCAAATACTTATCCATATCCGTTGGCACTTACTGAATTCGTTAACAGTGAAATAGAGAATTTGTTGGAAAATGGAATCATAAGACCATCTAGATCATCATATAATAATCCTATATGGATCGTATATAACAAAGGTCTTGATGAAGCCGGAAGGCGGAAAAAAGGCTTGTAATAGACTTTAGGAAGCTAAATTCAAAAACCACAAGCGAGCGTTATCCGATCCCCGATACCACTGTTATTTTATCGAATTTAGGAAGCGGATGTTTTTTTACAACATTGGATCTTAAGTCCTGATTCTACCAAATTAACTTGGCCGAGGCTGACAGGAAGAAAACAGCTTTTAGCATTAATAATAGCAAATTTGAATTTTGTAGGCTTCCGTTCGGACTGAAAAACGCACCTGGTTTCTTTCAAAAAGTAATTGATGATGTTTTATGATATGAAATTGGTAAAAGTTGTCACGTCTATATCGATGATATCATCATTTTTTCTCCCAACGCTGAAAAACACCTACAAGATATAGATAACATTTTAAGGAAACTTTTTTCGGCAAATATGCGTGTGTTATGTGAAAAATCGATATTTTTTCAAAGTTTTGTCGAGTATTTAGGTTTTACTCTGTGCAAAAATGGGATAAAAACATGTCCAGAAAAGGTGAAAAGTATTTTGAATTTTCAACTTCCTCAGACAATTAAAGGCCTCCGATCGTTCTTAGGATTGGCTGGCTACTATCGCCGGTTTATAAGAAATTATGCTGAAATCACTAAACCGCTTACGCAATACTTGCGTGGTGAAAATGGAAAAGTTAGTAGTAGGCAATCCAAGAATATAGCAGTAATTTAAGTGAGGAAGCGCTCAGATCATTGCAGAAAATAAAAAATATTCTGGCTTCAGAAGATGTGCTGCTGTTGCACCCTGATTACACCAAACCCTTTGAGCTCACTACTAACGCTTCTTCATCAGCAATAGGAGCCGTTCTCTCCCAGTACGGTAAGCCAATCACAATGATTTCGAGAACATTGTCCCATACTGAGGAGAATTATGCTACCAACGAGTGCGAAATGTTGGCAATATTGTGGGCTTTGCAAAAATTACGCAATTATTTATATGGTGCGAAAAATATAAATATTTACACCGATCATCAACCATTATCGTTTTCTATTTCGGAAAGAAATCCTAACCCAAAAATAAGACGTTGGCGAGCTTTTATTGAGGAATACTCTCCTAAGTTTTTCTACAAGCCAGGAAAAGAAAATGTTGTTGCCGATGCATTATCCCGGCAGTATGTTAACCATATAGAAGGTGAATCCAGTGACAATGACTCAATACAGGCAACGATTGGTTCGGAAGCAGAATTAGATAAAACGCAAATAGACATGCAAACTACTTCGGAAAGTTCAGAGGTTAAAAGTTAAACAATTCGCAGTGAGCAATCTTCATCCGAAATTATAAAAAAAAGTATCAAATCCAGTAAACTGTTTCAAAAACCAGTTAATTCTAAACAAACCAACGGAGTCTAATATATCCTCTAAAACCATTTTTAAAAACCAAACAAGGCATTTAATGAATTATGTTAATGTAAAGGATATTTTTACATTTTTGAAACGGGCCATTAATTGCAACGTAATTAACTGTCTTCATTGTGACCTTCATGTTCTTGGCTTGATTCAGAATAAAGTAATTCATTCTTTACCAGCAGTAAAGTTTGTTTATTCAGATACATTTGTGATAGATAACCCATAACCCAGATGATCAGAGTGAAATCATTACAGCCGAACATAATAGGGCTCACCGTAATGTGCGTGAAAACGCTAACCAGAGTTTACAGCAATATTATTTTCCGAACATCAGAGATAAACTCAAGACGATTGCCTCAGACTGTAGGATATGCAAAGAGTAAAAATATAATAGGCACCCACGAAGGGCACTGATCGGTCAAACACCAATACCTGAGTATCCTGGGGAGATACTACACATCGATGTTTTTACAACTGACAAAACTAATTTCATAACTTGTCTTGAAAAATTTTCTAAGTTTTCACTCGCCATTTTTGTTGAAACACGTTCGATTGTTGATGTTAAGGTTGCTTTATTAACTATTTTGAACATTTTTCCTAAGGCTCATACCATCGTTTGCGACAATGAGAAATCATTTAATTCGCATACCATTAAGTCTCTTCTTCTAAATCAGTTTGGTGTCCAAATCTTTCCTACTCCACCGGCGCACAGCACCAGCAACGGGTAAGTGGAGAGGCTTCACAGCACGATAGGTGAAATATAGCGATGTTTAAAATCCGAAGGGCATTGTAATGACACGAGGGAACTTGTTCTCACTGCCATTACGAGGTATAACAATACAATTCATTCGGTAACTAACGTTATGCCGATAGATATTTTTAATTCTATAATAGAGCAGATTAGGGTCAATATAAAGAACAGGCGGCTAAGGGCTCAGAATTGTGAGCTTTCCTATCATAACAAAAACAGACAGAATAGAATTTTTATCCCCGGTGATAAGGTATTTGTTAAGACTAACAGACGACTCGGAAATAAGTTTAGTAAATTGTATACAGAAAAGATAGTTGAAAAAGATTTAGGCCACTCAGTTCTTATTGATAAGAGACTGGTTCATAAAGACAACTTAAGGTAGGATTTATTTGTGTTATTTTGATAAGTTCTCAGTTCAAAGTTGATTACGTTTTTCAATTATAACAGAAAGATTTGTTTTTAGCAATATTTGTAAATATAGTTATTAAAGTTTTGGATAAAAATTGTAATATTAAGAGAATATTTAAAGAATTTTTTTATTTTTTGTATTTGAATGTATCTGTAAGTTTTTATTATTATTAAGAATATGTTAAAAATAATATGAAATAGTAAACTAAGTAAAAGCAAACAGTCGGGACGCCTGTCCTTCGAGAAGGGGGGAAGTTAAGACGTAACTATAACAATTTCTTGTTATAATTATTCCCACCCTTATTTCTTTATTCTTCTTTAATCATTTATTTTTACTCTCTTTATTCTCTCTCAAAATTATTATTAATAATTACATATTTCTGTTTTATCTCTGTAACTTTATTTGACCTCTGTTCTTCTTTTTATCGTTTTAATTCTGTATTCTTATCTTTTAAAAAGTTTTTAGATTTTAGTTTTAAGTCAGTCATGTCTAGAGACTTCATAAGCGATCCTCATAGTTGGAAAGCGTACTTAAATTAAATTAAATAAATAAAAAATAAGTTTTTATCCTAAATACAACTTAAATTAATAATTTAATAAATAAATTAAATTAAATAAATTTGTAAATGTAAAGTAATGTAAAAAATAAACTGTTAAATAAATTAAATAAATTAAATAAATTACACATTTGTGTTTTAATTACCACGGTATCCCTAAAATAACTAAAAAAAACCCATAGAGGTTTAATTTGTATGTAGTATAGTGTATAGAGTATGCTCGCTGCCAAAACAAAAGTTGCGCCTATAGAATCGTAAACTTTACCCCGTTTAGAGCTCTGCTTTGCAACTCTATTGGCAAAAAATGGTATTTTCACTTCATAAGAAGCTGAATCCTACCAGATCGGAAACCTTTGTGGGGCAGATTCGACTATCGTTCTATCCTGGCTTCAAAAACCCCCTGCCAACTTTTGTGGCATATTGAGCATCACTTATCGTGGACCAGGTAGGCACTGATAATTGTAATAATATGGAATCTTCCTATGTGTCCTTTTACTCATCAAAAAAGCTATCAAAGAGATTTTGTTGTTGTCGATTTTGTTGTCATGACTCATTACAATTGAATACTAGATCTAATCGGACAGGTTTATTTTGGCCCTTGTTCGCAAATGCGAGTAGCCGGTGCTCGATCCTCCAATGGCGTTCTACCAGAGATAATTGAGAAACTATGCTGCTCCTTAATCAAGAGCAAAACTAATAGTTCTTTTAATTTTTTCGTGGCGTGCTTGTCATTTTTATTCACAGATGACATACCTAATAATTCGTAGACTATCTATCGAGCGACCAACTAAAGATAGCCTTGATGTAATTTTTGTTGATTCCAGCCCAAGAAGAAGAGCACAACCTACAACCAGGCTCTTATTAGAACTATGTTTGCAGTATTGATACCAAATTCAACTCAAAAACAGAAAACATTTTGTTTCAATTTAACTATTAACAATTGGCTTGCGTGCCAAAAATTTTACTACATTTTAATCACGGTCCACCCTGGAATACAAAATATCTTACTAGATTAAAAAACAAGAAAAATAAATTGTATAAACATTTTAAAAAAGATAGCTCAATAATAAATTATTCCAAATACTGCTTAGTAAGATCTGAATACACCATCGCCAACTAAAGGGCTTATAACATCTACTTAAATAAAGTAAAATACAAATTCAAGAGTGATCCTAAATCATTCTACAAATTTGTTCATTCGAAACGTCGCACTATGTGGCATTTTGCCTCAAAACCTGGCCAAAATTAATAGAAGCGTTTTATGAGTTAAGGGCTTAAATTTTTTGATAGTGTTAGTGATAATTAGGCCGAAGGATGAACCCAACTGATTTTGGTTCAAATAGGTCCGTGATTTCGCCTAGCCCCCATACAAATTCCCCTCGAAATTGCACTTATTTACACATAATTATGGTAATTATTGAACAATCATGATAAAATTTAGCATGGATCAGTTCTTTGTACTAAGAAATCATGGTGTAAAGTTTGGTGAAAATCGGATCACATTGGACCCTAGTCCCCATATAAAGTTCCCTTTAGAAATTCACGTTTGCGCTTACAAATGGCTTAAAAACATCGGTATCGTGATGAAATTCGGTATAAACGTGTATTTTGTAAATCTAAATCATATTACCCAATTTTGTTATGGTCGGTCAATAATTGCCCCTTGGTCCAAAATAGGGCCCCTTAAGAAAATATGTTTAGCAATTATAATTGGCTTAAAAATGTTATTACCTCGATGAAATTCGACATGAATATGCTTAATATGAATGTGAATCATTTATGATCACATTTTATTATGATCGGATCATAAGTGCCCCTAGGTACCACATACGGCCCATTAAGAAAATCTAACATACATCTTATATTGTTATAATAGTCGATATACATATGTATGTAATTAAGTTTTTAAACTTCTATGATAATTAATATTTATTTATAATATTTATTTTACATTATTTAATACTTAAAAGTGAAACTAACTACAATCGTTGAAATCGTTATCATTTTTATCATCAATGTCAGGAAGGAGCAATTTAATAGTATCTGATGAAAATGCTTTTCTATTCCTTCGCGATTTTTGTGTACTGCAGCTTATAAAAGTGTCACTGCTTAACCCTTTCAGACCTGGCTTAATCGATTGTGCGATCTGCCTTTTTTGCCCTCAAATTGCATAAAAAAATAATTTTTCGTCCAGTAACCTACAAGCAGTAATCGTGCCGTCTTGTTCTTGTTGCAAAAAATTAAAATAAAAAATAATCACACAACAGATAAAAAAAACAGCTTCAGTTTGATTTTGTCTTTCAGCAAGTGTAGACATGCGTCCAAAAGATAAGTGTTTTTGTAAAAATAGTTTGAAAATATTTTTTAAACTTTTTGGAAATAGCTGTAAAAAGAGTTCTATTAACGATTCAACTCATCACATGGTGGAATTGGGCATAGCAACAATTAGTCAGCGGTCGTAGAAATACAGATAGCACAATTGTTTCAGTCAGGCATAACTTGACATTTTGTTTCACACTCACGTTTGTGCTATCTCATTATTTTATAGCGAAATTTTTTGATTTGAACAATAATGATGATCTCGTACAGTTTTAAACATGCTTAACGATTTCGATGATGACGCTGATGAAACATACATCCCTTTCAATGTAAATGTAGATGCAGTATCCTTTCAGATACTGCACAACAACCATCAGTAACTAGATCGAAAGTAGCGAACAGGCATGTCATATCTAAAAGTGTGTCATTTCCGAAAAGAGAGCTTCCAATAACATGGATGTCAAAATGAAATAAATAATAATAGGTGGCCTCAGTTATCCTGCTATAAGAATGTATTGGGCAAGGGAAAACAAAATTCCTGCCATTTATAACTCCATGTCACGCGATAAGTTTCTTCAGCTACGCTCGGATATACATTTTGAAGATCATTCTGCATTAAGTTCAACAAATAAGTGTTGATGAGTTCAACCAGTTATAGACATTGTAAGAAAGCGATGCAATGATTTGGCCACAGATATCACAAACTATTGATGAACAAATGATACTTTTAACGGGTAGATGCCCCGCAGGTCAGGTAATTCGGTGTTGTTGTGGACTTTGAAATTTTTCCAGGTGCTGGCACATTTAAATATTGTGGTCTTGGCCACGGGCCATCTATAGTCATTAGACTGGTAAATATTCCAAAAAGCAGCCATATACACATGTATCGATTTTTCACAACAATACCATTGTTAGAAGCATTAGACGAAATGGACTACTTAGCATCTGGCACAATTATGCCAAACAGAGTTCCCAAAACTGTGAAATTTCCCTTAGACAAAGAAATGAATCGAGGAGACATATGCCAATTTACGAATGGACAGAATGTAGCTGTTGTTAAGTGGAAGGACACGAAGCCAGTGATAGTTGCGTCAATTAATTGTGGTAAAGATCCTGTAGGTGCAGTTTACAGATGGAATAAAAACCTGAAACGCCGTTGTCCCGTAAAAGTTGCAGCAGTTATACGAAATGCGACAAAATGCTGGAGTACTATAGGATAAAAATGAAGACTAAGAAATGCCCCGTTAAAGTATTTTTTCACTTAGTTGGCTTGGCAATATTTAAATCTTGGATGGAATATAGATCTGACTGTAAGCTTTCTGGAATACCAAGATCAAAAATAAAATCATTTTTAACTTTTAAAATGGAATTAAGGACGTTAAGGACTGTGCTAGCGGCTTCATTTGAAGCTCCTGAGCAAGTGGAAGTATTGAGCTTCCTAACGATTTTCACGGAACAAAATATCGCCCACATGATGCTCCTGATGATATTAGGTATAACCGCTTTGACCACTGGTTTACATTCTCCGATGAACACAGACTGTGCCGAAAGAATTGCGGAAGTCGTTCGAGAGGGCGATGCCAAAAGTGCAAAATTACACTTTGTTTAACTAAGACTAAAGACTGTTTTAAAAAATATCATACAAAATATATGTAAATATAACAACTGAGGCTATTTTATGAATGTTTCTTTTTATTTTCAGTAGTTTTTACATCATTATATAATTTTTAAGGAATGAAGTACTTCTATTTTTTAGTTTGTGTTCCTTATAATTATTTAATTTGTTTAAGGGATAAGTACCTGAATTTGTTTACTTTAATAAAATTTATAAAACATAAACAGTGTTTATTAATTCAAGGTTATTATGCAATTTATAATAAAAATTGTCCTTAATTCTTCGAGGGTCATTTTGACACTTATGACCTGAATAGCACAATTGTGCGTTGTCCTGATTCCGGAAAAGGACATTGCAGTTTCATTCGTCTATATATTTTATAGACTAATTAAAAAAATTTTTTTGATAGCTTTAGTTTTAAGCTTTTAACGAGCTAAATAAACTCCGGGTCTGAAAGGGTTAAAAGGAACCTATTCAGGACATCTCGATTGGTATGGCTTCTACTAAATATCCTCGCATTCATTTGAGGATTAAGGCCATATGGCTTTACTGCCTATGACTTTATTACACTGCGTCTAATTTTTTTAATTTTTCAAAAAAAGTAAAATTTTCAAAAAATCGCCAAAAAAAATTGCGCAAATTTGCGGAAACTTTTTTTTGTTCCTGAATGTAGAGAGTTCGTATTTTGTTGTGGTATATAACATTAAACTACTAAAAACTAATTTCACCTTTAAAATCCTTATCTTTTTTTTAGGAAGGGTAAAAAAATGTGAAATTTTTATTATTTTTAAATTTTGAACGAATAATTTTAACATTAATATATGTGATATATATGTATATATAAAAAAACTGAAAGTAGCAGTTGCTCATACCTTTCAAATAAAAAAAATCAATATAAAACCTCTATTCGTTTAGCCACAAAAAAATATCATATAAACCTACTAAAATTTCAAAAAAAAAACACCAAAAACGCATTTAATTTTCTTCACTTTCCTGACTTTGACATCGTGTCAAATCTACAAATCTCAACATAAAGTCGTGAAAATCCACTATATAATGCAGAATTTTGTTGTCTATCTAACTGCATACTCAGTTTCTTAAATTTCTTAAAATTCATTTTTGCTTTTTTGGCCAGCTTTTCGGGGTAAATGCCACATAGTGCGTCTTGCAGCAGATTATCCTTCTGTTATGAAGCTTGGTAATCATGAATCTTCAGATAATAAGTTAATAAGTGACTTGTTTGCGGAATTTTTTCTTCTAGCTATTCATCATCTACATTTAACGCCAATAATCAGAGTTATATGGATCAACGTACTATACTGTTTCCAAGTATGTACAACAATTAAAATCTTCCCATGTCGCCGGTCCTGATGGGGTTCCTAGCAGTATTTTAAAACACCACTCTTAATTATTGAGTACTCCATTAACCTACTTATTCAACAAATCGCTTAAACTGGGCTATTTTCCCTCCTTTTGGAAACAATCATTTATAATTCCACCGTCTATTTTATATGCATCCCAGCATGGATTCTGTAAGTCTCGATCAACAATCACAAATCTTCTTGAATTTACAACTCTGGTAAGTGATGGATTTATTGTAGGCAAACAAACTGACGTCATTTATATTGAGTTCAGTAAGGCATTTGATAAAGTAAATCATAACTTACTCGTTCATAAGCTAAATCAGTTTGGTTTTAGTTCATCATTATTGAATTGGATTAAATCGTATTTGGTAAACAGAAAACAGTGCGTTAAATTCTAGAATACGCAATCAAACTTTATTGATGTACTATCAGCCGTACCACAGGGTAGTCATCTTGGGCTGCTCCTATTTACTCTTTTTATAAATGATCTCCATTCTGTTATCAAAAATTCAAACACATTAATGTATGCAGACGATGTTAAAATATTTTTTATCATTTAATAACATTGAAGACCAAGTACTTTTACAAGAGGATAACTTAACCTCTTGGTGTAATACTAATTTAATGGAGCTGAATGTTAAAAAATGTAAATATATGTGCTTCTCTAGATCACATCCAACTAATGGATTTTATACAATGAATTGTGCTGCTCTTGAACTAGGTAATCCCTTTACGATTTAGGGATAATTTTCGATTGTAAATTAGACTTCAGAAATTATATGACATCAACTGTTAGCAAAGCTAGATGTACCCTGGGATTTATCAAACGATGGGCTAAAAAGTTTTCTGACCCTTATGTTACCAAACAATTGTTTACCACACTGGTTTGCCGAATTCTTGAATATGGATCTGTAATATGGGACCCTCAATATGCTGTACACTCTGACAACATTGAATCAGTTAAGAAACAGTTTTCATTATTTTGTCTTCGTGGTTTAGGAAATGGATGGGGTCCTAATAAAAGGTTATCATCTTATGAAAATCGCCTAGCACTCATTAAATTACCATCTTTAAAAAGCTGTCGTAAAATGCTAAATGCTGTCTTTCTCTTGAAGCTGATTAATGGTGTTATTAACTCTCAATTTCTTCTGGAAAAACTTTACATAGGAGTACCTGTTCGTCCAACAAGATACCATAATTTCTTAAATATAAAATATCACACAGTTAACTACGCGAACTTCGATCCATTTCGTAGAATCTGTAATAATTTTAATAATCTGTACCTTCATATAGATTTTAATAAAAATTTGATATCCATTAAAAAAGATATAATTTTACGATTAAACTTACTTAATTAATAAATTCAATGTTATTTTCTTTTTCAAATGGTTTTTTTTTTGTATTGAAATATAAAATGTAATTAGTCTGTAAGGATTTTCCATAGACTTAAAATAAATAAATAAAAATGCAACCTTATATATATTTTTTAGCATTTTTTACCCTAATTAGATTATTATGAATTGATTGTTACTATTTTATTGAAATGTGAATTTTGATCTCTGGCCAACTGACTTCTCGGTCCTCTTGTTGCAACAAATATGTGGAATATTTAAATCGATATTCAAGCTTCAAGGAATGATGATTCTACCAATTCTGATACCAAAAACATAAAATTTATGAATTATTTAACTTGTAAGATTATCCCAAAGAGCCCATCGAATACAAAATAGTGGAAATATGACCGCAAATTACCAAAATAAGAAACCTATTATCGAATGAAACAATAAATCCTTTATTTGTTTATAAAATTTTTCTAAAATAGAAAACATTTTAAATTCTTATTGTTAATTTTTTTCTTAAAGTTGTTTTGTTTTTCATTATATACATACATACATATATGTAAGTATAAATAACTTCACTGAATAAGTATTAGGATTTTATTAAGAAAGCTAATTGCCTAGCCGATTAGCATACTATGTTGATACATTATATTCCGTGAAAGCGAGAATAATATACAGTTTTCATAATAATGGGGAAAACTATCTGCCTAGCAGTTTAACATATTATTACATATTTCAGTCAGGATTACAGCCTAGCTTCTCACACTACTCATTTTGTGAGTTCATTTTATACATGAGTGACGGGACCTACAGTTTAGTTTTAAGTCGACTCCGAACGACAGATTTTTTTGAGAAACATTTCATAGCAATTTTATTTGCTCTCAAAGTTTTTCCCCGAAACTGCTGAGAGGAATTCGCCAAAGAAATATTTTTTCATATTTTCGTTTTAATGTCTGACCTTTGGTTTGAACCGTGGCCTTTCGTCTAATAAGCCAACACCCTATCTACTAGATTACGGCGACTAGTTTAGAATATTATATCCCGGAAAAATTATGTATTATGGACTGGAAAATGTCTGGGAATTAAAAAACCTTATTTTATGGACAATATTGCAACAGAGTGAAGCTGCAATGAGTTATACAAAATTAAAAAAATATTCTTAAATAAATAAAATTAAATTAAATGTTAAAATAAGCAACACTTTATATAGGACATGGTGCTGAAGAAACGAATTAATTTTATGAAGCAAACTACGAAGGATATTACTAAAAAGGTTTTCTTTCTCTTTGCCTATTTCACTTTACTCTCAATAGTGACTCATTGCTTTAAAATGTACTCTTATAAATCTAATAGTAGTAGCACTTCCGTATCCATTTAACTATGAAAAAACGCAATTTTTCGGTGACATGTCCAACGATTAAAAACTAAAATATTTATGCAACAAAAAACTTCTTAATTTAGATATGCAATCTTTAAGAGCATAGGAAACAAGACTAGCCAAATTACTATCACACATTACTCGTGGCATTACTATTATCTGTCTGTCTGGCTGCCTTGTTTTGACAACAAGGACATGCATATACAAGTAGCAAGCAGGTAAAAAATACCATGCTATTGATTTGCAAATGAAAATGTCCTTTACAATTATAAGAGAAACAGATAGTCAGTCCTCTCACCAGACACCAATTACTATATCACATAAATACTTCGGTTAGACTACTGCTCAGAACAATCATAATAAAGTGGTCAACGGAATAACATCACTGGCATCCAAATTAACAATTCGAATTGAATTAAAATGCAACTTGAAAATAATCTGGAATTCGAACAGTATGTGATAGAAAATGAACTTAACGTAAGTGTACCACGATAAATGCTCTAAGGTGAAAAAATTCAATTCTTTTAATAAATTTTCAACATTTCAGATCAAGGTAAGCGTTGTATCTTCTTCTACGAGTTTCCAAAATGTCACATCACCTACATATAGCTCAAGTACTTCCTCCGAAACATCTTCATTAGCATCGTCAAATGCATCAAAACCTAAAAGAAAACGTACTGCGTTTACCAGCAAACAGTTGATGGAACTGGAGCGAGAATTCCACTTTTATAAATATTTAAGCCGACCCAGACGTATTGAAATTGCCGATCGCTTAAAATTGAACGAACGCCAAGTTAAGATCTGGTTTCAAAACAGGCGCATGAAAAGCAAAAAAGATGCAGCCAAAACAATTCCAGAAAAAATATCCAATAAATTAAATCAATTCGATGAAAGTCCTGATAATTTACCTCTGGTCTTATTAAAATCGGAAACTTTGGAAGATATACCTATCCCAGTCCAACCCAATAATTTTAATTTGTCAATGAATGTGGTTAATGACAATGACAATAAAGCTTCACCACAAGAATCCATGAATTCTCCATTCGAATCCACGGATAATAATGTTTCTTTCATGGACTGTAATTGTTCCCTACTAAACGAATTTAATCCAACAAAGTGGTTTAGTGATCATGCAGATACTCTAAAATTCCTTCTGGATAATTCTATGTCCAATGACAATAGTCAATCGGAATTCCTTCGAGTTTCATCATACGATACCAATTCCTCATCATTACGAGAACCAGGTGCAGAACCCTCGAATTATTTGCTTCCAACATCTAATCAGAATCCTGTAAGCATTGACGATGATGATGAATTCATAAAATATATCATGAACTTGTAAATAATTTCATTGATGTAACCGATGTGTAATTAAAGAATTTAATATTTGCAATGTAACAACTTAAATTGTTTATTAAAATTCCTGTTATAATCTAAATTCAAAAATATATATTGTAGAATGAATTTAGCTATTATCTAGAGGCATATAAATAATATTTAAGAAATAATCGTGACTAATTGTGCATAGAGAAATTTGATTAATTAAAAACAACGATAATTAAATATATATATATATATAATAAAAACTTTATTAATTTATTTAAATTCAATCTTTTTCCGAATTTTAAATTTTTGTTCTTTTCAGTTTGAACTCTACTTAAATATTAAAACTTAAATTCTAATTTCTTAAACGTTAAAAATGAGAGAAGAATACTGGTATACAAAAAATAGTGGTACTTATTTATAAAAAAAAGGAATTCATGATAATTATAATAAAAGAAATTAATAAAATTAAGACTAAAGTAAAATATGTGATAAACGATTAAACATTAGAAACGAAAGAGAAATTATGAAGAGAAATTAAGTATTGAGGGAGGAGAAAATACTATGTTTATTTGAATATATAACTATAGGCAACTATATAAAATAAAAATATAATTTTTTTATTAAAGATGGAGTTAGTAATTGTATATTTTATTATCAACTCCATAAAAATAAATGTCGTCATTTCTCTCGTAATATGTTGTTACGTTCTTACCTTTTAAAAACGTTTAAAATATGAGCTCGTAGTTTGCAAATAAAAGAAAAATAAATTTGTGTTTAGTTTTAATTAAAATTCTTTATTATTCGCACAATTCTATGTGCCCACTGTTCACAACTTGATGTAAAGAACAACAATTGCTTTTCTTTGTTATTCCTCCGTTTATACCCTTTGCATAAACAATAATTATTCGACACATTTTTGTAACCAGTGATTACCATTTCATAGCACAATTCTGTAGAGAGAAAACACACATATTGTTTATGCTCTTTTATATAGTTGTCGACCAGACTGCGACAAGAATACATGTCGGCAGATGCTATAATATTTTTTTAAGGTTTACACTCAAAATATATTTTATGTTAAAACTTCCTTTTTTTGAAATTAAAAGTCTTATATGTTCTTAAAACAAATTTTGATTGTTTTAATAGTTAAGTAAATAATTTAGATGATATGGAAAGAGAACAACTTTTTTATAGGCATAAAGCAATATTTTGGAAAAATTAAAAGGTTGGTCCCAGCAGATATCTAAAAAGCATTCCGTAATTATTAAGTCAAAGATGTATAACTTTACATATGTTGATGAAATGAGAATCAAATTAGGTTATATTACTAACACTTGTCTATGACTCAACTTATTTTCGGTCTCTTACTCACTAATACCCAACCAAAAAATTTTTGGTAATCCCTGTTTGTTTGGTCTTCACACAAGGCTGTCTGAACTTCACTAACTCATTTGCCTAGTTTGCCTTGCCCTTTGTATGGCAGAGTAAACAGTCTTATAAAAGTTCTTGAAGTCAAACGTCCATGTCTTCGCGTTTTCGCATATTATTATTATTCCGTTTATTATTGCAGTGTTGTTGGTATATTTTTGTTTACTTGTTTATCATTTTCTTATGCTGCTGTTTGTTGTTATATTAAGCAGTTGTTTTGTTTTTATAGCTTTTGTTTATAATTTTAATGTTAAACGATGTAAAAGGATGATGAGAAATACTTGTTGGAATGAAATCTTATCTATTCCTGTTAACAATGATTCTGATATTGACTTGATGATTTCTAACTTTTATAAGAAAGTGCATTCAATAATTGAAATTTGTGTTCCCTTAACACTTGCGTATGCTCTGGTTGGTCCACCATGGAATTCTAAACAACTGTCCCGACTGAAAAATCGAAAGAACAAGTATTACAAGAAATACCAAAGTTCTGGCTCCATTATTGATTATGGAAGATATTCTATTAGCCGGTCTGAATCTAATATTCTAAATCATTTATTATATAAAACTTATATGGATAAAATGAAAAATATTTTTATTAAGAATCTTTCTAGATCTTTCTATACGTTTGTAAATTCGAAGAGAAAATCGCTGGTTTTCCATCCTTTATGAAATTTGGAGATAAAGAATCATGTAGTGTGGATGTCATATGTGATATGTTTGCAGATTTCTTCGCCAGTACTTATTCTAATGCTGCTTACAATTATACTAATATGTAACCTTACTCGCTGACATCAGCTCAAGTAATATCTATTCCAACATTTAGTGACTGTGATATTTTGATGAACCTGAAAAGTTTAAAGATATCTTTTCGACCTGGTTCCGATGGGGTTCCAAGTTGTATTTTAAATCGATGTACAGAGTCATTCATAACACCATTAGTCATATTGTTTAATACCTCGATTAATTATGGATATTTTCCTGTGTTTTGGAAGAACTCGTATTGTTCACACGAGTGAATAAATTTACTCAACCCTAATCCTGCCTTCCACTATCCCCTACACACATACTGACAATAACATCTCCAACAAACATCATATTCACAATATACACATATACATACATACATACATACATTCATCAACACTGTTTCATCAACACCTTCAACATAATTATTAGGATCTTTGTAGATCAGTTGATTATCGATCGTCAAACAACACTAAACAAAAACCCAACAAACCCTACGCGAATGCACTATACAAAATATTATTATTTTATATATAATATAAAAATTGTAAACATTAACCAATACAAAACAAATAGTGAACAAATTTATTGAATATATACATACATACATATATATACCTATATCTAATATCTATATCTAAATATATATATATATACATATATCTAAATGTTGTGAACTAATAATAAAATAGTATTGTGAATTAATGTACAATACAAATTGTTAACTTATCTCCAAAGCCAAGAATTGTGAACTAATACAAACTGTGAAATTAAATATTACTAATTAAAATAAATTTTATTATAAATATAAATAAATAGACATATAATTTATAAAGTTTGAAGAAAATACAAACAAAAATAAAAAACTATATAACAATTATTATTTATATATATAGTACACACAATTAAAATATAAAAGGTTTGTGCATAATATACCCACCCCCCTCTTACTCTCATACTAACCCTAACCCTATAACCCGTTTGTTCACGTATATTATTCCACTTTTTAAATTTGGCAATAAATCTGATGTTACAAATTATAGGGGCATTGCAAAACTGAGTGCTGTTCTAAAAATGTTCGAGAAACTGATTGCCGATTTTTTGGTTCATCATACTTCATCGTTATTATCACCTTATCAACATGGTTTCCGAAAGGGCTGTTCAACAACAACTAACGTGCTTCAGTTAACATCCATGATAATTGCGGCCTTTTCTCAACAGAAGCAAATTTCTGTTATCTAAATTGGATTTATTGTGTGTATATCATAGGAGTTTAAGATGGCTAGAGCCGTATTTGACTGGTAGAAAGCAGACTGTATGTGTGAACAATAGCTTAGCTAAGTATATTTATGTGCTATCTGGTGTTTCTCAAGGCAGCCATCTTAGTCCACTTCTTTTTTAGCTGTTTATGAACGATCTTCACAACATAATTAATTTTGCCAATATCTTGATGTATGCTGACGCTGTAAAAGTTTTTCTCTCCTTTAATAATTTCATCTAGCATGTTTATCTTCAAAGTGATCTCAATAATTTCTTTTTGTGGTGCGAGTACAACATGATGGAGCTGAATATTAAAAAATGCAAATGTATGCGGTCCTCAAGAAATAATTTTATTGCGGTTAATTACTTGCTTGGAGGTCATCAACTGGAAATGGTATAATCTTTTATTGATCTTGGGATCCTATTAGACACAAAATTAAACTTTAATGATCATATCACTTTGATTGTAAATAAGGCACTCTTGGCTTCATAAAACGTTGGGCAAAGGAATTTACTGATCCATTTATTACGAAACAGTTATACGTATCGCTTGTCAGACCAATTTTGTAGTATGGATCCATCGTATGGCATCCTCACCATAATGTTTACAGCAAACACATCGAATGTGTTCAGAAACAATTTCTACTCTTCTGCTTGCGTGGCCTTGGATGGAATTACTGGCTTTAATAAAACTACTTACCCTTAAAAGTCATCGAACAATGTTAAATATATCCTTCATGATTAACCTGATCAATGATAATATTTGCTGTGTATTTCCGTTAAGATCTGTTAAATTCAATGTTCCTCGTCGTAACTTCCGCTGTTATAATCTTATTTATATTCAATTCTGCAGAACTAATTATGCTGTTGCTGATCCATTAACTAGAATTTGCCGTCAATTTAATTATTTGTCAGACTTTGTTGATTTTTCTTTAAATTCTTGCGTTATAAAACGGAACATTATTGTTTTTCTCAATTCTTAACTTTCATATTTTTATTGTAACTATTACTTGTGTTTTTGAAGAAACTGGTTGTAATCCTATTTATTTTTATTCGATTTGTGTTATTAGTCAGTAAGGAATTTGTCCATTGACTTAAATAAATAAAAGCAAAATACGAATATCTAAATTTTTCATTTTCGTAATAATATTATTTGTGATTAATTCACCAGTAACATAAATAATGTTCAATTTATCAGGTGTATGTAAGGACTCATCATATCGATCTGTTGTCAAGCCTTTACAGTAATCATGGTTAACTGAAAAAATGTTTGAGGCTGATCTAAATATTTTATATTTTGTGGTGTATCTGCAAGGGTATCTATTTGATGTAGTGAGTAAAATGAATGAATTGCAACTAAACCGACTTACACTTCGCAGAGTTTTATAGGAAACAACATTTAATTGCAAAAATATTCTATGATATTGAAAGTTTACTCTAAAAAAAAACAAAAATTAAATAACAATAAAATAAAATTAACCAATAATTAATCAATTTCAATTAAAAGAATATATAAAAATAACATAAAAAATAAAAAAAAATATTTCATTACAAAACATAAAAGCACATTCTAACATATATTAAAAACAAAAAATTAAATTCACTACAAAAAATATTCAATTACAATAGGTAAGGTTAGGTTAGTGGACGTGTACTTGTCGATTAGAACAAGTACAGTACCCGGAGGTCGAATTGACCCATTGTACAACGTCCTAGTTTCTCACACCAATTATGTTGTGTGTGTTAATTTTATACATGAGTGGTGGGACCTACAGTTTAAAGTCGACTTCGAACGACAGATTTTTGAGAAACTTTTTCATAGCAATTTAATTTACTCTCAGAGTTTTTACCAGAAATCTGCTGAGAGGAAGTCGCCGAAGAAATACTTTTTGTATTTTGTCTTGATGTCTGGCCTGTGGATCGCACCCTGGCTTTACGTCTAATAAGCCAACACACTACCTACTAGACTATGGCGACTAATTCATAAAAAGAAATCTCTTGAACGACTTAGATCTACGTCTCTTTCTCTTCTTTGTTATAACACTAACTGCTAAAGAGAAAGCTCTTTCGACAAAGACTCTGCTAGCAGATATGGAATGAATTTGCAAGGCAAGTTTTGAATTGCCTACAACCAAATTTATTTTTTCACAATTTATCTACTTGATCCCGACAATGAATGAGTAAATTTCAAGTGATTGGCGAGAATTTAACTCTTTTGGGAGCATTGGCAAAACGGAAATTCCCTACAATTAATTTTTGGACCTACCTGTGTCGAAAAATTTAAATTTTTGTCAAATTCAATGTATTGGCGGACCATAAAATATAAAGAAAAACATAAATATAAAAATATAGAGTCACTTCGATTTAACTGTCAAGAGTATATGAATATTTTATCCAAAATATTTTTTTTATTATTTTCCAATAAAAACAAATGTAAAAGGATAAATTATAAATATTAATTGAATTGGAGTGCAGTTTCTCTTGCAGTCTCTTTTTGTTAAAAAACAAAACAAAAAACTTACGAACAAAGGAAAAATAAAAAAACTTGAAAAAAATAATTTAAAACAATCTCAAATACTTCAAATTACCACGTGTTAAATAAAACAAAAAAAAAAAAATGGTGCAAAACATCAACTACTAACTCCTACTATGGGAGGTCTCCTCTTTGATAGAGACAAAATGGTCCAAAATCCGGACTCTACAACCAATTTTTCTTGTCATGAGCAGAGCAGGGGTTCATGCAAATAAAGGTGTAACAGACGTCTCGTTCTTATACAACGTGCTATGGAAGCAGCAGGAGGAAAAGTCAAGTCCTGTAAAAAGCTTAGATCTGGGCAACTACTTATACAGTGTCTTAACGGAAAGCAAGCAAATAAAATAATAAAAATGTTGTCTTTATCACTTGATATATTTGTTAAAGTGGATGAACACAATTCTCTCAATAAATCAAAAGGTATATTTTATTCTAATGACCTACGTGGACTGTCCGATGATGAACTCTTGGAAGAAATTCGTGAGCAAAATCCAAATGTCATAGAAATTAAAAGACTAAAGAAGAGAGACCCTTAAACCAAAGCACTTACAACAACTGACCTTGGTTTATATATAACAACATTCAACATAAGTAATCTTCCAGAAAAAATTCTGCTAGGCTACATGTATGCGATGGTTAAGCCATATATTTCTAATCCACTACGATGTTTCAAATGCTTTCAATTTGGACATGTGCCTGATGGCTGTTCATCTCAAGACAAAATATGCCCCCATTGTAGCAACATCGAGCATACACCAATTGACAAAAATGGAAAGCGTGAAAGATATAATAATCCAGCAAAATGTGTTAATTGCCATCAACAATATAACAGTTTTTCAAGAGAATCTCCTTTATTTAAAAACAGAATTTGATATTCAAAGAACAAAAATAACACAAAAAATATCATTAAATGAAGCACGAAGAGAATATGATACACGAAGTACACTACCAACAACTTACACGAATGTACTAAAATCATGTAAATGTCAAGAAAGTGCAAACAAAATACTTACAACGAAAACAACAACTGATTTAACTCTAAAAACAACACCACCATTTCCGACACGTAAAATAACAAAAGCCGATTGACGAAAATAGAATTATTACCAACAAATATATCGAAGAGAAAAAAACGTGAATTAACAAACGGTGAGAAAAAAGAAAAGAAAACTTAACCACTAAGGGCCATTTTTTGAATGCGAGTTTAAACTCGAGATTAAGTTAATCTCCAGTTAAAGTTAATCTTCAGTTAACTGAGTTATCATTTTTTGAATGGGAATTTAACTGGAGATTAACTTGTAGAGCTGCCGTACTTATAAGCCAAAATGGCAACATTTTTCTCGTTTACTTTGTTCTGTTTACTACTTTTTGCAAAGTGTTTCACAACAATTTGCTTTTGTATATAACAAAAACAAACAAACAAAAGCTGAATACTGTTGACCTTTATGTAAAAGAATTATTTTCTTAAAATTATAAATAAAGACTGTCTGTTGTCAATTTGTGTTTTATATAATTCATAGTTACTTAAATATTTGTCTTATTCGGCTTCCCCTCACTTAAAAGCTTTTTTTAAAATAAAATTTGTCAACTACTTTTCATAGTTAATCTCGAGTTTAAACCACCAACGTTGGTGATTAACTGATTAACTGCTTAACCGTAAGGTTAAACTCAAGATGAAGTAAATTCAAAAACTGAAAACGGAGTTTAACTGGAGATTAACTTAATCTCGAGTTTAAACTTGCATTCAAAAAATGGCCCTAAATCTCAGACAAATTTTGATAACCCAACAAACGAAATTAGTATGGATGACTCTAGTGACTTTAATACAAATGAATAATTAATATCATATAATACAATGGAATTGTAATGGTTTTGTAAATCATTTTGATGAAATTAAACTTATGTTATCTAAAATTAATTGCTTTGCCATCTGCATTCAAGAAACAAGATTTAAATCAAGTCATTATAAGGATCTTAGAAATTTTACCTGTTTCTTTAAAAACTCTCCTCCTTCTTCAATTGCTCACGGTGGTGTTTGTGTTTATCTTAATAATTTGTTTAAGGGAGAAGAAATATCTTTGAATTCTCAATACCAAGTAGTGGCTATTAAGGTAAACTTCCCAATTAAATTTATAATTTGTTCTATTTATCTACCAGGATCGGAAAGTTTTTCCGAAGGTGAACTGAATAATCTGATATCTCAATTTGAATTACCTTACCTGTTATTAGGAGATTTTAATTCACACAATTTTATTTGGGGTTCTTGTAGAACTGATACAAGGGGACATATATTAGAAAAATTTCTAAATGATAATAATATCAATATTTTAAATAACATAAATCTCCCTACCCACTTTGGCTTTGCATATAAGACATTCAGCAATAAAGATCTTAGTGTAGTATCTCCAAATATTCAGCATTTATTTGGTTGCAACATTAGTGATGATCTTTACAGCAGTGACCATAGGATATAGATGTTGTTGAAGACCATATTACCGGCACAATTTTGAATGCTGCTCATAAGGCCATCCCTTTTAGACGTGTAACTTGCGCCAGAAGGGAGGTCCCTTGGTGTAACGACAATATACAAAGATTGGTAAACAAAAGTAGAAGACTGTTGAAACGTTTCAAGAGAAATATGACTTCCGAAAATTTGGCGAAATTCTTAAAAGCAAAATCTCAAACTCATAAGGCTATTAGGGATAGCAAAAGGAAGGCATGGGAAGATTTTTGTAATACAATATATAGGAAAATAAAATCGATAAATGGACAATCTAACCACCACCAAATTACAGCATTAGAGGACAATTATACCCTTTTAACAGATAATAATGATATTGCTAACTGTTTGGCACTTAGTTTTGCACAAAACTCATCTTCCTCAAACTATTCAGAAAAATTTAGACTATATGACTCTTCCAAAAAATTTAGTATTGACCCAATAAACAATAATGAATTGTATAATAATAATTTTACTTTAATGGAACTTAAGTTTGCTCTTGACTCCTGTCATGGCTCATCCCCTGGCCCTAATAATATTAGATATGAAATGTTAAAAAATTTTGATGAGAAAGCTAGGAAATACCTTTGGATTTTTATAATATAATATGGTCGGAACAAAAGTTTCCGAAAAACTGGAAAACAGCTATGGTTATTCCAATTTTAAAACCTGGAAAGGATGGTACAAATAAGGATAATTACAGGCCAATTTCTCTCACCAACTGCATTTGCAAACTTTTAGAAATAATGGTTAATAAACGATTGGTATATAATATTGAAAAAAATAATATATTAAGTCGGAACCAGTCTGCGTTCAGAAATAATAGGAGGACAATTGATAATTTGGCAATCTTGCACTCTGATGTTATGGAATGCTTTTCATCCAGAAAAGATTTAATTGCAATCTTTTTTGATATGCGAAAAGCTTATGATTGTGTTTGGAAGCAATTAATCTCAAGGAAACTAAATTTGGCTGGAATTCGCGGAAATATAGCAGCATTTATAACAAACTTCCTGGATAAAAGAAAGTTTTGTTGCATGGTCGGAAACTCTATGTCAAATGATTATGATCTGGAAAACGGGGTCCCTAAGGGATCGGTATTAAGTGTGACTCTATTTCTATTAGTGATAGACGATATTCTAAATAACTGTCATATTGATGTAAGGGCATTATTATATGCCGACGATCTTATTATATACTGTTCTGGGAAGAAAGTTTCGGCAATTACTAATAAAATTCAAAAAACGATAAAGAAACTGGTAAATTGGAGTAATACCAGCGGATTTCGATTCCATGCTGGAAAAACTGTTGCAATGAAACTCTCTAGACGAATTAATACCTCTGACAATCCTATCATACATCTGTACGGCGAAAATATACAATTTGTAGACCAACACAGATTTTTGGGAATCATATTTGACAAGAAGTTAACCTTTAAACCACTCATATACAACATTAAGGCAAGGGCAAACTTGAGATTGAATATTATAAAAATGTTATGGTGTTATATTTTGTACAATGGGTCAATTCGACCTCCGGGTACTGTACTTGTCTTAATTGACAAAGTACACGTCCTCTAACCTAAGGTGTTCTATCTGGTGTTTGGATCTGATCCAAAAACTCTCCTTAAAATTCTGACCACAATAGTACTTCCAACAATAGATTATGCATCAATTATTTATTCGTCCGCTAACAAGTTAAATTTGAAAATATTAGGTCCTATCCAAAATACAGGGATAAGACTTTCTATTAGAGCATTTAGAACCAGTCCTTCCATCAGCATTCAAACAATATCTTCTTGTCCACCCCTATTCCTAAGAAGATTAAAATATCTTCTTAATTATACGCTTAAAATCTTTTCATTACAGAATCATCCGTTATATGCAAAGATTACAGATTCGACAAAAATTAACCACCTTCAGTCGAAGAACCCAAAATATCTCCCCTTCTATGTAAGAGCTTTTCAGGAATTTGAGAAAATTATTTCCAAATATACAATAAACGCGGGTAATATGGACAATATTACACTACCTGACATTCCACCCTGGTACTTCTCTCACATCGAAGATGACTTTTCCCTTGTTTACTGTTGCAAACGTAATATGACTCCAATAGAAATAAAACAAAAATATTTAGAACTAATAAATAGAAAATGGAATAGTGATGCTCAAGTTACAGCCTCTCCTAGTCAAATGTCAACCTCACATGCACGTGGTGTACCCTGCCGATAACCGACGAGGCTCTGACGACCGACCATGGGCGGAATAACCCTCCCCAAGGGGCATCGGAAATGTTCTCCTTAATTTGCTCGCGTGGAAGCGTGCTGGGAACCCCAGATCCAGGATCGGATGCAAAAGTCTAATCAGCTACTCATCTTAAATGCAACGATTACTGAAACCAAAACGAATGAATCCCGATTGATCAACCTGATGACGACCTTTAGCTTCAAACAACGGACACGATTTGGATCATGGAATGTACGATCGCTCTTGGATGCTGCCAAACTCGCTCAACTCTGCAGGGAGATGAACAACTACAAACTGCTTTTTATGGGGCTGAACGAAACCAGATGGCCTGAATCCGCAGAATTCACAACAACCGACGGATTTACCATTATCTACTCTGGAAAACCATCAAACCAACCTCGATCAAGCGGTGTTGGCTTCCTGCATTCGAAAGACGCCCGGAATGCCCTAATTGACTGGAAACCTCATTCAGACAGAATAATAACAGCTAGATTCCGAACAAAAGCTAGGAATATAACATGTGTGCAATGTTACGCCCCTAGAGAAACATCAGATACCAAGAAGACTTTTACAGCAACCTCTCAAGGGTAACATCGTCGATACATCTAGGAGACATAGTTGTAGTAATGCGCAACTAGGTCCGGATAATACAAACATGGAGAGCATCATGGACCAACACGAACTGGGGAGAATGTCTGAAAATGGTCAACTTTTTTCAGAAATGTGTATGTCCAACAACCTAGTTATAGGAGGAACGTTATTCCCTCATAGAAAAGTTCACAAAGTTACGTGGGTTTCGCCTGACCAGACTACTCAAAATCAGATCGACCATATCGCCATCAGTAAAACCTGGCGCAACTGTCTTCTAGAAGTCCGGAATATGAGGGGAGCGGTCTGCTCCAGTGACCATCATTTAATTATTGGCACAATAGTATTGAAAGTCGCTGCAATAAAGAAAAAAAACGTGGTGCAAAAGAGATTCGACATCCGAAAACTGCACAATCCCACACACCATGCAGCCTACGTAAATAACATTCGGTCATTTCTGGATGAAGTACAAAACCGCGCTGGCTGGCCAACCATAAAAACTGTTTTACAAATGCCGTAAAAGAAAACATTGGATACAGAATCTCGGACCGAAAAGAGTGGATTTCAGATTCAATCTGGAACTTAATAACAAACAGAAGAACATGTAAAGCGAATCTCAATAATGCCAAGACTAGGAACGAAAAGAAAAGATTGCAAGAGGTATACACACAAACCGATAAAGAGGTCAAGAAAAGCGCTCGACGAGACAAACGCAACTGGGTGGATGATCTCACCAAAGGAGCCCAAGCAGCTTCCGAGTCCCATAGGAGCCGCGATCTGTACAGAACAACAAAGCAATTAGGACGCAAGAGCTTCAACACAAGCAAACAAAAACAGTCAAGGAGAGATAATCACATCGAAAACTGGTCAAATTGATATATGGGTGGAACATTATAAGAAAATGCTAAACAATACTCAGCTGACTATTCAGCCAACAAGTCTTTGCCCCCAACACACGGAAAGACATGACATATCGATAAATAAACCCAATACAAGTGAAATTGAGACTGCAATTAAAGCACTTAAAAACAACAAAGCACCAGAAATCGACAACATATCGCCAAAACTATGAAAGGCGGATCCTGCTATAAGTGCTCAACTCATACTCTAAAATAGGTCTAACAAGTGAAATGTATAGCAGTCTTGTTATATAAGGATCACTGAATTCCCTAGCCCATCTTTTTACAAAACCAAGAACAGCCCGAGCCTTGCCAATCATCATACTAATATGATCAATAAAAGACAATTTCATATCCAATAATACTCCCAAATCAAGAAATGTAGTCACAGTTTCCAAAGGGCAAGAATTAATCACATAAGTGGACGAAATTACGCCCCGTCGAGAGAACGCCATGCATTTACATTTTTTCAAGTTAAGATCCATTAAATTAATTTTGCAAAAAGTTACAAACAAATCAATATTTCACTGAAGAACAGCCTGACCATGATCATCATCAAAAGTATAAAATAATTTAACGTCGTCAGCATACATCAGAATATTACAATCAGAAATAGCACAACGAAGATCATTAAGAAACAATAAGAACAGTAAAGGACCCAAATGGCTACCCTGCGGAACACCAGAAGTAACATATACAGTCTTAGACAATACATTCCTAAACAATACCCTTTGAGTCCTGAGGGAGAGGTATGAGTCTAGCCAACGATGAATAATATCAGGAATACCGATTAATGAAAGTTTAAGAAGCAAAATTCTATGATCAGCCCTATCAAAAGCTTTACTGAAATCAGTATAAATTACATCAGTCCGACCTCTGACAAGAAAACCCCTGAAAACATGTGTAGTAAATTCAAGAAGATTAGTGACAGTCGACCTACCTTTTAAAAAACCATGCTGGAAAGGGGATATTAAAGATCTCGTATTAAAAAGAGATAATCAGTCACCAGTTTCTCCATCAACTTGGGAATAGCACTGAGTTTGGCAATACCCCTGTAATTGGAAATATTGGATTTATTACCCGACTTATGCAAGGGAATTATGAACGAACTCTTCCAAATAGATGGAAAATGACCAACCCTCAGAAGCCCATTGAATATAAAGGTCAAAGGACCACTCAAGACAACAGCGCACTGTCTTAAAATACAGGCCGGCAAGTATGTAAGTTTTAGTCCAGACAAAGACTCAAGAACAGACTCCTCATCAAATGAATATATTAGAAATAGAGACACTTCCCACTGAAAAAGTATACGAAAAGCAAAAGAAAACACAGTTTAGGGCCCGAGTCCAACTGCCTATAAGTAGACTGAAGAAAGTCAGCAAACATATTCGAAGTATCAGGGAAACTATCAACATCTCAGTGGGAAACAAAGATGATTTACGTTTAACTCGAACGAAGTCGTAAAACGACTTAGGATCGCTAGCGAAGTTCGACCTGACTTTAATCATATATTCCTCATAACAGTAATGATTCATTCTACGATAATCCGTACACGCCCTAGAGTTAAGAGCATAATCAATATCAGTACCTGATCTAACAAACTTTTTAAATAACCTCGATTTTCTGTTCCTCAACCTTGACAATCTAGCCGAATTCCACGGAGGACCAGAACGCTCCAAACGACTATTCACAAATGGAACACACTCCCTAAAACATTTAAATAATACATCATAAAAGCCATCTACGATCCTGTCAAGTGAAAGAGAGTCATATGGTGGTGAAATAAGTACAGACGACCAATCTACAGAGGATGATAACTATCCTCAGGAATAGATATAGGATCAATGCGAAATAAAGAAGAAATACTTGGATCCTCTAATAATACAAGTTCCAAAATTCTACCCATTGAATTCAATACACCATTAAAATGGAAAAGACCTAGATCACACATAGCGGACAGAATTTCATCATAGAATAGAACTGAAGAACATGGCATAATATGAGGCATAATTTATGAGCCAGTCTCAGGTGAAAAATTCCAAGATGTATGCGGAAGATTAAAATCACCAAGGACTACTATAATCCCCTCTTGGCCCATTGAATTAATTACTCTAGAAATTAAATCGAAGTGAGCCCTATAGATATGAATGTCAGAACAGGGAGGAATATACGAGCAAGTAATGTATATAGACTTTCCACGATCATAGACATTAACGCAAATACACTCAATGTCCTCAGAAGAACACAAGTCAACCAATTCAGATATGTATTTAGAGCAAATGGAAATGAGAACGCCACCACCGTTTTTAGACTTCCTATCCTGTTTATAAATATTAAAATTACTAGACATAATTTCAGAATCAAAAATATTACAATTCAGCCAAGTTTTAGTAAAAGCAATTCCATCAAATTCAAAATCATAGCTACTAAAGCGAAGAAAGTTTAGACCTAAGTCCGCGATTTCGAAGTTAGTTTTTTTGAGAAATAGGACCAGACATATTAGCACCATTCCCACGATGGCCCAGCCTGAATACGAATTCCCGTACCAATACACCCTGTGGCCAAAACGCAGGATTAACAATTTCACCAAATTTTTCATCGGCAACATACAATTTAAACGAAGAAATACTTCTGTCCAAAGATGGCCTCATCTTATAGGAACCAAACTCAAAAGGTTCCCCAATCTTCGACCTAACGAAACATTTTATATCATCGACTGAAGTATCACATGAAAGACGAGATACAAAAATAGTTCCTTTAGGTATAACTACAACCAATTCCCTTGGAGCCGAAGTATCTAAACTTGCGGACACTACAGATGAATACGAAACGGAAGACGGTTTCGAAGATGCTTGAGAAGTGACATCACCTAGAGGTAAAGGAGACAGAGTAGACTTTGGACTCAGTTCAACTAAATTTGCAAACTTCAGTACAGAACTGCTAGCTGGATTATCAGCAATAGATGGTCAAATGTCCACAATAGGAGTAACAGTGGACAATGTATTGATTGTCGCAGTTTCCCCTGGCACAGAAATTTGCACCACGTGCCCAGGAGCCTCAGAAGAAGGAGGGCCCAGAACTTTTTCCGATTCGAGCAATTCATTTAAAAGGCCATACTTTGAAAATAATTCCTCACTCCGACGAAATATAGCAAAAAGAGATGCAAATTCAGTGTACATCTCAGTGAACTCACGACGAGTTTCCATAAAAAATTTATTAAATTGGGTGGTGGTGGACATTTAGGACAACCCCAACGTGGACCCAAGGAACTATCCACAAATTGGTGCGTGGTGCGAGGAAGCAAACCAGCACACTTAATGTGAAACAAATTATGATGCCATACAATTATTCATTTTAATTAATTAAATAAATAAATAAACAAACAGTATAAATTATTTATATATAAAAGAAATAAAAGAATAAAGATATATCTAAAATGTAAAAACAAAAAACAAAAATAATAACAAATAAACAAGAATTACAAGCAAAACTGTAGACATAAAATAGTAACGAAATAAAAAGAAAAAAACGAATACTGAGAGAAAATAAAAATAAATCGTAACAAGCTTACAAAAACAAAAAATAATTAAAACAAGAAACAATTTTTGTTTTTGTTTTATTAGAATGAAACAATTAGTATCTCAATTTAACAAATAAAACTTACAATTTTAAGATATAATTTCGACGCAAAATAAAAGAAAATAATAAAAACAACTTTTAAAACACTTATGTTAAAAATTCTAATCTCATTTTAACATTATTTATTTTATAATAAAATTTTGAGAAGAGCACTTCCAAAAATACATACAATCTCAACAGAGTTTCCAGACTTTTTTTGGCAATAATTAAATAATATAATAATTTTTATATTATTATTGACTTAATTGACTGTAATTGATCAGATTTAAATTAAATCCAAGCAAAATCACTTTATAAACATAACGATTTCGGAATTTTATTTAAAAAAATATAGTTAACCTTGTTGAGTTTTGTGTAAATATTCTTATATACAGTATGCTACGAGTTAAGAACCCTGCTTGTATAGATGCTAACCAATTGCAATAGGTATGTACTATATTATCAAATTATCTGTGAAGCAAATATTTATTCTCTGAATCTCTATCACAGGATTTTTTAATTTCCTTTCACTAAAATTAAACAAAACCGTTGTAATCTAAATCAAATTCCTCTTAATACTGATCAAGACATCAATATCAGATTCAAACAGATTCGATATGAATTTTAATTGTAACCTGCTTCCGTTTTATTTATTTTTTTTTTTTGATTCAAAAAAGTTTTCCTTAAAAACTTGCAGTTGATTATAAAAATAATACTGATAATATTGATTGAATTCCATACAAACCTGACACATAACACATTCATTTACATATATAATAATGTAGATATCTAATATTTTATTATAATTAATTAACACAAATTAACAAATATTGCTTAAATCTATTAAATTATTTAATTAAATTCATGAGATGTTCCATTAAATTATTGTCATTGTCAAAATTTAAATAATGTTGATTTGCAGTTGGGAGCATAAATTCCGAAGGGTCTGCTCCGGATTCTGGCAATGTTGATGAATTGGTGTCATGTGGTGCAACATGAATTGTTTCTAACTGATTAGCCGTTGGACATATATAAAACGAAGATTCTGCGCCTGGTTCTGGCAATGGTGAAGAATTGAGTGATGAAGCACTAAGGATTTTGAAATGGCTATTGTCATTTGGCATATGATCCTCCTGCAGGCATTTTAGCAATTCGCCATCATTATAAAACCACTTTGTAGGATCAATCTCGTCTAATATGGAACAGTTGCAGTCCGTGAAGAAAACATTGTTATTCGTCGATTTGAAATGTGGATTTCTGGATTCGTCTGGCGTAGTCATATTCGATGACAAATTTAAATTATTGGATTGAACTGGAGGAGGTATACCTTACAAAGGATTCAAACTGAAAGTCTCTGGTTTCATTAAGATCTGCGGTAAAATATTAGAAGCTTCATTGAATGCAATATGGTCTAAAGGTCAAGTTTCTGGAATTGTTTTGGCTTCATCTCTTTTGCTTTTCATGCGCCTGTTTTGAAACCAGACCTTAACTTGGCGTTTGTTCAATTTTAACCGATTGGCAATTTCAATACGTCTGGATCGACTTAAATATTTATAAAAGTGGAATTCACGCTCCAGTTCCATCAACTGCGTGCTGGTAAACGCAGTACGTTTTCTTTTAGGCTTTGGAGTATTTACTGGTCTGGGAGATAAAATTGTTGTTGGGGACGATGTTGAATTTTCGATATTTTCAGGTGGATATACAAAACTCACATCTGTAATATGTATAAAATTTGAGAAAAGAAAATAATTTTTTAGCATTTAGCATTTACACTTACGTTTACTCCATTTTCTGTTAATTTCAAGTTCAAGTGATGTTATTCGGTTGACTTCTTTACTATGATTGTGGTGCTTAGAAGTCTAACGGAAGTATTTATGTGGTTTAATAGTTGGTACCTGCTGTGAGGACTGGCTATTTGCCTCTTGTGTAATTGTCAAGAACATTTTCATTTACAAATCAAAAGCGCGATACTTTTTTACACGCCCTACAAACGTATACCTGCCGATATTTTTGATCTCGCTATTGAGTCTTTGCTGTAAGAACAGGCAGTAATGTGCAATAGCATTTTGACCAGTCTTGTTTTCTCTGTTTTACATATGTACATACATAAATGGTGGTTACATCCCTTTCGCCTGGATTACGACCTATCTTCTCACACTATTTACGTTGTGTGCGTTAATTTCATACATGAGTCGATTCCGAACGACAAATTTTTGAGAAACTTTTCATAGCAAATTTATTTACTCTGTGTAACCTGGATAGTTCGGAAAATACGTTCCATTCTATGGGTGAAGGGTGAAATGAAGTTTTAAATATACTAAATCGCATTGATTTTAATTATAATTAACTTTATAAATATTTAGAATACAGACAATTTATACTTAACAATTCGATTCGACTGTATATTATATAACATTGAATATAAAATTGAATTTAAAGATTGTATCAGCCTTACATTTCGCCAATCTGGCTCACAAACAGACTCCATGTCAAGTTTAAATAATTAAATGTATATATTTATTTTAAATTTATTATGGTCAAGTTACTCCGCTCATATGCTCGGTGTAGTGTGACAGACCAGAGTCTCTGGTGGGAATCGAACCCACGACCGTCACGCTAATAGTCTAGCACACTACTCACTAGACTACCAGGCACAATAAATAAACAATATATTTCGATAAACGCATACCGACTAATATTGTATTTTCCTATTTACACCGACTAATGTTCCTATCTTCCTATAACACTACTTATGAAATTTTGATAGACACATCTCGACTGCTATACACATAACTTGTGAATAAAATTGAATATAAGTACGTACATATTTTGTACATCAGTTAACTGTATAAAATCAGATAAATTTGAATTTCATCATTTCTCACTAATATGTTCCTTTCACTACTCCAGGGAGCATAGGGCCGCAACAAGTTGATTCAAATGAGCTCGATCATCAGCGGCGTGTTTGACTTCTTATTAGCAAGAGAATAATATCGCTTAGACAAACATTAAAAATACTTTCGATTCACTCTTCGATATCGAATTTTTTGATACACCTTAAATTTACTATATATGAAGTCTCCATAGTCTAGTAGGTAGTGCGTTGGATTATTAGACATGAGGCCAAGGTCCATACCCTAGGACAGGCATATTCAACAAAACGGAATATGAAAAAATATTTCCTAGGCTACTTTTTCTCAGCAGATTTCTGTGAGCAAATAAAATTGCCATTAAAGATTATTCAAATATCTGTCTTCCGTACAGCTTTCGTAGATAATTCATCACGATAATGATCCCACGGTTAGGGTTGTTAAAGCCTGATTGGAGAAATATCAAATCCTTGTTATGTCGCGACCACTGTAAGTTTCCAATCTCAATCGTATTGAGAACGTGTGCATGATTGCACAACGTAATATCGTAAAGAAAGTCTTCCGAAGTGGATAACAATGTTTCCTCGAATGACAAAAACAGTCAAATGCAATTCCAAAAGATTACATTGAAAATCTTATTTTCTCAATGTATAAAAAATATTTGGAAATAATAAAAACAAGGGATATGCCATAAATTATTAAAGAATTAATATTATTATGTTTTTTTTTTTGTTTTTGTTTAATTAAAAGTCGAAAAAAGTTTTAAAAATTTTAAATTTGACTTATTTTGTTTAAAGTATTCCTGTTGATTTTGTTTTAAGTTTGTGAAGAATAATTTTAGTTTTCTTTTAATATAAAAAAGCATTAAATTCAATAAAAATTACTTAATGTGTTTTAAAACATCAACGTTTAGTTAAAATGTGGTTTCAGTGGCAAATGCATTTTCTGTATTTGGCACTAGTTCCCATGCAATGAAATGTTTTTATTGCAATTAGAATAACTTTCAAGGCAAATGTCAAATCGCAAACTTCCATAATTTACCTTAATTTTTATTTTAGTTTGATTAAAAATTTCGCAAAGGAAACCTATTTGCAAAAAAAAGAAAAACATTTTAAATGCTTTTTAAAAAGCCTCTACTCAAAAACATAAAATATCTGTAGGCCAATAACATGTGACAATTGCACACAAGTGTGCAATCCAACTACAAAAATGATTCAGACGATTACTTTCAATACTTACGAATACGTACATATAATGTCTAAGTATGTATGTACATACGTCTGCTCTCCCTAAACGAATTGATGCTCTGCTAATAAAATTTTCAAATATGAACTACAAATAGTTGTCAGATTTGCACCTTCCACGAAAAGGACTGAAAATATGGGAGAAAAAAAGTTTGTTAGCAATGAAGAATATCGCAACGTCTAAGGCCTAACCTATTAGCTACCCTAACAGATTCAAAACGAAACTGTTAATAGGTGTGAGAAAGTTTTCGTTCACGAAAATAGAACTGCTTCGTAAATTCCTACTTATAGTCTGGTAAATATATTGGTGAGCGTTAATAAATTAAGTGAATAACATTTGCAATTGAGAACTGAGGGCATTTTATGACTGACAAAAGTATTTAAAAAATGGCCACATTGGCATGCACTTTTCTAATCTTAAAAAAAAGCAATTACAAGGTAATTTAAAAAAACTACAACAAAATTCTCCAACATGTTTTGAATTTCAAAGATTTCACAGAAAGTCATAAAAATTACAAACATTTTTTTTAAAACATGCTCCAAAAGACAAACAAATGTTCAAAATTTTAAAATAGGATTTAGAGCTCTATAATTGCAAAAAAAAATATGATTATAAAAGGGGTCGTGTATAAATTTTACCTCTTTGCCATTTCTAAGTCATCATGCAATTTTTTATATACTTTTGTCAGCCATAGAAAGTTCCAATATTTTTACCAAGCGATTGCTGCCAATAATAGGGGAGTACATGCAACAGTCCTATTTCGAAGAATACTACAGGTAATTTTCGCCAACATTTATTGAAAAGATTTTTTTCTATATCTATGTACCTACGTTATGCTTCATTATTTTTCTTGGAACATACTATTTATTAACTCGATCTATTAATAGTAATTTTTATAAGTAATAAAAAAGTAATATTTTATGAAAAATAGTAATAATAAACCGTTAAATTTGGAGAAAGAATTAACAATATTTATAATTTTTAACTAAAAAAATTAAAAATATTGGGCACATAACGGTACGACAACAAGTCAAGAAAAGTAACTATGCAGCTTGAGTTTTACCCTTATCAGCAAGGAGGCATTTCAAGTTTAATTCATACGAAGAGAAAATCAAAACAATACTACATACATTTGCATTCGAATAACACAAAAGTGTGTGTACAAAAACAAAAAAACAAAATCAAAAGATAACAGATAACAGAGTATAGATGGCAAGCAGAAAAACCTGACAGAAGGTACGTGGTAAATAGTACGTAGAAAATTAGCAAAAGTAATATTATTATTAAAAATAATAAAACGGTTTTTGAGCCTAATTATATCCCATAAGGACTTTATGTCTAGGATTATATGAAATCGAATTAAAAATTGAAGAGCATTAGTTCATTCTAGTAAAGTAAACAGCGAACCTAGTAGTGTAGAGCCAGAAGAATCTAATACTAGCTATCATAGATGGAAATCCATACTCAAACAGAATAACTACTACATGATTTCAACTGCATACAATGCTACACTTCAACGGAAGCAACATAACCCTCAACGGAGTAGACTTTTTACGATTACAGCCACACTTTGTTGTTGGCGGTGCGAAATTTTCTCAAGCTTGGGAGTACAAAATATACTTGTTGACGATTAGACTGCGACAAGCATCCATGTCGGCAGATGCTATAATATTTTTTTAAGGTATACACTCAAAATATATTTTATGTTAAAACTTCCTTTTTTTGAAATTAAAAGTCTTATATGTTCTTAAAACAAATTTTGATTGTTTTAATAGTTAAGTAAATAATTTAGATGATATGGAAAGAGAACAACTTTTTTATAGGCATAAAGCAATATTTTGGAAAAATTAAAAGGTTGGTCCCAGCAGATATCTAAAAAGCATTCCGTAATTATTAAGTCAAAGATGTATAACTTTACATATGTTGATGAAATGAGAATCAAATTAGGTTATATTATTAACACTTGTCTATGACTCAACTTATTTTCGGTCTCTTACTCACTAATACCCAACCAAAAAATTTTTGGTAATCCCTGTTTGTAACGGTCTTCACACAAGGCTGTCTGAACTTCACTAACTCAGTTGCCTAGTTTGCCTTGCCCTTTGTATGGCAGAGTAAACAGTCTTATAAAAGTTCTTGAAGTCAAACGTCCATGTCTTCGCGTTTTCGCATATTATTATTATTCCGTTTATTATTGCAGTGTTGTTGGTATATTTTTGTTTACTTGTTTATCATTTTCTTATGCTGCTGTTTGTTGTTATATTAAGCAGTTGTTTTGTTTTTATAGCTTTTGTTTATAATTTTAATGTTAAACGATGTAAAAGGATGATGAGAAATACTTGTTGGAATGAAATCTTATCTATTCCTGTTAACAATGATTCTGATATTGACTTGATGATTTCTAACTTTTATAAGAAAGTGCATTCAATAATTGAAATTTGTGTTCCCTTAACACTTGCGTATGCTCTGGTTGGTCCACCATGGAATTCTAAACAACTGTCCCGACTGAAAAATCGAAAGAACAAGTATTACAAGAAATACCAAAGTTCTGGCTCCATTATTGATTATGGAAGATATTCTATTAGCCGGTCTGAATCTAATATTCTAAATCATTTATTATATAAAACTTATATGGATAAAATGAAAAATATTTTTATTAAGAATCTTTCTAGATCTTTCTATACGTTTGTAAATTCGAAGAGAAAATCGCTGGTTTTCCATCCTTTATGAAATTTGGAGATAAAGAATCATGTAGTGTGGATGTCATATGTGATATGTTTGCAGATTTCTTCGCCAGTACTTATTCTAATGCTGCTTACAATTATACTAATATGTAACCTTACTCGCTGACATCAGCTCAAGTAATATCTATTCCAACATTTAGTGACTGTGATATTTTGATGAACCTGAAAAGTTTAAAGATATCTTTTCGACCTGGTTCCGATGGGGTTCCAAGTTGTATTTTAAATCAATGTACAGAGTCATTCATAACACCATTAGTCATATTGTTTAATACCTCGATTAATTATGGATATTTTCCTGTGTTTTGGAAGAACTCGTATTGTTCACACGAGTGAATAAATTTACTCAACCCTAATCCTGCCTTCCACTATCCCCTACACACATACTGACAATAACATCTCCAACAAACATCATATTCACAATATACACATATACATACATACATACATTCATCAACACTGTTTCATCAACACCTTCAACATAATTATTAGGATCTTTGTAGATCAGTTGATTATCGATCGTCAAACAACACTAAACAAAAACCCAACAAACCCTACGCGAATGCACTATACAAAATATTATTATTTTATATATAATATAAAAATTGTAAACATTAACCAATACAAAACAAATAGTGAACAAATTTATTGAATATATACATACATACATATATATACCTATATCTAATATCTATATCTAAATATATATATATATACATATATCTAAATGTTGTGAACTAATAATAAAATAGTATTGTGAATTAATGTACAATACAAATTGTTAACTTATCTCCAAAGCCAAGAATTGTGAACTAATACAAACTGTGAAATTAAATATTACTAATTAAAATAAATTTTATTATAAATATAAATAAATAGACATATAATTTATAAAGTTTGAAGAAAATACAAACAAAAATAAAAAACTATATAACAATTATTATTTATATATATAGTACACACAATTAAAATATAAAAGGTTTGTGCATAATATACCCACCCCCCTCTTACTCTCATACTAACCCTAACCCTATAACCCGTTTGTTCACGTATATTATTCCACTTTTTAAATTTGGCAATAAATCTGATGTTACAAATTATAGGGGCATTGCAAAACTGAGTGCTGTTCTAAAAATGTTCGAGAAACTGATTGCCGATTTTTTGGTTCATCATACTTCATCGTTATTATCACCTTATCAACATGGTTTCCGAAAGGGCTGTTCAACAACAACTAACGTGCTTCAGTTAACATCCATGATAATTGCGGCCTTTTCTCAACAGAAGCAAATTTCTGTTATCTAAATTGGATTTATTGTGTGTATATCATAGGAGTTTAAGATGGCTAGAGCCGTATTTGACTGGTAGAAAGCAGACTGTATGTGTGAACAATAGCTTAGCTAAGTATATTTATGTGCTATCTGGTGTTTCTCAAGGCAGCCATCTTAGTCCACTTCTTTTTTAGCTGTTTATGAACGATCTTCACAACATAATTAATTTTGCCAATATCTTGATGTATGCTGACGCTGTAAAAGTTTTTCTCTCCTTTAATAATTTCATCTAGCATGTTTATCTTCAAAGTGATCTCAATAATTTCTTTTTGTGGTGCGAGTACAACATGATGGAGCTGAATATTAAAAAATGCAAATGTATGCGGTCCTCAAGAAATAATTAAATTGCGGTTAATTACTTGCTTGGAGGTCATCAACTGGAAATGGTATAATCTTTTATTGATCTTGGGATCCTATTAGACACAAAATTAAACTTTAATGATCATATCACTTTGATTGTAAATAAGGCACTCTTGGCTTCATAAAACGTTGGGCAAAGGAATTTACTGATCCATTTATTACGAAACAGTTATACGTATCGCTTGTCAGACCAATTTTGTAGTATGGATCCATCGTATGGCATCCTCACCATAATGTTTACAGCAAACACATCGAATGTGTTCAGAAACAATTTCTACTCTTCTGCTTGCGTGGCCTTGGATGGAATTACTGGCTTTAATAAAACTACTTACCCGTAAAAGTCATCGAACAATGTTAAATATATCCTTCATGATTAACCTGATCAATGATAATATTTGCTGTGTATTTCCGTTAAGATCTGTTAAATTCAATGTTCCTCGTCGTAACTTCCGCTGTTATAATCTTATTTTTATTCAATTCTGCAGAACCAATTATGCTGTTGCTGATCCATTAACTAGAATTTGCCGTCAATTTAGTTATTTGTCAGACTTTGTTGATTTTTCTTTAAATTCTTGCGTTATAAAACGGATCATTATTGTTTTTCTCAATTCTTAACTTTTCATATTTTTATTGTAACTATTACTTGTGTTTTTGAAGAAACTGATTGTAATCCTATTTAATTTTATTCGATTTGTGTTATTAGTCAGTAAGGAATTTGTCCATTGACTTTTATAAATAAATAAATAAATAAAAGCAAAACACCAGTATCTAGATTTTTCATTTTCGTTACAATATTATTTGTGACTAATTCACCAGTAACATAAATAACGATTTGGATATGATTGACAGTAGGGCTTCGGCGAATGGACTATGCATTAATCCCTCAAAGTCCAAATGTTTAATGCTTTCGAAGACCAATGTTTCGTTTGTCATTACCTGGATTGAGCATCAAGAGAAATAAAACTGACTTTGTCAAGTCTGCTAACTGGCCATATAAGTGTTGTTGTTGGCAAAATATACAGCATGCTTCGATATTTATGGACGGTCATTGATTCAACTCCTTTTGCAATTCGTATACAACTTATTTGATTCCTGTGCTATTGTATGGGTGCGAAATTTTAGCAAACTGCGATATTAATGACAACCGGAAACTAAACTTGGCATACATACAACAATATAGCAAGATACGTCTTTCTTAACGGTCGCCGGTATCATATTTCTCATTTAGCGTATCAGATATTTAGTGTGAAATTTGATAATCTTCTGAAAATTAAATGCCTCATTCTATTCCATAAAATTATTAATACGGGACAGCCGGAATATTTAGTAGGTCGAATTAAGTTTGCTATGTCATGACGGGTCATGAAGATTATTCAACAACGTTACAGGACTCTTCTGTCACAGCGACAGTTCTTTATATACACCACTAGTCTCTGGAATTCCCTACCAAATTACATCCAAAAGTTAGGCAATACAAACGCGTTCTAAAAGGAGTTATTTAAATTGTTCTCTTAATGAAAAGTTTGTTACGATCTTAGCATGGTTATTATATGGGTTAAATATTTATCCTTACTTTCTTATACCGATTTTTGAAAATATTCCTTTTTATTTTTTTAGAATTCTTTATTTTTTTAACTTTGTTATTTTCTTTTTATTTCAGTAGTATTTTTAGTTTTTCTATATTGCTTTAAATTATTATATTATATTATTTTTTCTATTAATTTGTTATTTTTACTTAATTTCTTATATTTCACAATTTTTATTATTTTTTTATGTTTTAAATCTTATTCATCCTAAGCATAGCACTACAACCCATACGATTAAAATCTTGTTGTGTTATGTTAATTATAATAAATAAATAAATAAATAATGTTCAATTTATCAGGTGTAGTAAGGCCTCATCACATTGATCTGTTGTCAAGCCTTTACAGTAATCATGAAAAAATCAGAAAAAATGTTTGAGGCTGATCTAAATTTTTTATATTTTGTGGTGTATCTGAAAGGAAATCTATTTAGCGAAAACAATATTGATACTTGCTGTAGTTCGTAAAATGAATGGATTGCAACTAAACCGACTTACACCTCACAGAGCTTTATAGGAAACAATATTTAATTACAAAAATATTCTACAATATTGAAAATTTACTCTAAAAAAAAAACAAAAATTAAATAACCATAAAATAAAATTAACCAATAATTAAACAATTTCAATTAAAAGAATATATAAAAATAACATAAAAATAAAATAAAACCATATTTCATTACAAAACATAATAAACACATATTAAAAACAAAAAGGAAAATTATAATTCACTACAAGTTCTATTTGATTTTAATATTCAAAATTCATACGGCATGAATTCATAAAAAGAAAACTCTTGAACGTCTTAGATCCACGTCTCTTTCTCTTCTTTGTTATAACATTATCTGCTAAAGAGAAAGCTCTTTCGACAGAGACTCTGCTGGCAGATATGGAATGAATTTGCAAGGCAAGTTTTGAATTGCCTACAACCAATTTTTTTTTTTATAATTTATCTACTTGATCCCGACAATGAATGAGTGAATTTCAAGTGATTGGCGAGAATTTAACTCTTTTGGGAGCATTAGCAAAACGGAGATTCCCTACAATTAATTTTTGGACCTACCTGTGTCGAAAAATTTAAATTTCTTTCAAAATCAATGTATTGGCGGAAAATAAAATATAAAGAAAAACATAAATACAAAAATATAGAAATATAATTATATTTTTATTCTTCGAACGCCCCCGGCCTCACACTAACCCACCCTCACCCGACCGCCGAGGGGCGTCCGGACTGTAGCGGGTAAGGGAAAAGCAATGGCAACGCGAACAAAAATCAGCTACAGAACTTAATCACAATAAAGTGACAATAAACAGGAACTACCTATGACAAGAACGAAAATACATTTTTATATAATAATTTACAAATTAATGGCAGCATATAAACTACGTTTTATATTACAAACACTACAATTAAAATCAATAAAATCATAATATAAGTTAAAATCATTACATAATCTACAAAAAGGAAAATTACATCCACAGTTCGTTCTATAAAAATCTAAAGAAAGAGGACGATAGTGCCGTGAAAATCTTGCTGGGATACTGAAATTCAGGTTACAAAGCAAAAACTCAGAACCGATATCACATTTAACCAGATTAAAAACAAAACAAACTCCTACGTTCAAAAGTTGGAAGTTTTATCAAACCTAATCTAACCTCATATGACGGAAACCCATTGGCATAATCCCATCCTAAGCCACGTAAACAGAATAATAAAAACTGCTTCTGCACAGACTCTATTGAATCACTATGGCAACGATAGTATGGATTCCAAATAATAGACGCATACTCCAAAATAGGTCTAACAAGTGAAATGTATAGCAGCCTTGTTATATAATGATCAATGAATTCCCTAGCCCATCTTTTTACAAAACCAAGAACAGCCCGAACCTTGCCAATCATCATACTAATATGATCAATAAAATACAGTTTCATATCCAATAATACTCCCAAGTCAAGAAATGTAGTCACAGTTTCCAAAGTGCAAGAATTAATCACATAAGTGGACGAAATTACGCCCCCGCGAGAGAAAACCATGCATTTACATTTTTTCAAGTTAAGATCCATTAAATTAATTCTGCACCAAGTTACAAACAAATCAATATTTCGCTGAAGAACAGCCTGACCATGATCATCATCAAAAGTATAAAATAATTTAACGTCGTCAGCATACATCAGAATATTACAATCAAAAATAGCACAAGGAAGATCATTAAGAAACAATAAGAACAGTAAAGGACCCAAATGGCTAGCCTGCGGAACACCAGAAGTAACATATACAGTCTTAGACAATACATTCCTAAACAATACCCTTTGAGTCCTGAGGGAGAGGTATGAGTCTAGCCAACGATGAATAATATCAGGAATACCGATTAATGAAAGTTTAAGAAGCAAAATTCTATGATCAGCCCTATCAAAAGCTTTACTGAAATCAGTATAAATTACATCAGTCCGACCTCTGACAAGAAAACCCCTGAAAACATGTGTAGTAAATTCAAGAAGATTAGTGACAGTCGACCTACCTTTTAAAAAACCATGCTGGAAAGGGGATATTAAAGATCTCGTATTAAAAAGAGATAATCAGTCACCAGTTTCTCCATCAACTTGGGAATAGCACTGAGTTTGGCAATACCCCTGTAATTGGAAATATTGGATTTATTACCCGACTTATGCAAGGGAATTATGAACGAACTCTTCCAAATAGATGGAAAATGACCAACCCTCAGAAGCCCATTGAATATAAAGGTCAAAGGACCACTCAAGACAACAGCGCACTGTCTTAAAATACAGGCCGGCAAGTATGTAAGTTTTAGTCCAGACAAAGACTCAAGAACAGACTCCTCATCAAATGAATATATTAGAAATAGAGACACTTCCCACTGAAAAAGGATACGAAAAGCCGCTACACAGTTTAGGGCCCGAGTCCAACTGCCTATAAGTAGACTGAAGAAAGTCAGCAAACATATTCGAAGTATCAGGGAAACTATCAACATCTCAGTGGGAAACAAAGATGATTTACGTTTAACTCGAACGAAGTCGTAAAACGACTTAGGATCGCTAGCGAAGTTCGACCTGACTTTAATCATATATTCCTCATAACAGTAATGATTCATTCTACGATAATCCGTACGCGCCCTAGAGTTAAGAGCATAATCAATATCAGTACCTGATCTAACAAACTTTTTAAATAACCTCGATTTTCTGTTCCTCAACCTTGACAATCTAGCCGAATTCCACGGAGGACCAGAACGCTCCAAACGACTATTCACAAATGGAACACACTCCCTAAAACATTTAAATAATACATCATAAAAGCCATCTACGATCCTGTCAAGTGAAAGAGAGTCATATGGTGGTGAAATAAGTACAGACGACCAATCTACAGAGGATGATAACTATCCTCAGGAATAGATATAGGATCAATGCGAAATAAAGAAGAAATACTTGGATCCTCTAATAATACAAGTTCCAAAATTCTACCCATTGAATTCAATACACCATTAAAATGGAAAAGACCTAGATCACACATAGCGGACAGAATTTCATCATAGAATAGAACTGAAGAACATGGCATAATATGAGGCATAATTTATGAGCCAGTCTCAGGTGAAAAATTCCAAGATGTATGCGGAAGATTAAAATCACCAAGGACTACTATAATCCCCTCTTGGCCCATTGAATTAATTACTCTAGAAATTAAATCGAAGTGAGCCCTATAGATATGAATGTCAGAACAGGGAGGAATATACGAGCAAGTAATGTATATAGACTTTCCACGATCATAGACATTAACGCAAATACACTCAATGTCCTCAGAAGAACACAAGTCAACCAATTCAGATATGTATTTAGAGCAAATGGAAATGAGAACGCCACCACCGTTTTTAGACTTCCTATCCTGTTTATAAATATTAAAATTACTAGACATAATTTCAGAATCAAAAATATTACAATTCAGTAAAAGCAATTCCATCAATTTAAAATCAAAGCTACTATTATAAAGCGAAGAAAGTTTAGACCTAAGTCCGCGATTTCGAAGTTAGTTTTTTTGAGAAATAGGACCAGGCATATTAGCACCATTCCCACGATGGCCCAGCCTGAATACGAATTCCCGTACCAATACACCCTGTGGCCAAAACGCAGGATTAACAATTTCACCAAATTTTTCATCGGCAACATACAATTTAAACGAAGAAATACTTCTGTCCAAAGATGGCCTCATCTTATAGGAACCAAACTCAAAAGGTTCCCCAATCTTCGACCTAACGAAACATTTTATATCATCGACTGAAGTATCACATGAAAGACGAGATACAAAAATAGTTCCTTTAGGTATAACTACAACCAATTCCCTTGGAGCCGAAATATCTAAACTTGCGGACACTACAGATGAATACGAAACGGAAGACGGTTTCGAAGATACTTGAGAAGTGACATCACCTAGAGGTAAAGGAGACAGAGTAGACTTTGGACTCAGTTCAACTAAATTTGCAAACTTCAGTACAGAACTGCTAGCTGGATTATCAGCAATAGATGGTCAAATGTCCACAATAGGAGTAACAGTGGACAATGTATTGATTGTCGCAGTTTCCCCTGGCACAGAAATTTGCACCACGTGCCCAGGAGCCTCAGAAGAAGGAGGGCCCAGAACTTTTTCCGATTCGAGCAATTCATTTAAAAGGCCATACTTTGAAAATAATTCCTCACTCCGACGAAATATAGCAAAAAGAGATGCAAATTTAGTGTACATCTCAGTGAACTCACGACGAGTTTCCATAAAAAATTTATTAAATTGGGTGGTGGTGGACATTTAGGACAACCCCAACGTGGACCCAAGGAACTATCCACAAATTGGTGCGTGGTGCGTGGTGCGAGGAAGCAAACCAGCACACTTAATGTGAAACAAATTATGATGCCATACAATTATTCATTTTAATTAATTAAATAAATAAATAAACAAACAGTATAAATTATTTATATATAAAAGAAATAAAAGAATAAAGATATATCTAAAATGTAAAAACAAAAAACAAAAATAATAACAAATAAACAAGAATTACAAGCAAAACTGTAGACATAAAATAGTAACGAAATAAAAAGAAAAAAACGAATACTGAGAGAAAATAAAAATAAATCGTAACAAGCTTACAAAAACAAAAAATAATTAAAACAAGAAACAATTTTTGTTTTTGTTTTATTAGAATGAAACAATTAGTATCTCAATTTAACAAATAAAACTTACAATTTTAAGATATAATTTCGACGCAAAATAAAAGAAAATAATAAAAACAACTTTTAAAACACTTATGTTAAAAATTCTAATCTCATTTTAACATTATTTATTTTATAATAAAATTTTGAGAAGAGCACTTCCAAAAATACATACAATCTCAACAGAGTTTCCAGACTTTTTTTGGCAATAATTAAATAATATAATAATTTTTATATTATTATTGACTTAATTGACTGTAATTGATCAGATTTAAATTAAATCCAAGCAAAATCACTTTATAAACATAACGATTTCGGAATTTTATTTAAAAAAATATAGTTAACCTTGTTGAGTTTTGTGTAAATATTCTTATATACAGTATGCTACGAGTTAAGAACCCTGCTTGTATAGATGCTAACCAATTGCAATAGGTATGTACTATATTATCAAATTATCTGTGAAGCAAATATTTATTCTCTGAATCTCTATCACAGGATTTTTTAATTTCCTTTCACTAAAATTAAACAAAACCGTTGTAATCTAAATCAAATTCCTCTTAATACTGATCAAGACATCAATATCAGATTCAAACAGATTCGATATGAATTTTAATTGTAACCTGCTTCCGTTTTATTTATTTTTTTTTTTTGATTCAAAAAAGTTTTCCTTAAAAACTTGCAGTTGATTATAAAAATAATACTGATAATATTGATTGAATTCCATACAAACCTAACACATAACACATTCATGTACATACATAATAATGTAGATATCTTATATTTTATTATAATTAATTAACACAAATTAACAAATATTGCTTAAATCTATTAAATTATTTAATTAAATTCATGAGATGTTCCATTAAATTATTGTCATTGTCAAAATTTAAATAATGTTGATTTGCAGTTGGGAGCATAAATTCCGAAGGGTCTGCTCCGGATTCTGGCAATGTTGATGAATTGGTGTCATGTGGTGCAACATGAATTGTTTCTAACTGATTAGCCGTTGGACATATATAAAACGAAGATTCTGCGCCTGGTTCTGGCAATGGTGAAGAATTGAGTGATGAAGCACTAAGGATTTTGAAATGGCTATTGTCATTTGGCATATGATCCTCCTGCAGGCATTTTAGCAATTCGCCATCATTATAAAACCACTTTGTAGGATCAATCTCGTCTAATATGGAACAGTTGCAGTCCGTGAAGAAAACATTGTTATTCGTCGATTTGAATGGTGGATTTCTGGATTCGTCTGGCGTAGTCATATTCGATGACAAATTTAAATTATTGGATTGAACTGGAGGAGGTATACCTTCCAAAGGATTCAAACTGAAAGTCTTTGGTTTCATTAAGATCTGCCGTAAAATATTAGAAGCTTCATTGAATGTATTATGGTCTAAAGGTCAAGTTTCTGGAATTGTTTTGGCTGCATCTCTTTTGCTTTTCATGCGCCTGTTTTGAAACCAGATCTTAACTTGACGTTCGTCTAATTTTAATCGATCGGCTATTTCAAATCGTTTTTGGCAGCTCACATATTTATTAACGTAGAATTCACGCTCCAATTCCGTCAACTGTTTGCTGGTAAATGCAGTACGTTTCCGTTTGGGTTTTGATGTATTTGCTGGTCTGGGAGATGAATTTGTTGAGTTATATGTGGACGATGTTGAATTTTCGATATTTTCAGGTGGAGTTACAAAGCTCACCTTGATCTGAAATATGTATAAAATTTGTTAAAAGAACATAAATTTTTAGCATTTAACGAATAGTTTTGTACACTTACGTTTACTCCATTTTCTGTAACACATTGTTCGATTTGTAGATTATTTTCAATTTCCATTTTAAATAAATTCCGATTATCAATTTCAAGTTCAAGTGATGTTATTCAGTTGACTTCTTTACTATGATTGTGGTGCGCAGGAGTCCAACAGAAGTATTTATGTGGTTTAATTGGTACCTGCTGAGAGGACTGGCTATTTGCCTGTTGCGTATTTGTCAAGAACATTTTCATTTACAAATCAAAAGCGCGATATTTTTTACCCGACCTACAAACGTATACCTTCGATATTTATGATCTCGCTATTGGGTCCTTGCTGTAAGAACAGGCAGTAATGTGCAATTGCATTTTGACTAGTCTTGTTTCCTCTGTTTTACGTACATGCAAATGTAAATGATCATTACACCCCTTCAGTGTTGAATACGTCCTACTTGTTTTTACACTTAAATTTAATCGGACCTTGTTCGAAGATTTTACTTTTTCTTAACCTCTACTGATATATATATTCTGAAGAAATTTCCTCATAGGCTTTCACTTTTAAATTATTTGGCATATTTCTATATTATTTTTCCTAAGGGTTAACGGTTTATTTCTATAAAATATTCCTTTTTTATTTAAACTCTTCACACTTTAAGAAAATCACCACTTGTTTTATAGTTTTTAATTAAATTTTGCTATTAAGAATGAATGGCCAAATTTAAAAAAATAAAACAAAATAATATTTTCCAAGTTTACTCAATCAAAACTCATAACATATCAGTTTGAAGAAAATGTTTATGTATTCCGTTTGAAAAGCTAATCTCCCCGCTTTCTAAAAAACTTTAGATATTTAAAAAAGCTTCAAACTTATTTGGAGGGTTCGAGAAATATAAAAAAAACGTATTTGTGAGTTCTACCAAAGAATATGGATATAAAGAATGCGCATCATGTAGAAGTAAAATTTCTTATGGCGGGTCGTAACATCACGACCCGCTCTCACCAAATTTTTTTAAAAATCATTTCTTGATGAAAGGGGGGAATACAGAAGGAAAATGAACACAAACCGCGTCATGAAATAATTTTGAAAAATATTCCAAAATATGTTAAAATGCACATTCTTTATACTTTATTTTCTTTGGTTCTACTCCACTAAACTGAACAACTTAGAAGAGGTAGTTACTCGGGAGTGAGTTCTACTCAACTAACTGAACAACTTAGAAGAGGGTGTATTGAATTTTTTGTATTTTATCGCATTGTGTAATAATTGCATTCAATTTAAAAATTAAAATATTTTATCACAGACAAATAGATTTAAAAACTGATTAAAACTCAATTAAAGTGCGATCTAGATTCATACTTATAAGAAAACAAAAAAAAATTCGAATTTCTAAAGTTGATTTCATACAAATACTTACGATTATTGTTACAGTCAATAATTTGATCAGGAATTCATAAAATAACTTTTAATCAAATTTGTTACAATTATAATGCCTCTCGACTTCATTTTGATGGAATTTCGAATGATATGAGTACCGGGAGTACCAGCCTACAGCAGAAATTAACAAAACTACATTCAGCAGTTTTCAAACAGTTCTCTAATACAAGAATTTGATTCAAAAAATGTAAGGAATTTGACAAATACATGTTTATCTTAAGGAAATTATTTAACTGCAGTTTCTGTAAGACAAGAAAACACAAGTAAAATTGTTTTTCAGGAACACTACATATGTCAAACAGAATGTATGTAATTTAGATAGTTTTGGAGAATTTTTTCCATAACTCGATACTTTTTAATTGATATTAAAAGAAAAAGATAAGACACATTTATTGAAGAATTTATCTGACATTTTTTCATTTCTGCAATTTTTTGTTTGGCACAATTTGTATATTTAATTGCTTGTTGTATTCTTTCTAATCGACAGAATTTATGATTCCTCACATTGTTTTTATATATGTATGCATGTATGAAAGTCGCCGTGGTCTAGTAGGTAATCGTGAGGCCTCGGTTCAAACCCCAGGACAGGTATCTCCAACTAAATGAAATATGAAAAAATATTTCTTCGGCGACTTCCTCTCAGCAGATATCTGACAAAAAACAATGAGAGTACATAAAATTTGTCCTTCGGGGTCGACTTTAAGCTGTAGGTCCCGCCACTCATGTATAAAAAAAATTAACGCACAAAACATAAGTGGTGTGAGAAGATAGGAAGTAATCCAGACGAAAGGGATGTAACGACCATTTATGTATGTATGTAAAACAGAGAAAATAAGACTGGTCAAAATGCTATTACACATTACTGCCTGTTCTTACAGCAAAGACCCAATAGCGAGATCATAAATATCGTCAGGTATACGTTTGTAGGGCTGGTAAAAAATATCGCGCTTTTGATTTGTAAATGAAAATGTTCTTGACAAATACACAACAGGCAAATAGCCAGTCCTCTTACCAGGTACCAATTATTAAACCACATCCACATAAATACTTCCGTTAGACTTCTGCGCACCACAATCATAGTAAAGAAGTCAACCGAATAACATCACTTGAACATGAAATTGATAATCGGAATTTATTTAAAATGAAAATTGAAAATAATCTACGAATCGAACAATGTGTGACAGAAAATGGAGTAAACGTAAGTGTACAAAACTATTCGTTAAATGCTAAAAAATTATTTTCTTTAACAAATTTTATACATATTTCAGATCAAGGTGAGCTTTGTAACTCCACCTGAAAATATCGAAAATTCAACATCGTCCACATATAACTCAACAAATTCATCTCCCAGACCAGCAAATACATCAAAACCCAAACGGAAACGTACTGCATTTACCAGCAAACAGTTGACGGAATTGGAACGTGAATTCTACGTTAACAAATATGTGAGCTGTCAAAAACGATTTGAAATAGCCGATCGATTAAAATTAGACGAACGTCAAGTTAAGATCTGGTTTCAGAATAGGCGCATGAAAAGCAAAAGAGATGCAGCCAAAACAATTCCAGAAACTAGACCTTTAGACCATAATGCATTCAATGAAACATCTAATAATTTGCCGCAGCTCTTAATGAAACCAGAGACTTTGAATCCTTTGGTAGGTATACCTCCTCCAGTTCAATTAAATAATTTTAATTTGTCATCGAATATGACTACGCCAGACGAATCCAGAAATCCACCATTCAAATCGACGGATAACAATGTTTCCTTCACGGACTGCAACTGTTCCATATTAGACGACATTGATCCTACAAAGTGGTTGTATAATGATGGCGAATTGCTAAAATACCTGCAGGAGGATCTTATGCCAAATGACAATAGTCATTTCAAAATCCTTAGTGCTTCATCTCTCAATTCTTCACCATTGCCAGAACCAGGCGCAGAATCTTTTTTATATATCTCCAACAGCTAACCAGTTAGAAACAATTCATGTTGCATCACATGACACCAATTCCTCAACATTACCAGAATCCGGAGCAGACCCTTCGGAATATATGCCCCAAACTGCAAATCAGCATTATTTAGATTTTGACAATGACAATGATTTAGTGGAGCAACTTATGAATTTAATTAAATAATTTAATATTCATTATATGTATTCATTAGTCAAATATTAGATAAACAGTACGTATGTGCATTAATATGAAATTTAATAATAATAAAAATTATTTTTATAATATAATCCAACATTTTAATGAAAACGAATCTGTTTGAATCTGGTATTGATGACTCGTTCAGTGTTAAAGGGAATTTGATTTATTTCGACAAACACTTCTGCGTAGCTCAAATTTGGGGTTTTAAAAGTAAGTTAATTCCTTTGCATGCCTAGTCTGTAGTTAGATATGCATCCATGCTTTCTAGCTGAAAAGGACTTTTTGGACGGATGATATGAAAACACAGCTAATCCTCTTTGGTAATAATTGAAAACCCATTCTAGAACTCTTGAAAAATTTGGAAAAAAGTCAACGTATATCTTGAATTACGATATAAACACCCTTCATTCATTTTTATCACGTACTACAACTTTAATAATAAGCGCCAGAGGGGAACTTTTACATCTTAATGGAATCCTAAGGAATTTATGCTCTGTGTAACCTGTATGCTTTGGAAATTCCTTTCCATTCTATGGGTGTATGTCCTATGTTCAATGCATTTAGGCGCAATTATTTTAGAAAACTTAACTTAATTATAAATGAAGTTTTAAAATATACTAAATGGCATTGATTTTGATTATAATTTACTTTATAAATATTTAAAATACAGAAAATTTATACTTAATAATTCGATTCGACTGTATATCATATAACATTGAATATAAAATTGAATTTAAAGGTTGTATCAGCCTTACATTTCGCCAATCTGGCTCACAAACAGACTCCATGTCAAGTTTAAATAATTAAATGTATATATTTATTTTAAATTTATTATGGTCAAGTTACTCCGCTCATATGCTCGGTGTAGTGTGACAGACCAGAGTCTCTGGTGGGAATCGAACCCACGACCGTCACGCTAATAGTCTAGCACACTACTTACTAGACTACAAGGGCACCCTTAAATGTATCTAAGAAATAAATAAACAATATATTTCGATAAACACATACCGACTAACATTGCGTTTTCCTATTTACAACGACTAATATTCCAATCTTCCTATAACACTCCTTATGAAATTTTGATAGACACATCTCGACTGCTAAATACATAACTTGTGAATAAAATTGAATATAAGTACGTACATATATCGTACATCGGTTAACTGTGGTGTAAAATGTATAAAATCAGATAAATTTGAATTTCATCATTTCTCACTAATATGTTCCTTTTAGTCCTCCAGGGAGCATAGGGCCGCAATAAGTTGGTTCCAATGAGCTCGATCATCAGCGCGATGTTTGACTTCTTAGTAGCAAGAGAATAATATCGCTTAGACAAACATTGAAAATACTTTCGATTCCCTCTTCGACATCGCATTTCTCGATACACCTTATATTTATATATGTTAAAAGCTTCAAGACCCATTTGCGGAAGATATCAAATGCTCAAAAATTTACTTTTGAGGAGTTCGCTACTATGCTGGCAAGAATAGAAGCTTGCTTGAACTCTCGTCCTCTTTGTCCCATGACGGATAACCCCTCGGATATTAACCCCTTGACTCCAGGTCATTTCCTTGTGGGAAGTGCGATCCTCTCACCTTCTGAACCTGATTTTTCGATAGAATCCCTCAACTACGTTAATAGGTGCCGAAAATTAAAAGTTCTTCGCCATTTGTTTGCGCGTCGCTGGAAGGACGAATTCTTGGTTGAACTCCATACATTGCCGCTGTAGAGATCGGTGTATGGAGTGCGTGGGACGCCATCACACGATGTTACATTTTCGACATAACTAGCGCAATAATAGCAGCAATTCCCTTCGAAAAGCAAAAGGGAAAACTAACAAGGTCGCTAACATCCCTAGGAGCACAACTTGCAGTCAAGCTCGTGACTGTTCATGTCGATCTCGGACTGTCAACGGAGACAACACTGATGTTGCAACACCAACTACTGCTGGGGCCACGATTGTAATTAATGTCCTCAGCAAATGATTTTCATTGTTACGTCATATTATTTAATCTTTATTTATTTCTACTTTTATTTCTATTTCATTGTTATCTATTTTTAATACTATGAATTGCATTTAAATGAATTGTAAATGAACTCCGCAAATTGAATTTATTTTTAATTCCGTTTCCTCTTGTTGCAACCTTGCAAGGGGGCGGGATGTTTACGTTGGTCACTCTAATTTTAAGTAATCGATTTAAGTAATGTAAATACGCTTATGTATGTGGAACGTGAATAAGAAAATAAAGGAAAAGAATTGATCGTATTATTCTCGATTAACCCCCAAACCCGAAGGTACCTCCTTGTGACTAATTATTTAATTAATTGTTGAATATTTCCTGCACCCCCGGAAACAAAGTCTCCATAGTATAGTAGGTAGTGTGTTGGGTTATTAGACATGAGGCCACGGTTCATACCCTAGGTCAGGCATATCCAACAAAACGGAATATGAGAAAATATTTCCTAGGCTACTACTTCTCGGCAGATTTCTGTGAGTAAATAAAATTGTCATTAAAAGTTTTTCAAATATCTGTCTTCCGTACAGCTGTCGTGGATATTTCACGATAATGATCCCACGGTTAAGGTTGTTAAAGCCTGGTTGGAGAAACATCAAATCCTTGTTACGTCGAGGCTACTGTAATTTTCCAATCTCAATCGAATTGAGAACATGTGCATGACTGCACAACGTAATATCGGAATGAAAGTCTTCCGAAATGGATAACAACGTTTCGTCGAATGAGAAAAACAGTCAAATGCAATTCCAAAAGATTACATTGAAAAGCTTATGTTCTCAATGTATGTATAAAAGAATATATAAAGGAAATAATAAAAAACAAGGGATATGCCACTAATTATTAAAGTATTAATATTATTATGCTTTTTTTTTGTTTAAAGTATTCTTTTTGTTGTTGTTTTAAGTTAGTAAGAATAATTTCTGGTTTTCTTTAAATATAAAAAAGAATTAAATTCAATATAAATTAATTACGGTGTTTTAAAAAATCAACGTTTAGTTAAAATGTGATTTCAGGGGCAAATGCATTTGCTGTCTTTGGAACTACTTTCCCATGAAATTAAATGTTTTTATAACATTCAAGCCAAATTACACTCTTCGATAATTTACCTTAATTTTTATTTTAGTTTGATTAAAAATTTTCGCACAGGAAACCGCTCTCCTATTTGCAAACAAAAGAAAAAATTGTAATTGCTATTTAAAAAGCCTCTACTCAAAAACAAAAAATATCTGTAGGCCAATAACATGTGATGTTCACTTGGTTCCCAAAAACCCTTCAACTACCAGAACCAATCGCACAAGTGTGCAATTCAACTACAAAAGTGGTTCTGGCGATTGCTGTCAATACTTACGAATATTTATAACGCCTAAGTATGTACGTCTGCTCTCCTTAAATGACATTAATCGAGGAAGCTAATTCTGTTATATTGCTGCTTAATAATTACAAGGACGCTGCGATAATCGATAATTGCGAATTGATGCTCTGCTAAAAAAGGGACTGAAAATATTGGAGAAAAAAATGTTTGATAGCAATGAAGAATATCGCAACGTTCACGGCCTAACCTATTACCTACCCTAACAGATTCAAAACGAAACTTTTAATAGGTATGAGAAAGTCTCACTTGTATTCATTCACGAAAATAGAACTGCTGCGTAAATTCTTAATTTATAGTCTGGTAAATATATTGTTGAGTGTTAAAAAATTAGGTAAATAACATTTGGATTCATTAATTGAGAACTGAGGACATTATATGACTGACAAAAGTATTTAAAAAAAATGGCCACATTGGCATGCACTTTTCTAATCTTAAAAAAAACAAGTACAAGATAATTTAAAAAATTACATAACAGCTCGTAAGACAATAAAATTCGCCACCATGTCTGGAATTATAAAGATTTCACAGAAAGTCATAAAAATTACAAAAATTGTTAAGGACTTGTTTTGATTTTGAAGTGTTTAAACAAATTTTTTTATGGCTGAACCGATTTAGGTATACCAAATATGCTCCAAAAGACAAACAAATGTTCAAAATTTTAAAATAGGATTTAGAGCTCTATAATTGCAAAAAAAAATATGATTATAAAAGGGGTCGTATATAAATTATACCTTTTTGCTATTTTTAAGTCATCAGGCAATTTTTTATATACTTTTGTCAGCCATAAAAATATTGCAATGTTTTTACCATGCGATAGCTGCCAATAATATGGGAATATATGCAACAGTCCTATGTATTTCGAAGAATACTGCAGGTAGTTTTCGCCAACATTTATTGAAAAGATTTTTTTCTATCTATGTAGTCAAGAAAAGTAACTATGCAGCTTGAGTTTTATCCTTATCGGTAAGGAAGCATTTCAAGTTTAATTCCTGGCAGCTATTTTTCATACGAAGAGAAAATTAAAACAATACTACATACATTTGCACTCGAATAACACAAAAATGTGTGTACAAAAACAAAAAGATCAAACGATAACAGATAACAGAGTATAGATGGCAAGCAGAAAAACCTGACAGAAGTTACGTGGAAAATAGTACGTAGAAAATTAGCAAAAGTAATATTATTATTAAAAATAAGAAAACGGTTTTGGAAAAGTAACTATGCAGCTTGAGTTTTATCCTTATCGGTACAATGATTTAATGGAACATCTCATGAATTTAATTAAATAATTTAATAGATTTAAGCAATATTTGTTTATTTGTGTTAATTAATTGATTTGATTATAATTTACTTTATAAATATTTAGAATACAGAAAATTTATTTATTTTTATTTAAATTCGATTTGACTGTATAACATATAACATTGAATATAAATTTGAATTTAAAGGTTGTATCAGCCTCATATATCGCCAATCTGGCTCACAAACAGATGCCATGTCAAGTTTAGATAATTAAATGTATATATTTATTTTAAATTTATTATGGTCAAGTTACTCCGCTCATATGCTCGGTGTAGTGTGACAGACCAGAGTATCTGGTGGGAATCGAAACCACGACCATCACGCTAATAGCCTAGCACATTACCCACTAGACTACCAGGGCACCCTTAATTAATTAATCTAATAAATAAATAAACAATATATTTCGATAAACGCATACCGACTAATATTGTGTTTTCCTATTTACACCGACTAATATTCCTATCGTCCTATAGCACTACTTATGAAATTTTGATAGACACATCTCGACTGCTATACACATAACTTGCGAATAAAATTGAATATATGTACGTACATCAGTTAACTGTAGTGTAAAATGACAAAATCAGATAAATTTGAATTTCATCATTTCGCACTAATTTGTTCCTTTTACTGCTCCAGGGAGCATAGGGCCGCAATAAGTTGGTTCCAATGAGCTCGATCATCAGCGCGATGTTTGACTTCTTAGTAGCAAGAGAATAATATCGCTTAGACAAATATTAAAAATACTTTCGATTCACTCTTCGATATCGCTTTTCTCGATACACCTTATACTTATATATGTTAAAAGCTTCAAGACCCATTTGCGGAAGATATCAAATGCTCAAAAATTTACTTTTGAGGAGTTCGCTACTATGCTGGCAAGAATAGAAGCTTGCTTGAACTCTCGTCCTCTTTGTGCCATGACGGACAACCCCTCGGATATTAACCCCTTGACTCCAGGTCATTTCCTTGTGGGAAGTGCGATCCTCTCACCTTCTGAACCTGATTTCTTGATAGAATCCCTCAACTACGTTAATAGGTGCCGGTTAATAGGTGAAGTTCAAACACTACATCAACTGTTTGGCCCAGTTGCACTTTTTGAAGAATTGCCGCAGAGGTCGGTGTATGGAGTGCCTGGGACGCCATCACACGATGTTACACTTTCGACATAACCAGCGCAATAATAGCAGCAATTCCCTTCGAAAGGCAAAAGGGAAAACTAACAAGGTCGCTAACAACCCTAAGAGCACAAACCGCAGCCAAGCGCGTGACTGTTCTAGTCGATCTCGGACTGTCAACGGAGACAACACTGATGTTGCAACACCAACTACTGCTGGGGCCACGATCGTAATTAATGTCCTCAGCAAATGATTTTCATTGTTACCTCTTATTATTTAATCTTTATTTATTTCTACTTTTATTTTTATTTCATTGTTATCTATTTTTAATACTATGAATTGCATTTAAATGAATTGTAAATGAACTCCGCAAATTGAATTTATTTTTAATCCAGGTAGCTTCCCGTTTCCTCTTATTGCAACCTTGCAAGGGGGGCGGGATGTTTACGCTGGTCACTCTAATTTTAAGTAATCGATTTAAGTAATGTAAATACGCTTATGTATGTATGTGGAACGTGAATAAGAAAATAAAAGAAAAGAATTGATCGTATTATTCGCGATTAACCCCCAAACCCGAAGGTACCTCCTTGTGATTAATTACACAGCCCTGCAAATTTGGACTTTTTTTATGCAAATAAAATGGCTCCAGGTGTTTCCGAAGGTATTTTGCGCGCTGAACACGAATCTGGTTTCAAAAATTCTCCATCACGTCAGGTTTTCGAGAATGAGGGGGTTGAGACCCCTAAAAATAGCGTTTTTGGCCATTTTTGAAACACTGTAGAGCTAAACACTGACGTGCTAGAACCGTCGCTATTATTAGAAATTGACGATTGATCTTTGCTCTTTAAAATGAGCCCAAAGCCAAATTGTTTGCATGCACACTTAAAGCAGGGGGTGGGTTTATGTCAAGGGGTGCAAAAGAAAAAGAAACACATTACGGAGATCCTTAAAAATTAATCAGAATTACTTGAAAATTTGTTACTCAGGGGTTTTTGGGGTCGCTGATTACAGATCTTCATTCAGATTTATATTTAAATTTAAAAAATTCAAAATGGCGGATCCAATATGGCGGTCAAGTAAATCTGATTAATTTTTATAAACCTCGGCCACCATATTGGATCCGCCATTTTGAATTTTTTAAATCTTAATGAAGATCTGTAATCAGCGACCCCAAAAACCCCTGAGTAACAAATTTTCAAGTAATTCTGATTAATTTTTAAGGATCTCCGTAATGTGTTTCTTTTTCTTTTGCACCCCTTGACATAAACCCACCCCCTGCTTTAAGTGTGCATGCAAACAATTTGGCTTTGGGCTCATTTTAAAGAGCAAAGATCAATTGTTAATTTCTGATAATGGCGTTGGTTCTAGCACGTCAGTGTTTTTTGCTCTACAATGTTTCAAAAATGGCCAAAAACGCTATTTTTAGGGGTTTCGACCCGCTTTTCCTCGAAAACCTGACGTGATGGAGAGTTTTTGAAATCAGATTCGTGTTCAGCGGGCAAAATGCCTTCGGAAACACCTAGAGCCATCTTATTTGCAAGTCTCATGCAGGGCTGTGTTATTTAATTAATTGTTGAATATTTTCTAATATTCTTGAAATTTTTTTTTCGGCTTAAATTAAAATATTTTGTTGAATTTACCCTGCACCCCCGGAAACAAAGTCTCCATAGTCTAGTAGGTAGTGTGTTAGGTTATTAGACGTGAGGCCACGGTCCATACCCTAGAAAATATTTCCTAGGCTATTTCTTCTCGGCAGATTTCTGTGAGTAAATAAAATTGTCATTAAAAGTTATTCAAATATCTGTCTTCCGTACAGCTGTCGTAGATATTTCGCGATAATGATCCCACGGTTAAGGTTGTTAAAGCCTGTTTGGGTAAACATTAAATCCTTGTTATGTCGTGGCCACTGTAATTTTCCAATCTCAATCGTATTGAGAACGTGTGCATGATTGCACAACGTAATATCGTAAAGAAAGTCTTCCGAAGTGGATAACAACTTTTCGTCGAATGAGAAAAGCAGTCAAATGCAATTCAAAAAGATTACATTGAAATATATATATATATATATATATTTCATATATTTCATATATATATATATATATATTTCATCATATAAAAAATATTTGGAAATTATAAAAAAACAAGGGATATGCCACAAATTATTAAAGAATTAATATTATTATGTTTTTTTTGTTTTTGTTTAATTAAAAGTCGAAAAAAGTTTTAAAAATTTTAAATTTGACTTATTTTGTTTAAAGTATTCCTGTTGATTTTGTTTTAAGTTTGTGAAGAATAATTTTAGTTTTCTTTTAATATAAAAAAGCATTAAATTCAATAAAAATTACTTAATGTGTTTTAAAAAATCAACGTTTAGTTAAAATGTGGTTTCAGTGGCAAATGCATTTTCTGTATTTGGCACTAGTTCCCATGCAATGAAATGTTTTTATTGCGATTAGAATAACTTTCAAGGCAAATGTCAAATCGCAAACGTCCATAATTTACCTTAATTTTTATTTTAGTTTGATTAAAAATTTCGCAAAGTAAACCTATTTGCAAAAAAAAGAAAAACATTTTAAATGCTTTTTAAAAAGCCTCTCACGAGTGTGCAATACAACTACAAAAGTGGTTAAGACGATTACTTTCAAAACTTACGAATACGTACATATAATGTCTAAGTATGTATGTACATACGTCTGCTCTCCCTAAACGAATTGATGCTCTGCTAATAAAATTTTCAAATATGAACTACAAATAGTTGTCAGATTTGCACCTTCTACGAAAGGAACTGAAAATATGGGAGAAAAAGTGTTAATGTTTGTTAGCAATGAAGGATATCGCAACGTCTAAGGCCTAACCTATTAGCTACCCTAACAGATTCAAAACGAAACTGTTAATAGGTGTGAGAAAGTTTTCGTTCACGGAAATAGAACTGCTGCGTAAATTCCTACTTTATAGTCTGGTAAATATATTGTTGAGTGTTAATAAATTAAGTGAATAACATTTGCATTCATTAATTGAGAACTGAGGACATTTTATGACTGACAAAAGTATTTAAAAAATGGCCACATTGGCATGTACTTTTCTAATCTTAAAAAAAGCAATTACCTTGTAATTTAAAAAAAAACTACAACAAAATTCGCAAACATGTTTTTAGTTTACAAGATTTCACCGAAAGTCATAAAAATTACAAAATTTTTTAAGGATTTGTTTTGATTTTGAAAAAATTTTTTAAACAATTTTTTTTACGGCTGGACCAATTTAGGTATACCAAACTTGCTCCAAAATACCAACAAATGCTCAAAATTTTAAAATGAGATTTTTGTGCACTATAATTGCAAAAAAAATATGATCATAAAAGGGGTCGTATATAAATTTTACCTCTTTGCTATTTTTAAGTCATCAGGCAATTTTTTATATACTTTTGACAGCCATAAAAAATTGCAATGTTTATACCATGCGATAGCTGCCAATAATATGGGACTAAGATGGCTGCCTTGAGAAACACCAGATAGCACATAAATATACTTAGCTAAGCTATTGTTCACACATACAGTCTGCTTTCTACCAGTCAAATACGGCTCTAGCCATCTTAAACTCCTATGATATACACACAATAAATCCAATTTAGATAACAGAAATTTGCTTCTGTTGAGAAAAGGCCGCAATTATCATGGATGTTAACTGAAGCACGTTAGTTGTTGTTGAACAGCCCTTTCGGAAACCATGTTGATAAGGTGATAATAACGATGAAGTATGATGAACCAAAAAATCGGCAATCAGTTTCTCGAACATTTTTAGAACAGCACTCAGTTTTGCAATGCCCCTATAATTTGTAACATCAGATTTATTGCCAAATTTAAAAAGTGGAATAATATACGTGAACAAACGGGTTATAGGGTTAGGGTTAGTATGAGAGTAAGAGGGGGGTGGGTATATTATGCACAAACCTTTTATATTTTAATTGTGTGTACTATATATATAAATAATAATTGTTATATAGTTTTTTATTTTTGTTTGTATTTTCTTCAAACTTTATAAATTATATGTCTATTTATTTATATTTATAATAAAATTTATTTTAATTAGTAATATTTAATTTCACAGTTTGTATTAGTTCACAATTCTTGGCTTTGGAGATAAGTTAACAATTTGTATTGTACATTAATTCACAATACTATTTTATTATTAGTTCACAACATTTAGATATATGTATATATATATATATTTAGATATAGATATTAGATATAGGTATATATATGTATGTATGTATATATTCAATAAATTTGTTCACTATTTGTTTTGTATTGGTTAATGTTTACAATTTTTATATTATATTTAAAATAATAATATTTTGTATAGTGCATTCGCGTAGGGTTTGTTGGGTTTTTGTTTAGTGTTCGTTTGACGATCGATAATCAACTGATCTACAAAGATCCTAATAATTATGTTGAAGGTGTTGATGAAACAGTGTTGATGAATGTGTGTATGTACATATATTTGTATATTGTGAATATGATGTTTGTTGGAGATGTTATTGTCAGTATGTGTGTAGGGGATATTGGAAGGCAGGATTAGGGTTGAGTAAATTTATTCACTCGTGTGAACAATACGAGTTCTTCCAAAACACAGAAAAATATACAAAATTAATCGAGGTATTAAACAATATGACTAATGGTGTTATGAATGACTCTGTACATCGATTTAAAATACAAATTGGAACCCCATCGGAACCAGGTCGAAAAGATATCTTTAAACTTTTCAGGTTCATCAAAATATCACAGTCACTAAATGTTGGAATAGATATTACTTGAGCTGATGTCAGCCAGTAAGGGTACATATTTGTATCATTGTAAACAGCATTAGAATAAGTACTGACGAAGAAATCTGCAAACATATCACATATGACATCAACACTACATGATTCTTTATCTTCAAATTTCATAAAGGATGGAAAACCAGTAGATTTCCTCTTCGGATTTATAAACGTATAGAAAGATCTAGGATTCTTAATAAAATTATTTTTCATTTTATCCATATAAGTGATTTAGAATATTAGATTCAGACCGACTAATAGAATATCTTCCATAATCAATAATGGAGCCAGAACTTTGGTATTTCTTGTAATACTTGTTCTTTCGATTTTTCAGTCGCGACAGTTGTTTAGAATTCCATGGCGGACCAACCAGAGCATACGCAGGTGTTAAGAGAACACAAATTTCAATTATTGAATGCACTTTCTTATAAAAGTTAGAAATCATCAAGTCAATATCAGAATCATTGTTAACAGGAATAGATAAGATTTCATTCCAACAAGTATTTCTCATCATCCTTTTGCATCGTTTAACATTAAAATTATAAACAAAAGCTATAAAAACAAAACAACTGCTTAATATAACAACAAACAGCAGCATAAGAAAATGATAAACAAGTAAACAAAAATATACCAACAACACTGCAATAATAAACGGAATAATAATAATATGCGAAAACGCGAAGACATGGACGTTTGACTTCAAGAACTTTTATAAGACTGTTTACTCTGCCATACAAAGGGCAAGGCAAACTAGGCAAATGAGTTAGTGAAGTTCAGACAGCCTTGTGTGAAGACCAAACAAACAGGGATTACCAAAAATTTTTTGGTTGGGTATTAGTGAGTAAGAGACCGAAAATAAGTTGAGTCATAGACAAGTGTTAGTAATATAACCTAATTTGATTCTCATTTCATCAACATATGTAAAGTTATACATCTTTGACTTAATAATTACGGAATGCTTTTTAGATATCTGCTGGGACCAACCTTTTAATTTTTCCAAAATATTGCTTTATGCCTATAAAAAAGTTGTTCTCTTTCCATATCATCTAAATTATTTACTTAACTATTAAAACAATCAAAATTTGTTTTAAGAACATATAAGACTTTTAATTTCAAAAAAAGGAAGTTTTAACATAAAATATATTTTGAGTGTAAACCTTAAAAAAATATTATAGCATCTGCCGACATGGATGCTTGTCGCAGTCTAAAGCTGGAGGTCCACACCACGCTTTCTACGCGTTTTCGCATTCTACGCGGCTGTCAAAAAAGTAGAATTAATGTAAATATTTGGTGCAAGTTACACGCACTAAAGCGTAGGATGCCATGACGCACAGAACGCGAAAAGTAAATCTACTTTCTACTTTTGTAAGCATCACAAGCGGCGCGCGTACGAAACAGCTGATTTCGACATGTTGTTTTGTTTTAATTTGTTTAAATCAAAACAAACATTGGCGCGTAAAAAGCATTGCATGTAACTTGAAGCGTAGAATACGAAGAAGGTAAGAAATGCACGCAACGCTTTGACGCGAAAACGCGTGGTGTGGACCTCCAGCTTAATCGACAACTAGTATATTTTGTACTCCTAAGCTTGAGAAAACTTCGCACCGCCAACAACAAAGTGTGACTGTAATCGTAAAAAGTCTACTTCGTTGAGGGTTATGTCGCTTCCGTTGAAGCGTAGCATTGTATGCAGTTGAAATCATGTAGTAGTTATTCTGTTTGAGTATGGATTTCCATCTATGATAGCTTAGTATTAGATTCTTCTGGCTCTACACCACTGTATTCGCTGTTTACTCTACTAGAATGAACTAATGCTCTTCAATTTTTAGTTCGATGTCATATTATCCTAGACATAAAGTCCTTATGGGATGTAATTAGGCTCCAAAACCGTTTTATTATTTTTAATAATAATATTACTTTTGCTAATTTTCTACGTACTATTTTCCACGTAACTTCTGTGAGGTTTTTCTGCTTGCCATCTATACTCTGTTATCGTTTGATTTTTTTGTTTGTGTACACATATTTTTGTGTTATTCGAATGCAAATGTATGTAGTATTGTTTTGATTTTCTCTTCGTATGAAAAATAGCTGCCAGGAAGTTAACTTGAAATGCTTCTTACCGATAAGGATAAAACTCAAGCTGCATAGTTACTTTTCTTGACTACATAGATAGAAAAAAAATCTTTTCAATAAATGTTGGCGAAAACTACCTGCAGTATTCTTCAAAATAAGACTGTTGCATATATTCCCATATTATTGGCAGCTATCGCATGGTATAAACATTGCAATTTTTTATGGCTGTCAAAAGTATATAAAAAATTGCCTGATGACTTAAAAATAGCAAAGAGGTAAAATTTATATACGACCCCTTTTATGATCATATTTTTTTTGCAATTATAGTGCACAAAAATCTCATTTTAAAATTTTGAGCATTTGTTGGTATTTTGGAGCAAGTTTGGTATACCTAAATTGGTCCAGCCGTAAAAAAAATTGTTTAAAAAATTGTTTCAAAATCAAAACAAATCCTTAAAAAATTTTGTAATTTTTATGACTTTCGGTGAAATCTTGTAAACTAAAAACATGTTTGCGAATTTTGTTGTAGTTTTTTTTTAAATTACAAGGTAATTGCTTTTTTTAAGATTAGAAAAGTACATGCCAATGTGGCCATTTTTTAAATACTTTTGTCAGTCATAAAATGTCCTCAGTTCTCAATTAATGAATGCAAATGTTATTCACTTAATTTATTAACACTCAACAATATATTTACCAGACTATAAAGTAGGAATTTACGCAGCAGTTCTATTTCCGTGAACGAAAACTTTCTCACACCTATTAACAGTTTCGTTTTGAATCTGTTAGGGTAGCTAATAGGTTAGGCCTTAGACGTTGCGATATCCTTCATTGCTAACAAACATTAACACTTTTTCTCCCATATTTTCAGTTCCTTTCGTAGAAGGTGCAAATCTGACAACTATTTGTAGTTCATATTTGAAAATTTTATTAGCAGAGCATCAATTCGTTTAGGGAGAGCAGACGTATGTACATACATACTTAGACATTATATGTACGTATTCGTAAGTTTTGAAAGTAATCGTCTTAACCACTTTTGTAGTTGTATTGCACACTCGTGAGAGGCTTTTTAAAAAGCATTTAAAATGTTTTTCTTTTTTTTGCAAATAGGTTTACTTTGCGAAATTTTTAATCAAACTAAAATAAAAATTAAGGTAAATTATGGACGTTTGCGATTTGACATTTGCCTTGAAAGTTATTCTAATCGCAATAAAAACATTTCATTGCATGGGAACTAGTGCCAAATACAGAAAATGCATTTGCCACTGAAACCACATTTTAACTAAACGTTGATTTTTTAAAACACATTAAGTAATTTTTATTGAATTTAATGCTTTTTTATATTAAAAGAAAACTAAAATTATTCTTCACAAACTTAAAACAAAATCAACAGGAATACTTTAAACAAAATAAGTCAAATTTAAAATTTTTAAAACTTTTTTCGACTTTTAATTAAACAAAAACAAAAAAAACATAATAATATTAATTCTTTAATAATTTGTGGCATATCCCTTGTTTTTTTATAATTTCCAAATATTTTTTATATGATGAAATATATATATATATATATATGAAATATATGAAATATATATATATATATATATATTTCAATGTAATCTTTTTGAATTGCATTTGACTGCTTTTCTCATTCGACGAAAAGTTGTTATCCACTTCGGAAGACTTTCTTTACGATATTACGTTGTGCAATCATGCACACGTTCTCAATACGATTGAGATTGGAAAATTACAGTGGCCACGACATAACAAGGATTTAATGTTTACCCAAACAGGCTTTAACAACCTTAACCGTGGGATCATTATCGCGAAATATCTACGACAGCTGTACGGAAGACAGATATTTGAATAACTTTTAATGACAATTTTATTTACTCACAGAAATCTGCCGAGAAGAAATAGCCTAGGAAATATTTTCTAGGGTATGGACCGTGGCCTCACGTCTAATAACCTAACACACTACCTACTAGACTATGGAGACTTTGTTTCCGGGGGTGCAGGGTAAATTCAACAAAATATTTTAATTTAAGCCGAAAAAAAAATTTCAAGAATATTAGAAAATATTCAACAATTAATTAAATAATTAATCACAAGGAGGTACCTTCGGGTTTGGGGGTTAATCGCGAATAATACGATCAATTCTTTTCTTTTATTTTCTTATTCACGTTCCACATACATACATAAGCGTATTTACATTACTTAAATCGATTACTTAAAATTAGAGTGACCAGCGTAAACATCCCGCCCCCCTTGCAAGGTTGCAATAAGAGGAAACGGGAAGCTACCTGGATTAAAAATAAATTCAATTTGCGGAGTTCATTTACAATTCATTTAAATGCAATTCATAGTATTAAAAATAGATAACAATGAAATAAAAATAAAAGTAGAAATAAATAAAGATTAAATAATAAGAGGTAACAATGAAAATCATTTGCTGAGGACATTAATTACGATCGTGGCCCCAGCAGTAGTTGGTGTTGCAACATCAGTGTTGTCTCCGTTGACAGTCCGAGATCGACTAGAACAGTCACGCGCTTGGCTGCGGTTTGTGCTCTTAGGGTTGTTAGCGACCTTGTTAGTTTTCCCTTTTGCCTTTCGAAGGGAATTGCTGCTATTATTGCGCTGGTTATGTCGAAAGTGTAACATCGTGTGATGGCGTCCCAGGCACTCCATACACCGACCTCTGCGGCAATTCTTCAAAAAGTGCAACTGGGCCAAACAGTTGATGTAGTGTTTGAACTTCACCTATTAACCGGCACCTATTAACGTAGTTGAGGGATTCTATCAAGAAATCAGGTTCAGAAGGTGAGAGGATCGCACTTCCCACAAGGAAATGACCTGGAGTCAAGGGGTTAATATCCGAGGGGTTGTCCGTCATGGCACAAAGAGGACGAGAGTTCAAGCAAGCTTCTATTCTTGCCAGCATAGTAGCGAACTCCTCAAAAGTAAATTTTTGAGCATTTGATATCTTCCGCAAATGGGTCTTGAAGCTTTTAACATATATAAGTATAAGGTGTATCGAAAAAAGCGATATCGAAGAGTGAATCGAAAGTATTTTTAATATTTGTCTAAGCGATATTATTCTCTTGCTACTAAGAAGTCAAACATCGCGCTGATGATCGAGCTCATTGGAACCAACTTATTGCGGCCCTATGCTCCCTGGAGCAGTAAAAGGAACAAATTAGTGCGAAATGATGAAATTCAAATTTATCTGATTTTGTCATTTTACACTACAGTTAACTGATGTACGTACATATATTCAATTTTATTCGCAAGTTATGTGTATAGCAGTCGAGATGTGTCTATCAAAATTTCATAAGTAGTGCTATAGGACGATAGGAATATTAGTCGGTGTAAATAGGAAAACACAATATTAGTCGGTATGCGTTTATCGAAATATATTGTTTATTTATTTATTAGATTAATTAATTAAGGGTGCCCTGGTAGTCTAGTGGGTAATGTGCTAGGCTATTAGCGTGATGGTCGTGGTTTCGATTCCCACCAGATACTCTGGTCTGTCACACTACACCGAGCATATGAGCGGAGTAACTTGACCATAATAAATTTAAAATAAATATATACATTTAATTATCTAAACTTGACATGGCATCTGTTTGTGAGCCAGATTGGCGATATATGAGGCTGATACAACCTTTAAATTCAAATTTATATTCAATGTTATATGTTATACAGTCAAATCGAATTTAAATAAAAATAAATAAATTTTCTGTATTCTAAATATTTATAAAGTAAATTATAATCAAATCAATTAATTAACACAAATAAACAAATATTGCTTAAATCTATTAAATTATTTAATTAAATTCATGAGATGTTCCATTAAATCATTGTCATTGTCAAAATTTAAATAATGTTGATTTGCAGTTGGGGGCATAAATTCCGAAGGGTCTGCTCCGGATTCTGGCAATGTTGAGGAATTGGTGTCATGTGATGCAACATGAATTGTTTCTAACTGATTAGCCGTTGGAGATATATAAAACGAAGATTCTGCGCCTGGTTCTGGCAATGGTGAAGAATAGAGTGATGAAGCACTAAGGATTTTGAAATAACTATTGTCAATTGGCATATGATCCTCTTGCAGGTATTTTAGCAATTCGCCTTCCTTTTCTGGAATTGTTTTGGCTGCATCTCTTTTGCTTTTTATGCGCCTATTCTGAAACCAGACTTTACCTTGACGTTCGTCTAATTTTAATCGATCGGCTATTTCAAATCGTTTATGGCAGCTCACATATTTATTAACGTTGAATTCACGCTCCAATTCCATCAACTATTTGCTGGTAAATGCAGTACGTTTCTGTTTGGGTTTTGATGTATTTGCTGGTCTGGGAGATAAAATTGTTGTTGGGGACGATGTTGAATTTTCGATATTTTCCGGTGGAGATACAAAGCTCACCTTGATCTGAAATATATATACAATTTGTTAAAAGAAAATAATTTTTTAGCATTTAACGAATAGTTTTGTACACTTACGTTTACTCCATTTTCTGTCACACATTGTTCGATTCGTAGATTATTTTCAATTTCCATTTTTATCCGATTATCAATTTGGTTCACGAGATGTTATTCGGTTGACTTCTTTACTATGATTGTGGTGCGCAGAAGTCTAACGGAAGTATTTATGTGGTTTAATAGTTGGTACCTGCTGAGAGGACTGGCTATTTGTTTGTTTTGTATTTGTCAAGAACATTTTCATTTACAAATCAAATGCGCGATATTTTTTACCAGTCCTACAAACGTATACCTGCCGATATTTATGTACTCGCTCTTGGGTCCTTGCTGTAAGGCAAGGGCATTTGAATGTGTGCAATAGTAATAGTAACAGTAATGTGCAATAGATTTTGACATGTCTTATTTTCTCTTTTTTACATACATACTTATCACACCACTTATGTTTTATGCGTTAATTTTTTTATACATGAGTGGCGGGACCTACAGTTTAAAGTCGACTCCGAACGACACATTTTATTTACTCTCAGTGTTTTTGCCAGATATCTGCTGAGAGGAAGTCGACGAAGAAATATTTTTTCATATTTCGTTTAGTTGTAGATACCTGTCCTGGGGTTTGAACCGAGGTCTCACGATTATTACTAGATCACGGCGACTTTCATACATACATATGTACATATATAAAATCAATGTGAGAAATTATAAATTCTGTCGATTAGAATGAATACAACATGCAATTAAATATACAAATCCTGCGGAACAAAAAATGTCAGAAATGTCAGATAAATTTTTCAATAAATGTGTCTTATCATTTTCTTTTAATATTAATTGAAAAGTAACGAGTTATGGAAAAAAATTCTCCAATACTATCTGAATTACATACGTTCTGTTTGCCATATGTACTGTTACTGAAAGACAATTTTACTTGTGTTTTCTTGTCTTACAGAAACAGCACTTAAATAATTTCCTTATTTTGTATTTGTCAAATTCCTTACATTTTTTTAATCAAATTCTTGTTAGATTTGTATTATAGAACTGTTTGAAAACAGCTCAATGTAGTTTTATTAATATCTGCTCTAGGCTGGTACTCCCGGTTAGAGATGAGCGATATTTTCAAAACTGTGATTTAATCACGGTGATTGATAATTCACTGGTAACTACAGTGATTGAAATTGCCAAATAACAGTTACTAATAATGTCGTTCTTTCAAAATTGTTACATACTTAAATTTATTTAATTTTATTTTGAGCGAGGCAGAATTACTATTAGATGATGCTGATTATTTACTTTTGTCTTTTATGCATGAACTTTCTATGAAACTTAATTGTGAAACTTTATATAAAAAAATACATTAAAATTATATATATATACGTATATATAATTACAAAAAAAAAAAAAACATTATTGATGACACTACTTTGATTTTGTTTAGTAGTCTTTTCGTAGTATATATCTAGTTGTTGCTTTCTTACGACTTAATAAAATACGTTTTTGTCATTATTGTTTTCTTTTGGAATACTGTGATCATAATCACTGTTTTAAAGAACAGTGATTAACAAATCACGTTCACTTAGAGCAACGTTCTTCAAAAATCACTGAATCGCTCATCTCTACTCCCGGTACTTATATCATTCGAAATTACATTAAAATGAAGTCGAGAAGCATTATAATTGTAACAAATTTGATTAAAAGTTATTTTATGAATTACTGATCAAATTATTGATTGTAACAATAATCGTAATGATTTGTATGAAATCAACTTTCGAATTTCGAATTTTTTGTTTGTTTTCTTATAAGTATGAATCTAGATCGCACTTATATTATCAGTTTTTAAATCTACACCTGTCCTCGTTTTTCAAAAAAATTTGTATGGAAAATCGTGTAAATCGAAAAAATGACAATGAGGAGTTTTTGTTTAATTCTTTATATACCTTCCGATATTGGGCCAAGCCTTGAGAAATGTATTTTTAAAACTAAAGACCTCTTTCAACATTTGGATAATATTTTAGAAAATGATTTCCTACTTTCTGGCCTAAATCAAGGTCTTCAAAAATATGTTGTGATGTCATTTCAACGATTTGTGAATCATTTTCATCAGACTCAGGATATACCTATCCCAATTCAACCTCATAATTTCAATGTGTCAATGAATATGATTAATGACAATTATAATAAAGCTTCACCATAGGAATCCGTGAATTCATCATTTGAATCCGCGAATAAAAATGTTTCCTTAATGGACTGTAATTGCTCCCTACTAGACGAATTTAATCCAACAAAGTGGTTTAATGATCACACAGATACCCTAAAATGCCTTCTGACAATAGTCATTCGGAAATCCTTAGAGTTTCATCATACGATACCAATTCCTCATCATTACGAGAATCAAATTATTAAAGAATTAATATTATTATGTTTTTTTTTTGTTTTTGTTTAATTAAAAGTCGAAAAAAGTTTTAAAAATTTCAAATTTGACTTATTTTGTTTAAAGTATTCCTGTTGATTTTGTTTTAAGTTTGTGAAGAATAATTTTACTTTTCTTTTAATATAAAAAAGAATTAAATTCAATAAAAATTACTTAATGTGTTTTAAAAAATCAACGTTTAGTTAAAATGTGGTTTCAGTGGCAAATGCATTTTCTTTATTTGGCACTAGTCTCCTATGCAATGATATGTTTTTATTGCGATTAGAATAACTTTCAAGGCAAATGTCAAATCGCAAACTTCCATAATTTACCTTAATTTTTATTTTAGTTTGATTAAAAATTTCGCAAAGTAAACCTATTTGCAAAAAAAAGAAAAACATTTTAAATGCTTTTTAAAAAGCCTCTCACGAGTGTGCAATACAACTACAAAAGTGGTTAAGACGATTACTTTCAATACTTACGAATACGTACATATAATGTCTAAGTATGTATGTACATACGTCTGCTCTCCCTAAACGAATTGATGCTCTGCTAATAAAATTTTCAAATATGAACTACAAATAGTTGTCAGATTTGCACCTTCTACGAAAGGAACTGAAAATATGGGAGAAAAAAATGTTAATGTTTGTTAGCAATGAAGGATATCGCAACGTCTAAGGCCTAATCTATTAGCTACCCTAACAGATTCAAAACGAATCTGTTAATAGGTGTGAGAAAGTTTTCGTTCACGGAAATAGAACTGCTGCGTAAATTCCTACTTTATAGTCTGGTAAATATATTGTTGAGTGTTAATAAATTAAGTGAATAACATTTGCATTCATTAATTGAGAACTGAGAACATTTTATGACTGACAAAAGTATTTAAAGAAATGGCCACAATGGCATGCACTTTTCTAATCTTAAAAAAAAGCAATTACAAGGTAATTTAAAAAAACTACAACAAAATTCTCCAACATGTTTTGAATTTCCAAGATTTCACAGAAAGTCATAAAAATTACAAACATTTTTTTTTAAAACTTGTTTTGATTTTGAAGTATTTAAACAAATCTTTTTATGGCTGAACCTATTTAGGTATACCAAAATTGCTCCAAAAGACAAACAAATGCTCAAAATTTTAAAAAGGAATTTATTGTGCACTATAATTGCAAAAAAAGTATTTTATGATCATATTAATATAGGGGTCGTGTATAAATTATACCTCTTTGTTATTTTTAAGTCATCAGGCAATTTTTTATATACTTTTGTCAGCCATAGAAAGTTCCAATATTTTTACCAAGCGATTGCTGCCAATAATATGGGAATATATGCAACAGTCTTATTTTGAAGAATACTGCAGGTAATTTTCGCCAACATTTATTGAAAAGATTTTTTTCTATATCTATATCTATACATACTATTTATTAACTCGATCTATTAATAGTAATTTTTATAAGCAATAAAACAGTAAAATTTATTATGAAAAATAATAATAATAAACCCTTAACCAAATTTGTAATTTTTACATAAAAAAATGAAAAATATTGGGCACATAACGGTACGACAATAAGTCAAGAAAAGTAACGTATTACTATGCAGCTTGAGTTTTACCCTTATCGGTAAGGAAGCATTTCAAGTTTACTTCCTGGCAGCTATTTTTCATACGAAGAGAAAAACAAAACAATACTACATACATTTGCATTCGAATAAAAAAAAAAAAAATCAAACGATAAAAGATAACGGAGTGTAGATAGCAAGCAGAAAAACCTCACAGAAGGTACGGTGAAAATAGTACGTGGAAAATTAGCAAAAGTAATATAATTAAAAATAATAAAAAAGTTTTGGAGCCTATTATATCCTACAAGGAATTTATGTCTAGGATTATATGAAATCGAACTGAAAATTGAAGAGCATTGGTTCAATCTAGTAAAGCAAACAGCGAACACAGTGGTGTAGAGCCAAAAGAGGCTAACACCAGCTATCATAGATGGAAATCCATACTCGAACAGAATAACTACGCTTCAACGGAAGCAACATAACCCTCAACGGAGTAGACTTTTTACGATTACTCTCACACCTTAGTTATTGGTTTTGCGAAATTTTCTCAAGCTTAACCCATTGCACTCGACTGTCCCCTCTGAGGGGCAACGTCAGTCTAGCATATCACCTGGGACCTGATAGTTTGTTAGCGATTACGGACAATGAAATTATTCTACCACAATTTTTTAAGAAACACAAGTGTTCTCCTGTAGTTCTCTGTTAAAGTGGCACAAAAAATTAATCGAAATACGTTTCACACGTCGAAAAATAACGTGCGAAGTGCGTTCACGACGGACACTTTTCTGATCCGTCGAGCAAATTGAGGATATAATGGATTAGGCGTACAAAGCTGCAAGAGAAACTTTATACGATAATAAAGAAATCTGATAACCCAGAGAAGAAATGTACAAGATCTCGTTCGTACTGAAGCGTAGTAGTATGTTTATGTAAGTTAAATTTATACACAGTAAAAATTATTTTTTAAAAAGAGCTTCAGACACGAGTCTGAAGCGTTCTTTATTGATTTGGGTTCAAACTAGAACTAACTTAAACAATAATTTTATAAATTAATTAAACTTCGTATCACGCCACCTTTCTGCCTATGTTGCTTTCCAACTCCAGACGCATCGTCAGCATTTTGCATTACTCCAAAATATTGTGCAATCAATACCTGTTACCAACAATTAATATTGGGATTGCGACACGTGTTGATTATGCTGGAGTAAACAGTTTTTATAATTAAGTTCAAAAGATTGTTGACGTTAACTCTTCTGTAATTAGGTTTAAATATTGTTGACGTTAACTCTTCCCCTCTTAAGTCGATTGTCCTCAATCGGTTTTTTTTAGAGATGGCAGGTATTTAATTGTGGTGGTGAAATTTGCAGGAATGGCCCACTTTTAGTATTTGCAACATAATCCGAATTTATTTGTGGTGTGGGTGATACATATAATTTTTGCTTATACTTTATAATAAAAATAAGAATAATTGTTATAATAATAATAGATAATATAATTGATACATCTGTACTAAAACTTATTACATTTACATCTTTGTTTTTTTCTATTAATAATTTAATATTATTTTCATGTTGTAATTGTTTCAAATGCAATTTTTCAAGTTTCATATCTAGGTTTGTTACATTGGTTTCTCTTATTTTTGTTATTAAATTTGGTAAAACAAATGTATCGTATATTTTTATATTAACATTAGAATATATTTTATCAAAAATGGTAACTTTACAATTCTCAAATTTTATGAGGAATGTTCCTCTTTGTTTTATCTTTGATTTGTTACAATTATGCGTTATATCTCCCAAAAAATTTCTAAATATTATTATTCCTTGTATAACTTCTATAACAGAAGATTCCTCAAAATTCTCTAACTCACATTGAGCTTCTTTAAATTGTAAAATATTTGCTATACATTTATCTTGCAATATTCTTAAATTTTTTTTCAAATTATCTTTTACAGTAACATCATAGAAATCTTCGTTATCATCCATTAATATATCATATTTACTTAAAACTAATGATTTATTTGAGGAATTGGGTAATGGAATAAATTTAATTTTGGATAGGATATTGGGAGAAAATTGGGGTACAAGTATGGTTAGTATAATATTGTCATTCTGGGAAAACACGACAATCTTCATAGCACTATAGCTGTCAAAGTCAGTTATGAGGTCAAGTTCTTTCTGAGTTAGAATGTCAGTGGGAATTACACCCAATTTGCTAGAAAATATAATTTGCCCAATGTCATCAATATGGTTGCGTAAAAGCGATATGTCATTATCGATCTTGTATGTCTGTTCAATAAACCGGATTTCGTCTTCCAATGTCTTAATTCTGTTCTGTGTCTCTTTCGTAAAGTCATTTATGTACTTACTGATGCGAATCTGTTGTCTGTTTATGTGTCCCGTTATATTGTTAATTTGATCCGACATAAAATTGTTAATGTGTATCAACTTATCTATCGACTCATCAGTAGTCCGTTCGTGGTCATTAATCTTATTTATTGCATCAGTAATTTCCTTTTCGTCATCACTGTCCATGGTGCCTGCAACATATTTTAAACCTTTACCTAGGGCATCAAACAGTCCTCGCTTTGATTTAGAATGTATGCGCAGATTTGATATTTTTGCCTTAAGCAAAATGAAATTTTTATTTATTGTGTCCAAAAGTTGTTTGTCCTCAAATGTGGTCGCTACCAATGTTTTCACATTGTTTGAAATCAAAGTCAACGTCTCTTCGTACGCAGTTATGTTTATGAAATGTAGGACCTTGTCATAGTGGTCAATTGTCTTTAATTCTCCTGTCTTGACGGGTATGTAACCATTGTTGTTGGTTAGGTCCTGAATGTCGAGATGCTGAGCAGTAACTGCCAGTATCCATGTCAAAATTGTGAATATTATCATCTTCTGTCCTGTAACATGGGATGTTAAAGAAAATGTTATGGGTTTATATGGATTTTTTCAAGATTGCTTTATATTATTCTTATGGACAATTTTGCCCGACTTGGTTTTCACTGTTGTGTTATAATTTTGAGCCACTATTTCTTTTCTAAACCTAGCTGTTAGTTTATTCCCTAATCTTCTATTAATTTTGACAAATATTTCTTCTCCCTCTATATAATTTCTTGGGGTGGTTCTATTTTTATTGTGGTATGCAAGGTCATTCATTTGTTTTTTTGAGAGCTTTTCTATAGTTTCCTTCCTATCCTTTTCAAGTAACCTTGGGTCGCTACTCACTCTTCTGCCAAAAAATACTTCCATAGGTCTTCTGCCTGTAACTGTGTGAATTGAAAAATTATATTCTCTTACTGACCTATCTAGTAGTTCATGAAAAGTTCGGTGTACCCTTTCCTCTTTAAGGCAACGCATAATTTCTTGTAGAGTTGAATGGAATCGTTCAACTTGCCCGTTGGAACAACTTGTGTATGGGGCTGTTCGGAAAATCTGTATTCCAAACTCATTTTCGATCATGAATTTTATGGATTCTGAGTTAAACGATTTCTCATTATCCATGACTAATGTTTCAGGAAGTAGTGAAGAAATAAGGTCTCTCAATGGTTGCCGTATGTCTTCTATAGCTCTGGATTTTATAGGTTTTGCTATAGCATATTTCGAAAATTTATCAATCGCCGTCAACACTAATTCTTTTCCGATAACAAATATGTCTAAATGAACCAGCTGACCAGGATACTCTGGTATGGGCGTAGGTTGAATTTGAGGCTTCATTGGGTGACGATCATATTTATTTTCTTTACATATGACACATTTTCTTATTATCTTTTTTATTTTATTTGCCATAGATGGAAAATAATATTTTTCAAGAATCTGAGTCCGATTCTCCTTGGAATTTCTATGTGCTCTATTATGTGTCCTTACTATAATATTTTCCTGTTCTTCTTCACTAGTTATATCGTCCACTATTTTTTGCGTAAATCTTATTTTATATCTTCCGAAATGTAATGGGTAGAGTTCTTGTATTTTTCCCATAATCCGTTCCTCCGTTTTAATGCAATTTATTACCGAGGGGTTTAAGTATCTTTTCAAAATAGAAATTAATTTTTCTTCGGAATAATCTTGCTCTGTTATAATATGGCGGTGGTATGTGGGGAAAACTATTTTAAATTGATAAGACGACATCACGTCTCTATTCAAAAATATTTGATTCTTAAAAGCATTAATAGGTGCCTCTACGCTATATATTAAGTTATGTGACGAACTTTCGTCTGAATTCGTTGCTATCGACAATGTATATAATTCTGGTTCCGTTATCCTGGACAGAGCATCAGCTACAACGTTTGTCCTTCCCGGTTTGTAGTGCATTTCATAGTTATATTCTTCGAGTATGGCCTTCCATCTCTTCATTTTGCTATTGTTATTTTTATTGCTCAACGCGTAGGTTAGAGGCTGGTGATCCGTATATATTTTAACCCTAGCCGATCCATATAAATAGTTCCGTAAGGAGTTCAAAGCCCATATTATAGCCAGCATCTCCTTTTCATTAGCGGCGTAGTGTTCTTCCGCTTTGTTTAAAGTTCTGGAGATGAAAGAAATTGGTCTTCCACCTTGGGATAGGACTGCACCTATTGCAAAGTTCGAGGCATCTGTTACTAACTCGAAATCTTTGCTGAAGTCTGGATAGGCAAGAATGATATCCTCGGAAATAAGAGCGTTCTTAATTTTGATAAAGGATTCTTTAGCTTCATTATTTAAGCATATCCTTAATTTTGAGGATTTATTTTTGGACGTTCGTCCTCCTTCCCCTCTTAAAAGGGATGTCAGGGGCTTGGCAAGTTTGGAATAGTCTTTAATAAATCGTCGGTAATACCCTGACATACCAAGGAAACTACGAAGTTCTTTTAAGCTCTGTGGTTCCGGAAAATTTTGTATTGCCCTTACTTTTTGCGGATTAGTTTTTATACCCTGGGGTGTAATAATGTACCCCAAAAACTCAACTTCATCCTTGAAGAAGTTGCATTTGTCCAACTGCACTTTCATATTGGATTTTTCCAATGCTTCAAAAATATATTTGATATGTTCAAAATGTTCGTGCTCTGACTTGCTAAATATGATAATGTCATCTATGTAGACATAGCAGAACCTCCCTATGTATTCTCTTAAAATGTCGTCAAGCGCCCTTTGAAAAATTGATGGCGCGTTCTTTAAACCAAATGGTAACCGTGTAAATTCATACTTCCCGTTATTTATGCTAAACGCGGTTTTCTCAGTATCGGATTTTTTTAGTGGAATCTGATGAAAACCACTTTTTAGGTCCAGAACGGAAAAGAATCGACTATTGCCCAGTCGAGAGATAACCTCTGAAATTTCTGGAATGGGGTATCGGTCTGCTATTGTTATTGTATTTAACTTCCTATAGTCTATGACCATTCTATATTGTTTATTTCCAGCTGAGTCCGGCTTTTTCGGAACTATCCAAACTGGAGAATTATAAGGTGATCTAGATGGTTTTATAATACCATCTTTTAGTAGTTTTTCCACTTGAGCCTCCACTTCTGATTTCAGAGAAGCGGGGTAAGGGTAAAATTTTGTATATACTGGCGAATTAGTTGTAGTCCTAATCTCACCAACAACCTTTGTTGTATACGTAAGTTTTTCATCAGGTTCCGAAAAAAGCTTACGATACGTGCTTACAATTTCCTCCATTCCTCTTTTTTGTGTTGCGGATAAATTTTCCTTCTTAATATTTATTGCATTTACGCATTGTGTCGGAAGTTGCTTAAGGCAAACTTTGAAATTGTTTTTCAATATCATAACATTTTCATTTGTGTAAATGATTGCTCCTATTTCCCTAAGAGTGTCGTTTCCTAAAATACCGTCAAATGTTTCCAAAGAGGGCATTAAGTAGAATTTTATTTCATTATCTAATTTAAACAATTTTACGAATGTGTGCTCACTAATTTTTATATCCCCTATGATTGATCTGGCAAAAAACGGGTTTTTGTTGGGTATACGTTTCTTTACTAATTCAGGCTTAACGTAATTTTTACTTGAGCCCGTATCTAATAAAAATTTTAAAATATTCCCGCTCTCCGTCTTGACTTCGAAATATGGTAACGAAGAGCTATTCATCCTAAAAAATGAATGTCAGTCGGTTCGCCAAACTGCTTATTCTCTTCCCTATCTTCTATAGATGTATTAATATGGAACGTCCTTTGGCTTTTATTCCGCTGCTGATAGGCGGACTGCTGTGGTCTCTTACCAACAAATTGATTTTGTTGCGGCCTGTTCATGTAATTTATGCGACGGGAATGCATACTTGGATCTACGTCCATTGGTTCCGGTCGTGGTTGTGGCTTAGGTGGTCGGGGTGGATTTGTATTATGTTGTTCCCGATGATTAAAAAAATTTCTCGTTTGGTTTGCTTGCGGAAAATGTGCAATTTCAGGATAAAAAGGGCGTCCTGCCTGCGCTGCGTTCCCTTTAAATGTAGGTTGAAATTTCCTTGAATTATATGCATGCGATGCACGTACATTTTGATTTTCCAATTTTAAGCAAAGATGTAATGCTTGTGGAAGATCTGCTGGTTCCTTCACTCCCAACAGTTTAGGTAAGTCTCCGTTCAGTCCTCTGATAAATGTATCTAAGGCTTTATTTCTGTATGACTGTGTAAGCATATGTAGAGATTCGTTACTCATATCCATACTTCCTAATTTGTTCAACATAAGTGACAAATGCGTGTATACCTGTTGATAATATTCTGGAATTGACCTATTCCCCTGCACAATAGTTGTCATTTGGTACTCTAATGTTGCTAAATCTCGTTTATCCGCGTAGTGAAGTGTGAGGCATTTTGCCATTGATGGCCAGTCGAGTGGTGTGTTGTATGACTCTAGTGCTATGTCCGCGTTCCCTACTACCTTATTCCGTATTACACTAAGAATGCCGTAATATTTAGGAGTTCCCTTCAGTGGCTCATAAATAGCTAGTATTCTATCAACGCTCTTTTTCCACGAACTAAACTCACCAGGTTGCCCTGAGAAATCCTTGAGACACTTAACTACATCTGGTATTTTGTCCAAGTCGCCTAGATTTCCTCTATGTCTGTCTTCTATTATTTGGTCTGATACATTATTTAGGTTAGCATTGGGGTTTAAGGTTGCCTGTACAATCTGTGGTCCTTGATTATTAAATATGTCTAATGCTACTCTTGATATAAGAGCGGTTAAGTCTTCTATGGTCAATTGGGCATTTGCTGCACCTCTAGGTACATTATCATTGTTAATAACAGGGGGTCTAATTAAATTATTTGGATTTGCCATTTTTTTTTTTTTTTAATTTAATTCAATCAGAAATACTTGTTTTACAAAAAATTTTAAATTGTTCGCTTAATTTTTGATTTTTATTTTTGATCTTTAATGTAGAACTGGAGGGTCCCGTAGGAATCGCAGCTCTAATTTATTATTATTTTATTTACAATTTATTTATTATTTTCACTCTTATACTAACTAGGCTTTACAATTTTATATCCTCTTTTATAATATTCAATAATCTTATAAATCAATCAATGTAATAATCAATAATCTTATAAATAAATAATTTAATAGTCTACCTTAATTCGTGTTAGCTATAGTTGACCGTAGTTGATTGTAGTTGACCGTAGTTGACTATAGTTGCAGTTGACTTTAGTTGTAGTTGACTGTAGTTGACCGTAGTTGATTGTAGTTGACCGTAGTTCACTGTTGGTATTAATTTCTTGTTTTTTTTTTCCTTTTATTTGTAATGTTCTTTAATTTTTTTTTTATTTCTCACTCTGTTTTTTTTTATTTATTTTATTTGATTGTTACAATATACCTGGAGTTTAATGTTGGTATCTTTTACTTTTATTCAATTGTGTTGTTCTATATTCATTTTTTACACAATACTTTTGTTTTCCAATTGATTTTATTTCAATAGTTTTAAATCTTTGTTTCTAATATTACACAGTTTCTTTTAGATTAAAGGATCTTTTTTTTTTTTCTCTCTTTTTTAATTTCTTTTAATAATTCTGATTTTCTGATTTATTTTAACAATTTTCCTTCGCACTCAAGCACTTCTTCAATTTTATTTCATGTATAGTTCCTTATTTTGTTTAATTTTATAATTCTTATTTTATTCGAAGATTGTCTTTTCCTGCACTTTTCATTAAATTTATTTATATTAATATTATTTATTTAATTATTTATTAATTTATTTTTTCCCTTTTGTTTTTCGATTTTACTTTTACTTTAAAAAAATTTCTTTCCTTTTAATTTTTTATTTGTCCTTATTCACTTTCACTTTTAATTTTTTATTCGTCCTTTTTCACTTTTACTTTTCTTTTAATTTGTTATTTGTCCTTTTCCACTTTTACCTTTCTTTTAATTTGTTATTTTTCTCTTTCCACTTTTACAGGATAGGCTGGCACGTAATGCCACCGGTTTGCCCTTTTGGCTACTAAGGGGCCTTTTTCCTGATTTTTTTCTAGTTATTTCACTTCGGACGCCAGTTTCCCGGACCGACCGAACTGCTCGGGCGCCAGTTAAATTTATACACAGTAAAAATTATTTTTTAAAAAGAGCTTCAGACACGAGTCTGAAGCGTTCTTTATTGATTTGGGTTCAAACTAGAACTAACTTAAACAATAATTTTATAAATTAATTAAACTTCGTATCACGCCACCTTTCTGCCTATGTTGCTTTCCAACTCCAGACGCATCGTCAGCATTTTGCATTACTCCAAAATATTGTGCAATCAATACCTGTTACCAACAATTAATATTGGGATTGCGACACGTGTTGATTATGCTGGAGTAAACAGTTTTTATAATTAAGTTCAAAAGATTGTTGACGTTAACTCTTCTGTAATTAGGTTTAAATATTGTTGACGTTAACTTGTATGTTCTGGCGCACTTATTTCATACGAATTTGGGATTATGCATGGCTGGGAGTTATGAATTGAATTGTGAAATGAATTGTGTGCGATGGGTCTATATGTTTGTAACATGTATAATATGTGTGCGTGTGTGTGTGTGTGTGTGGGTTAAAATTTTGGATTATGCATAGCTGGGAGTTCTGAATTGAATTATTGTGTGCGATCGGTCTATATGTTTGTAACATGTATTATGAAAAGTGCACGGGCATAAGATCAATAAGAATATTTTTTAATATAAACAAATAAACAATTTTGGATGTGGTTTCGTTTAATTAATTTTTTTGTTAGTTTGATATATTTGTATTTTTGTTTTTCTTGTAGACAAATATGGGATATCACATGTTTGTTACAAACAATAGCAGCGCTTTGTTATAAGCTACACAACAACAAAAAGCGTGACTCCTTATGATTTCTTATTCTTAAGCATAAGATCAATAAAAATATTTTTTAATGTAAACAAATTTTAAAAATCTTGACTCATATTACAGTTTTTAATGTTAAGTATGAAACATTTTGGATGTGGGTTCGTTTAATTAATTTTTTTGTATGATATGCGATATACTTCCGTTATGTGTGTGTGTGTGTGTTTTTTTCTTATGGATCCATTTTATGATAGTCGAATGTAAGACAATAGATTTTTGTTACAACAATAACAGTGCATTGTTATAAACAATAACATCGCGCGTCATTATGATTTCTTATAAATAGAAACATGATTGTGCATGTTCATTTTATTTGTATTACTTTGCAAACGAATGATTGGACGTACAGAATGAGTGTGTGCACGTGCATAAGATCAATAAGAATATTTTTTAATGTAAACAAATAAAGAATTTTAGATGTGGTTTTGTTTAATTAATTTTTTTGTATGATTTAACGCGATATACAGTCGGACTTCTATAAATTGAATCACAATTATCCAGAAAAAAACTTCAACTTATAGAAACTTCAACTTTGGGAAGTAAATTTACAAATGATCTAGATGCTGTTGCCACGACATGTGTTTCAACTTATAGAAACTTCAATTAATAGAAGTTCGAATTATAGAAGTTCGACTGTATTTCCGTTATATGTTTTTTTTCTTGTAGACAAATGTGGGATATCACATGTTTGTTACAAACAATAGCAGCGCTTTGTTATAAATAATAGCAACGCGACTCCTTATCATTTATTACTCTTAAGCATAAGATCAATAAGAATATATTTCTTTTTAATGTAAACAAATTTTAAAACGCTGACTCAAGAATTGTGCAGCTGTGCGCTCGTTTACATCGTATACCTAAATAGAAACATGATTGTGCGTGTTCATTTTATTTGTGTTAATATGAGTATATATGAGTGTGTGTACGTTTCCTCATCTACATCCCAGAGTATAAATAGACTTGTTTTAAGGATTTAGAAGTCATTCTAGTGCTAGAACTCGTTACGGTTGTATTTACAAATTCAATATTAAAAAGAATGGCTGGTTTTATTTGTGAAGTGTGTAAAAAAGTATTCACTCTGAATATGAATTTAAGAAGACATCATAGATTGTATCATGATGGACCATCCACATTATTTAAATGTACATCTTGCAATAAGTATTTCTCAAACCAACTGAATTATCAACAACACATCTTACAACATTCAAAGATTGGAGATGGAGGAGAAACTTTTAAGACTGTTAATTGTACTGACTGCAATCAACATATTCCAAAGACAAATTGGCGCTATCATATTCGAACAAATGCTCACAAACTTAATTGTACTAACAAAATCCGAAATGATGATAATGGTATTGATATTGATGACGATGAAGTAAAATGCGTTAGATCAGTGTTTAATAATCGCATCATTACATATTTGATTGCGAATAATAAGGAAACGAATTTAATACCTGAGGACTTTTTATCGGGAATTAAATTCAAAGTGGTTAAGCTGTTAAGTAATATGATTCAGAAACATGATAATATAAAATTCAATCTGGAGATATTTTGCGAATACATGCTGGTTAAAGAAGAGGAGGATTTATGTTACATCGAAGTGAAATCACATCAGACTAAAATGATTATAATTAATCTCTCATCATCAACTACAGATGATCTCCTCAATATTTACAAAACACAATCCGATGTTATCGTTAAAAAAATGAGTGAATTCCAGGAACGTGATAGCGGATGGACATTAATACAAATATTACGGATAGAAATTAATATAAATAAATATCAGTGTCCAAAAGGTTCGCAGTATATCCCTCTACCAACCCCAATACAAAAGAAACATGCATGTATCAATGTACAAAACTATGATCAATATTGTTTCAAGTGGGCTGTTATATCAGCATTGTATCCTGTTAATGACAGATCTGTTAGATATATATCTGTCATATAAAATTAATAACATTAGTGAAGCTATTATCACGTTGGAAAATGGTGTTGCTTTAAATTTTGAATATATGACTTTTCCGCTACCAACGAATAAAATTAAAGATTTTGAAATGAAAAATCCCGATATTAGCGTGAACGTGTTTGGGTTGAATGATAACAATGATATAGTCGGACCGTACTATTCCAGTATAAATGAAAAAGCTAAGCACGTTAATTTGTTATTACTAGAAGATGGTGAAAGATTCCATTACGTATGGATTAAAAATATTTCAAGGTAAATCAAATTATGTTAAAAATGATATTAATATAAAATTATTTCACTTTCCATTTAATTACAGATTAATTAAAAGTCAATTAACAAATCACTGTCGACAAGTTTACATATGTAACACTTGTTTAATACATTTTCATAGTGAAACGGCGCTGATCAACCACAAAGATGAGTGCAACAAAATTGTAACCAGACTACCCTCTGTAGACAATAATATCGTAAGTTTTAAAAATTTCAAAAAGCAAATGGATGTACCATTTGTAGTCTACGCTGATTTTGAGTGTATTCTAGAGACTATTAATATTCAAAATTCAGCAAATGTCAAGTCAATACAAAAACATATTCCATTTGCTTATAGTTATTACATCAAATGTTCATTTAACAGTAGTTTAGATAAATTTAAAATGTACAGTGGTGATGATGCACCAAAGCATTTCTTCGTAAATTTAGTTAAAGATTGTACAGATCTATATGTGAATTACTTAAGTATCGTGAAACCAATGAATACCTTAACACCTCCTCAACAGATTAGACAGAAAAAGGATACAATTTGTCACATTTGCAAAAGAAATTTATCTCCTGTAGATCGAGTAGCTGATCATTGTCACTTAACAGGTGAATATAGAGGACCGGCACATAACCAATGTAATTTAGAGTATCAAATAGCAAAATTTATTCCTATATTCTTTCATAATCTTTCATCATATGATTGTCATTTGTTCGTTAGAGAACTTTCTTCTATTGAAGGTGATATAAATGTAATTCCCTTAAATAAAGAACTATACGTATCCATATCGAAAAATATTAATGTAGACGAAAAAAATACTATAGAACTACGTTTTCTAGATTCTTGTCGGTTTATGCCATCAAGTTTGGAAAAACTAGCAGGATATTTGTCAGATAATGATCTGTTAACAGTAAAATCAATCTATCAAACTCTCAATGAATTTAGTTTAATGAAACGTAAAGGTGTCTTTCCATATGACTATCTAGATTCAGTCAACCGTCTTGAAGAAACAGGACTACCACCCCGATCATGTTTCTTTAATAAACTTACTAATGAGTCGTGTAGCGTAGATGATTACGAACATGCTGAAAAAGTTTGGAATACATTCAAATGTAAGAAACTTTTAGATTATCTTCTATTATATTTAAAAGTTGATGTCCTATTGCTTTGTGATGTATTTGAAAATTTTCGTAAGGTTTGTAAGAACATTTACAATTTAGACCCCTGTCAATATTATTCCACACCCGGTTTATCTTGGGATGCAATGTTGAAAACAACTGAAATTGAGTTGGAATTATTGACAGATATCAATATGTACAATTTCGTTATGAAGGGTATTAGGGGAGGTATTGTTCAATGCAGTAAGCGACATGTGACCGCTAATAATAAATACGTTAGTGACTATGATTCAACAAAAGAATCAAATTATCTAATGTATTTAGATGTAAATAATTTATATGGTTATGCAATGTCTCAATATCTCCCCTATAAAAATTTTAAATGGCTTGACAACTGTAACGACTTCAATGTAACTACTATAGAAGAAGATTCAGAATTTGGTTATATTTTAGAAGTGGATTTGGAATATCCAACTGTATTGCACGATCACCATAGTGATTTTCCATTCTGTGCTGAAAATAAGAAAATTGAGAATATGAAACATAGAAAATTAATAACAGACTTAAATGACAAAAAGAATTTCATAATACATTACCGCAATCTTCAGCAATGCATTCAACATGGTTTAATTTTGAAGAAAATTCATAGAATTCTGCAATTTAATCAATCGAATTGGTTAAAAAAATATATTGATGTAAATAACCATCATAGAACATTGGCTAAAAACACATTTGAACAAAACTTTTTCAAATTACTCAATAATGCTGTGTATGGTAAGACTATGGAAAATGTCGATAAAAGAAAAGACATCAAAATAGTAATGGGATGGGAAAATAGAAGAAAACGATTAGGAGCCAGATCACTAATTGCGAAACCAAATTTTCATAGTTGTATTGAAATTACTGAAGAAATGGTTGCCGTTGAAATGAGTAGAGTGAAAACGGAATATAATAAACCCATTTATATTGGTTTTTCAGTTCTAGAATTATCAAAATGGAAAATGTATAATTTTCATTACGATTATATGAACACAAAATATCTTGATAATATTAATCTCTGTTATATGGATACCGATTCATTTATATATAATGTGAAAACAAATGATATGTATGATAATATTAGAAATGATATTCCAACACATTTCGATACATCCGCTTATTCAAATGAAAATGTTTATAATTTCCCCTTGATGAACAAAAAAGTATTGGGAATGATGAAAGATGAATGTAATGGAAAAGTTATTAGGGAATTCATTGGTTTACGAGCTAAAATGTATTCCGTCAAAATAGATAGAGTAGACAAAGAAATTAAAAAAATTAAAGGTGTTAGAAATAGTGTAACATGTAGACTAAGTATTAATGATTTTAGAAAATGTTTACTAGAGAAAAAGCTGTATCATGATTCTATGTATGTGTTTAGATCTAAGATTCATCAAGTATATACACAATATATAAGTAAATTAACTTTAAGTTATTTAGACGATAAGAGATTTATATGTGAAAATAATGTTGACACTTATGCCTGAGGACATTATAAAATAAAGTTTCTATCAACATCATCATTAACATAAAATTTAAAATATGGAGAATTTATACAAGCTGATGATGATGCAATGTTTTTAAATGTAAATATATAGATTAAGTAGTTTATAAAAAAGTAAGTGTAAAAAATAAGAAAAAAATGTAAACCTAACTATTTACCTACATACACATTTGTTTGTATACATAATAAAAATAGAAAATAAAAAAATCGTTTATCTGAAAATATTATGAAACAACATTTCCAATTTTGGTTCAGTTTAATATTTTTTAACATTTCCTTTAGAACAGCTCTTATCTTTATAAGATCTTCTAACATTTTAGTATGGTAAGTTTTAAACATTGTGATAATTTTTTCATATTAATTTTGATCTGCTTTGTATCTGTTACCGATCTGCTTTATATCTGGACACGATCTGCTTTGTATCTGGTCACGATCTGCTTCGTATCTGGTCACGATCTGCTTTGTATCTGGTCACGATCTGCTTCGTAGGTGGTACAGCAGGTATAGCTGGTACAGCTGGTACAGCAGGTATAGCTAGTCTAGCTGGCATAGGTAGTATAGCTAAAATAGCTGGTATAGGTAGTATAGCTAGTATAGCTGATATAGCTGGTATAGCTAGTATAGCTGATATAGCTGGTATAGCTAGTATAGCTAATACAGCTAGTATAGCTAGTATAGCTGGTATAGCTAGTATAGCAGATATAGCAGATATAGCTGGTATAGCTAGTATAGCTATGAAGACAAGCACGAATTTGGATGCGGATTTGTGGTTAATAAGAGACTTCGTCACCTTGTTTCTGGGTTCACACCTGTGAACGAAAGAATAGCCACAATCCGCATCAAGGCAAAATTCTACAACATCAGCCTAATAAATGCTCACGCCCCGACGGAAGAAAAGGACGATGTGGTTAAGGATGCCTTCTATGCTAAACTCGAGGACGTATACGATAAGTGCCCGGCCCATGACGCCAAAATCGTCCTCGGGGATTTTAATGCAAAGGTCGGGCGGGAAGGTATCTTTAGCCCCACTGTCGGATAGTTCAGCCTCCACGCAAACACTACTTCCAATGGTATGAGGCTGATCGATTTCGCCGCGGCGCGCAACATTGTAGTATGTAGCACCAGGTTTCAGCATCTCGACATGCATAAGGCCACTTGGATGTCCCCTGATCGATCAACATCCAACCAGATTGATCACATTGTGATTGACGGAAGGCACGTCTCCAGTGTACTAGATGTGCGTACATTCAGAGGTCCAAACATCGACTTGGACCACTACCTTGTCGCAGCCAAGTTCCGATTGCGCATTAGCGCCTCGAGGTCTGCGCGTTCTAGTACATTGCGAAAGCTGGACGTCAAGAAGCTGCGATCACAAAGGGCAACTGAGGCGTTTTCCGCTCAACTCTCGGATAAGCTCCGTCGCTCCCCATCCAATCTCAGCGACATTGGTAGACTGTAGGCCAACATTTCCCACTCTTTGCGCACTACTGCGGAAACAGTCCTTGGTTTCGAGCGCCCACCCCAACGAAATCAATGGTACGACGAGGAGTGTCGCGAGGATGCTGCAGCGAAAAACGCCGCATACAAGAAAACGCTGCAGTCAGCCGCAACGCGAGCCATTGTCGAGAACAATAGAGAGAGGAGAAGGGATGAGAGACGCCTTTTCAGACGCAAGAAGAGAGAGCAGGAAAGGCGTGAGCGCGAGGAAGTCGAGATGTATAGATGCAGGATTGATGCTCGAAAATTTTATCAAAAGGTTAAGCGTCTAGCCGAAGGTTTTAAGCCCGGAGCGTCCTCCTGCAAAGATGAGAACGAAAACCTGATAACAGATTCGCAAGGGGTGCTGAGGTTGTGGAGGAAGCACTTCTCTACTCTGCTACAAGGTGATGACGATAACAATGCCGCCTTTAGATATGATGTTCCGAACCCGATCGACGATGACGGCGTGGAGATTCCGCCGCCTGGCCATGAAGAGATCAAAGTCGCGATTATGCGTCTTAAAAATAATAAAGCGGCGGATCCTGATGACTGAAGCCACTCCTCAAAACACTGATTGTACCTTATCAGTGCGGCTTTAGACCTGGCAAGTCCACCATCGACCAGATCTTCACACTACGCCAAATCTTGGAAAAGACCCACGAAGAACTAGTCGACACACACCATCTTTTTGTCGACTATAAGTCAGCCTTCGATAGCCCCATAAGGGATCATGTTTTTGCCGCAATGTCTGGTATACCTGCGAAGCTGATAAGGCTATGCAGAATGACGTTGAGCAATTACTGCAGCTCCGTCAAGGTCGGAAAGGACCTCTCCGAACCTTTTGGTACCGTGCGAGGTTTCAGACAAGGCGACCCCTTATCATGCGACCTCTTCAACTTCGTCATGGAGAGTGTTCTGCGAAAGGCGGGAGTGCATCGCAATGGCACAATTTTTCAAAAAAGTGTCCAGTTGCTTGCGTACGCTGACGACATTGACATCATAGGACATGTTACGGCTGCCTTTAGTGTTATTGAACGCGAGTCTACTAAGATGGGTATGGCAGTAAATCAGGGCGAAACAAAGTATATGTTATCGACAAGTAGAGATGCGCGGCGTATTGATTCTCAGATTACGGCCGATAATTATAATTTTGATACGTCGACACGGGTATTTGAGATTTAAAAATTTTTTAAATGGTGGATCCAATATTGCGGTCGAGGTTTATAAAAATTAATCAGATTTACTTGACCGCCATATTGGATCCGCCATTTTGAAAATTTTTAAATCTGAATGAAAATATTTAATCAGCGACCCCAAAAACCCCTGAGTAACAATTTTCAAGTAAATCGGATTAATTTTTAAGGACCTCCGTAATGTGTTTCTTTTTCTCTTGCACCCCTTGACATAAACGCACCCCCTACTTTAAGGGTACATGCAAACAATTTGGCTTTGGGCTCATTTTAAAGAGCAAAGATCAATTGTCAATTTCTGACAATAGCGATGGTTCTAGCACGTCAATGTTCAGCTCTACAATGTTCTTTTTCTCGAAAACCTGACGTTATGGAAAGTTTTCGAAACCAGAAAAAAGTGCAAAATACCTTCGGAAATACCTGGAGCCATCTTATTTGCACAAAAAAGTCCAAATTTGCAGCCCGAACAATTAAAGGTGAAGGTTTCGTTTACTTTGCTGAGGGAGATATTTTTGAACTAGTGGTTGACAAAGAATTGGATAAAGATGAACTAGTTGATATAGTTCATGAAACTGATGAGGAAAATAATGAGTCTGATGAAAATGATTCACAAATCGTTGAAATGACATCACAACATATTTTTGAAGACCTTGAATTAGGCCGGAAATTAGGAAATCATTTTCTACAATATGATCCAAATGTTGAAAGAGGTCTTTAGTTTTAAAAATAGATTTCTCAAGGCTTGACCCAATATCGGAAGGTATATAAAGAATTAAACAAAAACTCCTCACAAATACTTATAACTAAATATATGTATTTCAAAATCCCCAACGTCCCCACATCGAACCAGAAAACAGTAAGTTATCGAGCGATGATTCGTCACCAACCGAAGAAATGCGATTAGTTGTCGAAGAAAGTAATGACGAATAAATATATGTATGTAGGTACCTATAATGAAATTGTTTGAGTATAACTTTATTATGTATTGATTTTTTGCTAATAACATTTTAATATGTACAATACTTTTGTGTTTTCTCTTATTTATATTCCATTTAATTTTTAAGTTTTATGAATTTTATAACTATTTTGGTTGTTAAATAAAATGAAATTGTTTTCTTTTGTTTGCTTTGTTATGTTATTAACATTAAAACAAATAAAATTATATTAAAAAAATACTATATATACCACTTTTTATCATTTTTTCGATTTACACGATTTTCTCAGGAACGTATCTATCGTGCAAAGTGAGGGACAGGTGTAGATTTAAAAACTGATACTATAACTCAACTAAAGTGTGATCTAGATTCATACTTATAATAAAACATTAAAAATTCGAAATTCTAAAGTTGATTTCATACAAATAATTACGATTATTGTTACAATCAATAATTTGATCAGTAATTCATAAAATAACTTTTACTGAAATTTGTTACAAATATAATGTTATTCGACTTCATTTTGATGTAATTTCGTATGATATAAGTACCGGGAGTACCAGCATTGAGCAATTTTCAAACAGTTCTCTAATATAAATCTAACAAGGATTTGATTAAAAAAATTTAAGGAATTTGACAAATACATGTTTATCTTAAGACAAGAAAACACAAGTAAAATTGTCTTTCAGGAACAGTACATATGAGCAAACAGAATGTAGTATTAAGATAGTATTGGAGAATTTTTTCCATAACTCGTTACTTTTCAATTGATACTAAAAGAAAAAGATAAGACACATTTATTGAGCAATTTATCTGACATTTTTTCATTTCTGCCATTTTCGTTTCTGTACGATTTGTATATTTAATTGTACGTTGTATTCTTTCTAATCGACAGAATTTATAATTCCTCACATTGCTTTTATATATGTACATATGTATGTATGAAAGTCGCCGTGGTCTAGGAGGTAGTAGCTTATTAGTCGTGAGCCCGCGGTTCAAACCCCAGGACAGGTATCTACAACTAAACGAATTATGAAAAAATATTTCTTCGTCGACTTCCTCTCAGCAGATATCTGGCAAAAACACAGCGAGCAAATAAAATGTGTCGTTCACAGTCGACAATTAACTGTAGGTCCCGCCACTCATGTACAAAAAAATTTACGCACAAAACATAAGTAGCTTGTAATCCAGACATAAGGGGTGTAACGACCATTTATGTATGTATGTAAAACAGAGAAAATAAGACTATTCAAAATCTATTGCACATTACTGTTGCTATTACTATTGCACACATTGAAATGCCGTACTATTTGGCACCCTTGTCTTACAGCAAGGGCCCAAGAGCGAGATCACAAATATCGACAGGTATACGTCTGTACAAGAGTCAATTCGTGAGTAGGTAAAAAATATCGCGGTTCTGCCTTGCAAATGTTCTTGATAAATACAAAACAAACAAATAGCCAGTCCTCTCAGCAGGTTCCAACTATTAAACCACATAAATACTTCCGTTAGACTTCTACGCACCACAATCATAGTAAAGAAGTCAACCGAAGAACATCTCGCGAACCAAATTGATAATCGGAATTTATTTAAAATGGAAATTGAAAATAATCTACGAATCGAACAATGTGTGACTGAAAATGAAGTAAACGTAAGTGTACAAAACTATTCGTTAAATACTAAAAAATTATTTTCTTTTAACAAATTTTATATATATTTCAGATCAAGGTGAGCTTTGTAACTCCACCTAAAAATATAGAAAATTCAACATCGTCCTCATATAGCTCAACAATTTCATCTCCCAGACCAGCAAATACTTCAAAACCCAAACGGAAACGTACTGCATTTACCAGCAAACAGTTGATGGAATTGGAGCGTGAATTCTACGTTAACAAATATGTGAGCTGCCAAAAACGATTTGAAATAGCCGATCGATTAAAATTAGACGAACGTCAAGTTAAAGTCTGGTTTCAGAATAGGCGGATGAAAAGCAAAAGAGATGCAGCCAAAACAATTCCAGAAACTAGACCTTTAGACCATAATGCATTCAATGAAACTTCTAATAATTTGCCGCAGCTCTTAATGAAACCAGAGACTTTGAGATTGAATCCTTTGGAAGGTATACCTCCTCCAGTTCAATTAAATAATTTTAATTTGTCATCGAATATGACTACGCCAGACGAATCCAGAAATCCACCATTCAAATTGGCGGATAACAATGTTTCCTTCACGGACTGCAACTGTTCAATATTAGACGACATTGATCCTTCAAAGTGGTTGTATAATGATGGCAAATTGCTAAAATACCTGCAGGAGGATCATATGCCAAATGACAATAGTCATTTCAAAATCCTTAGTGCTTCATCACTCAATTCTTCACCATTGCCATAACCAGGCGCAGAATCTTCGTTTTATATATGTCCAACAGCTAATCAGTTAGAAACAATTCATGTTGCATCACATGACACCAATTCCTCAACATTGCCAGAATCCGGAGCAGACCCTTCGGAATATATGCCCCAAACTGCAAATCAACATTATTTAGATTTTGACAATGACGAAGCATCTTATGAATTTAATTAAATAATTTAATAGTCATTATATGTATTTATTAATTATAGTCAATTATTAGATACATACGTATGTGCATTAATATGAAATTTAATAATAATAAAAATTATTTTTATAATATAATCCAATATTTTAATGAAAACGAATCTGTTTGAATCTGGTATTGATGACTCGATCAGTGTTAAAGGGAATTTGATTTATTTCGACAAACACTTCGGCGTCTATGCATGCTTAGTCTGTAGTTAGCTATGCATCCATGCTTTCTAGCTGAAAAGGACTTTTTGGACGGTTGATACGAAAACACAGCTAATCCTCTTTGCAATTATTGAAAATTCATTCTAGAACTTTTGAAAACTTTGCAAAAATGTCAACGTATAACTTGAATTACGATATAAACTCCCTTCATTCATTTTTATCACGTACTACAACTTCAATAATAAGCGCCAGAGAGGAACTTTTACATCTTAATGGAATCTTAAGGAATTTATGCTCTGTGTAACCTGTATGCTTTGGAAATTCCTTTCCATTCTATGGGTGTATGTCCTATGTTCAATGCATTTAGGCTCAATTATTTTAGAAAACTTAACTTAATTATAAATGAAGTTTTAAGTATACTAAATGGCATTGATTTTGATTATAATTAACTTTATAAATATTTAGAATACAGAAAATTTATACATAATAATTCGATTCGACTGTATATCAGATAACACTGAATATAAAATTGAATTTAAAGGTTGTATCAGCCTTACATTTCGCTAATCTGTCTCACAACCAGACGTTATGTCAATTTTAGATAATTAAATGCATATATTTATTTTAAATTTATTATGGTCAAGTTACTCCGCTCATATGCTCGGTGTAGTGTGACAGACCAGAGTATCTGGTGGGAATCGAACCCACGACCATCACGCTAATAGTCTAGCACACTACCCACTAGACTACCAGGGCACCCTTAAATGTATCTAATAAATAAATAAACAATATATTTCGATAAACGCATACCGACTAATATTGTGTTTTCCTATTTACACCGACTAATATTCCAATCTTTCTATATCACTACTTATGAAATTTTGATAGACACATCTCGACTGCTAAATACATAACTTGTGAATAAAATTGAATATAAGTACGTACATATATCGTACATCGGTTAACTGTAGTGTAAAATGTATAAAATCAGATAAATTTAAATTTCATCATTTCTCACTAATATGTCCCTTTCACTACTTCAGGGAGTATAGGGCCGCAACAAGTTGATTCAAATGAGCTCGATCATCAGTGCGATGTTTGACTTCTTAGTAGCAAGAGAATAATATCGCTTAGACAAACGTTAAAAATATTTTCGATTCACTCTTCGATATCGTATTTCTCGATACACCTTATATTTATATATGTTAAAAGCTTCAAGACCCATTTACGGAAGATATCAAATGCTCAAAAATTTACTTTTGAGGAGTTCGATACTATGCTGGCAAGAATAGAAGCTTGCTTGAACTCTCATCCTCTTTGTGCCATGACGGATAACCCCTCGGATATTAACCCCTTGACTCCAGGTCATTTCCTTGTGGGAAGTGCGATCCTCTCACCTTCTGAACCTGATTTCTCGATAGAATCCCTCAACTACGTTAATAGGTGGCGAAAATTAAAAGTTCTTCACCATTTGTTTGCGCGTCGCTGGGAGGACGAATTCTTGGTTGAACTCCATAAGCGCAACAAATGGAAATGTCCACAACGCGATTTCGCGATTGAGGACTTTGTGGTCATTCGGCATGATAACTTGCCTCTAAACGAATGGAAGCTCGGACGCATTTCTCGCGTTTATGTCGGCTCCGATTCTAAAGTACGAGTGGCTGATGTTCGAACTGCCAATGGCGTTCTAACGAGGCCTATTGTAAAACTCGTATTACTCCCTAATCCAAATCAGAACTAACTCGTATCCCCTTTTTTCCTTATTTGTTTGTCCTTTATTTATAGATGTCTGAAACAGCGCCTCGCAGACTTACCGTCGAACGCTCTGAAGTTAAAAGCGTTGACGAAGTCATTGCTGGTACCGGGTCCAAATGTCGCCTCTGCAAAGGTAGATACTCCCTACAGAAATGTCCGACATTTAGCAATTTAAATCCATACAAGCGACTGGGTGTAGTAAGGAAGTTCAAACACTGCATCAACTGTTTGGCCCAGTTGCACTTTTTGAAGAATTGCCGCAGTAGAGGTCGGTGTATGGAGTGCCTGGGACGCCATCACACGATGTTACACTTTCGACATAACCAGCGCAATAACAGCAATCCCCTTCGAAAGGCAAAAGGGAAAACTAACAAGGTTGCTAACAACCCTAAGAGCACAACCCGCAGCCAAGCTCGTGACTGTTCATGTCGATCTCGGACACCAACTACTGCTGGGGCCAGGATTCTAATTAATGTCCTCAGTAAATGATTTTCATTGTTACCTCTTATTATTTAATCTTTATTTATTTCTACTTTTATTTCTATTTCATTGTTATCTATTTTTAATACTATGAATTGTATTTAAATGAATTGCAATGAACTCCGTAAATTGAATTTATTTTTAATCCCGTTTCCTCTTGTTGCAACCTTGCAAGGGGACGTGATGTTTACGCTGGTCACTCTAATTTTCAGTAATAGATTTAAGTAATGTAAATACGCTTATGTATGTGGAACGTGAATAAGAAAATAAAGGAAAAGAATTGATCGTATTATTCTCGATCAACCATCAGACCCGAAAGTGATTAATTATACAACTAATTGTTGAATATTTTCTTGATATTTTTGATATTTTTTCTTTTCGGCGTAAATTAAAATATTTTGTTTAATTTACCCTGCACCCCCGGAAACAAAGTCTCCATAGTCTAGTAGGTAGTGTGTTAGGTTATAAGACATGAGGCCACGGTCCATACCCTAGAAAATATTTCCTAGGCTATTCCTTCTCAGCAGATTTCTGAGAGTAAATAAAATTGCCATTAAAAGTTATGCAAATATCTGTCTTCCGTACAGCTTTCGTAGATATTTCAGCACGATAATGATCCCACGGTTAGGGTTGTTAAAGCCTGGTTGGAGAAACATCAAATCTTTGTTACGTCGAGGCCACTGTAATTTTCCAATCTCAATCGAATTGAGAACATGTGCATGATTGCACAACGTAATATCGGAATGAAAGTCTTCCGAAATGGATAACAACGTTTCGTCGAATGAGAAAAACAGTCAAATGCAATTCCAAAAGATTACGTTGAAAAGCTTATGTTCTCAATGTATGTATAAAAGAATATATAAAGGAAATAATAAAAAACAAGGGATATGCCACTAATTATTATAGAATTAAAATATTATTATGCTTTTTTTTGTTTAAAGTATTCTTTTTGTTATTGTTTTAAGTTAATGAAGAATAATTTCTGGTTTTCTTTAAATATTAAAAAGAATTAAATTCAATATAAATTAATTACGGTGTTTTAAAAAATCAACGTTTAGTTAAAATGTGATTTCAGTGGCAAATGCATTTGCTGTATTTGGAACTACTTTCCCATGAAACTAAATGTTTTTATAACATTCAAGCCAAATTACACTCTTCGATAATTTACCTTAATTTTTATTTTAGTTTGATTAAAAATTTTCTCACAGGAAACCGCTCTCCTATTTGCAAACAAAAGAAAAAATTTTAAATGCTTTTTAAAAAGCCTCTACTCAAAAACAAAAAATATCTGTAGGCTAATAACATGTGATGTTCACTTGGTTCCCAAAAACCCTTCAACTACCAGAACCAATCGCACAAGTGTGCAATCCAACTACAAAAGTGGTTCTGGCGATTGTTGTCAATACTTACGAATACTTACATATAACGCCTAAGTATATATGTCTGCTCTCTCTAAATGACATTGATCGAGGAAGCTAATTCTGATATATTGCTGCTTAATGATTACAAGGACGCTCCGATAATCGATAATTGCGAATTGATGCTCTGCTAATAAAAGGGACTGAAAATATTGGAGAAAAAAATGTTTGTTAGCAATGAAGAATTTCGCAACGTCCAAGGCCTAATCTATTAGCTACCCTAACAGATTCAAAACGAAACTGTTAATAGGTGTGAGAAAGTCTCACTTGCATTCATTCACGAAAATAGAACTGCTGCGTAAATTCCTAATTTATAGTCTGGTAAATACACTGTTCTGTGTTAATAAATTATGTGAATAACATTTGCATTCATTAATTGAGAACTGAGGACATTTTATGACTGACAAAAGTATTTAAAAAATGGCCACATTGGCATGCACATTTCTAATTTTAAAAAAAGGAATTACAAGGTAATTTAAAAAAACTACAACAAAATTCTCCAACATGTTTTGAATTTCCAAGATTTCACAGAAAGTCATAACAATTACAAAATTTTTTAAGGACTTGTTTTGATTTTGAAATATTTAAACAAATTTTTTTACGGCTGGACCAATTTAGGGATACCAAACTTGCTCCAAAAGACAAGCAAATGCTCAAAATTTAAAAAATGATTTTTTATTGTGCACTACAATTGCGAAAAAAAATATGATCATTAAAGGGGTCATATATAAATTATACCTTTTTGCTATTTTTAAGTCATCAGGCAATTTTTTATATACTTTTGTCAGCCATAAAAAGCTGCAATGTTTATACCATGCGATAGCTGCCAATAATATGGGAATATATGCAACAGTCCTATGTATTTCGAAGAATACTGCAGGTAATTTTCGCCAACATTTATTGAAAAGATTTTTTTCTATATCTATGTACCTACGTTATGCTTCATTATTTTTCTTGGAACATACTATTTATTAACTCGATCTATTAATAGTAATTTTTATAAGTAATAATAATAAACGATTAAGTTTGGAGAACATAACGGTACGACAACAAGTCAAGAAAATTAACTATGCAGCTTGAGTTTTACCTTTATCGGTAAGGAAGCATTTCAAGTTTACTCCGTGGCAGCTATTTTTCATACGAAGAGAAAATCAAAATAATACTACATTTGTATTCGAATAATGTGTACAAAAACAAAAAAATCAAACGGTAAAAGATAACGGAATATATGTAGATAGCAAGCAGAAAAATCTCACTGAAAGTACGTGACGTCACATTTAACAGAAGTAATAGTATTAAAAATAATAAAACGGTTTTGGAGCTTAGTTATATCTTATAAGGAATTAATGTCAAGGATTATATGAAATCGAAATGCAAATTGAAGAGCAATGCTTCACTCCAGTAAAGCAAACAGCGAACACAGTGGTGTGGAGCCAAAAGAAGCTAACACCAGCTATCATAGATGGAAATCTACACTCGAACTGAATACGTTCCACATAACCTTCAACGAAGTATACTTTTTACGATTACTCTCATACCTTAGTTGTTGGCGGTGAGAAATTTTATCAAGTTTAAGCGTTCAAAATATCCTCCGGTCGAATAATGTTGAGCTTTAAAAATGCGATTTTCGCATTGAAGAAAGAGACATTAGAGTAAGGAATGAGCAAATGATAGCCACAAGTGTTCGTATAAAATTTGTTTTAATTTAAAACAAATTCCATGCATCACAAGCAATATGTAACGCTTATAATATTTACATACATATGTTTACTTACTTATTCAATTGGTCACAGTGTAAGTACAACCACAAAGCTGGAGTATCAATCACTCCAAAATTTGAGCAATTTTCTTATTGAACTTTTATATACAACCACACCTCAACATATTTGTTTTAATAAGTACCGTTATCGAAAAATTAGGTAATAAATGCGTTGTTATTGAGACGGTTAGTTCTCGTGTAGTTTAACACAGCCTATGATGGGAATCGAACTCACGACTCTCACGTTAATTGCCTAACACGCCATATAATAGACTACCAGGGCACCCAAAATAAAATAGAGTGCAAAATTTCTTTCCAAATTTACCACTTCCATCCAGAAGCAGGAGAAAAAAATGTTATGCGAGATCACAGAACAGCACATTTTATGAGGTCTGAGGCAATAAAAAGCTGAAGATGTAGCTCAAATTCAGAAGGATATTGGAGAAAATGAAAATATTCCTGCAACAGTAAACGATACATTGCGAGGAACTGGCTACGGACATCGTGCTAAAGTGAAAAAGACAAGTGGACTGGGAGAAGGTTGTTTGATAAAATGAAACCAAAATTAGTTATCTAGAGACGGATGGTGAGGATAATGTTTGCAATAGAAAGGAAAAACTGTGCAAACAAAAGACGTCAGATCAACCTTAATGTTTGTCGGTATACCCGTGATGCTATGGCGTTGCATGGCGGCTAAGAGAGTTGAATTACTGAATAGTTGGTACGATTACTGTAAACATTTTAACTACTAACTTTCTGCAGAAAAATACGGATTACAAACGGCAGATGCTGTTTTCAAAAATGATAACGAATCAAAGCTCACCAATAAACTTAAAAAAATTACTCTATGAAAACTGCATGAAAGCACTTGATCGGGAGGGAGTTCACTATTGACAAAGTATTCTTCTTAAAATATTGTCTGCTGCAATTTGCTGAGTACAATTTGTATCGCGCGGAAAAATATTTTATTGACGACGTAAATAGTTTAAGAATGATAGTTTGATAGTCAACCAGTGAGCGGAGTGGAGATCACTTCTGTATCTAAATTTAAAAAATTTTGAAGGTGTTCCATATTTTAAACTCAAGATATGGTATCTCAGAAGATCCTGCGCTAAGCTATTTACTGCAAACTTCGTTACAATTGACTCATTAACCAAATCCCTACCGTTGTAGTACATCTGGTGCATATTTCATCACCATTGTTCTTTAAATGTGTACCGAACATAGTCAAGGTGAAGGCAACAAATCAACGAAGAAGAATCAAATTATGCACACATGAAATTTATCTACTAACAGATCATTATTCACATAAGCAAATGAGCTTGACGTTAGTTCAGGAATCTGCTTTTTCTGTGGACCGTCTATAGGAAGAATTTGTTAATTTTGTAATATTGTCGAAATACTAGGCTATGACAGTTAATGATCACAAATATCGCCAGGTATACGTCTGTACAAGAGTCAATTCGTGAGTAGGTAAAAAATATCGCGGTTCTGCCTTGCAAATGTTCTTGATAAATACAAAACAAACAAATAGCCAGTCCTCTCAGCAGGTACCAATTATTAAACCACATAAATACTTCCGTTAGACTTCTACGCACCACAATCATAGTAAAGAAGTCAACCGAATAACATCACGTGAACCATATTGATAATCGGAATTGAATTAAAATGGAAATCGAAAATAATCTACGAATCGAACAATGCGTAACAGAAAACGGAGTAAACGTAAGTGTACAAAACTATTCGTTAAATGCTAAAAAATTATTTTCTTTTAACCAATTTTATACACATTACAGATACAGCTTTGTATCTCCACCTGAAAATATCGAAAATTCAACATTATCCACATATAGCTCAACAATTGCATCTCCCAGACCAGCAAATACTTCAAAACCCAAACGGAAACGTACTGCATTTACCAGCAAACAGTTGATGGAATTGGAACGTGAATTCTACGTTAACAAATATGTGAGCTGCCAAAATCGATTTGAAATAGCCGATTGATTAAAATTAGACGAATATCAAGGTAAAGTTTGGTTTCAGAATAGGCGCATGAAAAGCAAAAGAGATGCTAGTAAAACAACTCCAAAAATTAGCTCCATAAACCTTAATCAATTCAATAAAAGTAATTTACCCGTAGTCCTAATGAAACCAGAAACTTTGAGTGTCAATATGAGTCAAGCAGAAGCAATACCTACTCCAATTCAATCCAATAATTTTAATTTGTCATCGAATATGATAACTGACAATCATAATAAAACTACGCCAGACGAATACATAAATCCATCATTAGATTCGGCGGATAACAATGTTTCCATCAGCGACTGTTGCTGCTCCGTATTAGACAAGATTGATCCAACAAGGTGGGTTGATGATTATGCCGAACTTCTAAAATGCCTTCAGAATGATCATATGCCAAATGACAATGCTTCCTCACACAACACCGATTCCACATCACTGCCAGAAACTGAAGCAATCTCCCCAACTATAAATCAAAATTCTTTGAATTTTGACAATGACAATGATTTAGTGGAGCATTTCATGAATTTAAATTAATAATTTAATAGATTTAAGCAATATTTGTATGGATTATTATTATATAGTATGTGTTAATTATTATAATAAAATATATAATTATAATATACTATGTATATCACCATTATTATGTATGTACATTGTTAGGGATTTGGAATATTCAACGTGTATCAAAATAATTTTTTGGACAGTGTATATTCTGATCGTCCGAAGAAATGCATCGCTGTTCGTAGATTAATTTGCAACTCTGGCTTATAAAGAAAAATATCAAAAACACTACACGTGCGTTCTTCTGATTGGTTAACAAAAATAACGGTAAATATCGTAAGAGCATTTTCTTTGACGCCTTTTGCACGTTCAAAGTTTTTTGAAAATTAGTTTGACAAACTCTTTTGCATTTTCTTTTAAACTTTGCTTCGCTTTTCCACGTAAAAAATTAATTTGACAAATTTTGTTTTCTTATATCGCGTCGGTCTGCTGTTTTTGACAGTTGTAACTTTATTTGACATTGTGATTTAGGTTCAAACACCAGACAATTCTTCAAAAATGAACATTATATCAATATTATATTTTTTTTATAATATTATAATATATTATACATATAATTATGTATGTGTTATTATTTTTTAATATATTTTATATATATATTGATTTTTATAAATTAAAAAATTAAATTATATTTTTTTGATTTTTATTTTTTCATTTTTTTTAATTAATTGTTTGGTACTAAAATTTTTCTTTTGCAAATGTTTTGATTTCAAACACAAAATAAACAAAAAGTAATGTTATTTTAAATAACAGGAAATTTATATTAAGACGTTGACTGCCCACGACGAGATAACTCCTAGTTGGCTCCCTAGAAGGGAACGCAATCTACGAGTTATCTCGTACCCATTAAACACCTTTTTCTCCTGAAAAAACATAATTTTTGCTTTTTGAAAATAGAGTTTTTAAGTAATATAATGTAAAAAAATCAAATTGTCATTTTTGGCCAGTTTTCTGAAAATTGCCGCGGCAGTCAGAGTGTTAACTTCGTTATGCGAAACAAAAAATAAAAGAAAATGTCAAATAAAATGTGAAATCAAATACAACTATGTGTATTTACGAATAAAGAACAAAGGAAGTTTGCGAGTATTTCAAACTCACCCCCGCTCGTTTTCCTCCTTTCTCCTACAAACTCAAGAGTTTTCAAACTAGTTTGAAAACTAACTTGAACGTGCAAAAGGCGTCTTTGTATAAATGAAAAAAATACTTGATTTAAAAAAAAGGAAAAGACAAGGAGGGTGGACAAATTAAATTTTGACAGGCTATTGAATTTTGGCTTTCAACGAGGTATATTAAAAAAGGACTTAATGTGGAGTGTTAAATTATTGAATTATGTGTCATGAAAAGTAAATTTAAAAAGAAAAAAAAGAAAAACTGAAATTACAGAACGCTAATCTGTGAAAATTTTGAAATAAACTTGAAATTAAGTAATTAGTTAATTAGTTAGTAATAACATAGTAATAATATAGTAATAACATAGTAATAAGTAAATTAAAGTTACCTATTATTATTTAAATAAAGTAAAGTTGTTTTATATAACTAATCTTTAATAAAATTATGCTCTAAAATCAAGAGAAAAAAAATCATAAAACAAAAGAGAAACAACAAAACCTAACACCTGATAGAATTTTACACCAACTGATCATGTGCCGTAAAATTGCCAAAATAAAGAAAAAAAACCTTTTAAATTGTGCAAATAACATGTGCGTAAACTTACATAACTGGTCGAAGAAATCATCTTCAGAAATCCCATCATCACCAATATTCATCACATCACAACATCCTCTCCTCGCCTTCAGCATTGACATTCATCAGTACTTCTTCAATATCCTACTATACCCCAACAGTCCCAATTATCGTTTTACGATAATAGGATATACTATTTACCTATCTATGTAATTATTTTAAATATATATTTCTTCCATACTAACAGTTTTCTTTAAAATTAGATTTAATTATATCTAACTATTCTATAATTGATGAATTTAATTGTATCGGTGATTTTTTAGCATTATTGAATTTATATTACTTCCAATAAACAGTAATGTAATGTATTTCGAATAATATTTTTGTTTGTACAGGAACGAAGGTTCCTCGATTAATAATGTGAGTAAACAATAATTTGGTAAAAAGGGGTAATCGTGTAGGAAAACGTTAACGTTACCAAGGGAGTAGTCACCTATGACTATGGGGAGATGAAAAATGCACTCTGGATGACCTGACGCCTAGTCATCTTATTGTTGACATATTTTTTTTTAGTTAATCTTCATCTATTTATCTAACGAAACATAGTATATTAAGAAAAGAAAAAAAATGCAACCTAATATTGGCATGAATTTATAATTCTATGCTTGCGCTACGATGAATCTTGGGTTAAGAACAAACATTGAGCTAGCCAGAAGACCTTATGTATTTACATGCCAAATACCTTAAGTTTCATAAAATTTAATTATTATCTTTTAAAATGATCGCAACAACATGAATGTGTTATGTGTCAGGTTTGTATGGAATTTAATCAATAAAAATTATTTTTATAATCAGCTGCAATGCTTTAAAGAAAATTTTTTTTGAATTAGAAAAGAATTAAAACGGAAGCAGGTTACAATTAAAATTCATTTTGAATAATTTGATAATATAGTACATACCTATTGTAATTGGTTAGCATCTATACAAGCAGTGTTCTTAACTCAGACCATATATAAGAATATTTACACAAAACTCTACTCAAGGTTAACTATATTTTTTTAAGTAAAATTCCGAAATCGTTATGTTTATAAAGTGATTTTGTATGGATGTATTTTAAATCTGATCAATGACAGTCAATTAAGTCAATAATAAAAAAATCATTATATATATAACAATTATTACATTATTTATGTTTTTCTTCATATTTTATGAATTTTGAATATTAAAATAAAATAGAACTTGTGATGAAGTATGTTTCAGTTATTGTGATTGAATATTTTTTGTAGTGAATTATAATTTCCTTTTTGAAATGAAAATTCAATATACTGGTGTTTTGATTTTACATCGCTTAACATTAAAATTATAAACAAAAGGTTTGCTTATGCAAAGAGTGTAAACAGAGAAATAACAAGAAAAGAAATTGTTGTTGGTTACATCAAGTTGTGAACAGTGGCACACAGAATTGTGCGAACAATAAAGTATTTTAATTAAAACTAAACACAAATTTATTTTTATTTTATTTCCAATCTACGAACTCATATTGTAAAAGTTTTTAAAAGGTAAAAACGTAACAATATATTACCTACCTAACCTAATAACAATATACAAGAAGTCGCCGTAGTATAGTAGGTAGTGTGTTGGCTTATTAGACGTAAAAAGCCAGGGTTCGAGCCCCAGGCCAAACATCGAAACAAAATACAAAAAGTATTTCTTCCGCGACTTAATCCCAGCAGATTTCTGGCAAAAACTCTGAGAGTAAATAAAATTGCCATGAAAAAGTTTCTCAAAAATCTGTCATTCGGAGTAGACTTTAAGCTGTAGGTCCCACCGCTCATTTATAAAATTAACACACGCAACATAAGTGGTGTGAGAATCTAGGTCACAATCCTGACTGAAGGGTTGTAATGACCAATTATGTATGTATGTATCTTTAATTAAAAAATGTATATGCTGAATTAAACTTTACTATTTTTTTCAGTTGCCTTTGCACAATTAGTCACGATTATTTCTTAAATATTATTCATATGCCTCTAGATAATATCTAAATCTGTTTATATTTATTCTACAATATACATACATATACATATTTCAATATAGATTAAAACGGGAATTTGAATAAACAATTTAAATTATCACATTGCAAATATTAAATTCTTTATTTATACATCTGTTACATCAATGAAATTCTTTAAAAGTTCATGATATACTTTATGAATTCATCATCATCGTCAATGCTTAAAGGATTCTGATTAGCTGTTGGAAACAAATAATTCGAAGGTTCTGCGCCTGATTCTCGTAATGATAATGAATTGGTATCGTATGATGAAACTCGAAGGATTTCCAAATGACTATTGTCATTGGACTTAAAATCCAGAAGGCATTTTAGGGTATCTGTGTGATCATTAAACCACTTTGTTGGATTAAATTCGTCTAGTAGGGAGCAATTACAGTCCGTTAAGGAAACATTTTTATTCGCGGATTCAAATGATGAATTCATGGATTCTTGTGGTGAAGCTTCATTATTATCATTGACATACTAAAATTATGAGGTTGAATTGGGATAGGTATATCCTCCAAAGTTTCCGGTTTTAATAAGACCTGAGGACTTTCAACGAGTTGATCAAAATTTATGGAGTTAATTTCTTGAAGTCGCCGTGGTGTAGTAGATAGTGTGTTGGCTTACTATTCGTAAAGCCCGGGTTCGTATCCCAGGTCAGACATCAAAAATGAAATATGAAAAAAAATATTTCCTCGGCGACTTCCTCTCAGCAGATTTCTGGCAAAAACTCTGGGAGTAAAATAAACTGCCATGAAAAAGTTTCTCAAAATTCTGTCGTTCGGAGTCGACGTTAAACTGTAGGTCCCGCCACTCACGTATAAAATTAACGCACACAACATGAGTGGTGTGAGAAGCTAGGCCGTAATCCTGACTGAAGGGTTGTAATGGCCAATTATGTATGTATGTATGTAATTTCTGCAATTGTTTTGGCTGCATCTCTTTTGCTTTTCATGCGACTGTTTTGAAACCAGTTCGTCTAATTTCAAACCGTTTTTGGCAGCTCCCTCAAATTTGTTAAAAGAAAATAATTTTTTAACATTTAACGAATAGTTTTGTACACTTACGTTTACTCCAATTTCTGGCACACATTGTTCGATTCGTAGATTATTTTCAATTTCCATTTTAAATCAATTCCGATTATCAATTTCAAGTTCAAGTGATGTTATTCGTTTGACTTCTTTACTATGATTGTGGTGCGCAGGAGTCTAACGGAGGTATTTATGTGGTTTAATAACGTACCTGCTGAGAGGAGTGGCTATTTGCCTGTTTTGTAATTGTCAAATCAAAAGCCCGATATTTTTTACCCGCCCTACAAACGTATACCTGCCGATATTTATAATCTCGCTATTGGGTCCTTGCTGTAAGAACTGGCGGTAATGTGCAATAGCATTTTGACCAGTCTTGTTTTCTCTGTTTTAGATATCTACATACATAAATGGTCGTTACACCCCTTTCGTCTGGATTACGACCTAGCTTCTCACACCATTTAGGTTGTATGCATTAATTTCATACATGAGTGGCGGGACCTACAGTTTAAAGTCGATTCCGAACTACAAATTTTTGAGAAACTTTTCATAGCAAATTTATTTACTCTGTGTAACCTGTATGCTTTGGAATACACTTTCCATTCTATGGGTGTATGTCCTATGTTCAATGAATATAGGCTCAATTATTTAAAAAAAAAATTACTTAATTATAAATGTAGTTTTCATATACTAAATGGCATTGATTTTGATTATATACGGTTTTGATTATATCACAATATGCTTATTCGGAAACTTAAATTCTTCTTCAGATTTTCTAATGCATCTGCCAGACTTATACATTCGTATGTTTTCCAACGCGCACAATCTGTTTTTTTGAATGGCAAATAGTCTGATTCTCTACCTTTGGACAAAGGTGTACCTCAGGGCTCTATGCTTAGACCACTTTTTTCTCCCTGTATGTCAATGATTTATCTGGATATCTTTTGAATTGCAAAATCCACTTGTATGCAGATGACGTGCAACTTTGCTTAAATAGCCCGGTGGACGATTTTTCACGCGCCGTTGATTGTTTGAATGGGGAACTTGCACGGATCTTCTTAGCGGCAACTGCTAATGGTCTCTGTTTGAACACGGGAAATCTAGGTGTATTTTATTACATAGAAGAAGTGTTGTAACCACAATTTCTAGGGATGTTGTCATGAATGGTGAGAAAATTGTGATAGTTCATGCGACGAGGAATTTAGGAATAATTTTTAACTCCAATTTGACGTGGGATGATCACATAAATTCACTGGTAGGGCAGACGTATATTAAGTTACGCGCACTTTGGTCCACGCAACTTTATATACCTTTGAAAACTAGGAATTTAATTGCAAAAATTTATTTGATTCCCTGCTTACTGTATGGATGCGAACTGTTTGGTAATTGCGATTCTAGCAGCAAACATAAGCTGAACGTTCTATTTAATAATATTGCTCGAGATGTCTATAATTTGAGAAGATATGATCATATCTCTGTGGCAGCTAAGAGTCTTTACGGTGTGACCTTTGATAGTCTTCTCAATATTCGTCTACTTTTATTTTGCATCGAATTGTAAACAAGCGGATACCGAGTTATTTATTTGACAAACTACGTTTTGTCCAGTCACCCCGTAGTAGGAATATTATAGTTCCTCGGCATCGCTACTTATTTTCCGAATGGCAGTTTTATTTGCATGCTATTCGACTCTGGAACATTCTTCCACAACATCAGCAATGCAACACCAACGCTAATAGCTTCAAGATATTTTTGTTTAAATATTTTCGTTGATTTTTTTTCTTTATATATATTTGCAAATTTGTTTTTTGTTTCACTTTTATTTCCCCTTTATACATTACTTGTTATTATTAAGTCAATTATTCATTTACTAAATTAAATTAATTATTATGTACATATTACGTTCCTGTACTTTAAATATAAGATTATCATCTTGTCGTACAGGATTTCTATTTTATTAATAAATAAATAAAATAAATAAATAAATAAATTTAATATTTAGAATACAGAAAATGTATACTTAATAATTCGATTCGACTGTATATCATATGTATAACATTGAATATAAAATTGAATTTAAAGGCTGTATCAGCCTTACATTTCGCCAATCTGGCTCACAACCACGCGTTATGCCAATTTTAGATAATTAATAAATAATTTATATAATTAATAATTAATTCTATATGTGACATAATAGTTATTTTTAATAATATATAATGATTTCCGTTGAATAGTAATTTACTAATGAATATATACTTAATTGAATTTGATTTTTTTTAGTCTAAATTAAAAGATATCTATTAATTAATTAAATATTTATATATTAATAGATAACTATTAATTTAACTTAGTATAGGAACAAAAATAAATTTTTTGACAGGTCAATATAAAAAGATGTTCAGTTACGTTGAGATCTGGGGTCTGTGCAAGGGTTTCTATAAGTTTGGGGCAATTATGGATCAACCAAAGCTTTTCCACACCCGAAGTTTGCTTGTGATCATTGTCCTGGTAAAAAGCAAAATCATTCGCAATGCCTAATTTCTCGGCACTTTGCTTTACATTTTCTTTCAAAATGTAGAGGTAGCCAAATTTGTCCATTTTACCATCAATAAAATGCAAATTGCCCACCCCAGCACTCGACATGCAGGCCCAAACCATGACAGAGCGTCCTCCATGCTTAACAGTAGCTTTTGTATTTTGAAGATTAAATTCTGCATTTGGTTTACGCCACACAAACATCTTGCCATCTGATCCATGCAAATTGAATTTCCTCTCGTTAGTGAACAGAACCTTGTAACGAACAAAAACTATCAGCGAAAATGTATTTTAAGATATCTTTACACCAAATTACCTTATTCCAAAAAATTTCTGTTTTAAGCAAATACACTTTTGCAAATTTGTTTACTCTTGTTTTTATTCTTAGGCCTAATAAATGGCTTTTTTCTGGTAACTCTACCATGGTAGTTATATTTGTGCAATGTATTACGAATAGTATTTAAGCAAACATCTTTTCCGCTGCTGTTTTTTAAAGATATTTTTAGTTCTTAGGCATTGCAAATGATTTCGCTTTTTACCAGGACAATGATCCCAAGCACACTTTCGGTGTGGCAAAGCTTTGGTTGATCCATAATTGCCCCCAAACTTATAGAAACCCCTGCACAGAGCCCAGATCTCAACGTAATTGAACATCTTTGGAAGAATTAGCTAGAAGAGTATACCAACAACGATTTAAAACTTTGAATCAGCTTAAGGCGGCTTTACTGGAAGCGTGGAACTCCATAGAACCTGAGGAATGCTACAATTTGGTAAAATCAATTCCAAAACGTTTACAGGCCGTTGTTGAGAACAAAGGATATGCCACAAAGTATTAATTGTTCTCTTTCGTCATTTTTAGCAATTGTGCTCTTCTTTGTCCGATTATGCGTTGAGCGCAAAAAATTGAGTTAATTTTCTTTTTCTTTATAACATTACCGTTATCATGAAAAATATTGTCATTTTTTTATTAATCTGAAAGTCTATAATGTAGAGTGTAAATAAAAGCAAAAAAAACATATATTTAATATTTTCTTTTTAAGTTATAAACACATACATAGCAGACTAATGCTTGTCCGATTATGCGATGGAGCCACTGTATATAAGTGCATTATTATCAAACATTTTAATTTCTTTAATTTGTATCACCAAATTAATATTGCAATGTACGAGTATATGTAGGTATTGTTTACTTTTTCATATACCTGTACAAGAGTTACCTTTGCAAGAGTTACCTTTGAATTCTCTGGGAAAGACTCGGCATTTATGGACAAGGACTGACGTTCTAACTGCGTTCGTTAGGGGAATAATCGCAACTTGGCTGTCCGAATAAATCAAGAGAATTTCAGGAAAAATCTTGCCACCCAACAAGCATTGGGACGCTTTCAAAATTACCATGACTTGAACCCCATTTGGGATCGGTAAGTTGAAAACGGATGCCTTATATCGCCTGATAAAAAGCATCGATTCCGCTTTGCGAAAATTGTCACTTCAATTACATTTTAATTCAATTTAATTTACATTTTAAAGAGAGTGTGCGGATCAATGCCAGACACCGAAAGGATGAGAGAACAACACCTTGTGGTGTGCCTCAGTTTACCTTCCTTGCCATATGAATCTCGCCTAGAGAGGATTTAATTATCCTCCTGGTCAAATGTACTATAACGAATTTCCAAATGAACATTATTGAAGGCACTCTCCACATCAATGAAAGTTGCCAGAGAGCTCCACACCATGTAGCTTATGCAGTCTCATGGACATGGACAAAGAATCCTTTCCAGCGTTTTTGGAGCAAATGATGTTAAACTAATAAGTCTGAGATCATTTGCAGTGGCTTTTGGCTCTCTCCTATTAGCAGATACTTATGAGTACTTGAGACAGACATGATAAATTCTCAGCAGACAGGAAATTGCCATTATCAGATGTCACCTGTAGGTCGGCAAGTGTAATGCTGTCAGTACCCGATGATTTAAAACGTTTGAATGCACCCAAGGCCCACCGAAGGCTGGTTACACTCACATTAAAGCCACCTGTGCAGATGTATGCAATTGGGGTCATAACTGCCCTCACTTACATATATACTTATTACTTATATTTTCCAAAGGCAAAAATAATTGTGTTTGAAGTAAGAGAAACGTATTTTGTAGTGAAATCAACCTCTATTCGGTTGTAATCGTAGGTATTCAGACTGAATTTTGTTTGCTAATATGAAACTGATTCGAGTGATATTCCAGGGACAACGTTTCTCATTACGTACTTATACTGTCATATAGTCTAACTATTTAGTTCATAATCAGTTTATTTTGTCAAAGATATTTACGGTGATATTAAGAGAATATATTGCAATTTGTTTACAAACTTCTTTTTTAATTTTCTGATCCAGCTGAATCTGCAAGGGCATTGAGTTGGGTACGTCCCTCTTATTATCAGAAAACAGACTGCGGTTGAGGAAACTAGACGTTCAATATAGTTACTTAGTCTGGTTTTTAGTTTTTCTTTCTTTTTGGTTTATTTACGTCTGACTGGATTTCGTGCCAATCGAATTAGAATATTCATATACAGACACATCGTTGTAAATACAAATTTCTTTTTAATTTTTTATTCCGAACAAATTTTCAAACTAGAATTAGGTATCGCTTACAATAGTTAAATTAATTAAAATCAAAATTATTTTATATATGAATTTCTGGTTAATAAAGAGGTCAAGATAAAAGGTCAAATAAAAGTCAAGAAAAGTAACTATGCAGCTTGAGTTTTACCTTTATCGGTAAGGAAGCATTTCAAGTTTACTCCGTGGCAGCTATTTTTCATACGAAGAGAAAATCAAAATAATACTACATTTGTATTCGAATAATGTGTACAAAAACAAAAAAATCAAACGGTAAAAGATAACGGAGTATATGTAGATAGCAAGCAGAAAAATCTCACTGAAAGTACGTGACGTCACATTTAACAGAAGTAATAGTATTAAAAATAATAAAACGGTTTTGGAGCTTAGTTATATCTTATAAGGAATTAATGTCAAGGATTATATGAAATCGAAATGCAAATTGAAGAGCAATGCTTCACTCCAGTAAAGCAAACAGCGAACACAGTGGTGTGGAGCCAAAAGAAGCTAACACCAGCTATCATAGATGGAAATCTACACTCGAACTGAATACGTTCCACATAACCTTCAACGAAGTATACTTTTTACGATTACTCTCATACCTTAGTTGTTGGCGGTGAGAAATTTTATCAAGTTTAAGCGTTCAAAATATCCTCCGGTCGAATAATGTTGAGCTTTAAAAATGCGATTTTCGCATTGAAGAAAGATACATTAGAGCAAGGAATGAGCAAATGATAGCCACAAGTGTTCGTATAAAATTTGTTTTAATTTAAAACAAATTCCATGCATCACAAGCAATATGTAACGCTTATAATATTTACATACATATGTTTACTTACTTATTCAATTGGTCACAGTGTAAGTACAACCACAAAGCTGGAGTATCAATCACTCCAAAATTTGAGCAATTTTCTTATTGAACTTTTATATACAACCACACCTCAACATATTTGTTTTAATAAGTACCGTTATCGAAAAATTAGGTAATAAATGCGTTGTTATTGAGACGGTTAGTTCTCGTGTAGTTTAACACAGCCTATGATGGGAATCGAACTCACGACTCTCACGTTAATTGCCTAACACGCCATATAATAGACTACCAGGGCACCCAAAATAAAATAGAGTGCAAAATTTCTTTCCAAATTTACCACTTCCATCCAGAAGCAGGAGAAAAAAATGTTATGCGAGATCACAGAACAGCACATTTTATGAGGTCTGAGGCAATAAAAAGCTGAAGATGTACCTCAAATTCAGAAGGATATTGGAGAAAATGAAAATATTCCTGCAACAGTAAACGATACATTGCGAGGAACTGGCTACGGACATCGTGCTAAAGTGAAAAAGACAAGTGGACTGGGAGAAGGTTGTTTGATAAAATGAAACCAAAATTAGTTATCTTGGGTCGGACGGTGAGGATGATGTTTGCAATAGAAAGGAAAAACTGTGCAAACAAAAGACGTCAGATCAACCTTAATGTTTGTCGGTATACCCGTGATGCTATGGCGTCGCATGGCGGCTAAGAGAGTTGAATTACTGAATAGTTGCAGAAAAATACGGATTACAAACGGCAGATACTGTTTTCAAAAATGATAACGAATCAAAGCTCACCAATAAACTTAAAAAAATTACTCTATGAAAACTGCATGAAAGCACTTGATCGGGAGGGAGTTCACTATTGACAAAGTATTCTTCTTAAAATATTGTCTGCTGCAATTTGCTGAGTACAATTTGTATCGCGCGGAAAAATATTTTATTGACGACGTAAATAGTTTAAGAATGATAGTTTGATAGTCAACCAGTGAGCGGAGTGGAGATCACTTCTGTATCTAAATTTAAAAAATTTTGAAGGTGTTCGATATTTTAAACTCAAGATATGGTATCTCAGAAGATCCTGCGCTAAGCTATTTACTGCAAACTTCGTTACAATTGACTCATTAACCAAATCCCTACCGTTGTAGTACATCTGGTGCATATTTCATCACCATTGTTCTTTAAATGTGTACCGAACATAGTCAAGGTGAAGGCAACAAATCAACGAAGAAGAATCAAATTATGCACACATGAAATTTATCTACTAACAGATCATTATTCACATAAGCAAATGAGCTTGACGTTAGTTCAGGAATCTGCTTTTTCTGTGGACCGTCTATAGGAAGAATTTGTTAATTTTGTAATATTGTCGAAATACTAGGCTATGACAGTTAATGATCACAAATATCGCCAGGTATACGTCTGTACAAGAGTCAATTCGTGAGTAGGTAAAAAATATCGCGGTTCTGCCTTGCAAATGTTCTTGATAAATACAAAACAAACAAATAGCCAGTCCTCTCAGCAGGTACCAATTATTAAACCACATAAATACTTCCGTTAGACTTCTACGCACCACAATCATAGTAAAGAAGTCAACCGAATAACATCACGTGAACCAAATTGATAATCGGAATTGAATTAAAATGGAAATCGAAAATAATCTACGAATCGAACAATGCGTAACAGAAAACGGAGTAAACGTAAGTGTACAAAACTATTCGTTAAATGCTAAAAAATTATTTTCTTTTAACCAATTTTATACACATTACAGATACAGCTTTGTATCTCCACCTGAAAATATCGAAAATTCAACATTATCCACATATAGCTCAACAATTGCATCTCCCAGACCAGCAAATACTTCAAAACCCAAACGGAAACGTACTGCATTTACCAGCAAACAGTTGATGGAATTGGAACGTGAATTCTACGTTAACAAATATGTGAGCTGCCAAAATCGATTTGAAATAGCCGATTGATTAAAATTAGACGAATATCAAGGTAAAGTTTGGTTTCAGAATAGGCGCATGAAAAGCAAAAGAGATGCTAGTAAAACAACTCCAAAAATTAGCTAATTTACCCGTTGTCCTAATGAAACCAGAAACTTTGAGTGTCAATATGAGTCAAGCAGAAGCAATACCTACTCCAATTCAATCCAATAATTTTAATTTGTCATCGAATATGATAACTGACAATCATAATAAAACTACGCCAGACGAATACATAAATCCATCATTAGATTCGGCGGATAACAATGTTTCCATCAGCGACTGTTGCTGCTCCGTATTAGACAAGATTGATCCAACAAGGTGGGTTGATGATTATGCCGAACTTCTAAAATGCCTTCAGAATGATCATATGCCAAATGACAATGCTTCCTCACACAACACCGATTCCACATCACTGCCAGAAACTGAAGCAATCTCCCCAACTATAAATCAAAATTCTTTGAATTTTGACAATGACAATGATTTAGTGGAGCATTTCATGAATTTAATTAAATAATTTAATAGATTTAAGCAATATTTGTATGCATTATTATTATGCATATATATTAATTATAATAAAATATATAATTATAATATACTATATATATCACCATTATTATGTATGTACATTGTTAGGGATTTGGAATATTCAACGTGTATCAAAATAATTTTTTGGACAGTGTATATTCTGATCGTCCGAAGAAATGCATCGCTGTTCGTAGATTAATTTGCAACTCTGGCTTATAAAGAAAAATATCAAAAACACTACACGTGCGTTCTTCTGATTGGTTAACAAAAATAACGGTAAATATCGTAAGAGCATTTTCTTTGACGCCTTTTGCACGTTCAAAGTTTTTTGAAAATTAGTTTGACAAACTCTTTTGCATTTTCTTTTAAACTTTGCTTCGCTTTTCCACGTAAAAAATTAATTTGACAAATTTTGTTTTCTTTTATCGCGTCGGTCTGCTGTTTTTGACAGTTGTAACTTTATTTGACATTGTGATTTAGGTTCAAACACCAGACAATTCTTCAAAAATGAACATTATATCAATATTATATTTTTTTTATAATATTATAATATATTATACATATAATTATGTATGTGTTATTATTTTTTAATATATTTTATATATATATTGATTTTTATAAATTAAAAAATTAAATTATATTTTTTTGATTTTTATTTTTTCATTTTTTTTAATTAATTGTTTGGTACTAAAATTTTTCTTTTGCAAATGTTTTGATTTCAAACACAAAATAAACAAAAAGTAATGTTATTTTAAATAACAGGAAATTTATATTAAGACGTTGACTGCCCACGACGAGATAACTCCTAGTTGGCTCCCTAGAAGGGAACGCAATCTACGAGTTATCTCGTACCCATTAAACACCTTTTTCTCCTGAAAAAACATAATTTTTGCTTTTTGAAAATAGAGTTTTTAAGTAATATAATGTAAAAAAATCAAATTGTCATTTTTGGCCAGTTTTCTGAAAATTGGGACGCTTTCAAAATTACCATGACTTGAACCCCATTTGGGATCGGTAAGTTGAAAACGGATGCCTTATATCGCCTGATAAAAAGCATCGATTCCGCTTTGCGAAAATTGTCACTTCAATTACATTTTAATTCAATTTAATTTACATTTTAAAGAGAGTGTGCGGATCAATGCCAGACACCGAAAGGATGAGAGAACAACACCTTGTTGTGTGCCTCAGTTTACCTTCCTTGCCATATGAATCTCGCCTAGAGAGGATTTAATTATCCTCCTGGTCAAATGTACTATAACGAATTTCCAAATGAACATTATTGAAGGCACTCTCCACATCAATGAAAGTTGCCAGAGAGCTCCACACCATGTAGCTTATGCAGTCTCATGGACATGGACAAAGAATCCTTTCCAGCGTTTTTGGAGCAAATGATGTTAAACTAATAATTGGTCACAGTGTAAGTACAACCACAAAGCTGGAGTATCAATCACTCCAAAATTTGAGCAATTTTCTTATTGAACTTTTATATACAACCACACCTCAACATATTTGTTTTAATAAGTACCGTTATCGAAAAATTAGGTAATAAATGCGTTGTTATTGAGACGGTTAGTTCTCGTGTAGTTTAACACAGCCTATGATGGGAATCGAACTCACGACTCTCACGTTAATTGCCTAACACGCCATATAATAGACTACCAGGGCACCCAAAATAAAATAGAGTGCAAAATTTCTTTCCAAATTTACCACTTCCATCCAGAAGCAGGAGAAAAAAATGTTATGCGAGATCACAGAACAGCACATTTTATGAGGTCTGAGGCAATAAAAAGCTGAAGATGTACCTCAAATTCAGAAGGATATTGGAGAAAATGAAAATATTCCTGCAACAGTAAACGATACATTGCGAGGAACTGGCTACGGACATCGTGCTAAAGTGAAAAAGACAAGTGGACTGGGAGAAGGTTGTTTGATAAAATGAAACCAAAATTAGTTATCTTGGGTCGGACGGTGAGGATGATGTTTGCAATAGAAAGGAAAAACTGTGCAAACAAAAGACGTCAGATCAACCTTAATGTTTGTCGGTATACCCGTGATGCTATGGCGTCGCATGGCGGCTAAGAGAGTTGAATTACTGAATAGTTGCAGAAAAATACGGATTACAAACGGCAGATACTGTTTTCAAAAATGATAACGAATCAAAGCTCACCAATAAACTTAAAAAAATTACTCTATGAAAACTGCATGAAAGCACTTGATCGGGAGGGAGTTCACTATTGACAAAGTATTCTTCTTAAAATATTGTCTGCTGCAATTTGCTGAGTACAATTTGTATCGCGCGGAAAAATATTTTATTGACGACGTAAATAGTTTAAGAATGATAGTTTGATAGTCAACCAGTGAGCGGAGTGGAGATCACTTCTGTATCTAAATTTAAAAAATTTTGAAGGTGTTCGATATTTTAAACTCAAGATATGGTATCTCAGAAGATCCTGCGCTAAGCTATTTACTGCAAACTTCGTTACAATTGACTCATTAACCAAATCCCTACCGTTGTAGTACATCTGGTGCATATTTCATCACCATTGTTCTTTAAATGTGTACCGAACATAGTCAAGGTGAAGGCAACAAATCAACGAAGAAGAATCAAATTATGCACACATGAAATTTATCTACTAACAGATCATTATTCACATAAGCAAATGAGCTTGACGTTAGTTCAGGAATCTGCTTTTTCTGTGGACCGTCTATAGGAAGAATTTGTTAATTTTGTAATATTGTCGAAATACTAGGCTATGACAGTTAATGATCACAAATATCGCCAGGTATACGTCTGTACAAGAGTCAATTCGTGAGTAGGTAAAAAATATCGCGGTTCTGCCTTGCAAATGTTCTTGATAAATACAAAACAAACAAATAGCCAGTCCTCTCAGCAGGTACCAATTATTAAACCACATAAATACTTCCGTTAGACTTCTACGCACCACAATCATAGTAAAGAAGTCAACCGAATAACATCACGTGAACCAAATTGATAATCGGAATTGAATTAAAATGGAAATCGAAAATAATCTACGAATCGAACAATGCGTAACAGAAAACGGAGTAAACGTAAGTGTACAAAACTATTCGTTAAATGCTAAAAAATTATTTTCTTTTAACCAATTTTATACACATTACAGATACAGCTTTGTATCTCCACCTGAAAATATCGAAAATTCAACATTATCCACATATAGCTCAACAATTGCATCTCCCAGACCAGCAAATACTTCAAAACCCAAACGGAAACGTACTGCATTTACCAGCAAACAGTTGATGGAATTGGAACGTGAATTCTACGTTAACAAATATGTGAGCTGCCAAAATCGATTTGAAATAGCCGATTGATTAAAATTAGACGAATATCAAGGTAAAGTTTGGTTTCAGAATAGGCGCATGAAAAGCAAAAGAGATGCTAGTAAAACAACTCCAAAAATTAGCTAATTTACCCGTTGTCCTAATGAAACCAGAAACTTTGAGTGTCAATATGAGTCAAGCAGAAGCAATACCTACTCCAATTCAATCCAATAATTTTAATTTGTCATCGAATATGATAACTGACAATCATAATAAAACTACGCCAGACGAATACATAAATCCATCATTAGATTCGGCGGATAACAATGTTTCCATCAGCGACTGTTGCTGCTCCGTATTAGACAAGATTGATCCAACAAGGTGGGTTGATGATTATGCCGAACTTCTAAAATGCCTTCAGAATGATCATATGCCAAATGACAATGCTTCCTCACACAACACCGATTCCACATCACTGCCAGAAACTGAAGCAATCTCCCCAACTATAAATCAAAATTCTTTGAATTTTGACAATGACAATGATTTAGTGGAGCATTTCATGAATTTAATTAAATAATTTAATAGATTTAAGCAATATTTGTATGCATTATTATTATGCATATATATTAATTATAATAAAATATATAATTATAATATACTATATATATCACCATTATTATGTATGTACATTGTTAGGGATTTGGAATATTCAACGTGTATCAAAATAATTTTTTGGACAGTGTATATTCTGATCGTCCGAAGAAATGCATCGCTGTTCGTAGATTAATTTGCAACTCTGGCTTATAAAGAAAAATATCAAAAACACTACACGTGCGTTCTTCTGATTGGTTAACAAAAATAACGGTAAATATCGTAAGAGCATTTTCTTTGACGCCTTTTGCACGTTCAAAGTTTTTTGAAAATTAGTTTGACAAACTCTTTTGCATTTTCTTTTAAACTTTGCTTCGCTTTTCCACGTAAAAAATTAATTTGACAAATTTTGTTTTCTTTTATCGCGTCGGTCTGCTGTTTTTGACAGTTGTAACTTTATTTGACATTGTGATTTAGGTTCAAACACCAGACAATTCTTCAAAAATGAACATTATATCAATATTATATTTTTTTTATAATATTATAATATATTATACATATAATTATGTATGTGTTATTATTTTTTAATATATTTTATATATATATTGATTTTTATAAATTAAAAAATTAAATTATATTTTTTTGATTTTTATTTTTTCATTTTTTTTAATTAATTGTTTGGTACTAAAATTTTTCTTTTGCAAATGTTTTGATTTCAAACACAAAATAAACAAAAAGTAATGTTATTTTAAATAACAGGAAATTTATATTAAGACGTTGACTGCCCACGACGAGATAACTCCTAGTTGGCTCCCTAGAAGGGAACGCAATCTACGAGTTATCTCGTACCCATTAAACACCTTTTTCTCCTGAAAAAACATAATTTTTGCTTTTTGAAAATAGAGTTTTTAAGTAATATAATGTAAAAAAATCAAATTGTCATTTTTGGCCAGTTTTCTGAAAATTGCCGCGGCAGTCAGAGTGTTAACTTCGTTATGCGAAACAAAAAATAAAAGAAAATGTCAAATAAAATGTGAAATCAAATACAACTATGTGTATTTACGAATAAAGAACAAAGGAAGTTTGCGAGTATTTCAAACTCACCCCCGCTCGTTTTCCTCCTTTCTCCTACAAACTCAAGAGTTTTCAAACTAGTTTGAAAACTAACTTGAACGTGCAAAAGGCGTCTTTGTATAAATGAAAAAAATACTTGATTTAAAAAAAAAGGAAAAGACAAGGAGGGTGGACAAATTAAATTTTGACAGGCTATTGAATTTTGGCTTTCAACGAGGTATATTAAAAAAGGACTTAATGTGGAGTGTTAAATTATTGAATTATGTGTCATGAAAAGTAAATTTAAAAAGAAAAAAAAGAAAAACTGAAATTACAGAACGCTAATCTGTGAAAATTTTGAAATAAACTTGAAATTAAAGAAAAAATCAATATAACATAGTAATAACATAGTAATAATATAGTAATAACATAGTAATAAGTAAATTAAAGTTACCTATTATTATTTAAATAAAGTAAAGTTGTTTTATATAACTAATCTTTAATAAAATTATGCTCTAAAATCAAGAGAAAAAAAAATCATAAAACAAAAGAGAAACAACAAAACCTAACACCTGATAGAATTTTACACCAACTGATCATGTGCCGTAAAATTGCCAAAATAAAGAAAAAAAACCTTTTAAATTGTGCAAATAACATGTGCGTAAACTTACATAACTGGTCGAAGAAATCATCTTCAGAAATCCCATCATCACCAATATTCATCACATCACAACATCCTCTCCTCGCCTTCAGCATTGACATTCATCAGTACTTCTTCAATATCCTACTATACCCCAACAGTCCCAATTATCGTTTTACGATAATAGGATATACTATTTACCTATCTATGTAATTATTTTAAATATATATTTCTTCCATACTAACAGTTTTCTTTAAAATTAGATTTAATTATATCTAACTATTCTATAATTGATGAATTTAATTGTATCGGTGATTTTTTAGCATTATTGAATTTATATTACTTCCAATAAACAGTAATGTAATGTATTTCGAATAATATTTTTGTTTGTACAGGAACGAAGGTTCCTCGATTAATAATGTGAGTAAACAATAATTTGGTAAAAAGGGGTAATCGTGTAGGAAAACGTTAACGTTACCAAGGGAGTAGTCACCTATGACTATGGGGAGATGAAAAATGCACTCTGGATGACCTGACGCCTAGTCATCTTATTGTTGACATATTTTTTTTTAGTTAATCTTCATCTATTTATCTAACGAAACATAGTATATTAAGAAAAGAAAAAAAATGCAACCTAATATTGGCATGAATTTATAATTCTATGCTTGCGCTACGATGAATCTTGGGTTAAGAACAAACATTGAGCTAGCCAGAAGACCTTATGTATTTACATGCCAAATACCTTAAGTTTCATAAAATTTAATTATTATCTTTTAAAATGATCGCAACAACATGAATGTGTTATGTGTCAGGTTTGTATGGAATTTAATCAATAAAAATTATTTTTATAATCAGCTGCAATGCTTTAAAGAAAATTTTTTTTGAATTAGAAAAGAATTAAAACGGAAGCAGGTTACAATTAAAATTCATTTTGAATAATTTGATAATATAGTACATACCTATTGTAATTGGTTAGCATCTATACAAGCAGTGTTCTTAACTCAGACCATATATAAGAATATTTACACAAAACTCTACTCAAGGTTAACTATATTTTTTTAAGTAAAATTCCGAAATCGTTATGTTTATAAAGTGATTTTGTATGGATGTATTTTAAATCTGATCAATGACAGTCAATTAAGTCAATAATAAAAAAATCATTATATATATAACAATTATTACATTATTTATGTTTTTCTTCATATTTTATGAATTTTGAATATTAAAATAAAATAGAACTTGTGATGAAGTATGTTTCAGTTATTGTGATTGAATATTTTTTGTAGTGAATTATAATTTCCTTTTTGAAATGAAAATTCAATATACTGGTGTTTTGATTTTACATCGCTTAACATTAAAATTATAAACAAAAGGTTTGCTTATGCAAAGAGTGTAAACAGAGAAATAACAAGAAAAGAAATTGTTGTTGGTTACATCAAGTTGTGAACAGTGGCACACAGAATTGTGCGAACAATAAAGTATTTTAATTAAAACTAAACACAAATTTATTTTTATTTTATTTCCAATCTACGAACTCATATTGTAAAAGTTTTTAAAAGGTAAAAACGTAACAATATATTACCTACCTAACCTAATAACAATATACAAGAAGTCGCCGTAGTATAGTAGGTAGTGTGTTGGCTTATTAGACGTAAAAAGCGAGGGTTCGAGCCCCAGGCCAAACATCGAAACAAAATACAAAAAGTATTTCTTCCGCGACTTAATCCCAGCAGATTTCTGTCAAAAACTCTGAGAGTAAATAAAATTGCCATGAAAAAGTTTCTCAAAAATCTGTCATTCGGAGTCGACTTTAAGCTGTAGGTCCCACCGCTCATTTATAAAATTAACACACGCAACATAAGTAGTGTGAAAATCTAGGTCACAATCCTGACTGAAGGGTTGTAATGACCAATTATGTATGTATGTATCTTTAATTAAAAAATGTATATGCTGAATTAAACTTTACTATTTTTTTTCAGTTGCCTTTGCACAATTAGTCACGATTATTTCTTAAATATTATTCATATGCCTCTAGATAATATCTAAATCTGTTTATATTTATTCTACAATATACATACATATACATATTTCAATATAGATTAAAACGGGAATTTGAATAAACAATTTAAATTATCACATTGCAAATATTAAATTCTTTATTTATACATCTGTTACATCAATGAAATTCTTTAAAAGTTCATGATATACTTTATGAATTCATCATCATCGTCAATGCTTAAAGGATTCTGATTAGCTGTTGGAAACAAATAATTCGAAGGTTCTGCGCCTGATTCTCGTAATGATAATGAATTGGTATCGTATGATGAAACTCGAAGGATTTCCAAATGATTATTGTCATTGGACATAGGGTTATCCAGAAGGCATTTTAGGGTATCTGTGTGATCATTAAACCACTTTGTTGGATTAAATTCGTCTAGTAGGGAGCAATAACAGTCCGTTAAGGAAACATTTTTATTCGCGGATTCAAATGATGAATTCATGGATTCTTGTGGTGAAGCTTCATTATTATCATTGACATACTAAAATTATGAGGTTGAATTGGGATAGGTATATCCTCCAAAGTTTCCGGTTTTAATAAGACCTGAGGACTTTCAACGAGTTGATCAAAATTTATGGAGTTAATTTCTGCAATTGTTTTGGCTGCATCTCTTTTGCTTTTCATGCGACTGTTTTGAAACCAGTTCGTCTAATTTCAAACCGTTTTTGGCAGCTCCCTCAAATTTGTTAAAAGAAAATAATTTTTTAACATTTAACGAATAGTTTTGTACACTTACGTTTACTCCAATTTCTGGCACACATTGTTCGATTCGTAGATTATTTTCAATTTCCATTTTAAATCAATTCCGATTATCAATTTCAAGTTCAAGTGATGTTATTCGTTTGACTTCTTTACTATGATTGTGGTGCGCAGGAGTCTAACGGAGGTATTTATGTGGTTTAATAACGTACCTGCTGAGAGGAGTGGCTATTTGCCTGTTTTGTAATTGTCAAATCAAAAGCCCGATATTTTTTACCCGCCCTACAAACGTATACCTGCCGATATTTATAATCTCGCTATTGGGTCCTTGCTGTAAGAACTGGCGGTAATGTGCAATAGCATTTTGACCAGTCTTGTTTTCTCTGTTTTAGATATCTACATACATAAATGGTCGTTACACCCCTTTCGTCTGGATTACGACCTAGCTTCTCACACCATTTAGGTTGTATGCATTAATTTCATACATGAGTGGCGGGACCTACAGTTTAAAGTCGATTCCGAACTACAAATTTTTGAGAAACTTTTCATAGCAAATTTATTTACTCTGTGTAACCTGTATGCTTTGGAATACACTTTCCATTCTATGGGTGTATGTCCTATGTTCAATGAATATAGGCTCAATTATTTAAAAAAAAAATTACTTAATTATAAATGTAGTTTTCAATATACTAAATGGCATTGATTTTGATTATATACGGTTTTGATTATATCACAATATGCTTATTCGGAAACTTAAATTCTTCTTCAGATTTTCTAATGCATCTGCCAGACTTATACATTCGTATGTTTTCCAACGCGCACAATCTGTTTTTTTGAATGGCAAATGGTCTGATTCTCTACCTTTGGACAAAGGTGTACCTCAGGGCTCTATGCTTAGACCACTTTTTTCTCCCTGTATGTCAATGATTTATCTGGATATCTTTTGAATTGCAAAATCCACTTGTATGCAGATGACGTGCAACTTTGCTTAAACAGCCCGGTGGACGATTTTTCACGCGCCGTTGATTGTTTGAATGGGGAACTTGCACGGATCTTCTTAGCGGCAACTGCTAATGGTCTCTGTTTGAACCCGGGAAATCTAGGTGTATTTTATTACATAGAAGAAGTGTTGTACCCACAATTTCTAGGGATGTTGTCATGAATGGTGAGAAAATTGAGATAGTTCATGCGACGAGGAATTTAGGAATAATTTTTAACTCCAATTTGACGTGGGATGATCACATAAATTCACTGGTAGGGCAGACGTATATTAAGTTACGCGCACTTTGGTCCACGCAACTTTATATACCTTTGAAAACTAGGAATTTAATTGCAAAAATTTATTTGATTCCCTGCTTACTGTATGGATGCGAACTGTTTGGTAATTGCGATTCTAGCAGCAAACATAAGCTGAACGTTCTATTTAATAATATTGCTCGAGATGTCTATAATTTGAGAAGATATGATCATATCTCTGTGGCAGCTAAGAGTCTTTACGGTGTGACCTTTGATAGTCTTCTCAATATTCGTCTACTTTTATTTTGCATCGAATTGTAAACAAGCGGATACCGAGTTATTTATTTGACAAACTACGTTTTGTCCAGTCACCCCGTAGTAGGAATATTATAGTTCCTCGGCATCGCTACTTATTTTCCGAATGGCAGTTTTATTTGCATGCTATTCGACTCTGGAACATTCTTCCACAACATCAGCAATGCAACACCAACGCTAATAGCTTCAAGATATTTTTGTTTAAATATTTTCGTTGATTTTTTTTCTTTATATATATTTGCAAATTTGTTTTTTGTTTCACTTTTATTTCCCCTTTATACATTACTTGTTATTATTAAGTCAGTTATTCATTTACTAAATTAAATTAATTATTATGTACATATTACGTTCCTGTACTTTAAATATAAGATTATCATCTTGTCGTACAGGATTTCTATTTTATTAATAAATAAATAAAATAAATAAATAAATAAATTTAATATTTAGAATACAGAAAATGTATACTTAATAATTCGATTCGACTGTATATCATATGTATAACATTGAATATAAAATTGAATTTAAAGGCTGTATCAGCCTTACATTTCGCCAATCTGGCTCACAACCACGCGTTATGCCAATTTTAGATAATTAATAAATAATTTATATAATTAATAATTAATTCTATATGTGACATAATAGTTATTTTTAATAATATATAATGATTTCCGTTGAATAGTAATTTACTAATGAATATATACTTAATTGAATTTGATTTTTTTTAGTCTAAATTAAAAGATATCTATTAATTAATTAAATATTTATATATTAATAGATAACTATTAATTTAACTTAGTATAGGAACAAAAATAAATTTTTTGACAGGTCAATATAAAAAGATGTTCAGTTACGTAGAGATCTGGGGTCCGTGCAAGGGTTTCTATAAGTTTGGGGCAATTATGGATCAACCAAAGCTTTTCCACACCCGAAGTTTGCTTGTGATCATTGTCCTGGTAAAAAGCAAAATCATTCGCAATGCCTAATTTCTCGGCACTTTGCTTTACATTTTCTTTCAAAATGTAGAGGTAGCCAAATTTGTCCATTTTACCATCAATAAAATGCAAATTGCCCACCCCAGCACTCGACATGCAGGCCCAAACCATGACAGAGCGTCCTCCATGCTTAACAGTAGCTTTTGTATTTTGAAGATTAAATTCTGCATTTGGTTTACGCCACACAAACATCTTGCCATCTGATCCATGCAAATTGAATTTCCTCTCGTTAGTGAACAGAACCTTGTAACGAACAAAAACTATCAGCGAAAATGTATTTTAAGATATCTTTACACCAAATTACCTTATTCCAAAAAATTTCTGTTTTAAGCAAATACACTTTTGCAAATTTTTTTACTCTTGTTTTTATTCTTAGGCCTAATAAATGGCTTTTTTCTGGTAACTCTACCATGGTAGTTATATTTGTGCAATGTATTACGAATAGTATTTAAGCAAACATCTTTTCCGCTGCTGTTTTTTAAAGATATTTTTAGTTCTTAGGCATTGCAAATGATTTCGCTTTTTACCAGGACAATGATCCCAAGCACACTTTCGGTGCGGCAAAGCTTTGGTTGATCCATAATTGCCCCAAACTTATAGAAACCCCTGCACAGAGCCCAGATCTCAACGTAATTGAACATCTTTGGGAAGAATTAGCTAGAAGAGTATACCAACAACGACTTAAAACTTTGAATCAGCTTAAGGCGGCTTTACTGGAAGCGTGGAACTCCATAGAACCTGAGGAATGCTACAATTTGGTAAAATCAATTCCAAAACGTTTACAGGCCGTTGTTGAGAACAAAGGATATGCCACAAAGTATTAATTGTTCTTTTTCGTCATTTTTAGCAATTGTGCTCTTCTTTGTCCGATTATGCGTTGAGCGCAAAAAATTGAGTTAATTTTCTTTTTCTTTATAACATTACCGTTATCATGAAAAATATTGTCATTTTTTTATTAATCTGAAAGTCTATAATGTAGAGTGTAAATAAAAGCAAAAAAAACATATATTTAATATTTTCTTTTTAAGTTATAAACACATACATAGCAGACTAATGCTTGTCCGATTATGCGATGGAGCCACTGTATATAAGTGCATTATTATCAAACATTTTAATTTCTTTAATTTGTATCACCAAATTAATATTGCAATGTACGAGTATATGTAGGTATTGTTTACTTTTTCATATACCTGTACAAGAGTTACCTTTGAATTCTCTGGGAAAGACTCGGCATTTATGGACAAGGACTGACGTTCTAACTGCGTTCGTTAGGGGAATAATCGCAACTTGGCTGTCCGAATAAATCAAGAGAATTTCAGGAAAAATCTTGCCACCCAACAAGCATTGGGACGCTTTCAAAATTACCATGACTTGAACCCCATTTGGGATCGGTAAGTTGAAAACGGATGCCTTATATCGCCTGATAAAAAGCATCGATTCCGCTTTGCGAAAATTGTCACTTCAATTACATTTTAATTCAATTTAATTTACATTTTAAAGAGAGTGTGCGGATCAATGCCAGACACCGAAAGGATGAGAGAACAACACCTTGTGTTATGCCTCAGTTTACCTTCCTTGCCATATGAATCTCGCCTAGAGAGGATTTAATTATCCTCCTGGTCAAATGTACTATAACGAATTTCCAAATGAACATTATTGAAGGCACTCTCCACATCAATGAAAGTTGCCAGAGAGCTCCACACCATGTAGCTTATGCAGTCTCATGGACATGGACAAAGAATCCTTTCCAGCGTTTTTGGAGCAAATGATGTTAAACTAATAAGTCTGAGATCATTTGCAGTGGCTTTTGGCTCTCTCCTATTAGCAGATACTTATGAGTACTTGAGACAGACATGATAAATTCTCAGCAGACAGGAAATTACCATTATCAGATGTCACCTGTAGGTCGGCAAGTGTAATGCTGTCAGTACCCGATGATTTAAAACGTTTGAATGCACCCAAGGCCCACCGAAGGGTGGTTACACTCACATTAAAGCCACCTGTGCAGATGTATGCAATTGGGGTCATAACTGCCCTCACTTACATATATACTTATTACTTATATTTTCCAAAGGCAAAAATAATTGTGTTTGAAGTAAGAGAAACGTATTTTGTAGTGAAATCAACCTCTATTCGGTTGTAATTGTAGGTATTCAGACTGAATTTTGTTTGCAAATATGAAACTGATTCGAGTGATATTCCAGGGACAACGTTTCTCATTACGTACTTATACTGTCATATAGTCTAACTATTTAGTTCATAATCAGTTTATTTTGTCAAAGATATTTACGGTGATATTAAGAGAATATATTGCAATTTGTTTACAAACTTCTTTTTTAATTTTCTGATCCAGCTGAATCTGCAAGTGCATTGAGTTGGGTACGTCCCTCTTATTATCAGAAAACAGACTGCGGTTGAGGAAACTAGACGTTCAATATAGTTACTTAGTCTGGTTTTTAGTTTTTCTTTCTTTTTGGTTTATTTACGTCTGACTGGATTTCGTGCCAATCGAATTAGAATATTCATATACAGACACATCGTTGTAAATACAAATTTCTTTTTAATTTTTTATTCCGAACAAATTTTCAAACTAGAATTAGGTATCGCTTACAATAGTTAAATTAATTAAAATCAAAATTATTTTATATATGAATTTCTGGTTAATAAAGAGGTCAAGATAAAAGGTCAAATAAAAGCCAAGAAAAGTAACTATGCAGCTTGAGTTTTACCTTTATCGGTAAGGAAGCATTTCAAGTTTACTCCGTGGCAGCTATTTTTCATACGAAGAGAAAATCAAAATAATACTACATTTGTATTCGAATAATGTGTACAAAAACAAAAAAATCAAACGGTAAAAGATAACGGAATATATGTAGATAGCAAGCAGAAAAATCTCACTGAAAGTACGTGACGTCACATTTAACAGAAGTAATAGTATTAAAAATAATAAAACGGTTTTGGAGCTTAGTTATATCTTATAAGGAATTAATGTCAAGGATTATATGAAATCGAAATGCAAATTGAAGAGCAATGCTTCACTCCAGTAAAGCAAACAGCGAACACAGTGGTGTGGAGCCAAAAGAAGCTAACACCAGCTATCATAGATGGAAATCTACACTCGAACTGAATACGTTCCACATAACCTTCAACGAAGTATACTTTTTACGATTACTCTCATACCTTAGTTGTTGGCGGTGAGAAATTTTATCAAGTTTAAGCGTTCAAAATATCCTCCGGTCGAATAATGTTGAGCTTTAAAAATGCGATTTTCGCATTGAAGAAAGATACATTAGAGCAAGGAATGAGCAAATGATAGCCACAAGTGTTCGTATAAAATTTGTTTTAATTTAAAACAAATTCCATGCATCACAAGCAATATGTAACGCTTATAATATTTACATACATATGTTTACTTACTTATTCAATTGGTCACAGTGTAAGTACAACCACAAAGCTGGAGTATCAATCACTCCAAAATTTGAGCAATTTTCTTATTGAACTTTTATATACAACCACACCTCAACATATTTGTTTTAATAAGTACCGTTATCGAAAAATTAGGTAATAAATGCGTTGTTATTGAGACGGTTAGTTCTCGTGTAGTTTAACACAGCCTATGATGGGAATCGAACTCACGACTCTCACGTTAATTGCCTAACACGCCATATAATAGACTACCAGGGCACCCAAAATAAAATAGAGTGCAAAATTTCTTTCCAAATTTACCACTTCCATCCAGAAGCAGGAGAAAAAAATGTTATGCGAGATCACAGAACAGCACATTTTATGAGGTCTGAGGCAATAAAAAGCTGAAGATGTAGCTCAAATTCAGAAGGATATTGGAGAAAATGAAAATATTCCTGCAACAGTAAACGATACATTGCGAGGAACTGGCTACGGACATCGTGCTAAAGTGAAAAAGACAAGTGGACTGGGAGAAGGTTGTTTGATAAAATGAAACCAAAATTAGTTATCTAGAGACGGATGGTGAGGATAATGTTTGCAATAGAAAGGAAAAACTGTGCAAACAAAAGACGTCAGATCAACCTTAATGTTTGTCGGTATACCCGTGATGCTATGGCGTTGCATGGCGGCTAAGAGAGTTGAATTACTGAATAGTTGGTACGATTACTGTAAACATTTTAACTACTAACTTTCTGCAGAAAAATACGGATTACAAACGGCAGATACTGTTTTCAAAAATGATAACGAATCAAAGCTCACCAATAAACTTAAAAAAATTACTCTATGAAAACTGCATGAAAGCACTTGATCGGGAGGGAGTTCACTATTGACAAAGTATTCTTCTTAAAATATTGTCTGCTGCAATTTGCTGAGTACAATTTGTATCGCGCGGAAAAATATTTTATTGACGACGTAAATAGTTTAAGAATGATAGTTTGATAGTCAACCAGTGAGCGGAGTGGAGATCACTTCTGTATCTAAATTTAAAAAATTTTGAAGGTATTCGATATTTTAAACTCAAGATATGGTATCTCAGAAGATCCTGCGCTAAGCTATTTACTGCAAACTTCGTTACAATTGACTCATTAACCAAATCCCTACCGTTGTAGTACATCTGGTGCATATTTCATCACCATTGTTCTTTAAATGTGTACCGAACATAGTCAAGGTGAAGGCAACAAATCAACGAAGAAGAATCAAATTATGCACACATGAAATTTATCTACTAACAGATCATTATTCACATAAGCAAATGAGCTTGACGTTAGTTCAGGAATCTGCTTTTTCTGTGGACCGTCTATAGGAAGAATTTGTTAATTTTGTAATATTGTCGAAATACTAGGCTATGACAGTTAATGATCACAAATATCGCCAGGTATACGTCTGTACAAGAGTCAATTCGTGAGTAGGTAAAAAATATCGCGGTTCTGCCTTGCAAATGTTCTTGATAAATACAAAACAAACAAATAGCCAGTCCTCTCAGCAGGTACCAACTATTAAACCACATCAATACTTCCGTTAGACTTCTACGCACCACAATCATAGTAAAGAAGTCAACCGAATAACATCACGTGAACCAAATTGATAATCGGAATTGAATTAAAATGGAAATCGAAAATAATCTACGAATCGAACAATGCGTAACAGAAAACGGAGTAAACGTAAGTGTACAAAACTATTCGTTAAATGCTAAAAAATTATTTTCTTTTAACCAATTTTATACACATTACAGATACAGCTTTGTATCTCCACCTGAAAATATCGAAAATTCAACATCATCCACATATAGCTCAACAATTTCATCTCCCAGACCAGCAAATACTTCAAAACCCAAACGGAAACGTACTGCATTTACCAGCAAACAGTTGATGGAATTGGAACGTGAATTCTACGTTAACAAATATGTGAGCTGCCAAAATCGATTTGAAATAGCCGATTGATTAAAATTAGACGAATATCAAGGTAAAGTCTGGTTTCAGAATAGGCGCATGAAAAGCAAAAGAGATGCTAGTAAAACAACTCCAAAAATTAGCTCCATAAACCTTAATCAATTTAATAAAAGTAATTTACCCGTTGTCCTAATGAAACCAGAAACTTTGAGTGTCAATATGAGTCAAGCAGAAGCAATACCTACTCCAATTCAATCCAATAATTTTAATTTCTCATCGAATATGATAACTGACAATCATAATAAAACTACGCCAGACGAATACATAAATCCATCATTAGATTCGGCGGATAACAATGTTTCCATCAGCGACTGTTGCTGCTCCGTATTAGACAAGATTAATCCAACAAGGTGGGTTGATGGTTATGCCGAACTTCTAAAATGCCTTCAGAATGATCATATGCCAAATGACAATGCTTCCTCACACAACACCGATTCCACATCACTGCCAGAAACTGAAGCAATCTCCCCAACTATAAATCAAAATTCTTTGAATTTTGACAATGACAATGATTTAGTGGAGCATTTCATGAATTTAAATTAATAATTTAATAGATTTAAGCAATATTTGTATGCATTATTATTATATAGTATGTGTTAATTATTATAATAAAATATATAATTATAATATACTATGTATATCACCATTATTATGTATGTACATTGTTAGGGATTTGGAATATTCAACGTGTATCAAAATAATTTTTTGGACAGTGTATATTCTGATCGTCCGAAGAAATGCATCGCTGTTCGTAGATTAATTTGCAACTCTGGCTTATAAAGAAAAATATCAAAAACACTACACGTGCGTTCTTCTGATTGGTTAACAAAAATAACGGTAAATATCGTAAGAGCATTTTCTTTGACGCCTTTTGCACGTTCAAAGTTTTTTGAAAATTAGTTTGACAAACTCTTTTGCATTTTCTTTTAAACTTTGCTTCGCTTTTCCACGTAAAAAATTAATTTGACAAATTTTGTTTTCTTTTATCGCGTCGGTCTGCTGTTTTTGACAGTTGTAACTTTATTTGACATTGTGATTTAGGTTCAAACACCAGACAATTCTTCAAAAATGAACATTATATCAATATTATATTTTTTTTATAATATTATAATATATTATACATATAATTATGTAGTGTTATTATTTTTTAATATATTTTATATATATATTGATTTTTATAAATTAAAAAATTAAATTATATTTTTTTGATTTTTATTTTTTCATTTTTTTAAATTAATTGTTTGGTACTAAAATTTTTCTTCTGCAAATGTTTTGATTTCAAACACAAAATAAACAAAAAGTAATGTTATTTTAAATAACAGGAAATTTATATTAAGACGTTGACTGCCCACGACGAGATAACTCCTAGTTGGCTCCCTAGAAGGGAACGCAATCTACGAGTTATCTCGTACCCATTAAACACCTTTTTCTCCTGAAAAAACATAATTTTTGCTTTTTGAAAATAGAGTTTTTAAATAATATAATGTAAAAAAATCAAATTGTCATTTTTGGCCAGTTTTCTGAAAATTGCCGCGGCAGTCAGAGTGTTAACTTCGTTATGCGAAACAAAAAATAAAAGAAAATGTCAAATAAAATGTGAAATCAAATACAACTATGTGTATTTACGAATAAAGAACAAAGGAAGTTTGCGAGTATTTCAAACTCAGAACTCAGCCCCGCTCGTTTTCCTCCTTTCTCCTACAAACTCAAGAGTTTTCAAACTAGTTTGAAAACTAACTTGAATGTGCAAAAGGCGTCTTTGTATAAATGAAAAAAATACTTGATTTAAAAAAAAGGAAAAGACAAGGAGGGTGGACAAATTAAATTTTGACAGGCTATTGAATTTTGGCTTTCAACGAGGTATATTAAAAAAGGACTTAATGTGGAGTGTTAAATTATTGAATTATATGTCATGAAAAGTAAATTTAAAAAGAAAAAAAAGAAAAACTGAAATTACAGAACGCTAATCTGTGAAAATTTTGAAATAAACTTGAAATTAAAGAAAAAATCATTATAACATAGTAATAACATAGTAATAATATAGTAATAACATAGTAATAAGTAAATTAAAGTTACCTATTATTATTTAAATAAAGTAAAGTTGTTTTATATAACTAATCTTTAATAAAATTATGCTCTAAAATCAAGAGAAAAAAAAATCATAAAACAAAAGAGAAACAACAAAACCTAACACCTGATAGAATTTTACACCAACTGATCATGTGCCGTAAAATTGCCAAAATAAAGAAAAAAACCTTTTAAATTGTGCAAATAACATGTGCGTAAACTTACATAACTGGTCGAAGAAATCATCTTCAGAAATCCCATCATCACCAATATTCATCACATCACAACATCCTCTCCTCGCCTTCAGCATTGACATTCATCAGTACTTCTTCAATATCCTACTATACCCCAACAGTCCCAATTATCGTTTTACGATAACAGGATATACTATTTACCTATCTATGTAATTATTTTAAATATATATTTCTTCCATACTAACAGTTTTCTTTAAAATTAGATTTAATTATATCTAACTATTCTATAATTGATGAATTTAATTGTATCGGTGATTTTTTAGCATTATTGAATTTATATTACTTCCAATAAACAGTAATGTAATGTATTTCGAATAATATTTTTGTTTGTACAGGAACGAAGGTTCCTCGATTAATAATGTGAGTAAACAATAATTTGGTAAAAAGGGGTAATCGTGTAGGAAAACGTTAACGTTACCAAGGGAGTAGTCACCTATGACTATGGGGAGATGAAAAATGCACTCTGGATGACCTGACGCCTAGTCATCTTATTGTTGACATATTTTTTTTTAGTTAATCTTCATCTATTTATCTAACGAAACATAGTATATTAAGAAAAGAAAAAAATGCAACCTAATATTGGCATGAATTTATAATTCTATGCTTGCGCTACGATGAATCTTGGGTTAAGAACAAACACGCCATTGAGCTAGCCAGAAGACCTTATGTATTTACATGCCAAATACCTTAAGTTTCATAAAATTTAATTATTATCTTTTAAAATGATCGCAACAACATGAATGTGTTATGTGTCAGGTTTGTATGGAATTTAATCAATAAAAATTATTTTTATAATCAGCTGCAATGCTTTAAAGAAAATTTTTTTTGAATTAGAAAAGAATTAAAACGGAAGCAGGTTACAATTAAAATTCATTTTGAATAATTTGATAATATAGTACATACCTATTGTAATTGGTTAGCATCTATACAAGCAGTGTTCTTAACTCAGACCATATATAAGAATATTTACACAAAACTCTACTCAAGGTTAACTATATTTTTTTAAGTAAAATTCCGAAATCGTTATGTTTATAAAGTGATTTTGTATGGATGTATTTTAAATCTGATCAATGACAGTCAATTAAGTCAATAATAAAAAAATCATTATATATATAACAATTATTACATTATTTATGTTTTTCTTCATATTTTATGAATTTTGAATATTAAAATAAAATAGAACTTGTGATGAAGTATGTTTCAGTTATTGTGATTGAATATTTTTTGTAGTGAATTATAATTTCCTTTTTGAAATGAAAATTCAATATACTGGTGTTTTGATTTTACATCGCTTAACATTAAAATTATAAACAAAAGGTTTGCTTATGCAAAGAGTGTAAACAGAGAAATAACAAGAAAAGAAATTGTTGTTGGTTACATCAAGTTGTGAACAGTGGCACACAGAATTGTGCGAACAATAAAGTATTTTAATTAAAACTAAACACAAATTTATTTTTATTTTATTTCCAATCTACGAACTCATATTGTAAAAGTTTTTAAAAGGTAAAAACGTAACAATATATTACCTACCTAACCTAATAACAATATACAAGAAGTCGCCGTAGTATAGTAGGTAGTGTGTTGGCTTATTAGACGTAAAAAGCCAGGGTTCGAGCCCCAGGCCAAACATCGAAACAAAATACAAAAAGTATTTCTTCCGCGACTTAATCCCAGCAGATTTCTGGCAAAAACTCTGAGAGTAAATAAAATTGCCATGAAAAAGTTTCTCAAAAATCTGTCATTCGGAGTCGACTTTAAGCTGTAGGTCCCACCGCTCATTTATAAAATTAACACACGCAACATAAGTGGTGTGAGAATCTAGGTCACAATCCTGACTGAAGGGTTGTAATGACCAATTATGTATGTATGTATCTTTAATTAAAAAATGTATATGCTGAATTAAACTTTACTATTTTTTTCAGTTGCCTTTGCACAATTAGTCACGATTATTTCTTAAATATTATTCATATGCCTCTAGATAATATCTAAATCTGTTTATATTTATTCTACAATATACATACATATACATATTTCAATATAGATTAAAACGGGAATTTGAATAAACAATTTAAATTATCACATTGCAAATATTAAATTCTTTATTTATACATCTGTTACATCAATGAAATTCTTTAAAAGTTCATGATATACTTTATGAATTCATCATCATCGTCAATGCTTAAAGGATTCTGATTAGCTGTTGGAAACAAATAATTCGAAGGTTCTGCGCCTGATTCTCGTAATGATAATGAATTGGTATCGTATGATGAAACTCGAAGGATTTCCAAATGATTATTGTCATTGGACATAGGGTTATCCAGAAGGCATTTTAGGGTATCTGTGTGATCATTAAACCACTTTGTTGGATTAAATTCGTCTAGTAGGGAGCAATTACAGTCCGTTAAGGAAACATTTTTATTCGCGGATTCAAATGATGAATTCATGGATTCTTGTGGTGAAGCTTCATTATTATCATTGACATACTAAAATTATGAGGTTGGTTGAATATCCTCCAAAGTTTCCGGTTTTAATAAGACCTGAGGACTTTCAACGAGTTGATCAAAATTTATGGAGTTAATTTCTGCAATTGTTTTGGCTGCATCTCTTTTGCTTTTCATGCGACTGTTTTGAAACCAGTTCGTCTAATTTCAAACCGTTTTTGGCAGCTCACTCAAATTTGTTAAAAGAAAATAATTTTTTAACATTTAACGAATAGTTTTGTACACTTACGTTTACTCCAATTTCTGGCACACATTGTTCGATTCGTAGATTATTTTCAATTTCCATTTTAAATCAATTCCGATTATCAATTTCAAGTTCAAGTGATGTTATTCGTTTGACTTCTTTACTATGATTGTGGTGCGCAGGAGTCTAACGGAGGTATTTATGTGGTTTAATAACGTACCTGCTGAGAGGAGTGGCTATTTGCCTGTTTTGTAATTGTCAAATCAAAAGCCCGATATTTTTTACCCGCCCTACAAACGTATACCTGCCGATATTTATAATCTCGCTATTGGGTCCTTGCTGTAAGAACTGGCGGTAATGTGCAATAGCATTTTGACCAGTCTTGTTTTCTCTGTTTTAGATATCTACATACATAAATGGTCGTTACACCCCTTTCGTCTGGATTACGACCTAGCTTCTCACACCATTTAGGTTGTATGCATTAATTTCATACATGAGTGGCGGGACCTACAGTTTAAAGTCGATTCCGAACTACAAATTTTTGAGAAACTTTTCATAGCAAATTTATTTACTCTGTGTAACCTGTATGCTTTGGAATACACTTTCCATTCTATGGGTGTATGTCCTATGTTCAATGAATATAGGCTCAATTATTTAAAAAAAAAATTACTTAATTATAAATGTAGTTTTCAATATACTAAATGGCATTGATTTTGATTATATACGGTTTTGATTATATCACAATATGCTTATTCGGAAACTTAAATTCTTCTTCAGATTTTCTAATGCATCTGCCAGACTTATACATTCGTATGTTTTCCAACGCGCACAATCTGTTTTTTTGAATGGCAAATAGTCTGATTCTCTACCTTTGGACAAAGGTGTACCTCAGGGCTCTATGCTTAGACCACTTTTTTCTCCCTGTATGTCAATGATTTATCTGGATATCTTTTGAATTGCAAAATCCACTTGTATGCAGATGACGTGCAACTTTGCTTAAATAGCCCGGTGGACGATTTTTCACGCGCCGTTGATTGTTTGAATGGGGAACTTGCACGGATCTTCTTAGCGGCAACTGCTAATGGTCTCTGTTTGAACACGGGAAATCTAGGTGTATTTTATTACATAGAAGAAGTGTTGTACCCACAATTTCTAGGGATGTTGTCATGAATGGTGAGAAAATTGTGATAGTTCATGCGACGAGGAATTTAGGAATAATTTTTAACTCCAATTTGACGTGGGATGATCACATAAATTCACTGGTAGGGCAGACGTATATTAAGTTACGCGCACTTTGGTCCACGCAACTTTATATACCTTTGAAAACTAGGAATTTAATTGCAAAAATTTATTTGATTCCCTGCTTACTGTATGGATGCGAACTGTTTGGTAATTGCGATTCTAGCAGCAAACATAAGCTGAACGTTCTATTTAATAATATTGCTCGAGATGTCTATAATTTGAGAAGATATGATCATATCTCTGTGGCAGCTAAGAGTCTTTACGGTGTGACCTTTGATAGTCTTCTCAATATTCGTCTACTTTTATTTTGCATCGAATTGTAAACAAGCGGATACCGAGTTATTTATTTGACAAACTACGTTTTGTCCAGTCACCCCGTAGTAGGAATATTATAGTTCCTCGGCATCGCTACTTATTTTCCGAATGGCAGTTTTATTTGCATGCTATTCGACTCTGGAACATTCTTCCACAACATCAGCAATGCAACACCAACGCTAATAGCTTCAAGATATTTTTGTTTAAATATTTTCGTTGATTTTTTTTCTTTATATATATTTGCAAATTTGTTTTTTGTTTCACTTTTATTTCCCCTTTATACATTACTTGTTATTATTAAGTCAATTATTCATTTACTAAATTAAATTAATTATTATGTACATATTACGTTCCTGTACTTTAAATATAAGATTATCATCTTGTCGTACAGGATTTCTATTTTATTAATAAATAAATAAAATAAATAAATAAATAAATTTAATATTTAGAATACAGAAAATGTATACTTAATAATTCGATTCGACTGTATATCATATGTATAACATTGAATATAAAATTGAATTTAAAGGCTGTATCAGCCTTACATTTCGCCAATCTGGCTCACAACCACGCGTTATGCCAATTTTAGATAATTAATAAATAATTTATATAATTAATAATTAATTCTATATGTGACATAATAGTTATTTTTAATAATATATAATGATTTCCGTTGAATAGTAATTTACTAATGAATATATACTTAATTGAATTTGATTTTTTTTTAGTCTAAATTAAAAGATATCTATTAATTAATTAAATATTTATATATTAATAGATAACTATTAATTTAACTTAGTATAGGAACAAAAATAAATTTTTTGACAGGTCAACATAAAAATCGATACCTGCCTTAAAAATATATGTACATTATAAATTAAATTTTTTAAAATAATAATTAAATTTAATTTAATTAAAATAATACTTTCTTGTACATATCGATGGCTTAATATAAAAAAGGCCTAACTCGATTTTTTGTTACTTTACACGAGAAGGAAAAAACTTAATAAAATTCGTAAAATTTTAGATACAACAAAAATTTTTATACAATTTTTAATAAGAAACAGCAACACATTTAATCTCTCATTCAAAAATTTTTATTTTTTGTGCATCTAACATTTGTCTACCAGAATAAACAAAAAACCTTATTTTGAAAAAATGGAGTTAGGCCTTTTTTATATTAAGCCATCGATATACAGTGGCTCCATCGCATAATCGGACAAGCACTATTCTGATATGTATGTGCTTAAAACTTAAAAAGAAAATATTAAATATATGTTTTTTTTGCTTTTATTTACACTCTACATTATAGACTTTCAGATTAATAAAAAAATAACAATATTTTTCCTGATAACGGTAATGTTATAAAGAAAAAGAAAATTAACTCAATTTTTTGCGCTCAACGCATAATCGGACAAAGAAGAGCACCATTGCTAAAAATGACGAAAGAGAACAATTAATACTTTGTGGCATATCCTTTGTTCTCAACAACGGCCTGTAAACGTTTTGGAATTGATTTTACAAAATTGTAGCATACCTCAGGTTCTATGGAGTTCCACGCTTCCAGTAAAGCCGCATTAAGCTGATTCAAAGTTTTAAATCGTTGTTGGTATACTCTTCTAGCTAATTCTTCCCAAAGATGTTCAATTACGTTGAGATCTGGGCTCTGTGCAGGGGTTTCTATAAGTTTGGGGCAATTATGGATCAACCAAAGCTTTTCCACACCCGAAGTTTGCTTGTGATCATTGTCCTGGTAAAAAGCAAAATCATTCGCAATGCCTAATTTCTCGGCACTTTGCTTTACATTTTCTTTCAAAATGTAGAGGTAGCCAAATTTGTCCATTTTACCATCAATAAAATGCAAATTGCCCACCCCAGCACTCGACATGCAGGCCCAAACCATGACAGAGCGTCCTCCATGCTTAACAGTAGCTTTTGTATTTTGAAGATTAAATTCTGCATTTGGTTTACGCCACACAAACATCTTGCCATCTGATCCATGCAAATTGAATTTCCTCTCGTTAGTGAACAGAACCTTGTAACGAACAAAAACTATCAGCGAAAATGTATTTTAAGATATCTTTACACCAAATTACCTTATTCCAAAAAATTTCTGTTTTAAGCAAATACACTTTTGCAAATTTTTTTACTCTTGTTTTTATTCTTAGGCCTAATAAATGGCTTTTTTCTGGTAACTCTACCATGGTAGTTATATTTGTGCAATGTATTACGAATAGTATTTAAGCAAACATCTTTTCCGCTGCTGTTTTTTAAAGATATTTTTAGTTCTTAGGCATTGCAAATGATTTCGCTTTTTACCAGGACAATGATCCCAAGCACACTTTCGGTGTGGCAAAGCTTTGGTTGATCCATAATTGCCCCAAACTTATAGAAACCCCTGCACAGAGCCCAGATCTCAACGTAATTGAACATCTTTGGGAAGAATTAGCTAGAAGAGTATACCAACAACGACTTAAAACTTTGAATCAGCTTAAGGCGGCTTTACTGGAAGCGTGGAACTCCATAGAACCTGAGGAATGCTACAATTTGGTAAAATCAATTCCAAAACGTTTACAGGCCGTTGTTGAGAACAAAGGATATGCCACAAAGTATTAATTGTTCTTTTTCGTCATTTTTAGCAATTGTGCTCTTCTTTGTCCGATTATGCGTTGAGCGCAAAAAATTGAGTTAATTTTCTTTTTCTTTATAACATTACCGTTATCATGAAAAATATTGTCATTTTTTTATTAATCTGAAAGTCTATAATGTAGAGTGTAAATAAAAGCAAAAAAAACATATATTTAATATTTTCTTTTTAAGTTATAAACACATACATAGCAGACTAATGCTTGTCCGATTATGCGATGGAGCCACTGTATATAAGTGCATTATTATCAAACATTTTAATTTCTTTAATTTGTATCACCAAATTAATATTGCAATGTACGAGTATATGTAGGTATTGTTTACTTTTTCATATACCTGTACAAGAGTTACCTTTGCAAGAGTTACCTTTGAATTCTCTGGGAAAGACTCGGCATTTATGGACAAGGACTGACGTTCTAACTGCGTTCGTTAGGGGAATAATCGCAACTTGGCTGTCCGAATAAATCAAGAGAATTTCAGGAAAAATCTTGCCACCCAACAAGCATTGGGACGCTTTCAAAATTACCATGACTTGAACCCCATTTGGGATCGGTAAGTTGAAAACGGATGCCTTATATCGCCTGATAAAAAGCATCGATTCCGCTTTGCGAAAATTGTCACTTCAATTACATTTTAATTCAATTTAATTTACATTTTAAAGAGAGTGTGCGGATCAATGCCAGACACCGAAAGGATGAGAGAACAACACCTTGTGGTGTGCCTCAGTTTACCTTCCTTGCCATATGAATCTCGCCTAGAGAGGATTTAATTATCCTCCTGGTCAAATGTACTATAACGAATTTCCAAATGAACATTATTGAAGGCACTCTCCACATCAATGAAAGTTGCCAGAGAGCTCCACACCATGTAGCTTATGCAGTCTCATGGACATGGACAAAGAATCCTTTCCAGCGTTTTTGGAGCAAATGATGTTAAACTAATAAGTCTGAGATCATTTGCAGTGGCTTTTGGCTCTCTCCTATTAGCAGATACTTATGAGTACTTGAGACAGACATGATAAATTCTCAGCAGACAGGAAATTACCATTATCAGATGTCACCTGTAGGTCGGCAAGTGTAATGCTGTCAGTACCCGATGATTTAAAACGTTTGAATGCACCCAAGGCCCACCGAAGGGTGGTTACACTCACATTAAAGCCACCTGTGCAGATGTATGCAATTGGGGTCATAACTGCCCTCACTTACATATATACTTATTACTCATACATGGGCATACTGCATTATAATTCTAATGCATTAAGCTTTTCAGTATTCAGTAAATGTTTACTGGTAATGAAATTTAGATTGCATTACCAGTAAAATTTTACTGATTACTGAAAAAAAAATCAGTATTCAGTAAATTTTACTGGTTACTGAAAAAAAATTCAGTAAGTCAGTAAATTTTTACTGATTACTGAAAAAATCAGTATCAGTAAAATTTATTAATTACTTGCTAGTAGAATTATTTTCTGGAAAAATTGCCTACAGTTCAAGGATTCGAGTAAAATTTGCTCTGTTCAATGAGTTGAATTATTAACAATTGTTACTGGAAAATCATTCATTAACTCAAAAAACTTTCAAGAAGAACAAAAAACTAAAATTGTCAACATTTTTTATCGTTGCAAATTATTACAAGTTCTATTTTGAATTATCTTCTGTTTACATTATTGTCAGAACAATTTAAAATCAAAATATTTTACAATATCGACTAATCAAAAATTATACAATTACCTTTTTTTTTACAAGTTTTTATTAATAAAGTTTTCATTTACTATATAGTTTTTGATTATATAAAATAGAAATTTTCCATACTTTTTATTATCACTCTCTTAATAGGAGTTTAATGAACATACTTAAAAAAATTTTTTTTTTCAAATACACAAAATTTTTATTAGTGTCCACCGTTAGTGTATCTTAGAAGATACAACTATTAAATGAGGCTCTGTGGCAAGGAATCGGAATATATTTTTTCCCTATTATTTCTATATATATCAATTTGTAATCCTGTCCGATTTTTCAATATAGCAAAGCACCTAATTCACCAAATTTGAAAAATATATAATTTTTAACTTTGATGTTTAAGCTATCAGAGAATTTAACATTTTTTCCTTTGAAATAAATTTTAAATATAAGACTGATGCTTTCTGGGTGAGTTTTTATTGTTTATCATTTATTTATTTTCTAAATAGAACAATGAGAATTTTTTTTGGTTGTATCTTTAAAGACACAGAGCATTACAGCCTGAAACTAAAAATTAATATAATGTCAATAGGTTTACACAAAAAAAACTTAAAATAAAAAATCAAAATATGTATGTAAACAAAAAAATTGAACAGTTACTTTTTGTTAATTTGCCTATTTATTTATATATTTATTTTTAGAACTGTTTTTCACACGAATAAAAAATAAATTAGTATTAGAAACAACACAATTAAATAAATATTTCGGTATTGTTGTGAGTACAACGGCGATCAGAAATCGGGTGGTCGTCGGTTCAAACCCAGTGGGCTACATCTTTTTCTAATTCATATTTGACATTATTTTAATTTTTGTTTTTTACAAATAAAGTCCGCCAAATAACTTTTTTTTTGAAAATACTTTAAAAAAAAATCTACTGAATATTTTCTCAAATTTCTTTTTTTTAAGTACAATCCTTCCGGTTAATAATGGAAAATAATTTCATTCAAATGGCTGCCTCGGTGGCCATGCAGTAGCCTACACCAGAAGATGCCGATTTTGGCAAAAAAATCATATTTTCAGATGAAGCTCATTTTGATCTTGGCGGGTATGTAAACAAGCAAAAATGTCGCATTTGGGGCTCAGAAAACTCGCACGCATACATTGAAAAGCCGACGCACCCAAAACGAGTCACTGTTTGGTGCGGATTTTGGTCCAGATGCATAATGGGGCCATTTTTCTTCAAAAATGAGCAATGAGTGGCCGTTACAGTCAATGGCGATCGTTATCGGGCCATGTTGAACGAATTTTTGTTCACAAAAATTGAAGAGGAGGATATTGGCAACATTTGTTTTCAACAGGACGGCGCTAGGTGCCACACAGCCGAAGCTACACTCGATGTTTTGCGCCCTGTTTTTGAAGATCGCATTATCATCCGCAGAGCTGATGTCGTTTGGAAACCTCGGAGCTGCGATTTGACACCGTTGGACTATTATTTGTGGGGTGCCGTCAAAGATAAGTGTTACGCCGACAAGTCAGAGACAATTGACGCTTTAAAGGACAATATTCGTGAAGCCATTGGTGAAATACAACTGCACACAATCGATAATGTGCTTAAAAATTGGACCGATCGTGTAGGCTACTGCATGGCCAGCGGAGGCAGCCATTTGAAAGAAATTATTTTCCATTATTAACCGGAAGGATTGTACTTCCAAATAAAAAAAGAAATTTGAGAAAATATTCAGTAGTTTTTTTTTAAAGTATTTTCAAAAAAAAGTTATTTGGCGGACCCTTTATATAAATATTTCTACTAATAGCATCTATTAGAAATGTTGACAATTTTTTTATAATTAATAAAAATTTACTGGTAATGCATAATGGGTTTCAATTTACTGGTACTAATTTTTTTCAGTATTCAGTAAAAATTTACTGGTTTACTGCATTTTTTTCAGTAACCAGTAAAATTTACTGAATACTGATTTTTTTTTCAGTAATCAGTAAATTTTTACTGATTACTGATTTTTTTCCCAGTAATCAGTAAAATTATACTGGTAATGCAATCTAAATTTCATTACCAGTAAAAATTTACTGAATACTGTAATTTTTTTCAGTAATCAGTAAAAATCAATTTTTACTGAAATTTTACTGGTACTGCAAAGTGCCCATCATGTTATTACTTATATTTTCCAAAGGCAAAAATAATTGTGTTTTGTAGTGAAATCAACCTCTATTCGGTTGTAATCGTAGGTATTCAGACTGAATTTTGTTTGCTAATATGAAACTGATTCGAGTGATATTCCAGGGACAACGTTTCTCATTACGTACTTATACTGTCATATAGTCTAGTCTAGTTCATAATCAGTTTATTTTGTCAAAGATATTTACGGTGATATTAAGAGAATATATTGCAATTTGTTTACAAACTTCTTTTTTAATTTTCTGATCCAGCTGAATCTGCAAGGGCATTGAGTTGGGTACGTCCCTCTTATTATCAGAAAACAGACTGCGGATGAGGAAACTAGACGTTCAATATAGTTACTTAGTCTGGTTTTTAGTTTTTCTTTCTTTTTGGTTTATTTACGTCTGACTGGATTTCGTGCCAATCGAATTAGAATATTCATATACAGACACATCGTTGTAAATACAAATTTCTTTTTAATTTTTAATTCCGAACAAATTTTCAAACTAGAATTAGGTATCGCTTACAATAGTTAAATTAATTAAAATCAAAATTATTTTATATATGAATTTCTGGTTAATAAAGAGGTGGGTAGGTAGGTTGGAGTGGTAGCTTTGATACCAAAAGCTCACTTGAGCACGCATAGCGGTCCGCTGTGACGCCACAGGTGAACGCAGTTCCTGTACTGAACAAGTTCCTCCAAACCAGGTAAGAAGAATAAGTTGATCAGCGCAAGGGCTGCGCATTTAAAGCACGACTACCCCACGCTGGAAAACCAGCCCGAAAATTTGGTAAACGATGCTATATCCTTGACATCAATGGACGATAGCTCCGTCAAACTGACAAGGATTGGAAAGCCAAAAAAACTAAATCTGCACCTCGCAAGAGATGGACATTGACAAAGAAAGTGGATAATAGTGTCCTCTTCCTCTGCGGATGGAAGTTGCATTCTTACCGCGTGTCTTCGCATGTGATCGATATGGCGTTACGATCAACTCCAAACAGGTTGGTGCGCTTTTTATCTATCGAGGGCCAAGTGAGTCTAGCGGTGGAGCAGAACTCCTTATTGACCCAGGATAGGTTGACGTCTTGAAAGAATTTCCACGCGTTGGCCAACTTGACCGAGGTAAGTAGCGTCCCCAAGACGATTGAAAAAGATTCCGGAAGGAGTGCGCCAGCCCTGGCGAGCTCATCCGCTCTGCAGTTTCTCGGAATATTACTGTGCCTGGGGACCCAGATAAGTATGACACTGAAGCGTCCAGAAAGGCGATCGAGACAGCGGCGATATTCCCTGACGATTATGGAGTTATTCACAACGTTCGCCAGAGATCTTATGGCAGCCTCACTATCAGAAAAAATTCGAGATTTTAAGTGATTTAAATAGTTTTAGTAATCAGGCAAAGGCTGGATATAAATTTAACCGTCTGAGTACATTGTGATAAAGTAATTTAACGTATTCAATGAATAGAATGATGATAAATAGAGACAAAATTATATATTTTTTAAATAATTAATTCCACATGATAGGAAGAGTTTTATTAACGACATGAGCTTGAAAACCATTTATTTTATGTAGACATCTTGTAATTTATGACCAACAAAAGCAATGTACTCTGTGTTTTAAACATGCTTTTGAAAATAAGCATTCAACAATCACATCAAAATTTTTCAATATTCTATGTTGTCACAAAGAGTAAAACTTTCCTGAACGCAATTTTTTCCGAAAACAGATACGAAGAAATAGGACAGGATAAGTAAAAATAGAACAAATAACAACCCTAAGTTAGGCCTTTAGGCTTGACAATAACATTAAATTTTCCATCCATGGTAAGGTTTTTTCCTGGGATTCACATACCAAGAACTGTCGGGAAATTTGACTTATTTTATATTCCGCTTTTGCGGAATTTTAATGCGGGAAACCCGTAATTCTTTTTTTTTTTTTGTATAATAAAATGTAGTGGAGCTGCTGAATTAAGATTTATAATTGAAGTCTTCGTAGTCTAGTAGCTAGTGTGGTGGCTTACTAGACGTGAGGCTGCGGTTTAACATCTCAGCAGTCTTCTGGCAAAAACTCTAAAGAGTAATTAAAATTTCCATTAAAAGTTTCTCAAAAATCTGTCGTTCGGAGTCGACTTTAAACTGTAGGTTGTAATTTCCAATTCTGTATGTAATCGAAACTCGTTTGTATTTGAAAGAACATAGCCGCCACAATTAAGGCTGATTCCAATTTATAAAGAAAGATAACTTGGATGAAATTTTTTTCTGTCTAAATCAAGCCATACACAAAATACAAAAGCCATACACTTAGCCATAGTAGATGCTACATATATGGATATTGCCTTTACCGCTCTGACAGACTTTCCCACGGTGGTGGTGTGGCGATTTATGTGAAATCCCACATTCAATGTAAACTGGTTGGTAGAAGTTCGGAGAATAATACCCATACTCCAAATATTGAATACCTGTTTTTGGAGATAATTAACTGTGGCAGAAAGCTTTTACTATGTACTGTGTACAGACCTAATAGGACTATCGACATTGGACCACTGATCGACGAATTAACTAATGTTTGCCTCGGTTACACTAACATCATAATAACCGGCGACTTTAATTCAAATGTTTGAGTGGACAGGAGATTAATGTTTGACCTAAGTGCCATAGGTTTGGGGTTAGTAAATGAGGTTATGCCCACCCACTTTACGTCATCTTCTGCTACGCTACTTGATCTTTTCTTTGTTGAGAATTGTTCTAGTGTGTTACTATATGACCAACTTTCTGCACCGGCTTTCTCCAGACATGATCTTATTTTCCTGTCTTATGACTTCAAAATATCTTCGAAGGAGAAGAAAATAACTTTTCGAGATTTTAGAAATATTGACGTTCCATCATTGGAGAATGAATTAATGAGCAAACCCTGGAACCGGGTTTTCTATATGCCAAATGTTGACGATCAGGTGAATTTTTTACACGGCAATATTCAGAGTTTGTATGACAAATATGTACATATAAAGACGAAAACAATGCGTGCCAACGAGAATCCATGGTTCTCGATTGAGATAAAGGAACTGATTAGTAGCAGGAACAGAGCCTACGAACGCTGGAAGAGATACCGAACTCCTGAACTTAGGGAAATTTATAGGAATTATAGAAGAAAGGTGACTACGAAGTTAGGTCCGCTAAGTGTAGATATTATGGGGATAAATTTAAATCCGCTATGTCGTCCCGGTGTAAATGGAGGGAAATTAAAAATATGGGTGTCTTGGATAATAATGATAATAATACTAGTCATGATATAGATGTAGACAAATTGAATTTTGAATTCTCGAATATCCCTATACCTAAATCGAATATCAGTTACTATAACTATAACCTTACGGATCCAAGTGTTTCTTTTGATCTGAATGGCAATGGCTTTCAATAGAGCGTTTAGAGGTATCAAATCAAATTCAATTGGCTACGATGAAATGCACCCGAGATTCCTGAAAATTATACTGGACTACATTATTGTGTATATAACACATTTATTTAATACTATTCTGACGACATCAGTATTTCCTTCAATGTGGAAGCACGCGAAAATTATCCCAACCCGAAAGTTACGTTTATGTACAGCATAAAAAATAATTGATTATTAAACACTAATAATTTTGTATTTTAATTTACCCCAATGCTCGTCAATATTTTATTTTATTATTTCTCTGCTCACGCCCACATTTTGGTCCTTCGAACCGGATCTGACCCAGTGACCTATGGATGACTATAGAGAAGTAGGGCGTTGGATCCGGCTCGAAGGATTAGTCGCCAGCACCGCTAAAACTCTGGGTTTACGTGCGAATGGAGCATTAATACATTTTGCTTCAAGCTAGCTCCAATACCCTAATTCTCTATAATCACAAAACTTTCTGTGTTGTCTGAAATAGGTAAGCTCTTTGACTCCGTTAGGTGATCGGCACCTAGAATAATGGTTGCTCAGATTATTATGCGACAAATTTGTAAAGGGTGTACAGATTGGAACGAATGTTTGGAACACATGACGTTTAACAAATGGCTTTAATTTGGCTTTGATTACTCGTACATCGACAGGATTAACATCCACGCTTTGGATTAAATTAACTCTCAGTATAAAGTTTAACTTCATGCATTTTGTGATGCTTCTGAGAAAGCATATGCTGCCATTATGTAGTGTATGGTGTATGCTCGCTGCCAAAACAAAAGTTGCGCCTACAGAATCGTAAACTTTACCCCGTTTAGAGCTCTGCTTTGCAACTCTATTTTCAAAAAATGGTATTTTCACTTCGTAAGAAGCTGAATCTTACCAGATCGGAAACCTTTGTGGGGCAGATTCGACTATCGTTCTGTCCTGGCTTTAAAATCCCCCGTTCCATTGGCCAACTTTTGTGGCATATTGAGCATCACTTATCGTGGACCAGGCACTGACAATTGGAATAATATGGAATCTCCCTATGATGGCCTTTTACTCATCAAAAAACCTATCAACCTATTTGTTGTCGAACAGGTTTATTTTGGCCCTGATTCGAGTAGCCGGTGCTCGATCCGACAATGGCGTTCTACCACAGCCAATTGAGAAGCTATGGTGCTCCTTAATCAAGAGCAAAACTAATAGTTCTTTTAATTTTTTCGTGGCGTGCTTGTCATTTTTATTCACAGATGACATACCTAATAATCCGTGGACTATCTATCGAGCGCCCAACTAAAGAAAGCCTCGATGTAATTTTTGTTGATTCCAGCCCAAGAAGGAGAGCACAATCCACAACCAGGCTCTTATTAAAACTATGTTCCCAGTACTGGAAAGTGCCAAATGCAACCTTATATTTACTTTTTTGCATTTTATACCCTAAATTGATTATTATGAATTGAGTGTTACTATTTTATTGAAATGTGAATTTTGATCTCGGTCCTATTGTTGCAACAAATATGTAGAATATTGAAATTGATATTTAAGCTTCAAGGAATGATGATGCTACCAATTCTGATAACAAAAACATAAAACGTATGAATTATTTAACTTGTAAGATTATCCCAAAGAGCCCATCGAATACAAAATAGTGGAAATATGACCGCAAATAACCAAAATAAGAAACCTATTACCGAATGAAGCAATAATTCCTTTATTTGTTTATAAACAAATTTTCTAAAATAGAAAACATTTTAAATTCTTATTGTTAATTTTTGTCTTAAAGTTGTTTTGTTTTTCATTATATACATACATACATATATGTAAGTATAAATAACTTCACTGAATAAGTATTAGGATATTATTAAGAAAGCTATTTGCCTAGTCGATTAGCATACTATGTAGATACATTATATCCCGGAAGAGCGAAAAAAATACATAATTTTCCCTCGATATAATGGGGAAAGCTATCTACCTAGCAGGTTAGCAATTCTAATTTCTGAATTATTCTAATTTCTGGAGGATTTTTTTTCTAATAAAAAATAAAGAATTAAACAGATTTCCTTTCAAAAACTAAAATAAAACGCATTTAAATTTTTTGATTCAATTTTATTTGATAAAAACAAGAAAAGTAAGTAAAAATGTGAATATAAAAATCTAAAAGCAACAAAAAATAACAATTCAGTCCAAATACCAAATCACCATCGCTACTGAGAACATATTCAGATTTAGCATCAAACATATCTTCATTCCATCTGTCGATGTCTTCTATACCGATGCAATCGTTTGGAGTTATTTCTTCTAAAAGAGCTTGAGTTCTTTGAATAACTTCGTTACAATCCTGATCTATTTGCAACAAATGTGCTATTGGCACGTCATCGTCGCTGTCGTATTGGATAGAGTCCCAATTGGACAACTTTGACCAGGATTTCTTCATAACACTTTGTGGTACCTCATCCCAAGCTTGTTTCAATAATAATTTTGCATGGCAGAATGAATGGGATTTCAGACGATTCTTTAGTTCACCAACTTCAGCAATTAAGATAGAAAGTAGCATACTTCTGTAATTGAGCTTTGTTAACTTAATAGGATGTTGAATAATAGGGTAAGACTAATGCAACTATGTTTCCATCGTCACTTTTAAGTTTCTCAATAGGTGTATGTGCGAAGCAATTGGCAAAATGGCTTTCGGTGGCAAATTATTTTCCTGAGAAAAGCCGATCACCTGTAAATTGCAAAATATTTTAAAATTACTGAACCTGAAATCGTTATTTGTTCTTACCCCCTTTAATAAATATTTGGTGAAACCAATCGTGAAAAATCCGAGAAGTCATCCAAGAATTTTTTGAAAAGTTCTAATGCAAAGGATTATTGAAACTTTTAAAACACCTGGGGTATTTTGCTTTTCCAATTATCAATGGAACTAACTTATGTGTTCCATCGGAGTTTGCACCAAGCAGATACATATGTTCGTTCTGTCTGGTAGGCAAAGAAAACATAATCCGGTTTCGTCGACATTGTATATTTGTGATTCCATTAACCCCATCTCAGCGACCTTTGCATGATATCGATTAATGAAAGGAATAACTAAAGCAACATCACTGGAAAGAATCTGGCCACAAATTTTTAAAAAACGGATACCGTGTCGTTTCTTAAATTTGGAAAGCATTTTCATCTTTATGGGGATACATACATACATACATAATTGGTCATTACAACCCTTCAGTCAGGATTACGACCTAGTTTCTCACACCACTTATGTTGTGTGTGTTAATTTTATACATGAGTGGTGGGACCTACAGTTTAAAGTCGACTCCGAACGACAGATTTTTGAGAAACTTTTTCATGGCAATTTTATATAATCTCAGAGTTTTTGCCAGAAATCAGCTGAGATAATAATAATATGGGGATATTCCTCCTTAAATATTTGTTTAGCTTTCTCTTTAAGTATGGGCAACTTTTTCTCGTTGATTTAAAAACCACTCATACATGCCACTTTCCATTTTTGGATATTCAGCGCTGTGCAAAGATTTATTGCTTGCCTCCTGATTTGTGTTGGAAACAGCATTTAATATTGAAATTCTATGTGATTGTATGAGTATCAAATTTCAGAAATAAACTGGCCACAAAATACATAAATGCCACAAAAATAAACATCATATATATAAACATGTACGTATATAATTTGGTATATAATTTTTTAGTTTTACAGAATAAAAAGAATTTGGGAATTTCTTGTGTTAAAATAGCAAAAAAAAAAACGCTCAGAAATTAGAATTTTAAATTCGAATTTTAGAGCGTATAATGTATTGCAAGCACTGAATCTAATTTCTGGAATTTCTAATTACTGGAGGTTCTAATTTCTGAGCTTCTACTGTATTATGGAATGGAAAAAGTCCGGGAAGTAAAGAACCCTATCATATTGACAATATTTCAACAGATTGAAGCTGCAATGAGTTATACAAAATTAAAAATAATATTGTTAAATAAATAAAATTAAATTAAATGTTAAAATAAGCAACACTTTATATAGTACAGGGTGCTGAAGAAACGAATTAATTTTATGAAGCAAACTACGAAGGATATTACTAAAAAGGTTTTCTTTCTCTTTGCCTATTTCACTTTACTCTCAATAATGACTCATTGCTTTAAAATGTACTCTTATAAATCTAAAAGTAGTAGCACTTCCGCAACCATTTAACTATAAAAAAACGCAATTTTTCGGTGACATGTTCAACGATTAAAAACTAAAATATTTATGCAACAAAAACTTCTTAATTTAGATAGCCAATCTTTAAGAGCATAGGAAATAAGACTAGTCAAAATACTATCACACATTACTCGTGGCATTACTATTATCTGTCTGTCTGGCTGCCTTGTTTTGACAGCACGGACATGCATATACAAGTAGAAAGCAGGTAAAAAATACCATGCTATTTATTTGCAAATGAAAATGTCCTTGACAATTATAAGGGAAACAGATAGTCAGTCCTCTCACGAGACACCAATTACTATATCACATAAATACTTCGGTTAGACTACTGCTCAGAATAATCATAATAAAGTGGTCAACGGAATAACATCACTGGCATCCAAATTAACAATTCGAATTGAATTAAAATGCAACTTGAAAATAATCTGGAATTCGAACAGTATGTGATAGAAAACGAATTTAACGTAAGTGTACCACGCTAAATCCCCTATGGTGAAACAAATTCAATTATTTTAATAAATTTTCAACATTTCAGATCAAGGTAAGCTTTGTATTTTCTTCTACGAGTTTCCTACATATAGCTCTAGTACTTCCTCAGAAATATCTTCATTAGCGTCGTCAAATGCATCAAAACCTAAAAGAAAACGTACTGCGTTTACCAGCAAACATTTGATGGAACTGGAGCGTGAATTCCACTTTTATAAATATTTAAGCCGACCCAGACGTATTGAAATTGCCGATCGGTTAAAATTGAACGAACGCCAAGTTAAGATCTGGTTTCAAAACAGGCGCATGAAAAGCAAAAGAGATGCAGCCAAAACAATTGCAGAAATAAACTCCATAAAATTTAATAAATTCGTTGAAAGTCCTGATAATTTACCCCTGGTCTTATTAAAACCGGAAACTTTGGAAGATATACCTATCCCAATTCAACGCAATAATTTTAATGTGTCAATGTATATGATTAATGACAACAAAGCTTCACCACAAGAATCCATGAATTCACCATTCGAATCCGCGAATAATAATGTTTCTTTCATGGACTACAATTGTTCTCTAGTAGACGAATGTGATCCAACAAAGTGGTTTAATAATCACAATTATTATTATAATCAATTACCCTAAAATTCCTTCTGGATAACCCTATGTCCAATGACAATAATCATTCGGAAATCCTTCGAGTTTCATCATACGATACCAATTCCTCATCATTACGAGAACCAGGCGCAGAACCTTTGAATTGTTTGTCTCCAACATCTAATCAGAATCCTTTAAGCATTGACGATGATGATGAATTCATAAAATATATCATGAACTTGTAAATAATTTCATTGATGTAACAGATATATAAATAAAGAATTTAATATTTGCAATGTAACAACTTAAATTGTTTATTAAAATTCCTGTTATAATCTAAATTCTAAAATATATATTGTAGAATAAATATAAACAGATTTAGCATTCATCTAGAGGCATATGAATAATATCTAAGAAATAATCGTGACTAATTGTGCAAAGGCAACTGAAAAAAAACATACATATTTGGGCATTACAACCCTTCAGTTAGGACTATGACCTAGTTTCTCACACCACTTATATTGTGTGTGTTAATTTTATGCATGAGTGGTGGGACCTACATGGCAATTGTATTTACTCTCAGAGTTTTTGCCAGAAATCTGCTGAGAGGGAGTCGCCGAAGAAATACTTTTTGTATTTTGTTTTGATGTCTGGGCTGGGACTCGAACCATGGCTTTTTACATCTAATAAGCCAACACACTACCTACTAGACTACGGCGACTTCTTGTATATTGTTATTATCAACTCCATAAAAATAAATGTTGTCAGTTCTCTCGTAATATATTGTTACGTTTTTACATTTTAAAAACGTTTACAATATGAGCCCGTAGATTGCAAATAAAATAAAAATAAATCTGTTTTAGTTTTAGATAAATTCTTTATTGTTCGCACAATTCTGTGTACTACTGTTCACAACTTGATGTACAATAACACTTGCTTTTCTTTGTCAATCCTCTGTTTATGTCCTTTACAATTACCCAATAACAAATACTAGACAATTATTCGATAGATCTTTGTAACCAGTGGTTACCATTTCATAGCACAATTGTGCAGAGAGAAAATAGAGCTTATGCTTTTTTATTTAGTTGTCGATCAGTCTGCGACAAGCGCATATGTATGTACGTATGTCGGCGGAGGCTATAATATGTTTACACTTAAAGTATATTTTATGTTAAAACTTCAATTTTTTTAAATTCAAAGTCTTATATGTATGTTCTTAAAACCCATTTTGATTGTTTTAATAGTTAAGTAAATAATTTAGATGATATGGAAAGAAAACAAATTTTTTATAGACAAAGCAATAGTATGGAAAAATTAAAAGGTTTGTTATTAGTAGGAGAGAAAATTTATATGATAAAATTAGATCCCAGCAAATATCTAAAAAATATTCCATAATTATTAAGTCAAAGATGTATAACTTCATATATGTTGATGAAATGATAATCAAAATAGGTTATATTACTAACACGTGTATGACTGTAAACTCACAACTTATTTTCGCTATCTTAATCACTAATACACAACCAAGAAATGTTTGGTAATCCCTGTTTGTAACGGTCTTCACACAAGGCTGTCTGAACATCATTAACTCAGTTGCATAGTTTGCCTTGCCCTTAGTATGGCAGAGTAAACAGTCTTATGAAAGTTCTTGAAGTCAAACGTCCATGTCTTCGCCTTTTCGCATATAATTATTATTATGTTTATTATTGTAGTGTTGTTGGTATATTTTTGTTTACTTGTTTACAATTTTCTTATGCTGGTGTTTGTTATTATATTAAGCAGTAGTTTTGTTTTTATAGTTTTTGTTTATAATTTTAATGTTAAGCGATGTAAAAGGATGATGAGAAATACTTGTTGGAATGAAATCTTATCTATTCCTGTACATTCAATAAATTGAAATTTGTGTTCCCTTAAATCCAGCGTGTACTCTGGTTGGTCCGCCATGGAATTCTAAACAACTGTCGCGACTGAAAAATCGAAAGAAATAGTATTACAAGAAATACCAAAGTTCTGGCTCCATTATTGATTATGGAAGATATTCTATTAGTCGGTCTGAATCTAATATTCTAAATCACTTATATGGATAAAATGAAAAATAATTTTATTAAGAATCCTAGATATTTCTATACGTTTGTAAATTCGAAGAGGAAATCTACTGGTTTTCCATCCTTTATGAAATTTGGAGATAAAGAATCATGTAGTGTGGATGTCATATGTGATATGTTTGCAGATTTCTTCGCCAGTACTTATTCTAATGCTGCTTACAATTATACTAATATGTAACCTTACTCGCTGACATCAGCTCAAGTAATATCTATTCCAACATTTAGTGACTGTGATATTTTGATGAACCTGAAAAGTTTAAAGATATCTTTTCGTCCTGGTCCCGATGGGGTTCCAAGTTGTATTTTAAATCGATGTGCAGAGTCATTCATCACACCATTAGTCATATTGTTTAATACCTCGATTAATTTTGGATATTTTCCTGTGTTTTGGAAGAACTCGTATTGTTCACACGAGTGAATAAATTTACTCAACCCTAATCCTGCCTTCAACTATCCCGTACACACATACTGACAATAACATCTCCAACAAACATCATATACACATATATGTACATACACACATTCATCAACACTGTTTCATCAACACCTTCAACATAATTATTAGGATCTTTGTAGATCAGTTGATTATCGATCGTCAAACAACACTAAACAAAAACCCAACAAACCCTACGCGAATGCACTATACAAAATAATATTATTTTAAATATAATATAAAAATAAAAATGAATGTTTGTTTGTATGTAATTAATATAATCGTAAACTGTACATTTGATCATATTATGATCTTTAGCAAAGTTGTTGCGCATGAGACGGCGAAGGTTTCTAATTTGGTATGGCCAATATCCGACAGGTGGCGCCACTGTAAATTACTAAAAATTAAATAAATCGTAAACTGTGCATTTATTCATGTTATGATCTTTAGCAAAGTTATTGCGCATAAGTCGACGGAGGTTTCTAAGTTAGTGCAATTAATTTCCGATACTACTCAGGCCCGTAAAAATGAATTGGATATTAGTGTAATGTCTTTCCTTCAAATTTATTTTTGTTGGTGGCGCAGCAACACGCGCAGGGTACAGCTAGTATAATATAAAAATTGTAAACATTAACCAATAAAAAACAAATAGTGAACAAATTTATTGAATATATACATACATACATACATATATCTAAATATTGTGAACTAATAATAAAATAGTATTGTGAATTAATGTACAATACAAATTGTTAACTTATCTCCTAAGCCAAGAATTGTGAACTAATACAAACTGTGAAATTAAATATTACGAATTAAAATAAATTTTGTTATAAATATAAATAAATAGACATATAATTTATAACGTTTGAAGAAAATACAAACAAAAATAAAAAACTATATAACACTTATTATTTATATATATAGTATACACAATAAAAAATATAAATACATAATTAAAATATAAAAGGTTTGTGCATAATATACCCTACCCCCCTCTTACCATCATACTAACCCTAACCCTATAACCAGTTTGTTCACGTATATTATACCACTTTTTAAATCTGGCAATAAATCTGATGTTACAAATCATAGGGGCATTGCAAAACTGAGTGCTATTCCAAAAATGTTCGAGAAACTGATTGCCGATTTTTTGGGTCATCTTACTTCAACGTTATTATCACCTTATCAACATGGTTTCCGAAAGGGCTGTTCAACAACAACTAACGTGCTTCAGTTAACATCCATGATAAATGCGGCCTTTTCTCAACGGAAGCAAACTTTTGTTAACTAAATTGGATTTATTGGCTTTAATCATAGGAGTTTAAGATGGCTAGAGCCGTATTTGAGTGGTAGAAAGCAGACTGTATGTGTGAACAATAGCTTAGCTAAGTATATTTATGTGCTATCTGGTGTTCCTCAAGGCAGCCATCTTAGTCCACTTCTTTTTTCGCTGTTTATTAACGATCTTCCCAAAATGATTAATTTTGCCAATATCTTGATGTATGCTGACGATGTAAAAGTTTTTCTCTCCTTTAATAATTTCATCCAGGATATTTATCTTCAAATAATTTATTTTTGTGGTGCGAATACAACATGATGGAGCTGAATATTAAAAAAATTCAAATATATGCGATTCTCAAGAAATAATTTTATTGCGGGTAATTACTTGCTTGGAGGTCATCAACTGGATATACATAGTATACTCTTTTATTGATCTTGGGATCCTATTAGACACAAAATTAAACTCTAATGATCATATCACTTTGACTGTAAAAAAGGCAAGAAGCACTCTTGGCTTCATAAAACGTTGGGCAAAGGAATTTTCTGATCCATTTATTACGAAACAGTTATACGTATCGCTTGTCAGACTAATTTTGTAGTATGGATCCATCGTATGGGATCCTCACTATAATGTTTACAGCGAACACATAGAATCTTTTCAGAAACAATTTTTACTCTTCTGCTTGCGTGGCTTTGGATGGAATTACTTGGATATGCCTTCATATACTAGCAGACTGGCATTAATAAAACTGCCTACCCTTAAGAGTCGTCGAACAATGTTAAATATATCCTTCATGATTAACCTGATCAATGATAATATTTGCTGTGTATTTCCGTTAACATCTGTTAAATTCAATGTTCCTCGTCGTAACTTCCGCTGTTATAATCTTATTTATATTCAATTCTGCAGAACTAATTATGCTGTTGCTGCTCCATTAACTAGAATTTGCCGTCAATTTAATTATTTTTCAGACTTTGTTGATTTTTCTTTAAATTCTTGCGTTATAAAACGGAACATTATTGTTTTTCTCAATTCTTAACTTTTCATATTTTTATTGTAACTATTACTTGTGTTTTTGAAGAAACTGATTGTAATCCTATTTATTTTTATTCGATTTGTGTTATTAGTCAGTAAGAAATTGGTCCATTGACTTAAATAAATAAAAGCAAAATACGAGTATCTAGATTTTTCATTTTCGTAATAATATTATTTGTGATTAATTCACCAGTAACATAATGTTCAATTTATCAGGTGTATGTAAGGACTCATCATATCGATCTGTTGTCAAGCCTTTACAGTAATCATGGTTAACTGAAAAAATGTTTGAGGCTGATCTAAATTTTTTATATTTTGTGGTGTATCTGCAAGGGTATCTATTTGATGTAGTGAGTAAAATGAATGGATTGCAACTAAACCGACTTACACTTCGCAGAGTTTTATAGGAAACAATATTTAATTGTAAAAATATTCTACAACATGAAAAAAAAAACACAAATTACATAACAATAAAATAAAATTAACCAATAATTAATCAATTTCAATTAAAAGAATATATATAAATAATATAAAAAATAAAAAAAAACATATTTCATTACAAAACATAAAAGCACATTCTAACATATATTAAAAACAAAAAATTAAATTCACTACAAAAAATATTCAATTACAATAGGTTAGGTTAGGTTAGTGGACGTGTACTTGTCGATTAAGACAAGTACAGCGGTACTAGGACGTTGTACAACGTAATGTAAATGTAAAAAGATAAATTATAAATATTAACTTAATTGGAGTGCAGTTTCTCTTGCAGTCTCTTTGTGTTAAAAAACAAAACAAAAAACCTACTAACAAAAGAAAAATAAAAAACTTGAAAAAAAGAACCTAAAACAATCTCAAATACTTCAAATTACCACGTGTTAAAACAAACAAAAAAACAAAATAGTGAAAAACATCAACTACTAACTCCCACTATGGGAGGTCTCCTCTTTGATAGAGACAAAATGGTCTAAAATCCGGACTCTTTACATCCAATTTTTCTTGTCATGAGCAGAGCAGGGGTTCATGCAAATAAAGGTCTAACAGACGTCTCACCATTTCTTATACAACGTGCTATAGAAGCAGCAGGAGGAAAAGTCAAGTCCTGTAAAAAGCTTAGATCTGGGCAACTACTTATACAGTGTCTTAACGGAAAGCAAGCAAATAAAATAATAAAAATGTTGTCTTTATCACTTGATATGTTTGTTAAAGTGGATGAATACAATTCTATCAATAAATCAAAAGGTATATTTTATTCATATGATCTACGTGGACTGTCCGATGATGAACTCTTGGAAGAAATTCATGAGCAAAATCCAAATGTCATAGAAATTAAGAGACTAAAGAAGAGAGACCCTGAAACCAAAGCACTTACAACAACTGACCTTGGTTTATATATAACAACATTCAACATAAGTGATCTTCCAGAAAAAATTCTGCTAGGCTACATGCATGCGATTGTTCAGCCATATATCTCTAATCCACTACGGTGTTTCAAATGCTTTCAATTTGGACATGTGTCTGATGGCTGTTCATCTCAAGACAAAATATGCCCCCATTGTAGCAACATCGAGCATACACCAATTGACAAAAATGGAAAGCGTGTAAGATGTAATAATCCAGCAAAATGTATTAATTGCCATCAACAACATAACAGTTTTTCAAGAGAATCTCCTTTATTTAAAAAAGAATTTGATATTCAAAGAACAAAAATAACACAAAAAATATCATTAAATGAAGCACGAAGAGAATATGATACACGAAGTACACTACCAACAACTTACACGAATGTACTAAAATCATGTAAATGTCAAGAAAGTGCAAACAAAATACTTACAACGAAAACAACAACTGATTTAACTCTAAAAACAACACCACCATTTCCGACACGTAAAATAACAAAAGCCGATTGACGAAAATAGAATTATTACCAAAAAATATATCGAAGAGAAAAAAACGTGAATTGACAAACGGTGAGAAAAAAAAGAAAAGAAAACTTAACCACTAAATCTCAGACAAATTTTGATAACCCAACAAACGAAATTAGTATGGATGACTCTAGTGACTTTAATACAAATGAATAATCAATATCAAATAATACAATGGAATTGTAATGGTTTTGTAAATCATTTTGATGAAATTAAACTTATGTTATCTAAAATTAATTGCTTTGCCATCTGCATTCAAGAAACAAGATTTAAATCACGTCATTATAAGGTTCTTAGAAATTTTACCTGTTTCTTTAAAAACTCCCCTCCTTCTTCAATTGCTCACGGTGGTGTTTGTGTTTATCTTAATAATTTGTTTAAGGGAGAAGAAATATCTTTGAATTCTCAATACCAAGTAGTGGCTATTAAGGTAAACTTCCCAATTAAATTTATAATTTGTTCTATTTATCTACCAGGATCGGAAAGTTTTTCCTAAGGTGAACTGAATAATTTGATATCTCAATTTGAATTACCTTACCTGTTATTAGGAGATTTTAATTCACACAATTTTATTTGGGGTTCTTGTACAACTGATACAAGGGGACATATATTAGAAAAATTTCTAAATAATAATAATATCAATATTTTAAATAACATAAATCTCCCTACCCACTTTGGCTTTGCATATAAGACATTCAGCAATATAGATCTTAGTGTAGTATCTCCATATATTCAGCATTTATTTGGTTGCAACATTAGTGATGATCTTTACAGCAGTGACCACTACCCAATTATGATTAGAATAAACGGTTTTTCGCAGAGCTACGAACGAAGACCTTGCTGGAATATAAAGCGGGCAAATTGGGATAAATATGGCTGTAGTTTTTCTAGGCCTTTAACTCGGTTGGAGGATATAGATGTTGTTGAAGACCATATTACCGGCACAATTTTGAATGCTGCTCATAAGGCTATCCCTTTTAGAAGGGAGGTCCCTTGGTGGAACGACAATATACAAAGATTGGTAAACGAAGGGAGAAGACTGTTGAAACGTTTCAAGAGAAATATGACTTCCGAAAATTTGGTGAAATTCTTAAAAGCAAAATCTCAAACTCATAAGGCTATTAGGGATAGCAAAAGGAAGGCATGGGAAGATTTTTGTAATACAATAAGTTTACGCACTTCATCGTCAGAGGTATATAGGAAAATAAAATCGATAAATGGACAATCTAACCACCACCAAATTACAGCATTAGAGGACAATTATACCCTTTTAACAGATAATAATGATATTGCTAACTGTTTGGCACTTAGTTTTGCACAAAACTCATCTTCCTCAAACTATTCAGAAAAATTTAGACTATATGACTCTTCCAAAAAATTTATTATTGACCCAATAAACAATAATGAATTATATAATAATAATTTTACTTTAATGGAACTTAATTTTGCTCTTAACTCCTGTCATGGCTCATCCCCTGGCCCTAATAATATTAGATATGAAATGTTAAAAAATTTTGATGAGAAAGCTAGGAAATACCTTTGGATTTTTATAATATAATATGGTCGGAACAAAAGTTTCCGAAAAACTGGAAAACAGCTATGGTTATTCCAATTTTAAAACCTGGAAAGGATGGTACAAATAAGGATAATTACAGGCCAATTTCTCTCACCAACTGCATTTGCAAACTTTTAGAAAGAATGGTTAATAAACGATTGGTATATTATATTGAAAAAAATAATATATTAAGTCGGAACCAGTCTGCGTTCAGAAAAAATAGGGGAACAATTGATAATTTGGCAATCTTGCACTCTGATGTTATGGAATGCTTTTCATCCAGAAAAGATTTAATTGCAATCTTTTTTGATATGCGAAAAGCTTATGATTGTGTTTGGAAGCAATTAATCTCAAGGAAACTAAATTTGGCTGGAATTCGCGGAAATATAGCAGCATTTATAACAAACTTCCTGGATAAAAGAAAGTTTTGTTGCATGGTCGGAAACTCTATGTCAAATGATTATGATCTGGAAAACGGGGTCCCTAAGGGATCGGTATTAAGTGTGACTCTATTTCTATTAGTGATAGACGATATTCTAAATAACTGTCATAGGGATGTAAAGGCATTATTATATGCCGACGATCTTATTATATACTGTTCTGGGAAGAAAGTTTCGGCAATTACTAATAAAATTCAAAAAACGATAAAGAAACTGGTAAATTGGAGTAATACCAGCGGATTTCGATTCCATGCTGGAAAAACTGTTGCAATGAAAGTCTCTAGACGAATTAATACCTCTGACAATCCTATCATACATCTGTACGGCGAAAATATACAATTTGTAGACCAACATAGATTTTTGGGAATCATATTTGACAAGAAGTTAACCTTTAAACCACTCATATACAACATTAAGGCAAGGGCAAACTTGAAATTGTATATTATAAAAATGTTAAGGTGTTCTATCTGGTGTTTGGATCTGATCCAAAAGCTCTCCTTAAAATTCTGACCACAATAGTACTTCCAACAATAGATTATGCATCAATTATTTATTCGTCCGCTAACAAGTTAAATTTGAAAACATGAGGTCCTATCCAAAATACAGGGATAAGACTTTCTATTGGAGCATTTAGAACCAGTCCTTCCATCAGCATTCAAACAATATCTTCTTGTCCACCCCTATTCCTAAGAAGATTAAAATAACTTCTTAATTATACGCTTAAAATCTTTTCATTACAGAATCATCCGTTATATGCAAAGATTACAGATTCGACAAAAATTAACCACCTTCAGTCGAAGAACCCAAAATATCACCCCTTCTATGAAAGAGCTTTTCAGGAATTTGAGAAAATTATTTGCAAATATACAATAAACACGGGTAATATGGACAATATTACACTACCTGACATTCCACCGTGGTACTTCTCTCACATCGAAGATGACTTGTCCCTTGCTAACTGTTGCAAACGTAATATGACTCCAATAGAAATGAAACAAAAATATTTAGAACCAATAAATAGAAAATGGAATAGTGATGCGCAAGTTACAGCCTCTCCTAGTCAAATGTCAACCTCACCTGCACGTGGTGTACCCCGCCGATAACCGACGAGGCTCTGACGACCGACCATGGACGGAATAACCCTCCCCAAGGGACATCGGAAGTGTTCTCCTTAATTTGCTCGCCAGGAAGCGTGCTGGCAACCCCAGATACAGGATCGGATGCAAAAGTCTAATCAGCTACTCATCTTAAATGCAACGATTACTGAAACCGAAACGAATGAATCCCGATTGATCAACCTGATGACGACCTTTAGCTTCAAACAACGGACACGATTTGGATCATGGAATGTACGATCGCTCTTGGATGCTGCCAAATTCGCTCAACTCTGCAGGGAGATTAACAACTACAAACTGCTCTTTATGGGGCTGAACGAAACCAGATGGTCTGAATCCACAGAATTCACAACAACCGACGGATTTACCCTTATCTACTCTGGAAAACCATGAAACCAACCTCGATCAAGCGGTGTTGCCTTCATGCTCTCGAAAGATGCCCTGAATGCCCTGGAATGACTGGAAACCTCATTCAGACAGAATAATAACAGCTAGATTCCGAACAAAAGCTAGGAATATAACATGTGTGCAATGTTACGCCCCTACAGAAACATCAGATACCACACTGAAGGAAGACTTCTACAGCAACCTCTCAAGGGTAACATCGTCGATACATCTAGGAGACATAGTTGTAGTAATGCGCAACTAGGTCCGGATAATACAAACATGGAGAGCATCGTGGACCAACACGCACTGGGGAGAATGTCTAAAAATGGTCAACTTTTTTCAGAAATGTGCATGTCCAACAATTTAGTTACAGGAGGAATGTTATTCCCTCATAGAAAAGTTCACAAAGTTACGTGGGTTTCGCCTGACCAGACTACTCAAAATCAGATCAAAAACATCGCCATCAGTAAAACCTGGCGCAACTGTCTCTTAGACGTCCGGAATATGAGGGGAGAGGACTGCTCCAGTGACCATCATTTAATTATTGGCACAATAAGATTGAAAGTCGCTGCAATAAAGAAAAAAAAAACGTGGTGCAAAAGAGATTCGACATCCGAAAACTGCACAATCCCACACACCATGCAGCCTGCGTAAATAACTTTCGGTCATTTCTGGATGAAGTACAAAACCGCGCTGGCTGGCCAACCATAAAAACTGTTTTACAAATGCCGTAAAAGAAAACATTGGATACAGAATCTCGGAACGAAAAGAGTGGATTTCAGATGCAATCTGGAACTTAATAACTAACAGAAGAACATGTAAAGCGAATCTCAATAATGCCAAGACTAGGAACGAAAAGAGAATATTGCAAGAGGTATACACACAAACCGATAAAGAGGTCAAGAAAAGCGCTCGACGAGACAAACGCAACTGGGTGGATGATCTCACCAAAGAAGCCCAAGCAGCTTCCGAGTCCCATAGGAGCCGCGATCTGTACAGAATAACAAAGCAATTAAGACGCAAGAGCTTCAACTCAAGCAAACAAAAACAGTCAAGGAGAGATAATCACATCGAAAACTGGTCAAATTGATATATGGGTGGAACATTATGAGAAAATGCCAAACACTACTCAACTGACTATTCAGCCAACATGTCTTTGCCCCCAACACACGGAAAGACATGACATATCGATAAATAAACCCAATACAAGTGAAATTGAGACTGCAATTAAAGCACTTAAAAACAACAAAGCACCAGCAATCGACAACATATCGCCAGAACTATGAAAGGCGGATCCGAGCCTTGCCAATCATCATACTAATATGATCAATAAAAGACAGTTTCATATCCAATAATACTCCCAAATCAAGAAATGTAGTCACAGTTTCCAAAGGGCAAGAATTAATCACATAAGTGGACGAAATTACGCCCCCTCGAGAGAACACCATGCATTTACATTTTTTCAAGTTAAGATCCATTAAATTAATTCTGCACCAAGTTACAAACAAATCAATATTTCGCTGAAGAACAGCCTGACCATGATCATCATCAAAAGTATAAAATAATTTAACGTCGTCAGCATACATCAGAATATTACAATCAGAAATAGCACAAGGAAAATCATTAAGAAACAATAAGAACATTAAAGGACCCAAATGGCTACCCTGCGGAACACCAGAAGTAACATATACAGTCTTAGACAATACATTCCTAAGCAATACCCTTTGAGTCCTAAGGGAGAGGTAGGAGTCTAGCCAACGATGAATAATATCAGGAATACCGATTAATGAAAGTTTAAGAAGCAAAATTCTATGATCAGCCCTATCAAAAGCTTTACTGAAATCAGTATAAATTACATCAGTCCGACCTCTGACAAGAAAACCCCTGAAAACATGTGTAGTAAATTCAAGAAGATTAGTGACAGTCGACCTACCTTTTAAAAAACCATGCTGGAAAGGGGATATTAAAGATCTCGTATTAAAAAGAGATAATCAGTCACCAGTTTCTCCATCAACTTGGGAATAGCACTGAGTTTGGCAATACCCCTGTAATTGGAAATATTGGATTTATTACCCGACTTATGCAAGGGAATTATGAACGAACTCTTCCAAATAGATGGAAAATGACCAACCCTCAGAAGCCCATTGACTGTAAAGGTCAAAGGACTACTAAAGACAACAGCGCACTTTCTTAAACTACAGGCCGATACCCCGTCAGGGCCCGGCAAGTATGTAAGTTTTAGTCCAGACAAAGACTCCAGAACAGACTCCTCATCAAATGAATATATATTAGAAATAGAGACACTTCCCACTGAATAAGGATACGAAAAGCCGCTACTCAGATCAGGGCCCGATTCCAACTGCCTATAAGTAGATTAAAAAAGTCAGCAAACATATTCGAAATATCAACGTAACTCCCATAAAACATCTCAGTGGGAAACAAAGATGATATACGTTTAGCTCGAACGAAGTCGTAAAACGACTTAGGATAGCTATCGAAGTTCGACCTGACTCTAATCATATATTCCTCATAACATTAATGATTCATTCTACGATAATCCGTACGCGCCCTAGAGTAAAGAGCATAATCAATATCAGTACCTGATCTAACAAACTTTTTAAATAACCTCGATTTTCTGTTCCTCAACCTTGACAATCTAGTGGAATTCCACGGAGGACCAGAATGCTCCAAACGACTATTTACAAATGGAACACACTCCCTAAAACATTTAAATAATACCTCATAAAAGCCATCTAAGATCCTGTCAAGTGAAAGAGAGTCATATGGTGGTGAAATAAGTACAGACGACCAATCTACAGAGGCTAGTAGTGTATTCAAACGACTAAAATCCGTACGATGGAAATTAAATCGCCCCTCATCATTAAATGTGAGATTAATTATAGGAGGCAAACAAAGATCAACTTAAATAGATAGTAACAACGTAGGATGATAACTATCCTTAGGAATAGATATAGGATCAATGCGAAATAAAGAAGAAATACTTGGATCCTCTAAAAATACAAGATCCAAAATTCTACCCATTGAATTCAATACACTATTAACCTGGAAAAGACCTAGATCACACATAGCGGACAGAATTTCATCATAGAATGAAACTGAAGAACATGGCACCAATGAGCTAGTCTCAGGTGAAAAATTCCAAGATGTATGCGGAAGATTAAAATCACCAAGTACTACTATAATCCCCTCTTGCCCCATTGAATCAATTACTCTAGAAATTAAATCGAAGTGAGCCCTATAGATATGAATGTCAGAACAGGGAGGAATATACGAGCAAGTAATGTATATAGACATTCCACGATCATAGAAATTAACGCAAATAAACTCAATATCCTCAGAAGAACACAAGTCAATCAATTCAGATATGTATTTAGAGCAAACGGAAATAAGAACACCTCCACCATTTTCAGACCTCCTATCCCGTCTATAAATATTAAAATTACTGGACATAATCTCAGAATCAAAAATATTACAATTCAGCCAAGTTTCAGTAAAAGCAATTCAAATCTTTCATCGGCAACATATAATTTAAACGAAGAAATACTGCTATCCAAAGATGGCCTCATCTTATAGCAACCAAACTCAAAAGGTTCCCTAATCTTCGATTTTACGAAACATTTTATATTATCGACTGAAATATGACATGAAAGACGCGACACAAAAATAGTTCTTTTAGGTTTAACTCCAACCAATTCCCTTGGAGCAGAAGTATCTAAACTAGCGGACACTACAGATGAATACGAAAGAGAAGACGGTTTCGAAGATGCTTGAGAAGTGACATCACCTAGAGGTAAAGGTAAAGGAGATATAGTAGACTTTGGACTCAGTTCAACTAAATTTGCAGACTTCAGTATAGAACGGCTAGCTGGGTTATCAGCAATAAATGGACAAATCTCCACAATAGGAGTAACAGTGGACAATGTATTGATTGTCGCAGTTTCCCCTGTCACAGAAATTTGCACCACATGCCCAGGAGCCTCAGAATAAAGAGGGCCCAGAACTTTTTCCGATTCGAGCAATTCATTTAAAAGGCCATATTTTGAAAATAATTTTTCAAACCGACGAAATCTAGCAAAAAGAGATGCAAATTCAGTGTGCATCTCAGTAAACTCACGACGAGTCCCCATAAAAAATTTATAAAATTGGTTATCCACCAACTTGCATTTAGGACAACACCAACGTAGACCCAAGGAACTATCCATCAATTGGTCCATGCTGCGAGGAAGCAAACCAGCACACTTAATGTGAAACAAATTATCACATAACCAGCAAGAAATCTGGCGTTCACCCTTTTTCTTTACAATGCACTTTGATGCCATACAATTATTCGTTTTAATAAATTAAATAAATAAATAAACAAACAGTATAAATTATTTATATATAAAAGAAATAAAAGAATAAAGATATATCTAAAATGTAAAAACAAAAAACAAAAATAAATAACAAATAAGCAAGAATTACAAGCAAAAAATAATACACAAAACAGCAGCATCCAAATAAAAAGAAAAAAAAAACAAAAAAAGGAACACTGATAGAAAGAAAAATAAAAGAATAAATAAATAAATCGTAACCAGCTTACAAAAACAAAAAATAATTAAAACAAGAAACAATTTTTTGTTTTTGTTTTGGTAGAATGACACAACTAGTATCACAATTTAACAAATTAAACTTACAATTTTAAGATAAAACTTCAAAACACTAGAAAACAACAAAAACAACTTCCAACACACTTATATCAAAAATTTCAAACTTATTTTAAACACATACATACATACATACATACATAATTGGTCATTACAATCTTTCAGTCAGGATTACGACCTAGTTGCTCACACCACTTATGTTGTGTGTGTTAATTTTATACATGAGTGGCGGGACCTAAACATTTAAAAATCACAATAATAAAATTTTATGAAGAGCACTTCAAAAACACACGCAATCTCAACAGAGTTGCCAGACTTTTTTAATTCTGTATTTTTATATTTATGTTTTTCTTTATATTTTATGAATTTTAAATATTAAAATAAAACATAACTTGTGATGTGATGTTTAGTTACTGTTATTCAATATTTTTTTTATAATTTATTTATTTTTATAATTTAATTATAATTCACTATAATTTCCTTTTTGAAATGAAAAATCTATTAACATTAAAATTATAAACAAAAGCTACAAAAACATAAGAATCCAGTAAACAAAACTGTTTACAAATTAGCATACTCCTTAATATAACAACAAACACCAGCATAAAAAATGGTAGACAAGTAAACAAAAATATACCAACAACACCAAGGCGAATTCATAGAAGGTGGTAGTGTTTTACCATTTGATGGAAATAACAATGTCAAAAAATTTTTGTTTTTTGTGTATTTTGTTTTGATAACCAATTTCGTTTTTTCTTATTGTGTCAGAAGTTTGTATATTCTTCTTCTTTTTCTTTTAATCATTTTTCTTCCTATCGTCATTCTTTAATCATTTTTATAAAATTTTTTAACATTTTTCTTCCCATCGTCATTCTTTAGTCAGCTTTTTTTGACAAGATGATCACATCTAAAAAAAAATGCCTGTTGTTTTTGTATTGTTCTACTTATTGTAATACTAAGCCCACCTTATATGAATTCGCCTTGAACAACACTACAATAATAAACGTAAACAACGATGTTTACATTTAAAGAGATTTCGAAAAGACGAAGTCATGAACGTTCGCCTTCAAGAACATTCATCAGACTGTTTACTTTGCCATATAAAAAGCAAGGTAAAGCAGGCGACTGTATTAGTGAAGTTCAGTCAGTCTTGTGTGAAGACCGTTATAAACAGGGAATACCAAAAATTTTTTGGTTGTGAATTAGTGAGTAAGATAGCGAAAATAATTTGCGCGTTTACAGTCATAGGCAAGTGTTAGTAATATAACCTATTTTGATTTTCATTTCAACAAAATATGTACTTATATAACGTTATACATCTTTGACTTAATAATTATGGAATGTTATTAGATATTTAGGTTAGGTTAGAGAACGTGTACCTGTCAATTAAGACAAGTACAGTACCCGGAGGTCGAACTGACCCATTGTACAACGTCCTAGTTTCTCACACCACTTATGTTGTGAGTTAAATTTTTATACATGAGTGACGGGACCTACAGTTTAAAGTTGACTCCGAACGACAGATTTTTGAGAAACTTTTTCATGGCAATTTTATTTACTCTCAGAGTTTTTGTCAGAAATCTGCTGAGAGGAAGTCGCTGAAATGTAATTTTGGCTCATAAATTTCCTTTCCTATTGATAACCAACCTTTTAATTTTTCCAAAATATTGCTTTATGCCTATAAAGAAGTTGTTCTCTTTCCATATCATCTAAATTATTTACTTACAATCAAAATGTGTTTTAGGAACATATAAGACTTTGAATTTAAAAAAAGAAAGTTTTAACATAAAATATATTTTAAGTGTAAACATGCGCTTGTCGCAGACTGATCGACAAATAAATAAAAGAGCATAAAGTCTGTTTCCTCTCTGCACAATTGTGCTATGAAATGGTAACCACTGGTTACAAAGATGTGTCGAATAATTATTGTTTATGCAAAGGGTATAAACGGAGGAATAACAAAGAAAAGCAATTGTTGTTCTTTACATCAAGTTGTAAACAGTGGGCACATAGAATTGTGCGAATAATAAAGAATTTTAATTAAAACTAAACACAAATTTATTTTTATATTATTTGCAATCTGCGAACTCATATTGTAAAAGTTTTTAAAAGGTAAAAACGTAACAACATATTACGAGAGAAATGACGACATTTATTTTTATGGAGTTGATAATAACAATATACAATTACTAACTCCATCTTTAATAAAAAAATTATATACTGAATTAAACTTTATTATTATTTATTTCAGTTGCCTGTGCACAATTAGTCACGATTATTTCTTAAATATTATTTATATGCCTCTAGATAATAGCTAAATTCATTCTACAATATATATTTTTGAATTTAGATTAAAACGGGAATTTTAATAAACAATCTAAATTATCACATTGCAAATATTAAATTCTTTAATTACACATCTGTTACATCAATGAAATTATTTACAAGTTCATGATATATTTTATGAATTCATCATCATCGTCAATTCTTAAAGGATTCTGATTAGATGTTGGAGACAAACAATTCAAAGGTTCTGCGCCTGGTTCTCGTAATGATGAGGAATTGGTATCGTATGATGAAACTCGAAGGAATTCCGAATGACTATTGTCATTGGACATAGGGTTATCCAGAAGGAATTTTAGGGTATCTGTGTGATTATTAAACCACTTTGTTGGATCACATTCGTCTAGTAGAGAACAATTACAGTCCATGAAAGAAACATTATTATTCGCGGATTCGTATGGTGAATTCACGGATTCTTGTGGTGAAGCTTTATTATGATTGTCATTAATCATATTCATTGAGACATTGAAATCATTGGGTTGAACTGGGATAGGTATATTTTTGATAGTTTCCGGTTTTAATAAAACCCGTGGTAAATTATCAGGACTTTCAACGAATTGATTAAAATTTATGGAGATTATTCCTGGAATTCTTTTGGCTGCATCTCTTTTACTTTTCATGCGCCTGTTTTGAAACCAGATCTTAACTTGGCGTTCGTTCAATTTTAACCGATCGGCTATTTCAAATCGTTTTTGGCAGCTCACATATTTATTAACGTAGAATTCACGCTCCAATTCCGTCAACTGTTTGCTGGTAAATACAGTACGTTTCCGTTTGGGTTTTGAAGTATTTGCTGACCTGGGAGATGAGATTGTTGAGTTATATGTGGACGATGCTGTATTTTCGATATTTTCAGGTGGAGATAAAAGCTTACCTTGATCTGTAATATATATAAAATTTGTGAAAAGAAAATAATTTTTTAGCATTTAACGAATAATTTTGTACACTTACGTTACTCCATTTTCTGTTAAACATTGTTCGATTTTTAGATTATTTTTAATTTCCATTTTAAATCAATTCCGATTATCAATTTCGTTCAAGTGATGTTATTCGGTTGACTTCTTTACTATGATTGTGGTGCGCAGAAGTCTAACGGAAGTATTTATGTGGTTTAATAATTGGTACCTGCTGTGAGGACTGGCTATTTGCCTGTTTTGTAATTGTCAAGAACATTTTGATTTGCAAATCAAAAGCGCGATATTTTTTTACACGCCCTACAAACGTATACCTGCCGATATTTATGATCTTGCTATTGAGTCCTTGCTGTAAGAACAGGCAGTAATGTGCAATAGCATTTTGACCAGTCTTGTTTTCTCTGTTTTGCATATGTACATACATAAATGGTGGTTACATCCCTTTCGCCTGGATTACGACCTAGCTTCTATTTACGTTGTGTGCGTTAATTTAATACATGAGTCGATTCCGAACGACAAATTTTTGAGAAACTTTTCATAGCAAATTTATTTACTCTGTGTAACCTGGATAGTTTGGAAAATACGTTCCATTCTATGGGTGAAGGGTGAAATGAAGTTTTAAATATACTAAATGGCATTGATTTTGATTATAATTTACTTTATAAATATTTAGAATACAGAAAATTTATACTTAATAATTCGATTTGACTGTATAACATATAACATTGAATATAAAATTTAATTTAAAGGTTGTATCAGCCTTATATTTCGCCAATCTGGCTCACAAACAGGCGCAATGTCAAGTTTAGATAATTAAATGTATATATTTATTTTAAATTTATTATGGTCAAGTTACTCCGCTCATATGCTCGGCGTAGTGTGACAGACCAGAATATCCTGTGGGAATCGAACCCACGAACCTCACGCTAATAGTCTAGCACACTACCCACTGACTACCAGGGCACACCCTTAAATGTATCTAATAAATAAATAAACAATATATTTCGATAAACACATACCAACTAATATTGTGTTTTCCTATTAACACCGACTAATATTCCTATCTTCCTATAACACTACTTATGAAATATTGATAGACACATCTCGACTGCTATACACATAACTTGCGAATAAAATTGAATATATGTACGTACATATATCGTACATCTGTTAACTGTAGTGTAAAATGTATAAAATCAGATAAATTTGAATTTCATCATTTCGCACTAATATGTTCCTTTTACTGCTCCAGGGAGCATAGGGCCCCAACAAGATGATTCCAATGAGCTCGATCATCAGCGCGATGTTTGACTTCTTAGTAGCAAGAAAATAATATCGCTTAGACAAACATTAAAAATACTTTCGATCCACTCTTCGATATCGCTTTTCTCGATACATCTTATATTTATATATGTTAAAAGCTTCAAGACTCATTTGCGGAAGATATCAAATGCTCAAAAATTTACTTTTGATGAGTTCGCTATTATGCTGGCAGGAATAAAAGCTTGCTTGAACTCTCGTCCTCTTTGTCCCATGACGGCTAACCCCTCGGATATTAACCCCTTGACTCCAGGTCATTTCCTTGTGGGAAGTGCGATCCTCTCACCTTCTGAACCTGATTTCTCGATAGAATCCCTCAACTACGTTAATAGGTGCCGAAAATTAAAAGTTCTTCACCATTTGTTTGCGCGTCGCTGGAAGGACGAATTCTTGGTTGAACTCCATAAGCGCAACAAATGGAAATGTCCCCAACACGATTTCGCGATTGACGACTTTGTGGTCATTCGGCATGCCTCCAAACGAATGGAAGCTCGGACGCATTTCTCGCGTTTATGTCGGCTCCGATTCTAAAGTACGAGTGGCTGATGTTCGAACTGCCAATGACGTTCTAACGATGCCTATTGTAAAACTCGTATTACTCCATAATCCAAATCAGAAGTAACTCGTATCCCCTTTTTTCCTTGTTTGTTGGGTCTTTATTTATAGACGTATGAAACAGCGCCTCGCAGACTTACCGTCGAACGCTCTGAAGTTAAAAGCCTCGACGAAATCATTGCTGGTACCGGGTCCAAATATCGCACCACAATCATAGTAAAGAAGTCAACCGAATAGCATCACTTGAACGAAGTTGATAATCGGAATTGATTTATAATGGAAATTAAAAATAATCTAAAAATCTAACAATGTGTAACAGAAAATGGAGTAAACGTAAGTGTACAAAGCTATTCGTTAAATGCTAAAAAATTATTTTCTTTTAACAAATTTTATACATATTACAGATCAAGGTGAGCTTTGTAACTCCATCTGAAAATATCGAAAATACAGCATCGTCCACAAATAGTTCAACAATCTCATCTCCAAGGCCAGCAAATACTTCAAAACCCAAACGGAAACGTACTGTATTTACCAGAAAACAGTTGACGGAATTGGAGCGTGAATTCTACGTTGACAAATATGTGAGCTGCCAAAAACGATTTGAAATGGCCGATCGGTTAAAATTGAACGAACGCCAAGTTACGATCTGGTTTCAAAACAGGCGCATGAAAAGTAAAAGAGATGCAGCCAAAAGAATTCCAGAAATAATCTCCATAAATTTTAATCAATTCGTTGAAAGTCCTGATAATTTACCACGGGTTTTATTAAAACCGGAAACTATCAAAAATATACCTATCCCAGTTCAACCCAATGATTTCAATGTCTCAATCAAATCTTTGTTACGTCGAGGCCACTGTAATTTTCCAATCTCAATCGAACTGAGAACATGTGCATGATTGCACAACGTAATATCGGAATGAAAGTCTTCCGAAATGGATAACAACGTTTCGTCGAATGAGAAAAACAATCAAATGCAGTTCCAAAAGATTACATTGAAAAGCTTATGTTCTCAATGTATGTATAAAAGAATATATAAAGGAAATAATAAAAAACAAGGGATATGCCACTAATTATTAAAGAATTAATATTATTATGCTTTTTTTTTGTTTAAAGTATTCTTTCTGTTATTGTTTTAAGTTAGTAAGAATAATTTCTGGTTTTTTTTTAATATAAAAAAGAATTAAATTCAATAAAAATTAATTACGGTGTTTTAAAAAATCAACGTTTAGTTAACATGTGATGTCAGTGGCAAATATATTTGCTGTATTTGGAACTACTTTCCCATGAAACTAAATGTTTTTATAACATTCAAGCCAAATTACACTCTTCGATAATTTACCTTAATTTTTATTTTAGTTTGATAAAAATTTTCGCACAGTAAACCGCTCGCCTATTTGCAAACAAAAGAAAAAAATTTTAAATGCTTTTTAAAAAGCCTCTACTCAAAAACAAAAAATATCTGTAGGCTAATAACATGTGATGTTCACTTGGTTCCCAAAAACCCTTCAACTACCAGAACCAATCGCACAAGTGTGCAATTCAACTACAAAAGTGGTTCTGGCGATTGCTGTCAATACTTTCGAAAACTTATAACGCCTAAGTATGTATGTCTGCTCTCTCTAAATGACATTGATCGAGGAAGCTAATTCTGATATATTGCTGCTTAATGATTACAAGGACGCTGAGATAATCGATAATTGCGAATTGATGCTCTGCTAATAAAATTTTCATGTATGAACTACAAATAGTTGTCAGATTTGCACCTTCTACGAAAGGGACTGAAAATATGGGAGAAAAAGTGCTAATGTTTGTTAGCAATGAAGAATATCGCAACGTGCAAGGCCTAACCTATTAGCTACCCTAACAGATTCAAAACGAAACTGTTAATAGGTGTGAGAAAGTCTCATTTGTATTCGTTCCCGAAAATAGAACTGCTGCGTAAATTCCTAATTTATAGTCTGGTAAATATATTGTTGAGTGTTAATAAATTAAGTGAATAACATTTGCATTCATTAATTGAAAACTGAGGACATTTTATGACTGACAAAAGTATTTAAAAAAATGCCCACATTGGCATGCTCAATTACAAGATAATTTAAAAAACTACATAACAGCTCGTAAGACAACAAAATTCGCCAACATGTTTTGAATTTCCAAGATTTCACAAAAAGTCATAAAAATTACAAACATTTTTAAAGATTTGTTTTGATTTTGAAATATTTAAAGAAATTTTTTTATGGCTGAACCAATTTAGGTATACCAAAATTGCTCCAAAATACAAACAAATATTCAAAATTTTAAAATAAGATTTATTGTGCACTATAATTGCGAAAAAAATATGATCATAAAAGGGGTCGTATATAAATTTTACCTCTTTGCTATTTTTAAGTCATCAGGCAATTTTTTATATACTTTTGTCAGCCATAGAAAGTTCCAATATTTTTGCCATGCGATTGCTACCAATAATATGGGAATATATGCAACAGTCCTATTTCGAAGAATACTGCAGGTAATTTTCGCCAACATTTATTGAAAAGATTTTTTTCTATATCTATGTACCTACGTTATGCTTCATTATTTTTCTTGGAACATACTATTTATTAACTCGATCTATTAATAGTAATTTTTATAAGTAATAAAAAAGTAATATTTTATGAAAAAATAAGAATAATAAAAAAAATAAAATTTGTTATTACACGTTTATCAATCCATGTGCGTTTGCTCTATTAATTGTAAAAGGACTTCTCTATCATTTACATCTTCCAAAAATATGTTTGCTTTTAATATTTTAAGACTTTTATTTCTTGCAAAATATTGTATATACATATAATGATTGAAATATTTTGTATAGTTCAATGTTTGGGCAAAACACTGCTACTAGTCCTCTTGCAGGTAATTTCTCTTTCATAAAATCTAGAAGACTATTTTCATTTGTAACTTTAAACATATGTCGAATTTTATTTTTAAAGTTTGAATTTTGGATAAATAATTGTATTTAAAATTTTAAACAAATTGATTGGCTGTTCTGTTATTTTAATATAGTCAGTAGCATCGCTTTCTGCGCTATGCACTGTATTAGCATCTTCATCAAATAATCCATGTAGATTCATTTCTATTTCACCATTCGATGCTTCATAAGTTAATCTACTCAAACCATCAGCAATAACATTTTCTTTTCCTTTAATATAACTTATTTCGAAATCGACCTCATTTAGCTTGATTTTCCATCTTTGTAGCTTAGCGTTTGGCTCTTTTATACTATTTAACCAAACTAATAGACGGTGGTCTGTTTTGATTAAAAACTTACGACCAAAAAGATATGGGCGGAAATATTTCGCCGCCCAAACGATAGCTAACAGTTCCTTTTCTATCGTACTATAATTTTTCTCGTGTCCATTTAGTGTACAGCTAGCAAAAGAAACAACTTTGTTTCCTTGCATAAGCGCTGCTCCTAATGCGAAATTGCTTGCGTCAGTAACAAGCGTAAATGTTTTAGTAAAATCAGGATGTATAAGTATAGGATCATTTTTAAGTAATGTTTTTAATTTTTCAAAAGCAACTTTATAATCTTTATTTTTAACATTTATTTTTGCCCCCTGTTTAAGGTATTTAATAAGGTGATAAGCTATTTTTGAATAATCTTTTATGAAACGTCTGTAGTAGCCAATTATGCCTAAAAACGATTTTATTTCTTTCTGTGTTCTAGGCAAAGCTATTCTGTCGATAGCCTTAAGTTTCTCAGGGTTGGGTTTGATTACTCCAGGAGTGACAACGTGGCCTAAAAATTCAGTTTCCTTTGCTAGGAATGTGCATTTATCAATTTGCAATTTAAGATTGGCCTGGCTTAAACGGTCTATTACTTTTTGAATCGCTTTTAAATGTTCTTCTATGCTTGTAGAAAAATCAAAATGTCATCTAAATAAACTAAGCAGATTGAACCAATGTATTCTTTCAATACATTGTTAATCAGCCGTTGAAATGTTGCTGGAGCATTACGAAGACCAAATGGCATACGCAAAAATTCGTAATGGCCCTTAGCTGTGGAAAATGCCGTTTGGGGAATGTCGTCAGGATGAACTTCAATTTGATAAAAATCCTTTGGCCAAGTCCAGGGTTGAAAAGTATTGACATTTCCCAAGTTTATCAAAAATATCATCAATATTTGGCATTGGAAATCGGTCTTCAATAGTTACATCGTTCAATTTTCGGTAATCAATTACTATTCGCCAATTTTGTTTATTGGAAGCATCTAATTTTTTTGGGACGATCCATATCGGACTATTATATGGACTACTTGATGGCCTAATTATACTCTGCCTTAGCATGTCCTCAATTTGTCTATTGACTTCTTCCTTATGCACCTCAGGGTATCTGTACATTTTCGAGTATATCGGCATGTCATGTTTTGTTATAATTTTGTGCTTTATCTCATTAGTAAATGTTAAATTATCTTCCTTATCATAAAATACATGTTTATATTTTCTTATAATTCTGAATAGTTTTTCCTTTTCAAATTCCTTAAGATGATCTGTTCGAATATGGGAAATAATATTATCTTTATCAATTTCGCAATTGAAGAAGTAACCTTCTTCTTATTTCATCATAGACTTCTTCTTCCACAGATAAAAATATAGTTATTACTGCATTGCTAGTAATTAATTGTCCAATAACTCACAATTATAATTATCTAAATTAAATTCCTTAAATATTGGAAACTTGCACAATTTTGTTTTTAATATTCTTGTGCCCAAAGCCTTTGCTATTACGTTAATATCTTGTTTCCATTTAGACTGGAATATATTAGGGTTTATTATACTGAATTCAGCTCCAGTATCTATTATAAATTTAAATTTTCTTATAGGATTACACAGCCCTGCAAATTTGGACTTTTTTGTGCAAATAAGATGGCTTTATTACGGAGATCCTTAAAAATTAATCAGATTTACTTGAAAATTGTTACTCGGGGGTTTTTGGGGCCGCTGATTACAGATCTTCATTCAGATTTAATAAATTCAAAATGGCGGATCCAATATGGCGGTCAAGTAAATCTGATTAATTTTTATAAACCTCAACCGCCATATTGGATCCGCCATTTTGAATTTATTAGATCTGAATGAAGATCTGTAATCATCTTATGAATGAAGATCTGTAAAAACCCCTGAGTAACAATTTTCAAGTAAATCTGATTAATTTTTAAGGACCTCCGTAACGTGTTTCGTTTTCTTTTGCACCCCTTGACATAAACCCACCCCCTACTTTAAGGGTGTATGCAAACAATTTGGCTTTGGGCTCATTTTAAAGAGCAAAGATCAATTGTCAATTTCTAACAATAGCGATGGTTCTAGCACGTCAGTGTTGAGCTCTACAATGTTTCAAAAATGGCCAAAAACGCTATTTTTAGGGTTTTCAACCCTCTTTTTCTCGAAAACCTGACGTGATGGAAAATTTTTGAAACCGGATTCGTGTTTAGCGCCCCAAATGCCTTCGGAAACACCTAGAGCAATCTTATTTGCAAAACCCATGCAGGGCTCTGTTATTAATCACTATATATGGAAGTTTTCCCCGTCTACTATTGGAAAATTTACGTTTGAATTTCCTATTTCCATTGGCTGTTGTACTTGATAGAACTTGGATCTCGATATTAAAAGCAATTAAAGAAAGGATACAGTATTTGGGAAAACCAGAGCTACTGATATTTGATAATGAACTGCATACTGCTACAATAAGAGAATTTTTGAATGAGAACCAAATAAGCTTCCATACAACCACAGCGTATATGAAAACTGGTAACTCGGATGTAGAGAGATTACATGGTACTCTCAACGAACATATGAGACTATTTAATGCGGACGCGGATAATAAAGACGACATACACGAAAAGGTGTTTAAAGCAATTGTATCGTACAATAATACTATACACACCACTACTAACAATCGGCCGATAGATCTTCTTAATAACATAATACCAAAGGAAGAAATAATTAAATTGTCACAAAAAATCCATGAAAACAAAATCAAACGAATTAATATTTTGAATCAAAAAACCAATAGAATTGCAACAAGTAGTTTTGCCAACAACATAGTAAAAAACAATAGAGTTAGTAAATCAAAGCCCAAATATAAGAAAATTGAGAATTATAAACAAACTGGAAACTAATGATAACAGATTTAAGAAAATATTATATATTATATTATTATTATTACACGTTTTATCAACATCAACAACATCTGTTATTGATTTGGTACACGACGTTATCAAATCAAAAAAGTACATAATACACGACGTTGACAAATCATGAACGCAGATTCAATCTACGACTGGCAGCGGCTAACTAAGAAATTTTCATAATATTTATTTATTTATTTATATATTTTATTTTTGTATGTACGACATTGGAAAATGTATGAAATTGGCACCCAAGGTATAATAAGCAATCCGACTCTCACATATGGACAATTTTGTTCACATCTACGAGTGCCGTGTGAAACTTTTTTGAACACTTTGAAGGATCGTACTCAAAATTGTCGTTATCCACTAGAAACTGTAATTTTTTAAATGGTTTTATCGCACTTTTTACACAAAAGTACTAATTTTGCCCGTTTTATGTGCTTTTCTTATCCAATTTTTGCTAATACATACTTCTAAAACTTTAGAAAGCTAAATCGTAAATATTTTCGCTTTAAAACAGACAAAAAACCTATCTTCACATAAAATAGTACTAATTTTTTCCCCGCTTTTCGCCTTTATATCCATTTTGATCAAAATTTCGAAACAAAGTTATAACCAATAGCAACCTCTGAGTTTTATATATGTATGTCCCAAATTTCAGGAAAATCATTTCAGCCGTTTAGTCGTGATTGACTAATAAACAAACAAAAAACCGATCACTGTCTGTAATATATATTGGTATTAACTAAAAGCTAATTCATGAAAAAATTTTAAAAACTAAATTTAGCCATTATTTTCGGCGGCGGATTTATGATGCTAATTTGTGACGTCGTTGGCTTCATCAACTTCGGACTTTATAATGCAATTAAATATTGTGATTTTAGTGATACAAGAAAAATTATAAAAATGGAAAAAGAAGGAAGTATTTGCGACGATTTAATAATTATAGAAGTAAATAGTCCAACAATCGACTACGACGTTATTGAACTACAAAAATTCTTAAAAACCATTGATATGGAGTCTCTATTCGACACATTGAAAGGTAAGTTTTTAAAAACTTAAATAATATAAAAATTCTTAACTTTTATTCAATTTAAGCTGCAAATGTCACATATAGAAGCTTGCCATACATTACAAATGGTGATCTTGCAGAAGGTATTGCACATTTGGGGATACGTGCAGAATTCCGTAGTAAACTATTTAACTGGAGAAAAACTGAGGTGAGTAAAAGTGTTTACTAATACAAATACACATAATTTCAAATATATGTATTTCATCAGCTAGGAATTAACGATGATACCCTTTCCGAGTCATCAAAAGTTCAGGTATGGCTTAACCAAAATGATGCCATGTCGCCAAGCAGTTCCTTCATCAGCGATAAAAAGGTAAAATAAAACAGCAATATTTAAAAACTAATGAACTTAATTACAATTCATTTTAGGATTTGAAGACATTGTTAAATGCATCAGACAAAGGGAGAGACATTTAAAATATGCGGTTGAATCCAAAAAATTAACATGTCAACAAAGGGAAGACATTGTAAATATAATAATAGATGTCATCTCTAACAACACCGTGCTTTTTTCCTTTTGAAAACACTATGAAAGTAAGTAAGAAAATAAATATATAATTTAATCTATAGTCTAGACTAGTATATAGTATATTCTATAGGCGAGACTAGACTATAAACTATACTAGAATATAGACTAGACTATTTAACTGGATTTAATTTTTTTAGGATTTTCAGTACATTCCGAGAAAAGAAAAAAATAATGCGGCTGGAAAATTATATTCTAAGTACCGGAATAAATGTGCATAAAAAGGAAACTTATGACTTCCACTCAGAGCTTCAGTCCTTCAACTAGTCAAGCATCTGACATAGAACCCGTAGAATTTGATGAATCGATATGTATGGCTTTAAAAAACACACTTAATAGAGACAGTGCAAATTGGGTAGAAGTTTGTGACAAGTGGAAAAAAACGTATCATATGCGTCAAAACCATACCTTGGGAATAATGATTAGAAATCCTAATGATTAGCAATTGGATTAGAAAATTTAATTGTGCTGGCAAATTGATTAATTATGATTAATTAGTTGGTCATTTTAGACGATTACTAATTGATTAGATTAGAAATAATCAAAAATGTAATCACAATTAGTGACGAGTAGCATTTCTAATCAAATCTAATCAAAACTACTCCAAAAAATAATTGATTAGATTTCTTGATTAGATTTGATTAGATCAACTATTTTTAACTATTTTTGTGAAAAGAAAATATTTATTTATCACATTTGGTGCTATATTTACATAATGTGACAGTTTTTGAATATTGCATAAAATTGCATACGTTGCACCCTGTTCTTAAACTAAACACTTGACACAGCTGGTTCACTTTGTTGTTGTGTTATTATTAATGTTAATTTCAACGTGTTTTGTGGAAGTACAAGTTGTCGTAATGGATCCAATTGTTTTTGGAGACCAAGACTTCTCCGCAGACGATGATGTATGTGATCCAAATTATGTACCGACGAAGGTGATCCGGAATATAGTTTTGAAGAGCGAGCCGGCAGTGAGTGCTAAAAGAATGCGTAGCAACGGAAGTTCGCCCAAATTAATTTTCAACCCTGAATTTTATGTGGCAATGGTTATGAATGTAAGTTTTACCCATTATCTTCCATTAGGTTTGCTGTATATGGTGATGTTTACTTGTGATAAATAAAATTTTTATTGATACTCATTTTAAATCAATATATTGATTGTTTCTTCTTGTTGTGACAGACAAATGGGAGTACAACCGCTAAATGTGTGGCCTGCCACAAATTAATAAAAGGCAGACGCGAAGTTACCTCCAACTTCATGAGGATGAAAGCAGGTCCTTCCGATGAAAGAAAGTCGCAGGAAGCTTTCGAAAAAAAATTATTCGCTTTCTGGTAGACTGCGCGTTACCGGTTTCTGTTGTAGAAAAGGAATCATTTCGAGACCTGTTTAGTGGCACTGGATCAAAAGTTATGTGTCAGAAAACAGCCATGAAAAGACTCGATGAAACATACGACAGCATGGTGACTACGGTACAGACAGCCATGTCGTCATCGAAATACTTCTGCAACACAGCGGACATTTGGTCGGGTAATCACAGGAGTTTCTTGGGTTACACCTGTCATTGGCTTGATCAAAATTTCCAAAGGAAGTCTGCTGGGTTGGCATGTAAGCGAATATTTGGTGTCCACTCGGAGGAGAAAATCGCGCAAATGATCGGGGATATGAACACTTCCTTTGGCCTCAACACGACCAATATTATAATGACCATCACGGACAACGGGTCGAACTTTGTCAAGGCATTTCGTGACCATGGCTTGAGGCAAAGTGATTATGATGGCGAAGACTTTTTTGACTTTCTGTAAAATTCGTTCTTTATATTTATTTTATGTATAGTATGTATAAATGTAAATAGTATGTAAATATATATGTATGTGGCAATATATAATGCAATTTTATGCAATATTCAAAAACTGTTGTAAATATAGCAACAAATGTGATAAATAAATATTTTCTTTTCACAAAAATAGTTAAAAATAGTTGATCTAATCAAATGTAATCAAAAATAATCGAGAAACCTAATCAATTATTTTTTGGATTAGTTTTGATTAGATTTGATTAGAAATGCTAACCGTCACTAATTGTGATTAGATTTCTGATTATTTCTAATCTAATCAATTAGTAATCTGAAATTTTTATCAAAATTCAATTCTAATGATTAGATTATTTTATTTCTCTAATCGTAATGATTTCTAATTCTAATCGAAATTCCCCAGCTATGGTCAAAACGATATAAAAACCTTAACGAGTCTTGAGTTTCTTAAAGCTTGGTCAAAATTGTCCGATTTTCGAGCTCCGGAATTGGTAACATACACATTCAGTTTTTAATTAAATAAAATATTAATTTGTTTAATTTAGATAACCATTGACTTTGACGCAATGTAGCCCAAAAAAGGACATCTACTGATTTCGAAATGGGAATTATATAAACAAAAAATTAAACCATTTTATGACCGTCATGTGCACAATGAATTTTGAAAACAATTACAATCTAAAATAACATCGTCTATAAGTACAGGTAAATATTAAATTATTTTTTATATTGACATACGCACATATATTAGTATTTATTTATTTTTTTATTATTTTGTGTAAAGATTCAGAGGATTTTATATACACTTTGCTGTTAAATGCAGTTTTACCTTCACCAGCCAGATTTAAAAACGAATTTGGAAAACGTAATAAACGAGTTACAATAGTTGACTCCCAAGAAAGTTTAGTTTTGCGATTGACGTGCATAAATGATTATGAAAGACAAATCAATACAGTTATAAACAAATATTATTCTGCCGGATTAACCATACAACCATTCATCATCGTAGAGGGTTTCACTGAAGCTGACATAAAAGGTTTTTATGTATATTTTAATAGCAATTTACTAAAATTTAATTCTTTTATTGAGTGCTTGGATATTTGCTTTAAAATTTTTCATACCCTTACATTAAAATATCCGGAAGCTTGTGAACAGCCATGGCAATTTATACAAAATTTTTTATGATATCAATACTCCATTTGATTTAAAATCTGTAAATATTACTTCTCTTATACATTTTTTAAATACTAATAATTGACAATTAAACGAAATATTTTACATCTGTTTCCTATGTTCAAAAAAAATTTCAAAACACAAATATTTTAATAAATCATTTTAAAGTTGATCACAATTTATCTACAAAAATGTTAAAAATTAAATGTGCACAAACTGGCTGTGACCAAACATTTACAACATTTAATACATTCCGACGACATTTAGAAAATGTACATGTTCTTAGTACTTCGACGCATTCTTTAGAAAGATCGTGTTTTACAATACAGGAAATAAATAATGTTTCTAAAAATGAATCTTCAATTTCACATGAAGTTTTCATTCCATCTGAAACCATAAACATAGATATTCTTAAAAAAAAAGCTATCAATTTTTGTTTAAATTTATATCAACAAAACAATATGCCTAGAACTTATGCAGTTGAACTTCAAAATATGGTTTCGACCCTTTTATCGTCCATATCAATTGCAAGAGGGACAATTAAATGAAAATGAAATTAATCAAGATTTAAAGAGCATGCTAACATTTTGTCAAAATCCATTTAAAGAAACTAAAACAGAACACAGAATGTTTAAAACTTTAAAAGAACTTTATTTGTACCAAGATCCTAAAGTATTTTTAATTCGGAACGATATATCTGAGGTAGGTATTAATGGCAGTCCCACTTTAGGTCCAAAAACCGCCGACATTTATATTATGCCTTTAGAATTTATGTTTCAGAAAATATTTAAAATTCCAAAGCTTTTAGATTATACGTTGGAAAATACGAAAGCATTTTTAGAGGGAAATATTTTGAATAATTTTGCCAGTGGAGAGTTGTTTAAAATGAAAGTGCAACAATTGGAGGGAAATCTAATTATTCCTTACATTATTTACTTTGACGACTTTCAAATAAACAATCCTTTAGGCAGTCACACATTTTCTATATGTGGATGTTATTTAAATTTCCCATCAATGCCCCAATATCTTTTGTCTAAATTAGAATACATTTTTCCAGTTGCCTTCATATCGTCTAAAGATTTAAAAACAATTGGAAATGAGAGAACGTTTTATCATTTAGCTGAAGAGTTAAACAAATTAGAAGGAATTGAAATAGATATAGGAGGTGAAGTTCGAAAGGTATATTTTATTTTAGGTTTAGTTATTGGTGATAGCGGTAAATAGTATATTGGGTTTTGTACAATCATTTAATTCTAAGAGGTATTGTCACGTTTGTAAGACTGAAATGCAGTGGGATACATCAGAATTTCATTATTATTTAAGAAATAGGTTAAATTACCAAGACGATTTAAAACTAAGTGATTTTCAAGAAACAAGAATGTTTCAGACAATTTTTGTTTTGACATTATGCACGATACATTGGAAGGTGTCTGTGTTTATGATGTATGCAACGTGCTTCTAGGGTTAATGAACAATAAAGTAGTAAGTTTAGAGGACATAAATAGCAGGAAATTATTATTTCAATATGGTGAAATAGAGATAGGTAATAATTCTATACCTTTGGACTATAATAGATTAAAAAATTTAATCTAAATATGACCGCTAGTGAAGTTACTTGTTTTCACATCTTTGTTGCAAATATTTGATTTACTTTTAAAAACCACTTATGAAGATGAAGATATCCCAAGATTGGAAACTTTAATTAAAAAACACCATTCACTTTACACGAAATTGTATGGTTCTTTAAAACCTAAGCACCACTTTCTAGTCCATTATCCAACAGCGATAAGGAGATGTGGACCACTTAAATATCTTTGGAGTATGAGATTTGAAGCTAAGCATAAAGAGGCAAAAATTATAATGTGAAAGATGAGAATTTGAGAGATGAGAAAAACAAACAAAAATGCCAAATTAATATTAAAGAGAAATTTGATATCAAAGGGGAAGATGTTACCATCCGAAACAGCTTGGCTCTGTGAGGCCAGATAGTCTGCGTAGCTGGTATGCTCGCGTATGCCGTGCTGAAGCTCGCCGGACGGGGTGGTCCTTGCCGACTATCTGCCCCTCAATCTCTCTCACATATATAAAAAAATCATACCAGCTTTGAAAGAAAACAAGAATGATGAAAAAGAAAATGCATAGGGACCCGAAAGCGACACTGACACTATTGGGACTGAAACCAATTAAGGAACTAATTTACTTACACAAACGCCAATGAGGAAAGCTCACAGGTGTTTTTGGAGCTCTACTGCCCACCCTCAGGAATACAAAGGATCCCACCATGATAGTTCCAAAACTCTTGGGAACTTACTAACCCCCGTATATCCCGCCACTATCCTATCAACTTACCTGTTTTCCCTAACTAATTAGTCATAATGCTAACAATTCAATTTCAGTTACATTTATTAATTTTTTTAAACTAACAATATCAATATACAAATTACTTATATTCTATCCTTAACCCAAAGCAAATAGACCTAAATATATATAAGTAGTTCCTTTCCTTTTTCCACCCCTTCCCCTCTTCTGAACATAATTCAAGTATTAGGGCTTTTACGTACAAAAAAACTTCAACCTCTATAACAGAGCTCCACTATATGGCTGAACTAGGCCCTTACGGCAAAAACTACTATATGTATCTATATATATATATTTATTCAAAATACATATACATATATATACATATATCTCAAGGAAAAAGAAACGAAAAAGGAAATACAAAAAGGAACCCTAATCATAAGCTAAATCTTACAATCCCTTACTTCTTTGAATTAACTGAACTAATACTATTGTCTACGTTTAGGTTAATACCGACATATATACTTTTACCTCGGAAGCGGGTCTTCAGGGTTGTGGCTGTGCCTCACCGACTTACAGTTGGGGTTGAAAATATAGAGCTGAGGATTATAATTGATGAATGTGTCCTGGTAGAGGTTATAGCTGATAATTATAGTTGATTAATGTGTTCTGTAGAGGTTATAGTTGCTACTGTGTTCTGTAGAGGTTATAGTTGCTAACGTGTTCTGTAGAGGTTATAGTTGCTAAACGTGTTCTGTTGAGGTTATAGCTGAGGAGGATTATTGATGAATGTCTTCTGTAGAGGTTATAGCTGATACTTATAGCTGATTAATGTATTCTGTAGAGGTTATAGTTGATAATGTGTTCGGTTGAGGTTATAGCTGAGGAGGATTATTGATGTAAGTCTTCTGTAGAGGTTATAGCTGATACTTATAGCTGATTAATATATTCTGTAGAGGTTATAGTTGATAATGTGTTCTGTAGAGGTTATAGCCGATAATTATAGTTGATTAATGTGTTCTGTAGAGGTTATAGTTGCTACTGTGTACTGTAGAGGTTATAGTTGCTAAACGTGTTCTGTTGAGGTTATAGCTGAGGAGGATTATTGATGAATGTCTTCTGTAGAGGTTATAGCTGATAATTATAGTTGATTAATGTGTTCTGTAGAGGTTATAGTTGCTAAACGAGTTCGGTTGAGGTTATAGCTGAGGAGGATTATTGATGAATGTCTTCTGTAGAGGTTATAGCTGATAATTATAGTTGATTAATGTGTTCTGTAGAGGTTATAGTTGCTAAACGTGTTCGGTTGAGGTTATAGCTGAGGAGGATTATTGATGAATGTCTTCTGTAGAGGTTATAGCTGATAATTATAGTTGATTAATGTGTTCTGTAGAGGTTATAGTTGCTACTGTGTTCTGTAGAGGTTATAGTTGCTAACGTGTTCTGTAGAGGTTATAGTTGCTAAACGTGTTCTGTTGAGGTTATAGCTGAGGAGGATTATTGATGAATGTCTTCTGTAGAGGTTATAGCTGATACTTATAGCTGATTAATGTATTCTGTAGAGGTTATAGTTGATAATGTGTTCGGTTGAGGTTATAGCTGAGGAGGATTATTGATGTAAGTCTTCTGTAGAGGTTATAGCTGATACTTATAGCTGATTAATATATTCTGTAGAGGTTATAGTTGATAATGTGTTCTGTAGAGGTTATAGCCGATAATTATAGTTGATTAATGTGTTCTGTAGAGGTTATAGTTGCTACTGTGTACTGTAGAGGTTATAGCTGAGGAGGATTATTGGTGAATGTCTTCGGTAGAGGTTATAGCTGATACATATAGCTGATTAATGTATTCTGTAGAGGTTATAGTTGCTAAACGTGTTCGGTTGAGGTTATAGCTGAGGATTATTGATGAAAGTCTTCTGTAGAGGTTATAGCTGATACTTATAGCTGATTAATGTATTCTGTATAGGTTATAGTTGATAATTATAGTTGATTAATGTGTTCTGTAGAGGTTATAGTTGCTACTGTATTCTGTAGAGCTTATAGCTGAGGAGGATTATTGATGAAAGTCTTCTGTAGAGGTTATAGCTGATACTTATAGATGATTAACGTGTTCTGTGGAGGTTATAGCTGAGGAGTATTGTCCCGTAAAAAAAAGAAAAAATAGTTGAGCATGTAAGGCGTGGAGAAGTTGATGCAGTGATTATGAGTATCACCCCTCGTCTCCTCTTTTTTTTATTTAACTACTTTTATTTATTTTCTTGTAATAACTTCACTATGTTTCGTTTCTCTTTTTTTATATTTTTTTTTTTTTTGTATATGTTCACCGCCAGACACGCCGGCTCAGAATGAAAAGAACGATACTCCTATTCACAGAATATACACGGAATAGAAACAAGAGTTTGACGTTTAACTTTCCATGGAAAAAGAGACAGCAAATATTACCAAAAAGTATTTCTGTCTCTCTCTGATTGTAACTCTGTTTTGTTTATTTATGTTTTTTTTTTAGTTTTTGGGGTGGTTTTTTATATTGGCGAGAGTTAATAAAAAATGTAATTTTTGTCTAAAACTATTAATAAATAATAAAAACAACTAATAACAATAACAACTTTAACTTTTTCTTTCAAGAAATTAAAAAATATTGGCAACTTTCAGCAAGAAAATTTTTTTATGAGCAGTACGTCTTATTTTGATCTTGTAATATTTAGCTTCTTAATTACCTCTTGCACAAGAAACTATATTCATTGTGACCGAAAATCACACACATTTCGATTAATATTTAAATATTTAAGAATCTTTAAACTTTTCATTGAAGAAATTAAAAAATATTCCAAATTATCCCTTTTTTAATACAAAATAAATCTTTATTTATATTTAATTTTTCTACTTTAACCGCCAGTTTTCACTCTGTATATCTGTTGCTTCTAATACATTTGATTCGCAAAACATTAAAATATTTTTTTCTCCCTCTACGAGGTAGGTTAAAGTGCTGCTTTGAGCGTTTTTAAACGTCAAAGGTTTCAATTCTGTGTATATTCTGTGCTCCTATTTTCTTCATCGAATTCTTCTTGTCGGCGTCTTTTCGGTATGCCGTTAATCTTCTTCGTTCAGTTTTTCGTTCAAAGACATATATCTCTCTCTGTCTCTGTTTGCCTCCCTAAATTTCTCTCATTTATTGCAAACGGCGTTGGCAATCGCTACCACACCCTTTTCAGTGTTGCCGCTTGAATTATACTAAAGCTTAACCCTCAAACATAACACACGTGACAAAATGTATTTTAATAACACAACATCAAGACTAAACCCTTGTTGTTCATTAGCTTTGAAAGCGGGTCTTAAATTTTCAAGCTTTATATTGAAACATGAATTTTTTAGAATCTTTGTTTATTATAAATTCATCTAGCTTTATTGACTTATCCAAAGAGGACTATTTCCAAAATATTTGTACACCAAACAAAATAAATTTTAAGGTTTGTGAAGTAAGTAATGAAGTTATTTTTAAGAGAACTCGTTATAAAGAAAAATATTATTTAGCTGCCAATTTAAAATGTATTGAATTGTACAAGATTAAAAGCTTTTTAATTTCAAATTCTTTAGTTTATGTTTTATGTTATTCTATAAATATAAGAAACTTTAATTACCATTTTCAATCATTTGAAACTAAACCAATTACAGATTTTATAAGTCTCCCATTTCATTTATATTCCTTAAATAATTCTAAAGCTTATTTTAGAATAAAATATGTATAAAATTGTTAATGTTATAATGAAAAAATCATAAAATATATATCACAATTGTTTTTATACTCGTCGGGTTCAGAATGGGGTATCTTTACGGAGTGAATATATGTGTTCTCGAAGTGACAACGCTAAGTTGTCAAACAGACTACGTTGCGTTGTCGAAACGACAACGATGCGTTGTCGAAATGACAACGAAGCGTTGTCGAAATAACAACAATGCGTTGTTTCAATGACAATGATGCGTTGTCAAAATTACCACGGTGGTTGTCAAAATGATAGCTGGGTGTTATTAAAATTTTATACACATCTGTTGTCGAAATGTTAACAAACGTGGTAAGCTCACTTTTGACAACGGATTGTATCAATTTCGGTACTTTTCTACCGGTTTTTGTCCTCTGTGTAGATTTAAAAATATTTGAAGTTGTTCGATATTTTAAACTCACGATATGATATTTCAGAAGATCATGCGCTAAGCTAGTTACCACAAACTTCATTAAAACTCATTTATTAATCAAATCCCTTCCGTTGTAATACATCTGGTGCATGTTTCATCACCACCGTTCTTTAAATGTGTGCCAAACATAGTCAAGGTGAAGGCAACAAATCAACGAAGAAGAATCACATTATGCACACATGAAAATTATCTGCTAACAGATCATTACTCACATAAGCAAATGAGCTTGACATTAGTTCAGGAATCTAATTTTTCTGTGTACCTTCTATATGAAGAATTTGTTAATTTTGTAATATTGTCCAAATACTAGTTTATGACAGTTAATGCTAAAGACTTTTTCAAAAAGTACAGAGCGCTGTGAAACCATTTAGTTTTATAAAGTAAAACACATCGATTTTTTTTCTTTTTGTATTCCAATTCTACAATTCTTAGTAGCGATTTATTACCTGGAAATGTACTCTTTTTAATCTATAAGTTGTAAAATTTTGGTAACCATTCAATTATAAATAACGCAATTTTTTGGTGACATGTCACTTCAATAGAAAATAAAATAGTTGGTCAACAAAAAACGCTCAAAATTATGGTAGATAAAACAGAAAATTTCTGGCAAAAACTCTGAGAGTAAATAAAAATTGCCATGAAAAGTTTCTCAATAAATAAAAATCTGTCGTTCGGAGTCGACTTTAAACTGTAGGTCCCGCCACTCATGTATAAAACAATTAACGCACAAAACATAAATGGTGTGAGAAGCTAGGGGTGTAACGACCATTTATGTCTGTGCATACATATATAAAACAGAGAAAACAGTACTGGTCAAGATTCTATTCCACATTACTGCCTGTTCTTACAGCAAGGACCCAATAGCGAGATCATAAACATCGGCAGGTATACGTTTGTACGACGGGTAAAAAATATCGCGCTTTTGATTTGTAAATGAAAATGTTCTTGACGACTAAAAAACAAACAAATAGCCAGTCCTCCCAGCAGGTATCAATTATAAAACCACATTCACATAAATTTTTCCGTTAGACTTCTGCGCACCACAATCATAGTAAAGAAGTCAACCGAATAACATCACGTGAACCAATTGATAATCGGAATTGAATTAAAATGGAAATTGAAAATAATCTACGAATCGAACAATGCGTAACAGAAAACGAAGTAAACGTAAATGTACAAAACTATTCGTTAAATGCTAAAAAATTATTTTCTTTTAACCAATTTTATACACATTACAGATACAGCTTTGTATCTCCACCTGAAAATATCGAAAATTCAACATCGTCCAAATATAGCTCAACAATTTCATCTCCCAGACCAGCAAATACTTCAAAACCCAAACGGAAACGTACTACATTTACCAGCAAACAGTTAATGGAATTGGAACGTGAATTCTACGTTAACAAATATGTGAGCTGCCAAAATCGATTTGAAATAGCCTATTGATTAAAATTAGACGAACATCAAGTTAAAGTCTGGTTTCAGAATAGGCGCATGAAAAGTAAAAGAGATTCTAGTAAAACAACTCCAACAATTAGCTGCATTAACCTTAATCAATTCAATAAAAGTAATTTACCCGTAGTCCTAATGTAACCAGAAACTTTGAGTGTCCATATGAGTCAAGCAGAAGCAATACCTACTCCAATTCAATCCAATAATTTTAATTTGTCATCGAATATGATAACTGACAATCATAATAAAACTACGCCAGACGAATACATAAATCCATCATTAGATTCGGCGGATAACAATGTTTCCATCAGCGACTGTTGCTGCTCCGTATTAGACAAGATTAATCCAACAAGGTGGGTTGATGGTTATGCCGAACTTCTAAAATGCCTTCAGAATGATCATATGCCAAATGACAATGCTTCCTCACACAACACCGAAATCACATCACTGCCAGAAACTGAAGCAATCTCCCCAACTATAAATCAAAATTCTTTGAATTTTGACAATGACAATGATTTAGTGGAGCATTTCATGAATTTAAATTAATAATTTAATAGATTTAAGCAATATTTGTATGCATTATTATTATATAGTATGTGTTAATTATTATAATAAAATATATAATTATAATATACTATGTATATCACCATTATTATGTATGTACATTGTTAGGGATTTGGAATATTCAACGTGTATCAAAATAATTTTTTGGACAGTGTATATTCTGATCGTCCGAAGAAATGCATCGCTGTTCGTAGATTAATTTGCAACTCTGGCTTATAAAGAAAAATATCAAAAACACTACACGTGCGTTCTTCTGATTGGTTAACAAAAATAACGGTAAATATCGTAAGAGCATTTTCTTTGACGCCTTTTGCACGTTCAAAGTTTTTTGAAAATTAGTTTGACAAACTCTTTTGCATTTTCTTTTAAACTTTGCTTCGCTTTTCCACGTAAAAAATTAATTTGACAAATTTTGTTTTCTTTTATCGCGTCGGTCTGCTGTTTTTGACAGTTGTAACTTTATTTGACATTGTGATTTAGGTTCAAACACCATACAATTCTTCAAAAATGAACATTATATCAATATTATATTTTTTTTATAATATTATAATATATTATACATATAATTATGTATGTGTTATTATTTTTTAATATATTTTATATATATATTGATTTTTATAAATTAAAAAATTAAATTATATTTTTTGATTTTTATTTTTTCATTTTTTTAAATTAATTGTTTGGTACTAAAATTTTTCTTTTGCAAATGTTTTGATTTCAAACACAAAATAAACAAAAAGTAATGTTATTTTAAATAACAGGAAATTTATATTAAGACGTTGACTGCCCACGACGAGATAACTCCTAGTTGGCTCCCTAGAAGGGAACGCAATCTACGAGTTATCTCGTACCTAGTAAACAACTTTTTCTCCTGAAAAAACATAATTTTTGCTTTTTGAAAATAGAGTTTTTAAGTAATATAATGTAAAAAAATCAAATTGTCATTTTTGGCCAGTTTTCTGAAAATTGCAGCGGCAGTCAGAGTGTTAACTTCGTTATGCGAAACAAAAAATAAAAGAAAATGTTAAATAAAATGTGAAATCAAATACAACTATGTGTATATACGAATAAAGAACAAAGCAAGTTCGCGAGTATTTCAAACTCAGAACTCACCCCCGCTCGTTTTCCCACTCTCTCCTACAAACTCAAGATTTTTCAAACTAGTTTGAAAACTAACTTGAACGTGCAAAAGGCGTCTTTGTATAAATGAAAAAAATACTTGATTTAAAAAAAAAGGAAAAGACAAGGAGGGTGGACAAATTAAATTTTGACAGGCTATTGAATTTTGGCTTTCAACGAGGTATATTAAAAAAGGACTTAATGTGGAGTGTTAAATTATTGAATTATATGTCATGAAAAGTAAATTTAAAAAGAAAAAAAAGAAAAACTGAAATTACAGAACGCTAATCTGTGAAAATTTTGAAATAAACTTGAAATTAAAGTAAAAAATCACAAAGAAAAACAAATACAATATAACATAGTAATAACTAAATTAAAGTTACCTATTATTATTTAAATAAAGTAAAGTTGTTTTATATAACTAATCTTTAATAAAATTATGCTATAAAATGAAGAGAAAAAAATCATAAAACAAAAGAGAAACAACAAAACCTAACACCTGATAGAATTTTGCACCAACTGATCATGTGCCGTAAAATTGCCAAAAAAAGAAAAAAACCTTTTAAATTGTGCAAATAACATGTGCGTAAACTTTCATAACTGGTCGAAGAAATCATCTTCAGAAATCCCATCATCACCAATATTCAACTTATTTTGTTTCCATTTTGTTATACATCCTCTCCAGCAAAATCAATAGTTATATATTTCTCCCATACTAACAGTTTTCTTTAAAATTAGATTTAATTATATCTAACTATTCTATAATTGATGAATTTAATTGTATCGGTGATTTTTTTAGCATTATTGAATTTATATTACTTCCAATAAACAGTAATGTAATGTATTTCGAATAATATTTGTTTTTGTACAGGAACGAAGGTTCCTCGATTAATAATGTGAGTAAACAATAATTTGGTAAAAAGGAGTAATCGTGTAGGAAAATGAGTGTTAACGTTACCAAAGGAGTATTCAATTATGACTATGGGGAGATGAAAAGTGCACTCTGGATGACCTGACGCCTAGTCATCTTATTGTTGACCAATTTTTTTTGTTAATCTTCATTTATTTGTCTAACGAAACATAGTATATTAAGAAAAGAAAAAAAAATGCAACCTAATATTGGCATGAATTTATAATTCTATGGGTTAAGAGCAAACACGCCATTGAGCTAGCCAGAATACCTTATGTATTTACATGCCAAATACCTTAAGTTTCATAAAATTTAATTATTATCTTTTAAACTGATCGCAACAACATGAATGTGTTATGTGTCAGGTTTGTATGGAATTTAATCAATAAAAATTATTTTTATAATCAGCTGCAATGCTTTAAAGAAAATTTTTTTTGAATTAGAAAAGAATTAAAACGGAAGCAGGTTACAATTAAAATTCATTTTGAATCTGTTTGACTCTGATATTGATGTCTTGATCAGTGTTAAAGTGAATTTGACTTAGATAATTTGATAATATAGTACATACCTATTGTAATCAGGGACCGAAAATAACTGTTATTTTTGAATTTTTGATTAAAAAAAAGCAACCGCAAGGAAATGTCGGAGAACAAAGCCAAGTATACCATTTTGATTGTCTTGGACCAAATTTTTATAAAATGCGATGCTTTTTGAAAACATGATTTTTATTTTTTAGAAAAAAAAATAACAGTTATTTTTTGATTTTTATTTTTTCGAGCAAAAATAACAGTTATTTTTGACTTTTATTTTTTTGAGCAGAAATAAAAGTTATTTTTTGACTTTTATTTTTAAGAGCAGAAATAAAAGTTATTTTATGACTTTTATTTTTTCTAGCAAAAATAAGAGTTATTTTTCACTTTTATTTTTTCGAGTAGAAATAAAAGTTATTTTTTGACTTTTATTTTTTCGAGCAGAAATAAAAGTTATTTTGTTTTTTTTTAACCCTATGACACCAAGACTAGTGTTTAATATATCCAAAACTTAATTCTAATAAAATTCTAACATAAATTACTTTAATTTTTTTAAAGAATTTTTTAATAAATATTATGGATTTATCATGAATTAAAACAAAAATAACTTTTATTTCTGCTCGAAAAAATAAAAGTCAAAAAATAACTTTTATTTCTGCTCGAAAAAATAAAAGTCAAAAATTACTGTTATTTTTGCTCGAAAAAATAAAAGTCAAATAATAACTGGTATTACTGCTCTTAAAAATAAAAGTCAAAAATATCTGTTTTTTCTGCTCGAAAAAATAAAAGTCGAAAAATAACTTTTATATCTGCTCGAAAAAATTAAAGTCAAAAAATAACTTTTATTTTCTGACTTTTACGATAAAAGTTATAACAGTTACGGTCCCTGATTGTAATTGGTTAGCATCTATACAAACAGGGTTCTTAACTCATACCACACCATATATAAGAATATTTATATAAAACTACAAGGTTAACTATATTTTTTTAAATAATATTCCGGAATCGTTATGTTTATAAAGTGATTTTGTATGGATGTATTTTAAATCTGATCAATGACAGTCAATTAAGTCAATAATAAAAAATCATTATATATATATATAACAATTATTACATTATTTATGTTTTTCTTCATATTTTATGAATTTTGAATATTAAAATAAAACATAACTTGTGATGAAGTATGTTTCAGTTATTGTGATTGAATATTTTTTGTAGTGAATTATAATTTCCTTTTTGAAATGAAAATTCTATATACTGGTGTTTTGCTTTTACATCGCTTAACATTAAAATTATAAACAAAAGCTACAAAAACAAAACAATCCAGTAAACAAACCTGTTTACAAATTATCGTACTGCTTAATATAACAACAAACACTAGCAAAAAAATGGAAGTCATGAATGTTCGCCTTCAAGAACTTTCATCAGACTGTTTACTTTGCCATATAAAAAGCAAGGTAAAGCAGGCGACTGAGTTAGCGAAGTTTAGACAGTCTGTGTGAGGACCGTTACAAACAGGGGTTACCAAAAAATTTTTGGGTGTGTATTTGTGTAGTCGCCGTGGTCTAGTAGGTAGTGTGTTGGCTTATTAGACGCAAAGCCAGGGTTCGAGCCCCAGGCCAGACATCGAAACAAAATACAAAAAGTATTTCTTCCGCGCTTAATCTCAGCAGATTTCTGGCAAAAACTCTGAGAGTAAATAAAATTGCCATGAAAAAGTTTCTCAAAAATCTGTTATTCGGAGTCGACTTTAAGCTGTAGGTCCCACCGCTCATTTATAAAATTAACACACGCAACATAAGTTGTGAGAAACTAGGTCGTACTCCTGACTGAAGGGTTGTAATGACCAATTATGTTATGTATGTATTAGTGAGTAAGAGGGTGAAAATAGTGAAAGTTGTGAGTTTACAGTCATAGACAAGTGTTAGTAATATAACCTATTTTGATTTTCATTTCATCAACATATATAAAGTTATACATCTTTGACTTAATAATTAGGGAATGTTTTTTAGATATTTGCTGGGATCTAATTTTGACTCATAAATTTAATCTCCTATTAATAATCAACTTTTTAATTTTTCCAGAATATTGCTTTATGTCTATAAAAAAGTTGTTCTCTTTCCATATCATCTAAAGTATTTGCTTAACTATTAAAACAACCGAAATGTGTTTTAAGAACATATAAGACTCTGTTTTCTCTCTGCACAATTGTGCTATGAATTGGTAACGACTGGTTACAAAGATCTGTCGAATAATTTTATAGTAATTGTTATTGCTTATGCAAAGAGTGTAAACAGAGGAATAACAAAGAAAATAAATTGTTGTTGGTTACATCAAGTTGTGAACAGTGGCACACAGAATTGTGCGAACAATAAAGTATTTTAATTAAAACTAAACACAAATTTATTTTTATTTTATTTCCGATCTACGAACTCATATTGTACAAGTTTTTAAAAGGTAAAAACGTAAGTATATATTACCTACCTAACCTAATAACAATATACAAGAAGTCGCCGTAGCCTAGTAGGTAGTGTGTTGGCTTATTAGACGTAAAAAGCCATGGTTCGAGCCCCAGGCCAAACATCGAAACAAAATACAAAAAGTATTTCTTCCGCGCTTAATCTCAGCAGATTTCTGGCAAAAACTCTGAGAGTAAATAAAATTGCCATGAAAAAGTTTCTCAAAAATCTGTTATTCGGAGTCGACTTTAAGCTGTAGGTCCCACCGCTCATTTATAAAATTAACACACGCAACATAAGTTGTGAGAAACTAGGTCACAATCCTGACTGAAGGGTTGTAATGCCCAATTATGTATGTATGTATCTTTAATTAAAAAATGTATATGCTGAATTAAACTTTACTATTTTTTTCCAGTTGCCTTTGCACAATTATTCACGATTATTTCTTAAATATTATTCATATGCCTCTAGATAATATCTAAATCTGTTTATATTTATTCTACAATATACATACATATACATATTTCAATATAGATTAAAACGGGAATTTTAATAAACAATCTAAATTATCACATTGCAAATATTAAATTCTTTAATTACACATCTGTTACATCAATGAAATTATTTACAAGTTCATGATATATTTTATGAATTCATCATCATCGTCAATGCTTAAAGGATTCTGATTAGATGTTGGAGACAAACAATTCAAAGGTTCTGCGCCTGATTCTCGTAATGATGAGGAATTGGTATCGTATGATGAAACTCGAAGGATTTCCAAATGATTATTGTCATTGGACATAGGGTTATCCAGAAGGAATTTTAGGGTATCTGTGTGATTATTAAACCACTTTGTTGGATCACATTCGTCTAGTAGAGAACAATTACAGTCCATGAAAGAAACATTAGTAGTCGCGGATTCGTATGGTGAATTCACGGATTCTTGTGGTGAAGCTTTATTATGATTGTCATTAATCATATTCATTGAGACATTAAAATCATTGGGTTGAACTGGGATAGGTATATTTTTGATAGTTTCCGGTCTCAATAAAACCCGTGGTAAATTATCAGGACTTTCAACGAATTGATTAAAATTTATGGAGATTATTTCTGCAATTGTTTTGGCTGCATCTCTTTTACTTTTTATGCGCCTGTTTTGTAACCAGATCTTAACTTGGCGTTCGTCTAATTTCAAACCGTTTTGGTTTATTTTTATTTATATTTATATATATATATATATTTATTTTCTAGCATTTAACGAATAGTTTTATACACTTACGTTTACTCTAATTTCTGGCACACATTGTTCGATTCGTAGATTATTTTTAATTTCCATTTTAAATCAATTCCGATTATCAATTTGGTTCAAGTGATGTTATTCGTTTGACTTTACTATGATTGTGGTGCGCAGGAGTCTAACAGAGGTATTTATGTGGTTTAATAATTGGTACCTGCTGAGAGGAGTAGCTATTTGCCTGTTTTGTAATTGTTAAATCAAAAGCCTGATATTTTTTACCCGTCCTACAAACGTATACCTGCCGATATTTATGATCTCGCTATTGGGTCCTTGCTGTAAGAACTGTGTGCAATAGCATTTTGACCAGTCTCGTTTTCTCTGTTTTACATATGTACATACATAAATGGTCGTTACACCCCTATTGTCTGGATTACGACCTAGTTTCTCACACCATTTAGGTTGTGTGCATTAATTTCATACATGAGTGGCGGGACCTACAGTTTAAAGTCGATTCCGAACTACAAATTTTTGAGAAACTTTTCATAGCAAATTTATTTACTCTGTGTAACCTGTATGCTTTGGAATACACTTTCCATTCTATGGGTGTATGTCCTATGTTCAATGCATTTAGGCTCAATTATTTAAAAAAACTTAACTTAATTATAAATGAAGTTTTAAATATACTAAATGGCATTGATTTTGATTATATACGGTTTTGATTATATCACAATATGCTTATTCGAAAACTTAAATTCTTCTTCATATTTTCTAATGCATCTGCCAGACTTATACATTCGTATCTTTCCCAACGCGCACAATCTGTTTTTTTGAATGGCAAATGGTCTGATTCTCTACCTTTGGACAAAGGTGTACCTCAAGGCTCTATCCTTAGACCACTTTTTTTCTCCCTGTATGTCAATGATTTACCTGGATATCTTTTGAATTGCAAAATCCACTTGTATGCAGATGACGTGCAACTTTGCTTAAATAGCCCGGTGGACGATTTTTCACGCGCCGTTGATTGTTTGAATGGGGAACTTGCACGGATCTTCTTAGCGGCAACTGCTAATGGTCTCTGTTTGAACCCGGGAAATCTAGGTGTATTTTATTACATAGAAGAAGTGTTGTACCCACAATTTCTAGGGATGTTGTCATGAATGGTGAGAAAATTGAGATAGTTCATGCGACGAGGAATTTAGGAATAATTTTTAACTCCAATTTGACGTGGGATGATCACATAAATTCACTGGTAGGGCAGACGTATATTAAGTTACGCGCACTTTGGTCCACGCAACTTTATATACCTTTGAAAACTAGGATTTTAATTGCAAAAATTTATTTGATTCCCTGCTTACTGTATGGATGCGAACTGTTTGGTAATTGCGATTCTAGCAGCAAACGTAAGCTGAACGTTCTATTTAATAATACACCTAATTCTGTTTTTACACGGTCTTTTTTTACACGGTTTTGATATAACACGGTTTGAAAATAAAATATTTTTAATTTTTGTTACACGATTTTATTCCATTTAGCACGATTTAAAATTTTTTGTGCTTAAATTTTTTTGTCAAATTTAATTTTTGCAAAGTATGTTCATATCACAAATTTAAGGGAATTCCCTTTTTGCGCGACATGCAAATTTACTGGTCAAAACAAATGTAAATGTCACAAATTTAGGGGAATTCCCTTTTGTGCATACATGCACAAAGGTCAGAGCAATTGAAATGTGTTAATATTTTGTGTTTGGTAAAGAAATTTTTTATTGGCAAATTTGTTTTTCTATCGTTACATTAAATTTAACGCATTAAGATGAAAGGTAAGCCAAAAAATATTTTATATTTATTAAGTTATTTATATTTTCAATTTTGTTAAATATTTTATGAATCCCTAAAAGAAAATGTCAAATACAAAACTTCTTAAAAAATCCTTGTTTTTCACTAATTTTAATAGGTTTTAGAGATTAGGAACCAATCACCTATTTTTGCATACGATCAGTGTCTTTTTTTACACGGTTTTTTTTACACGGTTTTTTCTGGAACCAATCTACCGTGTAAAAACAGAATTAGGTGTATTGCTAGATATGTCTATAATTTGAGAAGATATGATCATATCTCTGTGGCAGCTAAGAGTCTTTACGGTGTGACCTTTGATAGTCTTCTCAATATTCGTCTACTTTTATTTTGCATCGAATTGTAAACAAGCGGATACCAAGTTATTTATTTGACAGGCTACGTTTTGTCCAGTCACCCCGTAGTAGGAATATTATAGTTCCTCGGCATCGCTACTTATTTTCCGAATGGCAGTTTTATTTGCATGCTATTCGACTCTGGAACATTCTTCCACAACATCAGCAATGCAACACCAACGCTAATAGCTTCAAGATATTTTTGTTTAAATATTTTCGTTGATTTTTTTTCTTTATATATATTTGCAAATTTGTTTTTTGTTTCACTTTTATTTCCCCTTTATACATTACTTGTTATTATTAAGTCAATTATTCATTTACTAAATTAAATTAATTATTATGTACATATTACGTTCCTGTACTTTAAATATAAGATTATCATCTTGTCGTACAGGATTTCTATTTTATTAATAAATAAATAAAATAAATAAATAAATAAATTTAATATTTAGAATACAGAAAATGTATACTTAATAATTCGATTCGACTGTATATCATATGTATAACATTGAATATAAAATTGAATTTAAAGGCTGTATCAGCCTTACATTTCGCCAATCTGGCTCACAACCACGCGTTATGCCAATTTTAGATAATTAATAAATAATTTATATAATTAATAATTAATTCTATATGTGACATAATAGTTATTTTTAATAATATATAATGATTTCCGTTGAATAGTAATTTACTAATGAATATATACTTAATTGAATTTGATTTTTTTTTAGTCTAAAATAAAAGATATCTATTAATTAATTAAATATTTATATATTAATAGATAACTATTAATTTAACTTAGTATAGGAACAAAAATAAATTTTTTGACAGGTCAACATAAAAATCGATACCTGCCTTAAAAATATATGTACATTATAAATTAAATTTTTTAAAATAATAATTAAATTTAATTTAATTAAAATAATACTTTCTTGTACATATCGATGGCTTAATATAAAAAAGGCCTAACTCGATTTTTTGTTACTTTACACGAGAAGGAAAAAACTTAATAAAATTCGTAAAATTTTAGATACAACAAAAATTTTTATACAATTTTTAATAAGAAACAGCAACACATTTAATCTCTCATTCAAAAATTTTTATTTTTTGTGCATCTAACATTTGTCTACCAGAATAAACAAAAAACCTTATTTTGAAAAAATGGAGTTAGGCCTTTTTTATATTAAGCCATCGATATACAGTGGCTCCATCGCATAATCGGACAAGCACTATTCTGATATGTATGTGCTTAAAACTTAAAAAGAAAATATTAAATATATGTTTTTTTTGCTTTTATTTACACTCTACATTATAGACTTTCAGATTAATAAAAAAATAACAATATTTTTCCTGATAACGGTAATGTTATAAAGAAAAAGAAAATTAACTCAATTTTTTGCGCTCAACGCATAATCGGACAAAGAAGAGCACCATTGCTAAAAATGACGAAAGAGAACAATTAATACTTTGTGGCATATCCTTTGTTCTCAACAACGGCCTGTAAACGTTTTGGAATTGATTTTACAAAATTGTAGCATACCTCAGGTTCTATGGAGTTCCACGCTTCCAGTAAAGCCGCATTAAGATGATTCAAAGTTTTAAATTGTTGTTGGTATACTCTTCTAGGTAATTCTTCCCAAAGATGTTCAATTACGTTGAGATCTGGGGTCTGTGCAGGGGTTTCTATAAGTTTGGGGCAATTATGGATCAACCAAAGCTTTTCCACACCCGAAGTTTGCTTGTAATCATTGTCCTGGTAAAAAGTAAAATCTTGCCACCCAACAAGCATTGGGACGCTTTCAAAATTACCATGACTTGAACACCATTTGGGATCGGTAAGTTGAAAACGGATGGCTTATATCGCCTGATAAAAGCATCGATTCCGCTTTGCGAAAATTGTCACTTCAATTACATTTTAATTCAATTTAATTTACATTTTAAAGATAGTGTGCGGATCAATGCCAGACACCGTAATGGCCGGATCATCCGCATAACCGTAGAGCTTAAAGTCACGTCACTGTAGATCTTCTAACGATATTCCAAAAGAAAGGATGAGAGAACAACACCTTGTGGTGTGCCTCAGTTTACCTTCCTTGCCATATGAATCTCGCCTAGAGAGGATTTAATTATCCTCCTGGTCAAAAGTACAGCAACGAATTTCCAAATGAACATTATTGAAGGCACTCTCCACATCAATGAAAGTTGCCAGAGAGCTCCACACCATGTAGCTTATGCAGTCTCATGCACATGGACAAAGAATCCTTTCCAGCGTTTTTGGAGCAAATGATGTTAAACTAATAAGTCTGAGATCATTTGCAGTGGCTTTTGGCTCTCTCCTATTAGCAGATATTTATGAGTACTTGAGACAGACATGATAAATTCTCAGCAGACAGGAAATTACCATTATCAGATGTCACCTGTAGGTCGGCAAGTGTAATGCTGTCAGTACCCGATGATTTAAAACGTTTGAATGCACCCAAGGCCCACCGAAGGGTGGTTACACTCACATTAAAGCCACCTGTGCAGATGTATGCAATTGGGGTCATAACTGCCCTCACTTACATATATACTTATTACTTATATTTTCCAAAGGCAAAAATAATTGTGTTTGAAGTAAGAGAAACGTATTTTGTAGTGAAATCAACCTCTCTTCGGTTGTAATCGTAGGTATTCAGACTGAATTTTGTTTGCTAATATGAAACTGATTCGAGTGATATTCCAGGGACAACGTTTCTCATCACGTACTTATACTGTCATATAGTCTTACTATTTAGATCATAATCAGTTTATTTTGTCAAAGATATTTACGGTGATATTAAGAGAATTTATTGCAATTTGTTTACAAACTTCTTTTTTAATTTTCTGATCCAGCTGAGTCTGCAAGGGCATTGAGTCCCTCTTATTATCAGAAAATAGACTGCGGATGAGGAAACTAGACGTTCAATATAGTTACTTAGTCTGGTTTTTAGTTTTTCTTTCTTTTTGGTTTATTTACGTCTGACTGGATTTCGTGCCAATCGAATTAGAATATTCATATAGAGACACATCGTTGTAAATACAAATTTCTTTTTAATTTTTTATTCCGAACAAATTTTCAAACTAGAATTAGGTATCGCTTACAATAGGTAAATTAATTAAAATCAAAATTATTTTATATATGAATTTCTGGTTAATAAAGAGGTGGGTAGGTAGGTTGGAGTGGTAGCTTTGATACCAAAAGCTCACTTGAGCACGCATAGCGGTGCGCTGTGACGCCACAGGTGAACGCAGTTCCTGTACTGAACAAGTTCCTCCAAACCAGGTAAGAAGAATAAGTTGATCAGCGCAAGGGCTGCGCATTTAAAGCACGACTACCCCACGCTGGAAAACCAGCCCGAAAATTTGATAAACGATGCTATATCCTTGACATCAATGGACGTTAGCTCCGTCAAACTGGAAAGGATTGGAAAGTCTAAAAAACTAAATCTGCAGCTCGCAAGAGATGGACATTGACAAAGAAAGTGGATAATAGTGTCCTCTTCCTCCGCGGATGGAAGTTGCATTTTTAATACGTACCTTCGCGTGTGATCGATATGGCGTTAGGATCAAGTCCAAGCAGGACAGGTTGGTGCGCTTTTGATCTATCGAGTGCCAAGTGAGTCTAGCGGTGGAGCAGAACTCCTTATTGACCCAGGATAGGTTGACGTCTTGAAAGAATTTCCACGCGTTGGCCAACTTGACCGAGGTAAGTAGCGTCCCCAAGACGATTGAAGATGATTCCGGAAGGAGTGCGCCAGCCCTGGCGAGCTCATCGGCTCTGCAGTTTCTCGGAATATTACTGTGCCTGGGGACCCAGATAAGTATGACACTGAAGCGTCCAGAAAGGAGATCGAGACAGCGGCGACATTCCCTGACGATTCTGGAGTTATTCACAACGTTCGCCAGAGATCTTATGGCAGCCTCACTATCAGAAAAAATTCGAGATTTTAAGTGATTTAAATAGTTTTAGTAATCAGGCAACGGCTGGATATAAATTTAACCGTCTGAGTTTATTGTGATAAAGTAATTTAACGTATTCAATGAATAGAATGATGATAAATAGAGACAAAATTATATATTTTTTAAATAATTAATTCCACATGATAGGAAGAGTTTTATTAACGACATGAGCTTGAAAACCATTTATTTTATGTAGACATCTTGTAATTTATGACCAACAAAAGCAATGTACTCTGTGTTTTAAACATGCTTTTGAAAATAAGCATTCAACAACCACATCAAAATTTTTCAATATTCTATGTTGTCACAAAGAGTAGAACTTTCCTGAAAGCAATTGTTTCCGAAAACGAATACGAAGAAATAGGCCTTCAGGCTTGACATTAACATTAAATTTTCCATCCATGGTAAGGTTTTTTTTCCTGGAATTCACATCCCAAGAACTGCCGGGAAATTTGACTTAATTTTTATTCCGCTTTTACGGAATTTTAACCCGGGAAACCCGTAATTCTTTTGTTTTTTGTATAATAATAAAATGTATTGGCTAAAAGCGGGGCTGCTGAATTAAGATTTATAATTGAAGTCTTCGTAGTCTAGTAGCTAGCGTGGTGGCTTACTAGACGTGAGGCTGCGGTTTAACATCTCAGCAGTCTTCTGGCAAAAACTCTAAAGAGTAATTAAAATTTCCATTAAAAAGATTCTCAAAAATCTGTCGTTCGAAGTCGACTTTAAACTGTAGGTAATCGAACTGTATGTAAGCGAAACTCGTTTGTATTTGAAAGAACATAGCCGCCACAATTAAGGCTGATTCCAATTTATAAAGAAAGATAACTTGGATGAAATTTTTTTCTGTCTAAATCAAGCCATACACAAAATACAAAAGCCATACACTTAGCCATAGTAGATGCTATATACGTATATGGATATTGCCTTTACCGCTCTGACAGACTTTCCCACGGTGGTGGTGTGGCGATTTATGTGAAATCCCACATTCAATGTAAACTGGTTGGTAGAATAATACCCATACTCCAAATATTGAATACCTGTTTTTGGAGATAATTAACTGTGGCAGAAAGCTTTTACTATGTACTGTGTACAGACCTAATAGGACTATCGACATTGGACCACTGATCGACGATTTAACTAATGTTTGCCTCGGTTACACTGACATCATAATAACCGGCGACTTTAATGCAAATGTTTTAGTGGACAGGAGATTAATGTTTGACCTAAGTGCCATAGGTTTGGGGTTCGTAAATGAGGTTATGCCCACCCACTTTACGTCATCTTCTGCTACGCTACTTGATTTTTTCTTTGTTGACAATTGTTCTAGTGTGTTACTATATGACCAACTAACTTTCTGCACCGGCTTTCTCCAGACATGATCTTATTTTCCTGTCTTATGACTTCAAAATATCTTCGAAGGAGAAGAAAATAACTTTCCGGGATTTTAGAAATATTGACGTTCCATCATTGGAGAATGAATTAATGAGCATACCCTGGAACCGGGTTTTCTATATGCCAAATGTTGACGATCAGGTGAACTTTTTACACGGCAATATTCAGAGTTTGTATGACAAATATGTACATATAAAGACGAAAACAATGCGTGCCAACGAGAATCCATGGTTCTCGAATGAGATAAAGGAACTGATTAGTACCAGGAACAGAGCCTACGAACGCTGGAAGAAATACCGAACTCCTGAACTTAGGGAAATTTATAGGAATTATAGAAGAAAGGTGACTACGAAATTAGGTCCGCTAAGTGTAGATATTATGGGGATAAATTTAAATCCGCTATGTCGTCCCGGTGTAAATGGAGGGAAATTAAAAATTAAAAATAATAATAATACTAGTCATGATATAGATGTAGACAAATTGAATTTTGAATTCTCGAATATCCCTATACCTAAATCGAATATCAGTTACTATAAAGCCGGATTCACCCATTGCTTCGGAACATAAATTTTGTTCCGAAACAAGTTTTTTATATGTAGTTTGACGTTTCTCTTTTTGAGAGAGAGAGCGAAAGAGAGTAAGATTGCTTCGGAACAATTTCAGCTCGAATTGGTTTAATTTTAATTTTTGTTCTGAAACAATCGTACTGTGCTGCCAGATATTTTAATTTTTGAAGTAAAGTTGAACTGAGCTGCCACATCATACTATATGTATATTTGTATGTAGGTATTGTATAATAAAATACAGAGCGGTTGTTTAATACTGTTAGTTTATATTGTTTATTTAATTATAAAAAACAAATAACTGTTGAATATTACTAAAAAAAACTAAATAATTAAGCCAATAAAATAAACGAATTGCAGTCATCTGCTACTGTGCTGCCTAATTGTAAAACTAACAAGCATCGTTTACAAAAATATTTCATATGGTAGCCCTGTATTTCAGAACAATTGTTCGAAGTGGGTGAATCGTTTCGGAACAAACTCTCAAAAAACTGAATTTGTTCCGGAACAAGAATTTTGTTCCGAAACAATGGGTGAATCCAGCTTAACTATAACCTTACGGATCCAAGTGTTTCTTTTGATCTGAATGGCAATGGCTTTCAATAGAGTGTTTAGAGGTATCAAATCAAATTCAATTGGCTACGATGAAATGCACCCGAGATTCCTGAAAATTATACTGGACTACATTATTGTGTATATAACACATTTATTTAATACTATTCTGACGACATCAGTATTTCCTTCAATGTGGAAGCACGCGAAAATTATCCCAACCCGAAAGTTACGTTTATGTACAGCATAAAAAATAATTGATTATTAAACACTAATAATTTTGTATTTTAATTTACCCCAATGCTCGTCAATATTTTATTTTATTATTTCTCTGCTCACGCCCACATTTTGGTCCTTCGAACCGGATCTGACCCAGTGACCTATGGATGACTATAGAGAAGTAGGGCGTTGGATCCGCCTCGAAGGATTAGTCGCCAGCACCGCTAAAACTCTGGGTTTACGTGCGAATGGAGCATTAATACATTTTGCTTCAAGCTAGCTCCAATGCCCTAATTATCTATAGTCACAAAACGTTATGTCTTGTCTTAAATAGCTAAGCTCTTTGATCCCGTTGGGTGATTGGCACATAGAATAATAATTGCTAAGATTATTATGAGACAAATTTGTAAAAGGTGTACAGATTGGGACGAATGTTTGAAACACATGACGTTTAACAGATGGCTTGAGTTTAGCTTTGATTACTCGTACATCGACAGGATTAACATCCCCGCTTTGGATTAAATTAACTGTCAGTATAAAGTTTAACTTCATGCATTTTAGGATGCTTCTGAAAAAGCATATGCTGCCGTTATGTATGTAGTATAGTGTATGCTCGCTGCCAAAACAATAGTTGCGCCTATAGAATCGTAAACTTTACCCCGTTTAGAGCTCTGCTTTGCAACTCTATTTTCAAAAAATGGTATTTTCGCTTCGTAAGAAGCTGAATCTTACCGGATCGGAAACCTTCGTGCGGCAGATTCGACTATCGTTCTGTCCTAGCTTCCAAATCCCCCGTTCCATTGGCCAACTTTTGTGGCATATTGAGTATCACTTATCGTGGACCAGGTAGGCACTGGCAATTTGGATAATATGGAATCTCCCTATGATGGCCTTTTACTCATCAAAAAACCTATCAAAGAGATTTTGTTGTCATTACTCATGACAATTGAATACTAGATCTAATCGAACAGGTTTATTTTGGCCCTGATTCGAGTAGCCGGTGCTCGATCCGACAATGGCGTTCTACCACAGCCAATTGAGAAGCTATGGTGCTCCTTAATCAAGAGCAAAACTAATAGTTCTTTTAATTTTTTCGTGGCGTGCTTGTCATTTTTATTCACAGATGACATACCTAATAATCCGTGGACTATCTATCGAGCGTCCAACTAAAGATAGCCTTGATGTAATTTTTTTTTTCAGCCCAAGAAGAAGCACAATCCACAAGCAGGCTCTTATTAAAACTATGTTTCCAGTACTGGAAAGTGCCAAATGCAACCTTATATTTACTTTTTTGTATTTTATACCCTAAATTGATTATTATGAATTGAGTGTTACTATTTTATTGAAATGTGAATTTTGATCTCGGTCCTCTTGTTGCAACAAATATGTAGAATATTGAAATTGATATTTAAGCTTCAAGGAATGATGATTCTACCAATTCTGATACCAAAAACATAAAACGTATAAATTATTTAACTTGTAAGATTATCCCAAAGAGCCCATCGAATAAAAAATAGTGGAAATATGACGGCAAATAACCAAAATAAGAAACCTATTACCGAATGAAACAATAAATCCTTTATTTGTTTATAAAAAAAAGTTTTAAAATAGAAAACATTTTAAATTCTTATTGTTAATTTTTGTTTTTAAGTTGTTTTGTTTTTCATTATATACATACATACATATATGTAAGTATAAATAACTTCACTGAATAAGTATTAGAATTTTATTAAGAAAGCTAATTGCCCAGCCGATTAGTATACTATGTAGATACATTATATTCCGGGAAAGAGAGAAAAATATACAGTTTTCATAATAATGGGGAAAACTATCTGCCTAGCAGTTTAACATATTATTACATACATATATACATACCCTTCAGTCAGGATTACAGCCTAGCTTCTCACACTACTCATTTTGTGAGTTCATTTTATACATGAGTGGCGGGACCTACAGTTTAGTTTTAAGTCGACTACGAACGACAGATTTTTTTGAGAAACATTTCATGGCAATTTTATTTGCTCTCAGAGTATTTCCCCGAAACTGCTGAGAGGAATTCGCCAAAGAAATATTTTTTCATATTTTCGTTTTAATGTCTGACCTGGGGTTTGAACCGTGGCCTTACGTCTAATAAGCCAACACCCTATCTACTAGATTACGGCGACTAGTTTAGAATATTATATCCCGGGAAAATTATGTATTATGGAATGGAAAATGTCGGGGAATTAAAAAACCCTATTTTATGCACAATATTGCAACAGAGTGAAGCCGCAATGAGTTATACAAAATTAAAAAAATATTGTAAAATAAATAAAATTAAATTAAATGTTAAAATAAGCAACACTTTATATAGTACAGGGTGCTGAAGAAACTAATTAATTTTATGAAGCAAACTACGAAGGATATTACTAAATAGGTTTTCTTTCTCTTTGCCTATTTCACTTTACTCTCAATAATGACTCATTGCTTTAAAATGTACTCTTATAAATCTAAAGGTAGTAGCACTTCCGTATCTATTTAACTATGAAAAAACGCAATTTTTCGGTGACATGTCCAACGAGTAAAAACTAAAATATTTATGCAACAAAAAACTTCTTAATTTAGATAGCCAATCTTTAAGAGCATAGGAAACAAGACTAGTCAAAATACTATCACACATTACTCGTGGCATTACTATTATCTGTCTGTCTGGCTGCCTTGTTTTGAGTTAAGATCTGGTTTCAAAACCGGCGCATGAAAAGCAAAAGAGATGCAGCCGAAACAATTCCAGAAATAATCTCCAATAAATTTAATCAATTCGTTGAAAGTCCTAATAATTTACCTCTGGTCTTATTAAAATCGGAAACTTTGAAAGATATACCTATCCGAGTCCAACCCAATAATTTTAATGTGTCAATGAATATGATTAATGACAACAAAGCGTCACCAAAAGAATCCATGAATTCACCATTCGAATCCGCGAATAATAATGTTTCTTTCATGGACTGTAATTGTTCCCTACTAGACGAATTTAATCCAATAAAGTGGTTTAGTGATCACGCAGATACCCTAAAATGGCTTCTGGATAACCCTATGTCCAATGACAATAGTCATTCGGAATTCCTTCGAGTTTCATCATACGATACCAATTCCTCATCATTACGAGAACCAGGCACAGAACCTTTGAATTGTTTGTCTCCAACAGTTAATCAGAATCCTTTAAGCATTGGCGATGATGATGAATTCATGAAATATATCATGAACTTGTAAATAATTTCATTGATGTAACAGATGTATAAATAAAGAATTTAATATTTGCAATGTAACAACTTAAAATGTTTATTAAAATTCCTGTTATAATCTATATTCAAAAATATATATTGTAGAATGAATATAAACAGATTTAGCTTTGAATCTAGAGGCATATGAATAATATCTAAGAAATAATCGTGACTAATTGTGCAAAGGCAACTGAAAAACAAAACATACATATTTGGTCATTACAACCCTTCAGTTAGGACTATGACCGAGTTTCTCACACCACTTATGTTGTGTGTGTTAATTTTATGCATTAGTGGTGGGACCTGCAGTTTAAAGTCGTATTCAGCAGTTAACAAATAAACACCTTTGAGTTTCATTTTCCTCTAACAGTGCCAAAAGCAAAAGCTTTCTTTTCTGCAAGCTATGCAGTATTATCAGAAATATTCCCTACTAACCGCAACAGCTCGGCGTTTCGGTTAATCATTAGTAAGATGTTAAATTGTTTTCCATTTTTTCTCAAATTTTTTTGACACAAATTTTCGCGATTAAATTTAAAGCAATGTTGTTGAAGCAATCAGCTGTTTTGTTTACCAGCTGTCAAATAAATATTGCGTATATTATGTGTCTGAACACTAAAAATATTGTTATCAATAAACCGAATATTACTTCAATAAAAGTACATGTCTGAACATAGTATTAGACTGCGACAAGCACACATGTCGGCGGATGCATTAATATTTTTTTAGGTTTACACTCAATAAATATTTTATGTTAAAACTTCCATTTTTTTAAATTCAAAGTCTTATATGTTTTTAAAAGACATTTTGATTGTTTTAATAGTTAAGTAAATAATTTAGATAATATGGAAAGAGAACAACTTTTTTATAGGCATAAAGCAATATTTTGGAAAAATGAAAAGTTTGATTACACGGTGCGACAGTCAAAATACACCCAGCTAAAGACATAGTGTAGGTTGTGAGTTTTATTGAGTAGAACCAAAGAATATGGATATAAAGAATGCGCATCATGTAGAAGTAAAATTTCTTATGGCGGGTCGTAACATCACGACCCGCTCTTACCAAATTTTTTTTATAAATCATTTCTGGGTGAGGGGAGAGGAAGACAGAAGGAAAATGAACACAAACAAAGAGCGTAACAATGTGTTGCTCTCATCGTACGTATGTACATGTGTATATATTCTTGTGTTTTTTGATTTAGTTGTCGATCAGACTGCGACGAGAAACATGTGCTGCGGATGCTTTATCATTTTATTTCAGAATAACACTCGAAAAATATTTTGTGTTAAAAATGTTCTATGTCATTAGCTGGGCGTATTTTATTTTGTCCCATAGTATATTTTTTTAAATGCTTTGGAATGCTTGTTTTTTTTTCTTTTAGTAAAAAATGGCTTTTTATTCTTTTTATTTTTATTTATCTAAAAAACATGGCCTAATTTTTAAGCCAAAGATGGATAGCTTTATGTTCTTTTAATAATAAAATCGATGTTTTATTTTATTTTTATTTATCCAAAATTATTAAGCCAAAGATAGACAGCTTTACATATGTATGTTGATGAAATGAAAATAAAAATAGAGTATATTACTAACACTTTTATATGGCTGTAAATAAATAAATTCTCTCAACTTATTTTCTCCCTCTCACTCACTAATGTATAACCATAGGCATGTGTTAACCACAGAATATATGTATATTCTGTGGTGTTAACCTACAGAAAATTTTTTAGTAATAATGTCAAGTCTACTTATTAACCCAATGATATGTATATATGATTGGAAAATATAGAAAAATTATACTGCACTAAGACACTAAGACACCGTATTTAACTTGGCAAGTATTCTTCCAAAAAACGAAATCATTTCTCATTAATATTAGTGAATACTACTGTGATATTTCTTTGGGTGTATCATTGAAGTCTGAAAAAAGCGACATGAACCTTCTTCTTTAAAAACTGACAAAAATTTTACGCTCTTTTTAACGAACATTAAAAAAGCCGAAGATGTTCTTACCCTGAGGGTCATTGGTGCCGACGTCCGTTTTTAACACCAGAAAAATAAATAAAAAAGTGGTCAAACAACAAAAACGCACGATGAGAACAACGCATTGTTACGCTCTTGGTTTCTGTAACCTTCCCTTCTATCTTTCCCCCCGCGTCATGAAATATTTTTGGAAAATATTCCAAAATATGTTAAAATGCACATTCTTTATACTTTATTTTCTTTGGTAGAACTCAAAAATATTTCTTTTTTATTTCTCGGACCCTCCAAACTTCTTTTATTTGAGGAAAACTGTATTTTTGATATTTTCACAAAAAATTATCGATTACCCAAATATATTGTAAACTATTTTCAAAATCCAAAGTTTTTTTCAAAAGGGGGCAGATGAGCCTTTAAAATGGTATACATAAACATCTAGTTCAAGCTTACCTATTAAACTTGGAAAATATGATTTTTTCTCTTTTTTCCCCGTTTAGCTATTCTTAATTGCAAAATTTAATTAAAAAAATATAAAACAAGTGATGATATTTTGAAAGTGCATTATTTTATGACGAGATTGACACTTTGTTTAATCCAATCGGGCAAAAATTAGCGTTGTTGTTATTAAAAAAGTCGTGTTATATTTTTTATATACATATGTAATCTTATCAAATAACCGATTTGATCAAACGAAGTATCAATCTCTTCACAAGAGAATGTCATCACTTATTTCATATTTTTTAATAAAGTTTACTTCTATGAACGGACAAACTTAAAAAAAATGAATGAAATGAAAATAAAAAAAATTCGCATTAGTCAAGTTTACCTCATCAAACAAAAAACTGACAAGATTATATATATGTATGTCTATGGTTTTAAAGGTCCATCCCTCTCCTTTCTAATAAGGTTTAAATTTTTGACATCGGTTCAGAAATGTTTGTGTAATCAATAAATTTGCGCGTAAAGTAAAAAAAAATTGTCAAATTAAACAAGTTTGGAGGGTTCAGGAATAACAAAATTTTTGTGTTCTACTCAACAAAACTTACAACCCACGCTATGTCTTTAGCTGGGTGTATTTAATTTTTTTTATTTTGTCGCATAGTGTTATTAGTAGGAGAGGAAATTTGTGAGCCAAAATTATATCCCAGCAAATATCTAAAAAACATTCCCTAATTATTAAGTCAAATATGAATAATTTTATATGAGAAGTATGTTGATGAAATCATAATCAAAATAGGTTAAATTACTAACACTTGTCTGTGACTGTAAACTCACAACTTATTTTCGCTATCTTACTCCCTAATACACAACCAAAAAATTTTTTTGGAATCCATATTTGTAACAGTCTTCACCAGTGTTGCAAAACTGAAATTTTGTAATGGTACTGAAATATACCTGAAAGAGTACTTTTTTACATCAAATGGTACTTTTGTAAAAAAAATACATACATAACATTATTGGTCATTATAGCCCTTCAATCAGGATTATGACCTAAGTTCTCACACTACTTATGTTGTGTGCGTTAATTTTATACATTAGTGGCGGAACCTATTGTTTACAGTCAACTCCGAACGACAGATTTTTGAGAAACTTTATCATGGCAATTTTACTTTACTCTGAGTTTTTGCCAGAAGGAAGTCGCCAGAGAAATATATTTTCATATTTCATTTTGATGGAGATGTCTGACGTGGGGTTTGAACACTACCTAATAGACAATTTATTTATATTTAATACACATACGTCACGGAACAGAAAAACTAACGAATTATTCGTGTTCCCCACATACAAGAAAAAACAGCTGATTCGGAACGTAACAAAACGTAAAAGCCCCGTTTTGTCAAACGTCGATGGAACATAATGTAACATACGTTCGTTTTTAGCATATGAAAAGCAATGCAAATGCTTACCGAAATTAAATTACGGTTCGTCAAGCGTTTCCATTGCTTTTCGTGTTCTAAAAACGAAAACCGGGACTAAAGCCTAATTTTACCTTTACCATAACGTTGAAAATGTTACTAATGCATTAATAGTTGGAAAGCGCAAGACTTAAAATATGGGCAATTTCGTTGACCCAATTGACCCAGTGACCCAATTTTTAAAATCGATGTCTTCCGATTTGGATGAAATTTGAACCAAGCTTAGTACTATTGGATAGTAGGCCAGACACTCTATCAGTTAAGAACTAGTTAGAGGGGGTTAAAGTTGGACATTTTGGTCATACAGGGTTTTTTTTTTAAATGTGTGTAACTTTTGCAATATTTGGCAAAAAAAAACGTACCACCTAAATGATCTTAAAAAAGTATTTGCATTCTAAGGACATTCGGAAATTAGTTTTTTATAAACAGTGTTAAAGTTTGGACGTGCGTTATTTACTAATTACTTACATAATTAATCTTCACAATGGCTTCCGCTTAAAAAAGAAAATGTTTTTGTTGTAATCCCTTAAACAAAAAGAAGCACAGATCATCAGATATTTCAAATATTTCCGTACAACTTATTGAAAAAATTTCCAACGCTTTCAAAACGTTTGCTAATTAGTGGATCGTGCAGGAAAATTGTGGGAAAGTTGGACATATTACCGGTTATTCCAGATGAGAACAAAATCAATTCTGAAAATGATGACAGTTCTGCAGGAGATGATGGTTGTTCCAACTTTTCAGTAGAACCTATAAGACCTAATAATGAATGCCAAAATTAACAAAAAGTTGTTACATAAAGACACGTAGTCAATTTAAGGCAATCACGGTAATCGTGCAAATCTTCTGAGGAATCATCTGTCAAATACTTTAAGTTGATTTCCTTCAACATGCGTTTAACATTTTCATGGTAAATGCAAATGCACACTGAGTGAGTTCCGCTGCTTCCTGCCAAAACGCAATGCTTTGGCCTCAGTTTATTTGTTCAAAAACTTCTATTGCATCCTTATGATGTTGATTTTGAATTTTATTTATTTAGAACAACCATCATCTCCTGCACGATCCACAAATTAGCAAACATTTTGAAAGCGTTTATTTTAAAAATTGGGTCACTTGACACGAAATTGCCCATATGTGATAATAAAAAGGTACTGAAAGCGTCGCGGGGGTACTGCGGTATTTTTTAAATGAAAAAGTGCTGAAAAAAGTACAAAAGTACTGAAATCTTCAACACTGGTTTTCACTAACTCAGTCGCCTGTTTTGCCATGCCTTTTATATGGCAGAGTAAACAGTCTTATGAATGTTCCTGAAGGCAAACATTCATTACTTCGCCTTTTCGAAATCTCTATAAATGTAAACATCGTTATTTACGTTTATTATTTTAGTGTAGTGTTGTTGGTATATTTTTGTTTACTTGTTTACCATTTTTTATGCTAGTATTTGTTGTTATATTAAGCAGTACGATAATTTGTAAACAGGTTTACTGCATTGTTTTAATTTTTCATTTTCGTAACAATATTGTTTGTGATTAATTCGCCAGTAACATAAATAATGTTCAATTTATCAGGTGTATGTGAGGACTCATCATATCGATCTGTTGTCAAGCCTTTACAGTAATCATGGTTAACAGAAGAAATGTTTGAGGCTGATCTAAATTTTTTATATTTTGTGGTGTACCTGTAAGGGAATCTATTTAGCGAATACAATATTGATACTTGCTGTAGTGAGTAAAATTAATGGATTGCAACTAAACCGACTTACACTTCGCAGAGTCTTATAGGAAACCATATTTAAATACAAAAATATTCTACGACATGAAAAAAAAACAAGAATTAAATAACCATAAAATAAAATTAACCAATAATTAAACAATTTCAATTAAAAGAATATATATAAATAATATAAAAAATAACAAAAAAACATATTTCATTACAAAACATAATAAACACATATTAAAAACAAAAAGGAAAATTATAATTCACAACAAAAAATATTCAATTACAATAACTAAAACATACTCCATCACAAGTTCTATTTTATTTTAATACTCGTGTGAATTCATAAAAAGCAAACTCTCTTCTCTGTTATAACATTAACTGCTAAAGAGAAAGCTCTTCAAACAGAGACTCTGCTAGTAGGTATGCAATTAATTTGCAAGCAGCGATGCCAACTCTTAGGACACCAAAAGCGTGAACAAAAATGAAAAACGGGCTAGAACGGGCTAAATTGAAAAAACAACGTTTTTAGTGCAATACAATTTCAATTTTTCCAAAAAAGCGCAAAAAAGGGCTAAAATTAAAATAGTTTTTTCAGATAAAAACACCACAATTTTTAAACAAAACAATTTATTTATAGATATTATTTGAGATCATTTTACATTCAATAGAATTAAGGTACTACAACAACAATCTTTCAAAGTTGGTCATTGTTAAATACGATTTGTACTTCTTGGTCATCCTCTTCTTCATTCCATAAATCACTTTCTATATGGTATTGAGACTTTTTATACGTTTCATTAGAATTAATTTTCACGCAAATTTGATCTGGTATTTCGTAAGTTGAACAACAAAGATTATCTCTTTTGAGACTGTATTTAATATGAATTAGGATATTGCATGTATTTAACGACATTTTGTTTCTGATTTTATTTTTAAATAAGTTCATGACGCTAAAAGTCCTTTCAACTTCAGCGTTTGAGTATGGATATATTAATATATTTAAAACAAAAGTAGAAAGTTTTTTAAATGGGTTGTTACCAATTGCATTTTTGTAGCTGTGAACCTCGATCCAAAACGTATCCGTTCTTTCAGTGTTCTTCCATTCACATGTTTTTAAATTTTTAAGACAGTTCTCTAGTTCTTCAATCTCCTATGTATCATTACAAAATTCTTCAAATATTGGGAGCAGACTTATTGCATTATTGGACAAAACATTTTGGGAGCTAAGTAAGAATATTTTTTAAATATTTGAATATTAGATGGCAGCTTAGCTCTTATTTCCATTATAAGGTTTTTAACAAAATGAAGAAGATTTTTTCAATAACTTTAATATCACTTTGTGAAATATTGTTGTCTCTACAACTTTTTTCAAAATTGTAACCGAAATTTAAAAAAGTGTTAATAAATGGATCAAGGTCTCCATCCAAATAATCAAAATTGTCCATAGGAATAATAATTTTGTTTGTTAAACATTTCAGCAAACGTAACAAGTCATCAAATAATTTAACGTGATCAGCATTTCGTGATTCGAAAACCAGGTTTACTTCCTGTACTTCTTTTAAGACTGAATGCAGGTATTTTAAATAAACAAAGTTTTTGCCATCTTCATACATTTCTCTAAGCAGAGTTGTTTCCAAATGATTATCATTTACCACACTGAAATAAGTTTTTAATTCTAACCACATATTTAAAATCGAGTTAATCGTTTTTTCAACGGAAAGCCAACGAGTTGGGCACGACTTGGGAATTTTTATAGGACTGTCAGCATCGCTATTAATAAGTTTATATATTCTTCTATAGGATTTTTGTCTTATAGAAGAATGTGAAAACAAATTGTACGTCTCTCTTACCATATAATTTATATTCGGTGGAAAACTAGTTTCAGTTGACGAACTTACGGCCAGTTGAAGCGAGTGACATACACAGCGTATTAGAACTAAGTTTTTTAGTCCATATTTTCTTTTCAATAGTATATGTAACCCGTTGTGAACACCTGTCATACTTGCTGCATTGTCCGTACCTATTGCTACCGAATTTTGTATGTTAAGCTTGTATATTTTTAAAGCTCGTTCCAACCCAAGCAATAAATCCTCTGCTTTTTCCCCATTTACGTCAATTAAAGTCAAAAACGCAGTTATTAAATCATTTTTGGTGGTACTAAAATATCGAATAACAATTCCTAATATTTTCTCAACAGACACATCCGTCCATAAACAAAGATTTGAGTTATGGTTAATACACAAAAATAGCGTCAGTAAAAAGTTATTACATACCTTTATCGAGAATCAGACTAAATTTAGTTTCATTTAAATCCTTCAGTAATAGCTCTATAAAATGTGGAGCTAAAACATTTGTTATTATATTTGAACATTTTGTACGGTGGAGGTTTATGCTTGCTACTTTGCTGTCATCAAATGTTTTACAGCATGTCTCTGTCAAGTGGTCTATGGAAGCAAATGGTGAATGAATTGCAATATATAACGATAGCGCGGCTAAATCTAGCCCGAAGAGGGCTAAGTTGGCATCACTGTTTGCAAGGCAAATTTTGAATTGCCTACAACCAAATTTATTTTTTCACAATTTATCTACCTGCTCCCGACAATGAATGTGTGAATTTCAAGTGATTGGCGAGGGGAGTTAATTCTTTGGGAGCATTGGCAAAACGGATATTCCCTACAATTAATTTTAGGGTAAATTTAAATTTTTATCAAAATCAATATGTTGGTGAAAATTTCAATAATTCAGACGTTAAAAATCACTAATATATGTATGTATACATAAAATATAAAGAAAAACATAATTATATAAACATAGAATTTGAATTATATTTTTATACCTTAGCAGCTAGTGCTCTTTAAATGAATATAATCCTTGGATCTATATGAATAAATAATAATAATATATTTTTATAATATAATAATTATTATATATACATATAATATTTTTCTTATTATTGACTTATTTAACTGTCATTGATCAGATTTAAATTAAATCCACACAAAATCGAAATTTAATTTATAAAAATATAGTTAACCTTGTAGAGTTTTGTATAAATATTCTTATAAATATATGGTATGAGTTAAGAACCCTGTTTGTATAGATGCTAACCAATTACAATAGGTATGTCCTGTATTATCAAATTATCTGTGAAGTCAATATTTGTTCTCTGAATCTCTATCACCGGACTTTCTAATTTCCTTTCACTAAAATGAAACAAATTCGTTGCAATCTAAATCAAATTCCCTTTAACACTGATCAAGGCATCAATATCAGATTCAAACAGATTCGAAATGAATTTTAATTGTAACCTGATCCCGTCTTAAATTTTTTTTTAATTTAAAAAAGTTTTCCTTAAAACATTGTAGTTGATTATAGAAATAATTTCTATTGATTGAATTCCATACAAACCTGACACATAACACATTCATGTACATACATAATAATGTAGATATCTAATATTTTATTATAATTAATTAACACATATGTACTATATAAAGATAATGCATACAAATATTGCTTAAATCTATTAAATTATTTAATTCAATGCATGAGATGCTCCACTAAATCATTGTCATTGTCAAAATTTAAAGAATTTTGATTTACAGTTGGGGAGACTGCCTCGGTTTCTGGCAATGATGTAGAATTGGTGTGGTGTGAGGAAACATTGTCATTTGGCATATGATCATTCTGAAGGCATTTGAGAAGTTCGGCATAATCATCAACCCACCTTGTTGGATCAATATTCTCTAATATGGAGCAGTTGCAGTCGCTGATGGAAACATTGTTATCAGCCGAATCGAATGATGGATATATGGATTCTTCTGGCGTAGTTTTATTATGATTCGATGACAAATAAAAATTATTGGATTGTATTGGAGTAGGTAAATTACTTTCATTAAATTGATTGAGGTTTATGGAGCTAATTGTTGGAGTTGGTTTACTAGCATCTCTTTTGCTTTTCATACGCCTATTCTGAAACCAGATTTTAATTTGACGTTCATCTAACTTTAATCGATCGGCTATTTCCAATCGTTTATGGCAGCTCACATATTTGTTAACGTTGAATTCACGCTCCAATTCCGTCAACTGTTTGCTGGTAAATGCAGTACGTTTCCGTTTAGGTTTTGTAGTATTTGCTGGTCTTGGGGATGAAATAGTTGAGTTATATGTGGACGATGTCGAATTTTCGATATTTTCAGGTGGAGTTACAAAGCTCACCTTGATCTGTAATATGTATACAATTTTTTAAAAGAAAATCATTTTTTAGCATTTAACGAATAGTTTTGTACACTTACGTTTACTCCATTTTCTGTCACACATTGTTCGATTCGTAGATTCTTTTCAATTTCCATTTTAAATCAATTCCGATTATCAATTTGGTTCAAGTGATGTTATTCGGTTGAGGTCTTTACTATGATTGTGGTGCGCAGAAGTATAACGGAAGTATTTATGTGGTTCAATAATTGGTACCTGCTGAGAGGACTGGCTATTTGCCTGTTTTGTAGTTGTAAAAAACATTTTCATTTACAAATCAAATGCGCGATATTTTACCCGCCCTATAAACGCATACCTGAAGATATTTATGATCTCGCTATTGCGTCCTTACTGCAAGAACAGGCAGTAATGTGTAATAGATCTTGACCAGTCTTGTTTTCTCTGTTTGACATATGTATGTACATACGTCTTGATTACGACCTAGCTTCTCACACCAATTATGTTTTGTGCCTTAATTGTTTTATACATGAGTGGCGGGACCTACAGTTTAAAGTCGACTCCGAACGAGAGATTTTTGAGAAACTTTTTCATGGCAATTTTTATTTCCCTTAGAGTTTTTGCCAGAAATTTGCTGTTTTATCTACCAAAATTTTGAGCGTTTTTGTTGACCAAATATTTTATTTTCTATTGAACTGACATGTCACCAAAAAAATTGCGTTATTTATAATTGAATGACAGACAATATTTTAAGAAGAATACTTTGTCAATAGTGAACTCCCTCCCTCCAAGTAATAGGATCTATTAAGCAGCTTGACGATCGAAATATAAATATGTTTATACACCCTCAAAATGTTGTTGGCACAAGTGTTTACCATTCTTTTAAGATTTTATAACTTTTTTGAAAACCCCCCGAAATGTTCGATGAAACAAAAACTAGTCACTCAGACGGCCGATCAAGTGCTTTCATGCAGTTTTCGTAGTCATTTTTTAAGTTTATTGGTGAGCTTTGGTTCATTATCATTTTTGAAAACAGTATCTGCCGTTTGCCGTTTGTAATCCGAATTTTTCTACAGAAAGTTAGCAAAGTTAGTGGTTAAAATGTTTATAGTAATCGTACCCACTATTCAGTAATCCAATTCTCTTAGCCGCTATGCAACGCCATAGCATCACGAGTATACCGACAAACATTAAGGTTGATCTGACGTATTTTGTTCTTCCTTTCTATTGAAAGCATCATCCTCACCGTCCGACCCAAGATAACTAATTTTGGTTTCATTTTATCAAACAGCCTTCTCCCAGTCCACTTGTCTTTTTAATTTTAGCATGATGTCCGTAGTCAGTAGTCCTGTTGCAAGAATATTTTCATTTTCTCCAAGATCCATCTGAATTTGAGTTACGTCCTCAGCTTTTTATTGCCTCAGATCTCATAAAATGCGCTGTTCTGTGGTCTCGCATAACATTTTTTTCTGCTGCTTCTGTTATTTTATTTTGGGTGCCCTAGTAGTCTATTTGTAGTGTGCTAGGCTATTAACGCGAGAGTTGTAAGTTTGATTCCCACCATAGACTTTAGTGTGTTAAACTAGATGAGAACTAAAATAAACCATCTCAATAACAACGCATGTATTACCTAATTTTTCGATACTGGTACATAACAACAAATATGTTGAGGTGTGGATGTAAATAAAAGTTCAATAAGAAAATTGCTCAAATTTTGGAGTAATTGACGCTCTAGATTTGCGGTTGTACTCACACTGTGACCAATTGAATAAGTCAGTTAATATACGAGTATGTGTGTAAATATTATAAGTGTTGCAATTTGCTTATGATGCATGGAATTTGTTTTAAATTAAAACAATTTTTATACGAACACTTGCGGCTATCATTTGTCCATTCTTTACTCTAATGTCTCTTTCTTCAATGCGAAAATGGCATTTTTATAGCTCAGCATTATCCGATCGGAGAATATTTTGAACGCTTAAACTTGATCAAATTTCGCACTACGTCTACTCCGTTGAGGGTTATGTTGAACGTATTCTGTGTGAGTTTGGATTTCCATCTATTATAGCTGGTGTTAGCTTTTTTTGGCTCCACACCACTGTTTTTGCTATTTGCTTTACTGGAGTGAACCAATGCTCATCAATTTTCAGTTCGATTTCATATAATCCTAGACATAAATTCCTTGTAGGATATAATTAGGCTCAAAACCCGTTTTATTATTTTTAATACTATTACTTTTGTTAAATGTGACATCACGTACTTTCAGTGAGATTTTTCTGCTTGCTATCTACATATATTCCGTTATCTTTTACCGTTTGATTTTTTTTTGTTTTTGTACATATTATTCGAATACAAATGTAGTATTGTTTCGATTTTCCCTTCGTATGTAAAATAGCTGCCAGGAAGTAAACTTGAAATTCTTCCTTACCTTTTCTTGACTTGTTGTCGTACCGTGCCCAATCTATAAAAATTACAAATATGGTTAATTTTTTCTCCAAACTTAACGGTTTATTATTATTATTTTTTCATAATAAATATAACTTTTTTATTACTTATAAAAATTACTATTAATAGGTCGAGTTAATAAATAGTATGTTCCAAGAAAAATAATGAAGCATAACGTAGGTACAAAGATAGAAAAATCTTTTCAATAAATGTTGGCGAAAATTGCCAGCATTATTCTTTGAAATAAGACTGTTGCATATATTCCCATATTATTGGCAGCTATCGCATGGTATAAACATTGCAACTTTTTATGGCTGACAAAAGTATATAAAAAATTGCCTGATGAGTTAAAAATAGCAAAGAGGTAAAATTTATATACGACTCCTTCAATGATCATATTTTTTTTGCAATTATAGTGCACAATAAATTTCTTTTTAAAATGTTGAGCATTTGTTTGACTTTTGGAGCAAGTTTTTTTATTAGTATTAAATATACTTTAAATTTTCAACAAATTTACAATAAATGTATATATTACATATTATTATTAAATAATACAAAATTAGTACACTTTCGTCTAAAGACATTTTCATTTGTTTCATTCTTAATGTTGTTTGGTAATGAGTTAAACAGCTGTAGACCCTTGTAGAATAGCGTTTTCTGCATTTGTGTTGACCTCACTCTTTGGATCCCAAAGTCATATGCATTTCTTAGTTGATATGGTTGGCTGTCTCCCACATAATGTATTTGATCACATAGATATTTCGGCTCGTTTTCTTGTTTTAATTTTCTAATACACCTTAATGTGTTAAATTGGAGCCGTTGTGCTATGCTCATCCATTTTAGATTAGTTAACATAGTATTTATATGTGTGTTACGATCGTATTTTAGTATTATTCTCATAGCTCTATTTTGCAGTTTCTGCATCCTTGCTAATTGATTTGTGCTAGTGGAACCATACTCAAAGTGTGGTTTTATGATCGTGCTGTATGTATTTATCGCTGTAGACTTGGATATTTTGCTTCTTATTCTTTTTAAAAAACTAATTTTTTTTAACAACTTTTTCGCATAAGTAATCTATTTGTTAATTGAAATTAAATTTTTTATCGATTATAAAACCAAGGTATTTTATATATTCGACTTTTTCAATTACTGTGTCATTTATTTTAAATATTTCTTTTGAATTTAAGTTTGTTTCCATTATTTTGTTTTATTTTCATTTAGTTTGTGTTTAGACATTCTTCATCACTATTTGCTATAGTATATATCAGAGGCATGTCATTTATATAAATTATGAATAACAACGCTACCAAAATGGAACCTTGTTGCACCCCAAGTTATGTATTATTTCATCAGATTCTATGTCATTTAATTTTGTCGTTTGCCTTCTTCTTTTCAGGTATGATTTAAACCAATCTAGCTCGATTCCTCTTATTCCATACATATATTGTTTATTTAGTATTATTTATCTATCGATCGTCTCAAAAGCTGTTTTGAAGTCAAGAAATATTGCTATAATCCTCTTATTCCATACATATATAGTTTATTTAGTATTATTTCTCTATCGATCGTCTCAAAAGCTCTTTGGAAGTCAAGAAATATTGCTATAATCCTTTTATTTTTTTACTACTGCTCTCCATTCACTTATGACATAGTTTACCGTGGTTTCACACGAATGCTTTTTACGCAATCCTGACTGGTATTTAGATAATATTTCGCGATTTTATGTATATTTTTCATGCTGATCTTTAACTACTTTTTCAATTATTTTTTCGCAAGTTTTTAGAGAGTTTATTGGTCTAAGCTCCTCGCATTTTTTTGTACTGGGCACTTTCTCAATTGGGGTTACGGTTGATTTTTTCCAATTATCAGGAAAAATACCTGTCTCTAAAGATGTGTTTATTACTTTTACCATAATATTTCCTGTTACATTCCAGTTGTCAAGTATAATTTTATTTAATACACGTTCATGATCAGATTTGTTATTCATACACTTCACGATGCTCTCCAGTTCAATAATATTTATCTTTTTCTATTTGTTATCTATATTCTACTTGTTTAATATATTGCATGCTCCCTATCGATTGTCTTATACTACTAATGCGATCGACAAAGAATGCATTGAACTTATTTACTATATCACATATATCGTTATACTCTATCTGGTCGAATATCACAGATTTAGTTGAGTTTTGCCTCTTATTAAGTACTAGGTTTTTGATGTGTGTCCACATTTGCTTTTTGATTAGTTGCGTTTTTAATTTTATTTTTTATGTAATTATTTTTATTATTTTCAATTTGTACTTTGTGTTGATTTCTTATTAGTTTATATTCTCCCCAAGCTTGATTTGTGTTTTAAAATTTGGCCTGTAAATATTTTATTCGTTTTTTATCTATTCATTGTTCGCAGTTCTTCGTTAAACCAGTTATTCACTTTGTTATTTATGTGCACTTGTTTTTCAAACGTAGATCCTTGTATTGTATTTTCTAGACAGGCATCAAACAATTTAACGTTTTCATTAAGATCTTTATTATCTTCGTATATCATATTCTCAGTTAACACATTATTAAATATATTCTTATCGTATTTAAATATCTTGATGGTTTTTGCTGTATTTAGAATGTTTTCATTCGATGTCTCAAAGTCTATATTAATAACATCATGTTCAGAAATTTTATTATCTTTACTGTTTGTACATTTTATCTTATAATTATTAGTTACTACGTAGTCAATTATTGTGCTCGAATTTCTTGTTACACGTGTGCATTGAGAGTATTCCTAATTCTATTCTTGTATAAAGAGTTTTTTTCCAATCTATATTGAAATATCCTGCAATTAAAATATCACAGTTATTATCACAGATTTCTTTAATTATTTCGTCAAATATATCACAGAACTCAGCTTCGCTGTAACTAGGCGATCTATAATACCAATTAATATATTATGATTATTATCATTATGTACAGTTTTGCAAAATAATATCCAATGCTTCAAATCATCAGTTCTCTCTATAAACTTTTTCATATTTTCACAGTTCTTTTTACAGTATGCGACAACTCCACATGTTCTTGAGGATGTTGACACTGACCCGATGTTATTATATCCTTGTAACGTAATTTCTTGTTCATCAATATCTTTCGTCAAATGTGTTTCAGACAATATTAAAAAGTCAGGTTTTTCTGTTGCTGCGATCATTTCAATTTGATTATAGTTGTTAACAAGACCTTGTACATTTGTATAGAGGGCACTCATTTCCTTTAGTTGTTAAATCGTCAGGCCTATATTTCTCATTTTGTTTTTGAATTTATTTTGATAAACTGGACATTCTCTATCGTTTGTAAAGTGGTTTTCATCTAAACCCATATTGAGCCTGCTGTTTATTTTTGAACAATTAATATACTTCATTATCTTCTCTTGACTTTCGGAATTAAATGTTTTATGTTGACCATGGCATTTTAGACATATTTCCTGATTTTTACATTCTTTATGATTGTATCCTCTGCATTTCATACATTGAACTAATTCGGTTCCGTCATACACTCTACATCTTTCCCAACCGACATTTACTCTCAGTTTCACATCGAACAAAGTTTTATTTCCTCTTTTTGTTTCAAATTTTCCCATAAACTTAATATTGGCATCAGCTAATTTAGGATTTTGTTTTCTTAATTTCTCAATTAAATCATTTTCACTATAGTCAAATGACATGCCAATAATTTTGATATTTATTCCCGTCGAATTTGGAATTTTTACTTCATATTGTTTAGATATTTTTTCCTGGAGTGCACTTTTAATTTTTTTCTTTATCTTCACAGTTCCCACTTTGAATAACAATTGTTCCACTACTTCTACTTTCCACATTTGTTATCTTCAAGTTGTCTGGATAGCGGAGTTGTTGTCTGGATAGGAGAGCGGTTTCCTGTGCGAAAATTTTAATGAAACTAAATTAAAAATTAAGGTAAATTATGGAGGTTTGCGATTTGACATTTGCCTTGAAAGTTATTCTAATTGTAATAAAAACATTTCATTGCATGGGAGACTAATGCCAAATAAAGAAAATGCATTTCCCACTGAAACCACATTTTAACTAAACGTTGCTTTTTATATCACCGTAAGTAACTTTTATTGAATTTAATTCTTTTTATATTTAAAGAAAACTAAAATTATTCTTCAATAACTTAAAACAATATCAACAGGAATACTTTAAACAAAATAAATTAAATTTAAAATTTTTAAACATTTTGCAACTTTTAAATAAAATAAAAACAAAAAAACGTAATAATATTAACTCTTTAATAATTTGTGGCATATCCCTTGTTTTTTATTATTTCCTAACATCTTTTATACATTGAGAAAATAAGCTTTTCAATGTAATCTTTTGGAATTGCATTTCACGAAAAGTTCTTATCCACTTTGGTTCTTTCCGATATTACGTTGTTCATGTTCTCAATCCGATTGAGATTGGAAAATTACAGTGGCCACGACATAACAAGGATTTGATAATTCTCCAACCAGGCTTTAACAACCCTAACCGTGGGATCATTATTGTGCTGAAATATCTACAACAGCTGTACGGAAGGCAGATATTTGAATGACTTTTAATGGCAATTTTATTTACTCACAGAAATCTGTTGAGTAGAAGTAGCCTATGAAATATTTTCTCATATTGCGTTTTGTTGGATATGCCTGTCCTAGGGTATGGACCGTGGCATGTCTAATAACCCAACGCACTACCTGCTAGACTATGGAGACTTCATATATAGTAAATATAAGGTGTATCAAGAAATTCGATATCGAAGAGTGGATCTAAAGTATTTTTAATGTTTGTCTAAGCGATATTATTATCTTGCTACTAAGAAGTCAAACATTCCGCTGATGATCGAGCTCATTTGAATCAACTTGTTGCGGCCCTATGCTCCCTGGAGTAGTGAAAGGAACATATTAGTGAGAAATGATGAAATTCAAATTTATCTGATTTTATACATTTTACACTACAGTTAACCGATGTACGATATATGTACGTACTTATATTAAATTTTATTCACAAGTTATGTATTTAGCAGTCGAGATGTGTCTACCAAAATTTCATAAGTAGTGTTATAGGAAGATAGGAATATTAGTCGGTGTAAATAGGAAAACACAATGTTAGTCGGTATGCGTTTATCGAAATATATTGTTTATTTATTTATTAGATTAATTAATTAAGGGTGCCCTGGTAGTCTAGTGGGTAGTGTGCTAGACTATTAGCGTGAGGTTCATGGGTTCGATTCCCACCAGATATTCTGGTCTGTCAGACTACGCCGAGCATATCGTCATGTTACTCTGTAATGATTGGAAGCACGTCTGTCTATTTTAAACTTCTCTTTATTTCTAATTTCTTCTTTTCAACAAATCTTACCATCTAGCTTATAATTGGGCAATTCACACAAGCCGTTGTATCGTTGTATTCATTGTATTGTTGGAAGAACATACAACAGTGTATGATTGTTGTTGATATTTTTCATATAAAAATCCGATACACTTATACACATTTTTTCCATATGTTTTTGAAAGTTGTATTGATTTTGTGTTATCAAATTTTGTGAATGAAAAAAATGTGTATGGATATGTTTTCATATGTTTTTAAAAAGTTGTGTTGGTTTCGGGCTATCAAATTGTTTGAATTCCACGAGATATACAATACAGCTTAGCATTGAGCGTTCACAAACAAACAAATTTATTCAATACAACATACACGATACAAAGTCGTGTGAATTGCCCAAATATTTACAGTGTTGCCTATGTTGTATAATAAGTAGTATATTAGAGTAGTGTAATAAGTAGTATAATTATAGCTTAATAAGTAGTATAATTAGAATAATGTAATATAGTAATATAATTAATAGTATAATTATTAAAGTAAAATTTTAAGTATTATAAATAGTGGGGATGGCACTACACCTCCCTTTTTATTTGAAAAAAAAAAGAAAAGTCTCAAATCAAACAGTTGATCAGGCTGTTTGTTTCCAGATTCCTCTTTTTTTTTGTTTTTATTTATTTATATACATCTGTAACTTTCAAGATTTTGTTTTATTTGATATTTTTTTTATATTTTTTTTGTTATTGTTTTTTTTTTTTTTTTTTGAAGTAAATAATTACAAAAATTTCAAATTTTAAAATCTCAAAGGAATATTGTTATTGAATTTGCCTCGATTTGTGGTTCAGTTCATGAATAAAAATATGAATTCTGCCTTAAATGTTCGTAACATTACCTACTCTTAATCTGTCTTTGTGAAGTATTTTCTCTTTTCCTGTTTTTTTGTCATAAATGGTCACATTTACACCATTTATGTTCTTTACTATATATGGACCATCGTAAATGTTATTAAATTTCTCGTATGGTTCTCTCTTTACGTAAACCCTGTCATAAATCTTTATATCAAGTGTTTTTGCCTTTCTGTCATACCAATTCTTGTTTATATTTTTGTTTCTCTATTAGTTCCTTAGCCATTATATGAGACATTTGAAGCCTATATTTAATTTCTTTGCTATAATTTTCTATATTGTAAAGAGGATCAATTTTTCCAAAATTTATATCATTTGGCATACATATTTTCCTGCCAAATACAAGTTCAAATGGTGTATATTTATTATCGAAAACTGTGTTGGAAGTCGTATTGTGGAAAAAGGTGAAATATCGCAAATACGTATCCCAGCTAGACATATTGTCCTTCAAGTAAGCTCTTATGTACTCGTTGAAAACTCTGTGATTCCTCTCAACTGTCCCAACTGTCTGGTGATGATAAGCTGTCGAAAAATGTATATCAATATTCAAAAGTTTGCACATCTCAATAAACACTTCATTTTTAAATTCCGTCCCTAAATCGCTTTTGATCGAAGACATTTTCCCATAAATTAATATAAAATTTTCAAAAATCGCTCTCGCAACTATTTTTGGACTTTTGTCAGGGATAGCTATTGTCACCAAGTATTTTGAGAAGTCACAAATCAATGTTAACGCATACTTATTTCCATATTCCGAAGTCTGCAAGGGTCCAATTGTATCCAGTACTATTATATCAAACGGTTTCATCGGGGTTGGTGTCAAAGTGAGCTCTTCCTTTGTTCCGGGCCTAACCTTATTCACATTACATTGTTCACAATTTCCGATAAACCTCGCGATGTCCTTCGTCATTCCTTTCCAATAGTACTTCGTTTTCAGTTTTGCGTATAGTCTCTTACGTCCGCAGTGACCACCTACGATAGGGTCATTGTGATAGATTTCCAAAAGTTTATTCCTTTTATCTTTGTCAACAACTGTCTCAATTGGGTCTACTAACATAATCTCCAGTGTTTTCAAAATCTTGTTCCCATGGGTCTTCAATTCGTTCATGCTATAGCTACTAAAAAATGAATCATCCTTGGACCATTCTGTCATATAAATGTTATTATTGTTGGCTTCTCTCTGGAGCCTCAAAAGCATCTCATCGTAATTCAATGCTCCGTTAACAACATTTACATCTATATGAAATTTAAATTTGTATTTGTTATAAATCTTCAATTTTATGCTAGTAATTTTCCCATCTTTATAAAATATCTGAGACCTTATCTTGGAGACTTTCTTGCTAAATTCATGTGAAAATTTATCGTAAACATGCACCCTTATTGTGCCATCACATGCAGAAGGTGTTGTTCCCATCGTAGTATGTCTAGAATTCGATCTAGTTGTCATTGCCAAAATATTACCGTTCTTTATTTCATCAATTGATATACGCGACAGCGCATCTGCACCTACATTATCCTTGCCTTTAATATATTGAATGGAAAAGTTGTATTCAGAAAGTTTAAGTCTTATTTTTGTTAATTTGGATGACGGATCCTTCATGTTAAATAAATATACCAAAGGTCGGTGATCAGTTCTAACGAGAAATTCAGTTCCATAGACATAAGGGCGAAATTGGTTAATTGCAAAATATATAGCAAGAAGTTCTTGTTCAATTACTGGTTTTCTTTGTTCAGCTAAACTAAACGCTTTTGAAGCAAAATATACTGGTAACTCATGTCCATGGAAATTCTGACTTAAAATAGCGCCGCATCCTGTTTTAGATGCATCGACCGTGATCATAAATTGCTTACTAAAATCTGGATATTGTAAAATCTTTGGTGATATAAGTTCGGATTTAAGCTTTTCGAAGGATTTCTGGCATTTTTCATCCCATAAGAAATTAACTTTTTTTCGTGTAATATAATTCAAGGGAGCTACAATAGTTGCAAAATGAGGAATAAACCTCCTATAATAGTTCGCAAAAGCCACAAAGCGTTTAACAGAATCTTTATCCCTAGGAACCGGATATTTTTCTATAGCCGTTAGTTTCGAGTCATCAGGCAACAAGCCCTTTGCAGTACACTTATGACCGAGAAATGTCACTTCCGGACGGAAAAAATTACACTTATTGGGGTTAATTTTCAAATTATGCTTCCTTAATATACTAAAAACATTACAGAGATTCTCTAAATGGTGTTGTTTACTACAGCCTACTACAATTATATCATCGATGTAAAGAAAAGCTTTATTAGGTTCCAATCCTGAAAATGCAATTGCCATCATGCGTGAAAAAGAGTTTGGTGCCACGTTTAACCCAAACGGTAACACCTTCCATCGGAATGTTCCCTGGTCAGTAGTAAAGGAAGTTATATCCCTCGAATCCTCATGAAGGGGTATTTGGTGGAAACCAGAAAATAAATCAATAGTAGAAAAATGTTTAGCCCTTCCTAGGTTGTCGAGTATATCGTCAATCCTTGGGAGAGGATATTTATCCGCAATTAATTTCCTATTGATGGCCCTAAAATCCACACACATGCGATAAGATTTCTTATTATCTGAACTTTTCTTCGGTACTATGATTAACGGACTGTTATACTCTGAAGTGCTTGGTTCTATCAGGTCGTTATTAAGTAATTTCTGGACTTGCAGTTTTATCTCGTTTCTAGACGTATAGGGAAGACGATAATTTTTCACGTAAACTGGTTCTTTGTCCTTGAGTCTTAATTTCTGCTCGTAAAAATTGTTCTTAGTCATTTTATCATTATCCAGAGCGAAGATATCCGCGTATTCTAAACATAACGTCATCAAGTCATCCTTGACGTAATCAGGCATCCTTCCATCTAAAGTCTTTCTTAAACTTTGAGCACGGTGTTCATCCGGAAAGATTTTATTTATAGAATAAACATAGAAATTCGAAAGTTTCTCAAACTTGATATTATAGTCTCGTATGAACCTAACTTCGTCCGTTGTATTCAAAATCCGCACAACAGGGTTTCCTGAATTTACTATACATTTACCAATGAGCACACCTTCACAGATCTCGTGACAATCGATAAATACCGGTTCGGATATGTTTCCTAAACTAACTTCCCGAAATACTTCACACCTTGGTGGTAGAAAAAAAAAAATGAATTTCCATTAAAACCGTGAATTATTGGAACTATTACCCTATTATTACCGCAAACCTGGAATGAAACTGTCATTGAATTATAATCAATCCGACACCTATTAGACTTCAGGAAATCCTTGCCCAAAATTCCATCAGATGGTATATTGAAACCATCCGGAACAACGTGAAAAATTTGAGGCAGTGAACAATTAGGAAAAAATAAGGTAGTATCAATTGTACCTAAAGTATTAGTCGTATTCGTTGTTATACCCACAATGTTGATGGTATTCTGCTTATCTATCTTTAAATTATTATCTATGCAAGAAACTTTTATAACCGAAATATCAGCCTGCGAATCAACTAAAAACGTCTTCACATTATTCGATACAGAACAGTGTAATTTTATGAAATCAGAGTAGTTTAGATTAAGGCTATATATTCTTCTGGGTGTAATCTTGACGTCATAATCTAGTGTTTCTCCTCCCTCAACATGTCCTGCTGAGGGACTTCTGCGTTTAAAGTCCTTACCGAGACTTCTTGACGCCGAAAATTATTCCCCATATTCTGACTACCGTAATAACGCCTATTGCGATTTCCATTATGACCGGCATTGTTATTACCTCGACCCCTGTTAGTGTCATTTCGTGGCCTATAGTTGTCATTATAGCGCGATCTACTTCTATAGGAATTATGGTTATCGCTCCGTGAGTCGTAAAAATCATTATTCCGCCGACTATAATTTTGCCTACTACCACTGTGCCGCATAGCCAGAACTTGACACTGCTTTTGGGTGCTAGACTCCTCAACAATAAGTTTAGCCACTACATCCTTAGGTTCGCTAAAAACACTCGAAGCCAAAATTGCCCTTACCATGTCCGATTTCGCATTGTTTTTGCATACGTTCACTGTTGACTCTATAGCCATCTCATGTGCCTTACCTTTAGAAACACCTTCTATTACTAACGATCGCTGCAAAGCATCAGCTAAGTCCTCAACAGTTCTCGAAAAAGCTTCATAATTATTGTCCTTGATACACAGACCTGCTATACGTCCAGCAACGACCTTGGAACTGTCCGGCTTTATCCTAGTTTTCAGAGCATCCTTAACTTCATCTATAGAAGTAATGTTCTCTGGGAGTACTTCTCTGACCTTGCCGTCCAATTTTGATTTCACAAAAGATATTAAACAAGTAGTAAGATTCGGTGCTGTAATTTCCTCAATTAAATTTACTTTGTCCAAAAAAGAGCTCAGATTCACGGGATTCCCATCGTAGTTTTCACGAATGATACTAGAGCACATCGTAATAAATTTCGTCTTTTCTTCGATCGAAGCCATTATCGCAATATTTTTGTCCTCAATATTTACACTATTTAAACCAATGTCACGTTTCCGCTCTGTATCCGTTCCACAATCGGAGCTACTCATTCAAGTTTCAACCTCGGACTCAGAGTCTGTCAAAATATCTCTTCTTATTTCCTCAAACAAATATACACCAAATGGAATTTTTATTCTACAATTCAATTTACTAAAACATTTGAATAATATCTCCCTACAATGTAGTATCTTGCCACTTATCTCCTGTTTCAATAAAGTTGTTATCTGACCAAAATAGGGTTCTGTGTATGCTAAAATATTACTATATGTTGTGATCAGAGAATCTATGTACTCCTCAATTTTACTTTGTTTGGTTGATATTGGTCTATTTTGTAATATTCGTTTTTTAACCTTGTAAAAATTTAATAATAGTTCTTTAAAAATAGTAATCTGAAATTCATTTTCTGACATTTAAAAAAAATTATGTTCATAATATAGACCCAATTTCAACCAAACAAAATATAATCAAAAACGAAATTCCTTTGAAATGATTAAAATTTGAAGTAAGCTATGTAAAGTAATGTAATGTAAATGTAAATGATTGAAATATTATACATATTTTCTTTATTTAATAAATTTGCAAATGCTACATATTGTATATATTCTATATAAACTATTTAAAATATATACACTATATACTACATATACTACCTAAACTACGAATTTATATATAACTTATATAAATTAATTATATAAATTATATATACATAAATTACATATATACACATATATATATTATATAAATATATTATATATAAATTATATAACCTATATAAATTATATACTATATAAAAATATTTTAAATTTTTTTTTGATCTTCTGTTTTTTTTTACATTTAAAATTTTTTTTTTGTTTTTGTTAAAAAAAAAATTTTTTTTTTTTTTTTATTTATAATTTTTTTTTTAAGTAACAATAAGGCTTAACTACTTATTATTTAACCATTCCTTCGCCTATTCAAATACGCTCGATGCCTCTTCTCTCGCATTTTGGGACCCAGTGTGAAGTTTTTGTTATTTTTGTTGCAAATTATGTTGTAGTTGATGTTGTTGTTTTGTTCTTGTTGATTATTTCTTTTTATATTTTGTTGTTTGCTTTACGTTCGTTGGTTATTTTGCTGTTGTTGTTGTGTTGTGCAGTTTAGCGCTGAGAAATTACTTGAGTTAATCGACCACAAAAATATTTGTATTTATTGTCTATTTTTTCTAACTGTAGTTTTTTCCACATTTCAATTTTCGTAAAAAGAAATTTTTTTTTTAATTTTGGTGTCAACTGTACTTTTTCTTTTGTTGTTTTTTTTTTTACTGTAGTTTTTTTTTCACATTTCGTAAAAACAATTTTTTTTTAATTTGGGTGTCAACTGTACTTTTTCTTTTGTTTTTTTTTTAACTGTAGTTTTTTTCACATTTCGTAAAAAAATTTTTTTTTTTTAATTTTGGTTTCAACTGTACTTTTTCTTTTGTTGTTTTTTTTTAACTGTAGTTTTTTTCACATTTCGTAAAAAGATTTTTTTTTTAAATTTTGGTTTCAACTGTACTTTTTTCTTTTGTTGTTTTTTTTTTAACTGTAGTTTTTTCACATTTCGTAAAAAGATTTTTTTTTTAATTTTGGTTTCAACTGTACTTTTTATTTTGTTGTTTTTTTTTAACTGTAGTTTTTTTTCACATTTCGTAAAAACAATTTTTTTTTAATTTTGTTGTCAACTGTATTTTTTCTTTTGTTGGTTTTTTTTTAACTATAGTTTTAACGTTTTAATTTTGTTTGTGGTTTTAAAAGAGTTTGTGTTTTTAATTTGAGGGCTTGTAACAATTAACAAATTTTTGGGTATCAAGTTTAGCTTTACAGGGAGGTCCTTAACACACTTTTCTAGAATAATTTTTTTTTATGAGTACTTTAATACAGTTTTTTTTTTAATGTGTTTGATTTTTTTTTTCGTGTAAGTGTATTTTTCTTAGAATTTTTTTTCGAACTATACTTTTCCTTTTTTTTTTGTTATTGTATTTTTATTATACTTTTTTGTAAACTGTATTTTTAAATACACACTAAATGCAATTTCCACAATGTTCTTTAATTTATATATTTTCACAAGTGTTGATTCGGTTTTTTTTTATTATTTTTAAACTATTATTTTGAGTAGTAAGTGGTATATTGTTCGTTTGTTTTTGTTTTCAATATTTTACAAATATATCTTAAATGTTTAAAAAAAAAAAGTTCTTCTTCGTTTGTTTGAGTTCAAATAATATTTTGCATACAACATTGATTTATTGTTTGTTTTTTTTTAAATGTATGTAACGCGATTTCCTCCTGGCAGGATCGCCATCTAATGATTGAAAGCACGTCTGTCTATTTTAAACACCGTATAAGCAGTATAGAAACCATTGACGTTTGGCAAACGTTCATAGCAGCAACATTACTATCCAATTTAGAGGGGAAAAAAATTTTATAATGTTTAGCGAATCAAATGTGTTAGAAGCAACAGATATACAGAGTGAAAACTGGCGGATAAAGCAGAAAAATTAAATGTAAATAAACATTTATTTAGTGTTAAAAAAAGGAAAATTTGGAATATTTTTTAATTTCTTCAATGAAAAGTTTAAAGATTCGTAAATATTTAAATATTAATCGAAATGTGGGTGATTTTCGGTCACAATGAATATTGCTTCTTGTACAAGAGGTAGTTAAGAAGCTAAATATTACAAGATCAAAATAAGACGTACTGCTCATTAAAAATTTTTCTTGCTGAAAGTTGCCAATATTTGTTAATTTCTTGAAAGGAAAAGTAAAAATTGTTATTGTTATTAGTTGATTTTATTATTTATTAATAGTTTTACACAAAAATTAAATTTTTTATTAACTCTCGCCAATATAAAAAACCCACCCCGAAAACTAAATAAACATAAATAAACAAAACAGAGTTACAAACAGACAGGGACAGAAATACTTTTTGGTAATATTTGCTGTCCCTTTCATAATTCGCTGGTAAACGTCAAAATTTCGTTTCTATACTGCTTATGCGGTGATTTTAAACTTCTCTTTATTTCTAATTTCTTCTTTTCAACAAATTTTACCATCTAGCTTATAATATTTACAGTGTTGCCTATGTTGTGTAATAAGTAGTATATTAGAGTAGTGTAATAAGTAGTATAATTATAGCTTAATAAGTAGTATAATTAGAATAATGTAATATAGTAATATAATTAATAGTATAATTATTAAAGTAAAATTTTAAGTATTATAAATAGTGGGGATGGCACTACAACTCCGCTCATATATAATTAGAATATAATTTGTAATTGTTTTGTAATTAATAAATAAATAAATAGATACATTTAAATGTATATAATTATCTAAAATTGCATAATGGCTGACACAACCTTTAAATTCAATTTTATTTTCAATGTTATATGATATACAGTCGAATCGAATTATTTAGTATAAATTTTCTGTATTCTAAATATTTATAAAGTTAATTATAATCAAAATCAATGCCATTTAGTACATTTAAAACTTCATTTATAATTAAGTTAAGTTTTTCAACTCCTTCATTCACAAATTAAATTCCCTTAAACACTGATCGAGTCATCAATACCAGATTCAAACGGATTCTAGCAATGTTGAGGAATTGATGTCATGTGATGCAACATGAAGTGTTTCTAACTGATTAGCCGTTGGAGATATATAAAACGAAGATTCTGCGCATGGTTCTGGCAATGATTAACAATTGAGTGATAAAGAACTAAGGATTTTGAAATGGCTATTGTCATTTGGCATATGATCCTCCTGCAGGCATTTTAGCAATTCGCCATCATTATACAACCACTTTGTAGGATCAATCTCGTCTAATATGGAACAGTTGCAGTCCGTGAAGGAAACATTATTATCCGTCGATTTGAATGGTGGATTTCTGGATTAGGTTAGGTTAGAGGACGTGTACTTGTCAATTAAGACAAGTACAGTACCCGGAGGTCGAATTGACCCATGGTACAACGTCCTAGTTTCTCACACCACTTATGTTGTGTGTGGTAATTTTATATATGAGTGGTGGGAGTTCAAAGTCGACTCCAAACGACAGATTTTTATTTATTGAGAAACTTTTTCATGGCAATTTTTATTTACTCTCAGAGTTTTTGCCAGAAATCTAATTTTAATTAATTTTAACTAATTTTTTTTTAGCACTTTCCAACGAATTTTTATCAAAAATTAAATAATCGCACTAAATATAAATTAATCACTGTACATACCCAATCAATTCCTTTTGATCAATCTAGATGATTTTTCGCCTAGAAAAATAAATTTTCTGGGAGACACTTCTTCCTTCTTGGAATGGCCAGCAACGCCTGGGAGTTCTTTTCTTCGATGGAACGGGATACACACCGAAGATTGTTCTGTAAGCAGCCCTCTTGACCGCTGTTGATGCCTTAGTTGTTGCGATAGAACAACTGTTAAAGGCAATCAGTGGACAGGTTTTCCACTAGTTAATCCAATCCTAGCTCCTCTAGGATTTTTTCGAAGGACCAAAATTAAGGCTTGATTTTCTCCTTAGCCTTTGTGTTTTTTATTAATAAAAAGAACTCTGTCTTAAAATAATTTTATTTTATTGAAGCCTCTTGCTTCCTTGAAATTCAATCTTGAACTTAAAACTAAGATTAAACTAAAGTGACCAGAAGGTCTTCAATGATCAAATAACAAAGAGATTAAATTAATTACTCAAATACACTGTTATACTACAAAAAAAACTCTAATTAGGAACTTCATTGTGAATAATATAAAAATGATAAAAAGAAAAAGATAATTAGAGTATTCTCTCTACACTGAAGAAAATAATAGAAAATAATATACAAAAGAAATTGAATACAAAATAATAATAGAAAATGATATACAAAGAAATTAAATACAAATAAAGTTGAAGTCGCTTCAACAATACGTTTTTACCTGTTACAACGTTTAAAATATGAGCTCTTATATTGCAAAAGAAATAAGAGTTAATTTGTGTTTAATTTTAATTAAAATTCTTTATTATTTGCACAATTCTCTGTGCCATTGTTCACAACATGATATAAACAACAACAATTGCTTAGTTCGTTATTCCTCTATTTATACCATTTGCATAAACAATAACAATTACTAGGCGATTATTCGACAGATCTTTGTAACGGAGATCTTCAAACCATGCTTACTCTCTTGAAACACACCACGTCTTCACACACGACTGACTGAACTTTTACTAACTCAGCCGTCTGCTTTGCCTTGCCTCTTATATGGCAAAGAAAACAGCACAGCCTGTGATAAATGTTCCTGAAGTTGAACGTTTATTACTTTGCCTTCTCGCAATCTCTTTAAATGTAAACATCATTGTTTACGTTTATTATTGTAGTGTTGTTGGTATATTTTTGTTTACTTGTTTACCATTTTTTTGTTGTTTGCTGTTATACTAAGCACTACGATAATTTGTAAACAGGTTTGTTACCTGCATTGTTTTATTTTTGTAGCTTTTATTTATAATTTTAAGGTTAAACGATGTAAAAGAAAAACACCAGTATCTAGATTCTTCATTTTCGTAACAATATTATGCTAAAATCAAGTGCTCAAAAATATTGCCATATAAACACAAATATTGATGTGAGATAATGATAGATAGAAATAATTTGTTCTATGTTTAGTTAGTTATTCAAAAAGGAAAGATAGTAAAGGTTTTTATTGTATATAAGTTTCCCTTGCGCGTGAATGAATACAAGTGAAACTTTCTCACATACCTATTAACAGTTTCGCTTTGAATCTGTTAGGGTAGCTAATAGGTTAGGCCTTGGACGTTGCGATATTCTTCATTGCTAACAAACATTTTTTTCTCCCATATTTTCAGTCCCTTATATTCGTAAGTATTGACAGCAATCGCCAGAACCACTTTTGTAATTGGATTGCACACTTGTGCAATTGGTTCTGCTAGTTGAAGGGTTTTTGGGAACCAAGTGAACATTACATGTTATTGGCCTACAGATATTTTTTGTTTTTTAGTAGAGGCATTTTAAATAGCAATTAAAATTTTTTTCTTTTGTTTGCAATTAGGAGAGCGGTTTCCTGTGCGAAAATTTTAATGAAACTAAATTAAAAATTAAGGTAAATTATGGAAGTTTGCGATTTGATATTTGACTTGAAAGTTATTCTAATTGCAATAAAAACATTTCATTGCATGGGATACTATTGTGCAAACACACCGATTGGTGCAAGAAATAAGAAAAGCCTTTGAAGAAAAAAAATATTGTTCAGCGCTATTTATTGACGTCTCTCAAGCATTCGACAAAGTATGGCATGAAGGTCTTTTGTCAAAATTGAAGCAGATTTTACCATTGAATTTTTTCAACCTGTTCCAAAAATATGTTATCGATCGAAATTTCATTATTAAAGGAGATGTTTTAAGTTGCCCTCAAATTATAAAAGCCAGCGTTCCACAAGACAGTATCGTAGGACCAATTTTATATTTGTTATACACCGCAACAAGCAGTATTACACACACATCAACTTTTGCTGATCCAAAAGATGCCTCAAGTCAATTACAGCACCATGCTACCCAGGAAAGAAACATGTCCGCCCATCAGTATTAACAACCAGAGGCTGCTGCAACATACTCATGTTAAATATCTTGGTATTCACTTGGATAGACGTCTCACATAGAAATATCACATCGATGCAAAATTGACCCAAATGAAACTGAAAGCAGTCCAAATCAATTGGCTTATCGGTAGAAACTCCGTTCTTAGCCTCGATTGTAAACTCTTGGTCTAAAAATCTATGTTGAAGCCAATATGGAGTTATGGTATCCAGTTATGGAGCACGGCTTCTGCTTCTAATATTGAAAAAATACAACGCCGTCAAAATAAAATCATGCGAATGATAACTGCAGCTCCTTGGTATATTGAAAACAGCAATATTCATAAAGACCTTGACGTCCCACTGGTCAAAAGCGAAATCTCAAAATATGTGACCAAATATTTAAAGAAGCTGGAAATACATGCAAATCGTCAAGCTCGAAACATCCTACAACAAGGTGGACATACCCGCTTGAAAAGGAGGGACACCATCGAACTCAGATGATTTCTTCACAAATTATGCATTATATTATTATTTTTTATTAACATTTGAAAATTAGAATTTTTTTCTGGCACTGGCTAGACATCAATATTTATTAACTTTAAACTTAAGATTTTAACACTTAAAACTTCATAAAAATGAAGATACAATAAAAACTATCGCAAGAAAAAAAATTGCATGGGAAACTAGTACCAAATACAGAAAATGCTTTTGCCACTGAAGCAACATTTTAACTAAACGTTGATTTTTTAAAGCACCTTAAGTAATTTTTAATGAATTTAGTTCTTTTTTATATTTAAAGAAAACTAAAATTATTCTTCACTAACTTAAAACAATAACAAAAAGAATACTTTAAACAAAATAAGTCAAAATTCAAATTTCTAAAACTTTTGCAACTTTTAATTAAACAAAAACAAAAAAACATAATAATATTAATTCTTTAATAATTAGCGGCATATCCTTGTTTGTTTTATAATTTCCGAACATCTTTTATACATTGAGAAAATAAGCTTTTCAATGTAATCTTTTGGAATTGCATTTCACGAAAAGTTCTTATCCACTTCGGAAGACTTTCTTTCCGATATTACGTTGTGCTATCATGCACATGTTCCCAATACGATTGAAATTGGAAAATTACAGTGGCCACAAAATAACAAGGATTTGATATTTCTCCAACCAGGCTTTAACAACCATAACCGTGGGATCATTATCGTGAAATCTCTATGACAGCTGTACGGAAGACAGATATTTGAATAACTTTTGATGACAATTTTATTTACTCACAGAAATCTGCTGAGAAGAAGTAGCCTATGAAATATTTTCTCATATTCCGTTTTGTTGGATATGCCTGTCCTAGGGTATGAACCGGGGCCTCATGTCTAATAACCCAACGCACTACCTGCTAGACTATGGAGACTTCATATATAGTAAATATAAGGTGTATCAAGAAATTCGATATCGAAGAGTGGATCGAAAGTATTTTTAATGTTTGCCTAAGCGATATTATTCTCTTGCTACTAAGAAGTCAAACATCGCGATGATGAGCGACCCTATGCTCCCTGGAGGCGTGAAAGGAACATATTAGTGAGAAATTATGAAATTCAAATTTATCTGATTTTATACATTTTACACTACAGTTAACCGATATACGATATATGTACGTACTTATATTCAATTTTATTCACAAGTTTTGTATTTAGCAGTCGAGATGTGTCTATCAAAATTTCATAAGTAGTGTTATAGGAAAATAAATAAATAGGAAAACACAATGTTAATTTAATAGATTTAAGCAATATTTGTATGCATTATCATTATATAGTATGTGTTAATTAATTATAATAAAATATTAGATATCTACATTATTATGTATGTACATGAATGTGTCAGGTTTGTATGGAATTCAATCAATAAAAATTATTTCTATAATCAACTACAATGTTTTAAGGAAAACTTTTTTAAATAAAAAAAATTAAAACGGGATCATGTTACAATTAAAATTCATTTCGAATCTGTTTGAATCTGATATTGATGCCTTGATCAGTGTTAAAGGGAATTTGATTTAGATTCCAACGATTTTGTTTCATTTTTGTGAAAGGATTTTTAAAAAAATACTGTGATAGAGATTCAGAGAACAAATATTGACTTCACAGATAATTTGATAATACATACCTATTCTAATTGGATAGCATCTATACAAACAGGGTTCCTAACTCATACCATATATAATAATATTTATACAAAACTCTACATGGTAAACTACATTTTTATAAATTAAATTTCGAAATATTATTATATACATATATAATAATTATTATATTATAAAATATAATTTTAAGTGTATATTTTTAAATTTTTAATTTTCTTTTTTATTTTAGGTATACATACCTACATTAGTGATTTTTAACGTCTGAATTATTGAAATTATTGAAATTTACATTGATTTTGACAGAAATTTAAATTTTTCGGCACAGGTAGGTCAAAAAATTAATTGTACGGAATCTCCATTTTGCCAATGCTCCCAAGGGAGTTAAATTTTCGCCAATCACTTGAAATTCACTCATTCAGTGTGGGGAGCAGGTAGGTAAAGTGTCAAAACAAAAACAATTCAAAACTTGGTTTGCAAATTAATTCCATGGTTGCTAGTATAGTCTCTGCCTAAAGAGCTTTCTCTGTAGCAACCAGAGTGGCCATTTGCCAAGTTTTCCCTTTTTTTCAAGTTCTTTGACATTCGAAAAATTTTTCATTAAAGTTGTTTTCTAACAAAACGTTTTTTTTTAAATTCAAAATTTCAATAAATTCAACAATAACACGAAATATTTACATTTTTAATTAAAATATTGTGTATTTTATGAGTCCCGGGCAAAAGTAGCAAAGAAACATCAATAGAGGGCACCGGTCTCCGGTGTTTCCTTTAATAATGTTGATACTTTTGTAGAAAACTGTTTTGTTTTTGTAAAATAAATTTATTTTCCAGAAATAAAAAGTTCTTTAAAAAATTACTGGCAACACTGGTAACAGCTAAAGTTATAACGGAGAAAAGAGTTTGCTTTTTATGAGTTCATGCGAGTATTAAAATCAAATAGAACTTGTGATGGAGTATGTTTTAGTTATTGTAATTGAATATTTTTTGTAGTGAATTATAATTTTCCTTTTTTGTTTTTAATATGTGTTTATTATGTTTTGTAATGAAATATGTTTTTTTTTTATTTTTTATATTATTTATATATATTCTTTTGAATGAAATCGTTTAATTATTGGTTTAGTTAATTTTATTTTATTGTTATTTAATTTTTGTTTTTTTTAGAGTATATTTTCCATGTCGTAGAATATTTTTGTAATTAATTATTGTTTCCTTTAAAACTGGTGTTAAACCATCCATTATTATAATTTTATGAAATGCGAAGTGTAGGCCGGTTCAGTTGCAATCCATTCATTTTACTCACTACAGCAAGTATCCATATAGTTTTCGTTAAATAGATTCCCTTGCAGGTACACCACGAAACATATAAAAAATTTAGATCAGCCTATTCTGTTAATATTTTTCTAATATTTAAAGAAAACTAAAATTATTCTTCACTAACTTAAAACAATAACAAAAAGAATACTTTAAAAGTAAATAAGTCAAATTTAAAATTTTTAAAAATTTTGCAACTTTTAAATAAAATAAAAACAAAAAAAACATAATAATATTTTAATTCTTTAATAATTTGTGTATAATTTTTGCTGGGTTTTCAGGAAAAATATTAATACTGTAGCATATCATCCGCCTAATAACTCTTTTTTGATATTACCTTTTCAGATCGAATGCATGGTGGACTGTGGTTAGGCATGCATAGGACTTTATTAATATACGTAAAATATAACTTCATGGTATCCAATTAAGAAAATCTAGAAAACTTTTCAACTTCATCAAACTTTTAAAACCTCAAATTTGAAATAGAAATGTTTGTCGAAATAAATCAAATTCTCTGTAACACTGATCGATTCATCAATACCAGATTCAAATAGATTCGTTTTCATTAAAATGTAGGACTATGTTATAAAAATAATTTTTATTATTATTAAATTTCATATTAATGCACATAAGTACATATGTATCCAATATTTGACTATAATTACTGAATATATATAGACTTTTAAATTATTTAATTAAATTCATAAAATGCTCCACTAAAGCATTGTAATTGTCCAAATCTAAATAATGTTGATTTGCAGTTGGGGGCAAAAATTTCGAAGAGTCTGCTCCGGATTCTGGCAATGTTGAGGAATTGGTGTCATGTGATGCAGCATGAATTGTTTCTAACTGATTAGCCGTTGGAGATATATAAAACGAAGATTCTGCGCATGCTTCTGGCAATGATTAACAATTGAGTGATGAAGAACTAAGGATTTTGAAATGGCTATTGTCATTTGGCATATGATCCTCATGCAGGCATTTTAGCAATTCGCCATCATTATACAACCACTTTGTAGGATCAATCTCATCTAATATGGAACAGTTGCAGTCCGTGAAGGAAACATTGCGGATTTCTGGATTCATCTGGCGTAGTTTTATTATGATTGCCGTCTATCATATTCGGAGGTATACCTTCCAAAGGATTCAAACTGAAAGGCTCTGGTTTCATTAAGAGGTGCGGTAAATTATTAGAAGTTTCAATGAATGTATTATGGTCTATAGGTCTAGTTTCTGGAGTTGTTATACTAGCATCGCTTTTGCTTTTCATGCGCCTATTCTGAAACCAGACTTTAACTTGACGTTCGTCTAACTTTAATCGATCGGCTATTTCAAATCGTTTATGGCAGCTCAAATATTTGTTAACGTTGAATTCACGCTCCAATTCCGTCAACTGTTTGCTGGTAAATGCAGTACGTTTCCGTTTGGGTTTTGAAGCATTTGCTTGTCTGGGGGATGAAATTATTGAGCTATATGTGGACGATGTTGAATTTTCGATATTTTCAGTTGGAGTTACAAAGCTCACCGTGATCTGAAATATATATAAAATTTGTTTAAAGAAAATAATTTTTTAGCATTTAACGAATAGTTTTGTACACTTACGTTTACTCCATTTTCTGTCACACATTGTTCGATTCGTAGATTCTTTTCAATTTCCATTTTAAATGAATTCCGATTATCAATTTTGTTCAAGTGATGTTATTCAATTGACTTCTTTACTATGATTGTGGTGGCGCAGAAGTCTAACGGAAGTATTTATGTGGTTTAATAGTTGGTACCTGCTGAGAGGACTGGCTATTTGCCTGTTTTGTAGTTGTATAGTTGTACCCGCCCTATAAACGCATACCTGAAGATATTTATGTGCAATAGCATTTTGACCAGTCTTATTTTCTCTGTTTTACATACATACATAAATGGTCGTTACACCCCTTTCGTCTATATTACGACCTAGCTTCTCACACCAGTTATGTTTTGTGCGTTAATTGTTTTATACATGAGTGGCGGGACATACAGTTTCAAGTCGACCCCGAAGGACACATTTTATTTACTCTCAGTGTTTTTGTCAGTGATTTTATCAAATATTTTTCATATTTCGGCGACTTTCATACATACATATGTACATATATAAAAACAATGAGAGGAATTATAAATTCTGTCGATTAGAAAGAATTCAATGAAATATACAATTTTATTTGTGTTTTCTTGTCTTACAGAAACAGCACTTTAATAATTTCCTTAAGATAAAAATGTATTTGTCAAATTCGTTACATTTTTTTTTTATCAAATTCTTGTTAGATTTGTATTATAGAACTGTTTGAAAACAGCTCAATGTAGTTTTATAAATTTCTTCTCTATGCTGGTAGTCCAGGTACTCATATCATTCGAAATTACATTAAAATGAAGTCGAGAAGCATTATAATTGTAACAAAATTGATAAAATGTTATTTTATGAATTACTGATCAAATTATTGATTGTAACAATAATAATGTGATGATTTGTGTGAACCAACTTCAGAAATTCGATTTTTTGTTTGTTTTATTATAAGTATGAATCTAGATCGCACTTTAATTGAGTTTTAATCATATTTTAAATCTATTTGTCTGTAATAAAATGTTTTAATTTTTAAATTGAATGGAATTATTACACTATGCGATAAAATACAAAAAATTCAATACACCCGAGTAACTACCTCTTCTAAGTTGTTCAGTTAGTTGAGTAGTACTCAAAAATACTTTTTTATATTTCTCGAACCCTCCAAACTTGTTTTATTTGACAAAAACAGTATTTTTGATCTTTTCACACAAAATTATTGATTACCCAAGTAGTATGTTTATGTATGTTCGAGCTCAATTATTTCATACGAATTTGGGAGCATGCCTACGCTACAGTCGGTAGTTTAAGTTAGTTGATAGGTTTGTAACATTTAGATTGGACGGACAGAATGAGTGTGTGTGTGTGTGTGTGTGTGTGTCATTTTTAAAGTGTGTAGGTTCGTCTCGAGTCTGAGTTCATGATACCGATGATCCGCGAGTGTGTGATTTAGGGTACCGTAAACTCATGTTGTTGACTTGTGCAATGTTATGCTTTTGCTTTTTTTTTGTATTTGCTGATGGTCAAACGTGGGATAACGACACATTGTTACAAATAATAACAGTGCTTTGTTCTAAACAAAACAACAACAAACAGCGAGACTGCTTATGATTTCTTATTTTTAAGCATAAGTTTAATAAGAATATTTTTATTGTAAACAAATTTTAAAACTCTTGACTCATATTACACTTTTTAATATTAAGTTTAAAGAATTTTGAATGTGATTTCGTTTAATTAATTTTTTTTTGTATGATTTAACGTTAAAGAAACAGAAATATAGTTGTACGTGTTCTTGTTGTTGTGCTATAAGTATATGTGCATAAGATCAATAAGAATATTTTGTATGATTTAATGCGATATATTTCCGTTATGTGTATGTGTGTGCGTGTGTGTTTCTTTTTTCTTATGGACCCATTTTATGATAATCGAATATATGAGAATACATTTTTGTTACAAAAATAACAGTGCTTTGTTATAAACAATAACATCGCGAATCCTTATCATTTCTTTTTTTGGTATTCCTAAGCATAAGTTTAATAAGAATATTTTTATTGTAAACAAATGTTAAAACTCTTGACTCATATTACAGTTTTTAGTTTTAAGTACATATAAAGAATTTTTTGATATGGTTTTGTTTAACTAATTTTATTTTGGTTTCACTATAAAAGGATTAGTAAAATCTGAATTGTATTTATTGCAAAACCAACACAATGTCACAAAACTTGTATAATTATTTAAATAATCAAGACGATGAGGAAACCCAATGGTTTCCTGAAGACTCAGATATCGCTACATCACCACCACCACCATGGGGATTATTATGGACAATCCCTACATCAGCAACAAGGAGTCGACAGCCGGCAATGAGTCTGATGGAAGGGATGTATGGAAGGATGACGCCTCATTTCCCTCCACCTACAATCGGAAATTATCCAGCACCTCCACCCTCATCAGTCGGGAATTATCCAGCACCTCAGAATTTAATTGAAGCTTATGGTGGAATGAGGAGGAGGTCGGAGTCCCCAATTCCTCCTCCACCAGCGATAAGGAGGAGGTTGACCCCACAACAAACCTATACACCGGCACCACAGTCGTCACCCACATCTCCGGCACCATGCATTCAATACTTGACAGAGGAGTTTAAAAAGGTAAGTGAGGAAATGGGGGCGGTGCGGAGATTGCTTCATTCGCTGAATAGAGATATTCAGCAAATAAAAAGCTCCATCCACATCACTCAGCCCCTTCAAGTTTTATATAAAACAAAATTTGATTGTGCTGTATGTCTGAACAACAGATTCGGTAAGAATATGTTGTTCACGACATGCAGCCATGAGTTTTGTTCTAATTGTATTAGGGCATTTCGATCATCTCTTTGTCCGATATGCAGGCATCCTATACATAGGGTGACTGCTATCAGAAAAGAAAGGGACCGATATTCCCTAATACACAAACTAATTTCCAAACTTGCCCCTAACCTTAATATAATAGACTTAACCTAATACATTTTTATTTCTTTTTTAATTTTTTTTTTTGTATTTTCTAATATAATTTTTTTAGTTTTAAGTTTATTTGTAATTTTTTTATACTTCTTTATATATTTTTTAAGTTTAAGTTTATTTTCATTTATAATTTTATTAATACATATATTTTGAAATAAATAAATAATTAATAAAAAAAAAAAATTTTTATTTTTTTATTTTTTGAAAATTTTATTAGATATTTCTTCTTTCAGGTTTTAAATAAATAAAATATATTTAAATAAATAAATTATATTTAAAAAAAAGAAATATAAAAAATGTGTTTTTATTTATTGAGGAGGATTTTCTTTCTTCGGGTTTCATTTTTTCAGGTTTTATTAAAAACAAATTAGTTTTTTTTCTTAGATATGTATATTTTATTTTCAGATTTTGTTATTTTGTACAATACAATACATATATCGATGGAATATAATAATAGATAAACATTCGTTTATACATATTAAATAAAATTAACAACTTCAAAGGTTTTATTGATTAACAATGTTTTCTCTTTTTAACAAAATTTCTAAGTAAAATTACATTCTTTTCAGCACATATATGATTAAAATTATCATGATTTTCACAAATCTTTGTATTTGGATTATCTTTATACAAAGTTTTTATGTTGTTTACAAAACCTTTTCCAATCTTACACTAATTAGGTTCATTTTTTTTGTTTTGATTGTAGTTTATAACCATTTTGTTTTTCATTAATTTCAAACATCTTCGTATAAAACACTGAAACAGTGGCTAGCTAGTTATACTAGCTTTACTAGCTATACCAGCTATACTAGCTATACCAGCTATACTAGCTATACCAGCTATACTAGCTACACTAGCTCTATCAGCTATACTAGCTATACTAGCTCTATCAGCTATACTAGCTATACTAGCTCTATCAGCTATACTAGCTATACCAGCTATACTAGCTATACTAGCTATACTAGCTATACTAGCTCTATCAGCTATACCAGCTATACTAGCTAGACCAGCTATACTAGCTATACCAGCAATACTAACTATACCAGCTGAACTAGATATATCAGCTATACTAGCTATACCAGCTATACTAGCTATACCAGCTCTATCAGCTGTACTAGTTATACCAGCTATACTAGCTATACCGGCTATACTAGCTATACCAGCAATACTAGCTATACCAGCTATACCAGCTGTATCAGCTATACTAGCTATATAAGCTATACTAGTTATATAAGCTATACTAGCTATACCTCTATACCAGCTATACTAGCTATACTAGATATATCAGCTATACTAGCTATACCAGCTATACTAGCTATACCAGCTATACTAGCTATACCAGCTCTATCAGCTATACTAGCTATACCAGCTATACTAGATATACCAGCTATACTAGCTAGACCAGCTATACTAGCTATACCAACTATACTAGCTATATAAGCTATGCAAGCTGAACTAGCTATATCAGCTATACTAGCTATATCAGCTATACTAGCTATATCAGCTCTATCAACTGTGCTAGTTATACCAGCTATACTAGCTATACCGGCTATACCAGCTATACTAGCTATACCAGATATACTAGCTATACCAGCTATACTAGCTATACCAGATATTCTAGCTATACCAGCTATACTAACTATGCCAGCTATACTAGCTATACCTCTGTACCAGCCATAGTGATGTGAAAAATAACTTACATTATATTTAAAACCGATTAAAAACACGAAAATTCTTTATTGTTTAAACGACTTATTTTTTTTCTTAGACGGTAGAAAAAAGATTAAAAACAAAATTATTGCTATTCCTATAATGTATTTTAATTTTTTTTTTTGTGATTTTGTATGAATGTATGTATTTATTTCTTAGTTACGATATTTTTGTTTTTATAATTATATCTATTAAAACTTTATCCAAATTTATTAATATAAGACATTTCTTTCACTCTTCTAATAAATTATGTTAGATTCTTTAAGTTCTTCAATAATAGAGATTATTTCGTTTTGATGATTGTTGTAACCAGCACCTTCCGATGAAAGAAGTAAACGTAGTCTGTCAACTAGTTCACTAGGATCATCCCAATGTATATAATTTGATTTCAGATTATTTAGTAATTTTAGCATTAAACCACTGCCTTTTGTAAAAATGTTTGTTGTTGTTTCGAATAAATGTTTAATTATTCGTATATATTTGAAGTCTCGTGTTCCTTTCACTTGTTCATTAGGTTCATAGCGACGTTTATGTGCATTGGTATAAATTAAAATCTCTTTATATTTTTTCAAATCATTTTTAGAATAATGAAGAGGTTTTTTATGAAATACTAGTTCAAATAATCCAGGCGTCATTTTCAATTTCATATTTCCTATCCGCATAGTATTATCTCTATTAAATATTAATTTTTCCTTGCCATATATCCAACTTCCGTCTACATCTTGATTAAAACCATAAATTTTATCCAATTGCTTATTATTAATAAGTAATTGAATATTTTCAAATAATGGAGAGTTTTTCGTCAGCTTTAAACTTTGTTTTCTTTTCAAGTTTTTCATACACGTACTTGATACAGGTCTATTATGATCATAGCTTTTTTCTCATCATTGTCATCAGTTGTCATATTTTCATACTGAAAATCGTTATTATCACCATTTACATCATCATAATCATCATCATCATCAATAGTGTTGTCTATGTACTTATGCTTATCTTCAAGTTTTCCAATGATTTCATTATCACCATTTACATCATAATAATCATCATCATCATCATCATCATCAATAGTGTTGTCTATGTCCTTATGCTTATCTTCAAGTTTTCCAATGATTTCATTATCACCATTTACGTCATAATAATAATCATCATCATCATCAATAGTGTTGTCTATATTCTTATGCTTATGTTCAAGTTTTCTGATGATTTTATTGTCACCATTTACATCATCATAATCATCGCCATCATCAATAGCGTGGTCTATATCCTTATGTTTATCTTTAAGTTTTCCGATGATTTTTTTTAAGTGGTTTTGTTATTGGTTGAAAGGTATCTTCTAAAAAATTAACTCTATCTATTTGATTCAGTTTAATATTTTTTAACTTTTCCTTTAAAACAGCCCTTGTCTTTACAAGATCTTCTAATATTTTATTATGATAATTATTAGACATTATAATAATTTTTTATATTGAGTTTGATCTGCTTTGTATCTGGTTACGATCTGCTTTATACCTGGTCACGAACTGCTTGCTATCTGATCACGATCTGCTTTATATCTGTTTACGATCTAATTTATACCTGTTCACGATCTGCTTGATGACTCGTGTCTATATCCTTTGATTTTGAGTACACCTTATCGTGCTTTCTACAAGCTGCATCCAATAAATTTATTCCTTTATCTCCTCTTGCTATTCGTTTTTGAAGTTTTATATCAGGTTCACAAAACTGATAACCAGGAAGATGCAATTCAACACGTAATTTGTTTATTAAGTTGTTTACAAAATCTTTTCCAATCTTTTTTGTTTTTTCTATACTAGTTATATCACCTATACAAGCTGTACCAGCTATACCTGCTGTACCAGCTATATAAGCTATATCAGCTATATCAGCTGTACTAGCTATACTAGCTATATCAGCTATACTAGCTATACTAGCTATATCAGCTATACTAGCTATATCAGCTGTACTAACTATACTAGCTATATCAGCTATACTAGCTATACTAGCTATATCAGCTATACTAGCTATATCAGCTGTACTAGCTATACTAGCTATATCAGCTATACAAGCTGTACCAGTTATACCTGCTATACCTCTATACCAGCTCTATCAGCTATACTAGCTATATCAGCTGTACTAGCTATACTAGCTATATCAGCTATACTAGCTATATCAGCTATATCAGCTGTACCAGCTATATAAGCTATAACAGCTATATCAGCTGTACTAGCTATATCAGCTATACTAGCTATATCAGCTATACTAGCTATATCACCTATACTAGCTATATCAGATATACTAGCTATATCAGCTGTACTAGCTATACTAGCTATATCAGCTATACTAGCTCTATCAGCTATACTAGCTCTATCAGCTATATCAGCTGTACTAGCTATACCAGCTATACTAGCTATATCAGCTGTACCAGCTATACCTGCTGTACCAGCTATATCAGCTCTACAAGCTGTACCAGTTATACCTGCTAAACCTCTATATGCTATATACCTCTATATGCTATAGCAGGTATAACTGGTACAGCTTGTATAGCTGATATAGCTGGTACAGCAGGTATAGCTGGTACAGCTGATATAGCTAGTATAGCAGGTATAGCTGGTACAGCTTGTATAGCTAGTATATCTGATATAGCTAGTATAGCTGATATAGCTAGTATAACTGATATAGCTAGTATAGGTGATATAGCTAGTATAGCTGATATAGCTAGTATAGCTGATATAGCTAGTACAGCTGATATAGCTGTTATAGCTTATATAGCTGGTACAGCTGATATAGCTAGTATAGCTGGTACAGCTTGTATAACTAGCCAGCCGCTGTTTCAGTGTTTCATACGAAGAGGTACGAAAGTAACGATTTTAATCTCTTCTGTACGATAAGATGGACACACAGTAATGTTAGACAATAAACCAAATTTACTCTTTATATACCTACGCAAATTTTAAAATTTCGTAATATTGTGAAATTAAAAGAATATTTTTTATTTTTTTTTTATATCTTTTTTATTTATATTTTTTTTTTTTTTTTTTTTTTTTTTTATAATTCATTTATTTACAATCTGTTTTTACAACAATAAGCAAATTTTATAATCTTATTTTAACTTAACCTAGTCTGGATCTTTATCCAGTAAAATATCTACAAATTAAATAAATTGTAGGAGATTATTTTCTGTAAGGTAAATCTAATATATGAAACCTTTTAAGTCTATTGACTTCTTCGGTTTCATCTAACAAGCATATTGCTAAAGGATTACTATGAGTACTGAGTCTGTCTAAGTATCTAGAAGTATGTTTGTTTATCTCATCTTTAACTGTTGGAATCTGTAAGTCTTTGTGAATATTGTTATTTGTTATGAACCAAGGAGCGTTTGCTATTAATCTTAGTGTTTTAGATTGGTATCTTTGAAGGATTTCAATATTTGAATTACTAGCGGTGCCCCAAAGCTGTATTCCGTAAGTCCAAACAGGTTTCAATATCGTTTTGTAAAGCAAGAGCTTATTTTCTAGTGATAGTTCAGATTTAGAACCTAGTAGCCAATACATTTTTCTCGTTTTTATCTTTAATTGTTCTCTTTTAGACTGTATATGTTTTTTCCATGTGTTTCGTCGGTCGAGATGGAGACCAAGATATTTGACAGTTGTTCGTTTAGGAATAACTGTACCATTTAAAGCAACAGCTGGACAATCTTGTCTTCTTAGAGTAAAAGTAATATGTGTGGATTTGTCGGTATTTACTTTAGTATTCCATTTTCTCAACCACCCTTCGATATCATTAAGTTGCTGTTGAATAATTTCTGACGCAATGGTAGGTGAATCATTCGCTGCTACTAATGCAGTGTCATCAGCATATGTTGCGACAGTTACATTTTCATTTGTAGGCATATCATATGTAAATATGGTGTAAAGAACAGGTCCTAGAACACTGCCTTGAGGAATACCCGCTTTTATAGAACATATATCTGACATTTCGCTGTTAACTTTCACGTAAAAGAATCTTTTTTCTAAATAGGATTTAAAAAACAAATAATATGGAGCTGGAAGCAACTTTTTATTTATATAACATATAAAATATTCAGAGTTACATATACATTTACAATATTTTCTTTACTTCATTTGTAAGAGGTACATATTCAAACATTCATTCGTATATCAATAGGTCCAGTTTTTACGGCTTCATTTTGATGTGTTACATCTAGAACAATTATTGGTGCAATTGTCTTAAAACTATCTCGTTTTAGTAAGGGTTGCGAGGGGCGTGAATAATAACTTTCTTGAAATTTTGAATACATATGATATAGTAGAGCGAACCGATTTCTATCAAATTTAAGATTTAAATCATCGTAGGGATACGACTCTGAGTTGAGATGAACTTTAACGTCGGTTAGATCACAATGTATAAATTTGTTAGAGCTATTTCGAAATGCTATTAACAGAAATCGAGGTCTTTCATTTTCATGAGCAAGCTTAACATTCCATAATATTGTATTGCTTTCGGGAAGAGAGGGGTAATAATACACATCCCAACTTCTAAACGATATGTTCAAAGGTCGACGACTGTTGATAGTTTTATACATTTCCAGTTTATAGGCATCAGCAAGTTGAACATGTGGTACTTTCCATGTTATATTTAAAATCGATAGTTTACATTTTTCACTTGATATATTTGATTTAAAGACTTGAGAATCATCTTTAGATCGGAGAAGGATTAATTCGTGTTTGGAATTAACTATTATCTTATTGTAATCTTCTGCAAATCCGAGTAGCATTTTTAATGGAACACAAAAATTAAAACCTCCAGTAATGAGCGAAAGATCAGATTCATTGATTGGTGACCATCCTGCATTTACTAATGCATCACTTTCGAATTGATTTAATGAAATATAGTTCTTAATATCCGTTGTTATACCCAGATGACGTGTACGATCAATTTCTACACCATTTATCTCATAACGAATTTCATCGAACAGATAGGACATACAGTTGTTTAAGAGTTTTAATGATGGAGAGACTGTAGAATCGTCTTTTGTTGCAAATCCTTCTATGTATAGAAAACTTTCACTTGGTAGAACTAACAAATCTTGGTTTTGAATTGATATACGAATTTCATCGTTATTCTTAAATGATTGTAGATATGATGTATAACTATGATATTCTTTTTTGATGATTGAATTATCAAAATTTGGTTGTTGTAGTATGTTAATTATACTCATTTTTGTTTTAGTTTGAAACCAAGTTGTTTTAGAAATTCACGATTATGTCTACTGAGATTCTGTGTCCTCTGTTTTTGTGTATTTTTTTTTATTTGTGATAATTTTTTAAAATCTTCAGATCTTGTTGCTGTTTTTATTGCTGGAGATGGGTGTAACGTTTTTGATTGCGATACTGATAATAAATTGTTGTTGTTGTTGTAGGAATTGTTTTTACTATTAAATATAATCATTCCTTCAGAGGTTTCAAATGTAATCTAATAGATATTTTTTCTCCGCGAAAATTAATAAGGTTTCCGTCCTGATCGGCTACTTTTAGAACAATGGTGTTGATTGATCTAGCATTAACTAGTAAATAAATGACGTTTGCTGGTGCTTCTGTTATTTTATAGCCAGGACTCACGTTAAGCGAAAATTGATGTAGAGTGTGAGCAGAAACGTTATTTATATAGGATCCGCTGACAATATTACACTCAATTAAAATAGTGTTTATTTTTGTAATATCTATTGTTTTGTCTGATTTATGCTCTTCACCAGGCTTTAGAACTCTCTTACTAAATCCAAGTAGTGTTCCAATTGATCTCTCTTTATCGAAAAATATCGTATCAATTGAGCTCTCTATGTAGGTTTGTAGTGTGTTATAATTTGATTGAACATTAAGTTTTCCTTTTACATTCAACTTTTTATATTTTTTAAATAGAAAATCAGCTAAGTCTGAAAATTCATATGATCCCACAGGAATTTCTATAATATGGTTACCAATATGAAACAAATTGTTCTCATAATCAATATTCGGAATTGAGTGATATGTATCAAAACTTATTAGACCGCAAACATAATTTGATTCAAGCACAATGGGTGGAAAATAGTCAGCAACTAGTTTTGATGTATTTCCGTTCAGAGTTAATGTTATGGACATCTTAACGTATACCTTGAGAATGAATAATTTTCAAATATTACAGTGTTTTTATAATGATATTGATGACGCTGCTGAAGTATTATTTGAATTTATCCAAGAATTGTGAGTTGATGAAAATCCCAACCATTTAACATACAACATATTTCCTCTCCTCTTTAATACTTTTTCAACTAAATATGTTTGAGTGTATTTTGTTTTCAAAAGTTCATATTCATAAAATCCACCTTTAATTTCACTACCACAATAGTCTTCTAAAATGTAAGTATTGGGATTTGTATTCCTTATATTTTTGATTTTGAAGATTTCTGTAGTCCAATTTGGTGTATATCCTTTTTCAAATACATGTTTATATTTGCTTATACGAACATGATCACCAATTTTAAACTTAGGTCTCCTAAAAACCTTTAAGTTATTGTATACGGTATCCAAAAGAGTTTTTTCATTGAAAGAGTTCACTTCATTTGGTGTCATTTTAATTGTTCTATGAAGTGTATTATTATATTTATCTATTAGTTCTTGATATATGTTTATCCATTTGTAAGTTCCTTGAAAGCTAAACTCTTTCCACATCATCCCTTTCAATGTTCTATTAAATCGTTCAACTATTGATGCTTTCAAAGAACTATATGTTGAATAGTGATTAATTTTATGAGATTGCATTAAATGTTGGAATTGATTATTAAAGAACTCTCTACCATCATCGGTTTGCAGGTTTTTCGGTTTTCGCTTTGATGTATCGAATACACTTTTCATAGCAGCCGTTACGTTCTGTGCACCTTTATTTTTAACGGCAACAGCCCAGGCTTTTTTTGAAAAAGTATCTATAACTGTTAGAAGATAACGATATCCATTATTATATGTTTCATAGCTTCCCATTTCTACTAGATCAGCTTGCCATAAATCATCAATTCCCTTCACTACAACTCGTCTTCTTTTGAAATTTTTTCTATCTTGTTTGTGTAATTCTTCTACTATTTGTCTTTTGTCTGCATTCAAATCCATCCCTGCCGTCAAATGAGTAGCTAACTACAAAAAAAACTAACTTTAAGTTTGCTTGTATAGACTAACTTAAAGCTAACTACTACGCAATGCAAAATTTACATTAACCAAAGTGTATACAAACACTCCAATTCTTAACGCCGTTGGATATAGATAACTAACGTCTTAGACATTTGATTAGTAAACAAAACCGCGTGTCATCTTTTCGCTTTATATTTTTGGTTAAAAATTTATTGTTTGCGTAAAATAATTAAAAAAATACACTAAATTAAAAAATACATATATTCGAAAGGTTTGAAGTGTTTTTATTTGAAGTGAAGTGAAACAATATTAAAGGGCCGCTTGCCAAAAAAGCTTACGGAAATTATGTCACCAAATTTGTGCATGGACATAAACTTGGATGGTGTTCATGGCAAGAAGCGTTTAAAAGACTTTGCTGCTTTTTATGACGCCTTAACAGGTAAGTGCTAATTTGAAAATATAATTAAAATAAAATATAATAGTCTTAAAACATGTAAAAATTTATATACATATTTTTTAAACAGATGCCTGTCGATCACTCGGCTCTCAAGATGTGGAAACTGAGCTGCGTAACGCGTTAAAAATAATAAAAAAAACGTTGTATTCATGCTAAGTGCATTAAAAATAAGAACGCAAGTCAAAAAAATTAAAATATTTGAAAATGTTATATTTAGAAACTCTTTTTATCTTTTTTTACCAACAAATGTGCAAAATATTACTTGTGATGTATTGAAATGAACTTATTTTATTTATTAATTTATTTTTTTTATTTATTTATTTTATTAATTTATTTATTTTCTTTTTACATTAATAAACTTTTGTTTTCTATTAAAATATAAATTTTAAAAAACTGTTTCATTTCGAATAATTAATATGATAGCTTATTATTGTGAGTTTAAAGCCAACGTGTAAAGAACTGACTTTTCATTCACTGAAATTTAGCTAACTTATAGTCAGTTTAAAAAAAAACTAGCTTAAAGCTAATTAAAAGTAGTAAGTTTATAGCTAGCTACAAATATTTTTACTTTAAGTTAACTGCTAAGTAATTAACTTTAAATTAATTTAAAAGTAATGCAGAGTCGGACAATTGACTACTTCCTAGGACATCGCAATGTTAAAATAGTTAGTCATTTCCATATAAAAGTAATCCAAGTGTCAACCACCACTGCTTGAGAAATAGTTGGTTTTAAGTTAATTTAAAGTCAACTGAATGTACGACAGGGATATTATTTATATGTGTATGTATGTGTGTGTGTGTGTGTGTGTAAGTATATTTTATTCGATTTTTAGTTTTTCCTTTGAGTGAATGTTTTGAATAGATATTCTTCAATATGATTTAACCTTTGATTATAGATATTAATTCTCTTTAAAACTTCAATTTCAATTTTCTTGAAAGCTTCGTTAAACACTTTCATTTCACTTTCAATTTTATTGAATTTCTCTGTAATTTTATTTCTGTATTCAATATTTCCATTATAGTTTTCCTGCTTAGAATCTATTATTGCCTTCTCAACATAGTTATCAAGAGCTTTTTCAAGTTTCTCCATATAGTCTTTTATTTTCTCAATTTTTACAGATTGTTCGCTAATTTTATTTTTAACATCATTACTCATTATTTCTTGATTGTGTATAATTGAAGTATTAATATTATCTTCGAATACTTTCATTTCATTGTCATGCTTTAGATAAACATTTTCAATCTCACTTTTTAAATTGTTTATTTGATCAACTAGATCATCATATATTTGTGTTATATATTTTTTGATTACAATATTTTTGTTTTTATAATTATATTTATTAAAACTTTCTCCAAATTTATTAATATAAGACATCTCTTTCACTCTTCTAATAAATTATGTTAGATTCTTTAAGTTCTTCGATAATAGAGATTATTTCGTTTTGATGATTGTTGTGACCAGCACCTTCCGATGAGAGAAGTAAACGTAGTCTGTCAACTAATTCATTAGGATCATCCCAATATATATAGTTTGATTTCCGATTATCTAGTGATTTTAGCAATAATCCACTGCCTTTTGTTGAAATTTTTGTTGTTGTTTTGAATAAATGTTTAATTATTCGTCTATATTTGAAGGCTCGTGTTCCTTTCACTTGTTCCTTAGATTCATAACGACGTCTATGTGCATTGGTATGAATTAAAATCTCTTTATATTTCTTTAAATCATTTTTAGTATAATGGAGAGGTTTTGTATGAAATACTAGTTCAAATAATCCAGGGGTCATTTTCAATTTCATATTTCCTATCCGCATAGTATTATCTCTATTAAATATTAATTTTTCCTTGCCATATCTCCAATTTCCGTATTCATCTTGATTAAGACCATAAATTTTATCCAATTGCTTATTATTAATAAGTAATTGAATATTTTCAAATAATGCAGAGTCTTTCGTTAGCTTTAAACTTTGTTTTCTTTTCAATTTTTTGATACATGTACTTGACACAGGTCTATTATGGTTATAGTTTTGTTCATCATCATTATCATCAGTTGACCTATTTCCATATTGAAAATCGTCACTATCACCATTTACGTTATAATAATCATCATCATCATCAATAGTGTTGTCTACATCCTTATCCTTATGTTCAAGTTTTGCGATGATTTTATTATCACCATTTACATCATCATTATCATCCTCGCCACCAAAAGTGTTGTCTATATACATATCCTTATGTTTATCTTCAAGTTTTCCGATGATTTTTTTAAGTGGTTTTGTTATTGGTTGAAAGGTATCTTCTAAAAAATTAACTCTATCTATTTGATTCAGTTTAATATTTTTTAACTTTTCCTTTAGAACAGCTCTTGTCTTCACAAGATCTTCTAACATTTTATTATGGTCATTTTTAGACATTATAATAATTTTTTTATTTGATTTAATCTGGTTATGATCTGCTTGCTATCTGCTCACGATCTGCTTTATATCTGGTTGCGATCTGCTTGCTATCTGGTTATGATCTGCTTGCTATCTGCTCACGAACTGCTTTATATCTGGTTACGATCTGCTTTATATCTGGTTACGATCTGCTTGCTATCTAATATCAAATAACATATCATAGTTGTATGAAACTATCAAATCCTTTTCGATAACGTCCTTTATTTATTAAATCATCCTTGCTTAGAACAAGAAATCCATATTTATCTTTCCAACACTCACTGCAAAGGTCAACAAATTATTTAAAAGTCATATCACCAATAACATGATCATTATATATATGTTTTAAATTCATTTCATCCTGTTTAAATATTATAATCATATTTGCATTATCACGTATTATATGTTTTGGAATTTTAGTATATGTTTGACACAGGTAAAAGCAATCAATAAATTTATGTCTTCCCATACAGAAGTAGTCTCTTATACTATTTTGTTTCTCACAAATAACATCATCGAATATTATTATAGAATGTGGATAAGCTTTTGCTGGACTTAGAACTTCTTCATTTTCCGAAAACGTAAATAGATTAATTTCTTTTATCGGTTTAATTAATTTTCTTAGATAGTAATATTTTTGTTGATATAATGATTTCGAGTATACATAGATGTTTTTAAATCTCAATCCGTTAGGACTTTCAATTAGACTTATCATCACATTAGTTTTACCACAATTCGATGGTCCCACTATCAATGCACGAATCGAATTCGGTAATAATGTATTGCGTACAACTCTTTTATCTCTTGATTGAGATGATTCATCAATATTTCTTATAATAATTTGCTTTGCTTGTTTAACTAGCTTCATGTTGACTGACATACTGAAACAGTGATCGTATAAATTGGTGTATATATAGGAAATCGTCTTGATTTCAGATATTTTTGCGAGAGGTATAAAACTAACGAAAAAAGGGTTATAATCTACAGTCAAAACAAAAACCCAGTCAGTGTAAGATGAGAAGAGGACTTGTAAACAACTTAATAAATAAATTACCTGTTGAATTACATTTGCCTGGTTATCAGTTTTGTGGACCTGGTACAAAACTTGAAAAACGTTTAGCAAGAGGAGATAAGGGTATAAATTTGTTAGACGCAGCTTGTAGAGAGCACGATATTGCATATTCACAATCAAAAGATATAGACACAAGACATCAAGCAGATCAAATATTAGCTGAAAAAGCCTGGCAACGAGTTAAATCTAAAGATAGTGATATTAAAGAACGTGCTGACGCGTGGTTTGTGACAAACGCTATGAAAGCTAAAGTGAAATTTGGATTAGGTATGAAGGAGCAGAGGCATAAGAAAAGAAAGAATTCAAAAAGAACGAGAAAAGGAAATATGAATAAATGTAATAAGAAATTATTCACTGCTACTGTGAGAAAAACTTTGAAACAATTGAAAGAACAGAAACCCTGTTAAAATAGCACAAAAGACTATTCATTCAAATTTTAAAGGGAAAAAGCGAGCAGACATTATAATACCGAGAGTTATACCTGTACCGAAAATTGGAGGATTTCTTCCACTTATTCCCGTACTAGCGGCATTGTCGGCGCTTGGTGGTTTAGCAAGTGGAGGATCCGCTATTGCCAAAGCAGTAAATGCTATAAAAAATGGAAAAGAACAATTGGCGGAAGCTAACCGTCACAATAGATATATGGAATCAATTGCAATGGGTAAAGGGATATATCTTAAACCATATAAAACTGGATATGGTCTCTACTATAGTCCAGCTCCAAAAAACTACTAGATAACCTACCCAATCGTTCGCTAACAGATTTGGATTTGAATAAATATGGAAAACATCTTAAATACTTTAGAGGTGTTTTCATGCGTGATTCTTTACCTAAAAAACCACTCAAACAAGAATGCGGCATTGTTAATTTAGATGATTCAAATGGTATGGGAACACATTGGGTAGCATATTATAAAAACCACAACTATAAAGAATATTTTGATAGCTTTGGAGACTTACAACCACCACTTGAGATTGTCAACTATTTAAAATTTCCCATTGAATATAATTATGAACGAAAACAAAAATTTAATACATTTAATTGTGGGCACTTGTGTTTAAAATTTTTATTCAATAAATATAAATTGAAATGAAATAAAAAAAATTGTTTTATTTATATACATATAATATATTCTTTATTTATTAAATCATATTATTTATACATTACATTTCTTATGAACTACTTAATCTATATATTTAAATTTAAAAACATTTCATCATCATCGTCTTTCATAAATTCTCCATATGAATTTAAATTTGATGATGATGATGTTGATGGAGAATTTATTTTATAATGTCCCCAGGCGTAAGTGTCAACATTATTTTCACATATAAATCTCTTATCGTCTAAATAACTTAAAGTTAATTTACTTATATATTGTGTGTATACTTGATGAATCTTAGATCTAAACACATACATAGAATCATGATACAGCTTTTTTTCTAGTAAACATTTTCTAAAATCATTAATACTTAGTCTAGATGTTACACTATTTCTAACACCTTTAATTTTTTTAATTTCTTTGTCTACTCTATCTATTTTGACGGAATACATTTTAGCTCGTAAACCAATGAATTCCCTAATAACTTTTCCATTACATTCATCTTTCATCATACCCAATACTTTTTTATTCATCAAGGGGAAATTATATGGATTGTCTTTTGAATAAGCAAATGTATCGAAATGTGTTGGAATATCATTTCTAATATCATCATACATATCATTTGTTTTCACATCATATATAAATGAATCGGTATCCATATAACAGAGATTAATATTATCAAGATATTTTGTCTTCATATAATCGTAATGAAAATTATACATTTTCCATTTTGATAATTCTAGAACTGAAAAACCAATATAAATGGGTTTATTATATTCCGTTTTCACTCTACTCATTTCAACGGCAACCATTTCTTCAGTGATTTCAATACAACTATGAAAATTTGGTTTCGCAATTAGTGATCTGGCTCCTAATCGTTTTCTTCTATTTTCCCATCCCATTACTATTTTGATGTCTTTTCTCTTATCCACATTTTCCATAGTCTTACCATAGACTGCATTATTGAGTAATTTGAAAAAGTTTTGTTCAAATGTGTTTTTAGCCAATGTTCTATGATGGTTATTTACATCAATATACTTTTTTAACCAATTCGATTGATTAAATTGCAGAATTCTATGAATTTTCTTCAAAATTAAACTATGTTGAATGCATTGCTGAAGATTGCGGTAATGTATTATGTAATTCTTTTTGTCATTTAAGTCTGTTATTAATTTTCTATGTTTCATATTCTCAATTTTCTTATTTTCAGCACAGAATGGAAAATCACTATGGTGATCGTGCAATACAGTTGGATATTCCAAATCCACTTCTAAAATATAACCAAATTCTGAATCTTCTTCTATAGTAGTTACATTGAAGTCGTTACAGTTGTCAAGCCATTTAAAATTTTTATAGGGGAGATATTGAGACATTGCATAACCATATAAATTATTTACATCTAAATACATTAGATAATTTGATTCTTTTGTTGAATCATAGTCACTAACGTATTTATTATTAGCGGTCACATGTCGCTTACTGCATTGAACAATACCTCCCCTAATACCCTTCATAACGAAATTGTACATATTGATATCTGTCAATAATTCCAACTCAATTTCAGTTGTTTTCAACATTGCATCCCAGGATAAACCTGGTGTAGTATAATATTGACAGGGGTCTAAATTGTAAATGTTTTTGCAAACATTGCGGAAATTTTCAAATACATCACAAAGCAATAGGACATCAACTTTTAAATATAATAGAAGATAATCTAAAAGTTTCTTACATTTGAATGTATTCCAAACTTTTTCAGCGTGTTCATAATCATCTACGCTACACGACTCATTAGTAAGTTTATTAAAGAAACATGATCGGGGTGGTAGTCCTGTTTCTTCAAGACGGTTGACTGAATCTAGATAGTCATATGGAAAGACACCTTTACGTTTCATTAAACTAAATTCATTGGGAGTTTGATAACTTGAGTTTACTGTCAACAGATCATTATCTGACAAATATCCAGCTAGTTTTTCCAAACTTGATGGCATAAACAGACAAGAATCTAGAAAACGTAGTTCTATAGTATTTTTTTCATCTACATTAATCTTTTTCGATATAGACACATATAGTTCTTTGTTTAAGGGAATTACATTTATATCACCTTCAATAGAAGAAAGTTCTCTTACGAACAAATGACAATCATATGATGAAAGATTATGAAAGAATATAGGAATAAAATTTGCTATTTGATACTCTAAATTACAATTGTTATGGGCCGGTCCTCTATATTCACCTGTTAAGTGACAATGATCGGCTACTCGATCTACAGGAGATAATTTTTTTTTGCAAATGTGACAAATTGTATCCTCTTTCAGTCTAATCTGTTGAGGAGGTGTTAAAGTATTCATTGGTTTCACGATACTTAAGTAATTCACTGTATATGTTAAATTTATCTAAACTACTGTTAAATGAACATTTGATGTAATAACTATAAGCAAATGGAATATGTTTTTGTATTGAATTAACATTAGCTGAATTTTGAATATTAATTGTCTCTAGAATACATTCAAAATCAGCGTAGACTACAAAAGGTACATCCATTTGCTTTTTGAAATTTTTAAAACTTACGATATTATTATCTATAGAGGGTAGTCTGGTTACAATTTTGTTACACTCATCTTTGTGTTTGATCAGCGCCGTTTCACTGTGGAAGTGTATTAAACAAGTGTTACATATGTGAACTCGTCGACGGTGATTTGTAAGTTGACTTTTAATTAATCTGTAATTAAATGGAAAGTGAAACAATTTTATATTAATATCATCTTTTTTTAACATAAAATTATTATTGATTTACCTTGAAATATTTTTAATCCATACGTAATGGAATCTCTCACCATCTTCTAGTAATAACAAATTAACGTGCTTAGCTTTTTCTTTTATACTGCAATAGTAGGGTCCGACTATCTCGTTGTTGTCATTCAAACCAAACACGTTCACGCTAATATCGGGATTTTTCATTTCAAAATCTTTGATTTTATTCGTTGGTAGCGGAAAAGTCAAATATTCAAAATTTAAAGCAATACCATTTTCCAACGTGATAATATCATCACTAATGTTATTAATTTTATATAATGTGGTTCTGTTAGAATTTTTATTAACAGGATACAATGCTGATATTATTGCCCACTTGAAACAATACTCATCGTTATTTTGAACATTGACGCATGCAAACTTTCTCTGTATTGGGGTTGGTAGAGGGATATACTGCGAACCTTTTATACACTGATATTTATTTATATTAATTTCTATCCGTAATATTTGTATTAATGTCCATCCGCTATCACGTTCCTGGAATTCACTCATTTTTTTAACAATAACATCGCATTGTGTTTTGTAAATATTGAGGAGATCTTCTGCAGTTGATGATGAGAGATTAATTATAACCATTTTAGTTTGATGTGATTTCACTTCGATGTAACATAAATCCTCCTCTTCTTTTACCAGCATGTATTCACAAAAAATCTCCAGATTGAATTTTCTATTATCATGTTTCTGAATCACATCACTTAACAGCTTAACCACTTTGAATTTAATTCCCGATAAAAAGTTCTCAGGTATTAAATTCGTTTCCTTATTATTTGCAATCAAATATGTAATGATGCGATTATTAAACACTGATCTAACACATTTTACTTCATCGTCATCAATATCAACACCATTAATATCATTTAGGATATTATTAGCACAATTAAGTTTGTGAGCATTTGTTCTAATATGTTGATGCCAATTTGTCTTTGGAATATGTTGATTACAGTCCGTACAATTAACAACCTTAAAAGTTTCTCCTCCATCTCCAATCTTTGAATGTTGTGAGATGTGTTGTTGATAATTCAGTTGGTTTGAGAAATACTTATTGCAAGGTGTACATTTAAATGATGTGGATGGTCCATCATGATACAATCTATGATGTCTTCTTAAATTTGTATTCAGAGTGAATACTTTTTTACAAACTTCACAAATAAATCCAGACATTTTTTCTTTTTAAATTTTGCACTTGAAAATATAACTTGCTACCAATTTCTAACTCAAGAATGACTTCTAAATCCTGATAACAAGTCAATTTATACTCTGGGATGTAGATGAGGAAACATGCTCATATATACTCATATAAACACAAATAAAATGAACATGCACAATCATGTTTCTATTTAGGTATACGATGTAAACGTGCACACAGCTGCATAATTCTTGAGTCAGCGTTTTAAAATTTGTTTACATTAAAAAAAGAAATATTCTTATTGATCGTATGCTTAAGAATAAGAAATCATAAGGAGTCGCGCTGTTATTATTTACAGCAACAATATGTCGTTATCCGACATTTGTCTACAAGAAAAGGACCACACATAACGGAAATATATCGCATTGAATCATACAAAAAAAAAATTAATTAAACACAACCACATCCCAAAATTTTGTATTTGTTTACATTAAAAACTGTAATATGAGTCAAGCGTTTTAAAATTTGTTTACATTAAAATATATTCTTATTGATCTTATGCTTAAGAGTAAAGCTGGAGGTCCACACCACGCTTTCTACGCGTTTTCGCATTCTACGCGGCTGTCAAAAAAGTAGAATTAATGTAAATATTTGGTGCAAGTTACACGCACTAAAGCGTAGGATGCCATGACGCACAGAACGCGAAAAGTAAATCTACTTTCTACTTTTGTAAGCATCACAAGCGGCGCGCGTACGAAACAGCTGATTTCGACATGTTGTTTTGTTTTAATTTGTTTAAATCAAAACAAACATTGGCGCGTAAAAAGCGTTGCATGTAACTTGAAGCGTAGAATACGAAGAAGGTATGAAATTCACGCAACGCTTTGACGCGAAAACGCGTGGTGTGGACCTCCAGCTTAAGAAATGATAAGGAGTCGCGCTATTATTATTTATAACAAAGCGCTGCTATTGTTTACAGCAGCAATATGTCGTTATCCCACATTTGTCAACAAGAAAAGGACCACACATAACGGAAATATATCGCATTGAATTATACAAAAAAAATTAATTAAACATAACCACATCCCAAAATTTTGTATTTGTTTACTTTAAAAAATGTTCTTTTTGATCTTATGTACGTGCACACACTCATATATACTCATATTAACACAAATAGAATGAACATGCATAATCATGCTTCTATTTGGGTATACGATGTAGACGTGCACACAGCTGCATATTTCTTGAGTCAGCGTTTTAAAATTTGTTTACATTAAAAACTGTAATATGAGTCAAGCGTTTTAAAATTTGTTTACATTAAAAAATAAAATAAACAAAAGCATAACATTGCACAAATCCACAACATGAGTTTACGGTACCCTAAATCACACACTCGCGGATCATCGGTATCATGAACTCAGACTCGAGACGAACCTACACACTTTAAAAATGACACACACACACACATACTCATTCTGTCCGTCCAATCTAAATGTTACAAACCTATCAACTAACTTAAACTACCGACTGTAGCGTAGGCATGATCCCAAATTCGTATGGAGGGATTGAGCGCGAAGGTACATAAACATACTACTCGTTAGCAAATCGTTTTATTTCTTTAAACATTTTTATTTCATTCAATTAATAGCACCGTAAAATTGCGTAATAAAAGTACTAAAGTACAAACACAACAGGGTGTTGTAATTTAAACATCTGATCACCTATTTTTATTTTTATATGAACTTTCTACGTAGAACAACAAATTTTTGCAAATTTGCAGCGATTACTACTTTCTAAATGAAAACAATTACCTAAATGTTGAAGATATTTTTATCGGCAGAAAAGCTGAAATATGCATGCAAGAAAATAATTTTAGTCCCTTAAAAATATGAAATAAAGAAAAATATATAATTGAACTTTTAAAAGAAATTTCTGAAAGGTTCGAGAAAAGTCTTAAAACATCTCTCAATTATAACACGAAAACAAGTTTTAAATAATTCATCTTTCCCAAATTAGACAGGCGGTAAAGAGGAGCAAATTGTAACTGAGTGGAAGTTATTAAGATTTTCCGACATTGACTTAAAAGCCGACATGGATGTAGGTGAGTTGAGCTTATAAATTTTGTTCAGAATTTATTGATATTGCCGTATAGTTCAGCTGATGCGGAGAGAAAATTTTCACAGCTAAATTTAAGAAAAACCATATATCGCAATAAACTTGAACGCAAAACAATTAATAATATAATGCAATCAAAAGAATTGTGCAAAAACTAAAGAAGATTCCCATTATGTATGGTCTGCCAAAGGCATATTTTAAATAAAATTGTGAAATTTTTGTACCTGCAATTAATTTGTTGATCTCTTATATGTTTATTTTTAATATTTTTTTTACTAAGCAAAGAATCGCATACAAGTTTTATTTTTTCTTTATTTTATATATTAGATTGATACTTATCATAAATACAAGCACTGAAGTACAATAATTTTTATATCAAACCTTAATATGTATATATATATAAACATACCTAGCGGTAAATAAAACTAAGTACTTAGACAATATGCGATGACGTGAGTATGATATTCTAAGCGAGCGATCTAAGTACTTAGAGTATAATTTATGCGTAATGCAACATATAATGCACATTAATTGCATCTTCGCTTACGATTTAAGCAGGGATTCAGTTGATATTTTTATGTTATATTTTGTTTTTATTTAAAGAACCGAAACGTTTTTTTTATTTTTTTTTGTGAAAAACAGTCTGTGAAATATATGTCTGTTAATAAATATAATAAAATAAAGAATTTATTAAAACACTTCATCAAATAGAAAATCTGTGTTCATCCATTTATTTGAGCGGTATTACAAGTGTTATAAGTGAAGTAATTTAAGGTTTTTCGTCTAGAAATTTAAGGCAATTGACACAAAAAAAGAAAAAATAAGAAGTTTATAAATAAAGATAATGTTAATATTAATTTAAATGTTAATAACAATTATGTAAAATAATATTATTAAAGTCGTTGACGTTTTAAGTCCTGAAAATTTATATGAAAATCAATCAGACACCCATTCGTCAATAAAAGAAAAATTAAGTGATTGGTACAATAAATACAATCCAGGAAGAAAGTGTTCTGATGACTTATTGAAAATTTTAAAATCTGAAAATATTGATGTGCCCACTTCAACCAACAGCTTGATGAAAAGAAGAAACGAAATTATGGTGCGTAATGTTAATCCAGGACAATATTTTCATTTGAGTGTAAAACAATATTTGGAGTCCATAAACACTGAAATTATGAATTATAATGAATTGTTTTTAGACATCGGTATTGACGGTTTACCTCTCTTCAAGAGCTCCAAGAAAGGCTTGTGTCCCATTTTAGGTTATATACACAATTTTCCAGGGTCTCAAATGTTTTTAATCGATTCATATTTTGGAGATAAGAAACCACAAAATGGGAATCAATATTTGCACGATTTTTTTTTACTGAAATGTCAGACTTTCAAGAAAATGGATTTGTTATAAATTATACAACAGTGAGTGTTAAAATACGGTCAATTGCATGTGACTCACCAGCACGTTCATTTCTTTGCTCATACTGTGGGTCATATTGCATTTAAAGGTTGCTCAAAATGTGTCCAAACAGGTAGACGAACTTCCAATGTCACTGTTTATAGTGTTGGAGCTAAACGTACAGATGAGGACTTTTATACCCGGAAAGATCCAGAATATCACACAGACTTCTTTAAGGATGGAAAAACCGTTTTTGAGAAACTTAACGTTAAGTTGGTCACTCAATTTCCACTTGATGTGATGCATTTAATAGATTTAGGTGTTTTGAATGGCCTGTTTCATGGGGAGTCTTTGATTGATAAATTGCATAAAGATCAAGTAAATTTAATTTCTCAAAACCTCATTTCATTGTATTCATTCATTTCCTGTGAGTTCGCAAGAAAGCCAATGGTTCTGGACGAGCTGCCAAGGTGGAAAGCCATTGAATATAGACAATTTATTCTATGCACATCTATAAATGTCTTTAAATATGTTTTAAATAGTGATTACTATTACCACTGGATGTTACTTCACTGTTCCTACAGGCTACTGCTTTCCGAAGCTAATCATTTAAAACAAATTGACATTTCCGAAAGTATGCTTAAAGATTTTGTAGAACATTTCACATCTTTATATCCTGCAAAAAGATTGACTCAAAACATCCACAATTTATTACATATTTCCCAAAGCGTCCTTGATATGGGACATCCTCAAACATTTTCGGCTTATAAATTTGAGAATTTTCTTCAAATTATAAAGAAAAAAATTAAAAGCCCAACAAGTGAACGATCAATTTTGTATGTACAAATATCGTATAAAAAGGAAGCGTTTAGAAATAAAACGAAACAAAAATGGTGTGATTAAATCTTTTGCTACCGATTTATTTATATTAACAACAAAAAAGCCAAATAATATATGTTATGTATCGCCTGGAGATCCATTTCTGATAAGATCATTTGTAGACGAAAATGATGAATATTATGCTGTTGGGAAAAAGTTTAATTCATAAAATAATTTTGTTAAAACGCCATTATATATATAATGTCGGCATCCGCTTTAAATGAGAACGAAAAAGTACCAGTAAAGCGTGCTTTACACGGTCCCACAAGTAATATGATCTGTCAAAATTTTGTGTAGAAGAGTACGGATGTGATCGTCTAAACGTACTATGTAATGAAACCATCACACATTGAGAGAAAATACGGATGAAAATTTTGACAGTCGTATGGCTCTCTTCATTTTTTGAAATGATTCAAAAAACAAGCAAGTCGCATTAGGTCAGGGATGTATTTTTATGTAAACACACAGAAAAAAGTGTAACAGCTGTTTTCATTTTACTTTGTTATTGTCTTATACCGATCATGTAAACGCAAAAAATATAAATCATACGACTTTTATTCTCTTTTTTGTCATACGGATGGAATTTCATCTTACTTTTTCATTAGACTTTACGTATGTAAAGTATTACCGTATGAAGTGGGCTTAAAAGATATTTTGTTCAAATACCTATCACTTCCATATAATGATAGTATTGTCTTAATACCAATTAGTCACACTAACGATATTTATTAATTCCAACAGAAAAAACATGTCAATTATACCACAAAAAACTTTTATAAACAATAATAATGAAAATATAATGTTAATGCTTAATAAAATTATAAATAATCAAAAAACCTTATAGAAAAGATGGGAAAAAATTGAAAATGAACTGGATAAATTAAAAGGTATGTAATTAAAGCTAATATAATATAGCTAATAACAGAAAGAGATATATCAAAACATCCTAATTTACATTTACATACTTTCACAGAAATATTAAAACGGCTGGAATATTTGTAATCGCATTTTAGATTTTTATAAATACTTAAATTTTAGAAATAATGAAACTTTGAATTTATATAAAATTTTTATTATTAATAAATGGTAAAAAAGGATTCAAAGAATTCAAGTCACTTCATGATGCAGTATACAGTAAGTTTATTTTAAACTTTCCCATTTAAATACTTACAATTTATTATTTTTCATTCGCAGAAGCTGTAAAGAAAGATGGCTATACTCTTCAAATATTTAAAAAGCAAATACAACACTGCTTTAAAATATATAAAAATAGATTTTTTTCGAGAAAATCAAAGGAAAAGAAAAAACAAAATTAGAATTTTTTAAAAACATGCACAATTTTCAACATTTTTCATTTTTTCCATATCAAGTAATTTTTTAATAAGAATAATAAAAAATATTTTTCTTTTAATAAAAAAATCCTATTTGCTGGTGTTTTAACTTATAAATGCAAGTAGGACTGTAATCTACATACAATACTCTCTAATTTGCAAGTCTATATAGGCATCTCATCAACATCGCTTAGAACTCCACTTATTATGTAAGTGAGACGTTATGATATTGTGGCTTACATTCTAAGCGAGAACACACCGATGTGGCAGCCTATAACACTTTTATGTTAAATCTAAGTTTGAAACTAAGTGAAAGCATCACCACTGACAACCACGAAATATCACTTAGATAAGCGAGTACATAATGGGTATTTTTACCGCTGGGATACTTTATTTATAAATCTACAAGTTTTTTTTTTTATTTATTTTTAAATATTGAAATGTATAATTATTTTTACAAAAAAATTTTAATACAAATAAATAAAAACCATAATTTATTATTTGCAGTTTAACTACACAGAAACAAAATTTTTTTATTAAATTTTAACTTTGTTAAAAACAAATGCATTTATATAAAAAAAATTTGTTTATTTTTTCCTTATTTGGTTATTTTTTTAATTTAATTTTGGTTATAAAGTTTTTTGGTAGTGGCAACGCTGCATGGGAGACACATTACAGGGATACAGCATAAAATTGAATGGGAGTACAATAGATCGAATTGTCATAGAACAAGGTCACCTCTTCACTACAATTCTAATACAATAACACAATTAGATGAGCAATACAACTATGTTTGATGCAACAGTTTTCATTCAGAAAATTGAGTTCACAGCCTCTGTCATATTGAAACTATCGGGTCCGCCATCTAACGTTTTTTTTTTCAACTAGTGTTTATTTCGTGAATGGTAACACTTAGCTCATGTCTGATTTGACAGATAATTAGTTTTATCCTTCCGCTGAACGAATATAGTTGTGTATACGCTTGAACAACGCTGGGAAATATTGCGACATTACTTTGAAAATCATGGTAATGTTACAGAATGTGTGCGAAAATTGCGTACGGATTTTGGAAAAGAGAAGCACCGTCAGCTCCGTATGTTCGTTATCTTGTGAAAAATGTGAAAGAAACTGGCATCCTCATCGATAAACCAAAGCGTGAAAAGCCAAAAACAGTGCGTACACCCGAGAATATTGCTGCTGTGGCAGAAAGTGTGCGTGAAGCGCCATCAACATCAATTCACCGTCGTTGGAACATTTCGGAGACATCACTGAGACGCCATACAAAATCCAATTGGTTTAGGAGTTGAAGGCAATTGACCATCCAATGCGTTTTCGCTTCGCTAAGTGGGCCTGCGATCGACTTACAGAAGATGCCGATTTTGGCAAAAAAAAATCATCTTTTCAGATGAAGCTCATTTTGATCTTGGCGGGTATGTAAACAAGCAAAATTGTCGCATTTGGTGCGAACCCGCACGCATACATTGAAAAGCCGACGCACCCAAAACGACTCACTGTTTGGTGCGGATTTTGGTCCAGGAGCATAATTGGGCTATTTTTCTTCGAAAATGAACGAAATTGAACGAATTTTTGTTCACAAAAATTGAAGAAGGGGATATTGGCAACATTTGGTTTCAACAGGACGGCGCTACGTGACACACAGCCGATGCTACACTCAATGTTTTGCGCCCTGTTTTTGAAGAGCGCAGAAAATATTCAGTAGTTTTTTTTAAGCATTTTCAAAAAAAAAGTTATTTGGCGGACCCATTACTTAATTATGTTCGTTTTGATATAAATAATGCTGACAAAATATGTATGTGCTGATATTGATCCTTTGCGTAATACGCTGTACAGCTAACAAAATGACACAACAATTTTAAGAGATTTCTACATTCTTCACAAAACATAATTTTTTGACCTGCCTGGTGCAGATTCCTGAACTAATGTCAAGCTGATTCTTCTTCGTTGATCTGTTGCCTTCACCTTGACTATATTTGGCACACATTTAAAGAACGATGGTGATGAAACCTGCACCAGATGTACTACAACGGTAGGGATTTGGTTAAAAAGTAAATTTTAATGAAGTTTGCAGTAACTAGCTTAGCACAGGATCTTCTGAGATATCATATCTTGAGTTTAAAATATCGAACAGCTTCAACATTTTTTAAATCTAGATACAAAAGTGATCTTCACTCCCCTCACTGGTTGACTATCAAACTATCATTCTTAAACTATTTACGTCGTCAATAAAATATTTTTCCGCGCGATGTAAATTGTCCCCAGCAAATTGCAGCAGACAATATTTTAATAAGAATATTTTCTCACAAATGAATTGTCCCGCAAAATACTGTCGGCACAAGTCTTCACAATACTTTTAAGATTTTAGGAGTACAGTCAATAACTCTTTTGAGAGCCCCCCAGAAATGTTCAATGGAATTAAAAACTAGTCACTGAGACGGCCGATCAAGTGGTAGTCTATTATGAAGTGTGCTAGATTATTAACGTGAGAGCCTTCAGTTCGATTCCCACAACTGTTATACTAGATGAGAACTAAAATAAACCGTCTCAATAAGCTAACAACGCATGTGTTAGCTTATTTTTCGATAACTGTGCATATATACAGGTACATATAAATATAAATTAGAAAATACCTAAAATATCAGAGTGATTGACACTCCAGCTTTGTGGTTGTATGTACATACACTGTAACTAACACTAGCTCTATATAGGGTTGTAATGACCAATTAAATAAGTCAGCTAACATACGTATGTTGTATGTAAATATTATAAGCGTTACATTTTGCTTGGGATTCATGGAATTTGTTTTAAATTAAAGCAATTTTTATATCGTACGAACACTTGTGGCTATCATTTGTTCATCCCTTGTTCTAATGTCTCTCTCTCCAATGCGAAAATAGCATTTTTTGAGTTCAGCATTATTCGATCGGAGGATATTTTGTATTCTTAACCCTTTGCACTCGGTACCGTTTCGGACGTTACCTACTCCACTTTTTAACGAAAACGAACATCCTGGACGTGATATTATACAGTATAATTTTAGAACCAAGTAAGGAATTGTAATGAAATTTGTTTTATATAAATTTGTGGACATTGAAGAACATACATATGTATATTTACAGTATGGTAAAGTTTAAAGCAATATCCAATATGGATAGCAGGTTGTTTGCCGCCTTCGGCCTGTTGATTTTCTGTCAGAAGAGACAATACAATTCCGTTTTCTTTCTCCCACATTTGGAATATGCAGAGATCGTTTCTATTCGACGCTTCAGTACGAATTGAGATTTTGTACATTTCTTCTCTCGGTTATCAGATTTCTTTATTATCGTATAAAGTTTCCTTGTAGCTTTGTACGCCTAATCCACTATATCCTCAATTTGCTCTACGGATCAGAGAAATGTCCGCCGTGAACGCACTTCGCACGTTATTTTTCGACGTGTGAAAAGTATTTCATTTAATTTTTTGTGCCACTTTAACAGAGAACTACTGGGGAACACGTGTTTCTTAAAAAATTGGGGTAGAACAACTTCATTGTCCGTAATCGCTAACAAGCTATCAGGTCCCAGGTGATATGCTAGACTAACGTTGCCCCTCAGAGGGGACAGCCGAGTGCAATGGGTTAAGCTTGAGAAAATTTCGCAAAACCAATAACTAAGGTGTGAGAGTAATCGTAAAAAGTCTACTCCGTTGAGGGTTATGTTGCTTCCGTTGAAGCGTAGTTATTCTGTTCGAGTGTGGATTTCCATCTATGATAGCTGGTGTTAGCCTCTTTTGGCTCTACACCACTGTGTTCGCTGTTTGCTTTACTAGAGTGAACCAATGCTCTTCAATTTTCAGTTCGATTTCATATAATTCTAGACATAAATTCCTTATGGGATATAATTTGGCTCCAAAACCGTTTTATTATTTTTAATAATATTACTTTTGCTAATTTTCTACGTACTATTTTCCACGTACCTTCTGTCAGGTTTTTCTGCTTACCATCCAATTACTCTGTTATCTGTTATCGTTTGATTTTTTTTGTTTTTGTACACACTCATTTTTTTAGGTAAAAATTACAAATATGGTTAATTTTTTCTGAAACTTAACGGTTTATTATTATTATTTTTCATAAAATATTACTTTTTTATTACCTATAAAAATTACTATCAATAGATCGAGTTAATAAATAGTATGTTCCAAGAAAATAATGAAACATAACGCAAATGTTGGCGAAAATTACCTGCAGTATTCTTTGAAATAGGATTGTGGCATATGTTCCCATATTATTGGCAGAAATCGCATGATAAAAATATTGGAAATTTTTATGGCTGACAAAAGTATATAAAAAATTGTCTGAGGACTTAAAAATAGCAAAGAGTTAAAATTTATATACGAGCCCTTTTATGATCATATTTTTTTCGCAATTGTAGTGTACAATAAATCAGTTTTTAAAATTTTGAGCATTTGCTTGTCTTTTTGGAGCAAGTTTGGTATTCCTAAATTGGTCCAGCCGTAAAAAAAATTGTTTAAATATTTGAAAATCAAAACAAGTCCTTAAAAATGTTGGTAATTTTTATGACTTTCTGTAAAATCTTGTAAATTCCAAACATGTTGGAGAATTTTGTTATCTTACGAGCTGTTATGTAGTTTTTTAAATTACTTTGTAATTGCTTTTTTTTAAGAATTGGAAAAATGTGGCCATTTTTTTAAAATACTTTTGTCAGTCATAAAATGTCCTCAGTTTTCAATTAATGAATTGAAATGTTATTCACAAAATTTATTAACACAGAACAGTGTATTTACCAGACTATAAATTAGGAATTTACCAAACAGTTCTTATTTCATGAATGAATACAAGTGAGACTTTCTCACACCTATTAACAGTTTCGTTTTGAATCTGTTAGGGCAGCTAATAGGTTAGGCCTTGGACGTTGCGATATTCTTCATTGCTAACAAACATTTTTTTCTCCCATTTTTTCAGTCCCTTTTATTAGCAGAGCATCAATTCGCAATTATCGATTATCGCAGCGTCCTTCTAATCATTAAGCAGCAATATATCACAATTAGCTGCATCGATCAATGTCATTTAGAGAGAGCAGACATACAGTGCTTGACAAAACAATGGAAACTTTTTCAAAAATGTACTTAATCGGACGAAAATTTAACATGTTTTTTAAAAATCGGCAAAACATTTGTGGAGCTTATTAATATGCACTGTTATTAACGTTTCTGTATATTAAAATTATGTATAAAAATGAATGAAAGTTTCCAATGTTTTGTCAACATCAAATATGTGAATAGAATTATTTTTTTTAATTACTGAATTATATAGTCTTTTTATATATTTTTTAAAATACAGAAATGTTAATAACAGTGCATATTAATAAAAGGCATTAATATTTTGCCGATTTCTTAAAACAGATTTTTAAATTTTCATCCGATTGTAACACATAAATAAATTTTTGAAAAAGTTTCCATTGTTTTGTCATGCACTGTATATACTTAGGCGTTATATGTAAGTATTCGTAAGTATTGACAACAATCGCCAGAACTACTTTTGTAGTTGGATTGCACACCTGTACGATTGGTTCTGGTAGTTGAAGGCTTTTTGGAAACCAAGTGAATATCACATGTTATTAGCGTACAGATATTTTGTTTCAGTAGAGGCTTTTTAAAAAGCATTTAAAATTTTTTTCTTTTGTTTGCAAAGAGTAGATCGGTTTCCTGTGCGAAAATTTTAATGAAACTAAAATAAAAATTAAGGTAAATTATCGAAGAGTGTGATTTGGCTTGAATGTTATAAAAACATTTAATCTCATGGGAAACTAGTGCCAAATAAAGAAAATGCATTTGCCACTGAAATCTCATTTTAACTAAACGTTGATTTTTTAAATCACCTTAAGTAATTTTTATTGAATTTAATTCTTTTTTATATTAAAAGAAAACTAAAATTATTCTTCACTAACTTAAAACAATAACAAAAAGAATACTTTAAACAAAATAAATTAAATTTAAAATTTTTAAAACTTTTCCAACTTTGAAATAAAACAAAAACAAAAAAACATAATAATATTCTAATTCTTTAATAATTAGTGGCATATCCCTTGTTTGTTTTATAATTTCCGAACATCTTTTATACATTGAGAAAATAAGCTTTTAAATGTAATCTTTTGGAATTGCATTTCACGAAAAGTTCTTATCCATTTCGGAAGACTTTCTTTCCGATATTACGTTGGCAATCATGCACATGTTCTCAATACGATTGGGATTGGAAAATTACAGTAGCCACGACATAACAAGGATTTGATGTTTCTCCAACCAGGCTTTAACAACCCTAACCGTGGGTTGATTATCGTGAAATATCTACGACAGCTGTACGGAAGACAGATATTTGAATAACCTTTAATGACAACTTTATTTACTCTGTTGAGAAGAAGTAGCCTAGGAAAAATTTTCTCATATTTCGTTTTGTTGGATACGCCTGACCTAGGGTATGACCCGTGGACTCATATCTAATAACCCAACACACTACCTACTAGACTATGGAGACTTTGTTTCCGGGGGTGCAGAGTAAATTAAACAAAAGATTTTAATTTAAGCCGAAAAGAAAATATATCAAGAATATCAAGAAAATATTCAACAATTAATTAAATAATTAATCACTAGGACGTACTTTCGAGTTTGGGGGTTGATCACGAATAATACGATCAATTCTTTTCTTTTATTTTCTTATTCACGTTCCACATACATACATAAGCGTATTTACATTACTTAAATCGATTACTTAAAATTAGAGTGACCAGCGTAAACATCCCGCCCCCTTGCAAGGTTGCGACAAGAGGAAACGGGATTAAAAATAAATTCAATTTACGGAGTTCATTTACAATTCATTTAAATACAATTCATAGTATTAAAAATAGATAACAATGAAATAGAAATAAAAGTAGAAATAAATAAAGATTAAATAATAAGAGGTAAAAATGAAAATCATTTGCTGAGGACATTAATTACAATCGTGGCCTCAGCAGTAGTTGGTGTTGCAACATCAGTGTTGTCTCCGTTGACAGTCCGAGATCGACTAGAACAGTCACGAGGTTGGCTGCGGGTTGTGCTCTTAGGGTTGTTAGCGACCTTGTTAGTTTTCCCTTTCGACTTTCGAAGGGGATTGCTGCTATTATCGTGTGATGGCGTCCCAGGCACTCCATTCACCGACCTCTACTGCGGCAATTCTTCAAAAAGTGCAACTGGGCCAAACAGTTGATGTAGTTTTTGAACTTCCTTACTACAGCCAGTCGCTTGTATGGATTTAAATTGTGAAATCTGCGAGGCGCTGTTTCAGACATCTATAAGTAAAGGACAAACAGATAAGGAAAAAAGGGGATACGAGTTAGTTCTAATTTGGATTAGGGAGTAATACGAGTTTTACAATAGGCCTCGTTAGAACGCCATTGCAGGTTCGAACATCAGCCACTCGTACTTTAGAATCGGAGCCGTCATAAACGCGAGAAATGCGCCCGAGCTTCCATTCGTTTGGAGGCAAGTTATCATGCCGAATGACCACAAAGTCGTCAATCGTGAAATCGCGTTGGGGACATTTCCATTTGTTGCGCTTATGGAGTTCAACCAAGTACTCGTCCTTCCAGCGACGCGCAAACAAATGGTGAAAAACTTTTAAGTTTCGCCACCTATTAACGCAGTTGAGGGAGGGATTCCATCGAGAAATCAGGTTCAGAGGGTGAGAGGATCGTACTTCCCACAAGGAAACATCCTGGAGTTAAGGGGTTAATATCCGAAAGGTTATCCGTCATGGGACAAAGAGGACGAGAGTTCAAGCATGCTTTTATTCTTGCCAGCATAGTAGCGAACTCATCAAAAGTAAATTTTTGAGCATTTGATATCTTTTGAAGCTTTTAACATATATAAATATAAGGTGTATCGAGAAAAGCGATATCGAAGAGTGAATCGAAAGTATTTTTTATGTTTGTCTAAGCGATATTATTTTCTTGCTACTAAGAAGTCACACATCGCGCTGATGATGGAGCTCATTTGAATCAACTTGAAATTCAAATTTATCTGATTTTATACATTTTACACTACAGTTAACCGATGTACGATATATGTACGTACTTATATTCAATTTTATTCACAAGTTATGTATTTAGCAGTCGAGATGTGTCTGTCAAAATTTTATAAGTAGTGTTATAGGAAGATTGGAATATTAGTCGGTGTAAATAGGAAAACACAATGTTAGTCGGTATGCGTTTATCGAAATATATTGTTTATTTATTTATTAGATTAATTAATTAAGGGTGCCCTGGTAGTCTAGTGGGTAGTGTGCTAGACTATTAGCGTGATGGTCGTGGGTTCGATTCCTACCAGATATTCTGGTCTGCCACACTACACCGAGCATATGGTCAAGTTACTCCACTCATATATAATTAACATATAATTTGTAATTGTATTGTATACAGTATAAATTGTATGTATTCTAAATATTTATAAAGTAAATTATAATCACAATCAATGCCATTTAGTATAGTTAAAACTCCATTTATAATTAAGTTAAATTCTAAATTCATTGAACATAGGACATACACCCATAGAATGGAAAGAAATTTCCAAAGCATACAGGTTACACAGAGCATAAATTCCTTAGGATTCCATTAAGATGTAAAAGTTCCCCTCTGGCGCTTATTATTAAAGTTGGAGTACGTGATAAAAATGAATGAAGGGAGTTTATATCGTAATTCAAGATATACGTTGACTTTTTTCCAAAGTTTTTAAAAGTTCTAGAATGGGATTTCAATAATTGCAAAGAGGATTAGCTGTGTTTACAGGAAAAATATTAATGCTGTCGCATATCATCCATCCAAAAAGTCCTTTTCATCTAGAAAGCATGGATGCATACCTAACTACAGACTAAGCATGCATAGGAATTAACTTACTTTTAAAAACCCGCATTTTAGGGACGCCGAAGTGTTTGTCGAAATAAATCAAATTCCCTTTAACACTGAAAGAGTCATCACTACCAGATTCAAATAGATTCGTTTTCATTAAAATACTATTGGATTATATTATAAAAATAATTTTTATTATTATTAAATTTCATATTAATGCACATACTCTCTATCTAATATTTGACTATAATTAATGAATATATATAATGACTATTAAATTATTTAATTAAATTCATAAGTTGCTCCACTAAATCATTGTCATTGTCAAAATCTAAATAATGTTGATTTGCAGTTGGGGGCATAAATTCCGAAGGGTCTGCTCCGGATTCTGGCAATGTTGAGGAATTGGTGTCATGTGATGCAACATGATCCAACTGATTAGCCGTTGGAGATATATAAAACAAAGATTCTGCGCCTGGTTCTGGCAATGATGAAGAATTGAGTGATGAACCATTTGGCATATGATCCTCCTGCAGGCATGTTAGCAATTCGTCTTCATTATAAATCCACTTTGTAGGATCAATTTCGTCTAATGTGGAACAGTTGCAGTCTGTGAAGGAAACATTGTTATCCGCCGATTTGAATGGTAGATTTCTGGATTCGTCTGGCGTTGTCATATTCGATGACAAATTAAAATTATTTAATTGAACTGGAGGAGGTACACCTTCCAAAGGATTAAAACTCAAAGCCTCTGGTTTCATTAACAGCTGCGGTAAATTATTAGAAGTTTGATTGAATGTATTATGGTCTAAAGGTTTAGTTTCTGGAGTTGTTTTACTAGCATCTCTTTTGCTTTTCATGCGCCTATTCTGAAACCAGATTTTAACTTGGCGTTCATCTAATTTTAATCGATCGGCTATTTCCAATCGTTTATGGCAGCTCACATATCTGTTAACGTAGAATTCACGCTCCAATTCCGTCAACTGTTTGCTGGTAAATGCAGTACGTTTCCGTTTAGGTTTTGAAGTATTCGCTGGTCTGGGGGATGAAATTGTGGACGATGTTGAATTTCCGATATTTTCAGGTGGAGTTACAAAGCTCACCGTGATCTGAAATATATATAAAATTTGTTAAAAGAAAATCATTTTTTAGCATTTAACAAATAGTTTTGTACACTTACGTTTACTCCATTTTCTGTCACACATTGTTCGATTCGTAGATTATTTTCGATTTCCATTTTAAATGAATTCCGATTATCAATTTGGTTCAAGCGATGTTATTCCGTTGACTTCTTTACTATGATTGTGGTGCGCAGAAGTCTAACGGAAGTATTTATGTGGTTTAATATTGCTACCTGCTGAGAGGACTGGCTATTTGCCTGTTTTGTAGTTGTCAAGAACATTTTCATTTACAAATCAAATGCGTGATATTTTTACCCGACCTACAAACGCATACCTGAAGATATTTATGATCTCGCAGAGAAGAACAGGCAGTAATCTGTAATAGATTTTGACCAGTCTTGTTTTCTCTGTTTGACATATGTATGTACATACATAAATAGTAGTTACACCCCTTTCGTCTGGATTACGACCTAGCTTCTCACACCAATTATGTTTTGTGCCTTAATTGTTTTATACATGAGTGGCGGGACCTACAGTTTAAAGTCGACCCCGAACGACAGATTTTTGAGAAACTTTTTCATGGCAATTTTTATTTACCCTTAGAGTTTTTGCCAGAAATTTGCTGTTTTATCTACCATCATTTTGAGCGTTTTGTTTTTTTTTTTTTTATGAAATATTTTATTTTCTATTGAAGTGACATGTCACCAAAAAATTGCGTTATTTATAATTGAATGTGTTACCAAAATTTTATAACTTATAGATTAACAAGAGTACATTTCCAGGTAATCAATCGCTACTATAAAACTAAATGTTTTCACAGTGCTCTGTACTTTTTGAAAAAGTCTTTTGCATTAACTGTCATAGACTAGTATTACGACAATATTACAAAATTAACAAATTCTTTCTATAGACGGTCCACAGAAAAAGCAGATTCCTGAACTAATGTCAAGCTCAATTGCTTATGTGAATAATGATCTGTTAGTAGATAAATTTCATGTGTGCATAATTTGATTCTTCTTCGTTGATTTGTTGCCTTCACCTTGACTACGTTTGGCATACATTTAAAGAACGATGGTGATGAAACATGCACCAGATGTATTACAACGGTAGGGATTTGATTAATAAATGAGTTTTAATGAAGTTTGCGATAACTAGCTTAGCGCAGGACCTTCTGAGATACCATATCTTGAGTTTAAAATATCGAACACCTTCAAAATTTTTTAAATCTAGATACAGAAGTGATCTCCACTCCGCTCACTGGTTGACTATCGAACTATCATTCTTAAACTATTTACGTCGTCAATAAAATATTTTTTCACGCGATACAAATTGTACTCAGCAAATTGCAGCAGACAATATTTTAAGAAGAATACTTTGTCAATAGTGAACTCCCTCCCTCCCTCCAAGTAATAGGATCTATTAAGCAACTTGACGATCGAAATATAAATATATTTATACACTCTCAAAATGTTGTTGGCACAAGTGTTTACAATTCTTTTAAGATTTTATAACTTTTTTGAGAACCCCCCGAAATGTTCGATGAAACTAAAAACTAGTCGCTCAGACGGCCGATCAAGTGGTTTCATGTAGTTTTCGTTGAGTCATTTTTTTAAGTTTATTGGTGAGCTTTGGTTCATTATCATTTTTGAAAACAGTATCTGCCGTTTGTAATCCGGATTTTTCTACACAAAGTTAGCAAAGTTAGTAGTTAAAATGTTTATAGTACTCGTACCAACTATTCAGTAATCCAACTCTCTTAGCCGCTATGCAACGCCACAGCATCACGGGTATACTGAGAAACATTAAGGTTGATCTGACGTATTTTGTTTTTCCTTTCTATTGAAAGCATCATCCTCACCGTCCGACCCAAGATAACTAATTTTGGTTTCATTTTATCAAACAACCTTCTCCCAGTCCACTTGTCTTTTTCACTTTAGCACGATGTCCGTAGCCAGTTCCTCTCGATGTATCGTCTACTGTCGCAAGAATATTTTCGTTTTCTTCAAGATCCATCTGAATTTGAATTACGTCCTCAGCTTTTTATTGCCTCAGATCTGATAAAATGCGCTGTGCTGTGGTCTCGCATAACATTTTTTTCTGCTGCTTCTGTTATTTTATTTTGGGTGTCCTAGTAGTCTATTTGTAGTGTGCTAGGCTATTAACGCGAGGTAGTAAGTTCGATTCCCACCATAGACTTTAGTGTGTTAAACCACATGAGAACTAAAATAAACCATCTCAATAACATATTAAAACAAATATGTTGAGGTGTGGTTGTAAATGAAAGTTCAAAAATTGCTCAAATTTTGGAGTAATTGACGTTCTAGCTTTGCAGTTGTACTCACACTGTGACTAATTGAATAAGTCAGTTAACATACGAGTATGTATGTAAATATTATAAGCGTTGCATTTTGCTTGTGTTGCATGCGATTTATTTTAAATTAAAACAATTTTTATACGAACACTTGTGGCTATCATTTGTCCATTCTTTACTCTAATGTCTCTTTCTTCAATGCGAAAATTGCATTTTTATAGCTCAGCATTATCCGATCGGTGAATATTTTGAATGCTTAAACTTGATCAAATTTCGCACTACGTCTACCCCGTTGAGGGTTATGTTGAACGTATTCTGTTCGAGTGTGGATTTCCATCTATTATAGCTGGTGTTAGCTTATTTTGGCTCCACACCACTGTTTTCGCTGTTTGCTTTACTGGAGTGAACCAATGCTCTTCAATTTTCAGTTCGATTTCATATAATCCTAGACATAAATTCCTTGTAGGATATAATTAGGCTCCAAAACCGTTTTATTATTTTTAATACTGTTACTTTTGTTAAATGTGACGTCACGTACTTTCAGTGAGATTTTTCTGCTTGCTATCTACATATATTCCGTTATCTTTCGCCGTTTGATTTTTTTTTGTTTTTGTACATATTATTCGAATACAAATGTAGTATTGTTTTGATTTTCCCTTCGTATGCCGAGGAAGTATACTTGAAATGCTTCCTTACCAATAAAGGTAAAACTCAAGCTGCATAGTTACTTTTCTTGACTTGTTGTCGTACCGTGCCCAATCTATAAAAATTACAAATATGGTTAATTTTTTCTCCAAACTTAACGGTTTATTATTATTATTTTTTCATAATAAATATAACTTTTTTATTACTTATAAAAATTACTATTAATAGATCGAGCTAATAAATAATATGTTCCAAGAAAAATAATGAAGCATAACTTAGGTACATAGATATAGAAAAAAATCTTTTCAATAAATGTTGGCGAAATTACCTGCAGTATTCTTTGAAATAGGACTGTTGCATATATTCCCATATTATTGTCAGCTATCGCATGGTATAAAAATTGCAACTTTTTATGGCTGACAAAAGTATATAAAAAATTGGCTGATGAGTTAAAAATAGCAAAGAGGTAAAATTTATATACGACCCCTTTAATGATCATATTTTTTTTGCAATTATAGTGCACAATAAATTTCTTTTCAAAATTTTGAGCATTTGTTTGACTTTTGGAGCAAGTTTTTTTTATTAGTATTAAAAATACTTTAAATTTTCAACAAACTTACAATAAATGTATATATTACAAATTATTATTAAATAATACAAAATTAATACACTTTCGTCTAAATACATTTTCATTTGTTTCATTCTTAATGTTGTTTGGTAATGAGTTAAACAGCTGTAGACCCTTGTAGAATAGCGTTTTCTGCATTTGTGTTGACCTCACTCTTTGGATCCTAAAGTCATATGCATTTCTTAGTTGATATGGTTGGCTGTCTCCCACATAATGTATTTATATGTGTGTTACGATCGCATTTTAGTATTATTCTCATAGCTCTATTTTGCAGTTTCTGCATCCTTGCTAATTGATTTGTGCTAGTGGAACCATACTCAAAGTGTGGTTTTATGATCGTGCTGTATATATTTATCACTGTAGCCTTGGATATTTTGCTTCTTATTCTTTTTAAAAAACTAATTTTTTTTAACAACTTTTTCGCATAAGTAATCTATTTGTTAATTGAAATTTAATTTTTTATCGATTATAAAACCAAGGTATTTTATATATTCGACTTTTTCAATTACTGTGTCATTTATTTTAAATATTTCTTTTGAATTTAAGTTTGTTTCCATTATTTTGTTTTATTTTCATTTAGTTTGAGTTTAGTCATTTTAAGCCATTCATCTATTTTTTCATATCATACTTGATATTTTCGCGACATTCTTCATCACTATTTGCTATAGTATATATCAGAGGCATGTCATTTATATAAATTATGAACAACAACGCTTCCAAAATGGAACCTTGTGGCGCTCCCAAGTTATTTATTATTTCATCAGATTCTATGTCATTTAATTTTGTCGTTTGCCTTCTTCTTTTCAGGTATGATTTGAACCAATCTAGCTCGATTCCTCTTATTCCATACATATATAGTTTATTTAGTATTATTTATCTATCGATCGTCTCAAAAGCTGTTTTGAAGTCAAGAAATATTGCTATAATCCTCTTATTCCATACATATATAGTTTATTTAGTATTATTTCTCTATCGATCGTCTCAAAAGCTCTTTTGAAGTCAAGAAATATTGCTATAATCCTCTTATCTTTTCCTACTACTCTCCATTCACTTATGACATAGTTTACCGTGGTTTCACACGAATGCTTTTTACGGAATCCTGACTGGTATTTAGATAATATTTCGCGATTTTCTATATATTTTTTCAAGCTGATCTTTAACTACTTTTTCAATTATTTTTTCGCAAGTTTTTAGAGAGTTTATTGGTCTAAACTCCTCGCATTTTTTTGTACTGGGCACTTTCTCAATTGGGGTTACGGTTGATTTTTTCCAATTATCAGAAAAGATACCTGTCTCTAAAGATGTGTTTATTACTTTTACCATAATATTTCCTGTTACATTCCAGTTGTCAAATATAATTATAAGGAAAAAAGGGGATACGAGTTAGTTCTAATTTGGATTAGGGAGTAATACGAGTTTTACAATAGGCCTCGTTAGAACGCCATTGCAGGTTCGAACATCAGCCACTCGTACTTTAGAATCGGAGCCGTCATAAACGCGAGAAATGCGCCCGAGCTTCCATTCGTTTGGAGGCAAGTTATCATGCCGAATGACCACAAAGTCGTCAATCGTGAAATCGCGTTGGGGACATTTCCATTTGTTGCGCTTATGGAGTTCAACCAAGTACTCGTCCTTCCAGCGACGCGCAAACAAATGGTGAAAAACTTTTAAGTTTCGCCACCTATTAACGCAGTTGAGGGAGGGATTCCATCGAGAAATCAGGTTCAGAGGGTGAGAGGATCGTACTTCCCACAAGGAAACATCCTGGAGTTAAGGGGTTAATATCCGAAAGGTTATCCGTCATGGGACAAAGAGGACGAGAGTTCAAGCATGCTTTTATTCTTGCCAGCATAGTAGCGAACTCATCAAAAGTAAATTTTTGAGCATTTGATATCTTTTGAAGCTTTTAACATATATAAATATAAGGTGTATCGAGAAAAGCGATATCGAAGAGTGAATCGAAAGTATTTTTTATGTTTGTCTAAGCGATATTATTTTCTTGCTACTAAGAAGTCACACATCGCGCTGATGATGGAGCTCATTTGAATCAACTTGAAATTCAAATTTATCTGATTTTATACATTTTACACTACAGTTAACCGATGTACGATATATGTACGTACTTATATTCAATTTTATTCACAAGTTATGTATTTAGCAGTCGAGATGTGTCTGTCAAAATTTTATAAGTAGTGTTATAGGAAGATTGGAATATTAGTCGGTGTAAATAGGAAAACACAATGTTAGTCGGTATGCGTTTATCGAAATATATTGTTTATTTATTTATTAGATTAATTAATTAAGGGTGCCCTGGTAGTCTAGTGGGTAGTGTGCTAGACTATTAGCGTGATGGTCGTGGGTTCGATTCCTACCAGATATTCTGGTCTGCCACACTACACCGAGCATATGGTCAAGTTACTCCACTCATATATAATTAACATATAATTTGTAATTGTATTGTATACAGTATAAATTGTATGTATTCTAAATATTTATAAAGTAAATTATAATCACAATCAATGCCATTTAGTATAGTTAAAACTCCATTTATAATTAAGTTAAATTCTAAATTCATTGAACATAGGACATACACCCATAGAATGGAAAGAAATTTCCAAAGCATACAGGTTACACAGAGCATAAATTCCTTAGGATTCCATTAAGATGTAAAAGTTCCCCTCTGGCGCTTATTATTAAAGTTGGAGTACGTGATAAAAATGAATGAAGGGAGTTTATATCGTAATTCAAGATATACGTTGACTTTTTTCCAAAGTTTTTAAAAGTTCTAGAATGGGATTTCAATAATTGCAAAGAGGATTAGCTGTGTTTACAGGAAAAATATTAATGCTGTCGCATATCATCCATCCAAAAAGTCCTTTTCATCTAGAAAGCATGGATGCATACCTAACTACAGACTAAGCATGCATAGGAATTAACTTACTTTTAAAAACCCGCATTTTAGGGACGCCGAAGTGTTTGTCGAAATAAATCAAATTCCCTTTAACACTGAAAGAGTCATCACTACCAGATTCAAATAGATTCGTTTTCATTAAAATACTATTGGATTATATTATAAAAATAATTTTTATTATTATTAAATTTCATATTAATGCACATACTCTCTATCTAATATTTGACTATAATTAATGAATATATATAATGACTATTAAATTATTTAATTAAATTCATAAGTTGCTCCACTAAATCATTGTCATTGTCAAAATCTAAATAATGTTGATTTGCAGTTGGGGGCATAAATTCCGAAGGGTCTGCTCCGGATTCTGGCAATGTTGAGGAATTGGTGTCATGTGATGCAACATGATCCAACTGATTAGCCGTTGGAGATATATAAAACAAAGATTCTGCGCCTGGTTCTGGCAATGATGAAGAATTGAGTGATGAACCATTTGGCATATGATCCTCCTGCAGGCATGTTAGCAATTCGTCTTCATTATAAATCCACTTTGTAGGATCAATTTCGTCTAATGTGGAACAGTTGCAGTCTGTGAAGGAAACATTGTTATCCGCCGATTTGAATGGTAGATTTCTGGATTCGTCTGGCGTTGTCATATTCGATGACAAATTAAAATTATTTAATTGAACTGGAGGAGGTACACCTTCCAAAGGATTAAAACTCAAAGCCTCTGGTTTCATTAACAGCTGCGGTAAATTATTAGAAGTTTGATTGAATGTATTATGGTCTAAAGGTTTAGTTTCTGGAGTTGTTTTACTAGCATCTCTTTTGCTTTTCATGCGCCTATTCTGAAACCAGATTTTAACTTGGCGTTCATCTAATTTTAATCGATCGGCTATTTCCAATCGTTTATGGCAGCTCACATATCTGTTAACGTAGAATTCACGCTCCAATTCCGTCAACTGTTTGCTGGTAAATGCAGTACGTTTCCGTTTAGGTTTTGAAGTATTCGCTGGTCTGGGGGATGAAATTGTGGACGATGTTGAATTTCCGATATTTTCAGGTGGAGTTACAAAGCTCACCGTGATCTGAAATATATATAAAATTTGTTAAAAGAAAATCATTTTTTAGCATTTAACAAATAGTTTTGTACACTTACGTTTACTCCATTTTCTGTCACACATTGTTCGATTCGTAGATTATTTTCGATTTCCATTTTAAATGAATTCCGATTATCAATTTGGTTCAAGCGATGTTATTCCGTTGACTTCTTTACTATGATTGTGGTGCGCAGAAGTCTAACGGAAGTATTTATGTGGTTTAATATTGCTACCTGCTGAGAGGACTGGCTATTTGCCTGTTTTGTAGTTGTCAAGAACATTTTCATTTACAAATCAAATGCGTGATATTTTTACCCGACCTACAAACGCATACCTGAAGATATTTATGATCTCGCAAAGAAGAACAGGCAGTAATCTGTAATAGATTTTGACCAGTCTTGTTTTCTCTGTTTGACATATGTATGTACATACATAAATAGTAGTTACACCCCTTTCGTCTGGATTACGACCTAGCTTCTCACACCAATTATGTTTTGTGCCTTAATTGTTTTATACATGAGTGGCGGGACCTACAGTTTAAAGTCGACCCCGAACGACAGATTTTTGAGAAACTTTTTCATGGCAATTTTTATTTACCCTTAGAGTTTTTGCCAGAAATTTGCTGTTTTATCTACCATCATTTTGAGCGTTTTGTTTTTTTTTTTTATGAAATATTTTATTTTCTATTGAAGTGACATGTCACCAAAAAATTGCGTTATTTATAATTGAATGTGTTACCAAAATTTTATAACTTATAGATTAACAAGAGTACATTTCCAGGTAATCAATCGCTACTATAAAACTAAATGTTTTCACAGTGCTCTGTACTTTTTGAAAAAGTCTTTTGCATTAACTGTCATAGACTAGTATTACGACAATATTACAAAATTAACAAATTCTTTCTATAGACGGTCCACAGAAAAAGCAGATTCCTGAACTAATGTCAAGCTCATTTGCTTATGTGAATAATGATCTGTTAGTAGATAAATTTCATGTGTGCATAATTTGATTCTTCTTCGTTGATTTGTTGCCTTCACCTTGACTACGTTTGGCATACATTTAAAGAACGATGGTGATGAAACATGCATCAGATGTATTCCAACGGTAGGGATTGGGTTAATAAATGAGTTTTAATGAAGTTTGCGATAACTAGCTTAGCGCAGGACCTTCTGAGATACCATATCTTGAGTTTAAAATATCGAACACCTTCAAAATTTTTTAAATCTAGATACAGAAGTGATCTCCACTCCGCTCACTGGTTGACTATCGAACTATCATTCTTAAACTATTTACGTCGTCAATAAAATATTTTTTCACGCGATACAAATTGTACTCAGCAAATTGCAGCAGACAATATTTTAAGAAGAATACTTTGTCAATAGTGAACTCCCTCCCTCCCTCCAAGTAATAGGATCTATTAAGCAACTTGACGATCGAAATATAAATATATTTATACACTCTCAAAATGTTGTTGGCACAAGTGTTTACAATTCTTTTAAGATTTTATAACTTTTTTGAGAACCCCCCGAAATGTTCGATGAAACTAAAAACTAGTCGCTCAGACGGCCGATCAAGTGGTTTCATGTAGTTTTCGTTGAGTCATTTTTTTAAGTTTATTGGTGAGCTTTGGTTCATTATCATTTTTGAAAACAGTATCTGCCGTTTGTAATCCGGATTTTTCTACACAAAGTTAGCAAAGTTAGTAGTTAAAATGTTTATAGTACTCGTACCAACTATTCAGTAATCCAACTCTCTTAGCCGCTATGCAACGCCACAGCATCACGGGTATACTGAGAAACATTAAGGTTGATCTGACGTATTTTGTTTTTCCTTTCTATTGAAAGCATCATCCTCACCGTCCGACCCAAGATAACTAATTTTGGTTTCATTTTATCAAACAACCTTCTCCCAGTCCACTTGTCTTTTTCACTTTAGCATGATGTCCGTAGCCAGTTCCTCTCGATGTATCGTCTACTGTCGCAAGAATATTTTCGTTTTCTTCAAGATCCATCTGAATTTGAATTACGTCCTCAGCTTTTTATTGCCTCAGATCTGATAAAATGCGCTGTGCTGTGGTCTCGCATAACATTTTTTTCTGCTGCTTCTGTTATTTTATTTTGGGTGTCCTAGTAGTCTATTTGTATTGTGCTAGGCTATTAACGCGAGGTAGTAAGTTCGATTCCCACCATAGACTTTAGTGTGTTAAACCACATGAGAACTAAAATAAACCATCTCAATAACATATTAAAACAAATATGTTGAGGTGTGGTTGTAAATGAAAGTTCAATAACAAAATTGCTCAAATTTTGGAGTAATTGACGTTCTAGCTTTGCAGTTGTACTCACACTGTGACTAATTGAATAAGTCAGTTAACATACGAGTATGTATGTAAATATTATAAGCGTTGCATTTTGCTTGTGTTGCATGCGATTTATTTTAAATTAAAACAATTTTTATACGAACACTTGTGGCTATCATTTGTCCATTCTTTACTCTAATGTCTCTTTCTTCAATGCGAAAATTGCATTTTTATAGCTCAGCATTATCCGATCGGTGAATATTTTGAATGCTTAAACTTGATCAAATTTCGCACTACGTCTACTCCGTTGAGGGTTATGTTGAACGTATTCTGTTCGAGTGTGGATTTCCATCTATTATAGCTGGTGTTAGCTTATTTTGGCTCCACACCACTGTTTTCGCTGTTTGCTTTACTGGAGTGAACCAATGCTCTTCAATTTTCAGTTCGATTTCATATAATCCTAGACATAAATTCCTTGTAGGATATAATTAGGCTCCAAAACCGTTTTATTATTTTTAATACTGTTACTTTTGTTAAATGTGACGTCACGTACTTTCAGTGAGATTTTTCTGCTTGCTATCTACATATATTCCGTTATCTTTCGCCGTTTGATTTTTTTTTGTTTTTGTACAAGTTAAATTTATACACAGTAAAAATTATTTTTTAAAAAGAGCTTCAGACACGAGTCTGAAGCGTTCTTTATTGATTTGGGTTCAAACTAGAACTAACTTAAACAATAATTTTATAAATTAATAAAACTTCGTATCACGCCACCTTTCTGCCTATGTTGCTTTCCAACTCCAGACGCATCGTCAGCATTTTGCATTACTCCAAAATATTGTGCAATCAATACCTGTTACCAACAATTAATATTGGGATTGCGACACGTGTTGATTATGCTGGAGTAAACAGTTTTTATAATTAAGTTCAAAAGATTGTTGACGTTAACTCTTCTGTAATTAGGTTTAAATATTGTTGACGTTAACTCTTCCCCTCTTAAGTCGATTGTCCTCAATCGGTTTTTTTTAGAGATGGCAGGTATTTAATTGTGGTGATGAAATTTGCAGGAATGGCCCACTTTTAGTATTTGCAACATAATCCGAATTTATTTGTGGTGTGGGTGATACATATAATTTTTGTTTATACTTTATAATAAAAATAAGAATAATTGTTATAATAATAATAGATAATATAATTGATACATCTGTACTAAAACTTATTACATTTACATCTTTGTTTTTTTCTATTAATAATTTAATATTATTTTCATGTTGTAATTGTTTCAAATGCAATTTTTCAAGTTTCATATCTAGGTTTGTTACATTGGTTTCTCTTATTTTTGTTATTAAATTTGGTAAAACAAATGTATCGTATATTTTTATATTAACATTAGAATATATTTTATCAAAAATGGTAACTTTACAATTTTCAAATTTTATGAGGAATGTTCCTCTTTGTTTTATCTTTGATTTGTTACAATTATGGGTTATATCTCCCAAAAAATTTCTAAATATTATTATTCCTTGCATAACTTCTATAACAGAAGATTCCTCAAAATTCTCTAACTCACATTGAGCTTCTTTAAATTGTAAAATATTTGCTATACATTTATCTTGCAATATTCTTAAATTTTTTTTCAAATTATCTTTTACAGTAACATCATAGAAATCTTCGTTATCATCCATTAATATATCATATTTACTTAAAACTAATGATTTATTTGAGGAATTTGGTAATGGAATAAATTTAATTTTGGATAGGATATTGGGAGAAAATTGGGGTACAAGTATGGTTAGTATAATATTGTCATTCTGGGAAAACACGACAATCTTCATAGCACTATAGCTGTCAAAGTCAGTTATGAGGTCAAGTTCTTTCTGAGTTAGAATGTCAGTGGGAATTACACCCAATTTGCTAGAAAATATAATTTGCCCAATGTCATCAATATGGTTGCGTAAAAGCGATATGTCATTATCGATCTTATATGTCTGTTCAATAAACCGGATTTCGTCTTCCAATGTCTTAATTCTGTTCTGTGTCTCTTTCGTAAAGTCATTTATGTACTTACTGATGCGAATCTGTTGTCTGTTTATGTGTCCGGTTATATTGTTAATTTGATCCGACATAAAATTGTTAATGTGTATCAACTTATCTATCGACTCATCAGTAGTCCGTTCGTGGTCATTAATCTTATTTATTGCATCAGTAATTTCCTTTTCGTCATCACTGTCCATGGTGCCTGCAACATATTTTAAACCTTTACCTAGGGCATCAAACAGTCCTCGCTTTGATTTAGAATGTATGCGCAGATTTGATATTTTTGCCTTAAGCAAAATGAAATTTTTATTTATTGTGTCCAAAAGTTGTTTGTCCTCAAATGTGGTCGCTACCAATGTTTTCACATTGTTTGAAATCAAAGTCAACGTCTCTTCGTACGCAGTTATGTTTATGAAATGTAGGACCTTGTCATAGTGGTCAATTGTCTTTAATTCTCCTGTCTTGACGGGTATGTAACCATTGTTGTTGGTTAGGTCCTGAATGTCGAGATGCTGAGCAGTAACTGCCAGTATCCATGTCAAAATTGTGAATATTATCATCTTCTGTCCTGTAACATGGGATGTTAAAGAAAATGTTATGGGTTTATATGGATTTTTTTCAAGATTGCTTTATGTTATTCTTATGGACAATTTTTCCAGACTTGGTTTTCACTGTTGTGTTATAATTTTGAGCCACTATTTCTTTTCTAAACCTAGCTGTTAGTTTATTCCCTAATCTTCTATTAATTTTGACAAATATTTCTTCTCCCTCTATATAATTTCTTGGGGTGGTTCTATTTTTATTGTGGTATGCAAGGTCATTCATTTGTTTTTTTGAGAGCTTTTCTATAGTTTCCTTCCTATCCTTTTCAAGTAACCTTGGGTCACTACTCACTCTTCTGCCAAAAAATACTTCCATAGGTCTTCTGCCTGTAACTGTGTGAATTGAAAAATTATATTCTCTTACTGACCTATCTAGTAGTTCATGAAAAGTTCGGTGTACCCTTTCCTCTTTAAGGCAACGCATAATTTCTTGTAGAGTTGAATGGAATCGTTCAACTTGCCCGTTGGAACAACTTGTGTATGGGGCTGTTCGGAAAATCTGTATTCCAAACTCATTTTCGATCATGAATTTTATGGATTCTGAGTTAAACGATTTCTCATTATCCATGACTAATGTTTCAGGAAGTAGTGAAGAAATAAGGTCTCTCAATGGTTGCCGTATGTCTTCTATAGCTCTGGATTTTATAGGTTTTGCTATAGCATATTTCGAAAACTTATCAATCGCCGTCAACACTAGTTCTTTTCCGATAACAAATATGTCTAAATGAACCAGCTGACCAGGATACTCTGGTATGGGCGTAGGTTGAATTTGAGGCTTCATTGGGTGACGATCATATTTATTTTCTTTACATATGACACATTTTCTTATTATCTTTTTTATTTTATTTGCCATAGATGGAAAATAATATTTTTCAAGAATCTGAGTCCGATTCTCCTTGGAATTTCTATGTGCTCTATTATGTGTCCTTACTATAATATTTTCCTGTTCTTCTTCACTAGTTATATCGTCCACTATTTTTTGCGTAAATCTTATTTTATATCTTCCGAAATGTAATGGGTAGAGTTCTTGTATTTTTCCCATAATCCGTTCCTCCGTTTTAATGCAATTTATTACCGAGGGGTTTAAGTATCTTTTCAAAATAGAAATTAATTTTTCTTCGGAATAATCTTGCTCCGTTATAATATGGCGGTGGTATGTGGGGAAAACTATTTTAAATTGATAAGACGACATCACGTCTCTATTCAAAAATATTTGATTCTTAAAAGCATTAATAGGTGCCTCTACGCTATATATTAAGTTATGTGACGAACTTTCGTCTGAATTCGTTGCTATCGACAATGTATATAATTCTGGTTCCGTTATCCTGGACAGAGCATCAGCTACAACGTTTGTCCTTCCCGGTTTGTAGTGCATTTCATAGTTATATTCTTCGAGTATGGCCTTCCATCTCTTCATTTTGCTATTGTTATTTTTATTGCTCAACGCGTAGGTTAGAGGCTGGTGATCCGTATATATTTTAACCCTAGCCGATCCATATAAATAGTTCCGTAAGGAGTTCAAAGCCCATATTATAGCCAGCATCTCCTTTTCATTAGCGGCGTAGTGTTCCTCCGCTTTGTTTAAAGTTCTGGAGATAAAAGAAATTGGTCTTCCACCTTGGGATAGGACTGCGCCTATTGCAAAGTTCGAGGCATCTGTTACTAGCTCGAAATCTTTGCTGAAGTCTGGATAGGCAAGAATGATATCCTCGGAAATAAGAGCGTTCTTAATTTTGATAAAGGATTCTTTAGCTTCATTATTTAAGCATATCCTTAATTTTGCGGATTTATTTTTGGACGTTCGTCCTCCTTCCCCTCTTAAAAGGGATGTCAGGGGCTTGGCAAGTTTGGAGTAGTCTTTAATAAATCGTCGGTAATACCCTGACATACCAAGGAAACTACGAAGTTCTTTTAAGCTCTGTGGTTCCGGAAAATTTTGTATTGCCCTTACTTTTTGCGGATTAGTTTTTATACCCTGGGGCGTAATAATGTACCCCAAAAACTCAACTTCATCCTTGAAGAAGTTGCATTTGTCCAACTGCACTTTCATATTGGATTTTTCCAATGCTTCAAAAATATATTTGATATGTTCAAAATGTTCGTGCTCTGACTTGCTAAATATGATAATGTCATCTATGTAGACATAGCAGAACCTCCCTATGTATTCTCTTAAAATGTCGTCAAGCGCCCTTTGAAAAATTGATGGCGCGTTCTTTAAACCAAAAGGTAACCGTGTAAATTCATACTTCCCGTTATTTATGCTAAACGCGGTTTTCTCAGTATCGGATTTTTTTAGTGGAATCTGATGAAAACCACTTTTTAGGTCCAGAACGGAAAAGAATCGACTATTGCCCAGTCGAGAGATAACCTCTGAAATTTCTGGAATGGGGTATCGGTCTGCTATTGTTATTGTATTTAACTTCCTATAGTCTATGACCATTCTATATTGTTTATTTCCAGCTGAGTCCGGCTTTTTCGGAACTATCCAAACTGGAGAATTATAAGGTGATCTAGATGGTTTTATAATACCATCTTTTAGTAGTTTTTCCACTTGAGCCTCCACTTCTGATTTCAGAGAAGCGGGGTAAGGGTAAAATTTTGTATAAACAGGCGAATTAGTTGTAGTCCTAATCTCACCAACAACCTTTGTTGTATACGTAAGTTTTTCATCAGGTTCCGAAAACAGCTTACGATACGTGCTTACAATTTCCTCCATTCCTCTTTTTTGTGTTGCGGATAAATTTTCCTTCTTAATATTTATTGCATTTACGCATTGTGTCGGAAGTTGCTTAAGGCAAACTTTGAAATTGTTTTTCAATATCATAACATTTTCATTTGTGTAAATGACTGCTCCTATTTCCCTAAGAGTGTCGTTTCCTAAAATACCGTCAAATGTTTCCAAAGAGGGCATTAAGTAGAATTTTATTTCATTATCTAATTTAAACAATTTTACGAATGTGTGCTCACTAATTTTTATATCCCCTATGATTGATCTAGCAAAAAACGGGTTTTTGTTGGGTATACGTTTCTTTACTAATTCAGGCTTAACGTAATTTTTACTTGAGCCCGTGTCTAATAAAAATTTTAAAATATTCCCGCTCTCCGTCTTGACTTCGAAATATGGTAACGAAGAGCTATTCATCCTAAAAAATGGATGTCAGTCGGTTCGCCAAACTGCTTATTCTCTTCCCTATCTTCTATAGATGTATTAATATGGAACGTCCTTTGGCTTTTATTCCGCTGCTGATAGGCGGACTGCTGTGGTCTCTTACCAACAAATTGATTTTGTTGCGGCCTGTTCATGTAATTTATGCGACGGGAATGCATACTTGGATCCACGTCCATTGGTTCCGGTCGTGGTTGTGGCTTAGGTGGTCGGGGTGGATTTGTATTATGTTGTTCCCGATGATTAAAAAAATTTCTCGTTTGGTTTGCTTGCGGAAAATGTGCAATTTCAGGATAAAAAGGGCGTCCTGCCTGCGCTGCGTTCCCTTTAAATGTAGGTTGAAATTTCCTTGAATTATACGCATGTGATGCGCGTACATTTTGATTTTCCAATTTTAAGCAAAGATGTAATGCTTGTGGAAGATCTGCTGGTTCCTTCACTCCCAACAGTTTAGGTAAGTCTCCGTTCAGTCCTCTGATAAATGTATCTAAGGCTTTATTTCTGTATGACTGTGTAAGCATATGTAGAGATTCGTTACTCATATCCATACTTCCTAATTTGTTCAACATAAGTGACAAATGCGTGTACACCTGTTGATAATATTCTGGAATTGACCTATTCCCCTGCACAATAGTTGTCATTTGGTACTCTAATGTTGCTAAATCTCGTTTATCCGCGTAGTGAAGTGTAAGGCATTTTGCCATTGATGGCCAGTCGAGTGGTGTGTTGTATGACTCTAGTGCTATGTCCGCGTTCCCTACTACCTTATTCCGTATTACACTAAGAATGCCGTAATATTTAGGAGTTCCCTTCAGTGGCTCATAAATAGCTAGTATTCTATCAACGCTCTTTTTCCACGAACTAAACTCACCAGGTTGCCCTGAGAAATCCTTGAGACACTTAACTACATCTGGTATTTTGTCCAAGTCGCCTAGATTTCCTCTATGTCTGTCTTCTATTATTTGGTCTGATACATTATTTAGGTTAGCATTGGGGTTTAAGGTTGCCTGTACAATCTGTGGTCCTTGATTATTAAATATGTCTAATGCTACTCTTGATATAAGAGCAGTTAAGTCTTCTATGGTCAATTGGGCATTTGCTGCACCTCTAGGTACATTATCATTGTTAATAACAGGGGGTCTAATCAAATTATTTGGATTTGCCATTTTTTTTCTTAATTTAATTTAATCAGAAATACTTGTTTTACAAAAAATTTTAAATTGTTCGCTTAATTTTTGATTTTTATTTTTGATCTTTAATGTAGAACTGGAGGGTCCCGTAGGAATCGCAGCTCTAATTTATTATTATTTTATTTACAATTTATTTATTATTTTCACTCTTATACTAACTAGGCTTTACAATTTTATATCCTCTTTTATAATATTCAATAATCTTATAAATCAATCAATATAATAATCAATAATCTTGTAAATAAATAATTTAATAGTCTACCTTAATTCGTGTTAGCTATAGTTGACCGTAGTTGATTGTAGTTGACCGTAGTTGACTATAGTTGCAGTTGACTTTAGTTGTAGTAGTTGATTGTAGTTGACCGTAGTTCACTGTTGGTATTAATTTCTTGTTTTTTTTTCCTTTTATTTGTAATGTTCTTTAATTTTTTTTTATTTCTCACACTGTTTTTTTTTTTATTTATTTAATTTGATTGTTACAATATACCTGGAGTTTAATGTTGGTTTCTTTTACTTTTATTCAATTGTGTTGTTCTATATTCATTTTTTACACAATACTTTTGTTTTCCAATTGATTTTATTTAAATAGTTTTAAATCTTTGTTTCTAATATTACACAGTTTCTTTTAGATTAAAGGATCTTTTTTTTCTCTTTTTTAATTTCTTTTAATAATTCTGATTTTCTGATTTATTTTAACAATTTTCCTTCGCACTCAAGCACTTCTTCAATTTTATTTCATGTATAGTTCCTTATTTTGTTTAATTTTATAATTCTTATTTTATTTGAAGATTGTCTTTTTACACTTTACATTAAATTTATTTATATTATTTATTTAATTATTTATTAATTTATTTTTTCCCTTTGTTTTTCGATTTTACTTTTACTTTAAAAAAATTTCTTTCCTTTTAATTTTTATTTGTCCTTATTCACTTTCACTTTTAATTTTTTATTTGTCCTTTTTCACTTTTACTTTTCTTTTAATTTGTTATTTGTCCTTTTCCACTTTTACAGGATAGGCTGGCACGTAATGCCACCGGTTTGCCCTTTTGGCTACTAAGGGGCCTTTTTCCTGATTTTTTTTATTTTACTTCGGGCGCCAGTTTCCCGGACCGACCGAACTGCTCGGGCGCCAGTTAAATTTATACACAGTAAAAATTATTTTTTAAAAAGAGCTTCAGACACGAGTCTGAAGCGTTCTTTATTGATTTGGGTTCAAACTAGAACTAACTTAAACAATAATTTTATAAATTAATAAAACTTCGTATCACGCCACCTTTCTGCCTATGTTGCTTTCCAACTCCAGACGCATCGTCAGCATTTTGCATTACTCCAAAATATTGTGCAATCAATACCTGTTACCAACAATTAATATTGGGATTGCGACACGTGTTGATTATGCTGGAGTAAACAGTTTTTATAATTAAGTTCAAAAGATTGTTGACGTTAACTCTTCTGTAATTAGGTTTAAATATTGTTGACGTTAACTTACATATTATTCGAATACAAATGTAGTATTGTTTTGATTTTCCCTTCGTATGCCGAGGAAGTATACTTGAAATGCTTCCTTACCAATAAAGGTAAAACTCAAGCTGCATAGTTACTTTTCTTGACTTGTTGTCGTACCGTGCCCAATCTATAAAAATTACAAATATGGTAATTTTTTCTCCAAACTTAACGGTTTATTATTATTATTTTTTCATAATAAATATAACTTTTTTATTACTTATAAAAATTACTATTAATAGATCGAGCTAATAAATAATATGTTCCAAGAAAAATAATGAAGCATAACTTAGGTACATAGATATAGAAAAAAATCTTTTCAATAAATGTTGGCGAAATTACCTGCAGTATTCTTTGAAATAGGACTGTTGCATATATTCCCATATTATTGTCAGCTATCGCATGGTATAAAAATTGCAACTTTTTATGGCTGACAAAAGTATATAAAAAATTGGCTGATGAGTTAAAAATAGCAAAGAGGTAAAATTTATATACGACCCCTTTAATGATCATATTTTTTTTGCAATTATAGTGCACAATAAATTTCTTTTCAAAATTTTGAGCATTTGTTTGACTTTTGGAGCAAGTTTTTTTTATTAGTATTAAAAATACTTTAAATTTTCAACAAACTTACAATAAATGTATATATTACAAATTATTATTAAATAATACAAAATTAATACACTTTCGTCTAAATACATTTTCATTTGTTTCATTCTTAATGTTGTTTGGTAATGAGTTAAACAGCTGTAGACCCTTGTAGAATAGCGTTTTCTGCATTTGTGTTGACCTCACTCTTTGGATCCTAAAGTCATATGCATTTCATAGTTGATATGGTTGGCTGTCTCCCACATAATGTATTTATATGTGTGTTACGATCGCATTTTAGTATTATTCTCATAGCTCTATTTTGCAGTTTCTGCATCCTTGCTAATTGATTTGTGCTAGTGGAACCATACTCAAAGTGTGGTTTTATGATCGTGCTGTATATATTTATCACTGTAGCCTTGGATATTTTGCTTCTTATTCTTTTTAAAAAACTAATTTTTTTTAACAACTTTTTCGCATAAGTAATCTATTTGTTAATTGAAATTTAATTTTTTATCGATTATAAAACCAAGGTATTTTATATATTCGACTTTTTCAATTACTGTGTCATTTATTTTAAATATTTCTTTTGAATTTAAGTTTGTTTCCATTATTTTGTTTTATTTTCATTTAGTTTGAGTTTAGTCATTTTAAGCCATTCATCTATTTTTTCATATCATACTTGATATTTTCGCGACATTCTTCATCACTATTTGCTATAGTATATATCAGAGGCATGTCATTTATATAAATTATGAACAACAACGCTTCCAAAATGGAACCTTGTGGCGCTCCCAAGTTATTTATTATTTCATCAGATTCTATGTCATTTAATTTTGTCGTTTGCCTTCTTCTTTTCAGGTATGATTTGAACCAATCTAGCTCGATTCCTCTTATTCCATACATATATAGTTTATTTAGTATTATTTATCTATCGATCGTCTCAAAAGCTGTTTTGAAGTCAAGAAATATTGCTATAATCCTCTTATTCCATACATATATAGTTTATTTAGTATTATTTCTCTATCGATCGTCTCAAAAGCTCTTTTGAAGTCAAGAAATATTGCTATAATCCTCTTATCTTTTCCTACTACTCTCCATTCACTTATGACATAGTTTACCGTGGTTTCACACGAATGCTTTTTACGGAATCCTGACTGGTATTTAGATAATATTTCGCGATTTTCTATATATTTTTTCAAGCTGATCTTTAACTACTTTTTCAATTATTTTTTCGCAAGTTTTTAGAGAGTTTATTGGTCTAAACTCCTCGCATTTTTTTGTACTGGGCACTTTCTCAATTGGGGTTACGGTTGATTTTTTCCAATTATCAGAAAAGATACCTGTCTCTAAAGATGTGTTTATTACTTTTACCATAATATTTCCTGTTACATTCCAGTTGTCAAGTATAATTTTATTTGATACACGTTCATGATCAGATTTGTTATTCATACAATTCACGATGCTCTCCAGTTCATTAATATTTATCTTTCGGCATTTAGAAACATCATTCACTAGATATTCTATTTGCTTAATATATTGCACGCTCCCTTACGATTGTCTTATACTACTAATGCGATCGATAAAGAATGCATTGCACTTATTTACTATATCACATATGTATATCGTTATACTCTATCTGGTCGAATATCACAGATTTAGTTGAGTTTTGCCTCTTATCAAGTACTAGGTTTTGGATGTGTGTCCACATTTGCTTTTTGATTAGTTGCGTTTTTAATTTTATTTTTTATGTAATTATTCTTATTATTTTCAATTTGTACTTTGTATTGATTTCTTATTAGTTTATATTCTCCCCAAGCTTGATTTGTGTTTTCAAATTTGGCCTGTAAATATTTTATTCGTTTTCATCTATTCATTGTTCGCAGTTTTTCGTTAAACCAGTTATTCACTTTGTTATTTACGTGCACTTGTTTTTCAAACGTAAATCCTTGTATTGTATTTTCTAGACAGGCATCAAACAATTTAACGTTTTCATTAAAATCTTTATTATCTTCGTATATCATACTCTCAGTTAACACATTATTGAATATATTCTTATCGTATTTAAATATCTTGATGGTTTTTGCTGTATTTAGAATGTTTTCATTCGATCTCTCAAAGTCCATGTTAATAACTTACTTACGTAGTCAATTATTGTGCTCGAATTTCTTGTTACACGTGTGCATTGAGAGTATTCCTAATTCTATTCTTGTATAAAGAGTTTATTTTCAATCTATATTAAAATATCCTGCAATTAAAATATCACAGTTATTATCACAGATTTCTTCAATTATTTCGTCAAATATATCACAGAACTCAGCTTTGCTGTAACTAGGCGATCTATATATTGCACCAATTAATATATTATGATTATAATCATTATGTACAGCTTTGCAAAATAATATCCAATACTTCAAATCATCAGTTCTCTCTATAAACTTTTTCACATTCCAGTTCTTTTTACAGTATGCGACAACTCCACCTGTTCTTGAGGATGTTGACACTGACCCGATGTTATTATATCCTTGTAACGTAATTTCTCGTTCATCAATATCTTTCGTCAAATGTGTTTCAGACAATATTAAAAAGTCAGGTTTTTCTGTTGCTGCGATCATTTCAATTTGATTATAGTTGTTAACAAGACCTTGTACATTTGTATAGAGGGCACTCATTTCCTTTAGTTGTTAAATCGTCAGGCCTATATTTCTCATTTTGTTTCTCAATTTATTTTGATAAACTGGACATTCTCTATCGTTTGTAAAGTGGTTTTCATCTAAACCCATATTGAGCCTGCTGCTTATTTTTGAACAATTAATATACTTACCTTCTCTTGACTTTCGGAATTAACTGTTTTATGTTGACATTTTTTCCCTATTTCCTGATTTTTACATTCTTTGGCTATATGATTGTATCCTCTGAATTTCATACATTGAACTAATTCGGTTCCGTCATACACTCTACATCTTTCCCAACCGACATTTACTTTTCTTTCTTCCATAATTTTTCCGTAAGCTTCATTATCAACTCTCAGTTTCACATTGAACAAACTTTTATTTCCTCTTTTTGTTTCATATTTTCCCATAAACTTAATATTGGCATCAGCTAATTTCGGATTTTGTTCTCTTAATTTCTCAATTAAATCATTTTCACTATAGTCAAATGATATGCTAATAATTTTAGTCCCGTCGAATTTGGAATTTTTACTTCATATTGTTGAGATATTTTTTCCTGGATTGCACTTTTAATTTTTTTCTTTATCTTCACAGTTCCCACTTTGAATAACAATTGTTCCATTGCTTCTACTTTCCGCATTTGTTATCTTCAAGTTGTCTGGATAGCGGAGTTGTTGTCTGGATAGGAGAGCGGTTTCCTGTGCGAAAATTTTAATGAAACAATTAAAAATTAAGGTAAATTATTTTTATAACATAGTCCTACATTTTAATGAAAACGAATCTATTTGAATCTGGTATTGAAATAGATCAGTGTTAAAGAGAATTTGATTTATTTCGACAAACATTTCTGTGTAGCTCAAATTTGCGGTTTTAAAAGTTTGATGAAGTTGAAAAGTTTTCTAGATTTTCTTATTTGGATACCATGAAGTTACATTTTGCGTATATTAATAAAGTCCTATGCATGCCTAACCATGTCCACCATGCATTCGATTTCAAAAGGTAATATCAAAAAAGAGTTATTAGGCGGATGATATGCTACAGTATTAATATTTTTCCTGAAAACCCAGCAAAAATTACACACAAATTATTAAAGAATTAATATTATTATGTTTTTTTTTTGTTTTTATTTTATTTAAAAGTTGCAAAATTTTCAAAAATTTTAAATTTGACTTATTTACTTTTAAAGTATTCTTTTTGTTATTGTTTTAAGTTAGTGAAGAATAATTTTAGTTTTCTTTAAATATTAGAAAAATATTAACGGAATAGGCTGATCTAAATTTTTTATATATTTCGTGGTGTACCTGCAAGGGAATCTATTTAACGAAAACTATATGGATACTTGCTGTACTGAGTAAAATGAATGGATTGCAATTAAACCGGCCTACACTTCGCATTTCATAAAATTATAATAATGGATGGTTTAACACCAGTTTTAAAGGAAACAATAATTAATTACAAAAATATTCTACGACATGGAAAATATAATCTAAAAAAAAACCAAAAATTAAATAACAATAAAATAAAATTAACTAAACCAATAATTAAACGATTTCATTCAAAAGAATATATATAAATAATATAAAAAATAAAAAAAAAAACATATTTCATTACAAAACATAATAAACGCATATTAAAAACAAAAAAGGAAAATTATAATTCACTACAGAAAATATTCAATTACAATAACTAAGCCATACTCCATCACAAATTCTATTTTATTTTAATACTCGTATTGAAAATTCACATGGTATGAACTCATAAAAAGCAAACTCTCTTCTCCGTTATAACTTTAGCTGCTACCAGTGTTGCCAGTAATTTTTTAAAGAACTTTTTATTTCTGGAAAAAAAAATATTTTACAAAAACAAAACAGTTTTCTACAAAACTATCAACATTTTTAAAGGAGACACCGGAGACCGGTGCCTATTGTGCTATTGATGTTTCTTTGCTACTTTTGCCCGGGACTAATAAAGTACACAATATTTTAATTAAAAATGTAAATATTTCGTGTTATTGTTGAATTTATTGAAATTTTGAATTTAAAAAAAAACGTTTTGTTAGAAAACAACTTTAATGAAAAATTTTTCGAATGTCAAAGAACTTGAAAAAAAGGGAAAACTTGGCAAATAGCCACTCTGGCTGCTACAGAGAAAGCTCTTTAGGCAGAGACTATACTAGCAACCATGGAATTAATTTGCAAAGCAAAGTTTTGAATTGTTTTTGTTTTGACAATTTGTCTACCTGCTCCCGACAATGAATGAGTGAATTTCAAGTGATTGGCGAGAATTTAACTCCTTTGGGAGCATTGGCAAAATGGAGATTCCGTACAATTAATTTTTTGACCTACCTGTGCCGAAAAATTTAAATTTCTGTCAAAATCAATGTAAATTTCAATAATTCAGACGTTAAAAATTACTAATGTAGGTATGTATACATAAAACAAAAAAGAAAATTAAAAATTTAAAAATATACACTTAGAATTATATTTTATAATATAACAATTATTGCATATGTATATAATAATTTTTCGAAATTTAATTTATAAAAATTAGATCACCATGTAGAGTTTTGTATAAATATTATTATATATGGTATGAGTTAAGAACCCTGTTTGTATAGATGCTAACCAATTACAATAGGTATGTATTATCAAATTATCTGTGAAGTCTCTGAATCTCTATCACAGTATTTTTTTTAAATCTTTTCACTAAAATGAAACAAAATCGTTGGAATCTAAATCAAATTCCCTTTATCACTGATCAAGGCATCAATATCAGATTCAAACAGATTCGAAATGAATTTTAATTGTAACATGATCCCGTTTTAATTTTTTTTTTATTTAAAAAAGTTTTCCTTAAAACATTGTAGTTGATTATAGAAATAATTTTTATTGATTGAATTCCATACAAACCTGACACATAACACATTCATGTACATACATAATAATGTAGATATCTAATATTTTATTATAATTAATTAACACCTACTATATAATGATAATGCATACAAATATTGCTTAAGTCTATTAAATTAACATTGTGTTTTCCTATTTATTTATTTTCCTATAACACTACTTATGAAATTTTGATAGACACATCTCGACTGCTAAATACATAACTTGTGAATAAAATTGAATATAAATACGTACATATATCGTACATCGGTTAACTGTAGTGTAAAATGTATAAAATCAGATAAATTTGAATTTCATAATTTCTCACTAATATGTCCCTTTCACTACTCCAGGGAGCATAGGGCCGCAACAAGTTGATTCAAATGAGCTTGATCATCAGCGGCATATATGACTTCTTAGTAGCAAGAGAATAATATCGCTTAGGCAAACACTAAAAATACTTTCGATCCACTCTTCTACATCGAATTTCTTGATACACCTTAAGTTTACTGTATATGAAGTCTCTGTAGCCTAGTAGGTAGTGTGTTGGGTTATTAGACATGAGGCCACGGTACATACCCTAGGTCAGGCATATCCAACAAAACGGAATATTAGAAAATATTTCCTAGGCTACTTCTTCTCAGCAGATTTCTGTAAGTAAATAAAATTGTCATCAAAAGTTATTCAAATGTCTGTCTTCCGTACAGCTGTCATAGATATTTCACGATAATGATCCCATGGTTATGGTTGTTAAAGCCTGGTTGGAGAAATATCAAATCCTTGTTATTTCGTGGCCACTGTAATTTTCCAATCCCAATCGTATTGAGAACATGTGCATGATAGCACAACGTAATATCGGAAAGAAAGTCTTCCGAAGTGGATAAGAACTTTTCGTGAAATGCAATTCCAAAAGATTACATCGAAAAGCTTATTTTCTCAATGTATAAAAGATGTTCGGAAATTATAAAACAAACAAGGGATATGCCACTAATTATTAAAGAGTTAATATTATTGTTTTTTTGTTTTTGTTTTATTTAAAAGTTGCAAAAGTTTTAGAAATTTGAATTTTGACTTATTTTGTTTAAAGTATTCTTTTTGTTATTGTTTAAAGTTAGTGAAGAATAATTTTAGTTTTCTTTAAATATAAAAAAGAATTAAATTCAATAAAAATTACTTAAGGCGATTTAAAAAATCAACGTTTAGTTAAAATGTGATTTCAGTGGCAAATGTATTTTCTTTATTTGGCACTAGTTTCCCATGCAATTTTTTGTCTTGCGATAGTTTTTATTGTATCTTCATTTTTATGAAGTTTTAAGTGTTCAAATCTTAAGTTTAAAGTTAATAAATATTGATGTCCAGCCAGTGCCAGACAAAAAATTCTAATTTTCAAATGTTAATAAACAATAGTATAATGCATAATTTGTGAAGAAATCATCTGAGTTCGATGGTGTCCCGCCGTCTCAAGCGGGTATGTCCACGATGTTGTAGGATGTTTCGAGCTTGAGGATTTGGATGTATTTCCAGCTTCTTTAATTATTTGGTCACATATTTTGAAATTTCGCTTTTGACCAGTGGGACGTCAAGGTCTTTATGAATATTGCTCTTTTTAATATACCAAGGAGCTGCAGTTATCATTCGTAGGATTTTATTTTGACGGCGTTGTATTTTTTCAATATTAGAAGCAGAAGCCGTGCTCCATAACTGGATACCATAACTCCATATTGGCTTCAACATAGATTTGTAGACCAAGAGTTTACAATCGAGGCTAAGAAGGGAGTTTCTACCGATAAGCCAATTGATTTGGACTGCTTTCAGTTTCATTTGGGTAAATTTTGAATCGATGTGATATTTCTATGTGAGACGTCTATCCAAGTGAATACCAAGATATTTAACATGAGTATGTTGCAGTAGCCTCTGGTTGTTAATACTGATGGGCGGACATGTTTCTTTCCGTAGGGTAAAGGTGATGTGGACGCATTTTTGTTCATTGATTTTAATTCCCCACTGATTAGCCCATATCTCCACCTGAGTAGCATGGTGCTGTAATTGACTTGAGGCATTTTTTGGATCAGCAAAAGTTGATGTGTGTGTAATACTGCTTGTTGCGGTGTATAACAAATATAAAATTGGTCCTACGATACTGTCTTGTGGAACGCTAGCCTTTATAATTTGAGGGCAACTTAAAACATCTCCTTTAATAATGAAATTTTTATTTTATTTTATTTATTTATTTATTTATTATAATTAACATAACACAACAAGATTTTAATCTTATAAGTTATAGTGCTATGTTTAGGAACAATAAGATATAAAACATAAAAGAAACATAAAAATTGTGAAATATAAGAAATATAAGAAGTTAAGCAAAAATAACAAATTAATATAAAAAACAAATTGATTAAAATAAAAAATTTAAGTAGGAATATAATTTAAAACAATATAGAAAAACTAACAATACTACAGAAATATAAAGAAAATAAAAAGTTAAAAAAATAAAGAATTCCAATAATATAAAAAAGAAATATTTTCAAAAATCGGTATAAGAAAGTAAGGATAAATATTTAACCCATATAATGCTAAAATCGTAGCAAACATTTCATTAAGAGAACAATTTAAATAACTACTTTTTGAACGCATTTGCATTGCCTATCTTTTGGATGTAATTTGGTAGGGAATTCCAGAGACCAGTGGTGTGTATAAAGAACTGTCGCTGTGACAAAAGAGTCCTGTATCTTTGTTGAATAATCTTCATGCCCCGGCATGACCTAGCAAACTTAATTCGGCCTAATAAATATTCCGGCTGTCCCGTATTAATAATTTTATGGAATAGAAGGAGGCATTTAATTTTCAGAAGATTATCAAATTTCACACTAAATATCTGGTACGCTAAATGAGAAATATGATCCCGGCGACCCTTAAGAAAGACGTATCTTGCTTGTTGTATGCCAAGTTTAGAAATTTCGATGGATAACATATTTTTGGAACAGGTTGAAAAAATTCAATGGTAAAATCTGCTTCAATTTTGATAAAAGACCTTCATGCCATACTTTGTCGAATGCTTGAGAGACGTCAATAAATAGCGCTGAACAATATTTTTTTTTCTTCAAAGGCTTTTCTTATCTCTTGCACCAATCGGTGTGTCTGCTCAATAGTATCCCATGCAATGAAATGTTTTTATTACAATTAGAATAACTTTCAAGTCAAATATCAAATCGCAAACTTCAATAATTAACCTTAATTTTTATTTTAGTTTGATTAAAATTTTCGCACAGGAAGAGCGGTTTCCCTAATTGCAAACAAAAGAAAAAAAATTTTAGTTGCTATTTAAAATGCCTCTACAAAAAAACAAAAAATATCTATAGGCCAATAACATGTAATGTTCACTTGGTTCCCAAAAACCCTTCAACTAGCAGAACCAATCGCACAATTTGCAATACAAAAGTGGTTCTGGCGATTGCTGCCAATACTTATATATAAGGGACTGAAAATATGGGAGAAGAAAATGTTAATGCTTGTTAGCAATGAAGAATATCGCCACGTCCAAGGCCTAACCTATTAGCTACCCTAACAGATTCAAAACGAAACTGTTAATAGGTGTGAGAAAGTTTCACTTGTATTCATTCACGCGCAAGGGAAACTTATATACAATAAAAACCTTTACTATCTTTCCTTTTTGAATAACTAACTAAACATAAAACAAATTATTTCTATCTATCATTATCTCACATCAATATTTGTGTTTATATGGCAATATTTTTGAGCACTTGATTTTAGCATAATATTGTTACGAAAATGAAGAATCTAGATACCGGTGTTTTTCTTTTACATCGTTTAACCTTAAAATTATAAATAAAAGCTACAAAAATAAAACAATGCAGGTGACAAACCTGTTTACAAATTATCGTAGTGCTTAGTATAACAACAAACAACAAAAAAAATGGTAAACAAGTAAACAAAAATATACCAACAACACTACAATAATAAACGTAAACAACGATGTTTACATTTAAAGAGATCGCGAGAAGGCAAAGTAATACACGTTCAACTTCAGGAACTTTTATCCCACTGTTTACCACAGCCAGGCTGTGCTGTTTTCTTTGCCATATAAGAGGCAAGGCAAAGCAGACGGCTGAGTTAGTAAAAGTTCAGTCAGTCGTGTGTGAAGACGTGGTGTGTTTGAAGAGAGTAATCGTGGTTTGAAGATCTCCATTACAAAGATCTGTCGAATAATCGCCTAGTAATTATTATTATTTATGCAAATGGTATAAATAGAGGAATAACGATTCAAGCAATTGTTGTTGTTTATATCATGTTGTGAACAGTGGCACAGAGAATTGTGTGAATAATAAAGAATTTTAATTAAAATTAAACACAAATTAACTCTTATTTCTTTTGCAATATACGAGCTCATATTTTAAAAAACATTGATGAAAACATCAAAGTAAGACAAATAACTATGATTTTGGAATTTTTTTTACGTCATTTTATAAAACAATCTAAAACTTATTGTTGATAATTGTACAGCTCTCTATTGTCATGAAGAGGTGCCCTTGTACTGTGGCAATTCGCTCTACTGTAATCCCATTCAATTTTATACTGTATCGAGGCCTATTGCACCGGCAAACTTCAGAATGCTGCTGAACAATTCCCTTCTTAGGTGCCTTCTGCTGGGATGCATTAATGCCCCTAATGGTTCTAAATGTGCTCTAATGATTTTCATTGTCATAGAATCTAAATGTTGGGTTCAAAACATTCATTCATTCTGAATATGAATGTGCAGGACCCTGTCCATTTGCCATCCGCAGGTTATTTCTGGATAGTCCGAAGCACGACTCAGATCTCCTAGTATAATTTCCCAACAAAAGTTATCATGGACTCAAACTCACATGATTTGAGAAGAATCCGTTTCAATCTGGTATTGATGACTCGATCAGTGTTTAATCGAATTTGATTTATGAATGAAGGAGTTGAAAAACTTAACTTAATTATAAATGAAGTTTTAAATGTACTAAATGGCATTGATTTTGATTATAATTAACTTTATAAATATTTAGAATACAGAAAATTTATACTTAATAATTCGATTCGACTGTATATCATATAACATGAAAATAAAATTGAATTTAAAGGTTGTATCAGCCTCACATTTCGCTAATCTGTGTCACAACCAGACGTTAGGTCAATTTTAGATATTTATTTATTTTAGGTATCTACTTATTTATTTATTAATTACAATACAATTACAAATTATATTCTAATTATATATGAGCGGAGTAACTTACCCATATGCTCGGTGTAGTATGACAGACCACAGTATCTGGTAGGAATCGAACCCACGACCATCACGCTAATAGTCTAGCACACTACCCACTAGACTACCAGGGCACCCTTAATTAACTAATCTAATAAATAAATAAACAATATATTTCGATAAACGCATACCGACTAACATTGTGTTTCCTATTTACACCGACTAATATTCCTATCTTCCTATAGCACTACTTATGAAATTTTGGTAGACACCTCTCGACTGCTAAATACATAACTTGTGAATAAAATTGAATATAAGTACGTACATATATCGTATATCAGTTAACTGTAGTGTAAAATGTATAAAATCAGATAAATTTGAATTTCATCATTTCTCACTAATATGTCCCTTTCACTACTCCAGGGAGCATAGGGCCGCAACAAGTTGATTCAAATGAGCTTGATCATCTGCGGCATATATGACTTCTTAGTAGCAAGAGAATAATATCGCTTAGGCAAACACTAAAAATACTTTCGATCCACTCTTCTACATCGAATTTCTTGATACACCTTAAGTTTACTGTATATGAAGTCTCCGTAGCCTAGTAGGTAGTGCGTTGGGTTATTAGACATGAGGCCCCGGTCCATACCTTAGGCCAGGCATATCCAACAAAACGGAATATGAGAAAATATTTCCTAGTCTACTACTTCTCAGCAGATTTCTGTGAGTAAATAAAATTGCCATTAAAAGTTATTCAAATATCTGTCTTCCGTACAGCTGTCGTAGATATTTCAGCATAATAATGATCTCTCGGTTAGGGTTGTTAAAGCCTGGTTGGAGAATCATCAAATCCTTGTTATCGCGTGGTCGCTGTAATTTTCCAATCTCAATCGCATTGAGAACATGTGCATGATAGCACAACGTAATATCGGAAAGAACCGAAGTGGATAAGAACTTTTCGTGAAATGCAATTCCAAAAGATTGAAAAGCTTATTTTCTCACTGTATAAAAAATTTTAGGAAATAATAAAAAACAAGGGATATGCCACAAATTACTAAGGAGTTAATATTATTATGTTTTTTTGTTTTTGTTTTATTTAAAAGCTGCAAAATTTTTAAAAATTTTAAATTTTATTTATTTTGTTTAAAGTATTCCTGTTGATATTGTTTTAAGTTGGTGAATAATAATTTTAGTTTTCTTTAAATATAAAAAAGAATTAAATTCAATAAAAGTTACTTACGGTGATTTAAAAAACAACGTTTAGTTAAAATGTGGTTTCAGTGGCAAATGCATTTTCTTTATTTAGCACTAGTCTCCTATGCAATGAAATATTTTTTATTGCAATTAGAATAACTTTCAAGGCAAATGTCAAATCGCAAACTTCCATAATTTACCTTAATTTTTAATTTAGTTTCATTAAAATTTTCGCACAGGAAACCGCTCTCCTATCCAGACAACAACTCCGCTATCCAGACAACTTGAAGATAACAAATGCGGAAAGTAGAAGCAATGGAACAATTGTTATTCAAAGTGGGAACTGTGAAGATAAAGAAAAAAATTAAAAGTGCAATCCAGGAAAAAATATCTCAACAATATGAAGTAAAAATTCCAAATTCGACGGGACTAAAATTATTAGCATATCATTTGACTATAGTGAAAATGATTTAATTGAGAAATTAAGAGAACAAAATCCGAAATTAGCTGATGCCAATATTAAGTTTATGGGAAAATATGAAACAAAAAGAGGAAATAAAAGTTTGTTCAATGTGAAACTGAGAGTTGATAATGAAGCTTACGGAAAAATTATGGAAGAAAGAAAAGTAAATGTCGGTTGGGAAAGATGTAGAGTGTATGACGGAACCGAATTAGTTCAATGTATGAAATTCAGAGGATACAATCATATAAATAAGCAGCAGGCTCAATATGGGTTTAGATGAAAACCACTTTACAAACGATAGAGAATGTCCAGTTTATCAAAATAAATTGAGAAACAAAATGAGAAATATAGGCCTGACGATTTAACAACTAAAGGAAATGAGTGCCCTCTATACAAATGTACAAGGTCTTGTTAACAACTATAATAACATTGAAATTATCGCAGCAACAGAAAAACCTGACTTTTTAATATTGTCTGAAACACATTTGACGAAAGATATTGATGAACGAGAAATTACGTTACAAGGATATAATAACATCGGGTCAGTGTCAACATCCTCAAGAACAGGTGGAGTTGTCGCATACTGTAAAAAGAACTGGAATGTGAAAAAGTTTATAGAGAGAACTGATGATTTGAAGTATTGGATATTATTTTGCAAAGCTGTACATAATGATTATAATCATAATATATTAATTGGTGCAATATATAGATCGCCTAGTTACAGCAAAGCTGAGTTCTGTGATATATTTGACGAAATAATTGAAGAAATCTGTGATAATAACTGTGATATTTTAATTGCAGGATATTTTAATATAGATTGAAAATAAACTCTTTATACAAGAATAGAATTAGGAATACTCTCAATGCACACGTGTAACAAGAAATTCGAGCACAATAATTGACTACGTAAGTAAGTTATTAACATGGACTTTGAGAGATCGAATGAAAACATTCTAAATACAGCAAAAACCATCAAGATATTTAAATACGATAAGAATATATTCAATAATGTGTTAACTGAGAGTATGATATACGAAGATAATAAAGATTTTAATGAAAACGTTAAATTGTTTGATGCCTGTCTAGAAAATACAATACAAGGATTTACGTTTGAAAAACAAGTGCACGTAAATAACAAAGTGAATAACTGGTTTAACGAAAAACTGCGAACAATGAATAGATGAAAACGAATAAAATATTTACAGGCCAAATTTGAAAACACAAATCAAGCTTGGGGAGAATATAAACTAATAAGAAATCAATACAAAGTACAAATTGAAAATAATAAAAATAATTACATAAAAAATAAAATTAAAAACGCAACTAATCAAAAAGCAAATGTGGACACACATCCAAAACCTAGTACTTGATAAGAGGCAAAACTCAACTAAATCTGTGATATTTGACCAGATAGAGTATAACGATATACATATGTGATATAGTAAATAAGTGCAATGCATTCTTTATCGATCGCATTAGTAGTATAAGACAATCGTAAGGGAGCGTGCAATATATTAAGCAAATAGAATATCTAGTGAATGATGTTTCTAAATGCCGAAAGATAAATATTAATGAACTGGAGAGCATCGTGAATTGTATGAATAACAAATCTGATCATGAACGTGTATCAAATAAAATTATACTTGACAACTGGAATGTAACAGGAAATATTATGGTAAAAGTAATAAACACATCTTTAGAGACAGGTATCTTTTCTGATAATTGGAAAAAATCAACCGTAACCCCAATTGAGAAAGTGTCCAGAACAAAAAATGCGAGGAGCTTAGACCAATAAACTCTCCAAAAACTTGCGAATAAATAATTGAAAAAGTAGTTAAAGGTCAGCTTGAAAAATATATAGAAATTCGCGATATATTATCTAAATACCAGTCAGGATTCCGTAAAAAGCATTCATGTGAAACCACGGTAAACTATGTTATAAGTGAATGGAGAGCAGTAGGAAAAGATAAGAGGATTATAGCAGTATTTCTTGACTTCAAAAGAGACGATAGATAGAGAAATACTAAATAACCTATATATGTATGGAATAAGAGGAATCGAGCTAGATTGGTTCAAATCGTACCTGAAAAGAAGAAGGCAAACGACAAAATTAAATGACATAGAATCTGATGAAATAATAAATAACTTGGGAGCGCCACAAGGTCCATTTTCGAAGTGTTGTTGTTCATAATTTATGTAAATGCCATGCCTCTGATATATACTATAGCAAATAGTGATGAAGAATGTCGCGAAAATATCAAGTATGATATGAAAAAATAGATGAATGGCTTAAAATGACTAAACTCAAACTGAATGAAAATAAAACAAAATTATTTTTTTTATTATAATTTTATTTGCAATCTATTTTACAATAATAGGCAAATTTGATCATAAGTAAATATTAACAGAATCTGTTGAATCCCATCAGAAACAACAATATAAAATATTTATATAAGAGCAATATAAATGGTTTTAGCAGAACAGGAGAATTTAGAAAAGTTTATAGAAATATGTATACTATGAAAATGAGAGATCTACAGAACAAAGGTTTGACTAATATAAAAAGAAAATGTGATTTAATTAAACATATGTTATAGAAATGGTAGATCTAATATATGATTTCTTTTAAGTCTACGGGTCTCATCTGCCTCATCCAGTAGTGCGATTGCCAAAACATTAGAATGATTACTAAGTCTATTTAAATAATTATTACTAAATTTTTTGATTTCAGATTTCACACATGGTATTTGAAGATCATTATGTAAAGTGTTATTTGTGACATAGTACGGAGCGTTTGTAATTGATCTGAGGGCTTTTGACTGGAATCTTTGTAGAATTTATATATTAGAATTACTTGCAGTTCCCCATAACTCTATTCCGTAGGTCCAAATTTTTTTTCCAGAGAAAGCTGAGATTTCCGTCCTAATAGCCAGTACATTTGTTTAAATTTAGCATCAAGTTGTTTCCTTTTGGCTTTAATGTGATTACTCCATGTGAGTCGTCTATCCAGTCTATCCAGGTGAAGCCCAAGATATTTGACTTCATTTTTACTAGGAATTTCGATACCATTTAAAAACACAGGAGGACAGGTCTGTTTCCTTAATGTAAATGTAATATGATAAGATTTTTGTGTGTTGACAACAATATTCCATTTATTAAGCCAAGATTGGAGGATATCTAGCTGTATTTGTAGTCTACTTGAAGCTTCGGGCGCTATTAAATGTGATGATAACAACGCTGTGTCATCAGCGTATGTTGCTATTGTTACATCTTCTGTAAATGGCATATCATATGTAAAAGTGTTATATAAAACAGGACAAAGAACGCTGCCCTGAGGAATAGCGGCTTCATCTTGATGCATTTGGGACATATTGTTGTTAATTTTGACGTAAAAATATCGATTACTCAAATACGATAAGAAAAACATATAAAATGGGGCAGGAAGAGCAGCTTTAACTTATACAACAACCCTGCATGCCAGATTTTATCGAATGTCTTTTGTATATCTAAAAATACAGCGGAACAGTATTTCTTCTTTTCAAGAGCATCAGAAATAACTTTAGAAATACGGTGGCATTGTTCAGTAGTAAGCGATTTAGTAGAAGCCTTTCAAATATTTTTGAAAATATAGGCAGTAGGCTAATTGGCCTATAGGAAGATATATTATTTACTGCCTTGCCTGGTTTCAAAACCATTATTATCTCAGCAACTTTCCATTGGGATGGAAAATGCTGCAATCTTAATATTGCGTTAAATATTAATGTCAGGAAAACTATTCCTTTTCTTGGTAAGCATTTGATAGCAGTTGCATCTATTTTATCATAACCTGGGCTCTTTTTGTTGTTCAACGCCATTACTTCCGTTTTTGTTTCATTTGGAGATATACTTTTTAATGGGAAATCCATTTGGCACGCCACATCTAAAAAATTTAGAATGCTATTATCATCTACATTGATGGAGTTTGGTTTAAACGTTTGCTTCAAATGATCTGCAAAGGCTACAGATTTCTCCACGTCATTTCTACACCATATGCCAAGCTCATTTTTGATCGGAACATTACTTTTTGCAGGACGTTTCAGATATTTGGTAGCATTATACAGCTCAAATTCTTTGTTTTTATTATGTGGCTTTAAATTTTTTTAAAACTGACCAATATTTTCATTTCTTTCCTTCGCCAAGAATTCTGAGCACAGTTTAATAGCCAGATTCCAATTTGTTTTGTCAGTTGGATTTCTTGTACGATGCCAAATTTTTCTCAACCGCCTCGATTGTCTTATCAGTTCCCTTGCTGTTGCTGAAGCTCGAACTTTAGATCCCATATTCTGAGAAAACCGCAAAGTGGGAGTAGATAAAACAGCAGCTTCGTGTATGGAGGAAGTGAGTATTTCAACTGCGTCATCCAAATCATCCCCAGATTTGATCGCCATGTTGAGGCTTAAATTATTTTCTATTAGCCGACTATATTCATCCATGTCTCTTAATTAATTTAATCTTATTTGGAACTATCTTTACGTTGGCATTGCAGTTGACAATGAGTGGAGTGTAATCGGAACTAAGACTATCATCGTTTAAAATATTAAGAGAGTACCTGGAAATACCATCATAAACTACGAAATCAAGTAGATCCGGAATTTTGGTGGGGTCTGAGGGCCAATAAGTTGGACTATTTCCTGATAAGGTTTTAAGGTTGTTTCGTAAAATACAAGCATATAGATTTTTACCTTTAGGATTAATTAGTCTAGAGCCCCACCAGGGATGTTTAGCATTGAAATCCCCGGCAACTATGAAACAATGTCCTAAACTCTTGAAAAAACTTTCGTAATCCTCAGATTTTACGCTATGCCTAGGTGGATATATCGAATAAATATTTATAGGTCTACTGTTGCAGACTATTTTTACACCAGCGGCTTGCAAAAAGTTTTTACAGGTTTCTACAGCAACTTCGTAATGAATAGTCGATTTTATAAATAAGCCAGCTCCAGCATGAGATTTGTTATCAGGATGGTTGGTGAAAACTAAATTGTATCCTTTAATTCTAACGTAAGATCTGTCAGTTAAATGCGTTTCAGATATAAAAAAAATGTCAATGTGTTTAGACTTCATAAAAAAATCAATTTCGTTTAGTTTACTTATATTTCCATTTGCATTCCATACAGCTAATCTCAGGTTTACTTGCATAATTTGTTTATAAGGAGTGACATCATGTTCATTAGCGTATTGGTTAATTCAATTTGCTTATTTAAAAGATTTTCTATGTTTTTAAAAATACTGTTGTTTACATTCTGGCTACCAACATTTGCATATGTTTCACCAGGTGTAAAATTATTGGTATTGGTATAATATATTGTGACTGTTTATAGTTTGGGTGTAAGCTAGGAAAGTCATTCTCATTAAATGAAAATTGGTTATTTACAACTGGCCGCCTAGCAGCTAACCTCTTCTTTAAAAGCTTTTGGTAAATTTCGCACCCTCTATAGCTAGCAGTATGTTGCTGTAAACAGTGAACGCATCTGGGAGGGGTTTCAGCTTCCTTAGGGCTATCGGACGAAGGATGTCCAAGTCCACATTTGACACATACGAACGGCCTTTTACAATACGATTTCGTGTGCCCATACTGCTGGCAGCGGTGACATTGGACAATTTCGTTAGTACTTTTAGTAGCTTCAATTTGTACGACGCATCGGTTAATTTCCCGTATTTCAAATACTTTTTTATTATTTGGGCTCGGATCGATATCCACGTAAAACATTGGTAAGGGATTTTTAGAGAATTTGCTTTTTACGTTAGTAACAAACCTTACAGCATGACCTTTAAGTAGAAGGTCGGCTTTTATATCCTCTACATTAGTAGTATGATGCAGACCCTTGATGACGAATCTGTAAGCGCGATCACTCTTTAACTGGTAAGTATGGTAACTTAATTTGATGGAGTCAAAATATTTGGTTAGCTTCCGATACGCATACTTACTTTATATTAAGTTTAACCTGTCCGTTATTTAAACGTTTATAATTAAACTCATTACCAGAAATCACACTACAAATGCATTTGATCATTTTATTTATATTTGTTACATTATTCACAAACATAGGTGGCGGTTTAATAATTTTCTCATTTTCCATATTATCATCATCATTATCATTTTCTTCATCATCTGCAAGAGTAGCAAATTTATTTACATTCGAAGAACCAGGCTCATCAAATCTCTTATGCCTTTTTTCAATATTTGTTGGTTTAAAATTTTTTTTCGTTTTGATATTACATATTGCCAGTTAAGCAAATTATCATCACTTGAACTGGAATCATCATCACTATTTGTTTTCATTCTTAATCCCTAATAAGGTATCGGGATTAAGAATTTCGTTGACCAGTTAGTGTATTTGTTTTTTATTTGATCCTCTTTCTTGTTTGTTTTTAGCTAATTGTTTACCAATTGTTTATAATTATCAAACTGTTCTTTTTTATTTAGTAAATTGTTTGTATATTTTAGAATTTTTTTCTTTGTTTTATTTTTAATTTCGTTTGGTTTTCATAATACTAAAGTTGCAGAAGACTTCTGTTCACTTTGAATGCACAATCACCAATCAAAACAAAATAATGGAAACAAACTTAAATTTAAAAGAAATATTTAAAATAAATGACACAGAAATTGAAAAAGTCGAATATATAAAATACATTGGTTTTATAATTGTTAAAAAAATTAAATTTCAATGAACAAATAGATTACTTATGCAAAAAAGTTGGTAAAAAAAATTAGTTTTTTAAAAAGAATAAGCAGCAAAATATCCAAGTCTACAGCGATAAATATATACAGCACGATCATAAAACCACACTTTGAATATGATTCCACTAGCACAAATCAATTAGCAAGGATGAAGAAACTGCAAAATAGAGCTATGAGAATAATACTTAAATACGATCGTAAAATGGATGAGCATAGCACAACGGCTCCAACTTAACACATTAAGGTTTATTAGAAACTTAAAACAAGGAGACGCCACGAAATATATATGTGATCAAATACATTGTGTGGGAGACAGCCAACCATATCAACTAAGAAATGCATGTGACTTTAGGATCCAAAGACTGAGGTCAACACAAATGCAGAAAACGCTATTCTACAAGGGTCTACAACTCATTCTCATTACCAAACAACATTAAGAATGAAACAAATGAAAATGTCTTTAGAAGAAAGTGTATTAATTTTGTATTATTTAATAATAATTTGTAATACATATATACATTTATTGTAAATTTGTTGAAAATTTAAAGTATTTTTAATACTAATAAAAAAAACTTGCTCCAAAAGACAAGCAAATGCTCAAAATTTTAAAAACTGATTTATTGTGCACTATAATTGCAAAAAAAAAATGTGATCATTAAAGGGGTCTTGTATAAATTATACCTCTTTGATATTTTTATATACTTTTGTCAGCCATAAAAAGTTGCAATATTTATACCATGCGATTGCTTCCAATAATATGGGAATATATGCAACAGTCCTATTTCAAAGAATACTGCAGGTAATTTTCGCCAACATTTATTGAAAAGTTTTTTTTTTTATCTACATATGTACCTACGTTATGCTTCATTATTTTTCTTGGAACATACTATTTATTAACTCCGCCTATTAATAGTAATTTTTATAAGTAATAAAAAAGTTATATTTTATGAAAAAATAATAATAATAAACCGTTAAGTTTGGAGAAAAAATTAACCATATTTGTAATTTTTATAGATTGGGCACGGTACGACAACAAGTCAAGAAAAGTAACTATGCAGCTTGAGTTTTACCTTTATCGGTAAGGAAGCATTTCAAGTTTACTTCCTGGCAGCTATTTTTCATACGAAGGGAAAATCAAAACAATACTACATTTGTATTCGAATAATATGTACAAAAACAAAAAAAATCAAACGATAAAAGATAACGGAATATACGTAGACGTACGACATTTAACAAAAGTATAAGTATTAAAAATAATAACACGGTTTTAGAGCCTAATTATATCCTACAAGGAATTTATGTCTAGGATTATATGAAATCGAACTGAAAATTGAAGAGCATTGGTTCACTCCAGTAAAGCAAACAGCGAAAACAGTGTTGTGGAGCCAAAAGAAGCTAACACCAGCTATAATGGATGGAAATCCAAACTCGCACAGAATACGTTCAACATAACCCTCAACGGAGCAGACGTAGTGCGAAATTTGATCAAGTTTAAGCATTCAAAATATTCACCGATCGGATAATGCTGAGCTATAAAAATGCCATCTTCGCATTGAAGAAAGAGACATTAGAGTAAAGAATAGCCACGAGTTTCCTATAAAAATTGTTTTAATTTAAAATAAATCCCATGCATCACAAGCAAAATGCAACGCTTATAATATTTACATACATACTCGTATGTTAACTGACTTATTCAATTGGTCACAACCGTCAATTGGAGTACAACCGCAAAGCTAGCGTGTCAATTACTCCAAAATTTGAGCAATTTTCTTATTGAACTTTTATATACAACCACACCTTAACATATTTGTTTGAATATGTTATTGAGATGGTTTATTTTAGTTCTCATCTAGTTTAACACACTAAAGTCTATGGTGGGAATCAAACTTACAACTCTCGCGTTAATAGCCTAGCACACTACAAATAGACTACTAGGGCACCCAAAATAAAATAACAGAAGCAGCAGAAAAAAATGTTATGCGAGACCACAGAACAGCGCATTTTATGAGATCTGAGGCAATAAAAAGCTGAGGACGTAACTCAAATTCAGATGGATCTTGGAGAAAATGAAAATATTCTTGCAACAGGACTACTGACTACGGACATCATGCTAAAATTAAAAAGACAAGTGGACTGGGAGAAGGCTGTTTGATAAAATGAAACCAAAATTAGTTATCTTGGGTCGGACGGTGAGGATGATGCTTTCAATAGAAAGGAAAAACAAAATACGTCAGATCAACCTTAATGTTTCTCAGTATACCCGTGATGCTATGGCGTTGCATAGCGGCTAAGAGACTTGGATTACTGAATAGTTGGTACGATTACTGTAAACATTTTAACTACTAACTTTGCTAACTTTCTGTAGAAAAATTCGGATTACAAACGGCAAACGGCAGATACTGTTTTCAAAAATGATAATGAACCAAAGCTCACCAATAAACTTAAAAAAATGACTCTACGAAAACTGCTTGAAAGCACTTGATCGGCCGTCTGAGTGACTAGTTTTTAGTTTCATCGAACATTTCGGGGGGTTCTCAAAAAAGTTATAAAATCTTAAAAGAATTGTAAACACTTGTGCCAACAACATTTATATTTCGAACGTCAAGCTGCTTAATAGATCCTATTAGTTGGAGGGAGGGAGTTCACTATTGACAAAGTATTCTTCTTAAAATATTGTCTGCTGCAATTTGCTGAGTACAATTTGTATCGCGTGAAAAAATATTTTATTGACGACGTAAATAGTTTAAGAATGATAGTTTGATAGTCAACCAGTGAGCGGAGTGGAGATCACTTCTGTATCTAGATTTAAAAAATTTTAAAGGTGTTCGATATTTTAAACTCAAGATATGGTATCTCAGAAGGTCCTGCGCTAAGCTAGTTATCGCAAACTTCATTAAAACTCATCTATTAACCAAATCCCTACCGTTGGAATACATCTGATGCATGTTTCATCACCATCGTTCTTTAAATGTATGCCAAACGTAGTCAAGGTGAAGGCAACAAATCAACAAAGAAGAATCACATTATGCACACATGAAATTTATCTACTAACAGATCATTATTCACATAAGCAAATGAGCTTGACATTAGTTCAGGAATCTGCTTTTTCTGTGGACCGTCTATATGAACAATTTGTTAATTTTGTAATATTGTCGAAATACTAGTCTATGCAAGTTAATGCAAAAGACTTTTTCATAAACTACAGAGTGCTGTGAAAACATTTAGTTTTATAAAGTAAAACACATCGAATTTCTTTTTCTTTTTGTATTCCAATTTATTCTTAGTAGCGATTCATTACCTGAAAATGTACTCTTGTTAATCTATGTTATAAAATTTTGGTAACCATTCAATTATAAATAACGCAATATTTTGGTGACATGTCAGTTCAATAGAAAATAAAATATTTCATCAAAAAAAAACGCTCAAAATTTTGGTAGATAAAACAGCAAATTCCTGGCAAAAACTCTAAGGGTAAATAAAAATTGCCATGAAAAAGTTTCTCAAAAATCTGTCGTTCGGGGTCAACTTTAAACTGTAGGTCCCGCCACTCATGTATAAAACAATTAAGGCACAAAACATAATTGGTGTGAGAAGCTAGGTCGCAATCCAGACGAAAGGGGTGTAACTACTATTTATGTATGTACATACATATGTCAAACAGAGAAAACAAGACTGGTCAAAATCTATTACAGATTACTGCCTGTTCTTGCAGTAAGGACGCAATAGCGAGATCATAAATATCTTCAGGTATGCGTTTGTAGGGCGGGTAAAAAAATCGCGCATTTGATTTGTCAATGAAAATGTTCTTGACAACTACAAAACAAGAAATAATAATAATATTTGTATGCATTATCATTATATAGTACATATGTGTTAATTAATTATAATAAAATATTAGATATCTACATTATTATGTATGTACATGAATGTGTTATGTGTCAAGTTTGTATGGAATTCAATCAATAAAAATTATTTCTATAATCAACTACAATGTTTTAAGGAAAACTTTTTTAAATTAAAAAAAATTTAAAAGGGGATCAGGTTACAATTAAAATTCATTTCGAATCTGTTTGAATCTGATATTGATGCCTTCATCAGTGTTAAAGCGAATTTGATTTAGATTACAAATATTTTGCTTCATTTTAGTGAAAGGAAATTAAAAAAACCAGATATAGAGATTCAGAGAACAAATATTGACTTCACAGATAATTTGATAATATAGTACATACCTATTGTAATTGGTTAGCATCTATACAAACAAGATCCTTAACTCATACCATATATAAGAATATTTATACAAAACTCTACAAGGTTAACTACATTTTTATAAATTAAATTTCGATTTTGTTTGGATTTAATTTAAATCTGATCAATGATAGTCAATTAAATCAATTATAATAAAGATATTATATGTATATATAATAATTATTATATTATAAAAAAATAATTCTAATTCTATATTTATATAAATATGTTTTTCTTTATATTTTATGTAGACATACATATATTAGTGATTTTTAACGTCTGAATTATTGAAATTTTCACCAACATATTGATTTTGATAGAAATTTAAATTTACCCTAAAATTAATTGTAGGGGAGTAACTCCCCCTTGCCAATCATTTGAAATCCACTCATTCATTGTCGGGAAGAGGTAGATAAATTGTGAAAAAAAATTGGTTGTAGGCAATTCAAAACTTGCCTTGCAAATTAATTGCATACATACTAGCAGAGTCTCTGTTTGAAGAGCTTTCTCTTTAGCAGTTAATGTAATAACAGAGAAGAGAGTTTGCTTTTTATGAATTCATACGAGTATTAAAATAAAATAGAACTTGTGATAGAGTATGTTTTAGTTATTGTAATTGAATATTTTTTGTTGTGAATTATAATTTTCCTTTTTTGTTTTTAATGTTTTGTAATGAAACATGTTTTTTATATTATTTATGTATATTCTTTTAATTGAAATTGTTTACTTATTGGTTTAGTTAATTTTATTTTAATGTTATTTAATTTTTGTTTTATTTTTTTTTTTTTTTGTTTTGGGATATATTTTCAATATCGTAGAATATTTTTGTAATTAAATATTGTTTCCTATAAAACTCTACGAAGTGTAAGTCGGTTTAGTTGCAATTCATTCATTTTACTCACTACAGCAAGTATGAATATTGTTTTCGCTAAATAGATTCCCTTACAGGTACACACAATTTCGATAAGCCTCAAACATTTTCTCTGTTCACCATGATTACTGTAAAGGCTTGGCAACAGATCGATATGATGAGTCCTCACATACACCTGATAAATTGAACATTAATCATTAAACGAATTAATCACAAATAATGTTGTTACGAAAATGAAAAATCAAAACAATGCAGTAAACAAACCTGTTTACAAATTATCGTATTGCTTAATATAACAACAAATACTAGCATAAAAAATGGTAAACAAGTAAACAAAAATATACCAACGACGCTACATTTGGTCAATTCACACAAGCTGTTGTATCGTTGTATTCATTGTATTGCTGGAAGATTATACATAGAACATAGAACAGTGTATGATTGTTGTTGGTATTTTTCATATAAAAATCCGATACACATTTTTTCCATATGTTTTTAAAAGTTGTATTGGTTTCGTGCTATCAAATTGTCTGAATGAAAAAAATGTGTATATGTTTACATATGTTTTAAAAAAGTTGTGTTGTTTTCGGGCTATCAAATTGTTTGAATGCCACGAGATACACAATACAGCATAGCATTGAGCGTTCACAAGCAAACAAATGTATTCTATACAACATACACAATACAAAGTCGTGTGAATTGCCCAATTAAAATAATAAACGTAAGTAACGATGTTTACATTTTCGAAAAGGCGAAGTCATGAACGTTTGCCTTCAAGAACGTTCATACAACTGTTTACTCTGCCATACAAAAGGCAAGGCAAAGTAGGCGACTGTGCTAGTAAAGATCAGTCAGCCTTGTGTGAAGACCGTTACAAACAGGGATTACCAAAAATATTTTGGTTGTGTATTAGTGAGTAAGTGAGCGAAAATAAGTTGTGAGTTTACAGTCATAGACAAGTGTTAGTAATATAACCTATTTTGATTTTCATTTCATCAAAATGCATACTTATATAAAGTTATACATCTTTGACTTAATAATTATTGAATGTTTTTTAGATATTTGCTGGAATCTAATTTTGGCTCATAAATTTCCTCTACTACTGATAACCAAACTTTTAGTTTTTCCAAAATATTGCTTTATGCCTATAAAAAAAGTTGTCCTCTTTCCATATCACCTAAATTATTTACTTACAATCAAAATGTGTTTTAAGAACATATAAGACTTTGAATTTAAAAAATCGAAGTTTTAATATAAAATATATTTTAAGTGTAAATATATTATAGCATCCGAATTCATATGCGCTTGTCGCAGACTGATCGACAACTAAATAAAAGAACATAAGCTCTGTTTTCTCTCTGCACAATTGTGCTATGAAATGGTAACCACTGGTTACAAAGATGTGTCGAATAATTGTCTAGTAATTGTTGTTGTTTATGCAAAGAGTGTAAACAGAGGAATAACCATTGTTGTTGTTTACATCAAGTTCTGAATAGTGGCGCACAGAATTGTGCGAATAATAAAGAATTTTAATTAAAACTAAACAAATTTATTTTTATATTAAATATTTTTATAAAACGTAACAATAAGAGAACTGACGACATTTATTTTTATGGAGTTGATAATAACAGTATACAATTACTAACTCTATCTTTAATAAAAAAAATTTATATACTGAATTAAACTTTACTATTTTTTTTCAGTCGTCGCCGTAATCTAGTTGGTAGCGTGCTGGCTTATTAGACGTAAAGTCAGGGTTCGAGCCCCGGGCCAGACATCAAAACAAAATGCAGAAAATATTTCTTCGGCGACTTCTTCTCAGCAGATTTCTGGCAAAAACTCTAATAGTAAATAAAATTGCCATGAAAAGTTTTTCAAAAATCTGTCGTTCGGAGTCGACTTTAAACTGCAGGTCCCACCACCACTGCATAAAATTAACACACACAACATAAGTGGTGTGAGAAACTAGGTCATAGTCCTAACTGAAGGGTTGTAATGACCAAATATGTATGTTTTTTTTTCAGTTGCCTTTGCACAATTAGTCACGATTATTTCTTAAATATTATTTACATGCCTCTAGATAAAAGCTAAATCTGTTTATATTTATTCTACAATACATATTTTTGAAATTAGAATAAAACGGGAATTTTAATAAACAATATAAATTATCACATTGTAAATATTAAATTCTTTATTTATACATCTGTTACATCAAAGCCTATGAGAAAATTTCTTCAGAATTTAATGTAACAGTAGGGGTTAAGAAAAAATAAAATCTTCGAACAAGGTCAGTGTTTATGTCCGCAGATCGAAAAATTCCTTCCCTGGCGATCAACCAGAAGAGACCTAACGTCCAATAGAGGGTGCCACATTAATTTAAGCTTTCTTGTATTTTTTCTTTATACAACATAATGTAATGTAATTAGAGCTTCTGGAACTTTCTAACATTTCATTGTAACTTAAACTAACTTAGGCCTTTGAGTTATAAAATCCTTTCTAAAAGATTCATTCGTCTTGTAACCAACATAAAAGAGAATTGTGCAAAGGAAGAAAATTGTGCCTTTACATAGATGAAAATTTGAATTGTTAAATAATTATAATAAATTATTTGATGTTATTATCAATAAAAGTGAAATTATATTTAACACTGAATTTTTAAAAATAAAATTAAAATTTGGAAAAAAAGTAAAAAATAAAATAAAATATAGACTTTTTTTGGAAGAAATAATAAGCAAATATACATATTTTATGGCAGGAAGGAAGGTTTCGAGTGTAACAAGTGCCAGAAAGTGTGACTTAAATTTGATTCCGAGGAGTCGCTATAACCTCCATCGCATCACCACCCACCCATACAGTCCACGGATTTATCAGTCAGATTAAATTTAAAAGTAAAAACAAGCAGGATGTATAAAAACAAGTAGGACGTATTCAATACTGCAGGGGTGTAATGATCATTTATGCATGTATGTAAAACAGAGAAAATAAGACTGGCCAAAATTTTATTGGACATTACTGCCTATTCTTGCAGCAAGGACGCAACAGCGAGATCATATATCTGCAGGTATGCGTTTCTAGGGCGGGTAAAAAATATCGCGCATTTGATTTGTAAATGAAAATGTTCTTGACAATTGCACAAGAGGCAAATAGCCAGTCCTCTCAGCAGGTATCATTAGACTCCTGTGCACCACAATCATAGTAAGGAAGTCAAACGAATAACATCACTTGAACCAAATTAATAATCGGAATTCATTTAAAATGGAAATTGAAAATAATCTACGAATCGAACAATGTATGACAGAAAATGAAGTAAACGTAAGTGTACAAAACTATTCGCTAAACTATATGCTAAAATTGATTGAATGATTTTCTTTTAACAAATTTTTTACATATTACAGATCAAGGTGAGCTTTGTAACTCCAACTGAAAATATCTAAAATTCGACATCGTCCACATATAACTCAACAATTTCATCTAACAGATCACCAAATACTCAAAAACCAAACGGAAACGTACTGCATTTTCTGGCATACAGTTGACGGAATTGGAGCGTGAATTCTACGTTAACAGATATGTGAGCTGCCAAAAACGATACGAAATAGCCGATCGATTAAAATTAGATGAACGCCAAGTTAAAGTCTGGTTTCAGAATAGGCGCATGAAAAGCAAAAGAGATGCTAGTAAAACAACTCCAGAAACTAGACTTATAGACCATAATACATTCAATGAAACTTCTAATAATTTACCGCAGCTCTTAATGAAACCAGAGACTTTCAGTTTGGATCCTTTGGAAGGTATACCTCCTCCAGTTTAATCCAATAATTTTAATTTGTTATCGAATATGACAACGCCAGACGAATCCAGAAATCCACCACACAAATCGACGGATAACAATGTTTCCTTCGCGGAATGCAAGTGTTCCATATTAGACGAGATTGATCCTACAAAGTGGTTGTATAATGATGGCGAATTGCTAAAATGCCTGCAGGAGGATCATATGCCAAATGACAATAATCATTTCAAAATCCTTAGTGCTTCATCACTCAATTGTTCACCATTGCCAGAACCATGCGCAGAATCTTCGTTTTATATATCTCCAACGTCTAATCAGTTAGAAACCATTCATGTTGCATCACATGACACCAATTCCTCAACATTGCCAGAATCCGGAACAGACCCTTCGGAATTTATGCCCCCAACTGCAAATCAACATTATTTAGATTTTGACAATGACAATGATTTAGTGGAGCGTCTTATGAATTTAATTAAATAATTTAATAGTCATTATACGTATTCATTAATTATAGTCAAATATTAGATACAGGTATGTATGTGCATTAATATGAAATTTAATAATAATAAAAATTATTTTTATAATATAATCCAATATTTCAATGAAAACGTATCTGTTTGAATCTGGTATCGATGACTCGTTCAGTGTTAAAGGGAATTTGATTTATTTCGACAAACACTTCTGCGTAGCTCAGTTGAAGTTGAAAAGTTTTCTAGATTTTCTTATTTGGATACCATGAAGTACATTTAACGTATATTAATAAAGTCCTATGCATGCCTAACCACAGGTAATATCAAAAAAGAGTTATTGGGCGGATGATATGCGACAATATTAATATTTTTCCTGAAAACACAGCTTATCCTCTTCGCAATTATTGCAAGCCCGTAAAGTCGATTCCGAACGACAAATTTTTGAGAAACTTTTCATAGCAAATTTATTTACTCTGTGTAGCCTGGATGGTTTGGAAAAAACGTTTCACTTTATGGGACTATGTTCTATATTCAATGAATTTAGGCTCAATGATTTTAGAAAACGTAACTTAATTATAAATGAAGTTTTTAATATACTAAATGGCATTGACGAGGGATGGGATGCATGCAGACAAGGTAAAGTTTCTGACTGAGCTCAACGTGGCGACCACCAGGACGATCCTTGTCTTGCTGTATTCAAGTTAACACGCAGCCTCCTCGTGGCTCCTCCTGGATGGCATTCTAGCACCCGCTAGATGTTAACTAATGCGTGCAGCGAAGTCCAATCCTCTAGACGTTAAATATGGGTTGTGCTTGGAACCCACCACGTAAAAATTCCCTCCAATGAAAACTAACACACAAGCATCTAAAAAGATCCCCTCAAAAGTTGACGACCACGGCAAACGTTTAAAGGACTACGATATACGAATAGGCACATAGAACGTCTGAACCCTTTACAGGGCAGGCACTTCCGCCCAGCTGGCGGATGCCCTCATTAAATGTGTTTACGTTGGTCACCTTAATTGTAAAGTTTAATGTGAAATATTTCAATTTTATTTATTATCTTTTTTTTTACTGGGAAACTATCAAGGCGAATTCATTACGAGGTGGGAATAGTATTACAATAAGTACAACAATACAAAAACAACAGGGATTTTGTTTTTGTAAAAATGTACACATCTTGTCAAAAAAATTAACCCTCAAACCTCCATAGGAAATTAGTTAAAGCAATTAAAAAAAACTAAATAAATTTTATATATTGAAAATTCGTATGAATTTTATTATTACATTACATAATACTGCAGCACCTGTAAATTAAAAAAAATATCAGCTGCAAACGTTATTTCTTATAACAAATTTTCAACAGAAGATTTGTCCAATTTGTTTTAATCCCTATATCCCAATCTTCAGAAAGAGAATTTGTTTTAAAAATAACACACAAGTTATTTCAGTCATAATTTAGGCACCTAGTTGGAGACATGAATTTTTTTTTTTTTGGTAATTCATCACTCTTACCTAAATAACTATAAATATATGTATTTAGTGTTAAAGGCTTAAATATTGTTAATCATCTTGCAACAATTTTAATATATACATACTCTTCAGTCAGGATTATGATCTAGTTCCTCACACCACTTATGTTGTGCGTGTTAATTTTATATATGAGTGGCGGGACCTACAGTTTAAAGTCGACTCCGAGCGACAGATTTTTGAGAAACTTTTCATGGCAATTTTATTTACTCAGAGTTTTTGCCAGAAATCTGCTGAGAGGAAGTCGCCGAAGAAATACTTTTTGTGTTTCAATTTGATGTCTGGCCTGGGGCTCGAACCCTGGCTTTTCGTCTAATAAGCCAACACACTACCTACTACGGCGACTTAATTCTAATATATAATTGGCTTTAAAATAGTAATCCTAAAGAATTTCCAGAGTGCGTATCGTTAAGGATACATGCGATACATATGAGGGTTTATGACTAATATGAATACGAAATTGAATATCGAAACAAAATACACAAAAAACAAACATTTTTTTTGACATTGTTACTTACATCAGCTGGTAAACAAAACTCACCTCGTAATGAATTCGCCTTGGAAACTATTGTCAATTTTTTATAATAAAAGAAAAAGAGAATTTTCATTCATTCTTCAATCAACCTCCAAACAAAAGGTACGTGTTTTTGTGTAGTATTTGTTTTTGTATTTATAAAATACTTTGAATTATTTATTCTGTGCTTCAAAATTTTATTTTGAACCCAATTTATCCCAATTCCCCCCGAAACAAAATGTAGGACTGACGTCGCTGCCATTCAGGAAATGCGAGGTATTACAGCTGCCAGGTTGATAAGCACGAATTCGTATGCGGATTTGTGGTTAATAAGAGACTTCGTCACCTTGTCTGTGGGTGCACACCTGTGAACGTAAGGATAGCCACAATCCGCATCACGGCAAAATACTACAACATCAGCCTTATTTGTGCTCATGCCCCGACGGAAGAAAAGGACGATGTGACTAAATATGCCTTCTATGCGAAACTCGAGGACGTCTACGATAAGTGCCCGGCCCATGACGCCAAAATTGTCCTCTGAGATTTTAATGCGAAGGTCGGGCGAGAAGGTATCTTTGGCCCCACTGTCGGACAGTTCAGCCTCTACACGAACACTACCTCAAATGGTATGAGGCTGATCGATTTCGCCGCGGCACGTAACATGGTAGTATGTAGCACCAAGTTTCAACATCTCGATATCCACAAGGCCACTTGGATGTCCCCCGATCGATCAACGTCCAACCGGATTGATCATATTGTGATTGACGGATGGCACGTATCCAGTGTACTAGATGTGCACACGTTCAGAGGTCCAAACATCGACTCGGACCATTACCTTGTCACAGCCAAGTTTCGATTGCTCATTAGCGCATCGGGGTCTGCGCTCTCTAGTGCATTGAGAAAGCTGGACGTCAAGAAGCTGCGATCACAAAGGACAGCTGAGGCGTACTACGCTCAACTCTCTGATAAGCTCCGTCGTTCCCCCTCTAACCTCAGCGAAATTGATGGACTATGGGCCAACATCTCCCACTCCTTGCGAACTACTGCGGAAACAGTCCTTGGTTTCGAGCGCCCACCCTAACGAAATCAATGGTACGATTAGGAGTGTCGCGAGGCAGCTGCAGCGAAAAACACCGTATACAGGAAAACTCTTCCGCTACGGGAGCCATTGTCGAGAACTATAGAGAGAGGAGAAGGAATGAGAAATGGCTTTTCAGACGAAAGAAGAGGGAGCAGGAAAGGCGTGAGCGTGAGGAAATCGAGTTGTACAGATTCAGGAATGACGCTCGAAAATTCTATCAAAAGGTTAAGCATCTAACCGAGTGTTATAAGTCCGGAGCGTTTTCCTGCAAAGATGAGAACGGAAACTTGGTAACAGATCCGCAGGGGGTGCTGAGGTTATGGAGGAAGCACTTCTCTACTCTGTTACAAGGCGATGACGACACCAATTCCGCCTTTAGAGATGACGTTCCGAACCCGATCGATGATAACGGCGTGGGGATTCCGCTGCCTAGCCATGACGAGGTCAAAGTCGCAATAATGCGTCTTAAAAACAAAAAAATAATGCGTCTTAAAAAAATAAAGCGGCGGGTCCTGATAGCCTCCCCGCTGAATTGTTTAAGGCCGGATGTAATGAGTTGGTAGGGCACATACACCAGCTTATTTACAAAATATGGCTAGAGGAAAGTATGCCCAACGATTGGAACCTCGGTGTCCTCTGTCCTGTCCTGAAAAAGGGAGACCCTACGATATGCGCCAACTACAGGGGCATAAGCCTTCTCCCTATAAGGTTCTCACAAGCGTATTGTGTGAACGATACGATACCCTTTTTCAAAAAAGTGTTCAGTTGCTTGCGTACGCTGACGACATTGACATCATAGGGCGTACCAAGCGAGATGTTACTGCTGCCTTTAGTGCTATTGAACGGCAGTCTACTAAGATGGGTATGGCAGTAAATGAGGGCAAAACAAAGTATATGTTATCGATAATTAGAGATGTGCGGCGTATTGATTCCCAGATTACGGCCGATAACTATACTTTTAATGCGGTCAAGGAATTCATATATCTTGGCTCCGCTGTTACCACCAGAAATGATGTTAGTCTGGAGATCAAGCGCAGGATCACTCTTGCCAACAGGTGCTACTATGTTCTCAATAGGCAATTGAGTAGCAGAGACCTCTCTCGTACGACAAAACTAACACTCTACAAGACACTCATCTTACTCGTGCTTCTTTATGGCGCAGAGGCATGGACGCTATTAAGAACTGATGCAGCGGCCTTGAGAGTGTTCGAGAGAAAAGTACTGCGCAAGATCTTCGGTCCAGTGCGAGTTGGCGATGATTTCCGTATCCGATCCAACATAGACATAGATGTTGTACAGCGTATTAATATCCAGCGGCTGCGCTGGCTCGGCCATGTCGTTCGAATGGAGGAGGATGCTCCGGCGAGGCGGGTATTTGAGATTTACAAAATTCAAAATGGCGGATCCAATATTGCGGTCGAGGTTTTTAAAAATTAATCAGATTTACTTAACCGCCATATTGGATCCGCCATTTTGAATTTTTTAAATCTGAAAGAAGATATGTAATCAGCGACCCCAAAAACCCCTGAGTAACAATTTTCAAGTAAATCGGATTAATTTTTAAGGACCTCCGTAATGTGTTTCTTTTTCTCTTGCACCCCATGACATAAACCCACCCCCTACTTTAAGGGTGCATGCAAACAAATTGGCTTTGGGCTCATTTTAAAGAGCAGCACGTCAGTGTTTAGCTCTACAATATTTCAAAAAAGGCCAAAAACACTATTTTTAGGGGTTTCAACCCCCTTTTTTTCGAAAACCTGACGTGATGTAAAGATTCGTGTACAGCGCCCAAAATGTCTTCGGAAACACCTGGAGCCATCTTATTTGCACAAAAAAAGTTCAAATTTGCAGGGCTGTGTAATTGATTTAGCCCGAACAATTGAAAGTGAAGGTTTTGTTGACTTTGCTGAGGGAGATATTTTTGAACTAATGGTTGACAAAGAATTGGATAAAGATGAACTAGTTTGTATAGTTAATGAAACTGATGAGGAAAATACTGAGTCTGATGAAAATGATTCACAAATCGTTGAAATGACATCAGAAAATATTTTTGAAGACTTTGAATTAGGCCAGAAATTAGGAAATCATTTTCTACAATATGATCCAAATGTTGAAAGAGGTCTTTAGTTTTAAAATAGATTTCTCAAGGCTTGGCCCAATATCGGAAGGTATATAAAGAATTAAACAAAAACTCCTCGCAAATACTTATAACTAAATATATTTCAAAATCCCCACGTCCCCACATCGAACCAGAAAACATTAAGGTATCGAGCGATGATTCGTCACCAACCGAAGAAATGCGATTAATTGTCGAAGAAAGTAATGATGAATAAATATATGTGTGTAGGTACATATACTGAAATTGGTTGAATATAACTTTTTTTTTTGCTTAACAGTTTATGTATTGATGTTTTGCTAATAACATTTTTATATTTACAATACTTATGTGTTTTCTCTTATTTATATTCCATTTAATTTTTAAGTTTTGTGAATTTTATAACTATTTTGGTTGTTAAATAAAATGAAATTGTATTCTTTTGTTTGCTTTGTTACGTTATTAACATTAAAACAAATAAAATTATATTAAAAAAATACTATATTTACCAGTTTTTATCATTTTTTCGATTTACACGATTTTCCATACAAATTTTGTTGAATTCGTTTTACACGATTTTCTCAGGAACGTATCTATCGTGCAAAGCGAGGGACAGGTGTAGATTTAAAAACTGATAATATAACTCAACTAAAGTGCGATCTAGATTCATACTTATAAGAAAACAAAAAAATTCAAAATTCTAAAGTTGTTTTCATACAAATCATTACGATTATTGTTAAAATCAATAATTTGATCAGTATTTCATAAGATAACTTTTAATCAAATTTGTTACAATTATAATGCTTCTCGACTTCATTTTGATGTAAGTACCGGGAGTACCAGCCTAGAGAAGAAATTAATAAAACTACATTGAGCTGTTTTCAAACATTTCTCTAATACAAATCTAACAAGAATTTGATTAAAAAGAATGTAAGGAATTTGACAAATACATGTTTTTCTTAAGGAAATTATTTAAGTGCTGTTTCTTTAAAACAAGAAAACACAAGTAAAATTGTCTTTCAGGAACAGTATATATGGCAAACAGAACGTATGTAATTAAGATAGTATTGGAGAATTTCTTCCATAACTCGTTACTTTTCAATTAATATTAAAAGAAAAAGATAAGACACATTTATTGAACAATTTATCTGAAATTTTTTCATTTCTGCCAATTTCGTTTCTGCACGATTTGTATATTTAATTGTACGTTGTATTCTTTCTAATCGCCAGATTTTGTAATTCCTCACATTGTTTTTATATATGTATGTATGTATGAAAGTCGCCGTGGTCTAAAAGGTAGTCGTGAGGCCTCGATTCTAACCCCAAGACAGGTACCTCCATTTAAACGAAATATGAAAAAATATTTCTTCGGCGACTTCCTCTCAGCAGAGAGCAAAAGCACTGAGAGCAAATAAAATGTGTCGACTTTAAACTGTAGGTCCCGCCACTCATGTATAAAAAAATTAACGCACAAAACATAAGTGGTGTGAGAAGCTAGATAGTTATTCAGACGAAAGGGTTGTAACGACCGTTTATGTATGTATGTAAAAGAGAAAATAAGATCTGGTCAAAATCTATTGCACATTACTGCTGCTATTACTATTGCACACATTCAAATGCCTGACTGTTTGGCACCCTTGTCTTACAGCAACGGCCCAAGAGCGAGATCACAAATATCGCCAGGTATACGTCTGTACAAGAGTCAATTCGTGAGTAGGTAAAAAATATCGCGCTTCTGCCTTACAATGTTCTTGACGATTACAAAACAAACAAATAGCCAGTCCTCTCAGCAGGTACCAACTATTAAACCACATAAATACTTCCGTTAGACTTCTGCGCACCACAATCATAGTAAAGAAGTTAACCGAATAACATCACTTGAACCAAATTAATAATCGGAATTCATTTAAAATGGAAATTGAAAAGAATCTACGAATCGAACAATGTGTGACAGAAAATGGAGTAAACGTAAGTGTACAAAACTATTCGTTGAATGATAAAAAAATATTTTCTTTTAACAAATTTTATACATATTTCAGATCAAGGTGAACTTAGTATCTCCACCTGAAAATATCGAAAATTCAAAATCGTCCACATATAACGCAACAAATTCATCTCCCAGACCAGCAAATACATCAAAATCCAAACGGAAACGAACTGCATTTACCAGCAAACAGTTGACGGAATTGGAGCGTGAATTCTACGTTAACAGATATGTGAGCTGCCAAAAACGATTCGAAATAGCCGATCGATTAAAATTAGATGAACGTCAAGTTAAAGTCTGGTTTCAGAATAGGCGCATGAAAAGCAAAAGAGATGCTAGTAAAAGAACTCCAGAAACTAAACCTTTAACCCATAATACATTCAATCAAACTTCTAATAATTTACCGCAGCTCTTAATGAAACCAGAGATTTTGAGTTTGACTCCTTTGGAAGGTATACCTCCTCCAGTTCAATTAAATAATTTTAATTTGTCATCGAATATGACAACGCCAGACGAATCCAGAAATCCACCATTCAAATCGGCGGATAACAATGTTTCCTTCACAGACTGCAACTGTTCCACATTAGACGACATTGATCCTACAAAGTGGATTTATAATGAAGACGAATTGCTAACATGCCTGCAGGAGGATCATATGCCAAATGGTTCATCACTCAATTCTTCATCATTGCCAGAACCAGGCGCAGAATCTTTGTTTTATATATCTCCAACGGCTAATCAGTTGCATCATGTTGCATCACATGTCACCAATCCCTCAACATTGCCAGAATCCTGAGCAGACCCTTCGGAATTTACGCCCCCAACTGCAAATCAACATTATTTAGATTTTGACAATGACAATGATTTAGTGGAACGTCTTATGAATTTAATTAAATAATTTAATAGTCATTATACGTATTCATTAATTATAGTCAAATATTAGATACACGTATGTATGTGCATTAATATGAAATTTAATAATAATAAAAATTATTCTTATAATATAATCCAATATTTCAATGAAAACGTATCTGTTTGAATCTGGTGTCGATGACTCGTTCAGTGTTAAAGGGAATTTGATTTATTTCGACAAACACTTCTGCGTTGCTCAAATTTGGGGTTTTAAAAGTAAGTTAATGCCTATGCATGCTTAGTCTGTAGTTAGGTATGCATCCATGATTTCTAGATGAAAAGGACTTTTTGACGGATTATATGCGACAGCATTAATATTTTTCCTGTAAACACAGCTAATCCTCTTTGCAGTTATTGAAACCCCATTCTAGAACTTTTGAAAACTTTGGAAAAATGTCAACGATATAAACTCCTTTCATTCATTTCTATCAAATACAACAACTTTAATAATAAGCGCCAGAGGGGAACTTTTACATCTTAATGGAAGAGTGTCTACCAAAGGAATTTATGCTCTGTGTAACCTGTATGGTTTGGAAATTCCTTTCCATTCTATGGGTGTATATCATATGTTCAATGAATTTAGGCTCAATTATTTTAGAAAACATAACTTAATTATAAATGAAGTTTTAAATATACAAATGGCATTGATTTTGATTATAATTTACTTTATAAATATTTAGAATACAGAAAATTTATACTTAATAATTCGATTCGACTATATATAATATAACACTGAATATAAAATTGAATTTAAAGGTTGTATCAGCCTCACATTTCGCTAATCTGTCTCACAACCAGACGTTATGTCAATTTTAGATATTTATTTATTTTAGGTATCTACTTATTTATTTATTAATTACAATACAATTACAAATTATATTCTAATTCGGTGTAGTATGACAGACCAGAGTCTCTGGTGGGAATCGAACCCACGACCATAGTCTAGCACACTACTCACTAGACTACCAGGGCACCCTTAAATGTATCTAATAAATGAATAAACAATATGTTTCGATAAACGCATACCGACTAATATTGTGTTTTCCTATTTACACCGACTAATATTCCTATCTTCCTACTACTACCACTACTTATGAAATTTTGATAGACACCGCTCGACTGCTATACACATAACTTGCGAATAAAATTGAATATAAGTACGTACATATATCGTACATCAGTTAACTGTAGTGTAAAATGTATAAAATCAGATAAATTTGAATTTCACCATTTCTCACTAATATGTTCCTTTTACTCCTCCAGGGATCATAGGGCCGCAACAAGTTGATTCCAATGAGCTCGATCATCAGCGCGATGTTTGACTTCTTAGTAGCAAGACAAACGTTAAAAATACATTTCTTGATACACCTTATATTTCCTATATATGAAGTCTCCGTAGCCTAGTATGTAGTGTGTTGGGTTATTATACATGAGGCCACGGTCCATACCCTAGGTCAGGCATATACAACGAAATGGAATTGGAGAAAATATTTCATAGGCTTCTCAGCAGATTTCTGAGAGTAAATAAAAAGTTATTCAAATATCTGTCTTCCGTACAGCTTTCGTAGATATTTCAGCACGATAATGATCCCACGGTTAGGGTTGTTAAAGACTGGTTGGAGAAACATCAACTCCTTGTTATGTCGTGGCCACTGTCATTTTCCAATCTCAATCGTATTGAGAACATGTGCATGATAGTACAACGTAATGTCGGAAAGAAAGTCTTCCGAAATGGATAAGAACTTTTCGGCGAATTGGAAAAGCAGTCAAATGTAATTCCAAAAGATTACAATGTATTATTATTATTATTATTTATTTTCTCAATGTACAAAAGATGTTCGGAAATAATAAAAAACAAGGGATATGCCACTAATTATTACAGAATTAGAATATTATTATGTTTTTTTGTTTTTGTTTTATTTAAAAGTTGGAAAAATTTTAAAAATTTTAATTTTGACTTATTTTGTTTAAAATATTCTTTTTGTTATTGTTTTAAGTTAGTGAAGAATAATTTCTGGTTTTCTTTTAATATAAAAAAGAATTAAATTCAATAAAAATTACTTAAGGTGATTTAAAAAATCAACGTTTAGTTAAAATGTGATTTCAGTGGCAAGTGCATTTTCTGTATTTGGAACTACTTTCCCATGGAATTAAATGTTTTTATAACAGTCAAGCCAAATCGCACTCTTCGATAATTTACCTTAATTTTTATTTTAGTTTGATTAAAATTTTCACACAGGAAACCGCTCTCCTATTTGCAAACAAAAGAAAAGAATTGTAAATGCTTTTTAAAAAGCCTCTACTTAAAAACAAAAAAATATCTGAAGGCTAATAACATGTGATGTTCACTTGGTTCCCAAGAACCCTTCAACTACCAGAACCAATCGCACAAGTATGCAATTCAACTACAAAAGCGGTTCTGACGATTACTTTCAATGCTTACGAATACTTATAACGCCTAAGTATATATGTCTGCTCTCTCTAAATGACATTGATCGAGGAAGCTAATTCTGATATATTGCTGCTTAATGATTACAAGGACGCTGCGATAATCGATAATTACGAAATGATGCTCTGCTAATAAAATGTTCAAATATGAACTACAAATAGTACCACGACTGAATATATGGGAGAAAAAAGTGTTAATGTTTGCTAGCAATGAAGAATATCGCAACATCCGAAACTGTTAATAGGTGTGAGAAAGTCTCACTTGTAAATAGAACTGCTGCGTAAATTCCTAATTTATAGTCTGGTATATATATTTGAGTGTTAAAAATTAAGTGAATAACATTTGCGTTTATTAATTGAGAACTGAGGACATTATATGACTGACAAAAGTATTTAAAAAAAAATTGCCACATTGGCATGCACTTTTCTAATCTTAAAAAAAAACAAGTACAAGATAATTTAAAAAATTACATAACAGGTAAGACAACAAAATTTGCCACCATGTCTTGAATTATAAAGATTTTACAGAAAGTCATAAAAATTACAAAAATTGTTAAGGATTGTTTTGATTTTGAAGCGTTTAAACAAATTTTTTTATGGCTGAACAGATTTAGGTATAGCAAACATGCTCCAAAAGACAAACAAATCTTCAAAATTTTAAAATAGGATTTAGATTTTTTTTAATTGCGAAAAAAAATATGATCATAAAAGGGGTCGTATATGAATTATACCTTTTTGCTATTTTTAAGACATGAGGCAATTTTTTATATACTTTTGTTAGCCATAAAAATATTGCAATGTTTTTACCATGCGATAGCTGCCAATAATATGGGAATATATGCAACAGTCCTATGTATTTCGAAGAATACTGCAGGTAATTTTCGCCAACATTTATTGAAAACATTTTTTTCTATATCTATGTACCTACGTTATGCTTCATTATTTTTCTTGGAAGATACTATTTATTTACTCGATCTATTAATAGTAATTTTTATAAGTAATAAAAAAGTAATATTTATTATGAAAAATAATAATAATAAACCCTTAACCAAATTTGTAATTTTTACCTAAAAAAATGAAAAATATTGGGCACATAACGGTACGACAACAAGTCAAGATAAGTAACTATGCAGCTTGAGTTTTACCCTTATCGGTAAGGAAGCATTTCAAGTTTAATTCCTGGCAGCTATTTTTCATACGAAGAGAAAATCAAAACAATACTACATACATTTGCATTCGAATAACATAAAAGTGTGTGTTCAAAAACAAAAAAAAAATCAAACGATAACAGATAACAGAGTATAGATAGCAAGCAGGAAAACCTGACAGAAGGTACGTAGAAAGTAGCAAAAGTAATATTATTAAATTTAATAAAACGGTTTTGGAGCCTAATTATATCCCATAACGAATTTATGTCCAGGATTATATGAAATCGAACTGAAAATTGAAGACCATTGGTTCACTCTAGTAAAGCAAACAGCGAACACAGTGGTGTGGAGCTAAAAGAGGCTAACACCAGCTATCATAGATGGAAATTCACACTCGAACAGAATAACTACGCTTCAACGGAAGTAACATAACCCTCAACGGAGTAGACCTTTTTACGATTACTCTCACACCTTAGTTATTGGTTTTGCGAAATTTTCTCAAGCTTAACCCATTGCACTCGGCTGTGCCCTCTGAGGGGCAACGTTAGTCTGGCATATCACTCGGTTGTCGTCTCTGAGGGAACCTGATAGTTTGTTAGCGATTACGGACAATGAAATTATTCCGCCCCAATTTTTTAAGAAACACGTGTTCTCCTGTAGTTCTCTGTTAAAGTGGCATAAAAAATTAATCGAAATATGATAAAATTAACAAGATGCATGATAAATAAATCAATCGTTTTACACGTCGAAAAATAACGTGCGAAGTGCGTTCACGACGGACTGTACACTTCTCTGATCCGTTGAGCAAATTGTGGATATATTGGATTAGGCGTACAAAGCTACAAGGGAAACTTTATACGATAATAAAGAAATCCGATAACCGAGAGAAGAAATGTACAAAATCTCAATTCGTACTGAAGCGTCGAATAGAAACGATATCTGCATATTCCAAATGTGGGAGAAAGAAAACGGGATTGTATTGTCTGTTCTGACAGAAAAACACCAGGCGGAAGGCGGCAAACAACCCGCTATCCATGTTGGGTATTGCTTTAAACTTTACCATACTGTAAATATATGTATGTTCTTCCATGTCAACAAATTTCATTACAATTCCTTACTTGGTTCTAAAATTATACTGTATAATATCACGTTTCAAGGATGAACGTTTTCGTTAAAAAGTGGCGTAGCTAACGTCCGAAACGGTACCGAGTGCAAAGAGTTAAGAGCACAAAATATCCTCCGATCGAATAATGTTGAGCTTTGAAAATGCCATTTTCGCATTGAAGAAAGAGACATTAGATAACAAGGGATGAACATATGATAGCCACGAGTGTTCGTATAAAAATTGCTTTAATTTTAAACAAATCCCATGCATCACAAGCAATATGTAACGCTTATAGTACAACCACAAAGCTAGAGTGTCAATTACTCAAAAATTTGAGCAATTTTCTTATTGAACGCATATTTACAACTACACCTCAACATATTTGTTTTAATATGTACGGTTATCGAAAAATTAGGTAATAAATGCGTTGTTATTGAGATGGTTTATTTTAGTTTTCATGTAGTTTAACACAGTCTATGGTGGGAATCGAACTCACGACTCTCACGTTAATAGACTACGAGGGCACCCAAAATAAAATAGAGTGCAAAATTTCTTTCCAAATTTACCACTTACAACCAAAAGCAGGAGAAAAAAATGTTATGCGAAATCACAGACCAGCGCATTTTATGAGGTCTGAGGCAATAAAAAGCTGAAGATGTAGCTCAAATTCAGAAGGATCTTGGAGAAAATGAAAATATTCCTGCAACAGTAAACGATACATTGCGAGGAACTAGCTACGGACATCGTGCTAAAGTGAAAAAGACAAGTGGACTGGGAGAAGGTTGTTTGATAAAATGAAACTAAAATTAATTATCTTGGGTCGGATGGTGAGGATGATGTCTGCAATAGAAAGGAAAAACTGTGCAAACAAAAGACGTCAGCTCAACTTTAATGTTTGTTGGTATACCCGTGGTGCTATGGCATTGCATAGCGGCTAAGAGAGTTGGATTACTGAATAGTTGGTACGATTACTGTAAACATTTTAACTACTAACTTTGCTAACTTTCTGTAGAAAAATTCGGATTACAAACGGCAGATACTGTTTTCAAAAATGATAATGAACCAAAGCTCATCAATAAACTTAAAAAAATGACTCAACGAAAACTGCATGAAATCACTTGATCGGCCGTCTGAGTGACTAGTTTTTAGTTTCATCGAACATTTCGGGGGGTTCTCAAAAAAGTTATAAAATCTTAAAAGAATTGTAAACACTTGTGCCAACAACATTTTGAGGGTAGTAGTGTGTTTATGGGGTTTCTAGGTCACTTACTCCATACAAAATTTGGTGCATGCCTACGCTACAGTCGGTAGTGTCGGTTAGTCGATAGGTTTGTAACATGTAATATGAAAATTTATGTACGAATGATTGGACGGACCGAATGAGTGTGTGTGTAACATGTAATGTGTATGATCGTGTTTTTAATAATAAATTCATGGCACGTTTTAGTCCTTATGATTTTTGTTTTTGTTTACAGAATGTACACCTGTATGATTGTTGTGTGTTTTTTATTTTTTGTATGATTTAATTAGAAGGATCTTTAATTTTAAATGTGATAAGAAAGGATAGGTTGGTTGTGCGGTTGTTTTTTATTTTTTGTATATTTAATTAGAAGGATGTTTAATTTTAAATGTGATAAGAAAGGGTAGGTTGGTTGTGCGGTTGTTTTTTATTTTTTGTGTGATTTAATTAGAAGGATCTGTAATTTTAAGATGATAACAAATTCTTGGCACGTATTATCATTCCCAATACTTTTTTATTCATCAAGGGGAAATTATATGAATTTTCTCTTGAATAAGCAGATGTATCGAAATGTGTTGGAATATCATTTCTAATATCATCATACATATCATTTGTTTTCACATCATATATAAATGAATCGGTATCCATATAACAGAGATTAATATTATCAAGATATTTTGTCTTCATATAATCGTAATGAAAGTTATACATTTTCCATTTTGATAATTTTTTCATATTAATTTTGATCTGCTTTGTATCTGTTCCCGATCTGCTTTATATCTGGACACGATCTGCTATGTATCTGATCACGATCTGCTTCGTATCTGCTCACGATCTACTTGGTATCTGGTCACGATCTGCTTCGTATCTGCTCACGATCTGCTTTATGTCTGGTCACGATCTGCTTTGTATCTGCTCACGATCTGATTTATACCTGATCACGATCTGCTTGATGTCTTATGTCTATATCTTTTGAATTTGGGTACGCTATATCGTGCTTTCTACAAGCTGCATCCAATAAATTTATTCCTTTGCCTCCTCTTGCTAATCGTTTTTGAAGTTTTGTATCAGGTCCACAAAACTGATAACCAGATGGATGTAATTCAACATATAATTTGTTTATTAAGTTGTCTACAAATCTTCTTCCAATCTTACACTGATTAGGTGTTTTTCTTTTGACTGTAGTTTATAACCATTTTTTTTTCATTACTTTCATACCTCTTCGCATGAAACACTACACCAGCTATACCAGCTATATCAGCTATACCAGCTATACTAGCAAGCTGTACTAGCTATACTAGCAAGCTATACAATCTGTACTAGCTATACTAGCAAGCTGTACAATCTGTACTAGCTATACTAGCAAGCTGTACTAGCTATACTAGCAAGCTGTACAATCTGTACTAGCTATACTAGCAAGCTGTACTAGCTATACTAGCAAGCTATACAATCTGTACTAGCTATACTAGCAAGCTGTACAATCTGTACTAGCTATACTAGCAAGCTGTACTAGCTATACTAGCAAGCTATACAATCTGTACTAGCTATACTAGCAAGCTGTACAATCTGTACTAGCTATACTAGCAAGCTGTACTAGCTATACTAGCAAGCTGTACAATCTGTACTAGCTATACTAGCAAGCTGTACTAGCTATACTAGCAAGCTATACAATCTGTACTAGCTATACTAGCAAGCTGTACTAGCTATACTAGCAAGCTATACAATCTGTACTAGCTATACTAGCAAGCTGTAGTAGCTATATCAGCTATATCAGCTATACCTGCTATACCTGCTATACCAGCTATATCAGCTATACCTGCTATACCTGCTATACCAGCTATATCAGCTATACCTGCTATACCTGCTATATCAGCTATACCAGCTATACCAGCTATACCAGCTATACCAGCTATACCAGCTATACCTGCTATATCAGCTATACCAGCTATACCAGCTATACCTGCTATACCTGCTATACCAGCTATACCAGCTATACCTGCTATACCAGCTATACCTGCTATACCTGCTATACCAGCTATATCAGCTATACCAGCTATACCTGCTATACCTGCTATATCAGCTATACCTGCTATATCAGCTATACCTGCTATACCAGCTATACCTGCTATACCTGCTATACCAGCTATACCAGCTATACCAGCTATACCAGCTATACCAGCTATACCAGCTATACCAGCTATACCTGCTATACCTGCTATATCAGCTATACCTGCTATACCTGCTATATCAGCTATACCTGCTATACCTGCTATATCAGCTATATCAGCTATACCAGGTATAGACAGGTACCTCCATTTAAACGAAATATGAAAAAATATTTCTTCGGCGACTTCCTCTCAGCAGAGAGCAAAAGCACTGAGAGCAAATAAAATGTGTCGACTTTAAACTGTAGGTCCCGCCACTCATGTATAAAAAAATTAACGCACAAAACATAAGTGGTGTGAGAAGCTAGATAGTTATTCAGACGAAAGGGTTGTAACGACCGTTTATGTATGTATGTAAAAGAGAAAATAAGATCTGGTCAAAATCTATTGCACATTACTGCTGCTATTACTATTGCACACATTCAAATGCCTGACTGTTTGGCACCCTTGTCTTACAGCAACGGCCCAAGAGCGAGATCACAAATATCGACAGGTATACGTCTGTACAAGAGTCAATTCGTGAGTAGGTAAAAAATATCGCGCTTCTGCCTTACAATGTTCTTGACGATTACAAAACAAACAAATAGCCAGTCCTCTCAGCAGGTACCAACTATTAAACCACATAAATACTTCCGTTAGACTTCTGCGCACCACAATCATAGTAAAGAAGTTAACCGAATAACATCACTTGAACCAAATTAATAATCGGAATTCATTTAAAATGGAAATTGAAAAGAATCTACGAATCGAACAATGTGTGACAGAAAATGGAGTAAACGTAAGTGTACAAAACTATTCGTTGAATGATAAAAAAATATTTTCTTTTAACAAATTTTATACATATTTCAGATCAAGGTGAACTTAGTATCTCCACCTGAAAATATCGAAAATTCAAAATCGTGCACATATAACTCAACAAATTCATCTCCCAGACCAGCAAATACATCAAAATCCAAACGGAAACGAACTGCATTTACCAGCAAACAGTTGACGGAATTGGAGCGTGAATTCTACGTTAACAGATATGTGAGCTGCCAAAAACGATTCGAAATAGCCGATCGATTAAAATTAGATGAACGTCAAGTTAAAGTCTGGTTTCAGAATAGGCGCATGAAAAGCAAAAGAGATGCTAAAAGAACTCCAGAAACTAAACCTTTAACCCATAATACATTCAATCAAACTTCTAATAATTTACCGCAGCTCTTAATGAAACCAGAGATTTTGAGTTTGACTCCTTTGGAAGGTATACCTCCTCCAGTTCAATTAAATAATTTTAATTTGTCATCGAATATGACAACGCCAGACGAATCCAGAAATCCACCATTCAAATCGGCGGATAACAATGTTTCCTTCACAGACTGCAACTGTTCCACATTAGACGACATTGATCCTACAAAGTGGATTTATAATGAAGACGAATTGCTAACATGCCTGCAGGAGGATCATATGCCAAATGGTTCATCACTCAATTCTTCATCATTGCCAGAACCAGGCGCAGAATCTTTGTTTTATATATCTCCAACGGCTAATCAGTTGCATCATGTTGCATCACATGTCACCAATCCCTCAACATTGCCAGAATCCTGAGCAGACCCTTCGGAATTTACGCCCCCAACTGCAAATCAACATTATTTAGATTTTGACAATGACAATGATTTAGTGGAACGTCTTATGAATTTAATTAAATAATTTAATAGTCATTATACGTATTCATTAATTATAGTCAAATATTAGATACACGTATGTATGTGCATTAATATGAAATTTAATAATAATAAAAATTATTCTTATAATATAATCCAATATTTCAATGAAAACGTATCTGTTTGAATCTGGTGTCGATGACTCGTTCAGTGTTAAAGGGAATTTGATTTATTTCGACAAACACTTCTGCGTTGCTCAAATTTGGGGTTTTAAAAGTAAGTTAATGCCTATGCATGCTTAGTCTGTAGTTAGGTATGCATCCATGATTTCTAGATGAAAAGGACTTTTTGACGGATTATATGCGACAGCATTAATATTTTTCCTGTAAACACAGCTAATCCTCTTTGCAGTTATTGAAACCCCATTCTAGAACTTTTGAAAACTTTGGAAAAATGTCAACGATATAAACTCCTTTCATTCATTTCTATCAAATACAACAACTTTAATAATAAGCGCCAGAGGGGAACTTTTACATCTTAATGGAAGAGTGTCTACCAAAGGAATTTATGCTCTGTGTAACCTGTATGGTTTGGAAATTCCTTTCCATTCTATGGGTGTATATCATATGTTCAATGAATTTAGGCTCAATTATTTTAGAAAACATAACTTAATTATAAATGAAGTTTTAAATATACAAATGGCATTGATTTTGATTATAATTTACTTTATAAATATTTAGAATACAGAAAATTTATACTTAATAATTCGATTCGACTATATATAATATAACACTGAATATAAAATTGAATTTAAAGGTTGTATCAGCCTCACATTTCGCTAATCTGTCTCACAACCAGACGTTATGTCAATTTTAGATATTTATTTATTTTAGGTATCTACTTATTTATTTATTAATTACAATACAATTACAAATTATATTCTAATTCGGTGTAGTATGACAGACCAGAGTCTCTGGTGGGAATCGAACCCACGACCATAGTCTAGCACACTACTCACTAGACTACCAGGGCACCCTTAAATGTATCTAATAAATGAATAAACAATATGTTTCGATAAACGCATACCGACTAATATTGTGTTTTCCTATTTACACCGACTAATATTCCTATCTTCCTACTACTACCACTACTTATGAAATTTTGATAGACACCGCTCGACTGCTATACACATAACTTGCGAATAAAATTGAATATAAGTACGTACATATATCGTACATCAGTTAACTGTAGTGTAAAATGTATAAAATCAGATAAATTTGAATTTCACCATTTCTCACTAATATGTTCCTTTTACTCCTCCAGGGATCATAGGGCCGCAACAAGTTGATTCCAATGAGCTCGATCATCAGCGCGATGTTTGACTTCTTAGTAGCAAGACAAACGTTAAAAATACATTTCTTGATACACCTTATATTTCCTATATATGAAGTCTCCGTAGCCTAGTATGTAGTGTGTTGGGTTATTATACATGAGGCCACGGTCCATACCCTAGGTCAGGCATATACAACGAAATGGAATTGGAGAAAATATTTCATAGGCTTCTCAGCAGATTTCTGAGAGTAAATAAAAAGTTATTCAAATATCTGTCTTCCGTACAGCTTTCGTAGATATTTCAGCACGATAATGATCCCACGGTTAGGGTTGTTAAAGCCTGGTTGGAGAAACATCAACTCCTTGTTATGTCGTGGCCACTGTCATTTTCCAATCTCAATCGCATTGAGAACATGTGCATGATAGTACAACGTAATGTCGGAAAGAAAGTCTTCCGAAATGGATAAGAACTTTTCGGCGAATTGGAAAAGCAGTCAAATGTAATTCCAAAAGATTACAATGTATTATTATTATTATTATTTATTTTCTCAATGTACAAAAGATGTTCGGAAATAATAAAAAACAAGGGATATGCCACTAATTATTAAAGAATTAGAATATTATTATGTTTTTTTGTTTTTGTTTTATTTAAAAGTTGGAAAAATTTTAAAAATTTTAATTTTGACTTATTTTGTTTAAAATATTCTTTTTGTTATTGTTTTAAGTTAGTGAAGAATAATTTCTGGTTTTCTTTTAATATAAAAAAGAATTAAATTCAATAAAAATTACTTAAGGTGATTTAAAAAATCAACGTTTAGTTAAAATGTGATTTCAGTGGCAAGTGCATTTTCTGTATTTGGAACTACTTTCCCATGGAATTAAATGTTTTTATAACAGTCAAGCCAAATCGCACTCTTCGATAATTTACCTTAATTTTTATTTTAGTTTGATTAAAATTTTCACACAGGAAACCGCTCTCCTATTTGCAAACAAAAGAAAAGAATTGTAAATGCTTTTTAAAAAGCCTCTACTTAAAAACAAAAAAATATCTGAAGGCTAATAACATGTGATGTTCACTTGGTTCCCAAGAACCCTTCAACTACCAGAACCAATCGCACAAGTATGCAATTCAACTACAAAAGCGGTTCTGACGATTACTTTCAATGCTTACGAATACTTATAACGCCTAAGTATATATGTCTGCTCTCTCTAAATGACATTGATCGAGGAAGCTAATTCTGATATATTGCTGCTTAATGATTACAAGGACGCTGCGATAATCGATAATTACGAAATGATGCTCTGCTAATAAAATGTTCAAATATGAACTACAAATAGTACCACGACTGAATATATGGGAGAAAAAAGTGTTAATGTTTGCTAGCAATGAAGAATATCGCAACATCCGAAACTGTTAATAGGTGTGAGAAAGTCTCACTTGTAAATAGAACTGCTGCGTAAATTCCTAATTTATAGTCTGGTATATATATTTGAGTGTTAAAAATTAAGTGAATAACATTTGCGTTTATTAATTGAGAACTGAGGACATTATATGACTGACAAAAGTATTTAAAAAAAAATTGCCACATTGGCATGCACTTTTCTAATCTTAAAAAAAAACAAGTACAAGATAATTTAAAAAATTACATAACAGGTAAGACAACAAAATTTGCCACCATGTCTTGAATTATAAAGATTTTACAGAAAGTCATAAAAATTACAAAAATTGTTAAGGATTGTTTTGATTTTGAAGCGTTTAAACAAATTTTTTTATGGCTGAACAGATTTAGGTATAGCAAACATGCTCCAAAAGACAAACAAATCTTCAAAATTTTAAAATAGGATTTAGATTTTTTTTAATTGCGAAAAAAAATATGATCATAAAAGGGGTCGTATATGAATTATACCTTTTTGCTATTTTTAAGACATGAGGCAATTTTTTATATACTTTTGTTAGCCATAAAAATATTGCAATGTTTTTACCATGCGATAGCTGCCAATAATATGGGAATATATGCAACAGTCCTATGTATTTCGAAGAATACTGCAGGTAATTTTCGCCAACATTTATTGAAAACATTTTTTTCTATATCTATGTACCTACGTTATGCTTCATTATTTTTCTTGGAAGATACTATTTATTTACTCGATCTATTAATAGTAATTTTTATAAGTAATAAAAAAGTAATATTTATTATGAAAAATAATAATAATAAACCCTTAACCAAATTTGTAATTTTTACCTAAAAAAATGAAAAATATTGGGCACATAACGGTACGACAACAAGTCAAGATAAGTAACTATGCAGCTTGAGTTTTACCCTTATCGGTAAGGAAGCATTTCAAGTTTAATTCCTGGCAGCTATTTTTCATACGAAGAGAAAATCAAAACAATACTACATACATTTGCATTCGAATAACATAAAAGTGTGTGTTCAAAAACAAAAAAAAAATCAAACGATAACAGATAACAGAGTATAGATAGCAAGCAGGAAAACCTGACAGAAGGTACGTAGAAAGTAGCAAAAGTAATATTATTAAATTTAATAAAACGGTTTTGGAGCCTAATTATATCCCATAACGAATTTATGTCCAGGATTATATGAAATCGAACTGAAAATTGAAGACCATTGGTTCACTCTAGTAAAGCAAACAGCGAACACAGTGGTGTGGAGCTAAAAGAGGCTAACACCAGCTATCATAGATGGAAATTCACACTCGAACAGAATAACTACGCTTCAACGGAAGTAACATAACCCTCAACGGAGTAGACCTTTTTACGATTACTCTCACACCTTAGTTATTGGTTTTGCGAAATTTTCTCAAGCTTAACCCATTGCACTCGGCTGTGCCCTCTGAGGGGCAACGTTAGTCTGGCATATCACTCGGTTGTCGTCTCTGAGGGAACCTGATAGTTTGTTAGCGATTACGGACAATGAAATTATTCCGCCCCAATTTTTTAAGAAACACGTGTTCTCCTGTAGTTCTCTGTTAAAGTGGCATAAAAAATTAATCGAAATATGATAAAATTAACAAGATGCATGATAAATAAATCAATCGTTTTACACGTCGAAAAATAACGTGCGAAGTGCGTTCACGACGGACTGTACACTTCTCTGATCCGTTGAGCAAATTGTGGATATATTGGATTAGGCGTACAAAGCTACAAGGGAAACTTTATACGATAATAAAGAAATCCGATAACCGAGAGAAGAAATGTACAAAATCTCAATTCGTACTGAAGCGTCGAATAGAAACGATCTCTGCATATTCCAAATGTGGGAGAAAGAAAACGGGATTGTATTGTCTGTTCTGACAGAAAAACACCAGGCGGAAGGCGGCAAACAACCCGCTATCCATGTTGGGTATTGCTTTAAACTTTACCATACTGTAAATATATGTATGTTCTTCCATGTCAACAAATTTCATTACAATTCCTTACTTGGTTCTAAAATTATACTGTATAATATCACGTTTCAAGGATGAACGTTTTCGTTAAAAAGTGGCGTAGCTAACGTCCGAAACGGTACCGAGTGTAAAGGGTTAAGAGCACAAAATATCCTCCGATCGAATAATGTTGAGCTTTGAAAATGCCATTTTCGCATTGAAGAAAGAGACATTAGATAACAAGGGATGAACATATGATAGCCACGAGTGTTCGTATAAAAATTGCTTTAATTTTAAACAAATCCCATGCATCACAAGCAATATGTAACGCTTATAGTACAACCACAAAGCTAGAGTGTCAATTACTCAAAAATTTGAGCAATTTTCTTATTGAACGCATATTTACAACTACACCTCAACATATTTGTTTTAATATGTACGGTTATCGAAAAATTAGGTAATAAATGCGTTGTTATTGAGATGGTTTATTTTAGTTTTCATGTAGTTTAACACAGTCTATGGTGGGAATCGAACTCACGACTCTCACGTTAATAGACTACGAGGGCACCCAAAATAAAATAGAGTGCAAAATTTCTTTCCAAATTTACCACTTACAACCAAAAGCAGGAGAAAAAAATGTTATGCGAAATCACAGACCAGCGCATTTTATGAGGTCTGAGGCAATAAAAAGCTGAAGATGTAGCTCAAATTCAGAAGGATCTTGGAGAAAATGAAAATATTCCTGCAACAGTAAACGATACATTGCGAGGAACTAGCTACGGACATCGTGCTAAAGTGAAAAAGACAAGTGGACTGGGAGAAGGTTGTTTGATAAAATGAAACTAAAATTAATTATCTTGGGTCGGATGGTGAGGATGATGTCTGCAATAGAAAGGAAAAACTGTGCAAACAAAAGACGTCAGCTCAACTTTAATGTTTGTTGGTATACCCGTGGTGCTATGGCATTGCATAGCGGCTAAGAGAGTTGGATTACTGAATAGTTGGTACGATTACTGTAAACATTTTAACTACTAACTTTGCTAACTTTCTGTAGAAAAATTCGGATTACAAACGGCAGATACTGTTTTCAAAAATGATAATGAACCAAAGCTCATCAATAAACTTAAAAAAATGACTCAACGAAAACTGCATGAAATCACTTGATCGGCCGTCTGAGTGACTAGTTTTTAGTTTCATCGAACATTTCGGGGGGTTCTCAAAAAAGTTATAAAATCTTAAAAGAATTGTAAACACTTGTGCCAACAACATTTTGAGGGTAGTAGTGTGTTTATGGGGTTTCTAGGTCACTTACTCCATACAAAATTTGGTGCATGCCTACGCTACAGTCGGTAGTGTCGGTTAGTCGATAGGTTTGTAACATGTAATATGAAAATTTATGTACGAATGATTGGACGGACCGAATGAGTGTGTGTGTAACATGTAATGTGTATGATCGTGTTTTTAATAATAAATTCATGGCACGTTTTAGTCCTTATGATTTTTGTTTTTGTTTACAGAATGTACACCTGTATGATTGTTGTGTGTTTTTTATTTTTTGTATGATTTAATTAGAAGGATCTTTAATTTTAAATGTGATAAGAAAGGATAGGTTGGTTGTGCGGTTGTTTTTTATTTTTTGTATATTTAATTAGAAGGATGTTTAATTTTAAATGTGATAAGAAAAGGTAGGTTGGTTGTGCGGTTGTTTTTTATTTTTTGTGTGATTTAATTAGAAGGATCTGTAATTTTAAGATGATAACAAATTCTTGGCACGTATTATCATTCCCAATACTTTTTTATTCATCAAGGGGAAATTATATGAATTTTCTCTTGAATAAGCAGATGTATCGAAATGTGTTGGAATATCATTTCTAATATCATCATACATATCATTTGTTTTCACATCATATATAAATGAATCGGTATCCATATAACAGAGATTAATATTATCAAGATATTTTGTCTTCATATAATCGTAATGAAAGTTATACATTTTCCATTTTGATAATTTTTTCATATTAATTTTGATCTGCTTTGTATCTGTTCCCGATCTGCTTTATATCTGGACACGATCTGCTATGTATCTGATCACGATCTGCTTCGTATCTGCTCACGATCTACTTGGTATCTGGTCACGATCTGCTTCGTATCTGCTCACGATCTGCTTTATGTCTGGTCACGATCTGCTTTGTATCTGCTCACGATCTGATTTATACCTGATCACGATCTGCTTGATGTCTTATGTCTATATCTTTTGAATTTGGGTACGCTATATCGTGCTTTCTACAAGCTGCATCCAATAAATTTATTCCTTTGCCTCCTCTTGCTAATCGTTTTTGAAGTTTTGTATCAGGTCCACAAAACTGATAACCAGATGGATGTAATTCAACATATAATTTGTTTATTAAGTTGTCTACAAATCTTCTTCCAATCTTACACTGATTAGGTGTTTTTCTTTTGACTGTAGTTTATAACCATTTTTTTTTTCATTACTTTCATACCTCTTCGCATGAAACACTACACCAGCTATACCAGCTATATCAGCTATACCAGCTATACTAGCAAGCTGTACTAGCTATACTAGCAAGCTATACAATCTGTACTAGCTATACTAGCAAGCTGTACTAGCTATACTAGCAAGCTATACAATCTGTACTAGCTATACTAGCAAGCTGTACTAGCTATACTAGCAAGCTGTACAATCTGTACTAGCTATACTAGCAAGCTGTACTAGCTATACTAGCAAGCTATACAATCTGTACTAGCTATACTAGCAAGCTGTACAATCTGTACTAGCTATACTAGCAAGCTGTACTAGCTATACTAGCAAGCTATACAATCTGTACTAGCTATACTAGCAAGCTGTACAATCTGTACTAGCTATACTAGCAAGCTGTACTAGCTATACTAGCAAGCTGTACAATCTGTACTAGCTATACTAGCAAGCTGTACTAGCTATACTAGCAAGCTATACAATCTGTACTAGCTATACTAGCAAGCTGTACTAGCTATACTAGCAAGCTATACAATCTGTACTAGCTATACTAGCAAGCTGTAGTAGCTATATCAGCTATATCAGCTATACCTGCTATACCAGCTATATCAGCTATACCAGCTATACCTGCTATACCTGCTATATCAGCTATACCAGCTATACCAGCTATACCAGCTATACCAGCTATACCAGCTATACCTGCTATACCTGCTATATCAGCTATACCAGCTATACCAGCTATACCTGCTATACCAGCTATACCAGCTATACCTGCTATACCAGCTATACCTGCTATACCTGCTATACCAGCTATATCAGCTATACCTGCTATACCTGCTATACCAGCTATACCAGCTATACCAGCTATACCAGCTATACCAGCTATATCAGCTATACCAGCTATACCTGCTATACCTGCTATATCAGCTATACCTGCTATATCAGCTATACCTGCTATACCAGCTATACCTGCTATACCTGCTATACCAGCTATACCAGCTATACCTGCTATACCAGCTATACCAGCTATACCAGCTATACCAGCTATACCAGCTATACCAGCTATACCTGCTATATCAGCTATACCTGCTATACCTGCTATATCAGCTATACCTGCTATACCTGCTATATCAGCTATATCAGCTATACCAGGTATAGCTGGTATACCTGCTATACCTGCTATACCTGCTATACAATATATACCATGGTATACCAGGTATATAGCAGGTATATAGCTGATATAGCTGGTATAGCATGGTATATATTGTATAGCAGGTATAGCTGGTATAGCAGGTATAGCTGATATAGCAGGTATAGCTGATATAGCAGGTATAGCTGATATAGCAGGTATAGCTGATATAGCAGGTATATCAGGTATAGCAGGTATAGCAGGTATAGCAGGTATAGCTGGTATAGCTGGTATAGCTGGTATAGCAGGTATAGGAGGTATAGCAGGTATAGCTGATATAGCTGGTATAGCTGATATAGCAGGTATAGCTGGTATAGCTGGTATAGCTGGTATAGCTGATATAGCAGGTATAGCAGGTATAGCTGGTATAGCTGATATAGCTGGTATAGCTGATATAGCTGGTATAGGAGGTATAGCAGGTATAGCTGATATAGCTGATATAGCTACTACAGCTTGCTAGTATAGCTAGTACAGATTGTATAGCTTGCTAGTATAGCTAGTACAGCTTGCTAGTATAGCTAGTACAGATTGTACAGCTTGCTAGTATAGCTAGTACAGCTTGCTAGTATAGCTAGTACAGATTGTACAGCTTGCTAGTATAGCTAGTACAGATTGTATAGCTTGCTAGTATAGCTAGTACAGCTTGCTAGTATAGCTAGTACAGATTGTACAGCTTGCTAGTATAGCTAGTACAGATTGTATAGCTTGCTAGTATAGCTAGTACAGCTTGCTAGTATAGCTAGTACAGATTGTACAGCTTGCTAGTATAGCTAGTACAGCTTGCTAGTATAGCTAGTACAGATTGTACAGCTTGCTAGTATAGCTAGTACAGCTTGCTAGTATAGCTAGTACAGATTGTACAGCTTGCTAGTATAGCTAGTACAGCTTGCTAGTATAGCTAGTACAGATTGTATAGCTTGCTAGTATAGCTAGTACAGCTTGCTAGTATAGCTGGTATAGCTGATATAGCTGGTATAGCTGGTGTAGTGTTTCATGCGAAGAGGTATGAAAGTAATGAAAAAAAAAATGGTTATAAACTACAGTCAAAAGAAAAACACCTAATCAGTGTAAGATTGGAAGAAGATTTGTAGACAACTTAATAAACAAATTATATGTTGAATTACATCCATCTGGTTATCAGTTTTGTGGACCTGATACAAAACTTCAAAAACGATTAGCAAGAGGAGGCAAAGGAATAAATTTATTGAATGCAGCTTGTAGAAAGCACGATATAGCGTACCCAAATTCAAAAGATATAGACATAAGACATCAAGCAGATCGTGATCAGGTATAAATCAGATCGTGAGCAGATACAAAGCAGATCGTGACCAGACATAAAGAAGATCGTGAGCAGATACGAAGCAGATCGTGACCAGATACCAAGTAGATCGTGAGCAGATACGAAGCAGATCGTGATCAGATACATAGCAGATCGTGTCCAGATATAAAGCAGATCGGGAACAGATACAAAGCAGATCAAAATTAATATGAAAAAATTATCAAAATGGAAAATGTATAACTTTCATTACGATTATATGAAGACAAAATATCTTGATAATATTAATCTCTGTTATATGGATACCGATTCATTTATATATGATGTGAAAACAAATGATATTAGAAATGATATTCCAACACATTTCGATACATCTGCTTATTCAAGAGAAAATTCATATAATTTCCCCTTGATGAATAAAAAAAAGTATTGGGAATGATAATACGTGCCAAGAATTTGTTATCATCTTAAAATTACAGATCCTTCAAATTAAATCACACAAAAAATAAAAAAATAACCGCACAACCAACCTACCCTTTCTTATCACATTTAAAATTAAAGATCCTTCTAATTAAATATACAAAAAAAAATTAAAAAACACACAACAACTATATTGGTGCAGATCCCTTTTCTATTTTTTCAGCATTGAGTATGATAATACGTGCCAAGAATTTACTATTAAAAAACGATCATACGCATTACATGTTACGCACACACTCATTCTGTCCGTCCAATCATTCGTTTAAAAACCAATGCAAAATAAAGGAACAAGAAGAATCAGGCATGCACCAAATTTTGTATGGAGTTTTTGGTCGAGAAACCCCATAAACATACTACTGAGGGTGTGTAAATGTATTTATATTTCGATCGTCAAGCTGCTTAATAGATCCTATTAGTTGGAGGGAGGGAGTTCACTATTGACAAAGTATTCTTCTTAAAATATTGTCTGCTGCAATTTGCTGGGGACAATTTACATCGCGTGGAAAAATATTTTATTGACGACGTAAATAGTTTAAGAATGATAGTTTGATGGTCAACCAGTGAGCGGAGTGGAAATCACTTCTGTATCTAGATTTAAAAAATTTTGAAGGCGTTCGATAATTTAAACTCACGATATGATATCTCAGAAGATCATGCGCTAAGCTAGTCACCACAAACTTCATTAAAACTCATTTATTAATCAAATCCCTACCGTTGTAATACATCTGGTGCATGTTTCATCAACATTGTACTTTAAATGTGTGCCAAATATAGTCAAGGTGAAGGCAACAAATCAACAAAGAAGAATCACATTATGCACACATGAAATTTATCTACTAACAGATCATTATTCACATAAGCAAATGACCTTGAAATTAGTTCAGGAATCTGCTCCAGACAAGCTAAAAAATAATGTTATGTGAAGAATGTAGAAATCACTTAAAATTGTTGTGTCATTTTGTTAGCTGTACAGCGTATTACGCAAAAGATCAATATCAGCAGATATGTACATATTTTGTCAACGTTATTTGTATCAAATCAAACATAATTAAGTAGTTTCAATTGTACAATGGGTCAATTCGACCTCCGGGTACTGTACTTGTCTTAATTGACACGTCCTCTAACCTAAGTAGTTTCAATGTGATATAGGCTGCGAACTCAATTTTCTGAATGAAAACTGTTGCATCTAACATAGTTGTATTACTCATCTAATTGTATTATTGTATTAGTATTGTAGTGAAGAGGTGCCCTTGTTCCATGTCAATTCGATCTATTCAATCATCCCATTCAATTTTATGCTGTATCCCTGTAAAGTATCTCCCAGGCAGTGTTGCCACGACCAAATAATTTTTTAACCAAAATTAAAATAAAGAAATAACCAAATTAGGAAAAAAAAATAACAAAAATTTTTTTATATGTAAAATGTATTTGTTTTTAACAAATTTAAAGTTTAATACAAAAATTTTATTCTTTTCTATGTAATCAAACTACAAATAATAAATTATGGTTTTTATTTATTTGTATTAAAATTTTTTTATAAAAGTATTTTACATCTCAGTTTAAAGCAACAAAATAAAAGTTGTAATTCTTTAAGATATTTAATAATTAAAAATAAATAAAAAAAAACTTGTAGATTTATAAATAAAGTATGTTTGTATATAAATATATGTACATTTAAGAAAAAAACAAAACTTATATGCAATTCTTTGCATACTAAAAAAAATATTAAAAATTAACATAAAAAATCAACAAATTAATTGCAGGTAAAAAAATTTCACAATTTTATTTAAAATATGCCTTTGGCAGACCATACATAATGGGAATCTTCTTTCGTTTTTGCACAATTCTTTCGATTGCATTATATTATTAATTGTTTTGAGTTCAAGTTTATTGCGATATATTGTTTTTATTAAAATTAGCTGTGAAAATTTTCTCTCCGCAGCAGCTAAACTATGCGGCAATATCAATAAATTCTGAACAAAATTTATAAGCTCTTTAAAACATTTTGCATACATTCCATTTCTATATGAAGATACTTCGTCCCAAAACTAAACTATATCCATGTCGGCTTTTAAGTCAATGTCGAAAAATCTTAATAACTTCCACTTCGTGTGCCAAATTTGAGAAAAATATCAGTAAAGCTTCCAAATTTATATCTGAATTATTTAAAACTTATTTTTGGTGTTATAATTGAAAAATACACATTTACACATTAGAACAAAAAAAAAACCAAATTTGGGTAAACAGAACCAAAACGGCAACACTGCTCCCATTCCTATTGCGCTGATAAACTTCAGAATACTGCTGCACAACTCCCTTCTTAGATGTTCCTGCTGGGATGCCTTAACGCCCCTAAGGGTTTAAAATGTGCTCTAATGAATCTAAAGGTTTGGTTCAAAACAACTTCCATTCTGAATAAGTGTACTTTAAGTCTACAGTGCCCTGCCCATTTGCCAACCTCAGGTTATTCCTGGATAGTCTGAAATACGACTCAGATCTCCTTTTGGTATAATTTCCAAACAAAAGTTATGATGGCCCACATGATTTGAGAAGAGTCTTTGCCACCCTCATTGAACATACCTGTCCACACCTAATCCTTGTCACAAGCTTATCTGCTTCCACATTGCCCCGAATTTCTACATAAGCGGGGACTTATTTTGTCTTGTGCTTCCCCAGTCCATCCTAAACTTTCTTTGACGTCATCTCATAAGAATCGACTGTATATATTACTGCCTGACTGTTAGATAGTACTGTGTTGTACATATTTCGATTGAATAGATTTCCGCTTAAAGAATAGAATTTCCCCATGGTCCCGAATTTGACCGGATACGTAATATATAATAATATATAACTGAATTATTAGAATTGTGTTTCACTGTTCTATCGCTACTTTAACGGATTTTGCTAGAGAGAAATAAGGGAATTTATTCCCAAGAATCAAATATTCCTACGTAACACTCGTCTTTATCACCGAGCACAACCGATTTTGTTCGATTGGTCAGTGGACCGTACACTGTATGACAAATCAAATTCGTTCTTTGACCCGACCATTCGTATATGTAGGTCTATCACTTATGATATATAGACATTCAAATCTAATGTCCACAAACAGTCTTTCCTTCCCCCCTCCTTTCCATAACATATTTTCCTATTTCCAACACAATGCACTCCATGAGTAGAGGCCATTCCCTGACTGTTGGTCGTATAAAAACAAGTGAGTGATGCTCTTGATTAAACAAATACATACGTATGACGAGAAATATTATGGAAAATTAAATGTTCTTTAATAAATAATTCAAATGGTGACATGATTAGTAGGAGTAAAAACTTTATCAATATTTAATGTAATCCTATGTGTTTATAACATACGACATCGTATTCGATATACTGACGTAAATCAATTGATATTCATTTTTGAAACAGAATCATGACGGATGATTGCAATGCAACAAACAAAAACCGAATGAAATAATAAAACAACAGATGGCCTACCGCACAGAGTACAAACAGTTCAGAACATTTCTGTAAAAATTTCAATAATTTCGTTAATGAAAAACAATATTTTCGTATTTTTTCCTTTTTTTTTTGTTTAAGAATTTATTGAAAATACGTTACAATATGAAGAAGTGACATACCGTGTAATATTATTACTCCTATTAATCTTAACTTTGTAATAGAGTATGCGAATAAAATTCGTATACGCTTAACATACATATGTATATGTACATAAGTATGTATGTAAAGTAATTTAAAAAAATTTACAGAAGTGCGATGTAATATAGCTGTGGTTGAAAAAGCTTTAAATTCAATGGCTTTTGCATTGAAAAACTGATAATTTGTTATCAGATTGGTATTTATTCTCAAGAACTTCAATTTTTAATGCATTTATAATGAGCTTTCTCAGGGATCACACTAGGGATGCCAATCGGGAAATCCCGAAACTAAAAATCCCGGGATTTTCGGGATTCACAAATCCCGAATCCTTTTTTAAAACTTGTCCCGGGATTTTTCGGGATTTTCGGGATTGTGAATTCATATGTACTTTATAAATTAAAAAAATAGTTTACTGCATTTTTTATTTAGTATTACGTTAAATAATACCCATGCAATTTTTCAAGTGTATCTTTCAATAAGTAACTGAGTATTGTAAACTCCCTGTTAATAAGTTCAAAATAAAAGGTAATGGAACAGCAACATTATTATACCAATTTTAATTGTTAAAGCCGGCTATTATAAATTACAAACAAATAATTAAATTTTGAATTTGTTAAAGAGAACAATTAAACGTATGTGAAAAATGAGCTTTGAGGAACACCAAACTAAAAAAAATAATAAAAGTTCAGTTTGGTATTATTTTTTGGTGGATTCAACAGGTGAACCTCAAGCAAAATGCAAATTGTGCAAAAAGGTTCTAAAAACCAAAGGCGGGTCTATAAAAGGTTTAATCACACACCTTAGGTTAGGTTAATTTTGAACCACAACGGTTATAGTTATTGAATAACTTTTTTTTTAGATACATATGATAAAGTTGGATAAATGCGATTACAATGAACCGCAGCAAAAAATTTTAAAAATTACGGATTTTGGTTCTCCAAGACAACAATAATCATTAGCAGCTACTATTGCCCGTTTAACAGCTTTTGACAATCTTCCATTTTCTCTGTTTATAACTTCCATAGAGCTAAGAAAGTCTTTGATAGCTAGGGGTTTTATTGTTCTGAAATCAAAAGAAACTATCAAAGCAAAATTTCTGGAATATTATAAAAAATGTAAAGAGGACATGACGGAAGAAATACAAAGAATTAAATCAGAAAACAAAAAATTTAGCATCGTGCTTGATGAATGGAGCTCTTTTTCAAATAAACGTTACTTAAATGGAATTGTACATACAAGTAAACTTATAGCCCCAAAACAGCAGTTGTGCTTGGCGCATTGATTGCATCTTGCCGTCGTAGATATTTTGTACCAAGTACCTTCCACTTCAAGTGCTGAACATGAAATGTCTTCATCAGAGGATGATGAAGAGTTATTTGAAAATTTTGTAGGATCTTTTAGAGAAGACTACAGTGAAATTACAGAAAGGTTCCATGTCAAACCTGTTATTGATAAAGTAAGAAAAACGGTAAGAATGTTCCGAAAATCTCCATCAAAAAATGAGATTTTGCAATTATATGTAAAGCAGGAAAAAGGAAAAGAGCTAAAGTTAATTTTAGATTGCAGAACGAGATGGAATACTCTGTTTGAAATGTGCCGGCGGTTTTTAGATTTACAAATACCTGTAAAAAAGCTTGCATTGATTTAAAAATTAAGAATTTGTCTGATGAAGAATTTAGACTGATGAAACAAATTATAAATATTTTAAACCCAATTAAGAGAACTCTTGAAGCGCTCTGTCGAAGTGACATGACTTTATGTAAAGCTGATGCTGCATTAACATTTATGCTGAATGAAATTAGAGCAATCAATTGTGGTCTTGCTAAAGATTTATATAAATCACTTCGCAAAGACCTCTACTAAATTTCCTTAAAAATCCAAATAAAGAAACTGATTTTGATAAAGATTTGGATGTGACTTTATTAAATTCTGAATTAAAGGCATTAATTCTGCGTTTTTCAAAAGGTCCTGAAAAAAGTCTATATCACTTGACTTCGATAATAGCATCTCAGATGAGAAGAACCCTACTTCCATTGCAAAAAAGTTATTTGATGCCATCGAAGGATGCAAAAGCCCTATAAAATCAATTAAAATTACTGGTTTAGATAATCAGCTGTCCAAAGAAATAGATTTATTTACATCAGGAGGAGGTAGAGGTGAATATTTACAAGCAGCATATAGCTACCTTGGAACTATTTTACCAACAAGTGTCGATTGCGAGAGGTGTTTTTCAACGGCAGCGTATGTTGTCAATAAAATTCGTTCAAGGTTGTCAGATGACATGTTATATGCTTTAATCTTTTTAAAAAAATATTTAAAACAATAATATACTTATTTTGAAATCCAAATAACTTTCTTAAAACTAATGTATTTTTATATGTATGAATTATTTTTATTTTTGTTAATTTACGCTTTTTTGTTACTTTTTGTTTTGTTTTTTTATATTTTATTTTTATAGACATATAATTCTGATATAATTGGAATATAAATGAAATTGTTAATAAAATATGTTTTTTAAGTATTATTACTAAGAGAAAATCGAGAAATCCTGGGATTTTTGGATCCCGAAATATCCCGGGATTTCGGGATCGGGATTATGAAATCCCGAATCCCGGGATTTTTAAAAATCAATCCCGTTTGGCATCCCTACTTGGTATTCACTTGGATAGACGTCTCACATAGAAATATCACATCGATGCAAAATTAACCCAAATGAAACTGAAAGCAGTCCAAATCAATTGGCTTATCGGTAGAAACTCCGTTCTTAGCCTCGATTGTAAACTCTTGGTCTAAAAATCTATGTTGAAGCCAATATGGAGTTATGGTATCCAGTTATGGAGCACGGCTTCTGCTTCTAATATTGAAAAAATACAACGCCGTCAAAATAAAATCATGCGAATGATAACTGCAGCTCCTTGGTATATTGAAAACAGAAATATTCATAAAGACCTTGACGTCCCACTGGTCAAAAGCGAAATCTCAAAATATGTGACCAAATATTTAAAGAAGCTGGAAATACATGCAAATCCTCAAGCTCGAAACATCCTACAACATCGTGGACATACCCGCTTGAGAAGTCGGGACACCATCGAACTCAGATGATTTCTTCACAAATTATGCATTATACTATTGTTTATTAACATTTGAAAATTAGAATTTTTTGTCTGGCACTGGCTGGACATCAATATTTATTAACTTTAAACTTAAGATTTGAACACTTAAAACTTCATAAAAATGAAGATACAATAAAAACTATCGCAAGAAAAAAAAATTGCATGGGAAACTAGTGCCAAATACAGAAAATGCTTTTGCCACTGAAGCAACATTTTAACTAAACGTTGATTTTTTAAAACACCTTAAGTAATTTTTAATGAATTTAGTTCTTTTTTATATTTAAAGAAAACTAAAATTATTCTTCACTAACTTAAAACAATAACAAAAAGAATACTTTAAACAAAATAAGTCAAAATTCAAATTTCTAAAACTTTTGCAACTTTTAATTAAACAAAAACAAAAAAACCAAATAATATTAATTCTTTAATAATTAGCGGCATATCCTTGTTTGTTTTATAATTTCCGAACATCTTTTATACATTGAGAAAATAAGCTTTTCAATGTAATCTTTTGGAATTGCATTTCACGAAAAGTTCTTATCCACTTCGGAAGACTTTCTTTCCGATATTACGTTGTGCTATCATGCACATGTTCTCAATACGATTGAGATTGGAAAATTACAGTGGCCACAAAATAACAAGGATTTGATATTTCTCCAACCAGGCTTTAACAACCATAACCGTGGGATCATTATCGTGAAATATCTATGACAGCTGTACGGAAGACAGATATTTGAATAACTTTTAATGACAATTTTATTTACTTACAGAAATCTGCTGAGAAGAAGTAGCCTAGGAAATATTTTCTCATATTCCGTTTTGTTGGATATGCCTGTCCTAGGGTATGAACCGGGGCCTCATGTCTAATAACCCAACGCACTACCTGCTAGACTATGGATACTTCATATATAGTAAATATAAGGTGTATCAAGAAATTCGATATCGAAGAGTGGATCGAAAGTATTTTTAATGTTTGCCTAAGCGATATTATTCTCTTGCTACTAAGAAGTCAAACATCGCGATGATGAGCGAGTTCATTGGAATCAACTTGTTGCGGCCCTATGCTCCCTGGAGGCGTGAAAGGAACATATAAGTGAGAAATTATGAAATTCAAATTTATCTGATTTTGTACATTTTACACTACAGTTAACCGATATACCATATATGTACGTACTTATATTCAATTTTATTCACAAGTTATGTATTTAGCAGTCGAGATGTGTCTATCAAAATTTCATAAGTAGTGTTATAGGAAAATAAATAAATAGGAAAACACAATGTTAATTTAATAGATTTAAGCAATATTTGTATGCATTATCATTATATAGTATGTGTTAATTAATTATAATAAAATATTAGATATCTACATTATTATGTATGTACATGAATGTGTCAGGTTTGTATGGAATTCAATCAATAAAAATTATTTCTACAATCAACTACAATGTTTTAAGGAAAACTTTTTTAAATAAAAAAAATTAAAACGGGCTCATGTTACAATTAAAATTCATTTCGAATCTGTTTGAATCTGATATTGATGCCTTGATCAGTGTTAAAGGGAATTTGATTTAGATTACAACGATTTTGTTTTATTTTAGTGAAAGGAAATTAGCTAATCCTGATATAGAGATTCAGAGAACAAATATTGACTTCACAGATAATTTGATAATATAGTACATACCTATTGTAATTGGTTAGCATCTATACAAACAGGGTTCTTAACTCATACCATATATAAGAATATTTACACAAAACTCTACATGGTGAACTACCTTTTTATAAATTAAATTTCGAAAAATTATTATATACATATATAATAATTATTATATTATAAAATATAATTCTAAGTGTATATTTTTAAATTTTAAATTTTCTTTTTTATTTTATGTATACATACCTACATTAGTGATTTTTAACGCCTGAATTATTGAAATTTACATTAATTTTGACAGAAATTTAAATTTTTCGGCACAGGTAGGTTAAAAAATTAATTGTACGGAATCTCCATTTTGCCAATGTTCCCAAAGGAGTTAAATTCTCGTCAATCGCTTGAAATTCACTCATTCAGTGTGGGGAGCAGGTAGGTAAATTCTAAAAACAAAAACAATTCAAAACTTGGTTTGCAAATTAATTCCATGGTTGCTAGTATAGTCTCTGCCTAAAGAGCTTTCTCTGTAGCAGCAAGTTTTCCCTTTTTTCAAGTTCTTTGACATTCGAAAAAATTTTCATTAAAGTTGTTTTCTAACAAAACATGTTTTTTTTAGAAAAATTCAAAATTTCAATAAATTCAACAATAACACGAAATATTTACATTTTTAAATAAAATATTGTGTACTTTATTAGTCTCGGGCAAAAGAAGCAAAGAAACATCAATAGAGGGCACCGGACTCCGGTGTTTCCTTTAAAAATGTTGATACTTTTGTAGAAAACTGTTTTGTTTTTGTAAAATAAATTTTTTTTCCAGAAATAAAAAGTTCTTTAAAAAATTACTGGCAACACTGGTAACAGCTAAAGTTATAACGGAGAAAAGAGTTTGCTTTTTATGAGTTCATACTGTTTATGTCCGGAGATCGAAAAATCCCTTCCCTGGCGATCAACCAGAAGAGTCCTAACGTCCAATAGAGGGCGCCACATTAATTTAAGCTTTCTTGTATTTTTGTTTTTTTTCTCTTTATACAATATAATGTAATGTAATTAGAGCTTTTGGGACTTTCTAACATTTCATTGTAACTTAAACTAACTTAGGCCTTTGAGTTATGAAATCTTTTCAAAAAGAATCATTCGCATAAAACCCAGCATAGATTGATATCGTTAAAAACAAAGAGTTGTGTAAAAAAAAAAAGAAAATTGTGTCTTTTAACTTAAATATTGAACGAATTGTAATAAATTATTTGATTTGAGAATTGAAAAAGTGAATTTTTACCTAAATATTGTAATTAAAAAAAAAGGAAATATAAAATTTGAAAGAAACAAAAAAACAGAATACAATAATCAAATTTTCTGGAAAAAAAATAATACATAGAAAATAAGTTGGTTTTTTTTGGTTCTTTATCGACAACCCCAGTGAGTGAAAGACAAAATATAAAAAAAGGATATTCTCGTAAAAGGAAAGTGCGAGATTTTTTTTTTATATTAAGAAAGGATATTTTCTTATCATTCCAATTTTATTGCTAGAAAGTTCAACATCAGTTTGGTCAACGGGAGTCGCCACAACCACCAACCACCACAACAGCATCTTCGCCACCATCGACATCCATACAGTCCACGATTTATCATTTGGTCCAATCGAGCCAGATTTTGGAACCTGTTTTTTCGGATTTTGGAACGGTTCTTTTTGGATTTTTTTGTGTGACCTTCTTCATCGCCCATCAAAGTAACCTTGAGATCATAAGGTAAAGTTGTTTTTGTTTTTACTTTTATATTTTTTTTGATTTTGGTGGTAATTCTATATAAGAAAAAAGTTCTGTTAACTAGACAACAAAACTTTGCTTTTATATAGAATTTATAACAGTGCATATATATTTACAAAGTGGTGTGTTATAATTGAGATAGCACTGGCACACTTTGTAAATTTATCAAAGTTTATGCACTGTTATACCAACTTTTCTTAACTTGTAACTTGTAAGTCAATAGTGACTAGGATGTCAAATTGAGGTGTGAATATCACAGTTGGAAATCGAATTCAACCACCCAATTTGATATCGGTTATAAGTTGATAGTTGGGTTATAATTGGTTATTGTGCATGGGCTAAATAGCGAAGCTCATTATCATTTATAATAATATTTCAAATCCACCGGATACATGAAAGAAGTACCCACAAATTAAATGTTATTCACTTAGATCTCGCATTTTTTAACGAATTTTAAGTTAATGTAAAAGTGAGATAACACATTAAAATTAATTTATGGGCTTCCGTTTGCTCTTCTTTGTTCTTATATTTATTCATTTGGGATTATTTTTATTTTTTGATAACATTACATTTGTATTTTTTTTTTTTAATCTAATTTTTAATTACATAAATTTAATTTTCTGAAATCTGTGTTTTTTCTTTAATTTGATTTAATTTATAATTTGATTTTAATTTATTTAACTATATATCAATATTATATACATATATTTGCATACTATATATACAAAGTGGATTAAAAGTGAGAACGAGTAGTTGTTCGAAACTGCTTTTTCACCCTTTGTATTTTTTTTTTTATTGTTCCTTTATTTGATTTGGAGGACAATAATAGTTATCGGGATATTGGCCATTGGGAATTCGTCCTGTTGGCCTAGTTTCGCGAAGCGTGTCATATTTTTGGAAATATATGCCCGTTCCATTGGACATATATTACTTTGTTAGGCTTTCGGTACGGCGCCAAGTTGATCGCGGTGACCTTTTGTTTATTTTTTTGAGTCTTTCCGTTTTTGGTTCTGCATCGCGAGATTAGTTACGAACGTTTTCTAGTTTTGCTCAGGTTCAGGTTATTATTTATTTAATTTTTGAGAATTTTTACTTGATTTCAATTTCGTTTGGGAATTAGTCTTCGAATAGTGTGGAACAGAAACTCAGCTATTCTGTTGGTTCCCTTTGGTTTTCGTTTTTTGTTGTTGTTGTTAGCTACTATTAATAATATTCGAGATGCCGAAGTCGAGGAGATTATTGACATTTGAGAGATTTGCCCAAATATTCCTGGATTTTGAGAGGGAATTCAATGCTACTCCTCAGGAAGGTAACACGACCTTCTCTATTGAGATCCAGAAGGAGGAGTTCAAGTCACTATGGGCAAGGGTGAGGGATTCCTACGAGGCCTTTGCCACAGGTGACGAGGAAGATTTGGAAGGTGATCGGGAAGCTGCCCGTGAACTTTTTGGACACTGTAGGTTAGGATACATTACTGTTGCCTCACTAATGGGTGAACTTTCCCAGACCTTGGTCAACCAAGCTGGGATGTCATCGACACAGTGTCTCAATGGTCAAGGCAACGAGAACCGCATTCGACATAGCATGCAGCTACCCGCTTGTACCATGGAGGTGTTTCATGGGGATTACAAATCTTGGCCATCATTTCGCGACATGTTCACTGCTGTTTATGTGAACGGGGCCAACATTTCACCAGTGCAACAGCTCTTTTATTTGAGGCAGTTCACACGTGGTGAGGCTTTAGAAATTGTAAAAAATCTCCTCTCACTGCTAATGGATTCCAGGAGGCGTGGAACAACCTGAAGGACAGATATGAGAATAAGAGGATTTTGGTGAATTCTCAGCTAAAGGTTTTGTTTACTCTAGCACCGGTCAAATCCGAAGCAGCCCAGGATATCAAGAGGTTGCAACGGGATATTAATAATTCGATATCGGCACTTAGGATGCACGATATTAATATCTCCAACTGGGATCCAATTTTTGTTTATTTGTGTTCCACCAGGCTGCCGGTGCTAACTTTGTCTCTCTGGGAACAGACAATCCAGAACAAGGTGGAGATTCCCAAATGGAAGGATTTGGATAATTTTTTGACATCACGGTTTCAATCTCTAGAAACTGTGTCTGAAATTCGAAATTTTGAACCAGTTGTTAGCGGTTCTAGGCCTGCCCCTGAAACTCTTCCTAATCCAAAAAGGGGAGTTCGATCCTTTTCCACTAGATTAAATAGGAAAGTTTGCAAATATTGTTCGGGAGACCATTTGGTGGATACTTGTCCGAAATTTTTGGATTTACCTCCTGAGAGACGGTTTTGGGTCGTGAAGAGGTGCAGTCTTTGTATCAATTGTCTCACAGGTGGTCATAGACTCAATGAGTGTAAGAGTACTGTTGGTTGTACGGTGTGCAAGTTGAAGCACCACACTCTACTGCATCGAGAGGTGTCTGGATCCTCTTCGGGCGTTTTGGATACGCCAAGTTCTAGCGGTGCAGTCAGGTCGAATGGTGAGGTCCAAAATTGTTTTGCTGCTACGTCGAGGCAGATACTTTTGGGAACTGCCGTAGTTGGTATCTACCACCGAAGGGAAACGTTTAGAGCTAGGGCCCTAATAGATTCAGGGTCTCAAGCTACCTTCATTTCGGAAGGATTACAGAGGAGATTGGGATTGCCGGCGGTGAATATACATGCTAAGGTCTCTGGTTTGAATGGAGCATGTGCTGGTGCAGTCCAAAGACAATGTTCGTTTGTCTTAACTTCTCTGTCGGGCGATCAACCTCGTGTGGAGGCAATCGGTTTGGTGTTGCCGAAGTTAACCGGAATGTTACCCAGTTCAACTATTAACATATCGCGATCTGCAGCTTTTTCGGGGATCACATTGGCTGATCCTAAGTTTAATGATAGCAATCGAGTGGACATCCTAATTGGAGGCGACATTTATCCTAGCGTGATGTTGGAGGGTGTTAGGAAAAATCTTCTGGGGAATTTGATGGCCCAGGAGAGTATATTTGGTTGGGTTCTGACAGGGTCACTACCCGAACCGCGTTCCAAAAGCTATACAACTCTCGTGTCGTATTGCACTGAATTGGAATTGGATAAGCAGCTGGAGAGGTTCTGGAAATTGGAGGAACCTCCAAGACATTCGAAGATGTCGCCTGATGATGAGTACTGTGAGGAATATTTTAAGAAAACAGTACGTAGGAATTCGGCTGGGCGATACATGGTATCATTACCTATCAGGCCGCAGTATGATTCCCTGGCTTGCCTTGGTTCTTCTCGCCCAAGGGCCTACAAACAGTTTTTGCGGAACGAAGCTTCCCTACTTCGAAACCCATCTCTCAAATTGGATTATGATGCGGTTTTATTGGAATATGAATCTTTGGGTCATATGGCGAAGGTGAATTTTAAGGATGTGAGGGAAGGCGATTCGTATTATTTACCTCATCACGCGGTTTTGAAGCCTGAAAGCTCTTCCACAAAGGTTAGGGTCGTTTTCAACGCCTCTAGTAAAACATCATGTGGATTGAGCTTGAACGACACCTTATTTACCGGGCCTGTATTGCAGAATGATTTGAAACTTTTGATTGTTAGATGGCGTTTTTACCGATATGTCTTTAACGGGGACATTGAGAAGATGTTTCGGCAGATTCTTTTGGACCCTGATCACGTAAAGTATCAGCGAATAGTTTTTCGTAAGGAATTGGATAAGGAAGTAGAGGATTTCGAGTTGAGAACCGTCACGTTCGGGGTAAATTGTGCTCCTTTTTTGGCAATAAGAACGTTGCTTCAACTCGCTGACGACGGTGAGGCAAAATGGCCTTTAGCCTCTGAAATTTTACGTGAGATGATGTACGTAGATGATGCGTTAGCTGGGGCTCATGATGTTTCTGGAGCGATAGCCGCTCGGGACCAATTAAGAGCGGCGTTGACTTCTGCGGGTTTCTCGATGAGGAAGTGGACCTCAAACGACAAGAGAATTCTTCAGGGATTGCCCTCTGATCACTTGTTGAGGGAAGATTTTTTGGAATTCGAGGATATTAGCTCGATCAAGACTCTGGGCGTACGATGGAATGCCAAATCTGATCGGTTTTTCTTTACGACAACAGCGATCGAAATTAAAGAGAATTTTTCGAAAAGGGAGGTATTGTCGATCATAGCCAAGCTTTTCGATCCTGCTGGATGGTTAGGTCCAGTCATTATCACTGCAAAGATTCTCATGCAGCAAATTTGGAGCGAGAAGACTGATTGGGATGAATTTTTGACCCCGGAGAGCCTTGTGAAATGGAAGCAATTTCTTAATGAATATAGTTTCATTAACAATATAAAAATACCTCGTTGGGTAGGTTTTCGACCCGATTATAATGTGGAGGTTCATGGGTTCTCTGATGCTTCGGAGAAAGCATACGGGGCGTGCATATACATTCGTATAGAGGATGATTTAGGTGCTATTCAAACCCATCTGTTGTTGGCTAAGTCGAGGGTCGCTCCTTTGAAGACAATTTCGTTACCTAGGCTTGAACTTTGCGGGGCTGTCTTATTGACTGAGTTGATGGAAGCTGTGAAGGCGAATTTGAAATTTGACGCATCAAGAACAAAGTTCTATGGGTGGACAGATTCTACCATAGTTTTAGCTTGGCTTCAAAAACCACCCAGTTCGTGGAAAACTTTTGTTGCTAATCGGGTTGCAAAGGTGACAGAGCACCTGAATAAGGCCTGTTGGAGGCATGTTCGGTCGGAGCAGAATCCGGCTGATTTGATAAGTCGAGGAGCTCGACCGCAGGATTTGGCGACGGACAATCTGTGGTGGCATGGTCCCCAATGGTTAGGTTCTCCTACCGACGAGTGGCGTAATCCTATTCCCAAGGAATACGACACTAAGGAGGAAGAAAAGTGTCACATGGTTTTCTTCACTTATTTTAGGGAGTTCGATGACCTTTTGAATCGGTTTTCTTCCTATTCGAGGGCGTTGCGTGTGATGGCCTTAGTCTTTAGAGTTTTTGATAGAGAGGGTTCGCGTTGTTGTTCTTTGGAGATTACTCCACACGAAATCCAGAGGGTGAGAGGAAAGCTGATAAAAATAGCTCAACGAGCTTGGTACCCTCAAGAATACCGGCGATTATCTAATGGAGAGAAGATTGTAGAAGGGGAGCTTTTGAATTTGAATCCCTTTTTAGATGGAGATGGTTTGATGAGAGTCGGTGGCAGGCTGGCTAATGCGACTAATCTCAGGTACAACGAACGGTTTCCGATTCTTTTACCAACAGCAAGTCGGTTATCCTATCTGTTGATCGATTTTATCCATAGGATGACTTTGCATGGCGGAAACCAGTTAATGCTGAGAGTCTTGAGGACTGAATTTTTCATGCGCAGGTCTAGGAATTTGATAAAGACCATCGTAGGACGTTGCAGGACTTGTACTATCCATAAGGGAATAACTCAGAGTCAAATAATGGCAGCTTTACCTACGTCTCGTACCGTTTTCACTCGTCCTTTCGCTAGCACTGGTGTAGATTTTGCTGGGCCTTTTGACATTCGAAATTACACAGGCAGAGCGTGTCTTATAACTAAGGGCTACGTGTGTTTGTTTATTTGCTTTGCTACGAAGGCTATTCATTTGGAAGCGGTTAGTAATTTATCTACGTCTGCATTCTTGGCTGCTTTGGCTAGATTCATTTCGCGTCGTGGATACCCTACGGATATGTATTCCGACAACGGGACTAATTTTGTAGGAGCGTCAAAAATCTTAAGAAGTGAATTTCGGAGTTTTCTTAAGGAATCAGGTTCCCAGGTCAATGCTACTTACGGACCTCGAGGGTTAACATGGCATTTCAACCCTGCTGGTGCACCTCATATGGGAGGTCTCTGGGAAGCAGGTGTCAAAAGTTTTAAACACCATTTCAAGAGGCTTGCGGGGAGCTTGAAATATTCTTTTGAGGAGTTCTCCACTCTCCTAACTCGCGTCGAGGCGTGTTTGAATTCACGTCTATTATGTCCTTTGGCGGATAATGCCGATTGCCTGGATGCTCTTACGCCAGGTCATTTCTTAATTGGTGGCCCTTTACTGTCCCCACCGGAATTGCAGGTTGCAGACCCTTTACCCTCAATAACAAACCGATGGCAAAGAGTCAAGGCTCTAAACCAACGCTTATGTCTCCGTTGGAAGGAGGAATATTTGAAGGAGTTACAGAAGAGGAACAAGTGGAAGTGTTTGAGAAGGGACTTAGAGGTCGGTGATATGGTGGTCATCCGCGAAGACAACGTGCCTACCAATGAATGGCGCCTAGGTCGCGTAGTGAATTTGCATTCGGGTAAAGATGATCATGTTAGGGTGGTGGATTTGAAGACGTCACGTGGAACAATTACTCGACCAGTTGTGAAACTGGTAATTCTTCCGACATCTTCAACTTTACATATTTAATAATTTCAGCTAATAGTATCATGGTTTCGGCAAAAAAGTACAAGCGAGGCGACAATCAAAAGAAAATGGTATGTCGTGTGTGTTTGAAGAACCACCCATTGCGATTTTGCGAAAGATTCTCGAGGGCAGACTATGATGAGCGAATGAAATTGGTGACTATCTACAAGTATTGTGCTGGCTGTTTGAGTCACGATCATACCTGGCGGACGTGCGTTAGTACGGGCAAGTGCAAGCGCTGTGGGGATATGCATCATACGCTGCTCCACAAGCCGGACACTAGACCTCGTTCGTCTGGTTCGAAGAAGTTCGCGAAATCGAAAGACGGTAAGCGCAATCGCCAAACGCCTGCTCGCACCGGTAATAAAGGACCTCGTTCGTCCCGAAACTCCGCCAGGGGACCTCGTCCGTCCAATAATCGTGAGAGCCAAAGACCTAGTCCGTCTAACGCTCTGGTTCCAAGTCGATCGAGGAACCTCCAATCTCATCGGCCACGAGAAATCTCTCGTTCAACAGTTGGTGAAACTTTACCATCTTCATCGTATACGTTAACGGACAGCGTTCTTCTGAAACCTACTGCTGTTGTAAACATTGTAGCGCATGGACGATACGTCACAGAAAGAGCTGTCATCGACCCTACTGCGGAGCGTACCCTCGTTTCTGAAAAGGTGGTTCGTCGGCTAGGTGCAAAAACCATCAGGGTTGGACGCTCAGAGCGGGTTCTTCTGGTAGTTAGAGGTAACTACGGCAGCAGCGACACGGTCGAGACATATGCGGAGGTGCGAAGCAAGGTGGATGGTCTCACACCGTCAAGGTCGATGGAGGGGAGGATAGTGGACGAGTTTCCGGGGCTACAACTGGCAGACCCAACGTTTTTTATAGCAGCCCCTGTTGGAATTAAGTTGGGCTGTGATGTGTACAGCAAAATCATTCGCAATGGTGTATTTGGTGGAACGATGGGCAAACCTTTGGCCCAGTTTTCTATTTTCGGCTACATAATTTCGGGATTGTGTTCCGTATAATACATAGCTGACGGATACCCATTGAAGTACGAATCGTGAGCTGATGTAGTTTTAATTCCATTTCTTTTGTTCATCGGAATTTGGAGAAATAAATTTAATTTGAATTAATATAATAGTTTTCTTTGTTCTTTTCGATTTCCTTTTAATATAGCATTCATTTTGGAGTCATTTTCTTGATTGCAGTACTGCAAGGGCGGCGGAATGTTTATGTCCGGAGATCGAAAAATCCCTTCCCTGGCGATCAACCAGAAGAGTCCTAACGTCCAATAGAGGGCGCCACATTAATTTAAGCTTTCTTGTATTTTTGTTTTTTTTTTCTCTTTATACAATATAATGTAATGTAATTAGAGCTTTTGGGACTTTCTAACATTTCATTGTAACTTAAACTAACTTAGGCCTTTGAGTTATGAAATCTTTTCAAAAAGAATCATTCGCATAAAACCCAGCATAGATTGATATCGTTAAAAACAAAGAGTTGTGTAAAAAAAAAAGAAAATTGTGTCTTTTAACTTAAATATTGAACGAATTGTAATAAATTATTTGATTTGAGAATTGAAAAAGTGAATTTTTACCTAAATATTGTAATTAAAAAAAAAGGAAATATAAAATTTGAAAGAAACAAAAAAACAGAATACAATAATCAAATTTTCTGGAAAAAAAATAATACATAGAAAATAAGTTGGTTTTTTTTGGTTCTTTATCGACAACCCCAGTGAGTGAAAGACAAAATATAAAAAAAGGATATTCTCGTAAAAGGAAAGTGCGAGATTTTTTTTTTATATTAAGAAAGGATATTTTCTTATCATTCCAATTTTATTGCTAGAAAGTTCAACATCAGTTTGGTCAACGGGAGTCGCCACAACCACCAACCACCACAACAGCATCTTCGCCACCATCGACATCCATACAGTCCACGATTTATCACATACCATGTGAATTTTCAATACGACTATTAAAATAAAATAGAATTTGTGATGGAGTATGTTTTAGTTATTGTAATTGAATATTTTTTGTTGTGAATTATAATTTTCCTTTTTTGTTTTTAATATGTGTTTATTATGTTTTGTAATGACATATGTTTTTATTTTATTTTTTATATTATTTATATATATTCTTTTGAATGAAATTGTTTAATTATTGGTTTAGTTAATTTTATTTTATTGTTATTTAATTTTTGGTTTTTTTTTTAGATTATATTTTCCATGTCGTAGAATATTTTTGTAATTAATTATTGTTTCCTTTAAAACTGGTGTTAAACCATCCATTATTATAATTTTATGAAATGCGAAGTGTAGGCCGGTTTAATTGCAATCCATTCATTTTACTCACTACAGCAAGTATCCATATAGTTTTCGTTAAATAGATTCCCTTGCAGGTACACCACGAAATATATAAAAAATTTAGATCAGCTTATTCTGTTAATATTTTTCTAATATTTAAAGAAAACTAAAATTATTCTTCACTAACTTAAAACAATAACAAAAAGAATACTTTAAAAGTAAATAAGTCAAATTTAAAATTTTTAAAAATTTTGTATCTTTTAAATAAAATAAAATAAAAAAACATAATAATATTATTCTTTAATAATATGTGTGTAATTTTGCTGTGTTTTCAGGAAAAATATTAATACTGTAGCATATCATCCGCCTAATAACTCTTTTTTGATATCTTTTCAGATCGAATGCATGGTGGCCTGTGGTTATGCATGCATAGGACTTTATTAATATACGTAAAATGTAACTTCATGGTATCCAAATAAGAAAATCTAGAAAACTTTTCAACTTCATCAAACTTTTAAAACCTCAAATTTGAGCTACGCAGAAATCTTTGTCGAAATAAATCAAATTCTCTTTAACACCGATCTATTCATCAATACCAGATTCAAATAGATTCGTCTTCATTAAAATGTAGGACTATGTTATAAAAATAATTTTTATTATTATTAAATTTCATATTAATGCACATAAGTACATATGTATCCAATATTTGACTATAATTAATGAATATATATAATGACTTTTAAATTATTTAATTAAATTCATAAAATGCTCCACTAAAGCATTGTCATAGTCCAAATCTAAATAATGTTGATTTGCATTTGGGGGCATAAATTCCGAAGAGTCTGCTCCGGATTCTGGCAATGTTGAGGAATTGGTGTCATGTGATGCAGCATGAATTAATTCTAACTGATTAGCCGTTGGAGATATATAAAACGAAGATTCTGCGCATGGTTCTGGCAATGATTAACAATTGAGTGATGAAGAACTAAGGATTTTGAAATGGCTATTGTCATTTGGCATATGATCCTCCTGCAGGCATTTTAGCAATTCGCCATCATTATACAACCACTTTGTAGGATCAATCTCATCTAATATGGAACAGTTGCAGTCCGTGAAGGAAACATTGTGGATTTCTGGATTCATCTGGCGTAGTTTTATTATGATTGCCGTCTATCATATTCGGAGGTATACCTTCCAAAGGATTCAAACTGAAAGGCTCTGGTTTCATTAAGAGCTGCGGTAAATTATTAGAAGTTTCAATGAATGTATTATGGTCTATAGGTCTAGTTGCTGGAGTTGTTATACTAGCATCTCTTTTGCTTTTCATGCGCCTATTCTGAAACCAGACTTTAACTTGACGTTCGTCTAACTTTAATCGAACGGCTATTTCAAATCGTTTATGGCAGCTCATATATTTGTTAACGTTGAATTCACGCTCCAATTCCGTCAACTGTTTGCTGGTAAATGCAGTACGTTTCGTTTGGGTTTTGAAGCATTTGCTAGTCTGGGGGATGAAATTATTGAGCTATATGTGGACGATGTTGAATTTTCGATATTTTCAGTTGGAGTTACAAAGCTCACCTTGATCTGAAATGTGTATAAAATTTGTTAGAGAAAATAATTTTTTAGCATTTAACGAATAGTTTTGTACACTTACGTTTACTCCATTTTCTGTCACACATTGTTCGATTCGTAGATTCTTTTCAATTTCCATTTTAAATGAATTCCGATTATCAATTTTGTTCAAGTGATGTTATTCAATTGACTTCTTTACTATGATTGTGGTGGCGCAGAAGTCTAACGGAAGTATTTATGTGGTTTAATAATTGGTACCTGCTGAGAGGACTGGCTGTTTGTTTGTTTTGTAATCGTCAAGAACATTTCCATTTACAAATAAAAAGCGCGATATTTTTTACCCGTCCTACAAACGTATACCTGTCGATATTTATGATCCCGCTATTGGGTCCTTGCTGTAAGAACAGGCAGTAACGTGCAATAGCATTTTGACCAGTCTTGTTTTCTCTGTTTTACATACATACATATATGGTCGTTACATCCCTTTCGTCTGCATTACGACCTAGCTTCTCACACCACTTATGTTTTGTGCGTTAATTGTTTTATACATGAGTGGCGGGACATACAGTTTCAAGTCGACCCCGAAGGACACATTTTATTTACTCTCATTGTTTTTGTCAGTGATTTTATCAAATATTTTTCATATTTCGGCGACTTTCATACATACATATGTACATATATAAAAACAATGTGAGGAATTATAAATTCTGTCGATTAGAAAGAATTCAATGAAATATACAATTTTATTTGTGTTTTCTTGTCTTACAGAAACAGCACTTTAATAATTTCCTTAAGATAAAAATGTATTTGTCAAATTCCTTACATTTTTTTTTTGATAAAATTCTTGTTAGATTTGTATTAGAGAACTGTTTAAAAACTGTTCAATGTTGTTTTATTAATTTCTTCTCTATGCTGGTACTCCCGGTACTCATATCATTCGAAATTACGTTAAAATGAAGTCGAGAAGCATTATAATTGTAACAAATTTGATTAAAAGTTATTTTATGAATTACTGATCAAATTATTGATTGTAACAATAATAATGTGATGATTTGTGTGAACCAACTTCAGAATTTCGATTTTTTTTTGTTTTATTATAAGTATGAATCTAGATCGCACTTTAATTGAGTTTTAATCATATTTTAAATCTATTTGTCTGTAATAAAATGTTTTAATTTTTAAATCGAATGTAATTATTACACTATGCGATAAAATACAAAAAATGCAATACACCCGAGTAACTACCTCTTCTAAGTTGTTCAGTTAGTTGAGTAGAACTCACTCCCGAGTAACTTGTACCTCTTCTAAGTTGTTCAGTTAGTTGAGTAGTACTCAAAAATACTTTTTTATATTTCTCGAACCCTCCAAACTTGTTTTATTTGACAAAAACGGTATTTTTGATCTTTTCACACAAAATTATTGATTACCCAAATATGTTTGAACCTATTTTAAAATCCAAAGTTTTTTTGGAAACTGTATACATAAACATTTCGGTCAAACTTGTATTTTATGAGTTTTGATGCGGTAAACTTGGAAAATATTATTTGTTTCTTATTTTTCTAAGTTTGGCCATTCATGCTTAATTGTAAAATTTAATTAAAAACTATAAAACAAGTGGTGATATTCGTAAAGTGCATTCTCTTATGAATCGTTAACCCTTAGGAAAAATAATATAGAAATATGCCAAATAATTTAAAAGTGGAAGCCTATGAGAAAATTTCTTCAGAATGTAATGTAATGTATAAAAACAAGTAGGACGTATTCAACACTGAAAGGGTGTAATAATCATTTATGCATGTATGTAAAACAGAGAAAATAAGACTGTCCAAAATTTTATTGCACATTACTGCCTGTTCTTACAGCAAGGACCCACTATCGGCAGGTATACGTTTGTAGGGCGGGTAAAAATATATCGGGCTTTTGATTTGTAAATGAAAATGTTCTTGAAAATTACACAAGCGGCAAATAGCCAGTCCTCTCAGCAGTACCAATTATTAAACCACATAAATACTTTCGTTAGACTTCTGCGCCACCACAATCATTATAAAGAAGTCAACCGAATAACAACACTTGAACCAAATTGATAATCGGAATTGATTTAAAATGGAAATTGAAAATAATCTACGAATCGAACAATGTGTGACAGAAAATGGAGTAAACGTAAGCGTACAAAACTATTCGTTGAATGTTAAAAAATTATTTTTGGTTTCTTCAATACAATTAAACGAAATATGAAAAAACATTTCTTCGCCGACTTCCTCTCAGCAGATATCTGGCAAAAACACTGAGAGTAAATAAAATGTATCCTTCGGGGTCGACTTTGAACTGTAAGTCCCGCCACTCATGTATAAAAAATTAATGCACAAAACAAAAGTGGTGTGAGAAGCTAGGCCGAAATCAAGACGAAAGGGGTGTGTCACCCTGTGTCGAGAATGCGACTCTGTTATTAAAAGATTCTTTTGACATATGTATACTTTTATTTATTCTTTTTTATGAGTTAGAAAACTGAATTCGTAGAGAGCAGACGCGTGCGCGACTGTATTTGTTTTTTTTTTTGTAATATTCGTGTTGTTTCTTTTTTTTAAATAAGTGAATGTATTTTCTGTAAATTAAATAAATATTATTATTATTTATATAAAAAAGCCGTCTTGACAATTTTCAGAAGTGGAATGAACAATTAATTTCGCGATTATAGAACGTGTGAAGGAGAATTTTGATTGCTGCATTGTTGCTGTTGTGTTGTTGTTGGGTGTTTGCAAAATTTCCGTTGAATTTTGTATATGCATGTCGCTGTTTGTATACATTGTGTTTTTTGTCTCTGAAGCGTACGTTTTCATTTTGTTCTGACGCAGTAGGCGTCGTTTCGTGGAAAAACTGTAACGGACAATAAATTAGAGGGAAGCAAATTTTTTACAGTTTCATGGCACCTGGTCGTAATATTGAAAAAATGAAAGTTGATGAACTGAAGAAACGGTGTAAGCAAAGTGGTTTACCAACGCCTGGTAATAAACAACAGCTAATCGAACGTCTGGAGGAATATTACTCAGATGAACATTTTTCCAGTTTTACCAATGAATCGCAGTTATTGGGTAGGGTACATGCTTTGGAAAAGAGTTTAGTCGAACTACGTAATAAAGGTTTTCATCCTGCCATCGTATCATCGCCAAAGGCAACAACGACAGATAATATTGATGTACAAACTACGTGTACAAATGTTTTTTCACCACTAAGCAGCATTACACATGTTACTCAACCACAGGTTAATGACAATGTGCACCCGACTGTTTCGTTCTCCTTGCCATGTTCATTGGAATCACCAACGATACTCGTATATGCTTCTAGAGTCCAGCCGTATAACCCACTCACGAATGTTACAACAACACAGCCGTATAACCCTATTCCGTGTGTTTCTACAACACAAGCCTATAACCCGACTACGTCTGCTCCTCCGGCACAACCTTATAACCCGACCACTCGAGTTTTTACAACACAGCCGTATAATACGACAACTTGTGTTCCTTCGGCACAACCATATAACCCGCCCGCACAACCGCTAACACAACCGTATAATCCAACTACAACACAAACGTATAACCCACCGACTAATGCTGTGTTTATGGCACCTACATGTAATTCACCGGACATATTTACCGCACCACCGCCAGCGCAACCGATCCGGTACTCTTCGTATAACCCGTACAACAATGTACAATGTCTGCTACCAGATTTCAACCCATCTGCTGAAATTTCTTTGAACTCGCAACAATTTATCAGACGAATTGACAGTCTTAAGCGAGCCTATAATTGGGATGACCAAATATTATTGTTTGCAGTGCAGCAAAAGTTAAGTGGTCCTGCAAAATACTGGATTGATTCCACAGTGGAAATATTTGTTACGTGGGCCGATTTTGTTGCGAAATTTTTGAGAGATTTTCCAGTTGTTTCAAATGTTGCCGATGTTCATATCGGAATGGCAAACACCAAACGCGGAATTAGTGAATCGCCGCAGGATGGTTGCTATAGGGTCTAAGGCATATCTTCCCGAATGTGCGATAATACGTCATATCATAAACGGTGTAAATGATCCCGATCTTAAGAGAAAAATATCCAACAACTATCCGACGTGCAACGATTTATTGAAGGATATAATTATTTATTGCAATTATAATGAGGTGAAACATGCAGCTAATGTGCCAAGGAGGATTTTACCGGTTTTGGCCACACCAACCAATAAGAAGAATATCGATACTAAGAGCGAACAACGTTTGAAATGTTTCAATTGTTTTAAATTAGGCCACTACTCTGTAAAGTGTCCTGAACCGCAACGTAAGCCCCGCTGTGAGAATTGCAAACGAACGACACATGCAACCAACAAGTGCCCTGAAAAAGCTGGACCGAAGGTAACGGTGAATAAAATTGATGAGGTTACACCAGAACTTGTGGGTGGTAAAAATAACGTAATTATTAAGAAAGTGAAGATCAATGGAAACACAACAAATGCTTTTGTTGATCCTGGTAGTAACCGATCGTTAATTAGAGAAGCCTATGCCGCCATAGTGGGTAATATTGAGGATACCCACATTTTGCTGAAGGGTTTTGCTGGGGGTCAATATGTATGTACCGGACAAATTGAGGCATCCATTGAAATCGATGGGAATAGTGTTGTGAGTAATCTACTGGTTGTGGACGACAATTTTGTAAATGAGAACGTGCTCTTGGGCTGTGACATATTGTGTGGAAAGGGGAAACGCTTGGTTATAGAGGACGATGCTTGCCGATTGGAGAAAGTGGATAACGTCAACCACTCTCCTACACTATTACCGTCTGAGGTGGAAAAACTCAAACTCGTGGTTTTGAAATATAATAAATGTTTTGCTGGGAATACGTCCGAGATTGGTAAGTGTAACGTAGCCAAGTTAGAAATTACCCTGAAATCTGATTCACCAATTCAAATGAAACCATACCGTGTTCCATTTGCTAAACGCGCTATATTAACTGATATAACGAATGACCTTCTACGACACGAGATAATACGACCGTCGGAATCAACTTACGCTTCACCTGTTGTTTTAGTGGCTAAAAGTAATGGCGAACATCGCATGTGTGTCGATTACCGCCAACTCAACTCGATCACGAATAAAATGCCATACCCTATGCCCATCATGGATGAGCAATTCGCCCAGCTGGCCGACAACAAATACTTTACAACTTTAGATTTGCGAATGGGGTATCATCAAATTGAAGTTCACGAGGACTCAAAAAAATTCACAGCGTTCGTTACGCACGACGGACATTTTGAGTATAATCGCATGCCGTTCGGGCTCGTCAATGCCCCAGCTGTTTTCCAGTCTATTATGGACAAACTTATTTCGAAAATGGGCAATGGGGAGATCTTAGCGTACCTGCACAATGTGGTCATTCCAAGCAAAACCGTAGAAGAGGGTCTTTCTCGCCTTGAACGATTCTTTGAAATTCTAGTGGAAGCTGGTCTTACGCTTCGGTTTGATAAGTGCATTTTTCTGGCAACGAAAATTTCATACCTGGGACACTCAATCGATGAGAATGGTATCCAACCAGGCGACGTTAAGACAAGTGCCATCCGAAATTTTCCCGTACCGACGAATACCACAGAAGTGAGAAGATTCCTGGGCTTAACTGGGTTTTTCAGAAAGTTTGTCCGATACTACTCATTAATAACTAAGCCGATCACGAAACTATTGCGGAAAACCGAAACTGTTTTCACCTGGGGCCCAGATCAACAAGTGGCATTTGATAAACTCATCGGAGTACTTACAAGTCAACCCGTGCTAGCTTTATATAATACCAAGTCGCACCACGAAGTTCACACCGATGCAAGCAGTTTGGGTCACGCCGGTATTTTATTGCAGTCCGATGATAATGTCAACTGGAAACCCGTTTTCTATTTTAGCCGACACTGTACCGATGCTGAAAGCCGCTATCATAGTTACGAACTTGAAGTCCTGGCTGTGGTGGAATCACTTGATCGTTTCCGTGTTTATCTGCTTGGCAAGCCATTCCGTCTCGTGACTGATTGTTCTGCTGTCGCGAAGGTGAAGAATAGCAAAGAACTTAAACCCAAAATAGCTAGGTGGTGGTTAAGACTACAAGAGTACGATTTCACTCTAATACACCGTGAGGGCCGGCGCATGTTACATGTACACGCCCTAAGCCGAGCTCCCGATATGCCACCAGTGGAAATAGAGCCAGACTACATAATGAAAATTACTGCCGACTTGGATGACTGGGTAGTCACTATGCAATTGGGTGATGAAAAACTACAGAAGATTATTTCCGTTTTACGTGGAGACCGGAAAACCGAACAGGATAAGCAGATTAATAGGGAATTCTGCAGGCGCAACAGTAGACTTTATCACAAAGAAGAAGATGGTCTAAAGTTGGTAGTGCCTAAGAGCATCCGTTGGAGAATTGTAAAGTTTTCGCACGACGATATGGGACATTTCGGCTTGGAGAAGACAATTCAGAGGATACGGCAGAAGTTCTGGTTTCCTAAAATAAGAAAATACACCAAAGACTACATCGCCAGTTGTATAAATTGTTGCTATAATAAGGCTCACGCTGGGAAGTCAGAAGCCCGTTTACACTATGATGAAGTCGAACCAGTTCCCTTCCAGACAATACACATTGACCATTTGGGTCCATTTACTAAAAGTAAACGGGGCCAATGTTACATAATTGCCATATCCGATGCATTCAGTAAATACCTGGTAGTAAAAGCTGTTCGTAGTGCAAAATCGTTACCCGTTATCAACACCTTAAATGAAATGACGTCGTATTTTGGCCTTCCAAAACGTATCATTAGCGACCGTGGTACGGCATTTACCTCAAAGGTTTTTGAAGACTTTTGTGCTCACAACTATACATGACGATATTGATGAGGGTTCGTTGCCGATAACCGAGAAGCGAAACATTGCAGCTAAGAATATTCGACAAGAGCGTGAAAAGTGGGAGAAGCGTTTTAATGCGAAACACGCCGCCCCGAAGCAGTATGCGGAAAACGACATCATTGTATTGGAAAACGAAGCATCCGCCACAGGAGACTCACGTAAACTTGAACCAAAATTCCGAGGCCCCTATATTGTGGCTAAGGTCCTGGGAAATGACCGATATCTTATAGAGGACGTGCCAGGAATTCAGGTCACCAACCGAAAGTTTTCTTCTGTGTATTCAGCGGATAAGATGAGACCATGGTGTAATAGCTGTCCCACCTTGGATGAACCTTCCGAAGATGACGACAACGAAATCGAGGACGATTTGGTAGCAGGATAGGCCGAGCTGTCACCCTGTGTCGAGAATGCGACTCTGTTATTAAAAGATTCTTTTGACATATGTACACTTTTATTTATTCTTTTTTATGAGTTAGAAAACTGAATTCGTAGAGAGCAGACGCGTGCGCGACTGTATTTGTTTTTTTTTTTTGTAATATTCGTGTTGTTCCTTTTTTTTTAAATAAGTGAATGTATTTTCTGTAAATTAAATAAATATTATTATTATTTATATAAAAAAGCCGTCTTGACATGTGTAACGACCATTTATGTATGTATGTAAAACAGAGAAAACAAGACTGGTCAAAATGCTATTGCACATTACTGCCTGTTCTTACAGCAAGGACCCAATAGCGAGATCATAAATATCGACAGGTATACGTTTGTAGGACGGGTAAAAAATATCGCGCTTTTGATTTGTAAACGTAAATGTTCTTGACGATTACAAAACAAACAAATAGCCAGTCTTCTCAGCAAGTACCAATTATTAAACCACATAAATACTTCCGTTAGTCTTCTGCGCACCTACAATCATTATAAAGAAGTCAAACGAATAACAACACTTGACCCAAATTGATGTCGGAATTGATTTAAAATGGAAATTAAATATAATCTACGAATCGATCAATGTGTGACAGAAAATGGAGTAAACGTAAGTGTACAAAACTATTCGTTAAATGCTAAAAAATTATTTTCTTTTAACAAATGTTATATATATTTCAGATCACGGTGAGCTTTGTAACTCCACCTGAAAATATCGAAAATTCAACATCGTCCACATATAGCTCAACAATTTCATCTCCCAGACCAGCAAATACTTCAAAACCCAAACGGAAACGTACTGCAGTTACCAGCAAACAATTGATGGAATTGGAGCGTGAATTCTACGATAACAAATATGTGAGCTGCCAAAAACGATTTGAAATAGCCGATCGATTAAAATTACACGAATGTCAAGGTAAGATCTGGTTTCAAAACAGGCGCATGAAAAGCAAAAGAGATGCATCCAAAACAATTCCAGAAATAATCTCCATAAAATTTAATCAATTCGTTGAAAGTCGTGATAATTTACCTCTGGTCTAATTAAAACCGGAAACTTTGGAAAATATACCTATCCCAGTTCAACCCAATAATTTTAATGTATCAATGAATATGGTTAAAGATAATCACAATAAATTCACATTTCGAATCCGCGAATAATAATGTTTCTTTCATGGACTGTAATTGTTCCCTACTAGACGAATTTAATCCAACAAAGTATCACACAGATACCTCAAAATTCCTTCTGGATAAACCTATGTCCAATGACAATAATCATTCGGAAATCCTTCGAGTTTCATCATACGATATCAGTTCCTCATCATTACGAAAACCAGGCGCAGAACCTTCGAATTATTTGCTTCCAACAGCTAATCAGAATCCTTTAAGCATTGACGATGATGATAAATTCATAAAGTATATAATTAACTTGTAAATAATTTCATTGATGTAACAGAATTTAATTAAAGTAATTAAATAATTTAATATTTGCAATGTGATAATTTAGATTGTTTATTAAAATTCCCGTTTTAATTTAAATTAAAAAATATATTCATGATGAATCATGAATTTAATTAAATATTTTAATAGATTTAAGCAATATTTGTATGCATTATCATTATATAGAATGTGTTAATTAATTATAATAAAATATTAGGTACAGGAATGTGTTATGTGCAGACGTCGGAACCAATGTCCCCCAGGGGCAGCGTTGCGGTTTTGGTTATTTTTTGTGTAAATGTGTATTTTTTTCATTTTGGTTATTTTTTTATTATCGTTAATACAGCAATTACTTCTTTAATTTTATTTGAAAATTTTCATTACAAGGTTTGCAATCGTTAGCAAATCGTTTTATTTCTTTAAGCATTTTTATTTCGTTCAATTAATAGCACCGTAAAATTGCGTAATAAAAGTACTAAAGTACAAACACAACAGGGTGTTGTAATTTAAACATCTGATCACCTATTTTTATTTTTATATGAACTTTCTACGTAGAACAACAAATTTTTGCAAATTTGCATCGATTACTACTTTCTAAATGAAAACAAGTACCTAAATGTTGAAGATATTTTTATCGGCAGAAAAGCTGAAATATGCATTCAAGAAAATAATTTTAGTCCCTTAAAAATATGAAATAAAGAAAAATATATAATTGAACTTTTAAAAGAAATTTCTGAAAGGTTCGAGAAAAGTCTTAAAACATCTCTCAATTATAACACCAAAACAAGTTTCAAATAATTCAGATATAAATTTGGAACCTTTGCTGACATCTTTCCCAAATTAGACAGACGGTAAAGAGGAACAAGTTGTAACTGAGTGGAAGTTATTAAGATTTTCCGACATTGACTTAAAAGCCGACACGGATATATTTGAGTTTTGGAACAAAGTTACTTCATATAGATATGGAATGGATGAAAAATGTTTTAAAGAGCTTATAAATTTTGTTCAGAATTTATTGATATTGCCGTATAGTTCAGCTGATGCGGAGAGAAATTTTTCACAGCAAAATTTAATAAAAACCATATATCGCAATAAACTTGAACTCAAAACAATTAATAATATAATGCAATCAAAAGAATTGTGCAAAAACGAAAGAAGATTCCCATTATGTATGGTCTGCCAAAGGCATATTTTAAATAAAATTATGAAATTTTTTTACCTGCAATTAATTTGTTGATCTCTTATATGTTTATTTTTAATATTTTTTTTTACTAAGCAAAGAATCGCATACAAGTTTTATTTTTTCTTTATTTTATATATTAGATTGATACTTATCATAAATACAAGCACTGAAGTACAATAATTTTTATATCAAACCTTAATATGTATATATATAAACATACCCAGCGGTAAATAAGATTAAGTATTTAGACAATATGCGATGACGTGAGTATGATATTCTAAGCGAGCGATCTAAGTACTTAGAGTATAATTTATGCGTAATGCAACATATAATGCACATTAATTGCATCTTCGTTTACGATTTAAGCAGGGATTCAGTTGATATTTTTATGTTATATTTTGTTTTTATTTAAAGAACCGAAACGTTTTTTTATTTTTTTTTTTGTGAAAAACAGTCTGTGAAATATATGTCTGTTAATAAATATAATAAAATAAAGAATTTATTAAAACATTTCATCAAATAGAAAATCTGTGTTCATCCATTTATTTGAGCGGTATTACAAGTGTTATAAGTGATGTGATTTAATAAAAGGTGAAATAAATAAAAATGGAAGGTTTTTCGTCCAGAAATTTAAAGCAATTGACACAAAAAAAGAAAAAAGAAGAAGTTTATAAATAAAGATAATGTTAATATTAATTTAAATGTTAATAACAATAATGTAAAATAATATTATTGAAGTCGTTGACGTTTTAAGTCCTGAAAATTATTATGAAAATCAATCAGACACCCATTCGTCGACGAATTTCCAATGTCACTGTTTATAGTGATAGTGTTGGAGCTAAACGTACAGATGAGGAGTTTTATACCCGGAAAGATCCAGAATATTACACAGACTTCTTTAAGAATGGAAAAACCGTTTTTGAGAAACTTAACGTTAAGTTGGTCACTCAATTTCCACTTGATGTGATGCATTTAATAGATTTAGGTGTTTTGAATGGCCTGTTTCATGGGGAGTCTTTGATTGATAAATTGCATAAGGATCAAGTAAATTTAATTTCTCAAAACCTCATTTCATTGTATTCATCCATTCCCTGTGAGTTCGCAAGAAAGCCAATGGTTCTAGACGAGCTGCCAAGGTGGAAAGACATTGAATATAGACAATTTATTCTATGCACATCTATAAATGTCTTTAAATATGTTTTAAATAGTGATTACTATTATCACTGGATGTTACTTCACTGTTCCTACAGGCTACAGGCATTTGTAGACGAAAATGATGTATATTATGCTGTTGGGAAAAAGTTTAATTCATTAAATAATTTGGTGAAACGCCATAAAACGCCATCAGGGTCCGATATGGGAATATATATAACGTCGGCATCCGCTTTAAATGAGGACGAAAAAATACCAGTAAAGCCTACTTTACACGGTCCCACAAGTAATATGATCTGTCAAAATTTTGTGTAGAAGAGTACGGATGTGATCGTCTAAACGTACTATGTAATGAAACCATCACACATTGAGAGAAAATACGGATGAAAAGTTTGACAGTCGTATGGCTCTTTTCATTTTTTGAAATGATTCAAAAAACAAGCAAGTCGCATTGGATCAGGGATGTATTTTTATGTAAACACAAAGAAAAAAAGGGTAACAGCTGTTTTCATTTTACTTTGTTATTGTCTTATACCGATCATGTAAACGCAAAAAATATAAATCATACGACTTTTATTCTCTTTTTTGTCATACGGATGGAATTTCATTTTACTTTTTCATTAGACTTTACGTACGTAAGGTATTACCGTGTGAAGTGGGCTTAAAAGATATTTTGTTCAAATACCTATCACTTCCATATAATGATAGTATTGTCTTAATACCAATTAGTCACACTAACGATATTTATTAATTCCAACAGAAAAAACATGTCAATTATACCACAAAAAACTTTTATGAACAATAACAATGAAAATGAAAATATAATGTTAATGCTTAATAAAATAAATAAATAATCAAAAAACTTATAGAAAAGATGGAAAAAAATTGAAAATGAACTGGATAAATTAAAAGGTATGTAATTAAAGCTAATATAATATAGCTAATAACAGAAAGAGATATATCAAAACATCCTAATTTACATTTACATACTTTCACAGAAAAATTAAAACGGCTGGAATATTTGTAATCGCATTTTAGATTTTTATAAATACTTAAATTTTAGAAATAACGAAACTTTGAATTTATATAAAATTTTTATTATTGTTAATAAATGGTAAAAAAGGATTCAAAGAATTCAAGTCACTTCATGATGCAGTATACGGTAAGTTTATTTTAAACTTTCCCATTTAAATACTTACACTTTACTATTTTTCATTCGCAGAAGCTGTAAAAAAGATGGCTATACTCTTCAAATATTTAAAAAGGAAATACAACACTGCTTTAAAATATATAAAAATAGATTTTTTTCGAGAAAATCATAGGAAAAGAAAAAACAAAATTAGAATTTTTTAAAAATATGCACAATTTTCAACATTTTTCATTTTTTCCATATCAAATAATTTTTGAATAAGAATAATAAAAAATATTTTTCTTTTAATAAAAAAAATCCTTTTTGCTGGTGTTTTAACTTATAAATGCAAGTAGGACTGTAATCTACATACAATACTCTCTAATTTGCAAGTCTATATAGGCATCTCATCAACATCGCTTAGAACTCCACTTATTATGTAAGTGAGACGTTATGATATTGTGGCTTACATTCTAAGCGAGAGCACACCGATGTGGCAGCCTATAACACTTTTATGTTAAATCTAAGTTTGAAACTAAGTGAAAGCATCACCACTGACAACCAAGAAATATCGCTTAGATAAGCGAGTACATAATGGGTATTTTTACCGCTGGGATACTTTATGTATAAATCTACAAGTTTTTTTTTATTTATTTTTAAATATTGAAATGTATAATTATTTTTACACGAAAATTTTTAATACAAATAAATAAAAACCATAATTTATTATTTGCAGTTTAACTACACAGGAAAAAAATGAATTTTTTTTATTAAACTTTAAATTTGTTAAAAACAAATACATTTATATAAAAAAATTGGTTATTTTTAGGAAAAATAAAAAGGATTTTATTGGTTATTTTTTATTTTAATTTTGGTTATAAATTTTTTTTGGTAGTTGCACCGCTGCATGGGAGATACATTACAGGGATACAATGTGTTTTCGCTTCGCTAAGTGGACCTGCGATCGACTTACAGAAGATGCCGATTTTGGCAAAAAAAAAATCATATTTTCAGATGAAGCTCATTTTGATCTTGGTGGGTATGTAAACAAGCAAAATTGTCGCATTTGGTGCGAACCCGCACGCAACGACGCACCCAAAACGACTCACTGTTTGGTGCGGATTTTGGTCCAGGAGCATAATTGGGCTATTTTTCTTCGAAAATGAACGAAATTGAACGAATTTTTGTTCACAAAAATTGAAGAAGAGGATATTGGCAACATTTGGTTTCAACAGGACGGCGCTACGTGACACACAGCCGATGCTACACTCAATGTTTTGCGCCCTGTTTTTGAAGATCGCATTATTAGCCGCAGAGCTGATGTCGTTTGGCCACCTCGGAGCTGCGATTTGACACCGTTGGACTATTATTTGTCGGGTGTTGTCAAAGATAAGTGTTACGCCGACAAGCCAGAAACAATTGACACTTTAAAGGACAATATTCGTGAAGCCATTGGTGAAATACAGCTGCACACAATCGATAATGTGCTTAAAAATTGGACCGATCGTATAGGCTACTGCATGGCCAGCCGAGGCAGCCATTTGAATGAAATTATTTTCCATTATTAACCGGAAGGAAGAAAAGAAAGTCGCCGTAGTCTAGTAGGTAGTGTGTTGGCTTATTAGACGCAAAAGCCTGGGTTCGAGCACCAGGCCAGGCATCAAAGACAAAATACAAAAAGTATTTTTTTCGGCGACATCCTCTCAGTAGATTTCTGGCAAAAACTCTGAGAGTAAATAAAAAGTGCCATGAAAAGTTTCTCAATAAATAAAAATCTGTCGTTCGAAGTCGACTTTAAGCTGTAGGTCCCACCACTCATTCAGTAGTTTTTTTAAGCATTTTAAAAAAGTTATTTGGCGGACCCATTACTTAATTATGTTCGATTTGATATAAATAATGCTGACAAAATATGTATGTGCTGATATTGATCCTTTACGTAATACGCTGTACAGCTAACAAAATGACACAACAATTTTAAGAGATTTCTACATTCTTCACATAACATAATTTTTTGACCTGCCTGGTGCCGATTCCTGAACTAATGTCAAGCTCATTCTTTTTCATTGATTTGTTGCCTTCACCTTGACTATGTTTGGCACACATTTAAATAACAGTGGTGATGAAATATGTACCAGATGTACTACAACGGTAGGGATTTGGTTAAAAAGTAAATTTTAATGAAGTTTGCAGTAACTAGCTTAGCACAGGATCTTCCGAGATATCATATCTTGAGTTTAAAATATCGAACAGCTTCAAAATTTTTTAAATCTAGATACAGAAGTGATCTCCACTCCGCTCACTGGTTGACTATCAAACTATCATTCTTAAACTATTTACGTTGTCAATAAAATATTTTTCCGCGCGATGCAAATTGTACTCAGCAAATTACAGCAGACAATATTTTAAGAAGAATACTTTGTCAATAGTGAACTCCCTCCCTCCAACTAATAGGATTTATTAAGCAGCTTGACGATCGAAATATAAATATATAATGCGCCCGAGCTTCCATTCGTTTGGAAGCAAGTTATCATGCCGAATGACCACAAAGTCGTCAAGCGCGAAATCGCGTTGGGAACATTTCCATTTGTTGCGCTTATGGAGTTCAACCAAGTACTCGTCCTTCCAGCGACGCGCAAACAAATGGTGAAAAACTTTTAATTTTCGGCACCTATTAACGTAGTTGAGGGATTCTATCGAGAAATCGGGTTCAGAAGGTGAGAGGATCGCACTTCCCACAAGGAAATGACCTGGAGTCAAGGGGTTAATATCCGAGGGGTTATCCGTCATGGGACAAAGAGGACGAGAGTTCAAGCAAGCTTCTATTCTTGCCAGCATAGTAGCGAACTCCTCAAAAGTAAATTTTTGAGCATTTGATATCTTCCGCAAATGGATCTTGAAGCTTTTAACATATATAAATATAAGGTGTATCGAGAAATACGATATCGAAGAGTGGATCGAAAGTATTTTTAATGTTTGTCTAAGCGATATTATTCTCTTGCTACTAAGAAGTCAAACATCGCGCAGATGATCGAGCTCATTGGAACCAACTTGTTGCGGCCCTATGCTCCCTGGAGGAGTAAAAGGAACATATTAGTGAGAAATTATGAAATTCAAATTTATCTGATTTTATACATTTTACACTACAGTTAACCGATGTACGATATATGTACGTACTTATATTCAATTTTATTCGCAAGTTATGTGTATAGCAGTCGAGCTGTGTCTATCAAAATTTCATAAGGAGTGTTATAGGAAGATAGGATTATTAGTCGGTGTAAATAGGAAAACACAATATTAGTCGGTATGCGTTTATCGAAATATATTGTTTATTTATTTACTAGATTAATTAATTAAGGGTGCCCTGGTAGTCTAGTGGGTAGTGTGCTAGACTATTAGCGTGATGGTCGTGGGTTCGATTCCCGCCAGATATTCTGGGCTGCCACACTACATATGTATATACGATCATATGGTCAAGTTACTCCACTCATATATAATTAGAATATAATTTGTAATTGTGTTGTATAAAGTATAAATTTTCTGTATTCTAAACATTTATAAATTAAATTATAATCACAATCAATGCCATTTAGTATAGTTAAAACTCCATTTATAATTAAGTTAAATTCTAAATTCATTGAACATAGGACATACACCCATAGAATGGAAAGGAATTTCCAAAGCATAGAGGTTACACAGAGCATAAATTCCTTAGGTAGACACTCTTCCATTAAGATGTAAAAGTTCCCCTCTGGCGCTTATTATTAAAGTTGTAGTACGTGATAAAAATGAATGAAGGGAGTTTATATCGTAATTCAAGATATACGTGGACTTTTCTCCAAAGTTTTCAAAAGTTCTAGTATGGATTTTCAATAATTGCAAATAGAATTAGCTGAGTTTACAGGAAAAATATTAATGCTGTCGCATAACATCCGTCCAAAAAGTCCTTTTCAGCTAGAAAGTATGGATGCATACCTAACTACAGACTAAGCATGCATAGGCATTAACTTACTTTTAAAACCCCAAATTTGAGCTACGCAGAAGTGTATGTCGAAATAAATCAAATTCCCTTTAACACTGTTCGAGACACCAATACCAGATTCAAATAGATTTGTTTTCATTAAAATATTGGATTATATTATAAAAATAATTTTTATTATTATTAAATTTCATATTAATGCACATACATATGTATATAATAATTGACTATAATTAATGAATACATATAATGACTATTAAATTATTTAATTAAATTCATAAAATGCTCCACTAAATCATTGTCGTTGTCAAAATCTAAATAATGTTGATTTGCAGTTGGGGGCATAAATTCCGGAGAGTCTGCTCCGGATTCTGGCAATGTTGAGGAATTGGTGTCATGTGATGCAACATGAATGGTTTCTAACTGATTAGACGTTGGAGATATATAAACCAAAGATTCTGCGCATGGTTCTGGCAATGGTGAACAATTGAGTGATGAAGAACTAAGGATTTTGAAATGGCTATTGTCATTTGGCATATGATCCTCCTGCAGGCATTTTAGCAATTCGCCATCATTATACAACCACTTTGTAGGATCAATCTCATCTAATATGGAACAGTTGCAGTCCGTGAAGGAAACATTGTGGATTTCTGGATTCATCTGGCGTAGTTTAATTATGATTGCCGTCTATCATATTCGGAGGTATACCTTCCAAAGGATTCAAACTGAAAGGCTCTGGTTTCATTAAGAGCTGCGGTAAATTATTAGAAGTTTCAATGAATGTATTATGGTCTATAGGTCTAGTTGCTGGAGTTGTTATACTAGCATCTCTTTTGCTTTTCATGCGCCTATTCTGAAACCAGACTTTAACTTGACGTTCGTCTAACTTTAATCGAACGGCTATTTCAAATCGTTTATGGCAGCTCATATATTTGTTAACGTTGAATTCACGTTCCAATTCCGTCAACTTTTTGCTGGTAAATGCAGTACGTTTCCGTTTAGGCTTTGAAGTATTTGCTGATCTGGGAGATGAAATTGTTGAGTTATATGTGGACGATGTCGAATTTCCGATATTTTCAGGTGGAGTTACAAAGCTCACCGTAATCTGAAATATATATAAAATTTGTTAAAAGAAAATCATTTTTTAGCATTTAACAAATAGTTTTGTACACTTACGTTTACTCCATTTTCTGTCACACATTGTTCGATTCGTAGATTATTTTCGATTTCCATTTTAAATGAATTCCGATTATCAATTTGGTTCAAGCGATGTTATTCCGCTGACTTCTTTACTATGATTGTGGTGCGCAGAAGTCTAACGGAAGTATTTATGTGGTTTAATAATTGCTACCTGCTGAGAGGACTGGCTATTTGCCTGTTTTGTAGTTGTCAAGAACATTTTCATTTACAAATCAAATGCGCGATATTTTTACCCGTCCTACAAACGCATACCTGAAGATATTTATGATCTCGCAAAGAGGAACAAGCAGTAATCTGTAATAGATTTTGACCAGTCTTGTTTTCTCTGTTTGACATATGTATGTACATACATAAATAGTAGTTACACCCTTTTCGTCTGAATTACGACGTAGCTTATCACACCACTTATGTTTTGTGCCTTAATTGTTTTATATATGAGTGGCGGGACCTACAGTTTAAAATCGACTGCGAACGAGAGATTTTTGAGAAACTTTTTCATGGCAATTTTTATTTACCCTTAGAGTTTTTGCCAGAATTTTGCTGTTTTATCTACCAAAATTTTGAGCGTTTTTTGTTGACCAAATATTTTATTTTCTATTGAACTGACATGCCACCAAAAAAAATTGCTTTATTTATATTTGAAAGGTTACCAAAATTTTATAACTTATAGATTAATAAGAGTACATTTTCAGGTAATGAATCGCTACTAAGAAAAATTGGAATACAAAAAGAAAATAAATGTGTTTTACTTTATAAAACTAAATGTTTTCACAATGCTCTGTACTTTTTGAAAAAGTCTTTTGCATTAACTGTCATAGCCTAGTATTTCGACAATATTACAAAATTAACAAATTCTTCCTATAGACGGTCCACAGAAAAAGCAGATTCCTGTAGTAATGTCAAGCTCATTTGCTATTGAAGTCGCCGTGGTCTAGTAGGTACTGTGTTGGCTTATTAGACGAAAAGCCAGGGTTCGAGCCCCAGGCCAGACATCAAAATAAAATACAAAAAGTATTTTTCGGCGTCTTCCTCTCAGCAGATTTCTGGCAAAAACTCTGAGAGTAAATAAAATTGCCATGAAAAGTTTCTCAAAAATCTGTCGTTCGGAGTCGACTTTAAACTGTAGGTCCCGCCACTCATGTATAACATTAACACACACAACATAAGTGGTGTGAGAAACTAGGTCGTAATCTTGACTGAAGGGTTGTAATGACCAATTATGTATGTATGTCATTTGCTTATGTGAATAATGATCTGTTAGCAGATAAATTTCATGTGTGCATAATTTGATCATTCTTCGTTGATTTGTTGCCTTCACCTTGATATTTAGCACACATTTAAAGAACAATGGTGATGAAATATGCACCAGATATACTACAACGGTAGGGATTTGGTTAACGAGTCAATTGTAACGAAGTTTGCAGTAAATAGCTTAGCGCAGGATCTTCTGAGATACCATAACTTCAGTTTAAAATATCGAACGCCTTCAAAATTGTTTAAATCTAGATACAGAAGTGATCTTCACTACGCTCACTGGTTGACTATTAAACTATCATTCTTAAACTATTTACGTCGTCAATAAAATATTTTTCCGCGCGATACAAATTGTACTCAGCAAATTGCAGCAGACAATATTTTAAGAAGAATACTTTGTCAATAGTGAACTCCCTCCCTCCAACTAATAGGATCTATTAAGCAGCTTGACAATCGAAATATAAATATATTTATACATCCTCAAAATGTTGTTGGCACAAGTGTTTACAATTCTTTTAAGATTTTATAACTTTTTTGAGAACCCCCCGAAATGTTCGATGAAACTAAAAACTAGTCACTCAGACGGCCGATCAAGTGCTTTCATGCAGTTTTCGTAGAGTCATTTTTTAAGTTTATTGGTGAGCTTTGGTTCATTATCATTTTTGAAAACAGTATCTGCCGTTTGCCGTTTGTAATCCGGATTTTTCTGCAGAAAGTTAGCAAAGTTAGTAGTTAAAATGCTTATAGTAATCGTACCAACTATTCAGTAATCCGACTCTCTTAGGAGCTATGCAACGCCATAGCATCACGGGTATACCGACAAACATTAAGGTTGATCTGACGTATTTTGTTTTTCCTTTCTATTGCAAGCATCATCCTCACCGTCCGACCCAATATAACTAATTTTGGTTTCATTTTATCAAACAACCTTCTCCCAGTCCACTTGTTTTTTTCACTTTAGCACGATGTCCGTAGTCAGTTCCTCTCGATGTATCGTTTACTGTTGCAGGAATATTTTCATTTTCTCCAAGATCCTTCTGAATTTGAGTTACATCCTCAGCTTTTTATTGCCTCAGATCTCATAAAATGCGCTGTTCTGTGGTCTCGCATAACATTTTTTTCTGCTGCTTCTGTTATTTTATTTTGGGTGCCCTAGTAGTCTATTTGTAGTGTGCTAGGCTATTAACGCGAGAGTTGTTAGTTCGATTCCCACCATAGACTTTAGTGTGTTAAACTACATGAGAACTAAAATAAACCATCTCAATAACAACGCATGTATTACCAAAGAATATGGATATAAAGAATGCGCATCATGTAGAAGTAAAATTTCTTATGGCGGGTCGTAACATCACGACCCGCTCTTACCAAATTTTTTTTAAAAATCATTTCTGGGTGAGGGGAGAGGAAGACAGAAGGAAAATGAACACAAACAAAGAGCGTAACAATGATTTGCACTCATCGTACGTATGTACATGTGTATGTATTCTTGTGTTTTTTGATTTAGTTGTCGATCAGACTGCGACGAGAAACATGTGCTGCGGATGCTTTATCATTTTATTTCAGAATAACACTCGAAAAATATTTTGTGTTAAAAATGTTCTATGTCATTAGCTGGGCGTATTTTATTTTGTCCCATAGTATATTTTTTTAAATGCTTTGGAATGCTTGTTTTTTTTTCTTTTAGTAAAAAATGGCTTTTTATTCTTTTTATTTATCTAAAAAACATGGCCTAATTTTTAAGCCAAAGATGGATATCTTTATGTTCTTTTAATAATAAAATCGATGTTTTATTTTATTTTTATTTATCCAAAATTATTAAGCCAAAGATAGACAGCTTTACATATGTATGTTGATGAAATGAAAATAAAAATAGAGTATATTACTAACACTTTTATATGGCTGTAAATAAATAAATTCTCTCAACTTATTTTCTCCCTCTCACTCACTAATGTATAACCATAGGCATGTGTTAACCACAGAATATATGTATATTCTGTGGTGTTAACCTACAGAAAATTTTTTAGTAATAATGTCAAGTCTACTTATTAACCCAATGATATTTATATATGATTGGAATATATAGAAAAATTATACTGCACTAAGACACCGTATTTAACTTGGCAAGTATTCTTCCAAAAAACGAAATCATTTCTCATTAATATTAGTGAATACTACTGTGATATTTCTTTGGGTGTATCATTGAAGTCTGAAAAAAGCGACATGAACCTTCTTCTTTAAAAACTGACAAAAATTTTACGCTCTTTTTAACGAACATTAAAAAAGCCGAAGATGTTCTTACCCTGAGGGTCATTGGTGCCGACGTCTGTTTTTAACACCAGAAAAATAAATAAAAAAGTGGTCAAACAACAAAAACGCACGATGAGAACAACGCATTGTTACGCTCTTGGTTTCTGTAACCTTCCCTTCTATCTTTCTCCCCGCGTAATGAAATATTTTTGAAAAATATTCCAAAATATGTTAAAATGCACATTGTATATACTTTATTTTCTTTGGTAGAACTCAAAAATATTTCTTTTTTATTTCTCGGACCCTCCAAACTTCTTTTATTTGAGGAAAACAGTATTTTTGATATTTTCACACAAAATTATCGATTACCCAAATATATTGTAACCTATTTCCAAAATCCAAAGTTTTTTTCAAAAGGGGGCAGATGAGCCTTTAAAATGGTATACATAAACATATAGTTTAAACTTACCTATTTAACTTGGAAAATATGATTTTTTCTCTTTTTTTCCAGTTTAGCTATTCTTAATTGCAAAATTTAATTAAAAAAATATAAAACAAGTGATGATATTTTGAAAGTGCATTATTTTATGAAGAGATTGACACTTTGTTTAATCCAATCGGACAAAAATTAGCGTTGTTGTTATTAAAAAAGTCGTGTTATATTTTTTATATACATATTTAATCTTATCAAATAACCGATTTGATCAAACGAAGTATCAATCTCTTCACAAGAGAATGTCATCACTTATTTCATATTTTTTAATAAAGTTTACTTCTATGAACGGACAAACTTAAAAAAAATGAATGAAATGAAAATAAAAAAAATTCGCATTAGTCAAGTTTACCTCATCAAACATCAATAATATATATATGTATGTCTATGGTTTTAAAGGTCCATCCCTCTCCTTTCTAATAAGGTTTAAATTTTTGACATCGGTTCAGAAATGTTTGTGTAATCAATAAATTTGCGCATAAAGTAAAAAAAAAAATTGTCAAATTAAACAAGTTTGGAGGGTTCAGGAATAAAAAAAAATTTTGTGTTCTACTCAACAAAACTCACAACCCACGCTATGTCTTTAGCTGGGTGTATTTAATTTTTTTTATTTTGTCGCATATTGTTATTAGTAGGAGAGGAAATTTGTGAGCCAAAATTAGATCCCAGCAAATATCTAAAAAACATTCCTTAATTATTAAGTCAAATATGAATAATTTTATATGAGAAGTACGTTGATGAAATCATAATCAAAATAGGTTAAATTACTAACACTTGTCTATGACTGTAAACTCACAACTTATTTTCGCTATCTTACTCTCTAATACACAACCAAAAAATTTTTTGGAATCCATATTTGTAACAGTCTTCACCAGTGTTGCAAAACTGAAATTTTGTAATGGTACTGAAATATACCTGAAAGAGTAATTTTTTACATCAAATGGTACTTTTGTAAAAAAAAAAAAAAACATACATAACACAATTGGTCATTATAGCCCTTCAATCAAGATTATGACCTAAGTTCTCACACTACTTATGTTGTGTGCGTTAATTTTATACATTAGTGGCGGAACCTATTGTTTACAGTCAACTCCGAACGACAGATTGTTGAGAAACTTTATCATGGCAATTTTACTTTACTCTGAGTTTTTGCCAGAAGGAAGTCGCCGGAGAAATATTTTGATGGAGATGTCTGACATGGGGTTTGAACACTACATAATAGACAATTTATTTATATTTGATACACATACCTCACGGAACAGAAAAACTAACGACTTATTCGTGTTCCGCACATACAAGATAAAAACAGCTGATTCGGAACGTAACAAAACGTGAAAGCCCCGTTTTGTCAAACGTCGATGGAACGTAATGTAACATACGTTCGTTTTTAGCATATGAAAAGCAATGCAAATGCTTACCGAAATTACATTACGGTTCGTCAAGCGTTTCCATTGCTTTTCGTGTTCTAAAAACGAAAACCGGGGCTAAAGCCTAATTTTACCTTTACCATAACGTTGAAAGTGTTACTAATGCATTAATAGTTGGAAAGCGCAAGACTTAAAATATGGGCAATTTCGTGTCAAGTGACCCAATTTTTAAAATCGATGTCTTCCGATTTGGATGAAATTTGAACCAAGCTTAGTACTATTGGATAGTAGGCCAGACACTCTATCAGTTAAGAACTAGTTAGAGGAGGTTAAAGTTAGACATTTTGGTCATACAGGTTTTTTTTATGTGTGTAACTTTTCCAATATTTGGCAAGAAAACGTACTACCTAAATGATCTTAAAAAAGTATTTGCATTCTAAGGACATTCGGAAATTAGTTTTTTATAAACAGTGTAAAAGTTTGGACGTGGGTGATTTACTAATTACTTACATAATTAATCTTCACAATGGCTTCCGCTTCCAAAAAGGAAATGTTTTTGTTGTAATCCCTTAAACAAAAAGAAGCACAGATCATCAGATATGCGAAATATTTCCGTACAACTTATTGAAAAAATGTCCAACGCTTTCAAAATGTTTGCTAATTTGTGGATCGTGCAGGAAAATGGTGGGGAAGTTGGACACATCACCGGTTATTCCAGATGAGAACAAAATCAATTCTGAAAATGATGACAGTTCTGCAGGAGATGGTGGTTGTTCTAACTTTTCAGTAGAACCTATAAGACCTAATAATGAGTGCCAAAATCAACAAAAAGTTGTTACATAAAGACACATAGTCAATTTAAGGCAATCACGGTAATCGTGCAAATCTTCTGAGGAATCATCTGTCAAATACTTTAACTTGATTTCCTTCAACATGAGTTTAACATTTTCATGGTAAATGCAAACGCATACTGAGTGAGTGCCAAAACGCAATGCTTTGGCCTCAGTTTATTTGTTCAAAAACTTCTATTGCATCCTTATGATGTTGATTTTGAATTTTATTTATTTAGAACAACCATCATCTCCTGCACGATCCACAAATTAGCAAACGTTTTTAAAGCGTCGATTTTAAAAATTGGGTCACTTGACACGAAATTGCCCATATGTAATAATAAAAAGGTACTGAAAGCGTCGCGGGGGTACTGCGGTATTTTTTAAATGAAAAAGTACTGAAAAAATTACAAAAGTACTGAAATTTTCAACACTGGTCTTCACACAAGGCTGACTGAACTTCATTAACTCAGTCGCCTGTTTTGTCTTGCCTTTTATATGACAGAGTAAACAGTCTTTTGAATCTTCCTGAAGGCAAACATTCATTATTTCGCCTTTTCGAAATCTCTATAAATGTAAACATCGTTATTTACGTTTATTATTTTAGTGTAGTGTTGTTGGTATATTTTTGTTTACTTGTTTACCATTTTTTATGCTAGTATTTGTTGTTATATTAAGCAGTACGATAATTTGTAAACAGGTTTGTTTACTGCATTGTTTTGATTTTTCATTTTCGTAATAATATTATTTGCGACTAATTCGCCAGTAACATAAATAATGTTCTATTTATCAGGTATATGTGATGACTCATCATATCGATCTGTTGTCAAGCCTTTACAGTAATCATGGTTAACAGAAAAAATGTTTGAGGCTGATCGAAATTTTTTATATTTTGTGGTGTACCTGTAAGGGAATCTATTTAACGAAAACAATATTGATACTTTCTGTAGTGAGTAAAATGAATGGATTGCAACTAAACCGACTTACACTTCGCAGAGTTTTATAGGAAACAATATTTAATTACAAAAATATTCTACGACATGAAAAAAAACAAAAATTAAATAACAATAAAATAAAATTAACTAAACCAATAAGTAAACAATTTCAATTAAAAGAATATATATAAATAATATAAAAAATAACAAAAAAACATATTTCATTACAAAACATAGTAAACACATATTAAAAACAAAAAGGAAAATTATAATTCACTACAAAAAATATTCAATTAAAATAACTAAAACATACTCCACCACAAGTTCTATTTTATTTTAATACTCGTATGAATTCATAAAAAGCAAACACTCTTCTCTGTTATAACATTAACTGCTAAAGAGAAAGCTCTTCAAACAGAGACTCTGCTAGTAGGTATGCAATTAATTTGCAAGCAGTGATGCCAACTCTTAGGACACCAAACGCGTGAACAAAAATGAAAAACGTGCTAAAACGGGCTAAATTGAAAAAACAACGTTTTTAGTACAATACAATTTAAATTTTTCAAAAAAGCGCAAAAAAGGGCTAAAATTAAAATAGTTTTTTCAGATAAAAACACCACAATTTTTAAACAAAACAATTTATTTATAGATATTATTTGAGATCATTTTACATTCAATAGAATTAAGGTACTACAACAACAATCTTTCAAAGTTGGTCATTGTTAAATACTATTTGTACTTCTTGGTCATCCTCTTCTTCATTCCATAAATCACTTTCTATATGGTATTGAGACTTTTTATACGTTTCATTAGAATTAATTTTCACGCAAATTTGATCTGGTATTTCGTAAGTTGAACAACAAAGATTATCTCTCTTGAGACTGTATTTAATATGAATTAGGATATTGCATGTATTTAACGACATTTTGTTTCTGATTTTATTTTTAAATAAGTTCATGACGCTAAAAGTCCTTTCAACTTCAGCGTTTGAGTATGGATATATTAATATATTTAAAACAAAAGTAGAAAGTTTTTTAAATGGGTTGTTACCAATTGCATTTTTGTAGTTGTGAACCTCGATCCAAAACTTATCCGTTCTTTCAGCGTTCTTCCATTCACATGTTTTTAAATTTTTAAGACAGTTTTCTAGTTCTTCTATCTCCTATGTATCATTACAAAATTCTTCAAATATTGGGAGCAGACTTATTACATTATTGGACAAAACATTTTGGGAGCTAAGTAAGGATATTTTTTAAACATTTGAATATTAGATGGCAGCTTAGCTCTTATTTCCATTATAAGGTTTTTAACAAAATGAAGAAAATTTTTTTCAATAACTTTCTTATCACTTTGTGAAATATTGTTGTCTCTACAACTTTTTTCAAAATTGTAACCGAAATTTAAAAAAAAGTGTTAATAAATGGATCAAGGTCTCCATCCAAATAATCAAAATTGTCCATAGGAATAATAATTTTGTTTGTTAAACATTTCAGCAAACGTAACAAGTCATCAAATAATTTAACGTGATCAGCATTTCGTGATTCGAAAGCCAGGTTTACTTCCTGTACTTCTTTTAAGACTGAATGCAGGTATTTTAAATAAACAAAGTTTTTGCCATCTAACCACATATTTAAAATCGAGTTAATCGTTTTTTCAACGGAAAGCCAACGAGTTGGGCACGACTTGGGAATTTTTATAGGACTATCAGCATCGCTATTAATAAGTTTATATATTCTTCTATACGATTTTTGTCTTATGTGAGAATGTGAAAAAATGTGAAAACCAATTGTACGTCTCTCTTACCATATAATTTATATTCGGTGGAAAACTAGTTTGAGTTGACGAACTTACGGCCAGTTGAAGCGAGTGACATACACAGCGTATTAAAACTAAGTTTTTTACTCCATATTTTCTTTTCAATAGTATATGTAACCCGTTGTCAAACTTGCTGCATTGTCCGTACCTATTGCTACCAAATTTTGTATGTTAAGCTTGTATATTTTTAAAGCTCGTTCCAACCCAAGCAATAAATCCTCTGATTTTTCCTAATTTACGTCAATTAAAGTCAAAAATGCTGTTATTGAATCATTTTTGGTGGTACTAAAATATCGAATAACAATTCCCAATATTTTCTCAACAGACACATCTGTCCCTAAACAAAGATTTGAGTTATGGTTAATACACAAAAATAGCGCCAAGAAAAATGTTATTACATACCTTCATCGAGAATCAGACTAAATTTAGTTTCATTTAAATCCTTCAGTAATAGCTCTATAAAATGTGGAGCTAAAACATTTGTTATTATATTTGAACATTTTGTACGGTGGAGGTTTATGCTTGCTACGTTGCTGTCACTAAATGTTTTACAGCATGTCTCTGTCCAGTGGTCTATGGAAGCAAATGGTGAATGAATAACGATAGCGCGGCTAAATCTAGCCCGAAAAGGGCTAAGTTGGCATCACTATTTGCAAGGCAAGTTTTGAATTGCCTACAACCAAATTTATTTTTTGACAATTTATATACCTGCTCCCGACAATGAAGGGGGAGTTAATTCTTTGGGAGCATTGGCAAAACGGATATTCCCTACAATTAATTTTGGGGTAAATTTAAATTTCTATCAAAATCAATATGTTGGTGAAAATTTCAATAATTCAGACGTTAAAAATCACTAATATATGTATGTATACATAAAATATAAAGAAAAACATAATTATTAAATAAAGAATTAGAATTTTATTTTTTTATAATATAATAATTTTCTTATTATTGACTTAATTGACTGTCATTGATCAGATTTAAATTAAATCCAAACAAAATCGAAATTTAATTTTTAAAAATATAGTTAACCTTGTAGAGTTTTGTACAAATATTCTTAGATATGGTATGAGTTAAGAACCCTGTTTGTATAGATGCTAACCAATTACAATAGGTATGTACTATCAAATTATCTGTGAAGTCAATATTTGTTCTCTGAGTCTCTATCACCCGATTTTCTAATTTCCTTTCACTAAAATGAAACAAAATCGTTGCAATCTAAATCAAATTCCCTTTAACACTGATCAAGGCATCAACATCAGATTCAAACAGATTCGAAATGAATCTTAATTGTAACCTGATCCCGTTTTAAATTTTTTTTTAATTTAAAAAAGTTTTCCTTAAAACATTGTAGTTGATTATAGAAATAATTTTTATTGATTGAATTCCACACAAACCTGACACAACGCATTCATGTACATACATAATAATGTAGATATCTAATATTTTATTATAATTAATTAACACATACTATATAATGATAATGCATACAAATATTGCTTAAATCTATTAAATTATTTAATTAAATTCATGAAATGCTCCACTAAATCATTGTCATTGTCAAAATTTATAGAATTTTGATTTACAGTTGAGGAGACTGCCTCGGTTTCTGGCAATGATGTGGAATTGGTGTTGTGTGAGGAACCATCGTCATTTGGCATATAATCATTCTGAAGGCATTTTTGAAGTTCAGTATAATCATCAACCCACCTGGTTGGATCAATCTTCTCTAATATGGAGCAGTTGCAGTCGCTGATGGAAACATTGTTACCAGCCGAATCGAATAATGGATTTATGGATTCGTCTGGCGTAGTTTTATTATGATTTGATGACAAATAAAAATTATTGGATTGAATTGGAGTAGGTAAATTACTTTCATTTAATTGATTAAGGCTTATGGAGCTAATTGTTGGAGTTGTTTTACTAGCATCTCTTTTGCTTTTCATGCGCCTATTCTGAAACCAGACTTTAACTTGACGTTCATCTAACTTTAATCGATCGGCTATTTCTAATCGTTTTTGGCAGCTCACATATTTATTAACGTAGAATTCATACTCCAATTCCGTCAACTGTTTGCTGGTAAATGCAGTACATTTCCGTTTAGGTTTTGAAGTATTTGCTGGTCTGGGGGATGAAAGTGTTGAGTTATATGTGGACGATGTCTAATTTTCGATATTTTCAGGTGGAGTTACAAAGCTCACCTTGATCTGTAATATGTATAAAATTTGTTAAAAGAAAATTATTTTTTTTAGCATTTATATCATATAATATAATCATTTTTTTAGCATTTATTTTCTCAATGTACAAAAGATGTTAGGAAATAATAAAAAACAAGGGGTATGCCACAAATTATTAAAGAGTTAATATTATTATGTTTTTTTGTTTTTATTTTATTTAAAAGTTGCAAAATGTTTAAAAATTTTAAATTTAATTTATTTTGTTTAAAGTATTCCTGTTGATATTGTTTTAAGTTGGTGAAGAATAATTTTAGTTTTCTTTAAATATAAAAAAGAATTAAATTGAATAAAAATTACTTACGGTGATTTAAAAAAAAACAACTTTTAGTTAAAATGTGGTTTCAGTGGCAAATGCCTTTTCTGTATTTGGCACTAGTTCCCATGCAATGAAACGTTCTTATTGCAATTAGAACTTTCAAGTTATATATCAAATCGCACACTTCCATAATTTACCTTAATTTTTAATTTAGTTTCATTAAAATTTTCGCACAGGAAACCGCTCTCCTATCCAGACAACAACTCCGCTATCCAGACAACTTGAAGATAATAAATGTGGAAAGTAGAAGCAGTGGAACAATTGTTATTCAAAGTGGGAACTGTGAAGATAAAGAAAAAAATTAAAAGTGCACTCCAGGAAAAAAATATCTAAACAATATGAAGTAAAAATTCCAAATTCGACGGGAATAAATATCAAAATTATTGGCATGTCATTTGACTATAGTGAAAATGATTTAATTGAGAAATTAAGAAAACAAAATCCTAAATTACCTGATGCCAATATTAAGTTTATGGGAAAATATGAAACAAAAAGAGGAAATCAAAGTTTGTTCAATGTGAAACTGAGAGTTGATAATGAAGCTTACGGAAAAATTATGGAAGAAAGAAAAGTAAATGTCGGTTGGGAAAGATGTAGAGTGTATGACGGAACCGCATTAGTTCAATGTATGAAATGCAGAGGATATAATCATATAGACAAAGAATGTAAAAATCAGGAAATATGTCTAAAATGCCATGGTCTACATAAAACAGTTAATTCCGAAAGTCAAGAGAAGATAATGAAGTATATTAATTGTTCAAAAATAAACAGCAGGCTCAATATGGGTTTAGATGAAAACCACTTTACAAACGATAGAGAATGTCCAGTTTATCAAAATAAATTGAGAAACGAAATGAGAAATATAGGCCTGACGATTTAACAACTAAAGGAGATGAGTGCCCTCTATACAAATGTACAAGGTCTTGTTAACAACTATAATCAAATTGAAATTATCGCAACAACAGAAAAACCTGACTTTTTAATATTGTCTGAAACACATTTGACGAAAGATATTGATGAACGAGAAATTACGTTACAAGGATATAATAACATCGGGTCAGTGTCAACATCCTCAAGAACAGAGTTGTTGGAGTTGTCGTATACTGTACAAAGAACTGGAATGTGAAAAAGTTTATAGAGAGAACTGATGATTTGAAGTATTGGATATTATTTTGCAAAGCTGTACATGAAGTCGCCGTGGTCTAGTAGGTAGTGTGTTGGCTTATTAGACGAAAAGCCAGGGTTCGAGCCCCAGGCCAGACATCAAAATAAAATACAAAAAGTATTTCTTCGGCGACTTCCTCATAGCTGATTTCTGGCAAAAACTCTGAGAGTAAATAAAATTGCCATGAAAAGTTTCTCAAAAATCTGTCGTTCGGAGTCGACTTTAAACTGTAGGTCCCGCCACTCATGTATAAAATTAACACACATAACATAACTGATGTGAGAAACTAGGTCGTAATCCTGACTGAAGGGTTGTAATGACCAATTATGTATGTATGTACATAATGATAATAATCATAATATGTTAATATATTATGATATATAGATCGCCTAATTACAGCGAAGCTGAGTTCTATGATATATTTGACGAAATAATTGAAGAAATCTGTGATAATAACTGTGATATTTTAATTGCTGGATATTTTAATATAGATTGGAAAAAAAAACTCTTTATACAAGAATCGAATTAGGAATACTCTCAATGCACACGTGTAACAAGAAATTCGAGCACAATAATTGACTACGTAATAACTTATAATTATAAGATAAAATGTACAAATAGTAAAGATAATAAAATTTCTGAATTCTGAATGAAGTTATTAATATAGACTTTGAGAGATCGAATGAAAACATTCTAAATACAACAAAAACCATCAAGATATTTAAATACGATAAGAATATATTTAATAATGTGTTAACTGAGAATATGATATACGAAGATAATAAAGATTTTAATGAAAACGTTAAATTGTTTGATGCCTGTCTAGAAAATACAATACAAGGATTTACGTTTGAAAAACAAGTGCACATAAATAACAAAGTGAATAACTGGTTAAACGAAGAACCGCGAACAATGAATAGATAAAAACGAATAAAATATTTACAGGCCAAATTTGAAAACACAAATCAAGCTTGGGGAGAATATAAACTAATAAGAAATCAATACAAAGTACAAATAGAAAATAATAAGAATAATTACATACAAAATAAAATTAAAAACGCAACTAATCAAAAAGCAAATGTGGACACACACCAAAAACCTAGTACTTAATAAGAGGCAAAACTCAACTAAATCTGTGATATTCGACCAGATAGTGTATAACGGTATACATATGTGATATAGTAAATAAGTTCAATGCATTCTTTATCGATCGCATTAGTAGTATAAGATAATCGTAAGGGAGCGTGCAATATATTAAGCAAATAGAATATAGAGTGAATGATATTTTTGAATGCCGAAATATAAATATTATTGAACTGGAGAGCATCGTGAAGTGTATGAATAACAAATCTGATCATGAACGTGTATCAAAAAAAATTATACTTGACAACTGGAATGTAACAGGAAATATTGTGGTAAAAGTAATAAACACATCTTTAGAGACAGGTATTTTTCCTGATAATTGGAAAAAATCAACCGTAACCCCAATTGAGAAAGTGCCCAGAACAAAAAAACGCGAGGAGTTTAGACCAATAAACTCTCTAAAAACTTGCGAAAAAATAATTGAAAAAGTAGTTAAAGATCAGCTTGAAAAATATATAGAAAATCGCGAAATATTATCTAAAGACCAGTCAGGATTCCGTAAAAAGCATTCGTGTGAAACCAAGGTAAACTATGTCATAAGTGAATGGAGAGCAGTAGGAAAAGATAAGAGGATTACAGCAATATTTCTTGACTTCAAAATAGCTATTGAGACGATCGATAGAGAAATAATACTAAATAAACTATATATGTATGGAATAAGAGGAATCGAGCTAGATTGGCTCTAATCTTACCTGAAAAGAAGAAGGCAAATGACAAAATTAAATGACATAGAATCTGATGAAATAATAAATAGCTTGGTAGTGCCACAAGGTTCCATTTTGGAAGAGTTGTTCTTCATAATTTATATAAATGACATGCCAAGTATTTTAGAAAAATGTAGAGTTGTATTGTACGCTGGTGACACTCTGATATATACTATAGCAAATAGTGATGAAGAATGTCGCGAAAATATCAAGTCTGATATGAAAAAATAGATGAATGGCTTAAAAGGACTAAACTCAAACTAAATGAAAATAAAACAAAATAATGGAAACAAACTTAAATTCAAAAGAAATATTTAAAATAAATGACACAGTAATTGAAAAAGTCGAATATATAAAATACCTTGGCTTTATAATCGATAAAAAATTAAATTTCAATGAACAAATAGATTACTTATGCAAAAAAGTTGGTAAAAAAAATTAGTTTTTTTAAAAAGAATAAGAAGAAAAATATCCAAGTCTACAGCGATAAATATATACAGCACGATCATAAAACCACACTTTGAATATGGTTCCAGTAGCACAAATCAATTAGCACGGATACAGAAACTGCAAAATAGAGATATGAGAATAATACTAAAATACGATCGTAACACACATATAAATACTATGTTAACTAATCTAAAATGGAAGAAGTCGCCGTGGTCTAGTAGGTAGTGTGTTGGCTTATTAGACGCAAAAGCCTGGGTTCGAGCCCCAGGCCAGTCATCAAAGACAAAATACAAAAAGTATTTTTTCGGCGACTTCCTCTCAGTAGATTTCTGGCAAAAACTCTGAGAGTAAATAAAAATTGCCATGAAAAGTTTCTCAATAAATAAAAATCTGTCGTTCGGAGTCGACTTTAAACTGTAGGTCCCACCACTCATGTATAAAATTAACACACACAACATAAGTGGTGTGAGAAACTAGGACGTTGTACAATGGGTCAATTCGACCTCCGGGTACTGTACTTGTCTTAAATGACAAGTACACGTCCTCTAACCTAACCTAACCTAACCTAATCTAAAATGGATGAGCATAGCACAACGGCTCCAATTTAACACATTAAGGTTTATTAGAAAATTAAAACAAGGAGACGCCCCGAAATATCTATGTGATAAAATACATTATGTGGGAGACAGCCAACCATATCAACTAAGAAATGCATGTGACTTTAGAATCCAAAGAGTGAGGTCAACACAAATGCAGAAAACGCTATTCTACAAGGGTCTACAGCTGTTTAACTCATTACCAAACAACATTAAGAATGAAACAAATGAAAATGTCTTTAGACGAAAGTGTATTAATTTTGTATTAATTAATAATAATTTGTAATATACACATTTATTGTAAATTTGTTGAAAATTTAAAATATTTTTAATACTAATAAAAAAAAACTTGCTCCAAAAGTCAAACAAATGCTCAAAATTTTAAAAAGATATTTATTGTGCACTGTAATTGCAAAAAAATATGATCATTAAAGGGGTCGCGTATAAATTTTACCTCTTTGATATTTTTAAGTCATCAGGCAATTTTTTTATATACTTTTGTCAGCCATAAAATATTGCAATATTTTTACCATGCGATTGCTGCCAATAATATGGGAATATATGCAACAGTCCTATGTATTTCGAAGAATACTACAGGTAGTTTTCGCCAACATTTATTGAAAAGATTTTTTTTCTATATCTATGTACCTACGTTATGCTTCATTATTTTTCTTGGAACATACTATTTATTAACTCGATCTATTAATAGTAATTTTTATAAGTAATAAAAAAGTTATATTTATTATGAAAAAATAATAATAAGAAACCGTTAAGTTTGGAGAAATATTTGTAATATTGTAATTTTTATAGATTGGGCACGGTACGACAACAAGTCAAGAAAAGTAACTATGCAGCTTGAGTTTTACCTTTATCGGTAAGGAAGCATTTCAAGTTTACTTCCTGGCAGCTATTTTTCATACGAAGGGAAAATCAAAACAATACTACATTTGTATTCGAATAATATGTACAAAAACAAAAAAATCAAACGGTAAAAGATAACGGAATATATGTAGATAGCAAGCAGAATAATCTCACTGAAAGTACGTGACGTCACATTTAACAAAAGTAACAGTATTAAAAATAATAAAACGGTTTTGTAGCCTAATTATATCCCATAACGAATTTATGTCTAGGATTATATGAAATCGAACTGAAAATTGAAGACCATTGGTTCACTCTAGTAAAGCAAACAGCGAACACAGTGATGTGGAGCCAAAAGAGGCTAACACCAGCTGTCATAGATGGAAATTCACACTCGAACAGAATAACTACGCCTCAACAGAAGTAACCTAACCCTCAACGGAGTAGACCTTTTTACGATTACTCTCACAGCTTAGTTATTGGTTTTGCGAAATTTTCTCAAGCTTGACCCTTTGCACTCGGCTCACAATGGTTGCGCCCATATGACAAAAATAAAAAAAATTTCTATATTGAGTTTGTAGCGAAATAAATAGTCGCTAATGTCATCAAATTTCTCTTCTTCTGAATTTGTTTTGATAATATCTAACGGTAATTTTTAAATGCAAACAATTAAAGTGCGATTTTATATAGAAGAAGAAAGTTGACTAAGCGACTGTTAAAACAAAGTGAATATCAAATTGCTAAAATACATTCAAATAAAGTGCCCAATTAAAATAATTAAAGTGGAAATTAATGTGAATGGTACTGACATTATTTTTAAGAAATAATAATAAGAAGTGTTTTATTAACACCGTTTGAAATTCTTTGTAAAATATAATTAGAGTTTTAGTTAGTTTCCCAATGAAAGCCAATGACCAAATTGGTTTGTAAATATTGATACACATCTATATTAAAAATTTGTGTTTAATTCAAGTGCAGTTTTTTGCAGGTTTCTGCTATATATTTAATATACTGGATTAACCTCTGGGTTTATTGTGTTATTAAAATTTGTTGTGTATCTCGTTTGATTTAATAATACTGACATTTTTGTTGTTATTGATAGTTTTTTTTATTCTACATAATAGAAACATCCCGTCAATGCATATTTTCACGAATGACAATTTTCGAGCTTTGGTGCTCTAAGAAGGGTTCAAATTCGGCGAAATCACAGCAAGTTTATGACGAAGTAATCAAATTAATTTTGAATGCGAAGAGGGTGCGTTTTGTGATTTATTGAAATGTGTACAATATTTATGTAAAAGAATTGTTGACATTTGGAAAAAGAATCACCGCTTAAAATCAGACGTTTTAAAAAATCATTCAGACTGATTAGCTAAAAATAGGTTGTTTTTTTAAAACTGAAAAACGTTTCTGTGTCACATAAAGAACAAGTACTAAAAGCGAATAAAAGTTTTCGCCCTTCATCTGATTTCTCAAGTTCTTCAAAAGGAACAAAATAACGAAGAGTAGAAAAGTTGGCAGAAACTGATGCGAATGCAGCGGATGCCTTACGTAGTCTATGTTCAGAACCAAAGAAAGCTTGTTAGGAATCAAATGCCGCTGAAGTTCTTGCATTAATAATTAACACAAATTTAATAAAGCAACAGTATTGGCGTATTCGAAATTTTGTAAACTCTAAGGTTTCCTTCAGTTTATTCCCTAGTTACGAAAAGATATTGAGGGAAAAGAAAAAAAGTTATCCAAGTTCAAAATATATCGCCGTGAGTGAATCCACCATATCTACTATAACTATCTGACCATACAGCTTCACGTATTTTAGATTTACAATTTGAAGTCTGGAAGGACGAACCTGGTATTAATATAAACAACCTTGCTTTGGTAGGAAAATGGGGTTTTGATGGTAGCTCCGGTAATAATGAGTATAAACAACGTTTTAATAGCAAGACTCTACAGGTCTGGCATATCACTCTGGCGATTACGGACAATGAAATTATTCCGCCCCAATTTTTTAAGAAACACGTGTTCTCCTGTAGTTCTCTGTTAAAGTGGCATAAAAAATTAATCGAAATATGATAAAATTAACAAGATGTCTGATAAATAAATCAATCGTTTTACACGCCGAAATATAACGTGCGAAGTGCGTTCACGACGGACTGTACACTTCTCTGATCCGTTGAGCAAATTGTGGATATATTGGAATAGGCGTACAAAGCTACAAGGGAAACTTTATACGATAATAAAGAAATCCGATAACCGAGAGAAGAAATGTACAAAATCTCAATTCGTACTGAAGCGTCGAATAGAAACGATCTCTGCATATTCCAAATGTGGGAGAAAGAAAACGGGATTGTATTGTCTGTTCTGACAGAAAAACACCAGGCGGAAGGCGGCAAACAACCTCTATGCATGTTGGGAATTGCTTTAAACTTTACCATACTGTAAATATATGTATGTTCTTCCATGTCAACAAATTTCATTACAATTCCTTACTTGGTTCTAAAATTATGCTGTATAATATCACGTTTCCAGGATGAACGTTTTCGTTAAAAGGTGGCGTAGGTAACGTCCGAAACGGTACCGAGTGCAAAGGGTTAAGAGTACAAAATATCCTCCGATCGAATAATGTTGAGCTTTGAAAATGCCATTTTCGCATTGAAGAAAGAGACTTTAGATGACAAGGGATGAACATATGATAGCCACAAGTGTTCGTATAAAAATTGCTTTAATTTAAAACAAATCCCATGCATCACAAGCAATATGTAACGCTTATAGTACAACCACAAAGCTAGAGTGTCAATTACTCCAAAATTTGAGCAATTTTCTTATTGAACGCATATTTACAACTACACCTCAACATATTTGTTTTAACATGTACGGTTATCGAAAAATTAAGTAATAAATGTGTTGTTATTGAGATGGTTAGTTCTCATGTAGTTTAACACAGTCTATGGTGGGAATCGAACTCACGACTCTCACGTTAATTGCCTAACACGCCATATAATAGACTACGAGGGCACCCAAAATAAAATAGAGTGCAAAATTTCTTTCCAAATTTACCACTTCCAACCAGAAGCAGGAGAAAAAAATGTTATGCGAGATCACAGACCAGCGCATTTTATGAGGTCTGAGGCAATAAAAATCTGATGATGTAGTTCAAATTCAGAAGGATCTTGGAGAAAATGAAAATATTCCTGCAACAGTAAACGATACATTGCGAGGAACTGGCTACGGACATCGTGCTAAAGTGAAAAAGACAAGTGGACTGGGAGAAGCTTGTTTGATAAAATGAAACTAAAATTAATTATCTTGGGTCGGATGGTGAGGATGATGTCTGCAATAGAAAGGAAAAACTGTGCAAACAAAAGACGTCAGCTCAACCTTAATGTTTGTTGGTATACCCGTGATGCTATGGCGTTGCATAGCGGCTAAGAGAGTTGGATTACTGAATAGTTGGTAGGATTACTATAAACATTTTAACTACTAACTTTGCTAACTTTCTGTAGAAAAATCCGGATTACAAACGGCAGATACTGTTTTCAAAAATGATAATGAACCAAAGCTCACCAATAAACTTAAAAAAAATGACTATGAAAACTACATGAAAGCACTTGATCGGGAGGGAGTTCACTATTGACAAAGTATTCTTCTTAAAATATTGTCTGCTGCAATTTGCTGAGGACAATTTGCATCGCGCGGATAAATATTTTATTGACGACGTAAATAGTTTAAGAATGATAGTTTGATGGTCAACCAGTGAGCGGAGTGGAACTGACTTCTGTATTTAGGTTTAAAAAATTTTGAAGGCGTTCGATATTTTAAACTCACGATATGATATCTCAGATGATCACGCGCTAAAACTCATTTATTAATCAAATCCCTACCGTTGTAATACATCTGGTGCATGTTTCATCAACATTGTACTTTAAACGTGTGCCAAATATGGTCAAGGTGAAGGCAACAAATCAACAAAGAAGAATCACATTATGCACACATGAAATTTATCTACTAACAGATTTCATATAAGCAAATGAGCTTGACATTAGTTCAGGAATCTGCTTTTTCTGTGGACCGTCTATATGAAGAATTTGTTTATTTTGTAATATTGTCCAAATACTAGTCTATGAAAGTTAATGCAAAAGACTTTTTCAAAAAGTACAGAGCACTTTGAAAACATTTAGCTTTTTTCCTTTTTGTATTCCAATTTTTCTTAGCAGCGATTCATTACCTGAAAATGTACTCTTTTTAATCTATAAGTTGTAAAATTTTGGTAACCATTCAATTATAAATAACGCAATTTTTTTGGTGACATGTCAGTTCAATAGAAAATTAAATATTTGGTCAACAAAAAACGCTCAAAATGATGGAAGATAAAACAGCAAATTTCTGGCAAAAACTCTGAGAGTAAATAAAATTGCTATGAAAAGTTACTCAAAAATCTGTCGACTTTAAACTGTAGGTCTCGCCACTCATGTATAAAACATTTAACGCACAAAACATAAGTGGCGTGCGAACCTAGGTTGTAATCCAGACATAAGGGGTGTAACGATCATTTATGTATGTATGTAAAACAGAGAAAATAAGACAGGTCAAAATTCTATTGCACATTACTGCTGCTATTACTATTGCACACATTGAAATGCCGTACTATTTGGCACCCTTGTCTTACAGCAAGGGCCCAAGAGCGAGATCATAAATATCGTCAGGTATACGTCTGTACAAGAGTCAATTCGTGAGTAAGGGTAGGTAAAAAATATCGCGCTTCTGCCTTACAAATGTTCTTGACGATTACAAACCAAACAAATAGCCAGTCCTCTCAGCAGGTACCAATTATTGAACCACATAAATACTTCCGTTAGACTTCTGCGCACCACAATCATAGTAAAGAAGTCAACCGAATAACATCACTTGAACTTGAAATTGATAATCGGAATTTATTTAAAATGGAAATTGAAAAGAATCTACGAATCGAACAATGTGTGACAGAAAATGGAGTAAACGTAAGTATACAAAACTATTCGTTAAATACTAAAAAATTATTTTCTTCTAACAAATTTTATATATATTACAGATCAAGGTGAGCTTTGTAAATCCACCTGAAAATATCGAAAATTCAGCATCGGCCACATATAGGTCAACAATTTCATCTCCCAGAGCAGCAAATACTTCAAAACCCAAACGGAAACGTACTGCATTTACCAGCAAACAGTTGACGGAATTGGAGCGTGAATTCTACGTTAACAAATATGTGAGCTGCCAAAAACGATTCGAAATAGCCGATCGATTAAAATTAGACGAACGTCAAGTTAAAGTCTGGTTTCAGAATAGGCGCATGAAAAGCAAAAGAGATGCTAGTAAAACAACTCCAGAAACTAGACCTATAGACCTTAATCCATTAATTGAAACTCCTAATAATTTACCGCAGCTGTTAAAGAAACCAGAGACTTTGAGTTTGAATCCTTTGGAAGGTGTACCTCCTCCAGTTCAATTAAATAATTTTAATTTGTCATCGAATATGACAACGCCAGACGAATCCAGAAATCCACCATTCAAATCGGCGGATAACAATGTTTCCTTCACAGACTGCAACTGTTCCATATTAGACGACATTGATCCTACAAAGTGGTTTTATAATGAAGACGAATTGCTAACATGCCTGCAGGAGGATCATATGCCAAATGCTTCATCACTCAATTTTTCACCATTGCCAGAACCAGGCACAGAATCTTTGTTTTATATATCACCAACGGCTAATCAGTTAGAAACCATTCATGTTGCATCACATGACACCAATTCCTCAACATTGCCAGAATCCGGAGCAGACCCTTCGGAATTTATGCCCCCAACTGCAAATCAACATTATTTAGATTTTGACAATGACAATGATTTAGTGGAGCATTTTATGAATTTAATTAAATAATTTAATAGTCATTATATGTATTCATTAATTGTAGTCAAATATTAGATACATACGTACTTATGTGCATTAATATGAAATTTAATAATAATAAAAATTATTTTTATAATATAATCCAATAGTATTTTAATGAAAACGAATTTGTTTGAATCTGGTATTGGTGTCTGTCATCAGTGTTAAGCCCACTTCACACGGTAATACCTTACGTACGTAAAGTCTAATGAAAAAGTAAGATGAAATTCCATCCGTATGACAAAAAAGAGAATAAAAGTCGTATGATTTATATTTTTTGCGTTTACATGATCGGTATAAGACAATAACAAAGTAAAATGAAAACAGCTGTTACCCTTTTTTTTTCTTTGTGTTTACATAAAAATACATCCCTGATCTAATGCGACTTGCTTGTTTTTTGAATCATTTCAAAAAATGAAAAGAGCCATACGACTGTCAAACTTTTCATCCGTATTTTCTCTGAATGTGTGATGTTTTCATTACATAGTACGTTTAGACGATCACATCCGTACTCTTCTACACAAAATTTTGACAGATCATATTACTTGTGGGACCGTGTAAAGTAGGCTTTAAAGGGAATTTGATTTATTTCGACAAACACTTCTGCGTAGCTAAAATTTGGGGTTTTAAAAGTTTGATGAAGTTGAAAAGTTTTCTAGATTTTCTTATTTGGATACCATGAAGTACATTTAACGTATATTAATAAAGTCCTATGCATGCCTAACCACAGGTAATATCAAAAAAGAGTTATTGGGAGGATGATATGCGACAATATTAATATTTTTCCTGAAAACACAGCTAATCCTCTTTGCAATTATTGAAAGCCCTTAAAGTCGATTCCGAACGACAAATTTTTGAGAAACTTTTCATAGCAAATTTATTTACTCTGTGTAACCTGGATGGTTTGGAAAATACGTTCCACTTTATGGGAGTATGTTCTACATTCAATGAATTTAGGCTCAATGATTTTAGAAAACGTAACTTAATTATAAATGAAGTTTTTAATATACTAAATGGCATTGACGAGGGATGGGATGCATGCAAACAAGGTAAAGTTTCTGACTGTGCTCAACGTGTCGACCACCAGGACGATCCTTGTCTTGATGTATTCAAGTTGACACGCAGCCTCCTCGTGGCGCCTCCTGGATGGCATTCTAGCACCCGCTAGATGTTAACTAATGCGTGCAGCGAAGTCCAATCCCCTGGACGTTAAATTTGGGTTGTGCTTGGAACCCACCACGTAAAAATTCCCTCCAATGAAAACTAACACTCAAGCATCTAAGAAGATCCCCTCAAAAGTTGACGACCACGGCAAACGTTTAAAGGACTACGATATACGAATAGGCACATAGAACGTCCGAACCCTTTACAGGGCAGGCGCTTCCGCCCAGCTGGCGGATGCCCTCATTAAATGTGTTTACGTTGGTCACCTTAATTGTAAAGTTTAATGTGAAATATTTTAATTTTATTTATTATTATTTTTTTTACTGTGAAACTATTGTCAAAGAAAAGAGAATTTTCATTCATTCTTCAATCAACCCCCAAACAAAAGGTACGTTTTTTTTGTGCAATATTTGTTTTTGCATTTATCTAATACTTTGTATTATTTATTCTGTGGCTCAAACTGAATATTTTATTTTGGACCCAATTCCCCCCGAAACAAAATGTAGTACTGACATCACTACCATTCAGGATGCAAAAGGCGGGCATCTTGCGATGTGTATTACAGCTGCCAGGTTTATAAGCACGAATTCGTATGCGGATTTGTGGTTAATAAGAGACTTCGGCACCTTGTCTCTGGGTGCACACCTGTGAACGAAAGAATAGCCACAATCCGCATCAAGGCAAAATACTACAGCATCAGCCTTATTTGTGCTCATGCCCCGACGGAAGAAAAGGACGATGTGACTAAAGATGCCTACTATGCGAAACTCGAGGACGTATACGATAAGTGCCCATGACGCTAAAATCGTCCTCTGAGATTTTAATGCGAAGGTCGGGCGAGAAGGTATCTTTGGCCCCACTGTCGGACAGTTCAGCCTCTACACGAACACTACCTCCAATGGTATGAGGCTGATCGATTTCGCCACGGCACGTAACATGGTAGTATGTAGCACTAAGTTTCAACATCTCGATATCCACAAGGCCACTTGGATGTCCCCCGATCGATCAACGTCCAACCAGATTGATCATATTGTGATTGACGGATGGCACGTATCCAGTGTACTAGATGTGCACACGTTCAGAGGTTCAAACATCGACTCGGACCACTACCTTGTCGCAGCCAAGTTTCGATTGTGCATTAGCGCCTCGAGGTCTACACTCTCTAGTGCATTGAGAAAGCTGGACGTCAAGAAGCTGCGATCACAAAGAACAGCTGAGGCGTACTCCGCTCAACTTTCTGATATGCTCCGTCGTTCCCCCTCTAACCTAAGCGACATTCGTGGACTGTGGACATCTCCCACTCCTTGCGCACTACTGCGGAAATAGTCCTTGGTTTCGAGCGCCCATCCCAACGAAATCAATGGTACGATGAGGAGTGTCGAGAGGCAGCTGCAGCGAAAAACGCCGTATACATGAAAACTCTGCAGTCTGCCGCTACGGGAGCCATTGTCGAGAACTATAGAGAGAGGAGAAGGGATGAGAGACGCCTTTTCAGACGCAAGAAGAGGGAGCAGGAAAGGCGTGAGCGTGAGGAAATCGAGTTGTACAGATGCAGGAATGACGCTCGAAAATTCTATCAAAAGGTTAAGCGTCTAATCGAGGGTTATAAGCCCGGAGCGTTTTCCTGCAAAGATGAGAACGGAAACTTGGTAACAGATCCGCAGGGTGTGCTGAGGTTATGGAGGAAGCACTTCTCTACTCTGCTACAAGGCGATGACGACACCAATTCCGCCTTTAGAGATGATGTTCCGAACCTGATCGATGATAACGGTGTGGGGATTCCGCCGCCTAGCCATAAAGAGGTCAAAGTCGAATTAATGCGTCCTAAAAATTATAAAGCGGCGGGTCCTGATGGCCTCCCCGCTGAATTGTTTAAGGCCGGATGTAATGAGTTGGTAGGGCACATGCACCAGATTATTTACAAAATATGGCTAGAGGAAAGTATGCCCAACGATTAGAACCTCGGTGTCCTCTGTCCTGTCCTGAAAAAGGGAGACCCTACGATATGCGCCAACTACAGGGGCAGAAGCCTTCTCCCTATCGCATATAAGGTTCTCACAAGCGTATTGTGTGAACGATACGATACCCTTTTTCAAAAAAGGGTCCAGTTGCTTGCGTACGCTGACGACATTGACATCATAGGGCGTACCAAGCTAGATGTTACTGCTGCCTTTAGTGCTATTGAACGGCAGTCTACTAAGATGGGTATGGCAATAAATGAGGGCAAAACAAAGTATATGTTATCGACGAGTAGAGACGCGCAGCGTATTGATTCCCAGATTACGGCCGATAACTATACTTTTGAATCAGTCAAAGAATTTATTTTTCTTGGCTACGCCGTTACCACCAAAAATGATGTCAGTCTGGAGATCAAGCGCAGGATCACTCTTGCCGACAGGTGCTACTATGGTCTCAATAGGCAATTGAGTAGCAGAGACCTCTCCCGTACGACAAAACTTACACTCTACAAGACACTCATCTTACCCTTGCTTCTTTATGGCGCAGAGGCATGGACGCTATTAAGAACTGATGCAGCGGCCTTGAGAGTGTTCGAGAGAAAAGTACTGCGCAACTGGTCCAGTGCGAGTTGGCGATGATTTCCGTATCCGATCCAACAGTGAGCTGTATGAGCTCCTCAATGACATTGACGTTGTGCAACGTATTAATATCCAGCGGCTGCGCTGGCTCGGCAATGTCGTTCGAATGGAGGAGGATGCTCTGGCGAGACGGGTATTTGAGATTTAAAAAATTCAAGATGGCGAATCCAATATTGCGGTCGAGGTTTATAAAAATTAATCAGATTTACTTAACCGCCATAATGGATCTGCCATTTTGAATTTTTTTGAATTGAAAGAAGGTATGTAATCATCGACCCCAAAAACTCCTGAGTAACAATTTTCAAGTTAATCTGAAAGACCTCCGTAATGCTTTGGGCTCATTTTAAAGAGCAAAGATCAATTGTCAATTTCTGACAATAGCGATGGTTCTAGCACGTCAGTGTTTAGCTCTACAATGTTTCAAAAAAGGTCAAAAACGCTATTTTTAGGGGTTTCAACCCCCAAAATGCCTTCGGAAACACCTGGAGCCATCTTATTTGCACAAAAAAAGTTCAAATTTGCAGGGCTGTGTAATTGATTTAGCCCGAACAATTGAAAGTGAAGGTTTTGTTGACTTTGCTGAGGGAGATATTTTTGAACAAATGGTTGACAAAGAATTGGATAAAGATGTACTAGTTGGTATAGCTAATGAAACTGATGAGGAAAATACTGAGTCTGATGAAAATGATTCACAAATCGTTGAAATGACATCACAAAATATTTTTGAAGACCTTGAATTAGGCCAGAAATTAGGAAATTATTTTCTACAATATGATCCAAATGTTGAAAGAGGTCTTTAGTTTTAAAAATAGATTTCTCAAGGCTTGGCCCAATATCGGAAGGTATATAAATAATTAAACAAAAACTCCTCACAAATACTTATAACTAAATATATCTAAAAATCCCCACGTCCCCACATCGAACCAGAAACCATTAAGGTATCGAGCGATGATTCGTCACCAACCGAAGAAATGCGATTAATTGTCGAAGAAAGTAATGACGAATAAATATATGTATGTAGGTACATATACTGAAATTGTTTGAGTATAACTTTATTATGTATTGATTTTTTGCTAATAACATTTTAATATGTACAATACTTTTGTGTTTTCTCTTATTTATATTCCATTTAATTTTTAAGTTTTATGAATTTTATAACTATTTTGGTTCAGTATCAGTTGAGACATTGAAAGGTGTGCTTGTTTTTGTCAAAATATCAGCTGCTACGTTTTCAATAAATTTTTAAGTGATATATCTTTATTTATAAATTTCCGTGAAAATTACCTCAAAACGCAAGAAGTTCTGGGGAAATAACCCAAAATTTAAAAAATCTAATTCTGGTAATAGATTCAAAGTTCTTTCCGACTTGGAGGATGATGACAACTCGAGCATTGATAATGAAGAACAAAGGGGAGTTGATGTGAAAGTGCCCCCAATTATTGTAGATAGCTGCCACAAATTAACAGCAGTAATAAACCTTTTGGGAAAATGTTGTAAATACAAAAAAATGTCTATTGGAACAAAGATAATTCCAAATACATTATCTGAGTACGAAGACGTCATTAAAAAGCTAAAATTGGAGAAAATGCAGTTTTTTACACACCCAGTAAAAGATAGTAAAAAGTTTAAACTCATGCTTTTTGGTCTACCCAAGATTGATGTAAATTCTATTAAAGACGAATTTAAATTTAACTTTAACATCGAGCTGGAAAATATTAAAGAAGTTCTAACCTCGCGCTCAAATGATGACGATGCATTATACATGCTAGAGTTCAATAGAGAACAAATTTCTAAACGTGAGGTAGTCAAAATAAAGTATGTTTATGATGTCGTAGTTCACTGGAGAAACCCAATACGTAGATCAAGAGGCCCCACCCAATGCTCGAAATGCACAATGTATGGTCATGGGTCAGCTAATTGCTTTAGAGGTGTAGCTTGCTTAGGATGCGGTGGAAGTCATGATTTCGCGAACTGTCAACTAAATAAAGTTCCTACAAACGGGCCGGTAATCTATAAATGTTTTAATTGCATAAAAAAGAATTTGAAAAACGTGAATCATCGAGCAGATGACCCACACTTTCCCTCAAGGAAGGAATACATTGAGATTAGAACAAAAGCCACTAGCAGTAGACGTCCTAACAAATTTGTGCAGCCCATAAATATTAACTACTCACCAATAGAAGAAGAATGCTTTAAAGTAAATGGCGAAAGTAAAACAGGTAATTCTGCAAAAGTTTCTTATGCTACAGTAGGTGGTACAAGTCGTTACGCCGACGAGAGAAACGACATATCCAACCAACAAATATTAGAAATTTATTTCGAAGCAATTGATGCTTTTAGAAAAATGTAAAAATAAGTATGACAAATTGCGAGTACTTGGAAATATGCTCCGTCATGTCATCTAATCAGTCTATAAGTTGCCTTAAAGTTATGCATTGGAATGCCCAAGGTATAACAAATTCTGCGTCTATAGTAGAATTAGAGCATTTTCTAAATGAACAGCAAATAGATCTTATATTTATTAATGAAACATTTTTAAATATATGCCACAATTTTAAAATTAGAAATTATAAAATCTATAGACAGGATCGAGTAACACATGGTGAGGGTGTTTTAATTGGCGTAAAAATGTCTATTCCGCATGAACGAATCTCAAAATACCCAATTGCGGTATTAGAAAATGTTTCAGTGTTGATCAAAATAAACAACAGACCAATTAGATTTACGTCAGCGTATTGCCCAAAATACACACCAAGCTTTATTAATGATCTGGATTTAGTCACACAAACCACTCATATAAATGAATTTTTTATTTTTGGCGATTTTAATGCCCACCACTTGAGCTGGGGATGTCTACAAAATAATACATCAGCTAAATTCCCAATACTATATACATTACCCAGATTCATTTACTAGATTTAGCCAAAACTCAATAGCCAGACAGCCATCTGTTGTAAATATTTTACTTAGACGCCTTTTGCACGTTGAAATTTGTTTCGAAACAAATTTCAACACTCTTGAGTTTGTAGGAGAGGGGGGAAAAACGAGCGGGGGTGATTTCACAATTTCATGTACTCGCGAAACTTGCTTTGTTCTTTATTCGTATATACACAGAGTTGTATTTGATTTCACATTTTCTTTTATTTTTTGTTTCGCATAGTGAAGTTAACATGCTGACTGCCGCGGCAATTTTCAAAAAACTGGCCAAAAATTACAATTAAATTTTTTTTTTAATTATATTACTTAAAAAACTCTATTTTTAGATCGTAGGTATCATCAAAAATAAAAATTATGTTTTTTAGGAGAAAAAGTGGTTTAATGAGTACGAGATAACTCGTAGATTGCGTTCCGTTCTAGGGAGCCAACTATGAATTATCTCGTAGTGGGCAGTCATTACTTTTCGTTTATTTTGTGTTTGAAATCAAAAAGAATATAATTTAATTTTTTAATTTATAAAAATCAATAAATAAGGTAAATATATTAAAAAATAATAATACATTCATAAATATATGTATAATATATTATAATATTATAAAAAATATAATATTCATATAATGTTCATTTTTAAAGAATTGTCTGGCGTTGTTTGAACCTAAATCACAATGCCAAATAAAGTTATAACTGTCAGAAACAGCAGAATGACGCGATAAAAGAAAACAAAATTTCTGAAACTAATTTTTTACGTGCAAAAGCGAAAGAAATTTTAAAAGAAAATGCAAAAAAGTTTTTGAAACTTGTTTCGAAACAAATTTCAACGTGCAAAAGGCGTCTTACTAATTCAATTCTGCAAATTTCACAAATTACCACTTTTCCAAAGATGTTGAAGTCGGACAATGTTCCAATAATATGCAAAATATTTGGTACTATTAGAGAAAATATAGTGGAAATCCCTCTTTATAGCAAAGCAAACTGGAGTATAATAAGAAAATTTGTTGACGATGAGATAGTTAACAATAACTTAAATATAACAATTATAACAGAAACAAACATCGAAGCCGTTTTATCAAAAATTACCTGTATACTTCAAGAATCTTCCAATCTAATTCCCAAAGGTAAAAAGCTGAATTGGCAAAGAAAACTTTCCAGACTTAGCCTAAATTTAATAGGTCAAAGAAATAAATACCGGAGGAAACTACAAAAGATTAATACAACATCTGAAAGAAACACAGTACTGTGTATCCTAAAACAGCTGACTTTGTTTATAAATTATCATGTCAAAGAGGACAAAAACAACAACTGGTATCAATTTCTAAGAAGTCTGCCAAATAACAATAAAAAGTTTTGGAAATTAAGTAAAGCAATAAAAGGTAAACAAAAAACGCTAGAAAGTTTAATAATAGATGGCGCTGATGTACACAACACTTATCAAAAAGCTAATATAATTGCTGATGTTTTTGAAAAAGTTCATAACACTACTAGCAATATTACATCGTCTATTGATCTTAAGGTTCAAAAGTACAATGACTGGCTGGACAATTAAACGGTTTCGAATAGTGTACCGGCATACGCAACATGCCTAGATGAAGTAAAACTTTTTATAAAAAAAACTAAAAAACAGAAAAGCCCCTGGCCTTGACGGAGTAAGTGCCATATTATTAAAAAATTTATCAAACATCTTTTTTAGCCTTATTACCAAAATATTTAATTGGTGCTTAAAAAACGGTTATTTTCCAAAACTTTTCAATATTGCTAAAGTCATACCTATAGCTAAGCCTGGAAAAGATCCTAAATCACCTAATAGTTATCGACCAATCAGTATGTTAAACATGCTGGATAAAGTATTTGAAAAAATAATACTGGATAGACTTCAGAAATTTACAGAAGATAATAACATCATACAGAATGAACAATTTGGATTCAGAAAAGAGCACTCGACTATTCACCAGGTTAAGAGAATTGTAAATATAGTTCAACATTCCAAAGATCGTAGAAAAAGTACAGGAGTGGTATTTTTAGATATCGAAAAAGCTTTCGACTCCATATGGCATAGTGGTCTAGTTTATAAACTTGGTCGATTTCGCTATCCAATTTATCTGCAGAAGATTTTAAAAAGTTTTTTAAATGAAAGAAAGTTTGTGGTAAATATTGATGGTGTGCATTCTAGTGAACGAAAAATTTTAGCTGGTGTGCCACAGGGTTCAGTGCTATCTCCAACTTTATATGCAATCTATATATCTGATTTAACATTATTAAAAGATCATACTTCGGCGCTATATGCTGATGACACTGCGCTCTTAGCAACTGGTAAAGTATCCAATGCTATAGTCAAAAAATTATAAAATGCTCTTTTGCACACCAAAAAGTTCTTTTTAAAATGGAAAATAAAAATTAACGATTTAAAAACTCAGGCAATATTATTTCCTTACAATAAATCACCAAAGCGAATACCTAGTAGAAGACTTTCCATACAAGTACCAGATATACCTTTTCTAGATTCAGTAAAATATTTGGGAATTACACTGGATACAAAATTAACTTTTAAGCAGCACATATTACAGATCTGTTTAAAAGCAATCAAATGCGGCAGAGCTTTATATCCATTAATGAATCATCGATCGACGTTAAACATTAAAAACAAAATATTACTATACAGAATGTGTATTAGACCAATATTGACCTATGGATGCCAAGTATGGTCAACTAAATGTGCTAAAACCTATTTACAGAAACTGCAAATAATTCAAAACAAAAATTTAAAGATCATATATAATTTACCTCGAAGATATTCCACAGCTCGTCTACATAGAAATTATAACGAAGACTTGATTGCAACGGTATTTGATAAACTAACACAAAGATTCGAAGATCGTAACAGATGTTCAAACTATGCTTTAATAAGAAATTTGCATGTTTAGCTCTTTTTCTATCTTCATCTTTGAAGATAACAAAAGGGGTAAAATGAAAATTTCTTGTATTTTTTGTTTTTAAAAATAAGGTTTTTTACTATCTTTTTGCCTTAAGTTGTAAATACTTGTATTATAAATGTTCATATCATAATTTTTAACTCAATTATTTTTACTTGATGCAATACTTTTAGTAATATCTCATAAGTTGTAAATATATTAAGATTTTTTTTATATTTTAAAGCTGTTTGTAATGATAGTAATAAATATATTAAAAAAAAAAACTATTTTGGTTGTTAAATAAAATGAAATTGTTTTCTTTTGTTTGCTTTGTTACGTTATTAACATTAAAACAAATAAAATTATATTAAAAAAATACTATATATACCAGTTTTTATCATTTTTTCGATTTACACTATTTTCCATACAAATTTTTTTTAATTCGTTTTACACGATTAACTCAGGAACGTATCTATCGTGCAAAATGAGGGTCAGGTGTAGATTTAAAAACTGATAATATAACTCAACTAAAGTGCGATCTAGATTCATACTTATAAGAAAACAAAAAAAATCGAAATTCTAAAGTTGATTTCATACAAATAATTACGATTATTGTTACAGTCAATAATTTGATCAGGAATTCATAAAATAACTTTTAATCAAATTTGTTACAATTATAATGCTTTTCGACTTCATTTTGATGGAATTTCGAATGATATGAGTACCGGGAGTACCAGCATAGAGAAAAAATTAATAAAACTGTATTGAACAATTTTCAAACAGTTCTCTAATACAAATCTAACAAGAATTTGATAAAAAAAAATTTAAGGAATTTGACAAATACATGTTTATCTTAAGGAAATTATTTAAGTGCTGTTTCTGTAAGACAAGAAAACACAAGTAAAATTGTCTTTCAGGAACAGTACATATGGCAAACAGCACGTATGTAATTAAGATAGTATTGGAGAATTTTTTCCATAACTCGTTACTTTTCAATTGATATTAAAAGAAAAAGATAAGACACATTTATTGAGCAATTTATCTGACATTTTTTCATTTCTGGCATTTTCGTTTTTGTACGATTTGTATATTTAATTGTACGTTGTATTCTTTCTAATCGACAGAATTTATAATTCCTCACATTGCTTTTATATATGTATATGTATGAAAGTCGCCGTGGTCTAGGAGGTAGTGGCTTATTAGTCGTGAGCCCGCGGTTCAAACCCCAGGACAGGTATCTACAACTAAACGAAATATGAAAAAATATTTCTTCGTCGACTTCCTCTCAGCAGATATCTGGCGAAAACACTGAGAGCAAATAAAATGTGTCGTTCACAGTCGACTTTTAACTATAGGTCCCGCCACTCATGTATAAAAAAATTAACGCACAAAACATAAGTGGCGTGCGAAGCTAGGTTGTAATCCAGACATAAGGGGTGTAGCGACCATTTATATATGTATGTAAAAGAGAGAAAATAAGACTGATCAAAATTCTATTGCACATTACTGCTGCTATTACTATTGCACACATTGAAATGCCTGACTGTCTGGCACCCTTGCGTTACAGCAAGGGCCCAAGAGCGAGATCACAAATATCGCCAGGTATACGTCTGTACAAGAGTCAATTCGTGAGCAAGGGTAGGTAAAAAATATCGCGCTTCTGCCTTACAAATGTTCTTGATAAATACAAAACAAACAAATAGCCAGTCCTCTCAGCAGGTACCAACTATTAAACCACATAAATACTTCCGTTAGACTTCTGCGCACCACAATCATAGTAAAGAAGTCAACCGAATAACATCTCGTGAACCAAATTGATAATCGGAAGTGATTTAAAATGGAATTTGAAAATAATCTACGAATCGAACAATGTGTGACAGAAAATGGAGTAAACGTAAGTATACAAAACTATTCGTTAAATACTAAAAAATTATTTTCTTCTAACAAATTTTATATATATTTCAGATCAAGGTGAGCTTTGTAACTCCAGCTGAAAATATCGGAAATTCAGCATCGTCCACACATAGCTCAACAATTTCATCTCCCAGACCAGCAAATACTTCAAAACCCAAACGGAAACGTAATGCATTTACCAGCAAACAGTTGACGGAATTGGAACGTGAATTCAACGTTAACAAATATGTGAGCTGCCAAAAACGATTCGAAATAGCTGATTAATTAAAATTAGACGAACGTCAAGTTAAAGTCTGGTTTCAGAATAGGTGCATGAAAAGCAAAAGAGATGCTAGTAAAAGAACTCCAGAAACTAAACCTTTAGACCATAATGCATTCAATGAAACATCTAATAATTTGCCGCAGCTCTTAATAAAACCAGAGACTTTGAGTTTGAATCCTTTGGAAGGTATACCTCCTCCAGTTCAATTAAATAATTTTAATTTGTCATCGAACATGACTACGCCAGACGAATCCAGAAATCCACCATACAAATCGGCGGATAACAATGTTTCCTGCAACTGTTCCATATTAGACGACATTGATCCTACAAAGTGGTTTTATAGTGAAGACGAATTGCTAACATGCCTGCAGGAGGATCATATGCCAAATGCTTCATCACTCAATTTTTCACCATTGCCAGAACCAGGCACAGAATCTTTGTTTTATATATCACCAACGGCTAATCAGTTGCATCATGTTACATCACATGACACCAATTCCTCAACATTACCAGAATCCGGAGCAGACCCTTCGGAATTTATGCCCCCAACTGCAAATCAACATTATTTAGATTTTGAAAATTACAATGATTTAGTGGAGCGTCTTATGAATTTAATTAAATAATTTAATTGTCATTATATGTATTCAATTGTAGTCAAATATTAGATACATATGTATGTTCATCAATATGAAATTTAATAATAATAAAAATTATTTTTATAATATAATCCAATAGTATTTTAATGAAAACGAATTTGTTTGAATCTGGTATTGATGACTCGTTCACTTCACTTATGAAATTTTGATAGACAGATCTCGACTGCTAAATACATAACTTCTGAATAATATTGAATATACGGACGTACATATATCGTACATCGGTTAACTGTAGTGTAAATGTATAAAATCAGATAAATTTGAATTTCATAATTTCTCACTAATATGTTCCTTTAACTCCTCCAGGGAGCATAGGGCTGCAACAATTGACAACTAATTGATTCCAATGAGCGCGATGTTTGACTTCTTAGTAGCAAGACAAACGTTAAAAATACATTTCTTGATACACCTTATATTTACTATATATGAAGTCTCCGTAGTGTGTTGGGTTATTAGACATGAGGCCACGGTCCATACCCTAGGTCAGGCATATACAACAAAATGGAATTTGAGAAAATATTTCATAGGCTTCTCAGCAGATTTCTGAGAGTAAATAAAAAGTTATTCAAATATCTGTCTTCCGTACAGCTTTCGTAGATATTTCAGTACGATAATGATCCCACGGTTAGGGTTGTTAAAGCCTGGTTGGAGAAACATCAAATCCTTGTTATGTCGTGGCCACTGTAATTTTCCAATCTCAATCGTATTGAGAACATGTGCATGATAGTACAACGTAATGTCGGAAAGAAAGTCTTCCGAAATGGATAAGAACTTTTCGGCGAATTGGAAAAGCAGTCAAATGTAATTCCAAAAGACTACAATGTATTTTTATTATTATTATTTATTTCCTCAATGTACAAAAGATGTTCGGAAATAATAAAAAACAAGGGATATGCCACAAATTTTTAAAGAATTAATATTATTATGTTTTTTTTTTGTTTTATTTAAGAGTTGCAAAATTTTAAAAAATTTTAATTTTGACTTATTTTGTTTAAAGTATTCTTTTTGTTATTGTTTTAAGTTAGTGAAGAATAATTTCTGGTTTTTTTTAAATATAAGACAGAATTAAATTCAATAAAAATTACTTACGGTGATTTAAAAAATCAACGTTTAGTTAAAATGTGATTTCAGTGGCAAGTGCATTTTCTGTATTTGGAACTACTTTCCCATGGAATTAAATGTTTTTATAACATTCAAGCCAAATCGTACTCTTCGATAATTTACCTTAATTTTTATTTTAGTTTGATTAAAATTTTCGCACAGGAAACCGCTCTCCTATTTGCAAACAAAAGAAAAAAAATTTTAAATGCTTTTTAAAAAGCCTCTACTTAAAAAACAAAAAATATCTGAAGGCCAACAACATGTGATGTTCACTTGGTTCCCAAAAACCCTTCAACTACCAGAACCAATCGCACAAGTATGCAATTCAACTACAAAAGCGGTTCTGACGATTACTTTCAATGATTACGAATACTTATAACGCCTAAGTATATATGTCTGCTCTCTCTAAATGACATTGATCGAGGAAGCTAATTCTGATATATTGCTGCTTAATGATTACAGGGACGCTGCGATAATCGATAATTGCGAATTGATGCTCTGCTAATAAAATTTTCAAATATGAACTACAAATAGTACCACGACTGAATATATGGGAGAAAAAAGTGTTAATGTTTGTTAGCAATGAAGAATATCGCAACATCCGAAACTGTTAATAGGTGTGAGAAAGTCTCACTTGTAAATAGAACTGCTGCTTAAATTCCTAATTTATAGTCTGGTATATATATTTGAGTGTTAAAAATTAAGTGAATAACATTTGCATTTATTAATTGAGAACTGAGGACATTATATGACTGACAAAAGTATTTAAAAAAATTGCCACATTGGCATGCACTTTTCTAATCTTAAAAAAAAAAACAAGTACAAGATAATTTAAAAAATTACATAACAGCTGGTAAGACAACAAAATTCGCCACCATGTCTTGAATTATAAAGATTTCGCAGAAAGTCATAAAAATTACAAAAATTGTTAAAGACTTGTTTTGATTTTGAAATATTTAAAGAAATTTGTTTATGGCTGAACCTATTTAGGTATACCAAACTTGCTCCAAAATACAAACATATGTTCAAAATTTTAAAAAAGGATTGAGAGCTCTATAATTGCAAAAAAATATGATCATAAAAGAGGTCGCGTATAAATTTTACCTCCTTGCTATTTTTAAGTCATCAGGCAATTTTTTATATACTTTTGTCAGCCATAAAAAGTTGCAATGTTTACACCATACGATAGCTGCCAATAATATGGGAATATATGCAACAGTCCTATGTATTTCGAAGAATACTGCAGGTAGTTTTCGCCAACATTTATTGAAAAGATTTCTTTCTATATCTATGTACCTACGTTATGCTTCATTATTTTTCTTGGAACATACTATTTATTAACTCGATCTATTAATAGTAATTTTTATAAGTAATAAAAAAGTAATATTTTATGAAAAGTAATAATAATAAACCGTTAAGTTTGGAGAAAGAATTAACCATATTTGTAATTTTTACCTAAAAAAATTAAAAATATTGGGCACATAATGGTACCTTATCGGTAAGAAAGCATTTTAAGTTTACTTCCTGGAAGCTAACTACATACATTCGCATTCGAATAACATAAAAGTGTGTGTACAAAAAAAAAAATCAAACGATAACAGATAGCAGATTATAGATAGTAAGCAGAAAAACCTCACAGAAGGTACGTGGAAAATAGTACGTAGAAAATTAGCAAAAGTAATATTATTAAAAATAATAAAACGGTTTTGGAGCCAAATTATATCCCATAATGAATTTATGTCTAGAATTATATGAAATCGAACGGAAAATTGAAGAGCATTGGTTCACTCTAGTAAAGCAAACAGCGAACACAGTGGTGTGGAGCCAAAAGAGGCTAACACCAGCTATCATAGATGGAAATTCACACTCGAACAGAATAACTACGCTTCAACGGAAGTAACATAACCCTCAACGGAATAGACCTTTTTACGATTACTCTCACACCTTAGTTATTGGTTTTGCGAAATTTTCTCAAGCTTAACCCATTGCACTCGGCTGTGCCCTCTGAGGGGCAACGTTAGTCTGGCATATCACTCGGTTGTCCTCTCTGAGGGAATCTGATAGTTTGTTAGCGATTACGGACAATGAAATTATTCCGCCCCAATTTTTTAAGAAACACGTGTTCTCCTGTAGTTCTCTGTTAAAGTGGCATACAAAATTAATCGAAATATGATAAAATTAACAAGATGTCTGATAAATAAATCAATCGTTTTACACGCCGAAAAATAACGTGCGAAGTGCGTTCACGACGAACTGTACACTTCTCTGATCCGTTGAGCAAATTGTGGATATATTGGATTAGGCGTACAAAGCTACAAGGGAAACTTTATACGATAATAAAGAAATCCGATAACCGAGAGAAGAAATGTACAAAATCTCAATTCGTACTGAAGCGTCGAATAGAAACGATCTCTGCATATTCCAAATGTGGGAGAAAAAAAACGGGATTGTATTGTCTGTTCTGACAGAAAAACACCAGGGGGAAGGCAGCAAACAACCTCTATGCATGTTGGGAATTGCTTTAAACTTTACCATACTGAAAATATACATATGTATGTTCTTCAATGTCAACAAATTACATTACAATTCCTTACTTGGTTCTAAAATTATACTGTATAATATCACGTTTCCAGGATGAACGTTTTCGTTAAAAGGTGGCGTAGGTAACGTCCGAAACGGTACCGAGTGCAAAGGGTTAAGAGTACAAAATATCCTCCGATCGAATAATGTTGAGCTTTGAAAATGCCATTTTCGCATTGAAGAAAGAGACTTTAGATGACAAGGGATGAACATATGATAGCCACAAGTGTTCGTATAAAAATTGCTTTAATTTAAAACAAATCCCATGCATCACAAGCAATATGTAACGCTTATAGTACAACCACAAAGCTAGAGTGTCAATTACTCCAAAATTTGAGCAATTTTCTTATTGAACGCATATTTACAACTACACCTCAACATATTTGTTTTAATATGTACGTTTATCGAAAAATTATGTAATAAATGCGTTGTTATTGAGATGGTTTATTTTAGTTCTTATGTAGTTTAACACAGTCTATGGTGGGAATCGAACTCACGACTCTCACGTTAAATGCCTAACACGCCATATAATAGACTACGAGGGCACCAAAAATAAAATAGAGTGCAAAATTTCTTTCCAAATTTACCACTTCCAACCAAAAGCAGGAGAAAAAAATGTTATGCGAGATCACAGACCAGCGCATTTTATGAGGTCTGAGGCAATAAAAAGCTGAGGATGTAGCTCAAATTCAGAAGGATCTTGGAGAAAATGAAAATATTCCTGCAACAGTAAACGATACATTGCGAGGAACTGGCTACGGACATCGGTTGTTTGATAAAATGAAACTAAAATTAATTATCTTGGGTCGGATGGTGAGGATGATGTCTGCAATAGAAAGGAAAAACTGTGCAAACAAAAGACGTCAGCTCAACCTTAATGTTTGTTGGTATACCCGTGGTGCTATGGCGTTGCATAGCGGCTAAGAGAGTTGGATTACTGAATAGTTGGTACGATTACTGTAAACATTTTAACTACTAACTTTGCTAACTTTCTGCAGAAAAATCCGGATTACAAACGGCAGATACTGTTTTCAAAAATGATAGTGAACCAAAGCTCACCAATAAACTTAAAAAAAATGACTATGAAAACTACATGAAAGCACTTGATCGGGAGGGAGTTCACTATTGACAAAATATTATCTGCTGCAATTTGCTGAGGACAATTTGCATCGCGCGGATAAATATTTTATTGACGACGTAAATAGTTTAAGAATGATAGTTTGATGGTCAACCAGTGAGCGGAGTGGAAATGACTTCTGTATCTAGATTTAAAAAATTTTGAAGGCGTTCGATATTTTAAACTCACGATATGATATCTCAGAAGATCATGCGCTAAGCTAGTCACCACAAACTTCATTAAAACTCATTTATTAATCAAATCCCTACCGTGGTAATACATCTGGTGCATGTTTCATCAACATTGTACTTTAAACGTGTGCCAAATATAGTCAAGGTGAAGGCAACAAATCAACAAAGAAGAATCACATTATGCACACATGAAATTTATCTACTAACAGATCATTATTCATATAAGCAAATGAGCTTGACATTAGTTCAGGAATCTGCTTTTTCTGTGGACCGTCTATATGAAGAATTTGTTTATTTTGTAATATTGTCCAAATACTAGTCTATGAAAGTTAATGCAAAAGACTTTTTCAAAAAGTACAGAGCACTTTGAAAACATTTAGCTTTTTTTCCTTTTTGTATTCCAATTTTTCTTAGCAGCGATTCATTACCTGAAAATGTACTCTTTTTAATCTATAAGTTGTAAAATTTTGGTAACCATTCAATTATAAATAACGCAATTTTTTTGGTGACATGTCAGTTCAAGAGAAAATTAAATTGGTCAACAAAAAACGCTCAAAATGATGGTAGATAAAACAGCAAATTTCTGGCAAAAACTCTGAGAGTAAATAAAATTGCTATGAAAAGTTACTCAAAAATCTGTCGACTTTAAACTGTAGGTCTCGCCACTCATGTATAAAACAATTAACGCACAAAACATAAGTGGTGTGAGAAGCTAGGTCGTTATCTAGACGAAAGGGGTGTAACGATCATTTATGTATGTATGTAAAACAGAGAAAACAAGACTGGTCAAAATGCTGTTGCACATTACTGTTGCTATTACTATTGCACACATTGAAATGCCGTACTATTTGGCACCCATGTCTTACAGCAAGGGCCCAAGAGCGAGATCACAAATATCGACAGGTATACGTCTGTACAAGAGTCAATTCGTGAGTAAGGGTAGGTAAAAAATATCGCGCTTCTGCCTTATAAATGTTCTTGACGATTACAAACCAAACAACTAGCCAGTCCTCTCAGCAGGTACCAATTATTGAACCACATAAATACTTCCGTTAGACTTCTGCGCACCACAATCATAGTAAAGAAGTCAACCGAATAACATCACTTGAACTTGAAATTGATAATCGGAATTTATTTAAAATGGAAATTGAAAAGAATCTACGAATCGAACAATGTGTGACAGAAAATGGAGTAAACGTAAGTATACAAAACTATTCGTTAAATACTAAAAAATTATTTTCTTCTAACAAATTTTATATATATTTCAGATCAAGGTGAGCTTTGTAAATCCACCTGAAAATATCGAAAATTCAGCATCGGCCACATATAGGTCAACAATTTCATCTCCCAGACCAGCAAATACTTCAAAACCCAAACGGAAACGTACTGCATTTACCAGCAAACAGTTGACGGAATTGGAGCGTGAATTCTACGTTAACAAATATGTGAGCTGCCAAAAACGATTCGAAATAGCCGATCGATTAAAATTAGACGAACGTCAAGTTAAAGTCTGGTTTCAGAATAGGCGCATGAAAAGCAAAAGAGATGCTAGTAAAACAACTCCAGAAACTAGACCTATAGACCTTAATCCATTAATTGAAACTCCTAATAATTTACCGCAGCTGTTAATGAAACCAGAGACTTTGAGTTTGAATCCTTTGGAAGGTATACCTCCTCCAGTTCAATTAAATAATTTTAATTTGTCATCGAATATGACAACGCCAGACGAATCCAGAAATCCACCATTCAAATCGGCGGATAACAATGTTTCCTTCACAGACTGCAACTGTTCCATATTAGACGACATTGATCCTACAAAGTGGTTTTATAATGAAGACGAATTGCTAACATGCCTGCAGGAGGATCATATGCCAAATGCTTCATCACTCAATTCTTCACCATTGCCAGAACCAGGCGCAGAATCTTTGTTTTATATATCTCCAACGGCTAATCAGTTGGATCATGTTGCATCACATGACACCAATTCCTCAACATTGCCAGAATCCGGAGCAGACCCTTCGGAATTTATGCCCCCAACTGCAAATCAACATTATTTAGATTTTGACAATGACAATGATTTAGTGGAGCATTTTATGAATTTAATTAAATAATTTAATAGTCATTATATGTATTCATTAATTGTAGTCAAATATTAGATACATACGTACTTATGTGCATTAATATGAAATTTAATAATAATAAAAATTATTTTTATAATATAATCCAATAGTATTTTAATGAAAACGAATTTGTTTGAATCTGGTATTGGTGTCTGTCATCAGTGTTAAGCCCACTTCACACGGTAATACCTTACGTACGTAAAGTCTAATGAAAAAGTAAGATGAAATTCCATCCGTATGACAAAAAAGAGAATAAAAGTCGTATGATTTATATTTTTTGCGTTTACATGATCGGTATAAGACAATAACAAAGTAAAATGAAAACAGCTGTTACCCTTTTTTTTCTTTGTGTTTACATAAAAATACATCCCTGATCTAATGCGACTTGCTTGTTTTTTGAATCATTTCAAAAAATGAAAAGAGCCATACGACTGTCAAACTTTTCATCCGTATTTTCTCTGAATGTGTGATGTTTTCATTACATAGTACGTTTAGACGATCACATCCGTACTCTTCTACACAAAATTTTGACAGATCATATTACTTGTGGGACCGTGTAAAGTAGGCTTTAAAGGGAATTTGATTTATTTCGACAAACACTTCTGCGTAGCTAAAATTTGGGGTTTTAAAAGTTTGATGAAGTTGAAAAGTTTTCTAGATTTTCTTATTTGGATACCATGAAGTACATTTAACGTATATTAATAAAGTCCTATGCATGCCTAACCACAGGTAATATCAAAAAAGAGTTATTGGGAGGATGATATGCGACAATATTAATATTTTTCCTGAAAACACAGCTAATCCTCTTTGCAATTATTGAAAGCCCTTAAAGTCGATTCCGAACGACAAATTTTTGAGAAACTTTTCATAGCAAATTTATTTACTCTGTGTAACCTGGATGGTTTGGAAAATACGTTCCACTTTATGGGAGTATGTTCTATATTCAATGAATTTAGGCTCAATGATTTTAGAAAACGTAACTTAATTATAAATGAAGTTTTTAATATACTAAATGGCATTGACGAGGGATGGGATGCATGCAAACAAGGTAAAGTTTCTGACTGTGCTCAACGTGTCGACCACCAGGACGATCCTTGTCTTGATGTATTCAAGTTGACACGCAGCCTCCTCGTGGCCCCTCCTGGATGGCATTCTAGCACCCGCTAGATGTTAACTAATGCGTGCAGCGAAGTCCAATCCCCTGGACGTTAAATTTGGGTTGTGCTTGGAACCCACCACGTAAAAATTCCCTCCAATGAAAACTAACACTCAAGCATCTAAGAAGATCCCCTCAAAAGTTGACGACCACGGCAAACGTTTAAAGGACTACGATATACGAATAGGCACATAGAACGTCCGAACCCTTTACAGGGCAGGCGCTTCCGCCCAGCTGGCGGATGCCCTCATTAAATGTGTTTACGTTGGTCACCTTAATTGTAAAGTTTAATGTGAAATATTTTAATTTTATTTATTATTATTTTTTTTACTGTGAAACTATTGTCAAAGAAAAGAGAATTTTCATTCATTCTTCAATCAACCCCCAAACAAAAGGTACGTTTTTTTTGTGCAATATTTGTTTTTGCATTTATCTAATACTTTGTATTATTTATTCTGTGGCTCAAACTGAATATTTTATTTTGGACCCAATTCCCCCCGAAACAAAATGTAGTACTGACATCACTACCATTCAGGATGCAAAAGGCGGGCATCTTGCGATGTGTATTACAGCTGCCAGGTTTATAAGCACGAATTCGTATGCGGATTTGTGGTTAATAAGAGACTTCGGCACCTTGTCTCTGGGTGCACACCTGTGAACGAAAGAATAGCCACAATCCGCATCAAGGCAAAATACTACAGCATCAGCCTTATTTGTGCTCATGCCCCGACGGAAGAAAAGGACGATGTGACTAAAGATGCCTACTATGCGAAACTCGAGGACGTATACGATAAGTGCCCATGACGCTAAAATCGTCCTCTGAGATTTTAATGCGAAGGTCGGGCGAGAAGGTATCTTTGGCCCCACTGTCGGACAGTTCAGCCTCTACACGAACACTACCTCCAATGGTATGAGGCTGATCGATTTCGCCACGGCACGTAACATGGTAGTATGTAGCACTAAGTTTCAACATCTCGATATCCACAAGGCCACTTGGATGTCCCCCGATCGATCAACGTCCAACCAGATTGATCATATTGTGATTGACGGATGGCACGTATCCAGTGTACTAGATGTGCATACGTTTAGAGGTCCAAACATCGACTCGGACCACTACCTTGTCGCAGCCAAGTTTCGATTGCGCATTAGCGCCTCGAGGTCTGCGCTCTCTAGTGCATTGAGAAAGCTGGACGTCAAGAAACTGCGATCACAAAGGACAGCTGAGGCGTACAGATGCAGGAATGACGCTCGAAAATTCTATCAAAAGGTTAAGCGTCTAACCGAGGGTTATAAGCCCGGAGCGTTTTCCTGCAAAGATGAGAACGGAAACTTGGTATCAGAACCGCAGGGTATGCTGAGGTTATGGAGAAAGCACTTCTCTACTCTGCTACAAGGTGATGACGACACCAATTCCGCCTTTAAAGATGATGTTCCCAACTCGATCGATGATAACGGCGTGGGGATTCCGCCGCCTAGCCATGAAGAGGTCAAAGTCGCAATAATGCGTCTTAAAAACAATAAAGCGGCGGGTCCTGATGGCCTCCCCGCTGAATTGTTTAAGGCCGGATGTAATGAGTTGGTAGGGCACATGCACCAGCTTATTTACAAAATATGGCTAGAGGAAAGTATGCCCAACGATTGGAACCTCGGTGTCCTCTGTCCTGTCCTGAAAAAGGTAGACCCTACGATATGCGCCAACTACAGGGTCATAAGCCTTCTCCCTATCGCATATAAGGTTCTCACAAGCGTATTGTGTGAACGATACGATACCCTTTTTCAAAAAAGGGTCCAGTTGCTTGCGTACGCTGACGACATTGACATCATAGGGCGTACCAAGCGAGATGTTACTGCTGCCTTTAGTGCTATTGAACGCGAGTCTACTAAGATGGGTATGGCAGTAAATGAGGGCAAAACAAAGTATATGTTATCGACGAGTAGAGAAAAAAAAAAATTCAAAATGGCGGATCCAATATTGCGGTTGAGGTTTATAAAAATTAATCAGATTTACTTGACCGCCATATTGGATCCGCCATTTTGAATTTTTTTTAAATCTGAATGAAGATATGTAATCAGCGACCCCAAGAACCCCTGAGTAACAATTTTCAAGTAAATCGGATTAATTTTTAAGGACCTCCATAATGTGTTTCTTTTTCTCTTGCACCCCATGACATAAACCCACCCCCTACTTTAAGGGTGCATGCAAACAAATTGGCTTTGGGCTCATTTTAAAGAGCAGCACGTCAGTGTTTAGCTCTACAATATTTCAAAAAAGGCCAAAAACGCTATTTTTAGGGGTTTCAACCCCCTTTTTTTCGAAAACCTGACGTGATGTAAAGATTCGTGTACAGCGCCCAAAATGCCTTCGGAAACACCTGGAGCCATCTTATTTGCACAAAAAAAGTTCAAATTTGCAGGGCTGTGTAATTGATTTAGCCCGAACAATTGAAAGTGAAGGTTTTGTTGACTTTGCTGAGGGAGATATTTTTGAACAAATGGTTGACAAAGAATTGGATAAAGATGTACTAGTTTGTATAGTTAATGAAACTGATGAGGAAAATACTGAGTCTGATGAAAATGATTCACAAATCGTTGAAATGACATCACAAAATATTTTTGAAGACCTTGAATTAGGCCGGAAATTAGGAAATAATTTTCTACAATATGATCCAAATGTTGAAAGAGGTCTTTAGTTTTAAAAATAGATTTCTCAAGGTATATAAAGAATTAAACAAAAACTCCTCACAAATACTTATAACTAAATATATTTCAAAATCCCCACGTCCCCACATCGAACCAGAAACCATTAAGGTATCGGTATTACCAACCGAAGAAATGCGATTAGTTGTCGAAGAAAGTAATGATGAATAAATATATGTATGTAGGTACATATACTGAAATTGGTTGAATATAACTTATTTTTTTTTTTGCTTAACAGTATATGTATTGATGTTCTGCTAATAAAATTTTTATATGTACAATACTTTTGTGTTTTCTCTTATTTATATTCCATTTAATTTTTAAGTTTTATGAATTTTATAACTACATATTTTGGTTGTTAAATAAAATGAAATTGTTTTCTTTTGTTTGCTTTGTTATGTTATTTAACATTAAAACAAATAAAATTATATTAAAAAAATACTATATATACCAGTTTTTATCATTTTTTCGATTTACACGATTTTCCATACAAATTTTTTTTAATTCGTTTTACACGATTATCTCAGGAACGTATCTATCGTGCAAAATGAGGGACAGGTGTAGATTTAAAAACTGATAATATAACTCAACTAAAGTGCGATCTAGATTCATACTTATAAGAAAACAAAAAAAATCGAAATTCTAAAGTTGATTTCATACAAATCATTACGATTATTGTTACAGTGAATAATTTCATCAGGAATTCATAAAATAACTTTTAATCAAATTTGTTACAATTATAATGCTTCTCGACTTCATTTTGATGTAAGTACCGGGAGTACCAGCCTAGAGAAGAAATTAATAAAACTACATTGAGCTGTTTTCAAACAGTTCTCTAATACAAATCTAACAAGAATTTGATTAAAAAAAATGTAAGGAATTTGACAAATACATGTTTTTCTTAAGGAAATTATTTAAGTGCTGTTTCTTTAAAACAAGAAAACACAAGTAAAATTGTCTTTCAGGAACAGTATATATGGCAAACAGAACGTATGTAATTAAGATAGTATTGGAGAATTTCTTCCATAACTCGTTACTTTTCAATTAATATTAAAAGAAAAAGATAAGACACATTTATTGAACAATTTATCTGAAATTTTTTCATTTCTGCCAATTTCGTTTCTGCACGATTTGTATATTTAATTGTACGTTGTATTCTTTCTAATCGCCAGATTTTGTAATTCCTCACATTGTTTTTATATATGTATGTATGTATGAAAGTCGCCGTGGTCTAAAAGGTAGTCGTGAGGCCTCGATTCTAACCCCAAGACAGGTACCTCCATTTAAACGAAATATGAAAAAATATTTCTTCGGCGACTTCCTCTCAGCAGAGAGCAAAAGCACTGAGAGCAAATAAAATGTGTCGACTTTAAACTGTAGGTCCCGCCACTCATGTATAAAAAAATTAACGCACAAAACATAAGTGGTGTGAGAAGCTAGATAGTTATTCAGACGAAAGGGTTGTAACGACCGTTTATGTATGTATGTAAAAGAGAAAATAAGATCTGGTCAAAATCTATTGCACATTACTGCTGCTATTACTATTGCACACATTCAAATGCCTGACTGTTTGGCACCCTTGTCTTACAGCAACGGCCCAAGAGCGAGATCACAAATATCGCCAGGTATACGTCTGTACAAGAGTCAATTCGTGAGTAGGTAAAAAATATCGCGCTTCTGCCTTACAATGTTCTTGACGATTACAAAACAAACAAATAGCCAGTCCTCTCAGCAGGTACCAACTATTAAACCACATAAATACTTCCGTTAGACTTCTGCGCACCACAATCATAGTAAAGAAGTTAACCGAATAACATCACTTGAACCAAATTAATAATCGGAATTCATTTAAAATGGAAATTGAAAAGAATCTACGAATCGAACAATGTGTGACAGAAAATGGAGTAAACGTAAGTGTACAAAACTATTCGTTGAATGATAAAAAAATATTTTCTTTTAACAAATTTTATACATATTTCAGATCAAGGTGAACTTAGTATCTCCACCTGAAAATATCGAAAATTCAAAATCGTCCACATATAACTCAACAAATTCATCTCCCAGACCAGCAAATACATCAAAATCCAAACGGAAACGAACTGCATTTACCAGCAAACAGTTGACGGAATTGGAGCGTGAATTCTACGTTAACAGATATGTGAGCTGCCAAAAACGATTCGAAATAGCCGATCGATTAAAATTAGATGAACGTCAAGTTAAAGTCTGGTTTCAGAATAGGCGCATGAAAAGCAAAAGAGATGCTAGTAAAAGAACTCCAGAAACTAAACCTTTAACCCATAATACATTCAATCAAACTTCTAATAATTTACCGCAGCTCTTAATGAAACCAGAGATTTTGAGTTTGACTCCTTTGGAAGGTATACCTCCTCCAGTTCAATTAAATAATTTTAATTTGTCATCGAATATGACAACGCCAGACGAATCCAGAAATCCACCATTCAAATCGGCGGATAACAATGTTTCCTTCACAGACTGCAACTGTTCCACATTAGACGACATTGATCCTACAAAGTGGATTTATAATGAAGACGAATTGCTAACATGCCTGCAGGAGGATCATATGCCAAATGGTTCATCACTCAATTCTTCATCATTGCCAGAACCAGGCGCAGAATCTTTGTTTTATATATCTCCAACGGCTAATCAGTTGCATCATGTTGCATCACATGTCACCAATCCCTCAACATTGCCAGAATCCTGAGCAGACCCTTCGGAATTTACGCCCCCAACTGCAAATCAACATTATTTAGATTTTGACAATGACAATGATTTAGTGGAACGTCTTATGAATTTAATTAAATAATTTAATAGTCATTATACGTATTCATTAATTATAGTCAAATATTAGATACACGTATGTATGTGCATTAATATGAAATTTAATAATAATAAAAATTATTCTTATAATATAATCCAATATTTCAATGAAAACGTATCTGTTTGAATCTGGTGTCGATGACTCGTTCAGTGTTAAAGGGAATTTGATTTATTTCGACAAACACTTCTGCGTTGCTCAAATTTGGGGTTTTAAAAGTAAGTTAATGCCTATGCATGCTTAGTCTGTAGTTAGGTATGCATCCATGATTTCTAGATGAAAAGGACTTTTTGACGGATTATATGCGACAGCATTAATATTTTTCCTGTAAACACAGCTAATCCTCTTTGCAGTTATTGAAACCCCATTCCAGAACTTTTGAAAACTTTGGAAAAATGTCAACGATATAAACTCCTTTCATTCATTTCTATCAAATACAACAACTTTAATAATAAGCGCCAGAGGGGAACTTTTACATCTTAATGGAAGAGTGTCTACCAAAGGAATTTATGCTCTGTGTAACCTGTATGGTTTGGAAATTCCTTTCCATTCTATGGGTGTATATCATATGTTCAATGAATTTAGGCTCAATTATTTTAGAAAACATAACTTAATTATAAATGAAGTTTTAAATATACAAATGGCATTGATTTTGATTATAATTTACTTTATAAATATTTAGAATACAGAAAATTTATACTTAATAATTCGATTCGACTATATATAATATAACACTGAATATAAAATTGAATTTAAAGGTTGTATCAGCCTCACATTTCGCTAATCTGTCTCACAACCAGACGTTATGTCAATTTTAGATATTTATTTATTTTAGGTATCTACTTATTTATTTATTAATTACAATACAATTACAAATTATATTCTAATTCGGTGTAGTATGACAGACCAGAGTCTCTGGTGGGAATCGAACCCACGACCATAGTCTAGCACACTACTCACTAGACTACCAGGGCACCCTTAAATGTATCTAATAAATGAATAAACAATATGTTTCGATAAACGCATACCGACTAATATTGTGTTTTCCTATTTACACCGACTAATATTCCTATCTTCCTACTACTACCACTACTTATGAAATTTTGATAGACACCGCTCGACTGCTATACACATAACTTGCGAATAAAATTGAATATAAGTACGTACATATATCGTACATCAGTTAACTGTAGTGTAAAATGTATAAAATCAGATAAATTTGAATTTCACCATTTCTCACTAATATGTTCCTTTTACTCCTCCAGGGATCATAGGGCCGCAACAAGTTGATTCCAATGAGCTCGATCATCAGCGCGATGTTTGACTTCTTAGTAGCAAGACAAACGTTAAAAATACATTTCTTGATACACCTTATATTTCCTATATATGAAGTCTCCGTAGCCTAGTATGTAGTGTGTTGGGTTATTATACATGAGGCCACGGTTCATACCCTAGGTCAGGCATATACAACAAAATGGAATTTGAGAAAATATTTCATAGGCTTCTCAGCAGATTTCTGAGAGTAAATAAAAAGTTATTCAAATATCTGTCTTCCGTACAGCTTTCGTAGATATTTCAGCACGATAATTATACCACGGTTAGGGTTGTTAAAGCCTGGTTGGAGAAACATCAAATCCTTGTTATGTCGTGGCCACTGTAATTTTCCAATCTCAATCGTATTGAGAACATGTGCATGATAGTACAACGTAATGTCGGAAAGAAAGTCTTCCGAAATGGATAAGAACTTTTCGGCGAATTGGAAAAGCAGTCAAATGTAATTCCAAAAGACTACAATGTATTTTTATTATTATTATTTATTTCCTCAATGTACAAAAGATGTTCGGAAATAATAAAAAACAAGGGATATGCCACAAATTATTAAAGAATTAGAATATTATTATGTTTTTTTTTTTTGTTTTATTTAAGAGTTGCAAAATTTTAAAAAATTTTAATTTTGACTTATTTTGTTTAAAGTATTCTTTTTGTTATTGTTTTAAGTTAGTGAAGAATAATTTCTGGTTTTTTTTAAATATAAGACAGAATTAAATTCAATAAAAATTACTTACGGTGATTTAAAAAATCAACGTTTAGTTAAAATGTGATTTCAGTGGCAAGTGCGTTTTCTGTATTTGGAACTACTTTCCCATGGAATTAAATGCTTTTATAACATTCAAGCCAAATCGTACTCTTCGATAATTTACCTTAATATTTATTTTAGTTTGATTAAAATTTTCGCACAGGAAATCGCTCTCCTATTTGCAAACAAAAGAAAAAAAATTTTAAATGCTTTTTAAAAAGCCTCTACTTAAAAAACAAAAAATATCTGAAGGCCAACAACATGTGATGTTCACTTGGTTCCCAAAAACCCTTCAACTACCAGAACCAATCGCACAAGTATGCAATTCAACTACAAAAGCGGTTCTGACGATTACTTTCAATGATTACGAATACTTATAACGCCTAAGTATATATGTCTGCTCTCTCTAAATGACATTGATCGAGGAAGCTAATTCTGATATATTGCTGCTTAATGATTACAGGGACGCTGCGATAATCGATAATTGCGAATTGATGCTCTGCTAATAAAATTTTCAAATATGAACTACAAATAGTACCACGACTGAATATATGGGAGAAAAAAGTGTTAATGTTTGTTAGCAATGAAGAATATCGCAACATCCGAAACTGTTAATAGGTGTGAGAAAGTCTCACTTGTAAATAGAACTGCTGCTTAAATTCCTAATTTATAGTCTGGTATATATATTTGAGTGTTAAAAATTAAGTGAATAACATTTGCATTTATTAATTGAGAACTGAGGACATTATATGACTGACAAAAGTATTTAAAAAAATTGCCACATTGGCATGCACTTTTCTAATCTTAAAAAAAAAACAAGTACAAGATAATTCAAAAAATTACATAACAGCTGGTAAGACAACAAAATTCGCCACCATGTCTTGAATTATAAAGATTTCGCAGAAAGTCATAAAAATTACAAAAATTGTTAAAGACTTGTTTTGATTTTGAAATATTTAAAGAAATTTTTTTATGGCTGAACCTATTTAGGTATACCAAACTTGCTCCAAAATACAAACATATGTTCAAAATTTTAAAAAAGGATTGAGAGCTCTATAATTGCAAAAAAATATGATCATAAAAGGGGTCGTATATAAATTATACCTTTTTGCTATTTTTAAGACATCAGGCAATTTTTTATATACTTTTGTCAGCCATAGAAAGTTCCAATATTTTTACCAAGCGATTGCTGCCAATAATATGGGAACAGTCCTATGTATTTCGAAGAATACTGCAGGTAGTTTTCGCCAACATTTATTGAAAAGATTTTTTTCTATATCTATGTACCTACGTTATGCTTCATTATTTTTCTTGGAACATACTATTTATTAACTCGATCTATTAATAGTAATTTTTATAAGTTATAAAAAAGTAATATTTTATGAAAAGTAATAATAATAAACCGTTAAGTTTGGAGAAAGAATTAACCATATTTGTAATTTTTACCTAAAAAAATTAAAAATATTGGGCACATAATGGTACCTTATCGGTAAGAAAGCATTTTAAGTTTACTTCCTGGAAGCTATTTTTCATACGAAGAGAAAATCAAAACAATACTACATACATTCGCATTCGAATAACATAAAAGTGTGTGTACAAAAAAAAAAATCAAACGATAACAGATAGCAGATTATAGATAGTAAGCAGAAAAACCTCACAGAAGGTACGTGGAAAATAGTACGTAGAAAATTAGCAAAAGTAATATTATTAAAAATAATAAAACGGTTTTGGAGCCAAATTATATCCCATAATGAATTTATGTCTAGAATTATATGAAATCGAACGGAAAATTGAAGAGCATTGGTTCACTCTAGTAAAGCAAACAGCGAACACAGTGGTGTGGAGCCAAAAGAGGCTAACACCAGCTATCATAGATGGAAATTCACACTCGAACAGAATAACTACGCTTCAACGGAAGTAACATAACCCTCAACGGAATAGACCTTTTTACGATTACTCTCACACCTTAGTTATTGGTTTTGCGAAATTTTCTCAAGCTTAACCCATTGCACTCGGCTGTGCCCTCTGAGGGGCAACGTTAGTCTGGCATATCACTCGGTTGTCCTCTCTGAGGGAATCTGATAGTTTGTTAGCGATTACGGACAATGAAATTATTCCGCCCCAATTTTTTAAGAAACACGTGTTCTCCTGTAGTTCTCTGTTAAAGTGGCATACAAAATTAATCGAAATATGATAAAATTAACAAGATGTCTGATAAATAAATCAATCGTTTTACACGCCGAAAAATAACGTGCGAAGTGCGTTCACGACGAACTGTACACTTCTCTGATCCGTTGAGCAAATTGTGGATATATTGGATTAGGCGTACAAAGCTACAAGGGAAACTTTATACGATAATAAAGAAATCCGATAACCGAGAGAAGAAATGTACAAAATCTCAATTCGTACTGAAGCGTCGAATAGAAACGATCTCTGCATATTCCAAATGTGGGAGAAAAAAAACGGGATTGTATTGTCTGTTCTGACAGAAAAACACCAGGGGGAAGGCGGCAAACAACCTCTATGCATGTTGGGTATTGCTTTAAACTTTACCATACTGTAAATATATGTATGTTCTTCCATGTCAACAAATTACATTACAATTCCTTACTTGGTTCTAAAATTATACTGTATAATATCACGTTTCCAGGATGAACGTTTTCGTTAAAAGGTGGCGTAGGTAACGTCCGAAACGGTACCGAGTGCAAAGGGTTAAGAGTACAAAATATCCTCCGATCGAATAATGTTGAGCTTTGAAAATGCCATTTTCGCATTGAAGAAAGAGACTTTAGATGACAAGGGATGAACATATGATAGCCACAAGTGTTCGTATAAAAATTGCTTTAATTTAAAACAAATCCCATGCATCACAAGCAATATGTAACGCTTATAGTACAACCACAAAGCTAGAGTGTCAATTACTCCAAAATTTGAGCAATTTTCTTATTGAACGCATATTTACAACTACACCTCAACATATTTGTTTTAATATGTACGTTTATCGAAAAATTATGTAATAAATGCGTTGTTATTGAGATGGTTTATTTTAGTTCTTATGTAGTTTAACACAGTCTATGGTGGGAATCGAACTCACGACTCTCACGTTAAATGCCTAACACGCCATATAATAGACTACGAGGGCACCAAAAATAAAATAGAGTGCAAAATTTCTTTCCAAATTTACCACTTCCAACCAAAAGCAGGAGAAAAAAATGTTATGCGAGATCACAGACCAGCGCATTTTATGAGGTCTGAGGCAATAAAAAGCTGAGGATGTAGCTCAAATTCAGAAGGATCTTGGAGAAAATGAAAATATTCCTGCAACAGTAAACGATACATTGCGAGGAACTGGCTACGGACATCGGTTGTTTGATAAAATGAAACTAAAATTAATTATCTTGGGTCGGATGGTGAGGATGATGTCTGCAATAGAAAGGAAAAACTGTGCAAACAAAAGACGTCAGCTCAACCTTAATGTTTGTTGGTATACCCGTGGTGCTATGGCGTTGCATAGCGGCTAAGAGAGTTGGATTACTGAATAGTTGGTACGATTACTGTAAACATTTTAACTACTAACTTTGCTAACTTTCTGCAGAAAAATCCGGATTACAAACGGCAGATACTGTTTTCAAAAATGATAGTGAACCAAAGCTCACCAATAAACTTAAAAAAAATGACTATGAAAACTACATGAAAGCACTTGATCGGGAGGGAGTTCACTATTGACAAAATATTATCTGCTGCAATTTGCTGAGGACAATTTGCATCGCGCGGATAAATATTTTATTGACGACGTAAATAGTTTAAGAATGATAGTTTGATGGTCAACCAGTGAGCGCAGTGGAGATCTAGATTTAAAAAATTTTCAAGGCGTTCGGTATTTTAAACTCAAGATATGATATCTCAGAAGATCATGCGCTAAGCTAGTCACCACAAACTTCATTAAAACTCATTTAATAATCAAATCCCTACCGTTGTAATACATCTGGTGCATGTTTCATCAACATTGTACTTTAAACGTGTGCCAAATATGGTCAAGGTGAAGGCAACAAATCAACAAAGAAGAATCACATTATGCACACATGAAATTTATCTACTAACAGATCATTATTCACATAAGCAAATGAGCTTGACATTAGTTCAGAAATCTGCTCTAGGCAGGCCAACAAATTATGTTATGTGAAGAATGTAGAAATCACTTAAAATTGTTGTGTCATTTTGTTAGCTATACAGCGTATTACGCAAAAGATCAATATCAGCACATATGTACATATTTTGTCAACGTTATTTATATCAAGTCAAACATAATTAAGTAGTTTCAATTGTACAATGGGTCAATTCGACCTCCGGGTACTGTACTTGTCTTAATTGACACGTCCTCTAACCTAAGTAGTTTCAATGTGATATAGGCTGCGAACTCAATTTTCTGAATGAAAACTGTTGCATTTAACATAATTGTATTACTCATCTAATTGTATTATTGTATTAGTATTGTAGTGAAGAGGTGACCTTGTTCCATGTCAATTCGATCTATTCAATCATCCCATTCAATTTTATGCTGTATCCCTGTAAAGTATCTCCCAGGCAGTGTTGCCACGACCAAACAATTTTTTAACCAAAATTAAAATAAAGAAATAACCAAATTAGGAAAAAAAATAACAAAAATTTTTTTATATGTAAAATGTATTTGTTTTTAACAAATTTAAAGTTTAATACAAAAATTTTATTCTTTTCTATGTAATTAAACTACAAATAATAAATTTTGGTTTTTATTTATTTGTATTCAAATTTTTTTATAAAAGTATTATACATCTCAGTTTAAAGCAACAAAATAAAAATTGTAATTCTCTAAGATATTTAATAATTAAAAATAAATAAAAAAAACTTGTAGATTTATAAATAAAGTATGTTTGTATATAAATATATGTACATTTAAGAAAAAAACAAAACTTATATGCAATTCTTTGCATACTAAAAAAAATATTAAAAATAAACATAAAAAATCAACAAATTAATTGCAGGTAAAAAATTTCACAATTTTATTTAAAATATGCCTTTGGCAGACCATACATAATGGGAATCTTCTTTCGTTTTTGCACAATTCTTTTGATTGCATTATATTATTAATTGTTTTGAGTTCAAGTTTATTGCGATATATGGTTTTTATTAAATTTTGCTGTGAAAAATTTCTCTCCGCATCAGCTGAACTATACGGCAATATCAATAAATTCTGAACAAAATTTATAAGCTCTTTAAAACATTTTTCATCCATTCCATTTCTATATGAAGATATTTTGTCCCAAAACTCAACTACATCCATGTCGGCTTTTAAGTCAATGTCAGAAAATCTTAATAACTTCCACTTCGTGTGTCAAATTTGAGAAAGATGTCAGTAAAGCTTCCAAATTTATATCTGAATTATTTAAAACTTGTTTTTGGTGTTATAATTGAAAACTACACATTTACACATTAGAAAAAATATAACCAAATTTGGTTAAACACAACCAAAACGGCAACACTGCACCCATTCCTATTGCGCTGATAAACTTCAGAATACTGTTGCACAACTCCCTTCTTAGATGTTCCTGCTGGGATGCCTTAATACCCCTAAGGGTTCAAAATGTGCTCTAATGAATCTAAAGTTTGGGTTCAAAACACCTTCCATTCTGAATAAGAGTACTTTAAGTCTACAGTGCCCTGCCTTTTTGCCAACCTCAGGTTATTCGTGGATAGTCTGAAATACGACTCAGATCTACTTTTGGTATAATTTCCCAATAAAAGTTATGATGGCCCACATGATTTGAGAAGAGTCTTTGCCACCTTCATTGAACATACCTGTCCACACCTAATCCTTGTCGCAAGCTCATCTGCTTCCACATTGCCCCGAATTTCTACATAAGCGGGGACTTATTTTGTCTTTTGCTTCCCCAGTCCATCCTAAACTTTCTTTGACGTCATCTCATAAGAATCGACTGTATATATGACTGCCTGACTGTTAGATAGTACTGTGTTGTACATATTTCGATGGAATAGATTTCCGCTTAAAGAATAGAATTTCCCCATGGTCCCGAATTTGACCGGATACGTAATATATAATAATATATAACTGAATTATTAGAATTGTGTTTCACTGTTTTATCGCTACTTTAACGGATTTTGCTAGAGAGAAATAAGGGAATTTATTCCCGAGAATCAAATATTCCTACGTAACACTCGTCTTTATCACCGAGCACAACCGTTTTTGTTCGATTGGTCAGTGGACCGTACACTGCATGAGAAATCAAATTCGTTCTTTGGCCCGACCATTCGTATATGTAGGTCTATCACTTATGATATATAGAGATTCAAATCTAATGTCCACAAACAGTCTTTCCTTCCCTCCTCCTTCCCATAACATATTTTCCTATTTCCAACACAATGCACTGCATGAATAGAGGCCATCCCCTGACTGTTCCAAAATGTTGGTCGTATAAAAACAAGTGAGTGATGCTCTTGATTAAACAAATACATACGTATGACAAGAAATATTATGAAAAATTAAAAGTTTTTTAATAAATAATTCAAATGGTGACATGATTAGTAGGAGTAAAAACTTTATCAATATTTAATGTAATCCTATGTGTTTATAACATACGACATCGTATTCGATATACTGACGTAAATCAATTGATATTCATTTTTGAAACAGAATCATGACGGATGATTGCAATGCAACAAAGAAAAACCGAATGAAATAATAAAACAACAGATGGCCTACCGCACAGAGTACAAACAGTTCAGAACATTTCTGTAAAAATATCAATAATTTCTTTAATGAAAAACAATATTTTCGTATTTTTTTTTCTTTTTTGAATAAGAATTTATTGAAAATACGTTACAATATGAAGAAGTGACATACTGTGTAATATTATTACTCCTATTAATCTTAACTTTGTAATAGAGTATGCGAATAAAATTCGTATACGCTTAACATACATATATGTACATAAGTATGTACGTAAAGTAATTTAAAAAAATTTACAGAAGTGCGATGTAATATAGCTGTGGTTGAAAAAGCTTTAAATTCAACGGCTTTTGCATTGAAAAACTGGTAATTTGTTATCAGATTGGTATTTATTCTCAAGAACTTCAATTTTTAATGCATTTATAATAAGCTTTCTCAGGGATCACACTATACAAAATGTTATAGATGGAATCCCATCAGGCGATTTGCGAGGCGCAACGATCTGTCCTTTATGCAAATCTATTCATTATTTTTTTTCACGATCTTCTTTCTTTAATTTCTAATTATCAGATTGGGATTTATTCTCAAGAACTTAAATTTTTAATGCAAACATGATTGATTGTTGGTGGTCTTTTCTTTGAAAATTTTTTCACGTTTAAAAGCATTTTGGAATTTTTAATCCCGGATACTTATGCATAATTTTAAGCAATTCATTAGTGGGCTATTTGAAATGAAATTTTTAATGCCCTTAAACCTTAGTCAATTGCCTTGTTTGTACGCCCATTCGGATATTAGTTAGATTACCAAAACGAAAACGAGTTGCTTGATCAGAATCTAATTTTCGAAAATATTAAATAAATAGTAGGGTTAAGATCATTGTGATGCAATGATATTTCTTAAGTTTTTCATTATTAACAGCGTTTGAACTGTAATACGTATTTAATTTATTGTTACTACCGGATCACCGTAGAAGTCTAACATATAGTAGAATATGACATAACCAAAAGGAATATACTCTCAAGACCTGACCAAAACCGAAACACCTATTCAATAACTAGGCGTAAAAAAATAGAAAATCAATTTTTTAGAATAGATAGGGCTAGGATAGGTTAGATAGCGGACCCCCTCGGAGAAAGAGGCTAGCATTTAGATCCATTTTGATACCACAATTAATCCTCCTAGGGGTCAACTATTCCCTAGAGAAATCCATACCGATTCCAATATAAATAGTTATAGCAGCAATCTTCAACGTTGTCAGAAAATTTGAGGTTAGAAACCTCCGTCTCTTAATGGAGGGAGGCAAAATATAGTCACTTCCTCCTCCTCAGACCCACAGCTCCTGCAGACTTGTCGGAATGCCAAGTCGTTCAGCATACCTACCAAAAGGACAGTGGGCTGTAAGAATCGCTATTGTGCGATAGATGGCCATGCGATTTAAGTCGAGCATAATCGCACGTATCCTATTGTCGCCAAGAAGATTGAGTGGACAATAGATAAATTAACAGAGGAAATCGGAAATCACCTACACCCTGTAACACATTGGAGATTACGAGGTTCGTACCGGAACTAGGCTGCGCATCAGCAATGCAATTTCAAATTTCCCGGAACCCATAAGAGAGTTACCTTTGAATATTCAAAATTTTCCCAAGAAATTGTTGGCATTTATGGACATTACTTTCGTTAGAGAATTATGGAAAATCCCGCCACTCAACAAAGCTTGCGTCGCTTTCAAAATTGCCATAGCCTTTGCTTGGAAAACACTGCAGTGATCAGACAGCCTATAAGAAAGTGCAATATGAAGACCAGAGTGCAATATAAAGATTCCACGGCCAACCCTGTCACTCATCTTTGAGCCGTTAGTGTAACTTCAAAGGTTCCATTGGGAACCTCTCGTTTCTGAGCCTAAAACTTGCTGGTCGGAATTCTAAAATCAAATGTTCTATCAGAAAAATATAAGAAATCATACAATCGACCCAAGTGTCAGAATAGATAAATTTGTAGAAAAATTCATAAAAATTTAAGAGCGAAACAGTTTGTCGAATTGAAAGGACTCCACACACATTAAAGCCTAATACTGCAAACAGATTTCTATTGTGTTTAACTTATATGAATAATAACACTGTGCGACAAAATAAAAAAATGAAATACACCCAGCTAAGGACATTGTGTAGATTATGAGTTTTGTTGAGTAGAACTTAAAAATATTTTTTTATATTTCTTGAACCCTCCAAACTTATTTTATTTGACAAAAACTGTTTCTTTTTTTTTAATTTACGCACAAGTTTATTGATTACACAAACGTTTCTGAACTGATGTCCAAAATTTAAACCTTATTAGAAAGCAGAGAGATAGGCATTAAAAACGATATACATATATAAATACATATATTATTATACTTGACAAATGCTAATTTTTTCATAATTTTTCAAGTTTGTCCGTTCATAGAAGCAAATTTTAATTAAAAAATATAAAATAAGTGATGACATTCTGAAAATGCATAATCTTGTGAAGAGATTGCCACCTCGTTTGATCAAATCGGACAAAAATTAGCGTAGTTATTATTTAAAGAGTCTAACAGACGAGTTATATTTTTCATATATATTTTTTCAAACGAACTTTTAGTTAAAAAATTTTCAGAATTTTTGATGGACCTTGATTGTTTATCGTTAAATGTGTAAATTTCATGTTTGAGCGACCGCCAAAAGTTGGACAATGTTTGCGCAAAGCGAAATAGTAATATTTGCAAAAAACACGAACATTAGCCGACTTCTGGTAGTCGCCCAAATGTGAAATTAACATATTTTGCGATAAACAATCAGGATCCATCAAAATTTTGAAAATTTTTGAACTGAAAGTTCGTCTGATAAGGTGGCATATATAAAAAATATAACATGACTGTTATACTATTTAAATAATAACTACTGTAATTTGTGTCCGATTTTATCAAACAAAGTGACAATCTCTTCACAAGATAATACACATTCAGAATGTCACCACTTATTTCATATTTTTTAATTAAATTTTGCAATTAAGAGTGGCTAAACTTGAAAAAAAAAATTTTTCCGAGTTTACCCGATCAAAACTCATTACATTAAATTTGAACCATATGTTTATGTACACCTTTTTAAAGGCTCATCTCTCCCATTTTCAAAAAACTTTGGATTTTGAAAATAAGTTAAAAAATATTTAAGTAAACATTATGTCCTTAGTTGGGTGTATTTTGACTGTCGCACCGTGTAATTAATCATCATATCATAAACCTTTATAGGTGGTAGGAGACTTATCCGTCTTATTGTTAACGTTTATAATATTTTAAAATATTAATACGGAAGAAAACATGCTGCAATATTGAATATTGTTCGACAAAATTATGCAAATAAACTCTATTATGATCCAGATAGTTTACATAAATAAACTTGTTGCATTTGTTCGAAGTCAGTCCTAAACAAAAGAAGTCAGTCCGAAAATAAATCCGTGGAATTAGTCAAAGGAAAGTTTTTGTTACAATCGCCAATCTAGACAATGTTTTATAGACTCTTTATTAAAGGAATTAAAAAATGTTGCATATCTTGTTTGCATAAATTTTAAAACATTTTGCAGCTATTTTATGTTCTATTATTACGACTTTCACTGTAACGCTCTGTGCGTGCGTACATATGTGTGCCATAATTTTTATTCTCGACATTATTGGCAGAATATCTGACAACATATTTGGCAACATTTGTTGACAATATTTTATTCAAAATTGAATGTTTTTCTTGGAATTTGAAGTCTTCGTACAAAAAACTCTAATAAATGTTGCATTCGCCTAGAACACTTGAGAGAGTATCTTTCGATGTGAAAGAAAAGTAGTGTACGGCAGATTTATTAAATGACTTCATGGATGGCAAAATTATTCATAGTTTTTGTTAAGAAACTTAACAAATCGACTGAAATTCAATAACGTTGAGTACAGGGCAGAAATCTTGAAAAAGTTTTTTAACCGCAACTTTAACAAGCTAAAACAGAATATTTGATGTCTTGTATTGTCTTAATGTTAGTGTTTTGCTCATCATATGGAATATTATAGGCGATGTTGGTGATAGAGGTAGCTGTGGCAGTAGTAGTGGGTTAAAAATGTATGTCATGTCAAGCCACGCACATATTTAACCTTCCGCATAAATATGTAGGGCAGGAAATGTAGACACACACACGCAACTACACATATTATTTGTATTTCACGCGTTGTCGTACACCCTTAAAAAATGACAAAGAACAACAAAAATTCGGTTACACAAACATAAATGTCAACTGAAAAACCAACAATAACAACAACAACAGCATGAAAAACAAAAAATAAAGAGTAAAATTTGAAATATTTTGTACTCTGGTACTCTTTTTCATAGAATGAATCGCTACTTGTGTACACATTACTAAGTGAGTACAAGTGATGGCAACATAAACAGCAGCAGCAGCCATAGCAGCAGCAGCAGTTGAAAGTGCCACGGGAACACAACTTGGAATTTGACTCTCTACACCACTGGAGCTGTCATTTTATAGCGAATAGAAGAAGATTGATTACCGCCATAGAATTGTCCTTGTTATGTTCAGATGAATGAAAGAGAGTGTGAGTATGTATGAATGTATATGGTGTGTATATGTGCATATGTGTGTTGTTGTTGGTGTTATTTTTATTTTTCGCTGTTTGTCTGTTTATGGGGTTGAAATTTTGTATTGAATTGTTGTAATTTTCAGATCTGTAGCTCAAGTTGAAGGAAAGAGTTAAAACAGTTGTTTTATTTGTTAATCAATAGCGTTGTTGTTGTTGTTTTTGTTATTATAGTTTTCCGTGTAATCTTGAAAATTTCACACATCTACACTGAGAGAAAATTTTTAAGTGTGTTGTACTTTTACAAAGTATCCTTACACGGGATATACATATTCTGGCTATACATGACAGAATTTATTGTGTCTTCACTCAAGTTGCCAATAGTCGTTTACGTATAAACGATCGAAAATTATGTTTTTATTAAGAAGAGAGCCCATATTAAATTTTTTTAATCCTAACAAAGTGTTTTTTTTCGTATTATGCGGTGACAGATTTTCTTTATATACCTCTCTCTTTTTGTTGGGGATATATGGCTCATATGGTACAAAGCATCTTCCCATTATATTACTATTTCTAGGCTTTACTGCGACCAAAAGCAGCTGATAATAGCATGATAGGATTGCCATCTGTTGTCGCTTATATACAGCACCCTCTATGGACATATATTAGATTCTTCTGGAAGGCAGGTATTTGGATGCAAATTTTTTTGTCTTTTTTAAGGTTTCAGTTTTAATTGGCCGCGTTTGTAACACACTAAGGCTTCTTCACTCAATCTCTAAAATGTTCATGTGATTACCTGCAAGAATCTATTAACGATTAATAAATACTTTTTTATATTAATCTTCAGTGAACTAAGTGTGCAAATAAAAATTTCAAAACCAAATAGAAGTATTTATTAATGATTTATACTAGACGTCGCAATCATTACGTTTAGTACTTAATTTCCATTTGTATGTCTACTGGAACAATCAACTATCTGTACTTACAACCAGAGATCAGCAATGAATCATTTTTTCGCTACTCATAAGTACTCATGAAATTTTGCACATGAGTGAGTCAACAGTATTGAAATTAAACTACTCTGATTCATTCGTACTCACTATAACATTGATTTATAAGTACAACGTTGACATCAAACTCATAACATCCGCAATATGTTTGATTCATACGCCTACTCATTCAGATTCATAACTTTAGAAAAATACTTATAATACTTATAAATGATTCGAGTGATTTGAATCATTCATCAAAATTTACAGTCTTAGTTGTTGTTGCATTTACAAAAAAAAAAAGACAAAGACAGCAAGCAAAGCAAACACACGACCTTCTAGTGAGTATCGTAGTGTTCGTACGCGAATCATACTTATTTTGTTATTCTTGTAAATGTTGAGTAGAGAAGAGACGAAATCAACAACATCATGGGTATTGTTAAGTATGAGCACGATGAGTACTTCAAACTTTGAATATGAGTAGAATGAGTATGATATTAAAATAAGTATGAATGCGTATAAGTATCAGAAATTATGAGTATGATTTGAATATACTCATCTTTTTGAATATTCATTGCTGATCTCTGCTTACAACCGAACTTTGTGGGTTGTAGAAATATAAAGCGAAATTTACAGTGTATAACAAAGAAGGTTATACATGATAGTTTCAGGAACGTCTGTGAGAGCATTATTAAGCTCTTGAGAAGAATGGATCCGATAGCTAAACAGATGAGAGTTTCATAGATAACGAAATAGATAGGACCTTAATACTGCTGCTAATACACTTAAATGGAAGTGGTGCGAATAATTACAGGCGGTCAGTAGGCCAATTAGTTTAAACAGGGTTCGGTTAGAGAATAAATGAGCTTTAACCACTTTTTACCGCACCGGGAAGGCATGACATTTTTTCTGCCCTATACAAAGGGACACAAAGGAAATATTGGCATTCCTAAGAAATATATGTATATGGTGAAGCACAAGGCTGATGTTCATTCCAAAAGTGATGAAAAAGGTATGAAATCATTCAGATAAATTAGTGTCACGTCTTTCATAACAGTGAAGTCGCCGTAGTCTAGTAAGTAGTGTGTTGGCCTATTAGACGTAAGGCCACGGCTCAAACTTCAGGTCAGACATCAAAACGAAAATATTTCTTCGGCGACTTCCTCTCAGCAGATATCTAAAGCTGTCATGTAAAGTTTCTGAAAAACGACTTTAAACTGTAAGTCTCACCACTGATATATAAAATTAATACATACATGAGTGGTGTGAGAAGCTAGGTTGGAAGGGTTGTAATGACCAATTATGTATGTCTTTCACAGTAAAAATAGTTGCGGAAAGTAAGACATGCGACATTGGAAGGAATACCATTCTATTCTAGGAAGCACGCTTAAATAACAGGCAGACCTGCTGAGACATATTTTATAGTGGGAAGCATTTAAGAGTCCTTAAATGTAAAGTGGATGGCTATCTCCGCATTTCTTGGCGCAGAAAACGAATTTGATAAAACTTTTCACGAGGTTATAAATAGGACGTTAGATAAAAGTCCATGATCCGCGCAAACATACTTAGGGAACCAGATAATAAGGCACAACCGGGTCATGCAATTGATATACATATTCTTGACAGGTAAAAGAAAATTTGAAAAATCCTTTCCAACATCAAGGTTGTCATGAGATTGTCGGTAGTGTATGTCAATACAATTCACAATAGTTACCATTTGCGAGAAAGAGAAAAATTCTTTAACGGGAAATATTCGACTGATGGTTGAGATAATGACACAGCAACTGAAGGTAAAATATCACGGATAATAAAATCACATTGAGGGCTCAGATAAAGACCATTTTAAGAAAGGCCATGTAAGTTACAAAGATGCTCAGAAGGCTTTTAAAGATACGCAATCCGGGAATTTACATTGGATGTACAACGCGATAGTTATACCAATTGTGATCAATGGCCATCGTCTGAGTGGACAACGTACAGAGAATAGACGATTTTGAATAGGAAAGTCTCTATTTTCATTTCAATCAGCTGCACGTGAAAGTGAAAACCAGATTTTTGAAGATTATGTCTGTCATAAAATTCATTAGAAGATTCCTCTTAACTAACCCAGTAGACCTCTTTAACTAACCCAGTAGACTCTATGATTTTGGATAGTGCTTCGGAACCAGATTTAATAACAAGAGGAACACAGTAATCTGAAGGCTACTTACATACTCTATTAAAAGGTGAACCATTTTGTGGTTCAGGGATGGGTCAAGAATGGAACTCGTGACAAATGCGGAAATACTTGATCTCAGGATGAAATATTCCGAGCTCATGTACTCAATTGAGTTTATGGTTTTCAAGACGGGACATAGCAACAATATCTGACAGTCAGGACGCCATTCGAACACTCGGCTCTTATGAAGTCGAGTCAGTATAGTAAGATAGACGGCAATGACTAAGCAGCTGAACATGTTAGGAGGGGAGCTTCCACGCCACTGATGGGGCTAAAACTGTTCTGTGTAGTGTGGGGACCGATGATTCGACAGAGGGAAAATAGAGAAAGGCAAAGCGTATACTCAAATCAATGGGTATCCTATTGATAGCAACACAATTGATTGTATGGTCGCAGCACTATGGTACGTCTTCATGACAATAATTGTAACTCTTTAAATTGTAAGATCTAATATCTTACAATATTGGCATAAAAACGCAATATAAATTTCTTACAACCGCGCAGGCTGGCAATATTCGCCTGCTAATGATATGAGGCATTATAACTTTACAAGCTGAAAATAATATGGTTAGTCATAGGACATGCTACGTTTTGTGTCGTAGTATCGCATTGTCAAAATTAAATCTCAAGTGAAACTTTGAGAAATTTTCTTTCCATTCCTTACTTGCCACAGGCTTAGAACCATTACTGAACCTGATCTGAACTATTCAGTAGAAAAGTTCACAAATACACAAATAACGAGACAAATGTATATCAATTTTGCCATAAACAACTCCTTCTGATTCGATTATATAGTTTGAGTAGCATTTACATCTTAACTTGGCCATAAGAGCGATTGAATGTGATTGTGCTTACCACTAAAATATTTCTGATTTCTTTTAATTTTAATTTCTCTACCGACATGTTATCTAGTTCTTCTTTTAAATTTATATTTTAAAACAAATTTTTCACAATAGATGTACGTACCATCGAACTTTCTGCTACAATATGATCCTACAGTACACTCAACTCCATTAAATGTTTGTAATCCTTTCCAGCAGATAACTAAATTCGCATTAAAAATTTTATAATTTACAAACACACCAAGTTTTATTAACCGCATAAAATCTAATCAACGCTTCGCAAACGTATAAAAAGCAATTTTCTACGTTTGTCTTAAAGGACTTTCGCCAAGAAGAAGATTCGGAACAAACAGTTGAAAATAAATGTCATTTAACCAACAACAACAACAACAGCAACAATAATAACAACCACAGTCAAATAAATAAGAAACATAATAAGAACAAAAGCAACAACAACAATGTATTGCTTAAATTGGTCCCACTAAAGAGATTCCAGTTGGAAAAGACTCACAACGATTAGCCTGTGCCATAAAAATTATAGATTCAATCTAATTAGAAATTCTACAGTGCAGTCAATGTATGAATTCTCTAAAAAAACAATTTGAAAGAAACTTCAATAGTCGATTGTAATCGATAAGTTTTCATAATAAAAAACAAAATTATTTAAAAACAAGGGCGCCCCTGTTGCCTAGTGGGTAGTGTGCTAGACTATTAGCGTGGGGGTCGTAGTTTCGATTCCCATCAGAGATTCTGGTACATTACACTACACCAAGCATATTGTCGAAGTTACTCCACTCGTATATATATAATTAGTTTTAATTTGCAATTGTATTGTAAAATAAAAATTAAATAAATATTTGAAAGCTTTAATCAAAATTGAAAGATAGAAAGTGTTTAAATGATTGAATGATTTTTTTCATTTATTATTCTTTGTTTTGAAGAACAAAAAAACGACTGTTGCCATTTAAATTATTATTAAAAACAGCTCCTCTTAGCTCTTCGTTAGTTGGCAGTTCTTGTGACGTTCGGAGCCGATGCCTTTTCTAGACTATGTTAGATCAGAGATCAGCAATGGATAGTTTTTTCGCTACTCATAAGCATTCATGACATTTTGAATATAAGTCAGTCTACAATATTGAAACTTAACTACTCTGATTCATTCATACTCACAACAAAGTTAATTTAGGTTGCAATGAGTATGCGTACAACGTTGACATCAAACTCATACCATTCGAAATGTGTTTGATTCATAAGCCTACTCATTTAGATTCATAATTTTAGAAAAATACTTATAATACCGATTAATGATTCAAGTGACTCAAATCATTCATCAAAATATGAGGTCTTAATTGTTAGGCATTTACAACAAAAGAAAAAAGACAAATAAGCAAAAAAGACAGAGCAGCAAGCAGAGCAAATACACAACCTTCTAGTGAGTATTGTAGTGTTCATACGCGAATCATACTTATTTTGTGCTTCGTGTATATGTTGAGTTATGGAGAGTCGAAATCAACAACATCATACGTGTTGTAAAGTATAAATACGATGAGTACTTCAAACTTTGAATATGAGTAGAGGTTCGATGATATTAAAATAAGTATGAATGCGTAAAAGCATCAGAAATTATGAGTATAATTCGATTCTACTCATGTTTTTGAATACTCACTGCTGATCTCTGGTTAGCATAGCGTAAAAGTTATATTTTTATTTTATAGCTGTACTTGTATTTTGAAATCTTCCGGAAAACACCATGAACACGCGTGTATACAAAATCACTACAAATAAAAATTGCATTAAATAAGGTGTTAATGAATTCCTTTACTTCACTGAAAACCAGCGGTTTCTGTTGTGGTCTTGTTACACGTTTAAATTATTTCGTGGCTTAATTGAGACTCCAGAAGAAGAAGCACACAAACAATTAAAAGCAAAAGACTCATAAGTTGCGACATCCAACAGTCTCAAGCAGTAGTCACACAGCATAGCATTTCTGTGCGACGTGAAAAGAAGCGTGAATATTTAATTTAATTAACAAGAAACCATTTAAATTGTTACGAAGGAAACCAAAGCAGTATTTTATTTACGAAACGATACATACATACATATATTGGCGATTGTGGCGACAGTAAATTTTCTTGTAATACTTTGTAAACAGACGGAGGCACCAACAGATGAATTAAATCAGGAACAGTTTGAATTTATTGAAATTGCAAAAACTGATTTAAATTTAGTTTTCATCCTTTAATTGTTTTAAAATTACATCATAAGAACGAGTATAGATCCAAAGACTAATGATTATACGGTGCGACAGACAAAATACACCCAGCTAATGACATAGTGTACGTTGTGAGTTTTGTTGAGTAGAACTCAAAAATACTTTTTTTTTATATTTCTCGAACCCTCCAAAATTCTTTTATTTGACAAAAACCGTATTTTTATTCTTTTCACACAAAATTATTGATTACCCAAATATTTTTTAACCTATTTTCAAAATTCAAAGTTTTTTGGAAATGGGAGAGGTGAGCCTTTAAAACGGTATACATAAACATATGGTTCCAACATACATGTTTTGAGTTTTGATCTGGTAAACTTGGAAAAAATTATTTGCGCTTTAGAATGCACTTTAAAATATCACCTCTTATTCTATAATTTTTAATTAAAGTTTACTTCTATGAATGGACAAACATGAAAAAATATGAAAAGAATTCGCATTACCAAGTTTACCTCATCATACCTCGTAGAATATTAAGTCGAATAATATATATACGTATACCGTTTTGAAGGCCCATCCTTTCCCTTTCTAAGAAAGTTTAAATTTGTGACCTCGGTTCAGAAATGTTTGTGTAATCAATACATTTGTATATAAAGTATAAAAAAACAGCTTTTGTCAAATAAAGCAAGTTTAGAGGGTTCAAAAAAAATATTTTTGAGTTCTACTCGATAAAACTCATAATCTACACCAGTGTTGAAAAATTCAGTACTTTAGTACTTTTTTCAGTACTTTTTCATTTCAAAAATACCGCAGTACCCCCGCGACGCTTTGAGTACTTTTTTGTTATTACATATTTTATGTATTACGCTTTTCAACTATCAATGCATTCGCAACGCATTGCAAAAGGTAGAATTAACCTTTAGCCCCGCTTTGGACGTTTGGATAAGCGAAAAGCAATGAGAACACTTGCCGAACCGCAATGTAGTTTCGCTAAGCATTTACATTGCTCTTCAAATGCTACAAACGAACGTCAACGTTACAATAAATGGGACTTTTACGTTTTGTTACGTTCAGAATCAGCAGTTTTTTTTGCATGTGAGGAACACGTATAAGTCGTTAGTTTTTCTGTTCAGCTTCGTACGTGTATTAAAAATAAATAAATAAATAGTCTAGTAGGTAATGTGCTGGCTTACTAGATGTGAACCCACGGTTCAAATCCCATGTCAGGCATTTCCAACAAAAAGAAAAATGAAGAAAGGTACCTCATTCTGTCAAAAACTCTGAGAGTTATTAAACTGTCAGAAAGGTTTGTTAAAAAATCTGACGTTCGGAGTCGAATTGAAACTGTAGGTACCGCTCCTCATGTATCAATATTAACACATATAAAAAAAATGAGAAGTTAGATCATAATCTTGATTGAAGGGTTGTAATGACCGTTTATGTGTGTATTTCTATATAAAAGTACCATTTGATGCGAAAAAGTACTCTTTCAGTTACAGTTCAGTACCATTTTAAAATTTCAATTTTGCAACACTGATCTACACTATGTTATTAGCTGGGTGTATATCATTTTTTCTTTTATTTTGTCAAATATAAACAAAACAACAGAATTTTTTATTTGGAGATTATTTTCCTTTTTAAGTCTTTCTTTGACGTGCTGTGCTGATTGTAGTTTTCCAACAGGGACTTCCGAACTTTGAAATTTTATAACCACCATCTTGTTGACGGATATAACATTCAACAACACTTGCTTATCAAAATGGATGCTCGGTTCGGGCAACGTACCGCGCGCTTTGCCATTTGACGATCGCCATAATAGTAATCGCAATATGATGGATAAATTCGAGTCCACTGGATCAGTAAAATTCGACCAAAACGTGCATGTTGACGATACACAAGTTATGCCGAAAGCATCACCGCTTGTCGCTTGTCGCTTGTGCAATTAAATCCGAGGCAGTCTATTTCGAATTGCCCACAAGAACTCAGCCTTTAATAACATTGAAAATATCGCAAATATTAGTTTATTATTGATCTTCGGAAAGGATTTAAAATACGATTTTAGTTTAATCTGTTATCGTATTTTAAAGAAATCTTCTTGCGACTACTCCTACAAAGGGAATTCAGTAAAACGTACCCTCTAACGAAAGCAACTGATACGCTATAAAGTTCACACATCTGGATGCGGAATTGTTTGTTTATACATTTAAATGGTTATCCAAAATATACACAAGTGGGTGTAAAGATTTCTATTATTTTCACTCCAGAGAACACATGTTTTCAAAATGTCAATTGTAAACATATGAATTCCATTGAGTATCTGTAAACCCCTTTCCATCCATTCATTTAAACACGCATACGCTCTTACATTGAAGGCAATCTCTTTGTATATTTTGCCAAAGGGAAAGAAATTCTTTTCATTTCTTGTATGGCAACTAAATATTGTAAACTAAACTTCATTAAGTTACAAAATTCACTACACTTTGAATAAATACTTCCTCGTCCTCTGTTCGTTCGAATGGTTCATTTGAGAGTCAGTCAGTCAATGGTATTTGATATTGAATACAAAAACCATTTACATACAGAGTTAATGTTAAATGGTATTCAATGTGACTAAGTGTGTCCGTCTTTTCACCCAGGGGATAACAATTTGACACAAGAGGTTGGCCACATTTCTTTCCTACTTATAGAAGAGAAAGTATTTTCACGCTTCTTTTTCTTTTTTCTAAATTTTTTTCTTCTTTTTTGTCAACCTCAACCGTATAAATGGGTTTGGAGACCGATGAAATGTTAAGAATGGCAATAATAAATGTACTACTAAATGCACAACAACATCAACAACAATAATAGTAAAAACAATAGGACTATTTGGAAGTCGGTTGGTCATCGTTATTTGCGGTTAAAAATCCATAAATCAAATACAACTTCTTTGTTTTTTTTTTATTTTTTATTTCGTTAACAAATTTCTACTTTTTCTAACATTCCGTTTCTGTTTAGTTCCTGTTTTGTTGTTGTTGTTGTTGTTGTGGCATCTAACCATTCACATATTGTGTGAAAAATGTCTAAGATGTCCTGAATTTAATTTGGGACATTTGGGGTTGACCATTAAAGTTATTTTTCGCATTCGTAATTTTATGCATCCCATTTAAGTGCGGTTGACAGTTTAGTTTCTGGTGTTTCTTTGGATCCATTTTACAAGGGTTAAAATACTTTCCTGGTCGTATTATCAAGCACTAGCTTAAGGTGGCTTATGATGTCTCCAGTTGACCTCATCAACCACAAATGGACATTAACAAGTGACCAAAAAGATGTTGCAACTAAAAAAAAAAACATTGCAAAACATGGCCAAAGAAATAAATTATATTCCAATGAAATTTTTTTACTCTGTTTCATGTGCACACGTAAAATATCGTAACCGTATCCCAAACTTTATCAAATAATTGTTGAACAGCATTTTATAAACGATTGTATTAAATTATTCTTCTCAACGCTTTTCTAATACAATTCTTCAATTTTACGGAATCATAATAATCTCTTGCTTCTGTTATCTGACACTTCAGATACTATGTGCATAGACGTCTTAAAGTGCAGTTCCTACCTCAGCTTCTACTGTTAAATGTTTTCATGTTTTAAATTTAACATGGGCTTCATAACTTACTTGCATTGGTTTCAATTTTCAGAAATTAAAGGAGTGATTCACGTCATGAAATATGCATAGAATTAGCACAAAAAAATGAATGAAAAATAAAAATAAAGTAGACAAATTAACCAGTGAAAGGAAATACGCTGGTGCAACAACTAATTCTTCATAATGACAATGACATTATTCTCCAGAAAACGAAATGCGGAAAGAAACATACTTTGTCCTCCACTTCGATTGCCTATCATGCGTAAGAGGAGTATCTCCTTTATTATTCTAAGTGATTTTAATAGAATGAGGTGTAAAAATTCGCCGTAGTCTAGTAGGTAATGTGTTGGTTTATTACACGTAAGGCCACAGTTCAAACCCCACGTCAGACATGTAAACGAAAATATGAAAAAATATTTCTTCGGCGACTTCCTCTCAGCAGATTACTGGTAAAGACTCTGGAAGTAAATAAAATTACCATGAAAAGTTTCCCAAAACTACGTTGCCTGAAAACCTGGCCAAAATTAATAGAAGTGTTTTATGAGTTAATGGCTGGAATTTTTTGATGGTGTTAGTGATAATTAGGCCCAAGGATTAACCCAACTGATCTTGGTTCAAATCGATCCATGATTTCGCCTAGCGTCCATACAAATTCCCCTCGAAATTGCACTTATTTACACATAACTATGGTAATTATGCAACAATCATGATCAAATTTAGCATGTTTCAGTTCTGTGTACTAAGAAATCATGGTGTAAAGTTTGATGGAAATCGGATCATATGCGCTTATAAATGGCTTAAAAACATCGATACCGGTCGTGATGAAATTCGGTAAGAACGTGTATTTTGTAAATCTAAATTATATTACCAAATGTTTTTATGGTCGGTCCATAATTGCCCCTAGGTCCAAAATAGGGCCCCTTAAGAAAATATGTTTAGCAATTATAATTGGCTTAAAAATTTTATTACCTCGATGAAATTCGACATGAACGTGTTTAATATGAATGTGAATCATTTTACCTGATTTTATTATGATCGGATCATAATTGCCCCTAGGTACCATTAAGAAAATCAAACATACATCTCATATTGTTATAATAGTCGATATACATACATATGTAATTAAGTTTTTAAAGTTCTATGCTAATTAATATTTATTCATAATATTTATTTTACATTATTTAATACTTAACTTAAAAATACTTAAAAAGTGAAACTAACTGCAATCGTTATAATTTTCATCATCAATGTCAGGAAGGAGTAATTTAATAGTATCTGATGAAAATGCTTTTCTATTCTTTCGCGATTTTTGTGTACTGCAGCTTATAGAAGGGAAACTGCTTAAAAGTAACCTATTCAGGACATATCGATTGGTATCGCTTCTACTGAATTTCCTTTGCATAATTCATACGATATAATCTGAAGTTCTTATTTCTGGCCTCGGAAGCCTCTTCTGACAATTGTAAAATTTTCAAAAGTAACATTTTCAAAAAATCGCCAAAAATAATTGCGCAATTTGTTCCTGAATGTAGAGAGTTCGTATTTTCTTGTGGTATATAACATTAAACTGCTAAAAACTACTTTCACCTTTAAAATCCTTATCTTTTTTTAGGAGGGGTAAAAAAATGTTAAATTTTTATTCTTTTTAAATTTTGAACGAATAATTTTAACATTAATATATGAGATATATATATATATAAACTGAAAGTAGCAGTTGCTCATACCTTTCAAATAAAAAAAGATCAATATAAATCCTATATTCGTTTAGCCACAAAAAAATATCATATAAACCTATTAAAATTTCAAAAAAAAAAACACCAAAAACGCATTTAATTTTCTTCACTTTCCTGACTTTGACATCGTCTCAAATCTACAAATCTCAACTTAAAGTCGTGAAAATTCACTATATAATGCAGAATTTTGTTGTCTATTGAACTGCATACTCAGTTTCTTAAATTTCTTTAAATTCATTTTTGATTTTTTGGCCAGCTTTTCAGGGTAAATGCCACATAGTGCGTCGTTCGGAGTCGACTTTAAAAATTTATAAGTCGTAAACCTGACTAAAGGGTTGTAATTACCAATTATGTATGTATGTGTGTATTATTAAATTTGTTTTACAAATTATGCTAACGATCTCCTTTCTTTTCTTCCAGAGAAGAAAATCTGATATTATTAACGCTTTAAGTGTTTATTTCAAATAATTTTATTCAGTGAAGATGATGAGTATGATCGCCCAAAAATATGGTAAAATATTTCTGCCTGTAAAATTGAGCAATCAATCGTTAAAAAAATATGTTCTGTAAAATATTCACAAATATTTGTTTGTTTTTTATTGATTTTTATTATTGCTTTGAATAATAATACGAAAATAATAAAAAAATTACTATTCCTGCCAGTTGAAAAAGAAAAAGTACAACGTTTGCCGGATTCTATCTGCCTCGGGCTTAAAAACCAAGCAACAACACGTCAAGTTGTCAGTGTTCCCAGAAAACACAAATGATAGAATGCTAAATCTGTAAAAAAAATCTGGTATAATATGCTCCGAACACAACTTAAATCATTTAGTCCTAATCCAAGACAACTGCTATTGGAATTTTTCACCAAGTATATAAGACATTTATTATTTTCCCATTTAGATTATGATTCAAGCTATCACTTAAACTCTTATAGGCACAAAATAAATTGTTCTTTTCCTTTCAACATTTGAGAAGAGAAACAAAGTTACACAGCTAAACTGCATTTGACAATATCAGCCACAGTTGTCAAATAGGTACGAAACACATTTATGTAAAAATATGTACTTTTGAGAAAAGAAAATTCTTCACCAGTATTCAGTACTTTTGTACTTTTTTCAGTACTTATTCATTTTAAAAATACCGCAGTACCCCCAACGCTTTCAGTACTTTTTTATTTTTAAATATTTTATGTCTTCCGGTTTTCAACTATTAATGCATTAGCAACGTAATGCTAAAGGTAGAATTAGTCTTTAGCCCCGGTTAGCCCGACGTCCACGGAAAAAGCTTCTCAAAAATATGTCGTTCGGAATCGACTTTTTTCAAAACAATTTAAAAATATATGTAAATACCTTTTCGTCAAGGAAACTGCCAGATAAAGCAGTGAAAATGTAAAAATGCCAACAATGCTTGTTATTTTTTTAAAAAAATAATGCCGACAGATCATTAGTGCTCCTCATTAAATGCTTTTCCTCGTGTATACCAGATAGCATTGGGCGAAGTGATCGATTGACAGAAAAACTTCTATTTCTGGAAATGTTCCTTACAATTAAAATTTTAATCATGGTTTCTTTAAGGTTCCATTAGGACACCTTTTATTATGTCCTTCATATTAAAAATGAATGAATATTTTAAACGATCTCTCTACTCACACATGGTTGTAATAAAACAACCATGAGAATGTTTAATTTTTATCACAAAAACAAAAAAAATAAAAAAAAGAAATAAATATAAACAGTCCAGCTAAATAAAGCCCAATTATGGTCTATAAAATATAATGATCCATAATAATAGAGAAGAACAACATGCAGACAACGTATTGGTTACCTTGCACGAGTACCGTATATGTATGTATATACATATGGTATATATCCTATATATATCTACAAACATACATATGTTTGTGTAAAACATTGCAACGCCAACTGATATTTCGATATGTTCGCTCTGTGTGTGTGTGCTGTTTTACCTGCTCGAAGAGTAAGAAAGAACTTACAATATAAAAGCATAGTTTATCCTGTTTTGTTAATGTTGATATAACACGTTTCTATGTATGCGTACATGTGAATAAGTATGCTGCACGAGAATGCTTGCTTAAAATATAATATTTTTGTGCATGTGAAACTTGCATACATTTAATGGGCCCCCCTTTTATAACGGATATTTGCCGTACACATGACCACAACAAGCATCGTGATGTACTGCGCAAGCTGATGTACTCTACGCTTGGAGTACAGCGAAATTGTCAACAAACCACCAACGAACGAAAATCCAGCTTGGGAGTTACATTGAACTCTGTTAAGCACTGACATTATAAATCCATTTCATAAAAACTCTATTCTGCGCCAGGAAGTTAATGGGCGTCTGCAACGGCCAAAACCTAGGGTCTTGATCTGTAATGCCGCTTTTAGCGGTCAATGCATGTTCTATTCATACAAACTTTATAATTAGGATGTAGTTGAAGTCGCCGTAGTGTAGTGGGTAGTGTGTTGCCTTAAGGCCACGGTTCAAACCCCAGGTCAGACGTCAAAACGAAAATATGAAAAAATATTTCTTCGGCGACTTCCTCTCAGCAAAAAAAAGATCCAAAACATAGCTCTCTACATTATTCTGATACATGCTTCTTCAGTTACCATGCCGGTTTCTCCACCCGAGTCTTCTGCAATTTCCAATCTAATCCGTATATGTTCTTCCAACTGAATTTATTGGCCATTCGTACATACCAATCCAAACAAACAAAAATATAAAATGGTTACAAATAATCAAATACTTATTGTAAAGCTCCTAATGCGGTTTCTGTAAGTATAATTAGTTGACGAAGTGTTAAAATGTTGTCTTCTTCTATTTTATTAAAATTTTCGGTTTCCTTGTAAATTCGGACTTCCCGAACACTGTTGAAGAAGAACTGATCTTATGATCTATGGGAGAAAAAATAGTTCGTCAGTGAACCATATGTTATCTACCCCAAAACTATAATACGTACATATACATACATATCTGCATAACAGATAGGTAGAGGTGACAGTCCAACAAGTTAGGAAAGACATTATATGTCGTCCAAATAGTGTGAAATTAAGAAAGAAGATGTAATAAAATATATTAGTAAACTACGGTAACTCTCTTTTTGTGGACAGAATATGGTCCGATCCATAAGCCAAAATTAAATTCTTCTTTAAATGTTGCGAGACCGTAAGAAATCTATATTTTCGAATGAAAATTTATTACTAAGCAGGAATACTAGAGGGTCATTGGGGTGTCGTAAACATAAATCTTCCTTTTCTAATAACACTTAGTCCTTGAGCACTCATAAGAAACCTCACGAAGCATCTCAGTAGCTTCCGGAACAAATAGCCGTAGTCTAGTAGATAGTGTGTTGGCTTATTAGACGCAAGGCCGCTGTTCAAACACCAGGTCAGATATCAGAACGAAAATATGGAAGAAAATATTTCTTAGGCGATTTCCTCTCAGCAGATTTCTGGCAAAAACTCTGAGAGTAAATAAAATTGCTATGAAAAGTTTCTCAAAAAATCTGCCGTTCGGAGTCTACTTTAAACTGTAGGTCCCGCTACTCATGTATAAAATTACCACACACAACATGAGTGGTGTGAGAAGCCAAGCTTCGTCGTAATCCTGACTGAAGAGTTTTAATGGCCAATTGTGTATGTATGAAATGTACATTACGATGGAAAACATGTCTCTCTGTCGCTGGGAGAGTTCACCTTTATATTGGACTGAAATATCTTACTTCTAAAACCAATGTGGTGTTATACCATTCCATTGTGTCAGAAATTCGAAGGGTCTGAACGTGACAGTGGAGGATATCAGTGAGCAGTAATGAATCGTTTTTTCGCTACTCATAAGCACTCATGAAATTTTGAATATAAGTGAGTCAACAATATTGAAATTTAACTATGTACTCAGATTCATTCATACTCATTACAACGTTGATTTATAAGTACAGGTTGCAATGAGTATGGGTACAACGTTGACATCAAACTCATACATACCATTCGAAATATGTTTGATTCATAAGCCTACTCATTTAAATTCATAACTTTAGAAAAATACTTATAATACTTATGTATAAATGATTCCAGTGACTCGAGTCATTCATCAAAATTTACAGTCTTAGTTGTTAGGAATTTACAAAAAAAAAAAAAAAAAAAAATACATAAGCAAAAAGGACAGAGCAGCCAGCAGAGCAACTACACAACCTTCTAGTGAGTATTGTAGTGTTCATACGCGAATCATACTTATTTTGTGCTTCGTGTATATGTTGAGTTATGGCGAGTCGAAATCAACAACATCATACGTGTTAAGTATGAATATGATGAGTACTTCAAACTTTGAATATGAGTAGAAGTTCCATGACATTAAAGTAATAATGAATGCGTATAAGTATCAGAAATTATGAGTATGGTTCGAACCTACTCATCTTTTTGAATACTCATTGCGGATCTCTGGTGGATATCCATACTATATTCCTAAATAATGGAAGTAACGACGAAGCAGTTTTTTTTTTGGTGTTTGAAATGCGTGGATATATTTCATTGGATTTAAAATGTTAAGTACTTATTGGCGATTATTTATTTGTTTTTAAAAACCGATAAATAATAAATGAAGAATTAAAATGTCTAACAATCAAAAACTTGTATTACATTACAAAACCCAATCTCTACTTTATTTATATGAAAGCCACGACGATATTGGTGATAATGAAAGCACATTTTCTTTGCTGCGCATTTTATTTCGATCCAAAGCGATGCTAAACCTATATTGCCTCCTATTGCCGTTAAATTTGTATGATTTGTTGCTGTGTTGCATTTTTAAAATCGAATGGCATCTCTTGCATTAAAATTATGGACTGTGCAGCATTTGCATTCTCACTATTTTCTGTCTGTTTTGTCTTTCTAGCAGTATCGGACAGAAATCCAAATAAAAAGTTAAATTATATAAACTAGACACTCCCATACATGTACATACATATGTACATTTGTCTATATATATATTAACGTACATATGTACATACATATGTAAGTACTTGGATATGTTTTGCGTGCCTGTTAACATTTGAGTAGAGTATGAACAAGACGGTTGTTTAGTGGTTCCATTTCATGTTAAAGGAAGCAATGAAAATTTAATAAATAATTGCTTTGAACCGGTTATTACACGATTGTATAACAACAACAACAACGATAACAATAATAACAACAACAGTCTGAAATAAAAATGACGTACTCCATTGGTTTTAATGTTTTTATTGCATTTGTTGTAGCCATTGCAGGCGAGTGTTTTAATAAAATCACTCGTAACCAGTCAGTCCATCAAAGGAAAAGTGGAAATTTTTTTCTTTTTCATTACATGTCCAGATGACGTGAATGGCGGCGGCGGCATCCTTCTGTTCAAACGTCATAATGACTAATTGTTACAAATGAATTTTCCGTTGCAATTTAATTACAGGTTACAGTTTTATACCTTTCTTTTTCAAGAAAAAAAAAATAATAATAATGAACATCATTGTAACCCGTTAACATAACAAGAAACCAAAATAAAACAGTAGTTGTTTAATTTTTATTATTTCTCTTCTTCTTCTTCATCACTTTTTCATTTGGCTTCAATGAAAAATATCTTTCAGGAAAAGTCTACCATTGAGGAAATGAATAGTCAATCACAATCACAATTGCTATGGGGATAGACAATTGCCAAACGACCATAACCATATCAATTCCGTTTTGGTGCTGGGTACTTTGAAATCAAATTCTGGTTTGTCTCCATATTCACAAAATATAATCCAGCTTATTTGCATAACCTCTATAACCTCTTCCCTTTCCTCTCCTCTGCAAAATCTCCAAAAAGAAAACCATTTTGATCTGAATGTATGGGAGCGGGTATTTTCATAAAAATCAAATATTCAATTTGTGTCACACACATCGTTTTAACCTTTAAGCCCATCAGTTCACTTAATATTAAATATGCCAGTTTTTATATGAATTCAGGAAAAGAAAAACAAAACTCTGATGTTGCAGCCTTTATTTTCATTTGGAAAACAAGAAAGAGAACAAATAAAAAAACGAACAGTAATCCTTGCAACAGCAGCAACAGATGCATGAAACAACATCACGAGCAACCAATCAACCCTCATGAGTTCTATTTTAAACTTTTTGTACGAAAGAATGGAGAATGTGTGTGCAAAAATAAGCAAAAAAAAAACCAAGTGAAAAACTTATAGTCGGCCAATTTTGATTATGAAATACCCTACCCGACAGCACACCATTCTGTTTTAATAAATGCACACTATGAATTTGTTGATTTTGACGTAAATATGACGTTTATATGGTGGATTAAGACAAATTTCAATTTCGATTTTCAACGGGCTTGGTAAAGTAGATGGGAGGTACTTCAAATAAACACATGAGCCGAATTTAATTGTATGGTTATACGATAAGTTGGGGTCCGTTTTTATCTTTGCAACATAAATAGAAGTGTTAAAGTGTTACCAACTATAGCACAAATAGAATAAAACCATTATTATCCAAGGTTTTATAGCGTACAAAAAGTACAACAAAAAAACCATCCAATATATTTTTTTTTTCACCTGTTTACGTAAAATACTTTTACGTAAAGCCGTTCCTATGTTTTTACGTGTGTTTCAGTTACAGTGGGTCAAATGTAGTTGTATTTGCTTTTATTTACGTTTTAGAGTCTCTTGATTATACTTCATACGAGGCATCTGATAATTATTAAAGAGTGTATCTGGTGTGAGTATTACATCGATCAAGAATATGCTAATATCTGGAGTGGTTTAGATCAGAGTTCAGCAACGAATCGTTTTTTCGTTACTCATAAGCAATCGTGAAATTTTGTATGCAAGTGTGTCAACATTATTGAAATTTAAGTACTCAGATTCATTCATACACACTACAACGTTAATTTATAAGTACAGATTGCAATGAGTATGAGTACAACGTTGACATCAATCTCATACCATTCGAAACATGTTTGATTCATAAGCCTACTCATTTAGATTCGTAACTTTAAGAAAATACTTAAAATACTTAGGGCCATTATTTTAACTTCCCGTTAAAGTTGGGTTTAGTTAAAGGTAACTTTATATAGAGTGAACTTTAAAGTCACATTTAACTTCTTTTCGTTATTACAACCTACAGTTAAAATTAAATTAGCTTTTTCAAAAATTGACTAATTAAACCAGTTATTTTTAAACGCAGTGGCAACGATGAGCTTCTTTTTTATTGTATTTACTCATTTTGTTTATATTTGAAGTTGCCATATTGAAAATAATATATAATATGGCAAGATTAAACATAAACTTTACACTAAAGTTATCAGTAGGATGATCCTCCTTAACGCTCACTTCTACCATATTGTCCACTTATAATAATGAAAAACAATTTATCTGCCCGGTAAAATCCTTCCTTTAGTTAACGGGAAGTTGTAATAATGACCCTTATAAATGGTTCGAGGGACTCGAATCATTCATCAAAATTTACAATTTTAGTTGTTGTTGCATTTACAAAAAAAAAAAGAGAAAAGCCTCATAAGCAAAAAAGACAGAGCAGCAAGCAGAGCAAACACATAACCTTCTAGTGAGTGTTTTAATGTTCGTACGCGATTCATACTTACTTTGTGATTCTTGTAAATGTTGAGTCATGGAGCGTTGATATCAACAACTTCATAGTACTTTGAATATGAATAGAGGTCCCATGATATTAAAACATGTATGAATGCGTGCGTATAAGTATCAGAAATTAAGAGTATGATTCGATTCTACTCATCCTTTTGAATACTCGTTGCTGATCTCTGGTTCAGATCTGTTACAGCCGTAAGAGATTTTTCTCAGCGAAATAATATTTCAACTCTTCTGTATATTCTGGTAATAAATGGATAAAAATTGTTCCTAAAGTACGTACAACAAGTGTTGGATCTTATAGGCAAAACGTGTAACAGAGTACTCTACAGGCCATTACAAACTTCATTATCGCTTTAACAATATTGTTCTACCTAACATCAACCTTTACTCATTTCGTAGACGGTAAGAACTCAGATCACATTATTTCTGTATGTCCAGCATTTTGCAGACGGAGGCTTCATCACCTTGTCAATATCTTCAGACACGCACTTAAGTTTAGGAACAGAAAATTCCGATTAGTGCTTGAATTCCTAAAAGTCTTAAATTATAATATCAACACAATGATTTCTGGCTTCAGGTAATAATTCATTCGCTTCATTTGTTGCAATTGTAAACAATAAGAGATGGATGTTCCGATGTCCTTGCGCCAACATTTTCATTGCTACATACTATTTTCATTCTCTATTGTTTTTATACTATAGACAGTAATAATATACCATACGACAGTATAAATAGTACATTTTTGTTATTTCCGTTTTAATTTTTTAAATTCATTAACTATTTTCTGTTTATTATTAATGAAAAGCAGAGTTTTTGGTATCCCTTAACACGTGCTCCACGTGGAGGATTAGGGAAGTGAATTACAGAGGTTTTTACGCTTGATCGGATCAATTCATACAATGCAACAGAGCAAATGGCTTTTAATTCCATTAGACTTTTCTGCACCAGTTTATCAGCCAAAACTGTAAGACAAAATCATGGGTGAAAAAAATTTAATTTCGGAAAGATGAGAACGTGGCATTAAGCTCGTAGATCGAACGCTATGTGCTCGCCAAAATCAAACATTAGCCAGAGTAGATGACTATTAGAAGGGTAAACCTTCCCGTACAACAAAATGTTACCGTCAAAGCTAAATTTCTCAAAGGCGAAGAATGATGAAATGACTAAGAGGAAGGCAACACTCATAATCGATTATTTCTACTGCGCTTACCAGATATCTCTTCAACGCGATGATAAAATAACAACATCACGAGTATTTGTAATATCTGAGTAGAGAACCTCAGCATGTACTGGACGTGAAGCTATCCTTCGGAAGGACAAGGTAAACAATTTTCCGCCTTAAAGTATGTGGATGAATGATTGCATACGTTGCGTACATGTATTTAGATAAAATACATTTGGAAGGCCGTTCATCATACATCAGTATCAGCAAAGGTCGTGCAGATTAATTTGGAGTACTATCGAGTTGCAACAGACTTTTTGCGGATCATCTAAATTTGGAATTTAGAGCTCAACAAATAAACTAATTTCCAAACAAATTCAGGATGTCCGACGATATTAACCCCAAAATTTCCAAAAAAAAAATTACCAAAAACAAAAACAGTTTTGTTAACCAATTCCTTACGTACCTCGCTTTGGGATGTGTTCAAAAATAATGAAACGGAAAGTATTTTAGCCATTAAGCCACTGGAGATATTCCTTAAAGCACACATGCGTAATAAGTTGCATGTACAACTTTTTAAGTGATCCACTCACTGAGACCATTTTACTCTGTTTAATCTTGCTCTGGAGGAATCCATAATTGTTTGGAAATTATTGATTTCACTGAAAGGTGCGATAATCATCACAACAACCTTATTGAAAGAGGTTATTTCTCTTCTTCCTCATCTTATTTTTAACAGTTCTATTCAGAGTATATTCGACTAACGACTAGGTTTCTGTTCGTGACGTTACTAACTGGAGCTTTGGGAGGATGTTTCTGCATTTGAGTTTGTGACCTGGGTCTAAGGCTGTTTAATGTGTTTTTCTTCAGAAGAAACAGGATCCAGAATACCGGACATCAGACAGACTAGATTACGCGGACAGCCACTTTATGTTATGCACTACGCGAAGCACCGTGATACGGAGCCTGAACATCAAACATCGACTTAGTAAAGGCCAAACCGCCATGTCCCTTTAGAAAATATTGGGCAGACTTTGGGGTTTTAGATACTAAATCTTACTCTGGATATATAAAACGATATAACACCGATGCTCACAGTCAGCAATAGTTAAGAATAAAATTAAGTAAGGATTCCTTTAAGGTCGGAATAGAATCGGTGTAACTCCCTACATATTGTTTACATACTTATTTATTAATTACAATACACGTACAAATTACATCATAATTATTCCAAGTTAAGTAACTAACTTACACCATACGCTCGTCGAAATGTAACAATCTACGGCCTTGACTCTATTTGTCTAGCTAGCATACTATCCATTAGACTACCGAGGCACTCTAATGTGATATTGAAGTTTCAATTAATAAAGGAATTAGAAAATTTCACAAAAGTTTTGAAATTTTTTCAAAAATTAATTCAGTTAGTATACCTAGCTTTTTGGTTTTGATTTCCTTCACGAAATAATTTAATTATATAAGTTTATAATCACCTAGTCCGTCTAGAATATTTTCATCGTTTGCAGTCAGTAGCTTTAGGGGTATGAGCAAAGGTCTGCCCTAAGATCCAACCACTGGAATTCATTCACTGGTGAATTCATGGCCTGCAAATTCAGGAAAAAAAATTTTTCACCGAACTGAACAGAGCAATTATTTCGGTAATAAAAGGAACCCAACACACAGGAGCGCATATATTGAATAAAATATGTAGCTGACTAAGGTTTTCTAAGGTTTCGCAAAGTAAATTATTCGGAATCCATGGAGAAACTCAAAGCCGAAATCTACTCTATCGGAAGAGTTTAGTTATGATAAAAGTACAACCGATAGGGCATAGCAATACTATATGATATGATAGCCAACCAATGGATTGCTTGGACAAGCTCAGCTAAACTTTGTGTGGTATGAGGAAAGATATTTATAAAGCTACACCCTTACCTCACTATGCGTCGTGGTTACGTTCCAAAAAAACACGACTCAAATTGAAACGACGCAAAGTGAATTATGATTATCTATAGCAAACCATATAAAGATCGAAGATAGGTTCCAGGGTTATCCTCAATGAGAAACAAAAGTCCTGCCATCCTTTAGAAAAAAAAGGAAATTTAAAAAAAAATTAAAAATTCTTATCCAAAACAACGCAAATTCGAAAATATAACAACGCACGGTGGAAATTAGTACTAAGTCAGCAGCGACGCAATTTTGAAAAACGCAAAACGAAACGACACAAAGCGAGGTATGGGTGTATAAGAAAATGCAGAGATTCTTCTTAGTTTATATAGGTTTGCGACATTATAAACGTTAATTGGGTAATTATAATAGTAAAACAATTGTGTCATATGTGAGTCTAGCCTGAAGACCGGCATTTTGTTCGGGCTCTTCTTCACTACTAGGATCACTCCAAACTCAAGATGCAGATTCTGTGACGAAGCGTTAATACTTTAATATGAACAACGTCCTGAAGTTTATCAAAGTAACAAAATTGAAAGGGATATCCTATCCATGTAGACAATAACAGTAACAATAATGATAGATATGTACATATGATCTGCAAAAACTTATTTAATTTAATTCCAGATCTTTGCTAAAAAGCGATCGATATCTGACTGTCCTATACTATAAATTATTGTGGTCTTTAGTTACCTAACTATGATCACAAGTTTTCTAACGCACAGCATATATAATGGATGTAAATGAACCTCTTCAAAGTGATCAAATTTGAAATTATTTTTATATCTGCACACCTTTTACAACACTGTTAAGTCAGATCAGTGGTTATGTTATAAGAAAAATAGTATAAAGTCATAAATATCTTTCCCATTCACAATATCTGAACTTAAATGTCCATTTCGATCAGCTGTTAAGTGTTACACAGCCCTAGAAATGAACTCGATTAAAATGAGTATCAAAAATGTGATGTGAAAATAGTCGCGGTCAGTTGGAAAAACAAATCCATATTGTTCCACTGTTATTCAGAGGCAGATCAAGGTGTTACAAATAAGCGTATGTACATACGTTTGGCAATGACTCTTTGCCATACTTTGTTTCTGTAGTTTTTTTATTGCTGTTGTTGTTGTCTTTCTTCAATTGGCATTCATGCGCTAAAAATTATTCTTTTTTCACGCTTTTCATTTCGTAAACACTTTGTGGAATACAAAACACAACTCCTGTCCCAATACCAACTGAAAACGTAAACACTTCCACCGGATATTGGGACCAACGTGTTGTACATGGGAGAGTGTAAATAAATGATTGCCATTTTACGGATATGCGACGGTAGCATTTGCATGTGTGTATCGTTATAGTGAGTATGTAAGGATGAAAGGAATACCCTTAAAAGATTTCTTTTTTTTTCAACAGTCATTGACTGTTACGTTCCATTTTGACCCAAGTACAGTACAGGTGGTCTATTTAAGTTTCAACATTTTGCCTATTCTCTTATTGTTTTTGATGTTGGTGTTGTTTTTTCTTCAAATTCTAGTTTGTTGTATGTTACATTCTGTGTTGTTTTTGTTATACTGTGTTAATATATTTTACTTTTTTTCACATTTCGGATACCAAATGTATTCAACATTCATTTCGCCTGCCAGGTGTTACCAACTCTGTTATCTGTTGTGAATTTTTAAATAAAAATTTATTAAAGTTTTTATTAAATGACATTTAACGAGAAAAATTAAAAAAGATTTTTAAGTCGTACCTTTAAATTATAAAATTCCAACAATCGAATGCATCTAGATACTGGTGTTTTGCTTTTACATCGTTTAACATTAAAATTATAAACAAAAGCTACAAAAACAAAAACAATGAAATTTTTGTACAAATTATCGCACTAACACCGGCATAAAAATTGGTAAACGAGTAAATAAAAATACGACAACAAACACTGCAAGATTAACTGTAAACAAACTACACAAACAACAATAATGAAACAAGGATATTTATTTCATATGTTTATATTTATCTCGAGAAGGCGAAGCCACAAACATTCGTCTTCAAGAACATTCATCAGACTAATTACTCTGACATATAAAACGCAAGGCAAACAGGCGACTGAGTTAGTAAACTTTCAGTCAGTCTGGTGTGAAGACGCGGGTGTTTGAAAAGAGTAATCGTGGTTTAAAGAACTCCGTTACAAAGATCAGTCGAACAAATGTCTAGTAAATGTTATACAATGGGTGTAAACAGATAAATAACAAACAAAGCAATTGTTGTTGTATGCATAAAGTTGTTAACAGTGGGACACAGAATAATAAAGAATTTTAATTAAAACTAAACACAGATTTATTTTTATTTTATTTGAAATCTACGAGCTCATATTTTAAACGTTTTTAAAAGGTAAAAACGTGACAATATTTTAAAATTTCAAATTTAGAACGTAGCGATTTCAGCAACTGTTACGGAAATGAATACAGTGGTGGGCCAATAGTCCGAATTATATATCAGACCTACAGACAGGACTATAGTTTTTCCTTTTTTAAGGAAATTTAAAAAAAAATTTTATTAGAAACACAAAAAAAGAAAAATCAAATACGTTGTATTATTCATTTGTACATATGAATTCATTCATCAAAAAATTAGTGTGTTCTGTTTTATTGTTTCAATTACACTGACTTTGCTGAAACAAATCTCAATGAAAGTATTACGGAAGTTTCAATAATAAATTGAACACATGTTTCAAAGCATTTATTTTCATTTTCCTGTTTCACTTTACGCAATGAAATTACAGGAATTATAAATAAAAAATATTTTCCAACACTTTGGTAGATAACCGCATAGCTTTTCTGATATTTTTTCCTTTTTGTCCTCTGTTAGTTTAAACTTTCTGGTTTTATTAAATGTATATGTGATCCAAGTTACGGGCTGGCATTATAAAATTTCATTTAATTGACTATTTAGAGTCTTATATCGAAGAAAAAACTGAGTACAAAGGTGGAAGGAGAGGAATCCAACACCTTAGCCATCATGTACGCTTGTTGTGTAATCGCCATTAGGAATACCACCTTACTTTCTATAAAAAGTCTGTATGTCGTACAAACTTCCTTAACTTCTTCCAGTCCATTTCTTTGAAGTGAATTGTGTCTGGTATAATGTCATCCCCAAAATATTGGGATCTCGATCTTAAGAAATCTCGGCAATGACACAATAAGTGCTCCAACGTTTTGATGTCTTCACCACACGCCCTGTATTCATGATTTTTCACCATACGAATACGGCTCAGGTGTATATTAAATATCCCGTAAGTACACTCACTCAAGCGTGCTCATGTCGCCCTTATTTAATTTTAAAATACTCATGGTTCTCTCGTCATTAGGACCGCCCCATAGTATTTTTGTAATTCTTTCTGCTGTGTCAACATTCGACAATAGTCGATGTGACATTTAAGCCCACCTTCTCAGCTTGGACTTTAATGCACTAAAAGGCATTGGGCTATCCAAGATCATGGGTATTGTAATACTCTATTGGCTCTATTAGCCAAAATATTCGCCTTTTCATTCCCAATCACTCTATTATGACTATGAACCCATATAATAGCTACCGTTCCATGCCTGGGGTAAGTGTTAATAGACTTTTTACACTTCATCATGATCCTAGAGTTGCCCAATCCCATCCTATCTCAACGTTTAGAGCCATCCGCGTAGCAACTTGTCCCCACAGGCAACTGTGGCATGAATCCCTTTGACAAAGAAAGTCAATCCGGTATTATAGTGATGCAATTGATGATATGTTGAGAATCCTGTCGGATAACTACTCGCCAAACAAGAGACCGTCCAGAATTCCAACTATGCTGTGATGATACTATTTGTGGCTTTGGTAAGGGACGCCTCATGTCAAATACGTATCTTTATTAGTTGCATGAGAGTATTGTTTCCACTGGCCTTGTGGATGATGTTCGCATCGTATCACTAATCCCTAAGCAACACATTCGTTTATACTAAGTTAAAATATATCTAATTACGCTCCTGTAGAGTTATTGCGTCGTTCTTGGATTGAGGTCCCATTTAGAACTTTTGGTCCTCCTACACGCAGCACCTGTGGACCTTTGCTGCCCTATTTTCCAATTCGTATCATCGAATAGCAAAAGTTTGCTTTGCCAATGCAGGAAATATGCATCTCGCTCAATTGGAAATTTGTATAAACAAATATTCTTATTATTGGAAGCCGACTGCATAGAATAATAGAAATCAAAGAAATTCAATTTTTATTTAAAAAAAGAAAAATGCAAAAGAAATTAAAATCGTTGGTTAAATACCTGTATTATTATAGTGAGTAGAAGCTGTTATCATGTAAATTGAGCATTGAACTTGATTGGCGTAGATATTTGGCAAAATAGTGAAATATTTCATCTTTAAGAAATGTAAACATTTTGTTTTTCAATTGAATGTATTGTATAAAATTTTGCGGTAATTTTGCTTTGTATCTTTAGGTTAAGACTAGACAAATTGAGTTAAGACTAGATAAAGACAAACTCAGTATCTGAAACCTCACCATAATACCTTGGGAAAATTTCAACGATCTAAATATTTTATAATACACGCCAATCTTACATTCAACACTTATGCAGTTCAAAGTCTTGCATTCTACTACTGTTTCCGACTGGTACTCTTTAGAATGTCAAATTAAAACATTTTCAGAAAACTTTTCATATGTGAAAAGATTTCGAGAAGTGAATACATTCTAAAGTAGTTCGTTTTCATCAGAGATCAACAATGAATCGTTTTTTTCGCTACTCATAAGCACTCATGAAATTTTGAATATAAGTGAGTCAACAATATTGAAATTTAACTCTTCTGATTCATTCATACTCATTACAACGTTGATTTATAAGTACAGGTTGGAATGACAGCAAACTCATACCATTCGAAATCTGTAGTGTATGTTTGATTCATAAGCCTACTCACTTAGATTCATAACCCAAAACATATTTGGGTAATCAATAATTTTGTGTGAAAAAATCAAAAAAAAAAAACAGTTTTTGTCAAATAAAACAAGTTTCTACTTAACCTAGTGAATAACTTAGACTACATATGTAGTTACTTGGGTGTATTTTCACTGTCGCACCATGTTATTATTTCATTATTCCGTTATTTCATAAAATAAAACAAAATGTACTTATTGTAGCGTAAAGGTACCAGAGTACCGCAACTAGATGATTTATTGTACTGCCCTGAACATACATATACCATATAGGGAATCAATATTTATTTTATTTTATTTATTTATTTATTATAACTAACATAACACAACAAATTTTAATCACTATAACTTAAGTGCTATGCTTAGTATCAATAAGATATGAAACATAAAAAAATAATAAAAATTGTGAAATATAAGAAATTAAGTAAAAACTAACAAATTAATATAAATATTAAATTTAAGTAAAATTATAATTTAAAGCAATGTAGAAAACTAACAATAACTAACAGAAATGACAGCAAACTCATACCATTCGAAATCTGTAGTGTATGTTTGATTCATAAGCCTACTCACTTAGATTCATAACCCAAAACATATTTGGGTAATCAATAATTTTGTGTGAAAAAATCAAAAAAAAAACAGTTTTTGTCAAATAAAACAAGTTTCTACTTAACCTAGTGAATAACTTAGACTACATATGTAGTTACTTGGGTGTATTTTCACTGTCGCACCATGTTATTATTTCATTATTCCGTTATTTCATAAAATAAAACAAAATGTACTTATTGTAGCGTAAAGGTACCAGAGTACCGCAACTAGATGATTTATTGTACTGCCCTGAACATACATATACCATATAGGGAATCAATATTTATTTTATTTTATTTATTTATTTATTATAACTAACATAACACAACAAAATTTTAATCTTATAAGTTATAAGTTATAGTGCTATGCTTAGTATCAATAAGATATGAAACATAAAAAAAATAATAAAAATTGTGAAATATAAGAAATTAAGTAAAAACTAACAAATTAATATAAATATTAAATTTAAGTAAAATTATAATTTAAAGCAATGTAGAAAACTAACAATAACTAACAGAAATAAATAAAAAAAGTTAAAAGCTAAGAGACACATAAATACATAAATAATATTAAAAAGAAATATTTTCAAAAAATCGATATAAAAAAGTAAAAATAAATATTTACAACGACACTTATATGGCTAGATCACGATAATCTGTCATTAAAGACAATACCCAGATTTGTTGCAGACTTGACAAAGTCAGTTTTATTTCCCTTGATGCTCAATCCAGGTATGACAAACGAAACATTGGCTCTCGAAAGCATAATACATTAGAAGCTTTGAGGTATTGATGCATAGTCCATTTGCTGAAGTCCAACTGTCAATTCTATCCAAATCACGGTTAATCGAGTGTAAACAAGAATCAATATTCTCCTTACGAGTACTGGTAGAAAGCTGCACATCATCAGCATACATATGAACACGGCAGTCAACCAAAACATGCCGTAGATCATTTATGTACATACAGAACAACAGAGGCCCCAGTATTGATGCCTGGGGAACACCTCTACTAATATTTAGCGGATCTGAAATATTACCATTTTAATGAACCTGCCCAACAGAATTCGAAAAATTAACCAGTTTCCGGAGCTTATTCAATAAAATTTCATGATTTACTGTATCGAATGCCTTGGTGTGATCGAGAAGAATTAAAAACGCAACACTATTCTCATCTAGCTCCAACCTAAGATCCTCAACGATGTACATTTAAAAGAGCGGTAGTACAACTCCTACCTTTCATGAAACCCGACTGACTAACTGTTAAATAATTGTGATCTTCCAGATAACCATTGATCTGTCTGGCTATAATGTTTTCCATTACCTTCGACAAAAAAGGAAGAATAGCAATTGGCCTGAACTCACTGTTCGTTTTGGGAATAGGAAGGATTTTGTCTAGTTTCCATTCATCAGGAAAAGTAGATTTAATCAGCACTGTATTGAATAAGTGGGTATAATATGGCAAAAGTCTAGGTGGCAATATTTTCAAAAACAAAGGATCTAAATCATCAGAACCAATTGCATTCGATTGTACCGCTGAAATACCTTCCAAGACTTCGAACTGATCTACGCAACGAAAACTAAAGGAGTATTGTGGAGAGACACAACAAAGGTCATCATACATATTACCGATAGACGCTGGAACCCTAAAACGTACAAACTGGTCATTAAGTTTATTCACGTCTACATAAAAATCAGTTTTAGGACATTTTCCATCAATTCCTATTTCACGAATCACATTCACATTTAGATTTATTGTCCATCGCATTTGAAAACATCCTACCATAATACAATGTTTTCGCAATTTTTATGTGCTTAGTAACCTCCGACCGTGCGGATTTATGAAGAGCTTTCAAGTCATCAGTCCTGAATATCTTCCAGCGCTTGTAGGCACTATTCCTCTTCTCAATTAGCCTATTATAAAACACGCTATTGTTGGATAGGCTAATGCTTAATTCAAATCCTACCTCATTGTAATTATTTAAAAAAAAAAATTGATTTGAGAAAAATGACTGACCGCCAATTTTTATCTTTCCTTTTGCTGAATATACCGTTTCATTCTGGAAGAGAGCACCGCTGCTCCTGTGCCACCTTATACCACATCTACATACCACACAATGTTCCCTCTTTTAAAATAGTATGTACTGTTAACCATTCGAATTGTAAGGTCATGATGTCACCTGATAAATCTCATGTCTCCTCTACCGTATGCAATGGACTTATGTCCAACCAATGCAAGCCCGTATCTGCATCCTATCCAACTACACCTGAAGTGTGTTCAAGAATATACTTACAAAACGTGTCTTTACATTTACGGTTTGCTTATTCGCTGAGTATTCATATAAGACTATAAGGTGTTTGTATTTTTTAGCTTTTTAAAAAGCATCAATGTGTTATCGATGTTAATCAATAAAAACATCGAATTGTTATGCAATCGATAATCGATTATTTATTATTATCGATTGTTTTAAAAACATCAATGTAGTATATCGTTCAGCACTAGTAAACGATATCGCATATTTCACAGCTTGAAATAAAATATTTGCTTAATGTAACCAGGTCTTTACATTCCCCATGACATTTAAATTGAGGATCATTTATAAAATGTTTGCAGAAAACATGAAGCTATGTACTATCGGACTTAACTTTTGTTTATAACCAAGATATACAATTTCCAGAATGTCTTTTTTTTTGTTTTCGAATTCCTTCTTACAATTTTCATTATTTTTATGAAAAAAAAAATAACAAAAAACAATTCAAATCTAATTTAACTTTATAAGCCCGTCTTTAAAATCGATTACAGTTATTTTTTTTTTGTTGCAGTGGAAATAAAACAGAAATGAAAGTTTCAAAAGACAGCATGTTTGCATTTTCATAAGAAGTTTTGCCTTTCATTCCAATTCATGTTGAAAATGTGTCAATTTATTGACAAAGTTGATGAGAAGATTTCAAATAAAAAAACAGCAAAAATGAAAATAAAAAACAACGTTATGGTGAAAAACAAAAACAAAAAACGAAAAGAAGAAATAAATGTTTTCACCATCATCTCGTTGCTGTACTAGTAACGATCCCAAAAACAGTAGCGAGGTGGGCTGCACCTCGAGCCATGTGAAGAGATACTCATTCAGTGGTACTGGCACTTTAAAGAAAAGCGCTTTTGGAAATGAAACGTAAACAAAAACGTTGCAACGGAAGTTATAAAATATAATGCATAAAATCATCCGAAAGATACAATGAGCGGTGGACGGTCGGAGGGATAGAGGGGGCAGTAAAAGAAGAGACGATTTAGAGAAAACAGATAGCAACCGTGCCACCAAGATTGACACAATGATGGACACACCGACATTGGCGTCAACGCCAATCAGCTCAAGCAGAGACAACAAAAAACATTCAACAGCAAACGAACGAACAGTGGATGCAGAGGCAACTAAAGTAACACAAGAATATGGAAAAACAATTGAGAGCGTTACAGTCGATCACGTCCGTTCTGACGAAAGCCTACATTGCATTAAACCTAGTGGAAGAAATTTGTAACTTTGTGTGGGATTAAAACTTCATTCCCAAGAATACCTGAGGAGCTGGCGTACAAAACCAGACATGTCCCCGTTATCAGTTTTGAACATGTTACCAGTGGATTTTAAGTAACTGGCTAGATCCACTTTAAATCAGTTTAAAATATATTGCCAAGGATAGTATTCTAAATTCTAGTAAAGGGAATAGAAATGGCCCAATAAACTGACGATTTATGCGTTTCGAAGCTTTCAACAATTGCGGTTAGGCACACGATTACGCAACGGTCCGTGTAGTAACGTCCATCCGTAGTACTTACACAGGTTTTTTAACACTTCAAACTGTTACATGTTTGTTTATATTTCAAACGAACCGCCAAAATGTGGTTTGTAGCGCAAATATATTACAAATACATGCATACAGTACACTCGCCATAACGTGAACTAACAAAAATAATTTTTTTTTTAGAGGCAAATTCGTACACTCTATGTATTGCGTAGCCCAGTAGTTAGTTATTAGACGGTGATTTAAACCCCATATTAGACATCTCGAGTAAAACGAAAAATCAAAAGATTTCTTCGGCGACTTCATCTCAGCAGTCTTTGAAATTAAATATAATTGCCATGAAAAGTTTCCTAAAATTCTATCGTTCGAAACTGACTTTAAAATGTAGTATCCATCACTCGTAGATGTAATTAACACACACACAACATCGGTGCTGTAAGAAGCTAGGTTGTAATCTAGACTAGGCGATCATAGTGACCAATTAAGTAAGTAATTAAGTATGTTTTTATTGCATAAAATTGAAAAAATTTATGAAGTAATTCAAATTTAATTAATTATTTGTTTATTTATTAAATTAGAATACAATTACAAATTATATTGTAAATATTATGAGCCGAGTAACATAGACCTTATGCTCAGTGTATTGTAACACACCAGAGTCTCTGGTGGGAATTGAATTTCTAAAAGTACAAAATAATGAAACAAAAGTGTTTATATACATATGTATGAAAGGTTGTCTTACATATAAATCTTATTTAAGATAAATTCAATACTTTGTAGGTCCTGAATTCGCATATACAAGCGAAGAAATTGTTTAGAATTAGAAAAATATGAAAGGGTCAGGGTCAGGGTCAGAGAAAAAAAAGGGATAAAAGAGTAATTTTCCACATTCACGTATCGGGGTTATATTTACAGTAAACACTAATACTTTCTAGAGAAGACAAAAAGCTAATTGGCACGATGAAATCAGGTGACTGAGGTTCACCGGTCACCTTCACTGCTTGCTGGAGTCAATTATCCCGTAAAAATTACAACCCACTTTTAATGAGTGATGTTTCACCTGGGAAACATCCACTTCTCACACCACTTATGTTGTGTGTGTTAATTTTATACATGCGTGGCGGGACATACAGTTTAAAGTCGACTCCGAACGACAGATTTTTTTTAGAAACTTTTCATGGCAATTTTATTTACTCTAAGAGTTTCTACCAGAAATCTGCTGGAAGAAAGTCACCGTAGAAATATTTTTTCCATATTTCTGACCTGGGGTTTGAATCGTGGCCTTACGTATTATAAGCCAACACACTACCTACTAGACTAAGGCGACTTCTGGGAAACGTAGTCAATCTTAAGAAAGAACTGAGCTTGTAATATCTCTGAATATGTGGGTTTAACATTTTCCGCAAATGGTATCCTATCCCATGTATAATGTACATACATAGATACATACATACACGGTTAACACTTGTTAATAAAACAAACAATAAAATTTGTATATGCAATCTAAAAACAAATTAATATGTATACTAGATTAACACCACTTACTCAAATTATTCTTTAAAAACTAGATTCTATGAATAAAATATTTGAAGAATAGCAAGAAGAACAAGGAATAACAAGAAGAATTTCAAAATACTTTTGCCCCATGGATTTTTACTTAATTAAGGCTTATTTTTTGTTTTAACAAATCATTGTATTTTTTTTATACAGGTGTATTGTTTAACAGTTAATTAGAAACAAAGAATAAATTTCAAATATATGGAACTGCATATGCGAAATAAATGAAGCGTACAAATCGTTTTATCCGTAACTGTGTTTCCGAAGCAGTTAAGAAAAAAATGTTGTCCACATTACTTAGATGTTCTCACTACCGCGAGTTTACTGTTTGTACTGTATGTAAATACATATGTATGTATGTTTGTACTTAGAGATATTCAATATCAGTTGGAAAGAATGTAAGTCAAAGCGAAATGTCAAAAGGAAAAAAAGGAAAAAGAAAAAACAAAAACTGTCAGTATAAAGAATTCTAAAAAAAAAGAAAAATAAAATACGAAACACTAAAAAATTGAGTAGAAAACTACAACAATAGTAAGTAAAAATACCAAACAAACATGAAAGAGCAAGAAAACGAAAGAACAATAAAAAACGTGAATAAAAATAAATAAAAACAACAAATCGGATGAAATTAAACCAAACAAATACCAACACATGAGAAAAAAAATATCAAACAAATACAACAACTACAGCAGCAACAACACTTAAACGATATACAATACATACAATTCATATATAAGAATAAATGTTTTGTTATTGTATTGCATTACCAACCAACTCATTTCCAATAGAGAAATAAACACACAAACCAACAAGTACGCTTTGTTAACGGCGGCCTCAGCTACAAAGCTACACGAAACATACGCAATTGTTGTTGTTTAGTAATGAGACTAACCAATCAAGAGAATGGAGACTTCTGAGGAAATACAATGTTTTTCAGATGTGTGTTCGGATGTGTGTGCATGTGTATATGAATTGGCAATATGCGTAAGACTCTGAGTGTATAGCTGAACGTAAAGATACTTCAGAAAAAAAACTCCACCTTTACCATTGCCCTGCTGTTTTTCTTTTTGTGACCACTTTGTGCGCATGACTTTCGTTGCACGCTCACAAACCCAACTAAACACACTTAATTGAGAACGCCAAGAATTTGTGATGGATGGCCATTGTCATAAAGCCACTCCTCTCTCTACATGTTTGTTGTTGTTCATGCTGTTGTTATTGTTTTGTAAATTTAGTTTTTAAGGGGCTGTTGCTTATGGCTGCAATCGAATATTTGTTGTTCAAACAATTCAGTACAATCGGTACGACTGCTTGAATTGGTGGTGTTGTTGGATTATTTTATTCGAGAAAATTTAAACGAAAATAAGAGACGAAAAAGAAAAAATTGGCATGAAAATTAACGAAACAAATTTTGAATGCGAAAAATAAAATCAATGTGAACGATTCTCTTCAAAAAAAATTCTAATCGAAGATAAAGAATTCTTAACAAAACGAATGTATCACTTAAAATAAAATGAAATCATCGTTAAAATATTAAATATCGTATAAAGTCTATGAAATAATTAAACAAAAACAAAAAAACAAAGTGAAATAAGAAAATTGTTTGCACAGTGGGTTGAGAAGCCAGAATAAGGATTAAAAGTCGTTTAGCTAAGGAATGCGATAAGGTACGGATTCGCAAATCACATTCCATTGGATTAATGTTCATATAAATTGGATTACATCTGAACACTTATTTTTATATTTTGAAATATAAATCAACTGCGCTGAACTTAAAGCATATTTGACTTTAACTTAGAAGGCGGCATTTCATTCCAATAAAAGAACGAAAAAATGTAATTTAAAATGTTTATCCAAAAGAAAAACACACTCTTTTTTAAGAGCACCAAGATTAAAAATTGCCGCGCAAACGCAAAACCGGTGGTAGCTTTTCCAACGAATCTGCCAAACTTATTGTAGATTTTAATGCTTTTGAAATGAATTATTCTTAACGGTTCTTAGACACTTTCCATCAACAACTATCAATAAAGTATTCAATTGATTGAATAAATCGATGTATAGGCCTTCTTTAAGATTTGTAAACAATTAAAAAAAATATTGAATTAAACACTGCACGAGAAATTTCCAATTGATAACAAAAATTTGCACAACGAGAAGAGGTCTAACTTCACTCGAAGATGCCAATTTTTTTACGTTATAAAAAAAGTAAAACAAATCAAAACAAATTTTAATTTGTAATCTGCGTATATTATATGAAAACTTTGCGAATTAATTTGTAAATAAATTTCGAGCATTTTGAAAATCGTGTGAACAAAATTTTAAAGAGCAGAATTTTCATATTTTGATCACTTACATTAGTTTACTTACTTACTTGGTCATTACAACCCCTCAGTCAACCCTACGACCTAACTTCTCACACCAATTATGTTGGGTGTACTGATTTAATATACGAATGGCGGGACCTACAGTTTAAAGTCGACTCCGAACGACAGATTTTTGGGAAACTTTTTCGTGGCAATTTTAAATTCTCTCAGAGTTTTAGTCAGAAATTTGCTGAGAGGAAGTCGTCGAAGACTGTGGCCTCACATCGTGGCCTCATTTTTAATATTCCAACACACTAGACTATGGCAACTTGTTTAGCTATTATTAAAAAAATAACGTAAAAGTAAACAATGAATAACTACACTTTGTTTAAAAATAATTTTTGCAAAATAAAGAAATAGTTATGGAATGACTTGCAAAGCAAACCTTGAAAATTAAATTAACAGTCAATATCGCAACCTTTATTTGTAAAAACGGCAGCTCATACACAAGACTTTAAGTAAATAACTCGTAATGCGATCTTTAGAAATGTAGCCCCACGAGAACAAAGAATAGTATTTTTGTTCAACTTAGAATTCCTTCTTATCTCGCTGTTGAACATGGTTAAGATCAGTAAATTAGGCTGGCATGCTCAGAAATGTTTAAATTTGATACACTCAACCATTTCTTGACAAGTTTCGAAGCATTCTTCGGGCCATTACCGTGTTGGAAAACCCGAACTACTGACTTGTTATGTCTGCAGAAAACTGCATTATACTTTACAACATGTTCCTTTAACATAAATTTCCATGTTATAGAATATATTTTTAAAAACTCCCTCATGATTACAAAATGTAGCTCACGAGCATACAAGAACAGGGTAGAAGAAAAAACAAAATACAAAATTTTAATCTATTAACTTATCGAATTTATAGTTTTAGAAAATAACAACTAATAACTGATTTATAAAAAATATGTGGACGATTCTAAAAAAAACTTATGTATAACGATCAATTCAGAATTGTTTTCCCTTTTTAAAGGAACTACGTCAGTCAGTTTAGTCAAGTCAACCTAATGTTTCGAATACAGTGCATCATTGCATGTGCTTCTATACAAGTCTACGGTTAGGAACGAATTTTAAGCGCCAATAAATAACGACTGTGCAAACATGGTGAACATCTTTCTCTAATAAACACTAGACTTTACCCGTATTACGAATTTGTATATAAAAATATAGAATGTACAGTCATTTCTTTATAAAATCGTATTAAAACGAAATTTATATTTTGTTTATATTTTTACAACAATTGTACAAATATTTACTTTAAAATCTATTGGGTAGGTATTCGCTTGACGTTTTGTGTCTAAAACGTAATTTGACCAAATTTAATGAGAAGCGGCCCAATAAATAATCCAAGTTGAGCGAAATTTCTTAACCATTCTATTCACTTTGTGTAAAAATCCTTGGCAATGAGTGCTAGCAGATATACGGTCGAAAAAGAAAGTCTACTGTTGTATGTAAACTTTTCGCCGCTAATTTCTATATTAAATTTTATGAAAAAATATGAATTTCATTCTTAATTGTAAATGCCTTAAATAACGCTGTAACATCTTTTCAAATGCCATAAAAATTAGCGGTAAAAAGTTTACATACACCGCTGTATGTAGACTTTTTTCTTCGACTGTACTTTCTAAATCGATTTTTGCTTTTGGGTTTCACTGTATTTTTTTTTAATTTATATTTTCCGAGTGAAATTCAACATTAATTTGTTGGAAAAAGTTTTGAACAAGTTTAAAATACCATCTGTTTGCTGTTAGTTCGTCTATGGCATAAAAATAAAAAATAAATAAAAATTGCATGCAAGTTATGACACGTGAGTTCATAGTGCGGATATGAGTGAAGGCTATTTTTCATCCGTTGATGAGGCTTAGAAAATAATTCGGATTTCGTCAAAGTTTAACCAATTTTTACTTATCTTCTTGGCTTATAACAGTTTTTGTGTGTTTTTCTCCAATACACTGATGCTAAGGAATTTTGTGTCATTATGAGTTTTAAAAATTTAGGAAAATTTCAGAAAACTTTTTCCCTTTCAATATTTATCAGGTTTTCAACCCATAGTGCATAGCCCACCATATTTATTTTTGGTTATTGTAAACCGGTTTTGTCGCATACCTTAGCAACAACAATAAAAATTATAAATAATATTCATACTGAAGAACTCTGTGTACTTGAGTTCACAATTAGTGAGAAATACAAAGCGTAAGCGACAGAAAGAGGGAGAGAGAGAGAGAGAGAAAAGCGATAGATAGTATACAATGTGAGTAAATATGAAACTGCAACAAAACAAGTGTTTAATGGAATTGTATAAGTGAAAAGAGAAAAGCAAACAAAAACTGTGTATACTTCGCACACACACACTCACACACTGGCAAGCAGGCAAATAGATGTAAAAGTGATCACAAAAGTCTTACTAGAAATAAGACATACAGTGCAAGACAATTTGTAGTTTTGTAGTTTCGTCTTCAAAAACTCTCCAAATGCACTGAGGGACAGAAACGTTGGCAGGCCGTATTAAGGTTGTACGCACTGTTTCTTATTGTCTGTTCGCTGAGTGTAGAGAATTCAATTGAATTGTGACAACAGTTATCACAGTCATTGTGTTGTTATTGCCGTTGCTGTGTTATTGTTATTGTTGTCGCTTTTGTTTTACATTCATATCGTATTGTTTTGGCGCTTCAACTTGTCATCGTCGCCATGGGTGCCATTGTGGTGGGCTCAGCCATTTCAAATTGTCGTCATTCTTGAGTGAACAAAATTTCAAAAAAACAAGAAACGCCATTCAAAAGTGTCGCGTCGTGTTGTGTTTCTTTAGTTTGGATCTACACAGTTTACCGTTAAAAGAAATAAAAATAAAGAATTGTGAGAGAAAAATATGTACACATATTAAGAAATTTTTATAAAGAAAATAACAAAAAAATACAATGAAAATATACTTATTAAATGATTAAATGTAATGAATAATGAAAATAACAACAACACAAATAAAAAATATTCTTTTTAATAAGTGGCTTAATTAGGTATAATCGTAATAAAATCCTATTTTGTAAATAAAACAAATGTGTGTCACATAATAAATAAAAAAAATTACGAAAAAGCTCAAGAATAATAACAAAAAAATAAAAAAAAAATATGAAAAGTAAATAAAATATTTAATGCTTACAACAAACAAGGTGTGATAAATTCTGTATTTTTAATGAAACAATAAAAAAAAAATATTGTAAGTTTAATTGAACAGTGAATACGAATATTTTAATAAAAAATCATTTTAAAAACATCTTTAGCGCAGTTTTCAATCTTTTGTAAGAATTAGCAATAAATTTTATTGCTAAATTAATTGGATTTTTCACTGATCAATTGACATATAAAATACTCTTATCGGGCTTATTAACATTCACACAGTGTGCCTATGAAAAATATTTTAAAAATACAAAAATATGTATTTCGAAGTGTTTAATTTTAGCCGATTTTTCGGATTTTTTGGAATATTGATAAATCTTGATACGGTTTATACATTGAATGTGAATTATAAAATTACACAAATTGTTGTCCAGCCTTTTAGAGATATCAAAAAAGTTATTATCATGCCTTGTGGCGAATACTTAAAAATGTTTGTCAATTATTCGACAACTAATCGAATCGAATTAATTACAATACATGTAAATTTTGCTGCTTCTATTTTTGATTTTTATCATCAAATCAAAAAGTTTTATACACTAAATGAACGTAATAATACGCCATATGCTGTAAAGTATCAGACAAAACTAAATCTTTTAAATTTCTTCATATGCTGCAACAGTATTTCTAAACTTCTAACAATCGGGCTTAATTAAAACTCTAGCAGGATAAAGTTTGTCATTAAAATGTTAATTCAGTCTAAAGGTTAGAACATTAAATGGGAACAGATTCAGTTTTCAAAAAACCTATAAAGCTTCAACTAAAGCAATACAAGAATGCAATGAATTAAATTATTAATTCAAAACAATGATTTGTTTCTTAGGTTTTTATAATGACAGATACGAAGAAAAATATTTTTTTAGATTAGATTAGTCGTAGTGGTACCATAAATAGTACATGTAAAAATTATTCCGTGGTTGCCTTTATTTTTTTATAAAGAAGAGAATGAGATTGTAAGAAACTATAAGCAAAACTAGAGCACATATGACTTTACATTACTTTTTCAAAGTTATACACTCCTACGCGGCATGAATTTACTTGAGTTGAATAAAATTCTCAGGAATTGTACTAGTTTGCAGTTGTCGTACAATCATCATCTCCGATCTGCTATGGAGCCATACGTTTTGCAAAATGTCCCCGTACATAAAACGTCCTCAGACGATTGCATGCTCTACTCCGTGTTTTGTATCTTAAATTAAGCCGCTATCCTTTTACATATGTGCATATTGCTCATTACAACCCCTCTGTTAGGATTACGACCTAGCTTCTCACACCACTTATGTTGTGTGTGGTAATTTTATACATGAGTGATGGGATCTACAGTTTAAAGTCGACTCCGAATGACAAATTCTTGACAAACTTTTTATGAGAATTTTATTTACCCTCAGAGTTTTTTTACAGAAATTTGCTGAGAGGAAGTGTCGCCGAAGAAATACTTGTTCATATTTCGTTTTGAGGTCTGAACTGGGGTTTGAACCATGGCCTCACGATCAACACCCTCCTTACTAGATCACAGCGCTATCCTTTTGGTTTTATTTATTTGGCTTTGTTCCATCAGAAAATTTTGGATTAAATTTGGACTCGGTTTAGCAGATTTCATTTTTTTTTTGGAAGTATATTTTGAGCTTCTGTATTGTTTTAAGCCACCATGTACAGCTCGCCTTTGAATTGTTCTTATTGCAATATTTAGAAGCAATAGAATTGGTGGATAGAAAACTGTCCTTTTTGATTATATGGATTATTGTCTTCATGGTTGCTTGCTCGATAAACTTTTACGCATAAGGAACAGGAAGTTTCAAAATGGTATATGGAGTGAGATAAATATTTTTCTTTTTTGCTATTTTAATGTTAAATATGTCACTCAAAATTTTTCTTTAGTTCCTCTGAACCATTTCTGCTCTCTTTTATTTATATTTTAGCATTTAAAATAAAAGAAAAGCCCAGAAAAACATATTAATTCTGTTTTGTAATTGACTTTAAAATGGAAAAATTAAAAACAGTAGTGGGTGTCCTGGTAGTCTAGTGGGTAGTATGCTATTAGGGTGAAGGTCCTGGGTTCGAATCCCACCAGAGATTCTGGTATGTGACCCTACACCGAGCATATGGTCAAGTTACTCCGCTCGTATATAATTAAAACATAATTTGTAATTGTATTGTAATTCATAAAATAAATAAATTAATAAAATAGCAGTAAAGGTGCCGTGGTATTATAATACGTAGCGTGCTAGATTATTTGTGTGATGGTCGTCGGCTCGATATTCACAATTGCAATTTAATTTATAATTTTTTTTTGTATTAAATGTTGACAATTTCTTACATTCGACTGACATAGTAAATAAATATTCAAGGTCACTTGCTTTACTTCTGTGGCTGCGTTTTTCTACTTACTGTTCGATTGTGTTTAATACTTGCTTTCTTACTAAAATAAAGTGAATAGTTATGAGCAACATTTATTATAGGTTTCGTTTAGTGAAGAAATAAAGAAATTATACATACGATGGTATATACATATTTATTTATAAACATATTTTCAAAAACTTAAACGTCAGGAATCGAGTTTTCTCGAGTATGCACTTCGTTGATAATTTCTTTTTATTATGAATTCATTCTTAAACAAATGATTCAAATAAATAATTAAAAATTTAATCCATCTTGAATCGTTTACTTCCAGAATTTTAAAAATGTTTACACCAGGATGTCTCATGCCTCTCGATAACACAGAACCCATCAAGCCATATATTGCGCCCAGCATAACTAGATACCAACCATACTTTCTATAGGAACTCTTTGGCCTCAGCTTCTTCCAGTCCACTTCTATAAGACAAGTTGTTCTGGTATAGTACGTCCGCTTAAATATTGGGATTTCAAAGTCAGAATGCTGGGCAATGAAAATAAATGTTCCATGTCCAGCACTTATTATTATCTGCAGCACTTATAGAGTTTAGGTGTACATAAAGGGCGGAATGTCTCGTAAGGACGATTTTATTCAATCCTAATACACTCAAAAATATCTTCGCAACTTTCCCACTGAGTCATTGCTCCACAATATTCAATGGGATGTTTCCCCCTACTTTCTCAATTTGATCTTCAATGCAATAAAAGTTCTTGGATTATCCAAGGTTATGGCATGTAGTATTCAGACTCTAGTACATTCGTTCAATTGGAATGTTTTTTCTTCTTTCTTTACAAGCTTTAAAAGACATTCATATTAATATCTGCCCTAACCGTTTCATCAACGGTTAGAAGGATTTGTAGTCAGAAATTTGAGGGACCCCGCTTGATGGAACCTCACCCTGGGTCCACACATATATCAATAACGATTAGCACATCTTTATCAATTTTGTATAAAGGAACAATTTATTTGTTTTTTTTTATTTAATTTATTCTTGGAATAACCTCAGGTTATCCTTGGATAATCTAATGCATGACAAAAGTTTTCATTACCTTAAAAGCGTTCGTTTGAGAAGAATCTTTGCCTCTGTTTATCGTTCCATTTCGTTGAGTATATACAGCGAATTTCCACATAACTTGGCAATAAATAGAGGGTAATTCGATCTTTGCTGATTCCGTTTCCTCACACAGTCCCATACTTTTTACGAGTTTGCACCATAAGCTCTCAGGTATTATTGTCAGATGTCACTTACTTTGTACTCTCTATCTATCTTGAAGTGAGCACGGTTTCTGCTGAGCATAGCCTTCTGTTTGTATTATATCTATGAGTTTCCCCATGCGCTGGATGTATTTCACTCTGGAATCTAATTTCTCGCTCCTGTTCCAATATATGTATGTATGTCTTTTAGTCTTAAGCGCCTCAGTACGCCAAGTACTCATTGCCCCTGTTATAGCAACACTCGGTAATCTCTGTAGATTGTCCAATACTATTTCAGCTGTTTTTAGATTTGTTATGTCTGCTCTATTCCACAGGTTATTTGTCTCCATAGTCTTGACGGGCTAACCGATTACTTATTACGTCGAATCTTCCAATAGAGGCTTCCAATAGAGGTTGAAGCTACACATGTTTTGCCAAAACACCACTGGATTAATTAATTAAAAATAGTGTTCTCTTAAAATCGGTGTTCTCTTCGTGCAACGTAACATGCGTTTCGTCCATTTTACATTCGTTATAATCATACGTTCCAATAATTGATTGGATTGTTCCCAACGCGGTAAATAAATTGGAGTCCACTGGTTCAGAAAACGATCGACTTACATACTTGCGTGGATGAAACGCATGATCTGCTGAAAGCACTGCTGTCCCTGATAGAGTACAGGAGAATTCGAGCCAGTCGATTTTGCGTAGCTTACAAGAACTTTGAGCACATGTCAACCTGGTAAAATTAATGTATTGGTCACTTCATGTAGCGTTGATGCGAATTGGCGGTTGATATCGTGTATTATATAACATACGACGCGTAATGGCGTCAATAGGTTTTTGTTCTATTTAAGTTTAAAGATAGGAATCACTTTATGATAGACCCAATATTTATTTATTTTTTTTATAACATTGTTTTAAGAAATATAGTTTTTACAATATCGCCTCTTTATTAAAAGGCATCACTACCCAAGGCAATATCATGGCCTCTAGTGGATACCTGTCAAAATTGGAACCAGCTGCGTCATTTAGTTTGTGTTTGACAGTTTTGAAGCACACTACTTCGTGATTTATAGGGAAAATTAATTTAGTCCCATATAGATTGTTTTTTTTTACAGAGATATCCTTTGAATTTGCATATATTTTTCTTGACTTTACTTATGTGCGTATTCCTACTTATGTACATATGCTTAAAACAATACATACAATGGTATTACATAATTTATTATTCATTTATTATTTCAATTTACAATGTATTGTTTATAATATTTATTATTACTACCTTAAAGAGGCTTAACGTCGGTTAGAACACAATAAGTATGTATATAGGAAATGTGAGATGTCGATTGCGAACGACATATTTTTGAGAAACTTTTCATGGCAATTTTATTTACTCTCAGAGTTTTTGCCAGAAATCTGCTGAGAGAAAGTCGACGAAGAAATACTTTTTGTATTTTGTTTTGATATCTGGCCTGGGGCTCGAACCCTGGCTTTACGTCTAATAAGCCAACACACTACCTACTAGACTACGGCGACTTTTGCGTCGTGGTTACGTTCCAAAATAAAACAACGCAAATTGGAACGGCGCAAAGTGAATAATGATTTTCATTAGCAAACCATTTAAAGATCGAAGATAGGTTTCAGGGTTACGAAAATACTATTTTTTAAAAAGAAAATTGAACAAAGTAAAATTTACAATACAAAAATTATATAAAATTTTATTACATATGTACATACAAACAACAATAAAAAAAATACAAATTCAATTAAAATAAAAATTGATTTCACTTATAATACACTAATTGAAACTGAACTTTAAAATTAGAAAAACGAGGTGAAAATGAAACTGTATTATTTACAGTTAGAAAGGGAATCCCCAAGTTTTGATAGCATGGCGCAATTAGAAATAAATGTCGTGCCATCTTTAAAAAAAAAACAAAAAAATTAAAAAAGAATTGAAAACTCGAACCCGAAACAACTCAAGTTCAAATATATAACGACGCACAGTGAAAATTAGTACAAATTCAGCAGCGACGCAACTTCGAAAAAACGAAAAACGAAACGATGCAAAGCGAGGTATGGGTGTACAAAGAAGCATTATGGCCTTTTCTGGTTTGATTTACGTTTAATTGTTTTGCAAAGTATTTATGGTAACTGATAATATAAAATATTCTACTGCTTTGAGTGGATCCCAATAATATTGAAATTTCTATGGAATATTTGATGTAAATATGTGTATATTTCTTACAAATTGTTTTCTATTTATTATTCTGATAATTTGTGCAGTGCTTGATAAAGTGAATAATATTGCTGATATTGGTATAATGCTGGATCAAAGGCTAACTGTTTTTGAGACTATATTATATAGGCTCAGATGTACTAATGTACATATGCTGTCATTATATGCTATTAATGGTGGTCTTACGAATATTAAGTTGCCAAATTTTTAAAAGCCATCGCAGGTTTTGATTTTTATTCTGGGAGTCATTAGCCATATATCATAGTCATATTCTATAAGCTACTGATCCGATGATAATACCCCCTTCTGACAGAGCAATCATATTATATAAGGAAAAAGAATGTGTTCATATACATAATAACATTCATTCTTAAACTCAAATGGGAGTAATAAAATTATTTCAATTGAACAACACTGTAATATTTTTATGAATTAAAAACATAATTTTGCTAACTTCTTTCCCTCTATCTCTCTCTCTCTCTTATCAATGCATTCTCAATAGATATTCCATCTCTTATCATTCAGTAAATTTGGTTCGAGTGCAAAAATCTAATTTTGATATTGTTGTCGTGTATAAATCATTGTAATTTAAATATTTTCCTAAAATTTGATAGACATTCGTTTTAACACAGTTTCTTAATGTCCACCAGGAATTAAAATATTTAACCTTCAATTAGTCCACTCTTTTCATTTATGTTTTCAAAAATAGAAATTGGCTTCGACTTTAATAAGTTTTCGAATAACCGGCGACTCGAATCGATTCAAGCTTCCTTGATGTTGATGTTAAGTTAAAGTCCTAATACCGTTTTGCAAATGTATCCTTGGACTTTTTTTGTATAGATTTTGTGTTAAATAAACCCCCAAATGTTATTGGGAGTATTCAGATTCAGACTGCATGCAGGCTATCTAAGCGTGAGCAGCAAAGTTATTTAATTGAACAATCCCGTCTGTTACCGTCTTAATAGCTAGTGTAGAATTTGCATATGGTGTATCTGTTCGATTTGTAGTCATGAATTGCATGTTAGATCTGTAAAGGAAATGATCAACTGTCTCCTCATCTTCAACATCAGCAACTGCATAGGTCATTAGACTGTAGTCCAATCAAACAGACATGATTTCTAATCGGCCACTGTGCATATGTAGAAACTTGAGAGCCTGATATTGTATTCGGATAAAGAGTCGATATCCCAAAGCGTTTAAGAGCTCATCTTAAATTTGTCCTTTCAAAGTAATAGAAAATATCTCTTTTAGTCGACTAGATAGTCATTGAAAAAATAGTTCAATTATATTGAAAGCAATCCTGCATGACAACACCTGTGTATCGGTGATTCGATCTGTGGTATTAGGATCTAAACCTTTGCACAATCAAGAGGTAAGCGAGTAGGTCAACTTCAATAGGGATCCAAAAAACTTAAGTCATTAACTGGCAAAACACCGGTTTTAAGGCCGCAGTTCGCATTCGAGTAATCCGTATTAATCTGTCACAAGTTTGTTGGGGTTTTCAATTTGAGCGTGTTATTCAAGCTCTGTAGAACAGTAATCGGTTATCGAAATATGTCCACCCGGAAGTTTGCCGAGAATCTTAGTATAAGTCTCACCTGGGCCATGACGTTAAGAGTTGCCTGGCGATAGATGTGATATAAACCGTATATTCCGAAAAGTGATCCTAAAGGAGAATCGTGAGAATTTCCTCCAATCATCAGTGGCGTCAGTAGATACCTACATATGTGATGCACCAAATCACCGATACAGATTAGATGTTACTATGAGATTGAATACAATCTAATCCTTCATAACTCTTACTGAATATAATCCCTAAACTCTGCTACGAAAGATGAAGTTCAAATCAATGATTTCCTTCCACTCACAAAAATCATTCGAACTTTATAGGATTAGTACCTCCATTATAAATTGTTAGTTTTTTTATAGTATTAATAAAACAAATGACTAACTCACCTCTATTATTAATCCAGGACAATGAAGTTTTTGGAATTAATATGTGCAAACAATGCCCTTATTAGCCTTATCTTCTAAATATCTGTTACCTGTTCTATTTTGTTTAGACGTGATTTATTGTAGAAGTAATGAAATATTCTTCAACGCTTTTTGGCTATTAGACAAGATCTAGTGCTCGATGCTAATAAAGGCTTAATTTCTCCAGATACGTAGTACTCTCTAAAATATGCATCTTCGGCCAACGGTCACTACGTTGTTATGCGGCGATTCAGTCAACCATCGCTAAACAAACATTCTGTCTCCCCGATACCTCAGTGATTCAGATCCAGGAAGCTACATATTGTTGCGGGGTCTTAAGAGAATTTCCTTATGTGATATAAGCATCAAGTAGTTGAGTTTGGCAACGCAATTTCTAACGAATTAAATATTTAAGAAATCGCTGTATATAAAAGGGGAACTATGTCTTGTCTGGCTAATCAGGTTAACATCTGTTTTTTGGCTCGAAGCAGGAACATCATCCCTTGATCTGTGCACAGGGAACTCGGTTTTATTTGCATTACATGTACTCAAGATTGAATTTTATTTTAGTCCTGATGATCCAAACTAAGAGCATCGTTGGAATCATATCCAACAGATGACAAAACTTCACAATTGTCTATGTTTGCGAATCGATCCTCTCAGTCTCTTTTCTAGTCTTAATCCACTTCAAGGGTAGTTCCATTTTATTGAGAGGCGACTGATAAACATTTAGGCCTTCAATTGTATTCCGTTCGTTTTAAAAATAATGATGCCTGACAGGTACATGTTAACTGGATTAGTGTTTAGCTTATTTTTGTATTCAGTTCTCTTCAAAATGTTTAAAACTCCTTTTGTGCAAAGCTTCCAAACAGACCTAACGATTTCTGTTATTCTAAAAATATAATTTAACTGTTACAGTACCATGTCTATTCACATTTTTATACGGCTGATTACCGTTTCCGCTATTTAGGCCACAAAACATGGTCAAATACGACATTCCTTTGCCTTATACTTTACGACATTATATTTATATAGTTGTTGAATCAAGGTTTATCAAAAGTTGAATGAAGGTCTAGGGTAACAACCCGTCTTTTTTTTTCAGACACCGTTCTCTTCTTTTTTTGGGTATCTGTCCTCGGAAACAACAGTCCTACTTTTTTGGCAACGTAGAAAATCGATAAAATGTTGATATTTGAGCACACATAAATCACAAGGCAATTTAATAACCTCTGCCATGACCGTGCCTACGTCTGAAGGCAAATGGCTAGATCCACAAACAAGAACCCATATTATTAAATGTAAATAATATTTTGAAATGAAGTGTCAAGTAGTCAAGAAGTTTATAATTATTTACTAAAATGCAAATTTTACGATATTGGAAGTGCTGATGAATATAATTCATGACAGTCGATTAATGTATGTCATATTTTTTTAAAATAACTAGTCTATGTGAATATTTGTATAAGTGCATATGCGCAATTTACTGATAATCTGTTATTTTGTGTAAGATTTTATTCATAGCAAATAAAATGAATTTAAATATTTTAAAACTTACATTTTCTTTTAACTTCTTTTACTTTTTTATGAAAATGTATGGTTTTTCTTTGGCTGTAGTCTAAAGTAGTCTTTGTAGTCTTTCTAAAAGCAGTCATAACAATGCTAATTAAGGCTTAAATGACGAAATCATAGTAAAACTGTGTATTTTTATAAATCAATAACAAGTTATTTTTTTTTTCTATTACATACATACATACTTACGTAATTGGTCATTACAACCCTTTAGTCAGGATGACGACGTAGTTTCTCACACCATTTATGTTTAAAGTTTAAAGTCGACTCCGAACGAGAGATTTTTGAGAAAATTTTCATGGCAGTTTAATTTACTCCCAAATTTTTTGCCACATATCTGCTGAGAGGAAGTCGCCAAAGAAATATTTTGTCATATTTTATTTGGTTGAAGATAACTGACCTGGGGTTTGAACCGAGGCCTCACGTCTAATAAGCCAACACACTACCTACTAGACCACGGCAACTCTTATTACTAAAGCAAAACAAATTTTTTTACCCGTATTTCAGTATAGAAATGAATTGTAGGAAATTATTGCTTAAAATGATTGTTATTAAGTTATTTAAAATTAAAATTAAATAAAATTAATTAAATGAACTAAAAATATGGCATTATTCCTTAACAATTTCCTGCAGTGTTTAAGTCTTTTGTCCAGAACATGTCCTTAAGGACAAAGATAAAAATTAAATACTTATAGTATTCTGTGGTAATAAAAAGAATTAAAAAAATATTGTATTACTTGGGAATAATCTAACACAATCGCACTAACAAATGTCTTCTTTCTTTTTCAGACAATAAATTTATGCTGGTCAATTAACATTCTTAGACGGCCCACTGATCCGCAAATACTTTTCAAAGTAAAATGTGAAAACTTACAATCCAATAACAGAAATCAGCATTAACACATTCACTTCTGTTTGTCTGGGGGTGTGTGAGCCCAAGTAAAATTTGAAAATCATAAAAGAAATTGTTTTTCATACAGAAATTAAGCAGCTGTGCAGCAAAATTCAAATTCGAAGAGAGAGAAAAGAAAATGCAAGAAGTCTGCGCTGCACTAGAAAGCCAAATGGGCCCACAAATAAAGTCGGAATCACCGCTCAATGCATTACAAGTGCAAACAGGTCAAACCGTAGTACCCGGTGTGACAGCTACGCCGCAACAGCAGCAGGTACAACAGTCTGCCAATAATACAAATGTTGGAGCTGCAACGGCTACAACAACTGCAATGATTCTCAATAAAATGGGACCGAACTGTGATAAAAGATTGAATGCCAATGAAGCGCCCTACTGGATGACAACCAGCGAGGGGGGTTTCATTAATTCACAGCCATCAATGGCTGAATTTCTCAATCATCTGAGTCCCGAAAGCCCAAAGATGATAGGCGCCGGTGGTATGGGAGGCGTCGGTGGAGGTGCTGTGACACCGGTAGTTGGTGGCTATACAGTTGGTGTTGGTGGTCCACCGCAGACACCAGATGGTATGGATTCTGTTCCCGAGTACCCCTGGATGAAAGAGAAAAAAACCTCACGGAAAAACAATAATAACAGCAATCAAGGTAAGAAAACTGGCCACAATTAGACCCACAATTATTTTCCATTTTCATTATTATGGCCGTTGATGTTATTGTTGTATGGCAATAAAGTGTTCAAAAGGCGAAAGAGAACATACCGTCAAGCTGCATAAGAAATGCAACACTGTCATTAATCAAAAGAGAAACAAAATACATATCAAATGCAATTTAGCCTTTGGATCAGAGAGAATACGATTTTGTTTTTTTTTTCTTAAATATCAATTGATGCACTCAAAATGATCAGACGGCGCCGGATTTCTTTTTTTTTCTTTCTTTCTTATGGTATTTTATTGTCTTACACATTTACTGTTGTTGTAATTTTAAATTCAATTCAAATAAATACACGTGTGTGTGTGTGTGTGTATGTTTAAGAGAGTTTATATTAGCATGTAAAAATATATTCATTTTCTGTTAGCCGGTGGAAAAGTGTTGGTGAATTCGATACCTTTTGATGGACCGTAAAAGTCATTCATCAAAATAATAACGAAAATTGTGATCAAACATTTCTGTGCCTAAACTCTTCGTAGGGTTCAACTGACAATGATTATATGAATGTGAAGCGTTTTCATGGGGAGAGACCCATCATCAGCCATCAAAATTGGACATCAAACATGCTTTTTCATCCTTGCGCACATATAGTGAATACAGATCGCACAGTGGGAAAAGGAAAAGAATAAATATCGGTTTTCTTTAAAACATAAATATTAGTTCGAAAATTCTATTTAAATAACCGAAATTAATTTTACAAATCTATTTGTTCTTTATTTATTCATTTATAGAGTTTTACTTATTAAGATGTACATATGTACAGTTCGGAATTAGAAGTACTGAAAAAGTCAATCAAAACTATTTTAAATTGTTTTAATTTTTTACTTATTTTTTTAATTTTGGTAGAAAGTTATAAAAACTAAAATCATAATTATATATACATATACACTCTACATGCGTATAGTTTAAAAATAATTTATTTTCACTAGTTAATATGTATCAGCATTCGAAGTGAAGAATATTTTCTTGCGTCATTTGACTTAAATTTTTACTGCAAAGAGCCTTTCTACAAATCAGTTCGGAAGGGTAATTTGTTCGCTGGGTGGCATTACACAATTCATTGATCCTAAAATCTGGCACTTTAGTTCTCTTTTTACATGTCTGTTCTTTCGAGATGGTTACATTTAATAAGATATCTTCATTGATTCAAATGTATTCCAAAAATATTTTCGCAGAAATTTTTTGTGTGAAAATAATGCGATAAAATGTAACTAAAGGGATAGGTGTTGACGTGCTATTCTACTATAACCTCGAGCAGTTCGCTTCTAAATCCGGTGGAAGGCAAAGGAATTTTCAGTATTGTTTTCAAATGTATGAAATAAAGGTCTTCAATCATTTAAAATAATTCATATAAGAAGTCAATTAAAAAAATTTTAAGGTGATTGCTATTTACTGTTTTCTATTTTCTCTGTTGGAAAAGACACTAGGAGATTGAGAATAGAAGGATAGACAATCTTAAGTAACAAATTTTTTATCAAGGACACATCTCACATTGAAGAGGAGACTAATCAAAACTTATCATTTAATGTAGATAGTAGCTGTGTTTTTTCAAGTAGAGATAACCTCTGTTAGTGGGTCAGACTAGGGTGTAGCAGTATCCATACATGCATACAGACACATATACATAATTGCCTTTTACAACCAGTGTTGCAAAATTTAAATTTTGAAATGGTACTGAACTATAACTGAAAGAGTACCTTTTTGGATCGAATGGTATTTTTGTAAAAAAAATACATACATACATAATTAGTCATTACATCCATTCAATCAGGATTATGACCTAGCTTCTCACACCACTTATGTTGTGTGCTATAATTATGTGCATGAGTGGCGGGACCTACAGTTTAAAGTCGACTTCGAACGACAAATTTTGGAGAAACTTTTCATGGCAATTTTATTTATTACTCTCAGAGTTTTTGCCAGAAATCTGCTGAGAGGAAGTCGCCGAAGAAATATTTTTTCTAATTTCGTTTAGTTGCCTGACCTGGGGTTTGAACCGTGGCCTTACATGTAATAAACCAACACACTACCTACCAGACTACGGCGACTTCTTTTATCAAGGACATATCTCACATTAAAGAGCAAACTTTAATTCAAGTCGAGACAACCTCTGTTAGTGGGTCAGATTAGGGTGGAGGGGTATCCATGCATACATACATAATTGGTCATTGCAATCCTTCAGTCAGGATTACGATCTAGCTTCTCACTCCACTTGTGTTGTGTATGTTAATTTTATACATGAGTGTCGGGACCAAATTTTTGAGGAACTTTTTTATGGCAATTTTTATTTGCAGTCATTGTTTTTGCCTAAAATATGCTGAGAAGATGTACGATGTGGGGGTTTGAACCGTCTAATAAGCCAACAAACTACGTACTAGACTACGACTACATTAGTATCCGTAGTAAACTATTGCAGCTTCTGATTCACTATGGGACAACTGCTTGTAATTACTACAACCAGCGGTGCCAGAAATTTTTTTAAAAAAACTTTTATTCCTGGGAATAAAAACTTTTTTTTACAAAAAACTTGTATTTAGTTTTAATTAAAATTCTTTATTATTCGCACACTTCTCTGTGCCACTGTTCACAACAACGGAGATCTTCAAACCAAGATTAATCTCTTTAAACACACCACGTCTACACACAAGACTGACTGAACTTTTACTAACTCCGTTGTCTGCTTTGCCTTGCCTTTTATATTGCAACGTAAACAGTGTAATGAATGATCTTGAAGTCGAATATTCGTGGCTTTGTCTTCTCGTGATCTCTATAAATGTAAGCATCGGTATTTCATTATTCTTGTTTAAGCATTTTGCTTACATTTATTTTTGTAGTGTTTGTTGTTGCATTTTTGTTTACTTGTTTTTGTTTTTGTAGCTTTTGTTTATAATTTTAATGTTATACGATATAAAAGCCAAACACCACTGCCTAGATTTTTCCATTTTCATAACAATATTATGTTATCTATCCTACGGAAATCATAGTAGTTAAGGAATCTTGGCTATCCGCGCTCGTGTGCTGCCGGGGGAAAGGATAAAACGAATCCTTGTTAAGTTATTTGTATTGGTCTTGTATAAAATCAGTATTGTGTGAAAAATATTTTTTTATAAACAATACAGTATTTAAAATACTGTTTATACATAATTAAATACATATAAGCAAATTAGTGAAGAAATCTTAAGAGTATTCCACTGTCACTGCTTTGTACATATGGTTTCATGGATTCATATTGGATTTGATTATGTATTCTGAAGCAATGGAATGAAAAAAAACTAAATAGCGCCGAATGTATGTATGTATGTCAGGAACCATTTTCATCACTTTGATGGAAGCATGTCGAAGTCAATTTGTTGGTTAAGCCCATCATATCTAGAAAAATTCAAACGAATTTTATTCACCTTTAAGGGAAGATCAAGCAAAATTATTAATAAAAAATTAGTTATCAAGGTTGTCTAGTTCGTGTTCTTAGATTCATTTATTTTTTATTTACGCGTGTGTTTCGGTTGATCGTTTCAACTTAGCTTTGCTCTTCTTGTGCTCAATATTAATTCGTCAATGAATTCCCCGTTTTTTCTGGTTTTTGTTTTTTAATTTAATTTTTTATTACCAAAAATGAAGTCTTTTAGGCCATTATTGCAAACGGACGTTTTACAAAGAAACCGACTAAAGCGAAAAGATATGGAGACGAGAAGGAAATCATAAAAACACAGGATCACAACTCAAAATGTTGTTGCGTTTAAGGTGCAACCTGTTATTTGGATTCATTTGTCAAAATATTTCTTCAATTTTTAAGGCACTGCCTCTTCTCATTTGGACGGTGAGACTGACAGGCTGATGGCTCTTACAATGTTGCAATGACACATAAACGTACATATGTACATGACTGAAGTGTAGTTGGCATGAAATCAACTTTTCAAATAATTTGTCTTGCAATGGCTTCAAAAGTCTTAAGGAAAATTCAGCATAATATGAAGAAAAAGAAGGAATAACAGACAATGTATGGAATGACAGCCGGTAGTTTGTATCATTTATTTAATTTTTATATCCTCCGGTTACAATTTCAGTCTTTCTGTTTCTGTTTCTCTGTTTGTGTTTGTGTTTTTGTGTTTGTGTTGATTTGAATTTCTTTTATTCTGAAATAAAAAGTGGATTTTTTTTTATTATTTATGGACACATGCATGCTTGTTGTTGAACCGGAATTTTCTCTTTGAATTTTGTAATCCAGACTTTGTTGTAATTTTTATTTTTAGTTGCGAAAAAAACAAAAAAATTCATTAAGGCCAGTCCATTTCATGATTCAATTTTTGTATCTTCTATTTGGTGCAAGTGTTTCACTTAACTTTTGTTTGAACATCTATTTTCGTTTGTTTCCTGAAGAGAAAAGGTGAAATCAATTAATCACTATTCGTGTTGCCATCCCCTTTTTTTCGTATTTATTTTTACTTTTGTACATCGTCTCTGGCTAAACCCAGATGGACTCCGGACAGTTCATCATCCATGACTGTCGGCCTAGAGCAAGTAAACATTTTCAAAACTTTTGCAAATAAATTCTTATTTTGAACTTTAAATTTGCACTGATCATATCAACGTTACTTACTTTTAGAAATTTTCAATTAAACTATGCGCCCATGTATGTATGTAAATTGTACAAATATTTCGATCTTATTCTTCTTACTTAAAATATTTTGTTTTCGATATTGCAAACATAGTTTAGTTTTTCACAACTAACCACAGTTTTTGTAAAAAAAAGTTTCGGTTTTTGTTTTTTTAGTGTTGCTTCTTAATCATCATAAAATTTGCAAAACTGTAAAAACGTTTAATTTTTTTTAAGACCAACATGCGGAGGATTATAGGCGTATATATAGTATAGGCATCGACCCGAACGACAGATTTTTTGAGAAACATTCCATGGCAATTTTATTTATTCTCAGAGGTTTTGCCAGAAATCTGCTGAGATGAAGTCATCGAAGAAATATTGTTACATTTTTCGGAAATGAAAATAAAATGGAAGAAGCTGAACTGGCTAATCGGGAGAAAATCCAAATTCTATCGAAAATAAATTGTTAATATATAATCAAATATTAAAACCTATATGGACTTATGGAGCAAAATTATTCAACGTTTTCAGAACAAAGTATTAAGATGCATCGTAAACGCACCATGGTATATACGCACAAGTGATTTACATCGTGACCTTGGTGTAAATATTGTTAGAAAACAGATCGAGAACATTGCAACAAAACATAACACTCAACTTAGAGACCATGTAAATTCAGAAGCATCATATCTTGCTGATTCCATTGGTTTGGAACGCAACCTTAAAAGAAGGAAGCCATCCGACCTAATTAGAACCTCTCTTTTGGCTTGATGACGTAATATCATCATAAATAATTATTAAATTAAAGTTTATGTTTGTGTTTATTTAACTGTTTGAATTAAATTACTTGTTAGTTATAATAACTTGTTGTAATAATTAATAAAAGAAAATTTAAACGGAAAAATATTTTGAATTTGGGTTTTGAACCGAGGCCTCACGTTGAATAAGACAACACACTATCAACTAGACTACGGCGAAATTAACGCACACAACATATATGGTGCGAAAAACTAGATCGTAATTCTGACTTATAATGACCAATTACGTATATACACTGAGCACCAAAAGTGAGTAAACACCCCTGAAATAATTCATTTTCTTAGGATAGCGAGAAAATTAAATGAGAATAGTCGAATAAATTTCCAAAAATAAAAATGTTCATTTATTACTTATAAAATGTTAAAACAAAAACAACAATTCAAGATAAAGGGACTTTTTAAATACTTAAGGACAAAACTGCTTTATACTTAAGAACAAAATTGTTGACTCACTTATGGCGCTCACTGTATGTTAAGTATATATTCTTCTATGAAAATAGTGCTGGAAATGAATACGTGTTGGCTCTCAGTAATCTTAAGTAAAAATCATAAAGGTCTGGTAGTCGTTTTCATTGGTATATTAATGAAGAATAATTTTCTCATTGAAGCTGACTTTTTAAAAATGATTCTGGGTGCCCTGGTAGTCTATTTGGTAATGTGCTAGATTATTAGCGTGAGGGTCGTGGGTTCGATTCCCACCAGCGACTGTGGTCTGTGATACTACATCGAGCATATGGTCAAGTTACTTCGCTCATATATAATTAGAATATAATTTGTAATTGTATTGTAATTAATAAAATAAATAAATAAATAAAAATGATTCCAAACATTGCTGTGTAATTTGGCATAAAATGAGTATATAGACAAAGAAATTCAGTCGCTCAATAAAATTTGGCAAATAAATTTTTGTAAAAACGTTTTTTGCCAGATGATCGGTAAAATTGTAAAAGTTTTCATAAACAGCGATAGAATTTTGTTTCTTATTTAAATTTTTAATTTTCAGTTTAATCTACAGCATCCAAATGTCTGCTTGCTTTGCAGGCAGTATTCTAAGTTGGATGATTCTACTAAGAGTCATCGTTTGTGGACACAAAGTATGCTCCTTCGACCAAAATCTACAAAACCATCAGAATTCTGGTCAGGAATAAAAAAATTCAGACCATTGTTGTATTTTATATACATGATATGTATAACACGAGTATATTCCAAAATTTCTATTTGAATTAAAAAACGTTTGCTTCTCTCTGTCTTTATTTCTTTATTTAAGCAAATCTTTTTATGTTTAAATTTAGTACCACACTCTAATTAAGGACAAAAATCAATTTTCATGATGTTTTATTTATACGGCAACCTGGCAACGGCACCTTTGCTTTTTTATATTTCATTTATTTTCTGTTTGTCAACTTCTAGAACATTCTGTTGAATTTTTGTTGTTATTATTTTTTCTTTTCTATCTTTAGTTACATACATATATTTCCGGGTACTTCTGTTACTGAAATTTGTTTTGTATTTGTCCTCTTTCTTGTAATGTCTTTGTTGTTTTGTTACGGTTTGTGCTCCTTTTTCTTTCTTCCTATTTCTAGAACAAATTGCAAAACGTTCATTCTGTCTTCCGAATAATATAATATAGTAATAGAAAAATATGTGTATGTGTTCAAAAAATAAGGTGAATTTTTAAATTCCGTTGGCCACGTACACTCCTCTCGAATATACGTTCACAGTTTTATCCATCGAGCATGTTTGATTTGTTTGCGAGAGGCATAAGACAAGTGTATTTCGCGTTCAAAGATTTATGCTATCGAAAAACAAAAAAAAATTATTAAAGAAGTTGCATCAAAACTTGTGTAAAAAGTGAACTTCGGCGACTATAACGAAATTACTTTTAATAATAATAGTTGAGTACTTTTACAACGTCCGTTCATATTTACAATTAATTAGAATCGGAATAAGATTGAGGCTGAAGTGGTTTTAAGTCTTAAAATGTTTATTGAGGTAAGCCATGTTCGAAATGTTGTGTTTCTTTTTCCCATCCAACAAAGAATTTTTTATTTAAACAGAAAAGTATATGCAATTATGAATCAAATTCTTAACAAATTTAATCAATTTTTATGATTTTAGAGTATTATTTACAACTTAAAAACACATCAAATCGAATAATAATAATAAAAAAAACACAAGAAATTATCGACCAAACTAAATGAAATACAAAAACAAAAACAAAGTAAAGATTTAGCAAATGAACTCAGGAGTGAATTTATTTTGTCGATTATACTCACTTGTAATACAGCCGCCCTGCTGTGTCTGTTTGACTGACTAACAACTAAACCGCTGTGTATGCTGTGTTGTCTGACAGACAAACGATAATGGAATAGAATAAGTGAAGGAACGAATGAATGAGTGAATGAATGAACGAATTTGTCGGTTACTTGGAGGACAGATTACAAATGATGTTGTTCAACTGGCCTGTTTGGTTTTTTTTATCCCCTCTTATACTTGTAATTTATGAAGTTGTAACAATTTAACACAAGAAACACTCGTTTATACTCATACACGTACGTATATGAGCAATAAAAACAAAAAAAAAACAACAACATCGATATACTGACACTATTTTGGTGGCATTTAACAGTTTAATTTGTTAATATGTAGTGTCGAATAAAATCTATGGGTTGCACAAGATTTATTACAATATTTTCGTAGCACAGAAAATCACTACAAAAACCACCGAAACCATTTTGAAATAATTTTCAGTTTCCGAGTGAAACTGAAACCAACCAATACTATAAGCATTTTTTGGGGAAAGGCCCATTTATGAAATGTATGTATGAGGGGAGATGTGTGTGTGTGTGTGTGTATGTGTTAAATCTGTTGAAAAGTGTTATTGTGCTTGAGGTTATGGTTATTGGCTCCCATCCCGTATATGGTACGCTCACACATACGACCATTTAAACGGATGTTTTGTTAACATTTATCTCAGCCTGTTGAATATTTTGTATCCTGCATATTAATGTTGGCAAATGGTTGTCTAGATGATGGGGAATTTTTATTGTGTGTGTTCTATTCTTCTTCCTCTCTTTAAGACGGATATTGTGTTATTCGCCAATATGGTCATATTAAGTGAACAAATATCCTGTTGCTTATGAGCTAAATCGATTATACATGACATGGGCTGAATTTTTGTTTGTTTTCGTTTTTTATTTTCTTGATTGTATTATAACTAGCATTTAAAAAGAATTTTATTGAGTACAAAAAGTAAAAGGAACATAAAACAGAATTTATTGTATTAAAATAAAATGATATCAGGAGTCAATCAATTGTTGTAAATTTTTTGATTTTAGTGTGCCTAAAAGGTTATCATTGGTTTAAAAAATGTTTAAAGAAAATAAAGAAGCAGATGTCTTACATGATAAGAGTGTAAACTTTATATGATGTACTGTACGGAAGGAAGTATTGCCTATTGTAACACTTACAAAGCCAGATTTTTAAAACCAATGCTAATTAAAGGTAAAAGCAGTTTAACCCATGAACTTTTTGAATTTGTTTTTAATTTTAAATTTGTGAAATTTTTAAATTCTTTGAGGTTAAGATGAAGATAATGCAGATTACTGTTCATTACTACAAAGTCGCTAGTGATAGTGGCACTCTGGAATTCTGAAAGGTGCAATATTTAAGTGCCGTTCTGGACCAAAAGCTTCCGTGAAGAGTTGCTGAAACCAGTTTTGCTTTTTTATATGTATGTTTCGATATAAAGCTTTTAAAAATGCACTCTATTTACTTACAATCTTATGACATTTGAATCATTGATTCCTATCCCTCAATCCTGAATAACTAGGCATGGACTACATCTTTGAGAAATCCGACATTTTCTTTATCAATCACTTTCTCGTTATCAAGAAAAAATGTTCGCTTTTCAAAAGTGGCTAATATGGATGCAGTCGCGAATAAAGATGCATTTAAAGCATTTTTTACATTAAAAATGAAGATCGCACACAACAACGTTCGATTGTTTAAACGACTAAAGGAGAAAATCCTTGAAGGTATATCAGTTCTGGATACCAGCGAAGTAAAGAGATAAATTTGTATTTCCGTTTATAAAAAGTTCGAATAAATGGGTCCAGCTAAAATGTGCAGAATCAATAAATCTGTCTGTTTTGTCGTAGATGAGATCACAAGAGAGCGATAGAATTACTTTGGTAACGAAGATATAGCTCGTGTCGTAGGTTATACTATAGCAGGCTACGTGGTACGACACATGTCTCACATTCAGGCGACTACGTATGCCATATATGTATGCAGTATTTGTTAGGTGACTGTTCAGTTCTAAAAGAAAGCTTTTAGAGGATAATTAATATCGAGATCTAATATCTCTAAAGATTTTTCCACATTAAACGCAAATTACTAACATAGAAAGGAGAGATGTATTGAACATATTATATGACACCCAGTATGGCTATATTACCTTTGTTTCGAACTAAACAAGCAAATGCTAAGTTGTGTTGCACTATTTTTTTTAGTTCGCTTGATAATATATTGGATATCTAAGTTGGGCTTAATGCTTATTAAATGTCAATAGCCGATTATTACAAATGTTGTATTGTAATAATAATTTGTTTTATTGTTACGATTTTCAAGCAATAGAGCTTGTTCGTAAATGCATCACTGCGCTGCGTATTATGCGTATCATGTTCATAAATGCAAACCTTGGCAGCACTGCATCTGTTACACGTTCGTAAATGCAACATTAAAGCATATTATGCGCAGATAAACACAAAACATACATACATAATTGGTCTTTACAACCCTTCAGTCAGGATTACGACCTAGTTTCTTAAACACAAAACACTAATCATAAAAATGGCTGATGCATTGAAGTGCAAAAATTTTATATTTTTTTTTATAATTTATTCTTATTTATTTTACTCTTTTTTAGTCGCGAAAATAATGAAAAAAAAGTTTAATTATTAATAACAACCAATATTAAAAATTTTTCCATTTCTGCAGTGTTTGTTCGTTCGTAAATGCAAACAAATAAATCAGCAACAAGAAGCATCAGCAACATGTGATTAGCAGTGTGAGTGCTAAATAATCATACTATGCAGAGCAGTGATACATTTATGTACGAACAAACCCAATATTTTTTAAGCAGCTGGAACAAATTCTAAAACGAATTTCAGAAAATTTGCTTGTCATTCCAATTAGTTTAGCTCCAGGTTACTTATATTTAAACTAGTTTGCAAGAATCGAATTGTTAAGCATAATTAAAACAAATTTCAAGTAAAATTCACACGTGGAACAGTTTTTATAAGAACAAAGCAACAAATCACCTTTCTTATCGATTCTTTTTCAAGTTTGTGATTGATTTTACTTCAACCTTGACAGATTTATTTATCTTTCAGGGTTTCGATTTCAAACTTCGGAGTCAATGCGGTTCTAACTCAGGAATTACCTTTGGCAACAGAGTTGTTTACACTGCCTATGCTAGTGCAACGTCTGGTATGTGTTCACAAACATGCGAAAAACTCAACTTTGTTCTAAAGTTGTTCTAGAGTTGCAGGGCAAACTTTCAAGGAACAACAATCTAGTTGAGAGGACAAAGAATTAGCCTGTACTCAATTTGATCAATTGTCATAAGCGTAGTACGCTGGATCTATTTAATTGTTATCGAATTTAATCTTTTTTGTGGAGTGGTCTTTTCATCGACTGTGCTCAAAACAAATTGCAAATGAAACCTTCATTATCAAAACTGCTCCGATTATACTTACTACTCCTAAAAAAAGTTTTTTTTTGATAATTCTTAATAGACTTGCATCTAAATTCATTGCACTTGTAGTAATGTGACTTAATGCTAATTATTATTTTATCTATCTGAAAATCTACAGATCCTAAACAAAATTAAAATTGTCATTTGTACCTAGTCTAGATTTTACACTATAATCTTAAGTAGGGATCATTGGCCCTTTAACTTGGTCATCTCTAAGGATCCTGTGGAATATGGATACTAAATTAAATTTAACAATATAATTTCCTTTCATGCTGAATAGACTAAGAAAGACTACATACATACCTAATGCACTTGACTCAGCTCTAAACCAACACGATAACATACTGTTACGTTTTAACTTTTTAAAAGCTTTTAAAATATGAGTTCGTTCATTGCAAGCAAAATAAAAACAAATATGTATGTGTTCAGTTTCAATTAAAATCTTTATTGTTCGCACTACTTTTGGGTGCCACCGTTTACACGAATACAACAATAATTGCTTGTTCGCCATTCTTCTTTGCTTACAACGCAGATCCTTTCAAAACCGATCTTCAAACCACGACTGTTCTCTTCACACACAACGCGTCTTCACACAAGACTGACCGAATTCTTACTACTCGTTGCCTGCTTTGTCTTGACTTTTTATATGTCCACGTAATCAATCTGATTCTTATGTTCTTATAACATGGTACACACGTTGGATAAACATTAAAATTGTAAAGTGATATTAGAAAAGGAGAAATATATTGACTGATAGACAACTCAAACTTTTAACATATATTGAAACCTGTATGGACTTATGGTACCCAAACGAGTAAAATAAAAATATCGGTTATGAAACTATTCATAATTAAGCTCCTAGTGATATTAAACAGAAGATTGAAAATATTGCCGACTAGGAAGTTACATGAAATTCAGAGGTATCACCTTTTACGGGTTCCATTCGTTTGAAACGCAAATAAGGAAGCCATTTTTACGTAACTTGACGACTATCATCATAAATATATACAATGTAAAATTCATGTGAATATATAAATTTAATTGTTTTAGATTAAGTTGCTCGGTAGCAGAGATCAGCAATGAATCGTTTTTTCGCTACTTATAAGTACTCATGAAATTTTGAATATAAGTGAGTCAACAATATTGAAATTTAACTATGTACTCTGATTCATTCATACTCACTACTATGTTGATTTATAAGTACAATGAGTACAATGAGTATGAGTACAACGTTGACATCAAACTCATTCCAATCGAAATGTGTTTGATTCATAAGCCTACTCATTTAGATTCACAATTTTAGAAAAATACTTATAAATGATTTCAGTGACTCGAATCATTCATCAAAATTTACAGTCTTAATTGTTAGGCATTTAGAACAAAAGAAAAAAAAGACAGAGAAGCAAGCAGAGCAAATACACAACCTTCTAGTAAGTATTTTATTATTCGTACGTAATTCATACTTCGTGTTTATGTTGAGTTATGGAGTGTCGAAATTAACAACATCATACGTGTTGTTAAGTATGAACATGATTAGTACTTCAAACTTTGAATATGAGTAGAAATTCTATGATATTAAAATAAGTATGTATGAATGCGTATAAGTGTCAGAAATTATGAGTATGATTCGATTCTACTTATTGCTGATCTCTGCTCGCTACCGTAGGTGTAAAAACTAGTTGCAGTAATCAATACATACTAATTTAAAATCTTTAGTTTTCAATTAGTTTTCCATAATAGAAACACTTTTTAAGGTTTCATATACATATATTCTTGCGGAACTCAAGTCAGAAGAAGTCTTATACCTTTAGGAGATAATTTATTTCATGTCATCCTGTTAGCAAACCTTGTCTTGTATTGACAAATTGCCCAAATGATACAAATTACTTTACATCTATTAATTACACAACTCAGAAACCCATCCTCTTCGATAATGCGATAAGAATAATGTTTTCAAATCGTAAATTCGCTGTGAAACAATAACATTCTCATATGAAAACAATGAAATGAAGTGTTTATGATACGAAAATGTGCATTTAATTTGATTCTCAACCACCACCCCCGCTACTTTCATGTTTCATATTTTATTATTTCATACAGAATACAGCTCAGACACCAGCCTCCATGCCTTTTGCTCCCACCGTCAGAATATTTCTCAAATTTAACGTATACAGAATACATACAGAATACATGTTCGCACAAAATCTTTAAAACAACAACAACAAAAATTAAGACATTTTATAAATTTCTCTCAAACATGGGGAGTGAATTTATGTTTGCAAAAAAATAAAACGAAGTATATTCATTGGAAATTTAAGTTTTATTTCGTTTTTTTTTTAAAGAATATTTTTAAAAATTAAAAAGATTTAAACGTTAATTAAAATCGAAGTTAATAAATGATGATCTATTTTTCTTTAAAATGACAAAAAAAAGAATTATTGAATTGGAGAGACGCGCTATGAATCGCCATCTGCCTGATACACCCACTTACCATATGTTGCTCTTTATAGGGTTTTGTTGTTGTTCTTTTCGTACAAATGTAAGCATATCAGAAATTTAAATCAACATCCCTTTTCATTGAGTCATCGGAACAGGGAAAGTCCTTTGAAGGAGGCAAAAAAAAAAAACACACACACAATAAATGTGTGGATGAGCGCTAAGAGAGACAACAGCCGAAACTTACCCCCTGCCGTTTATGATGATTTTGTTTATTGTTATTGTTATTGTAAAACAAATCATTTATCATAATTCTCGTTGTATTTTTCTCAATGAAGGTATCACTCACTCACTCTACCCTCATTCTTTAGCCACGAAATGATTTCCATATTTAAGAGAAATAAAGATCTATTTGGGCCATGAGGCATTGGATTTTATGGCATTGTGCTGTTGCTATTCCTTCGTTCATGTGTTTATCAATGTTTTTTTCTCATTTTTCTTCTTTTTATTTACTTTCGTTTGTGTTTGTGTGTGCATTTTTTGCATTTTTATTAATTTTTATTTATGATGAGTCATTTGCACGTTTACAGCAATTTTAACCTTTTACACATGAATTCATTCAACAAAAATATTTTTGTTTTTACTTTTCTGCTGTATTTGTATGCGCAAAAAAAAGAAAAAATCAAAAACCGTATCCACAAGCAATAATAAGAGTGAAAAAAAATTGTAAAAGCTTGCAGTTGTACGAATTTTTCAATGACAAAGTATTTTTGATTTTAGATGTTCTTTCAACAACTAAACTCATTCAGTACTTCTTAACAGCATTGGTTTAGAAAACCATTCATAACGCAACTGCATTATGTTTTGCAAAATATTTAGGATCAAGTACTTGGGGGAACTCCAGGTCCGGCAGATATATTGATTCGAATTTTTTATGTCGGCAGATATAAATCCCTAGAAAATTGTATGAAGCGGGTTAAACAAGAATCGTAGAAAAAAATTGTAGATTACTTCCGCCATACACTTTAAAGGATTTTTATGATTAAATTTTTAGCGAAAGATATTAATTATGTACCTTTTTCAGATTATCATGAATAGAAATGAAAGATTTGAAGACGTTCTATTGGTATAAGGCAGCGGTTTAAACCCCAGGTCAGACATCAAAACGAAAATATGAAAATATTTTTTCACGACTTCCTCTCAGCAGGTGTCTGGCAAAAACTCTGAGAGTAAATAAAATTGCCATGAAAATTATTTCAAAAATCTGTCGCTCAGAGTCGACTTTAAACGGTAGGTCCCGCCACTCCTAATTATAGCACACAACATGAGTGGTGTGAGAAGTTAGGTCATAATCCTGACTGCAGGGTTGTAATGGCCAATTATGTATGTATGTGTATGTATATTGTTACGTTTTTACCTTTTAAAAAAGCGCTTAAAAAATGAGCTATAGATTGCAGTTAAAATACAAATAAATTTTTGTTTAGTTCTAATTAAAATTCTTATGTTAGGTTAAGTTAGGTTAGAGGACGTGTATTTGTCAATTAAGACAAGTACAGTACCCGGAGGTCGAATTGACCCATTGTACAACGTCCTAGTTTCTCACACCACTTATTCTGTGTGTTAGTTTTATACATGAGTGGTAGGAGCTACAGTTTAAAGTCGACTCCGGACGACAGATTTTTTTTGAGAAACTTTTTCATGGCAATTTTATTTACTCTGAGTTTTTGCCAGAAATCTGCTGAGAGGAAGTCGCCGAAGAAATACTTTTTGTATTTTGTCTTGATGTCTGACCTGGGGCTCGAACCCTGGCTTTACGTCTAATAAGACTACTAGACTACGGCGACTTCTTAAATAAAATTCTTTATTATTCGCACAATTCTGTGTGGCACTGTTTACAACTTTATGTAAACAACAATAGTTGTCTTGTTTGTTATTCCTTTGTTTATACCCTTTGCATAAACAATAACAATTACTAGGCTAGAATTATTACAGATCTTTGTAACAGAGATCTTCAAACCACGATTACCCTCTTCGAACACACCGCGTCTTCACACAATACTGACTGAACTTTACTAACTCAGTCGCCTGCTTTGCCTTGGTTCATGACTTCGTCTTCTCCAAATCTCTATAAATGTAAACATCGTTGTTTACATCGTTGTTTACATTTATTATTGCAGTGTTGTTGGTATATTTTTGTTTACTTGTTTACCATTTTTTTTACGCTTGTGATTGTTTTTATTTTAAGCAGTACGACAATTAGTATACAGTTTTGTTAACTGCATTGTTTTGTTTTTGTAGCTTTTCTTTATAATTTTAAAGTTAAACGATGTAAAATTGTGTTTTAATTAAAAAGGTAACGAAGTTTTACTTACATTTTAAGACAATTTTATTTTGACTTTTCTTGTTTTTACTAAGAAATAAGTTATAAATTTTAACAGTCCTTGATTGTGCTTTTTATTATTATTATTTCAATTATTTATTTTTTCTTACATTTTTCCTCTAGCATTTAACCAAAAGAATAACAATAAAAATAAAAATTAAGTGTTTACAAAATTAAGGAAAAAAGAAAATATGTTTTGAAGCATTTTGACTTTTCATTGTTTAATTCAACCCACAATTAATTGTTATCATGATCCCATAACAAGTAACTATAAAGATATCAGTTCGTATGTATGTATATTAAAAACGTTTCGCCAAAAAATTATTTCTTCTTTTTTTTACCATATTTTACCAATTTCCTTGTGGGATTAAATTATTTCGAGTTGGTAGTAGACAGGGCTACAAAGAAATGTCTGTTTTAATTGGCGTACGCGGAAGTTACACTCGCTCCCAACCGAGTTTGGTTAGTACACTTCCCTTACCTTATAAAACTTACCCGCGAACCCAACACAAAACATTTTTTTGTGTTTTTTTTTAAGGAGTTTTATGCGTTTAAGGGTTATTTTTATAAAAAAAGAAGATTTTTCTCATAATTTTTCAATTTTTTTCGCGTCATGATTGCAGTTAAGCCCAAAGCCAGAAAAGAAAAGAAAACGGCAAAGAAATGAGAAGAGAAAAAAAGGCACACGCTGGATAGACGGAATAGAAAAGAATCTGTTACAATTAGTTCTGGTTAAGAAAGCGTACAAATTTCATCTGCATTATAGGCTTTTTCAAATATATTTTTATCCCCATTTTCATTCGTTTTACTTGAGAGTTTATTTTTTATTATTTGTAGCCGAGAAGCTTATCTGCAAAGTAATTTGTCATTATTTAAGAATCTTAAAAAAAGTTTAACAATTATTTTCGTTAATTTTTAAAAATTATGAAAATTAATGGAAGACTTTTGTTTTAAAGTTGTTTACTTTTGTTTATTGCTATAAAAATGAACTAATAAAGCGGAAGGCAATTCCTTAGAAAATGTTTCAAAGATAATGTTAAAAAGAAAAAAAATTAAAAAAAATTTAAGTAAATATATCATCGCTTATCTTTTCAAAAAAAACCGCATCATCTGTGATGTTGAAAAAAAATTGTCAAAATATTGAGAAAGAAATCGTATAAAAAGCAACAAAAAGAAAAAAATTTGTACAAATTAAAGACGTGGAATACAAAATATGAATATAAATAAATAAATAAATATAAATTCACAATTATAAATTAAAAACAAAAGAAAACTATTAATAAATAAAATAGAATGAAATTTTCATTTTTTATATCAACTTTTAGTCAAAAAATGTCTGAATCGAGGTTAAACTGTGAGAACCAGAGAGTAAAAAATAGAAAAATTACAACCGATTAAACACTTCTATCTGATATTCTATATTATAATACCGGAACATTTGTGGCGCAACTAAAGTCTCAGATGTGAATAAAGATTTTATCTTATGTTATAAACGACTCTGTTTTTCAAGTCGTCTCTCTGAAAAATTTAAATACCAGTTCAGTTTGATATTTTTGAAAAAATAAGGGCAAAATACACGATAGTAAGACAGTTAAATTTCAAGCAAGGCGGAGATTTCCCAGTTTTTCTACACCAACTACTATCAAGTGTGGACGGCCTAATAACAGTAGTGTTGCTGACAATATCGCGAATATATCTGAAGATATTTTGGGTGCCCTGGTAGTCTAGTGGGTAGTGTGCTAGACTATTAGCGTGAGGGTCGTGGGTTCGATTCCCACCAGAGACTCTGGTCTGTGACACTACACCGAGCACATAGTCAAGTTACTTCGCTCGTATATAATTAGGATATAATTTGTAATTGTATTGTAATTAATAAATAAATAAATAAATATCTGAAGATATCTCAGAGTACCCGGAGTATCTACCAGACGGCAGTTGGTATACAGCTTTTTCCGAAAACATCAGCATACAGAATGGAAGACCGAACAGTATGAACTGGAATGGTGAATATGTGCTATCAACGGCGGCAGCTGCTAGATTTGCATCAGAAATTTTTCACTGACTTTGCCAACTAATTTAGCTGTTCTTGACTTTGATGTGAGGTTTCATGAGTCTACGTCAACAAGTCTCAGACTATTGAAGTGCTCAAAATGAATATTCATCATGAACACAGGAAAATCCTAGAAATCAGGATTTGGTCGATACATTTTTTTACCTAATGAAAGAAAAACATTCAAACGCAAATCTAAAATGATTTATTTTCTTAAAGAGTTTCAGTCAAAAAACATTGGGTGATAAGGCTTACGTCAAGTTGTTTAAGACAATATTACGACAGTTAAGATGGAATATTATTTTCAATATTAACCATTTATTGGAAATGCGAAAACCATATCGTGAAAAATTTGAAAATTATATGCGGAAATTAGCGGAATTGCTTAAAATTTAACATTTTTCAAAAGCAACGCAATATCCAGTTGACAAAAAAAATCAAAATAGTTCGAATGTATTATGCTTTCCAAAAAAGATTATTAGAAATATTATTTTGTAGCCATAGCTATCAGATAAATGAGGCACCAAATCGTCAAATATTTGAGACAAAATCGTCAAAATCGTCAAAGACGTTTATTGAAATCGTCAGAAAAAAAATAAATAAATAAATTAAAAGTTTTTAAAAACCAAAATTATTTCTATTGTAGTAAAACATACAAAATCAATGTATGTACATATCTGAGTTCCGAAATAAAACATTTAAAATTTTTTTTTTAGAAATTTAAAGCTAGCCTCCCTCATCTTCATTTATTAATTTTTTCCAAAAATGGAGAAATGTTATAGCATTTTCAGGAAAAAAATTGTTTAAGGTTTAAACTATCTATCCCAGTGTTGTTTATTGACACAAAAGAGCAGCAACAATATTGCATCATCTTAATCTATGGGTGGTGTAAATATTAAAGAGTCAGAAGCTCTTGACATTCTGAGCATGAAAATTCAATGTAATGTTGTCTGCAACCGACACATTTTTCAGTTCCTTCAGTTCGTTCTTAACATCTTATCATCAGATCTTACTATTTACACTATTTATTTATACTATTTATAAGGTCGGTGTCTCAACGTTTATTTTGAGGTTTCTCGACCGTGTACAGGAGAGGCCGTAGTAGCTCGTTAATGACGGTAGTGTATCCAACTCCATTGAATCATTGCTGCTTCGTTGCAATGTGGTTTGTGTTTCACTGTTCTATCGCTACTATAACGGATTTTGCTCGAATGAAATAAGGAGATTTGTTCCCGAAAATCATATATTTCTATGTAACGCTCGTCTTTCTCGGCCAGGACATCCGTATGTGGTCGATTGGCCAGTGGATCGCACACTGCATTACACAAAAAGTACGTTTTTAGTCGGACTATTCTTATGTGGAACTCAATTCCTGCAGAGGTCTTTCCTGTTACTTATGGTATAGAAATATACAAGCCTAGTATCCATAAACACTGTTCTCTCTTTCCTTCTTCTCATAACATATTTTCATAGTTCCAAACATAATGCCATCCATCCTCTGAGTGTTGGTTGTGCGAAAAAAAACAACGGCCTTTGTTCTTCCGATGGTAATACTCGAATTTTTAAAATTGTATGCAACGACAAGTGATAAATTATTCTCAACTACGAGGGTATTCAGGAGTTGTAATTTTTTGGCTTTTAAGGGATTAAAAAGGACTAAACTACAGAAAAATCATCACAGGTATTCGAAAGTAATTTAAAAATATAATACTTTATTCCTTGTAAGTACTAGCATAAATTTCCAATAACAACAATTTCAAAATAAATACAAAGCTTGAAGTGGCTTTTAATGTACTAAAGTTAGGAATATGATATAAATTTATAATTTCTAAAAATCGTCAAAAAATGGCATAAATCGTCAAATCGTCAATATGAAATTTTTGGAACTCAAAATCATCAAAATGACGATAAATTGTCAAATCTGGCAGCTATGCTTGTAGCTGCAATAAGAAAAAAATTACAAAAACATATTGTTACGTTTTGCTTTTTTAAAAACGTTTAAAATATGAGTTCGTTGATTGCAAAAAATATAAATTTATGTTTAGTTTCAATTAAATTCCTTATTGTTCGCATTACTTTTGCGCAACTGTTTACAACTTGATGTTACAACAACAATTTTCTTAGTCCGTTATTCTTCTTTACATTTCTGATTGCGTAAGCACAATTGCTCGGCAGGTCTTTACAACGGTGATCTTCAAACCACGACAGTTCTCTTCACACGCAACGCGTCTTCACACAAGACTGACTGAATTCTTACTACTCGTTGCCTGCTTTGTCTTGCCTTTTTATATGCCCACCTAATCAGTCTGATAGAGGTTCTTGAAGTCTAACGTTCGGGGTTTTGCCTTCCCGAGAACTCTGTCGCGACTTCATTGTTGTTTGTGTATTTTGTTCACATTGCTTGTTGTTGCGTTCTCGCCTACTTGTCTATCCCCTTTTCTTTCAATCTGATGTTGTTAGTTTACTTGTAACAAGTTCGTTGTATTTGTTTGTGTAGCTTTTGCTTATTTTATTGTTAAACGATGTATACCGTTTACATTTTCGTAACAATATTGTGTAACTTGACTTGTTCCTATAGTTCCACAATGTGTTAAGTATGTTTTATTCAGAACACTGATACATCGTTTTGCCGAAATTGAAGAAGTTAAAGACTTTTATTGCCGCTGAAATATCTATAAGATTATGTCCGACTATTAGAAAGAATCAAGACATACCGTTTGAAATACTGTCAGAGAAGCCAAGCAGCTCATAACGTCATAAATGTAGCGTTAAGGCCAAGATATTTATAAAATTTAAGCCTCTCATCGTTGCTGCCAAAATAAAATAATAAAGTTTTAATATTTTAATGAATTTAATTTAGTTTTCTTAAATTTAATTAATTTTTAAAATCACCCGAATACGCAAATATTTTACGTACAATTTAATGCCTGTGTGTATGTGTGTGTGTTTATCAGGGATAATGTTCCTTTTGTTAGTACAAGATGAATAGAAAAAAATGTAGAAAAGCATTATCGATTTAATTTAATGGCACTCATTTAACTAAAAGCAATAACAATGAAAATAAAAATACCAACAAAAAGTGAAAAAAAACATCCAATAAAGAAAATATTTGTCCAGGATTAATTTTTAAAAGCGAAATAAAAAAAACAAAATCAACCCGAGTAACTCAACATACAGCCTCGCCTTGAAATGTTTGAAACTCGGGAATAAAAATAAAAAATAAAAAATAAAAAAGAAACAAAAAAAAAATACCCACAATATTTTACAACTTTACGCTGTTGGGGTCAACACTTGGCAAATTGAGTTTTTAACGAATACCCGAAGAATTAAAACATTTAAATTTACTCTGCCAAGTGCTTTATCATTGAAATGTTTAAATGGGTGGCCATGAGGAGTGGGATGCTTTTTCGTAAACCACGAAACCACACAGTTAATCGCCACGGATCACATGGCGTTAAAACCGCGACGATAAATATCGTATTTTCTTTTCTCATTTATTTTTGTTTTCTTTTCTCAGTTAATTTTTTTTTTCAGCGTCCTTTACAAACAAATATTTCAGTTACGCTTGGGTTTTCCTCATACAGCTTTAGATTTTTTATTTGGTTAGGGGAACGCCTTGTGGTAATGGTTGGCAAAGAAAACTGGTACAAGTAAATAACGTTACGTCGTCCCGTATTTGAATAACGGTTCAATATTTCTTTTCTTAACCACTCCAAAGCAGTGGCATTGAAGTCTTTTAACAGTCATCCTGTGGTTGTTTGTTGGCCACTATTTTTATGACTGAATTATTATTAACGAACCGCCAGCGAGCCAGTTCATCATTACATCTCTTCTTTTCTTCTTCTTCTTCTTTTACCACTTAAAGTGAGCACAGATTTTAGGGTGGCAACAATTTTCTTATTCAGTCTGTTGGGTTTATGGGCTGTCAAGTCACTGTACTTATAACAGAGACCATGACTTGGTCTATGAGTAAAAGTGAATATTAAAACATTTTGCATAATAATCGTAAAAAGAAGAAAAAAAAAACAAAAAAAGAAGTGAAATAAAATCAAAATTGAAATTATTTTCTATTTGTACGCGATTTAAAATCTTTTTTTTATGATTTTCATTCAGGAGCATAAGTAAAGAAGAGTAAATCGCTTAAATGTGAAATGAAATGTGCTAAACAGTTTATTTAAGTCAGTAAATACGTATAATTTGTAAACATTTAAATGAATTAAACATTTAATGTCATCGAAATAAAAAATAATACCAGGGTGTGTGGGTGTACAACACTTGTCAAGCTTTAGACGTTATCATCTCGATGATAATCATCATCATTTTAGATTGTATGCAGGATAATTTTCTGATTTTCTTTTGAATTAGAAACAATTGGAAACAAATAAAAAGTTTGAGGAATACGCAAAAGGAACGCATTTTATGCATTTGCTAGTAAAACTCTAAAATATTTTAAACGGTTTTTTCATTTAAACCAGGAATAATAAAATTTAAGATACAACATGACGTGCTGAAAAATTTAAACTTTCTTTTATTCTATGAGAAATGACGTCACGCGGTCTGTTTCTATTGGTTGCTAATTCACAGCAGCCTTGTAACAGCTAAGAAAACCGATTACGATATCTTCACTTTTATAATTTTTGGTTCTAAAGCAATGAGTTAAATAGTAAATAAAAGTTGAATGAGATACAATTTGTTGAATGTCACAATTCCGAATTTGTTCTAAAATTTTTGTGTTAAAAGAAACAGCTAAAGCAGTAAATAATTATTACGTATTAAAAATTAACAATTTCATACAATTAAGGGGTCAAAATCCTTCAAAAGGATATAGAAGAAGTGTTCTGTCTAATCCATGCAAGAATAAACAACATGAAAATTGAAGTTTTCCGAATCTGATAGAGTAGAAAGAAATTCATTGTGGAATAGCTACCCACATTAATATTGTTACGAAAATGGATGGTTTTACATCGTTTAACATTAAAATTATAAACAAAAGCCACAAAAACAATTAAACAAAAAATATACCAATAAAACACAAGCATAAAAAATGATAAACAAGTAAACAAAAATGCAACAACAAACACTACGAGGATAAGTGTAAGCAAAATGCACAAACAACAGTAATAAAACAACAATGTTTACATTACAGAGATCTCGAGAAGGTGAAGCCACGAAAATTCGCCTTCAAGAACATTCATGAGACTGTTTACGTTGCCATATAAAATGCAAGACAAAGCAGGCAGCGTGTCAGTAAAAGTTTAGTCAGTCTTGTGTGAACACGAGGTGTGTTGGAAGAGAATAATCGTAAACCGTTACAAAGATCTGTCGAACAATTGTCTAGTAATTGTTATTGTTTAGGCAAAGGGTGTAAACAGAGGAATAACAAGCAAAACAATTGTTGTTGTTTACATTAAGTTGTGAACAGTGGCAAACAGAATTGTGTGAATAATAAAGAATTTTAATTAAAATTAAACACAAATTAATTTTTATTTTATTTGCAATCTACGAGCTCATATTTTAAACGTTTTTAAAAGGTAAAAACGTAACAATAAATATATGGATGGGACTAACAAGAGTATAGCCGGAAAACTTCATAACGAGTATTTAGAAATACAGCATAATAAATTCATAAAATAATGCCTACTGAAATTGACGATGACGATCGGTGAAAACGGTTCAGAAAAATTGGATTAATGAACACATTTAATAAAAAAAATATTGGCAATAATGTGAGAAAATCATGAATTTAAAGCGTTGGTTTTCAACAAAGAAAAATGTATACACAAAAAGGGAAATCCGTCGTTATGAGAGTATTTGAACTCAACTGACACAATCCTGTTCAGTACATCTTAAAAGAAACGGAGAAAAATGTCAATTCTATGTATTGGACAAACAGAAATTCTGTAATTTATACCCGATTTAAACAAAGTGTAATTCAAAAACCTTGTCCGATAAAAGATCTAGCTTAAGCTGGAAGTGTGGTTAAGACACGATATAATGTTTCATTTAAAAACAAAAACTAGTTAACAACTCCCATAAGAATTCTTAAAAGCTTCTCATGCATTTATTTTATTTTTGTTAATGATTCGTAGAATTCGGTTTAAATAATTTTTCGTTACGTATTCCAAGTGTGATATTTTCTGTGTTTAATTTAATTTAGTTGTCTGTCTCAATTCTCTATTATTAAAGATTCGGGTATACCTACATGTCAAGTGCTTTCAATTTCTTTACATCTAGTGAAGCATTTAATAAAATGGGTTTTGGTTTTGAGGTATATGTCATGGTATATTTATATTCCTTATACATACTACATCACACCTCTAAAATTCAATAAGCGAAATTTTCAATTTCATTAGAAAAATTTAAAGGCCTGTTTCTCTAAGTCTATGGTAAGCAGTTTATACGATAAATTGCAGTTTGCTTTACGTCGAATGAAGAACACCGATAATGTCTCATCTCTAGAAATGACTTTAGTGCCTATTGTGTCATAAATTTCAACAGCAAGACAACGTGGCAATTCGCGACAATTCTTATCTAAAAAAAACTGATTTACCAAATATGTTAATTTAACATTACAGATTAGATATGGAAAATCTTTGTAGAATTTATGATTTTCCTTTATTTTTCATTTTAAATATCGGGGAATAATTGATGTAAATATAATTCCAAATTACTCTAATAGGTGGTGTGTTGGCATAATAGACGTAAGGCCTCGGTTTAGAACAGAGATCAACAATGAGTGTTCAAAAAGATGAGTAGATTCGAATCATACTCATAATTTCTGATACTTATACGCATTCATACTTATTTTAATATCATACTCATACTACTCATATTTAAAGTTTGAAGTACTCATCGTACTCATAGTTAACAATACGCATGATGTTGTAAGTATGATTCGCGTACGAACACTACAATACTCACTAGAAGGTTGTGTGTTTGCTTTGCTTGCTGACTTTGGCTTTTTCTTTCTTCTTTTTTTTTTGTAAATGCAACAACAACTAAGACTGTAATTTTTGATTAATGAGTCACTCGAAGTATTTTTCTAAATTTATGAATTTGAATGATTAGGCGTATGAATCAAACATATTTCGAATGGTATGAGTTTGATGTCAACGTTGTACGCATACTCATTGCAACCTTTACTTATTAATCAACGTTGTAGTGAGTACGAATGAATTAGGGTAGTTAAATTTCAATAATGTTGACTCACTTATATTCAAAAATTCATTAGTACTTGTGTGTAACGAAAAAACGATTCAATGCTGATCTGACCCAGAAGACATCAAGACTAAAATTTAAAAAAATATTTCTTCAGCGAGTTCCTCTCAGGAAATTTCTGGCAAAAACTCTGAGATTAAATAAAAATTACCTTGAAAAGTTTCTCAAAAATTTGTCGTTCGGAGTCGACTTTAAACTGTAGGTCCCGAAACTCGTGTATAAAATTAGCACACACAACATGAGTGGTGTGAGAAGCTAGGCCGTAATCCTGGCGGAAGGGTTGTAGCATTTAAGGTAAATTCTAAAAAATAAAACTGACTTTCGGTACTTTATATGTCTTTTTATTCCATTCCAATTAAAATCAAAATCGGATTAATATTTCTCGATTAGGGTTCTATACATTTATACATGTACAGACATAGAATATTAAAAATGTCTCGTAGTGAGTTCAAAATAAATTCAACTGATTTGGACCAAGAACTGATTATACAATTTTGCGATATGATGATATTTAAGTTCAACGAATAATTGAAAGAAAAAGGACAAAGGTTGCTAAGAGTAAACACCCTATAATTAAAATATTATTTTATGTAAGAATAACGCATAACTCATGTACATATATTAAAAGGAATTAAGATTTATTTTAAGTGCATTTCATATTGAATAATGACTTGACTTGTGATTGTGGCCGTATAGTTCAAGGTGAAAAATATTTAATAACACTTGTTGACCATTTTTTGTTTTCTCTTTCAAATTATCGTTATTAAAGCTGTCGTTAAATTGCATCATTTGTGCATTTTTTTCTCTTAATATTCAAATAATACGTTTTCCTGTTTCTACGCTTATTTTATTTTATTTGTTTTTTTTTCATTTTAATTATAGTCATAATTTTAAACCAAATATTAATTGTGCTAAATTACAATTATTATTTTATATTGTATATTGTATTAGCTGAGATGCTAAGGTATTAAGAAGAAAATGTTGTTTTAATTTCTAGAAAAGAATTTCCGTAACGTGATTGCAAAAATGTAGACAAAAATTTTTTCCAAATAAAAATATTTATTTTGTACCTGAGGAATTTTAATGATTAAAAATATATTTTTAAATAAATTTTTTTGTTAGTTTTATTAACGGAAATTAAAAAACCATGACATTTGCAAAAAAAAAAAATTATAAAAAAATTTGATGTATAACGTCATCTCAAACTGCGTAATCCGTACATCAAAAATTCTATAATTTTTGTAGTCATTAAAATTCATTTTCTATTTCATTCTAAAAGTCACCAACAGATTTTGTATATTAACGAGAACATTCTCGTGCGTAGTATGGTAATCTGCGAGTTTTAGAGTTGTGACTACAGTTGCTTTCAGAGACCTTGGTTTGTATAAGCAAACACACTACCTACTAGACTACGGCGACTCAATTAATGAGTATTGACCTCAGTTAAAACAGAAAAACTTATTGTTTCTTTTGTTTTTAACACCATGTTTTCAAATTTAATGCTACAGACGATTGAATACAAAATTCTTTAGAATTTTTGACTGGAATTCTTACACTGCCATGTAGTCTATTGAGTTTAAAAAAAATTTAAAATCCGTGTAACAGTTTGATTTCAATAATTTTTAAAAAATGAAACAAAACCATCTATCAACTACGTCTTCGATCATTTCGTAATAAAATCTTATCTGACATAATTATTGTGTTAAATAATGCAAAAATTTAAAAATCGGAAAATATACACAAGAGGGCAATTTTGCCAAATCAAAGCAGGACAGTGTCAGCCTGCCTTTAATTATTTTTTTTCATTTTTTATTTTATTTCGTATTATTTTTGTTTATGAATCAATCAGTAGCTCTGCAACTCTAAAGATTTAAGACAATTTGATGAATTGTTTTGATTTAACAACAAAAGTTTCAATATGACTTCGTATTACAGTGTTATGTAGATGATTGCATTGTCAATCGCATCTATTCTCTCCGTTGTAACACATATTGTAGCCAGTGACAGTGTGGTGGTACGTTCCAAATAAATGACAAATTACTCTTCGGATTCATTGTATGAACATTGTTAAAGAGGGGTTGTATTTATCAGGTATTTTATTTTTGTTTTTTATATTCGAAAAAAAAAAAATAAATAAACAAACACGACATTCAACTGTCAGTTTGATCATTAGATACTTCCACTTAAGAAGACTTTAAATATATAAAAAAGTGAGTGTATTTTAGAAAAAGTATGAATTCTTATATAAAGATACAGTGAAACGTCGACTGTGTCGGTATGATCTGTTTGTCAAACATTTCAAAATAATAATAAAAAAATCTAATTTTCATACTAAATATTCCGGTTTTGATTTATAAGGAATACAATAAACGATACATCGTAGGTTAGTCTAAAAATCTACTCGTAGGTATAATATAAATGCCTTGCAGTTAAATCTGATCAACGCAGCAGTTTTATTATAATATTGTATATTTAATAAAATAATTCATTTTTAAATGCCGAATTTATGTTCCTTTTATTGGAAGTCATTTTAAGTATCATTCATGCATTTTCATCTGTACCCCAAAAATCACATGCGTTCTGAAAATCTACCCATTTTATTGTAATTTATATCACAAAAAATATTGATCTTATGCTCTCCAGTAACAAAGAAGAAGAAAAAATTAAAATAGAATTTTGTAAGATAAATATTTGGACTTTTGTTTCACTTTTGAAGAGAAATCTTGACTTCGGAAGTCTAGTGAAAAATTTAAAAATTCTGGAATATAAAGTGAGGCTGATTTATCTTCTCGTCCATTCTTCTACTTCAATATCGTATGTTCTTTAGATTATATCCACAGGTAGAAGTATTTCACCGAAATAGTTGTACACATAAGACGAAGAATTTCAAGTTCATTTGTTTTATGAAAAATGTAAATTTGTTTGTGCACATCTAACGCCATCGTGAATAATTCTTTTCTTTCCAAGAGAAAATAAAATTTATATCTTGGTTAAGCACGGGATAATATTAGTCACTCAGATTAACAAGGCAAGGAACCGCTATCTAAAGGAGTAACAGTTACTACGCCTAGAATATTCATGCATATACTTATATATCAGAGATCGGCAATGAGTATTCAAAAAGATGAGTAGAATCGATTCTTACTTATACGCATTCATACTTATTTTAATATCATGGAACCTCTAGTCATATTCAAAGTTTCAAGTACTCATCATATTCATACTTAACAACACGTATGATTTTGTTGCATTCGACTCTCCATAACTCAACATATGTATACACGAATCACAAAATAAGTATGATTCGCGTACGACCACTAAAATACTCACTAAATGGTTGTGTGTTTGCTCTGCTTGCTGCTGTCTCTGTTTTGCTTATGGGTCTTTTTCTTATGTTGTAAATGCAACACCAACTAAGACCGTAAATTTTGATGAATGATTCGAGTCACTTGAAGTATTATAAGTATTTTTTTAAAGTTATGAATCTAAATGAGTAGGCTTATGAATCAAACATATTTCTAATGGTATGAGTTTGATGTCAACGTTGTACGCATACTCATTGCAACCTGTACTTATAAATCAATGTTGCAATGAGTACGAATGAATCAGAGCTGTTAAATTTCAATATTGTTGATTCACTTATATTCAAAATTTCATCAGTTCTTATGAGTAGCGAAAAACGATTCATTGTTGATCTCTGGTATATACCATAGGTTACATTCGAATTGTTTATATGCATTTACATGCGTAAAATTTGTTAAAATTATAAAGTCAGGTTTAAAATTTCTGATGATAAATTGACCAGCATAAAATCTCTACTATAACCCAACTGTATTAATTGAGATATTCCTCAGGTAGATAAGTGTAAGATCAGATTTGGTGTTTGAAGCCGGGCGCTATGACCCGCAAAATTCTCAGTGTCTAATGGAATAACATTACGAAAACTATTAGAACTATCAGGGTGTGGATTATTGTTACCACTTGTGTATGACTATGCATTTGCAATGTCAGTAAATTACTTAATCAAGTTGCAAAGCCATTTTTCTTTACCACTAGGGTAATGAAGTCGCCGTAATCTACGGCCACGGTTCAAACCATAGTCAGATATCAAAATGAAAATATAAAATTTTTTTTATTTAAACTGCATCACAGTTAAAAAAATCAGCAACAATTCGGACCAAGGCAAATACATAAGAAATTTATTCGATATAAAACTATCGATATGTCTCCAATGGCGACTGTAATACATAAGTTTGCTCTCTAAACACAATGGTTGTACAATGGGTCAATTCGACCTCCGGGTACTGTACTTGTCTAATTGACAAGTACACGTCCTCTAACCTAACCTAAACAAACAACAATTTTCATCACTTTAGAATTGTGCTAGTTTCCGCATAAGAAAATTGTACTCGTTTAATATCTTCATTTCCGAAATTAAACTCTGCATTTAGCGCAATCCATTTACATATCTTCAATAATAAAGAATATCACCTCAATTCTATTATCCCAATAATTTCCATAAAGACCTTTGAGTTTCGTTGTCCTCTATCATTGCCATTAGTAAAAGCTCTCTTTTCAGCAAACTTTGCAGATTTAGCAAATATTTCATCCTGATCTTTCTGAGAGAAGCCACTTTGGAATCAAAAGTTATTCTTACCAACAGCTCGGCATTGCTATTAAACACTAGTAAGACCTTCTCAAACGTTAAATTGTTTTCCATTTTTTCACAAACTTTTTTTGGTACTAATTTTCGCGACTAAAATAAAAACAATTTTGTTGAAACAACCAGCTGTTTTGTTTACCAGCTGTCAAATGAATATTGCGTCGTATATTATGTCTGAACATTTAAAATATTGTACTCAAATAACCGAATGTTGACTCAATAAAAGTGCATATCTGAACATAGTATAACAAATGAAAGGTCAACATTTGGAGACATAACACTCCTTTGGCTATCACACGATTCAATAGTGAATTGGGCCAGTTTTCCACGCCATGTTCTAATAGTACATGCGCCAGGGATTTTACTGTTGATTCGAGCAATAGCGTTCCACAATGAAACAACATTTTTACCCTCAACATGTGTGAATCGTTATGCACCGTTATCGTTGCTTTGATTTTTAAAATTTCATTTTTCAATAATTTAAAGTGTTTCGGATATACGAGAATGTATGTATAGATTTATAATGTGTGTATATTTGAGCACATTCACAAAGTTACACTTATTTGAGTATGCATACATACATGTATACACGTTGAATTTGTTTAAATATTTGGGAAAAAAATATGCACAGAATGAAATCGAAACGAGATGAGGATAAGGAAGCTTTAAATGTTCAAAGCAACAACCGAAAGACAAGAGAAAAAAAGGTCAAGTCCAAAATGATGGATGATCTTTTATGTCAACGCTTGACGAGACATTGTTACAGCATTTTGTTTTCCACCAACAACAACAACAACAACAGCAGCAGCAGCAATAGAAACAATAACATCATTATCATCGTCAGAAGCACAATTCTAACATGTAAATTTTAACACATACGATGACTATACACACAGATACGGACATCAATATTGTCTGTCGGTTTTGTTTCTCGGTTGAATGCCTTACATTATTTTGGTTTTTTTTTGTTTTTTTCTTTTTTTTTTTGAAATTCTTATGGTTTGCTTCAGCTTTAAGAAAGCATACCGTTATGAAACTTTTTCATCGCATGTTTGTTTTGTATTCGTAACAAAGATACAATTTTTCTAATTAAACCTTTTCCATGTTCCTGTTTGCCGTGGTTCCTGTTTCCTTTCATATCTAGTTATGGTATTATCTTGATTTAGAATTTTTCTAATCACGGTTTCGTAAAGCATATGTTCTTCTCGTGTTGTATGTAGTACATCTTGTTATAAAAAAATTGTTACAAAATTCTTTCAACATCTTTGTAAGAGTGCTGATTTGATTTCCTGCAACTCATTCTCACGCACATAAATCTCAGGTTTATTTTGATTTTGGAAATGAGTGTTAAAATTTTAAACACTTAAAAAATGTTGTTTTTAAAATTTATGGTCTTTAGCATCACGTGTCTACCACGAGCTATTCGCTTGTGTGTGCCGGTTTATTATTTCCGCGCTCATGTTAACGTACTAACAACGTATCACATAAATTTTGTTTAAGGATTTTATGGATACTTGTATCTGTGCCACAAAAACATACTGTTTGTTGAACGGAATGTATGTTTGTAAGTTTTATCATCCTGAATGTGTGTGTGTTTTTTTTCGTATTTACACTGACAACAAATAGAAAAAAGAATGATTTGAATATTCTATTTCCATTGAAATCCTTTTGAATACACAAATAATTAACCCCATAAGGGATTTGATGACAAATTTCTAAACTTTGTGAATGTGAAAACCATACGTTTTTTGGTTGCAATCCATCTCAGAAAATTGAGAAAATCTTGCTTAAAATTTAGTTTTCTCAACAACTTTTACAAAGTCGATGTTGTATTGCTTACTCTGTTTGTGAAATGTATGTAATATGTGATCCATGGCATTGTACTGACTTTGAAATTCGTTTTTCTTTTACAATAACCTTGAAAAACTTCTTCACTGTAGAACTGTTTAGTTTCTGCTCTAAACTATATATATCACTATTATAGCTATTCGTCACTATATATTGTTTTAGAAAATAGTATCCACTTAAAATTTTATGTTTTTTATATGATAGGTCCTGTACAGCAAGACTTTCAACAAATATTTAAAAAATAATTTTAGAAACTAATTAATTATGAGTCGTTCGCTGGCAGGTTACCCATCTTTATGACTTACTTACTTACTTAATTGGCCTCTAATAACCCGATTAACGGATTTCGTCCTGCTTTAACACATCCTTCCAGACGCCTCTGATTCTTGCATGCTTGCACCAGTTGGTCACACCAATCGGTGACACGGCTTCCTCGATTTGGACCTTCCAACGCAAACAAGGTGGTCCTATTCGCCGCAAATACCGGCACCAAATACCCGTCTCGCAGGAGCATCCTCCTGCATTCGAACATTGACATAGTTGAGCCAACGCAGTCGCCTACTCACACTGGACCGAAGATCTTGCGTAGTACTTTTCTCTCGAATACACTCAAAGCTGCTGCATCGGTCATTAAAAGTGTCTATTCCTTTGCGCCATAAAGAAGCACGACGAGCACGTCTTGTAAAGTCGACTCTATAGAGTTTTGTAGACTGTACAGAATTTTGTGGCCTCTACAGAGTCTTGTAGACTCTACAGAGTTTGCATTCAATGAATTTTATAATTATGGATTAATTTTCAGCAAGTTCAACAATAGTTTTTAACGTTCTATAAGCTATTGTAAATACACTTTTTGTCATAGACTATGAGTTAGCTTAAGCAGACACAATAGATTGAACACGTTCTTGAACCTTAAAAAGTGTTAACACGTGATTTCTGGAAATTATAAGTTGAATTCAAAAGTAATGTTAATGCACGATCATACTAAACAAAGGTTTAGAGGAAGAAACTTTTATTGATATACACACATATTGATATACATACATACAGTAAAATATATAAACCTTCCAAGTTCAAATTAATCTTTGCACATCATTATTTTCCAATATTTATTGCATTAATCGAAAATCGACCTTTGTTCGATAGTTCTGTAAAGTAAACAAACACCACAAACGAAATATGTCCCATCACCTGCATATTTGATAGCAAAATAGGTAGTATTGTCTGATGAATACGTTCTTCACTTACATACTGATTTTCGCAAATTAGCCACACTATATACAGTCGAATGATTGATAGCCTTAAAAACCGCTTTCAGCTTTTAAAGGGTTAATCCAATGTCATATTATACAAACATATTCCATCGTGTGTATTTGTAAGATTAGTTAGTTGAGAGACAACGTTTGATTCTGAACTATCCTTAGTTTACATTTCTTTTCGTATTTGTTTTTGTGTTTATTGTGTAAATACAAGTGAATAAAAACATTAACAACAACAACAACAACAATATGAAACATTTTAACAATCATTTATAATAACCAGGTTTAAAGTGTAAAATCTACGGTTTTTCTATTTTTTTGTTGCTATTCTCTTCCCCCGTTTCTATTTGATTCCATTTGACTTTTTATGCTCTTTTAAACATTGTACTCGCAATACTGCATACAAATCGATGCTAGTATGTGAGTAAGCGTGCGTGTGTGTGTGTATGTGGATGATTTAAATAAATTTATTCAATTCATTCATCCCTCTTTGAATTTTTTCTATTCTACCATTTGTGTGTGTTTGTTTTTCTGTTTCTGTTTTTTCACTACTTTTCATACTTATGAATTCATCTTCCATTCATTTATCACAATTCAAAACAAAAAAAAAAAACTTACAGTGTGTGCGCGAGTGAGTGCTTCGGTTTCAAAGATTTCATCGTTTTATTGTCTCGTCGCACTTCGAATATCATCCATAAATGAGTCCTTAAGTGGTGGTAAATTCACACCTTAAATTACGACAGCATGAGAGAGTCTCTTTGTTTGTATGGATGTGTTTGTTTGTTGACTTTGTAATGTGAGATCCCGTTAAATTTGTTGGTGTTTCTCTAAGCATTCTTGATTTTAAAGAGGAAATTAAATGTTTTATGGTAAGTTTTGTGGTGACTTTTTAATCAGACAAGTCAATAAATCAAAAATTTTAAATATTTTATCCTGAAACTATAGAAAAAAGGACAAACAAAGTGAACAGCAACTTACTTGTGGTATTGATTACAATTTTATTTAATGTTTCATGAGCGTTGAATGTAAATATTTTATTATCATACCATTGAATGATTTTCAAGTATTTTGGTTGAGTCAATAATTTCAAAATAAAGGATGGAATAGGTACGACAATTTTGTGAGAACTTGAATAGTTTAACGATAATTTCGAAACACGTGGAAATGGAATTTGTGATAAATAAAAGGCTTTAATGCGTGGGCGTTTTAAACACGTGGTGAACTTTAAATAAGTCATTCTCTAATCGTATGTAATGTAGTAGAGTATAATAAAATTATGGTAGAATAAGATTTTATTACAAGATTTTAAGATTTCAATGTTATTTCTTTTGTAACCTACAGTATTTTAAAAAGATATCAGTTATTTATGGTCACTGCTTTGATATGCGTATTATGTTTTATTTCAACTTCGTAAGTTATACACATAATTTTTAATGGTTATTACAGTATAGTTAAATAATTCTATGTTGAAAACAAACATATTTCTATAGCTTCGAACAACTAAATAATACCCATAGACAACATTCTCAATCGGATGGAATAACCTCTGTGCTGTTGAACTTAAACTGGCTTATATGCTACATATTAGCGGACAATAAACAATAACAAATAACAAAGTAATTACTTAAATGTTAAGATTGCTCATAATAACGTGTTTGTGTTATCAGGTTTCTCCCAAATAAAATTTCGATGGTGATTTTTTTGGCTGAAGCCAACCAGACTTCCTCATATTCCTAAAAGACAGTTTTGACAGGACAGTGAGACATTTAGTAACAGACTGTTTCATACTCCTCTTCCGAGTCTCAACTTCATGCCTCCCTATTAGATAGTGTACCGTAAATCCATAGACTACGTCTAAATATTCAGTTAAAAGAGGAAATAAGCTTTTCCGCTCTCTCTAGGTTAAATTCAAACATACCCATATTAGGGAAAGGGTGGAATTTATCCTTAATTTCTAGCTTAAGCCTGGAAGATTTTAAGGATCACGCAGGGAACATTCAAGTCTGATAACAGTCCATTATACTATACTATAAACCCTATTCCCAGACAAGAATATAATGGATGTCTTAGCATAATCCACCTCGTTACGTCGGTATGACGTTCGAAGCAGACTTTATGGAAGCCTGGCTAACCGAGCCAGGAATATTCTATATCTGAGCACCCATTTAATCGAGAATAGCCACGAATTCAGCCTTGAAGACACCAGTGATCTGTGAACTATACATGTATCAGAAGAGTGAGTCCTCTATATTAACATCTCCCTTCAAGCCATGGAGGTATATTTCCAGAAACGGTTATACGAGAATCAATTGGTACAGGGAAATTTCGATTTATAACTTTAGCTTGTACATGGAGCTGATTGCGCCAGTAGTTTTCCGAACTTTGACCTTATTTTGCAAGAGTTGCCTTCTTCATCTGAAGAAGGTCGATTGTAATACAATCTTATCGTTTAGAGCTCTAGTTGGTTTTATCCTCATGGTACAGATTGTCTTATCACACTGTCTAGAATTCAGAAGTAACATTGTTTCGTATATTCACGTTCCCTGTATAGGCACGTTACGCCCTCTTCTTTTACTAATAACCTGCATGCAGTTAAAGGAAGTCACATAATCTTTCTGGAAGAATAGGGTCAAAGAAGGACCAAATGCCAGACTGAAAGTAAGTGAAGACAGTCAATTGTAGTAAAAGTGCGACGTATGAACACTGTTTATATGCACTAGAAAGTTGGCTCTTTATGGTAGAATTATCCTGAAATAAAATTGACAGCGCAACAGAGATGCCAGTAATTTTTTAAAAACTTTTTTTTTCAGAAAAAAGGTCGTTTTTAACAAAAAAAAAAATTACAAAAAAATTTAAAACTTGTCTTCTACTACCAGTACCAAAATTTTCGAAGAAATCTGCGGAGTTTAGTGTTCCTCTTACATCCTGTTGTGGTTCGGACAAATAAAACACACACTTTTCTGTATAAAAATTAGAATATTTTTTTGGAAAACAAATTTAATGAAAACTTTTTTGTATCTCAAAAAAAAAAATTGGAAAAAGTCAAAAAGTTCAACGCTGTAGCACAGTGTTATCAGTTAAAGTGTGTTATAAATTTTGTTAAATAAAGAAATAATTTAAATAAATACATACTCACAGAAATAAGTAAACAATTTATATATTTTTTATACAATTTCTGGAATCCATAGGAAGTAATCGTTGTTTAAAAGTCAAAAACATCACTTTATTTGTGCATACATACATATTTCCTTTAAATGAAAATTGCTAAACAACCTTCCATTTTCATTCATTTCATTAAAACGGTAAAATTTTGTTGTAATTGATACTTATCCAAGTGTGTAAAATGCTAGAATTTAAATGAAAATTTCATTTCGAAACGATACGTACGAGTATGAACTTTAAATGGCGTAAAATTGATGGTTTATTAAGCCACTAATGAATAGAATTTTACAAATAATTGTTTTTCATTTTTTCATTTTTTTTTCATTTTTATTAAAACAAACATGTCACGTAAATATTGAACAAACGGTCGCAATTGTATAACATTTTTTATACGAATAATTTCAAAGCAAGGAATTTTTTAAATACTGAATAAAATATTAAAATTATTTAAAAATCTAAAAAAAGAAAAAATATTTTCAAATGAAATGAAATTCAATTGGAAACATTGAACAGCCATATTTTAATGACATTGAAATTGATGTTAAAGCGCCGCCAGTTGTTGTTGTTGGTCTTAAATATTTATTGCTTGTGCTTTTTAAATATTGAAAAGTTTTCAATTCAATTCTCATTTTAATAATTTTACAAAAATTAATTTTTCATACCGTTCCAACACACCCCAACATTTCAACAACCATTTCGAAAAGTTTTGTTGGAAAAAAAATCAGAGAAAAAATACATTGCAAAATTTGCATTGAAAAGTAATTTGTCAACGCATTAAAGACAACGAATTATGCCTGAGTGCCGAAAACAATAGCAGCTGTAGTAATAACCAGGGATGGCAAATGTATTATTCTGATTGCGGATTCAATAAAGAGACGAAATGTACCATGATAGTACCAAATTTGAGTTTTAAATTTCTGAAGAAAAAATAAAAATCAACCGCCGATATTACATACATACATGCATACATAATTGGTCATTACAACCCTTTAGTCAGGATTACGACTTCAATTCTCATACCACTTATGTTGTCTGCGTTAATTTGTATACATGAGTAGCGAGACCTACGGTTTAAAGTCGATTCCGAACGACAGATTTTTGAGAAACTTTTCATGCCAATTATTATTTATCCTCAGAGTTTTTGCCTGAAATCTGCTGAGAGGAAGTCGCCGAAGAAATATTTTTTTCATATTTTCGTTTTGATGTCTGACCTGGGCTTTGAACCGAGGCCTCACGTCTAATAAGCCAACACACTACCTACTAGACTACGACGATTATACCTCCGATATTATAGAATAAAATTATTTGGGTAAGACGTCGAACAGCATTGAGCGCAAATATAATCTGTTTCCACTTAGTTTCTATGAATATTCTCAAACACATATCAATCAGGAATTGATATCGTTTGATTAAAGGAACCACAAATTCCAATTTCTCCCAAAGTTGTAAATCCATGCTATCTCTCCAAAGTTAATTCGGAAATCCCTTTAAGGGCCATTATTACAACTTGCCATTAAGTAAAGGGAGGATTTTAACGGGCAGATTAATTGTTTTTCATTATTATAAGTGGACAATATGGTAGACTATTAAAGTTAAGTTTGTGTAGGAACTTGCCATATTCTATATTATTTTCAATATGGCAACATCAAATATAAACAAAATGAGCAAATACAACAAAAAAGCGAAGCTCGTCATTGCCACTGCGTTTAAAAAACTTGTTTAATTGAGCAGTGTTATCGACATTGCTCCGGCACTGCCATATTTTTGAAAAAGTTAACTTTATTTTATCTGTAGGTTGTAATAACAAAAAGAAGGTAAAGGTGACTTTAAATTCACTTTAGCTAAAGTTACCTTTAGCTAAAATCAACTTTAACGGGATGTTGTAATAATGGCCCTGAAAGAGCTAACAAACTTCAGAAGAATTCTTATATAATCCTGTTGCCTATGGCGATATAAAAACTTTGTATTCGTTTCTAAAATGTTGTTACCAAATATGTTGAAAATTCTAAAACAACGGCTACAATTCCAATCTCTGACAGAAAGAGCAGCAACACTGCCGTTAAATTACTAAGCGTGTTGCAGAACACTGAGAGGGAAGAAGTAACGGATGTAACGCCATTGACATGGTGTTGTCTGTTTTTTCGTGCTTCGTTTTTTGCATTTCTGTGCCATTTAAATTTAATTTTTACTCTTGTCATTGCATTTTTTATTTTTCACTTCTCCATTTGCCGTTTATTTTTGCTTTTTTTTTCTTTTTTCTCGAAAAGAAATATTTTTTCCATTGTTTTTTAGGCAGCAACTGCTGCGGTTAATGTCTTTTGAATGCAAATTCAATTTTATCGCACTTTTGTTTTTAATAAGATTTTTAAGTGAAATATTGTATATTGGTTGGTTACCATAGTTTACTCGAAGTGAGTGGATGTAGTTTATTTTTTGCTTTTTCCCTTTTTGCTTCCTTCTTTCAATGGATTTTGGGCTGGCGGAATCTCTTAAGGTGGAATTTGAGTGTAATTTTGTACAAGTGACACGATAAAAACTTATTTAAAGAAACATTATTGAGGATTTGGAAAAGTTTTCCTTTAAAACAATAACTTTTATTAAGCTTTTCTGAAAAATATTACACAGAGAAATAAACTTCAGCACTAAGCTTAAGGGATGATGATATTTGAAAGTTAAAAACTAAAAAATATTTTAAATATTTCAAAGACATATACTTTAAAATTGTGTATAAAGCCGGGGCATTTGGGAACAAAAATTGTTTTATTAGAGAGAAAAAAAAAACACAATTTTACCACAATTAATCCATAATTGTTTTGGAATCAAACTCGAATATTTCCATATGTTTTATAACAAGGTCATACGCTAAAATATAATAGAATAGATTTTTATTAATTAGTTATTGAACCTTTGCTCCATACAGTACATGTAAATTATAAATCTAGATGAGCATACAGGAGACCAGCATTTAACCAGGTTTCAAATGCTTTTCAAATAATTTGATGTCTCAAGTGATGTTAGGCATGAGGTTGTTCAATCGGAATTAAATGCAAAATTCATATTTTTTTATCATATTCTAAAGTAGGGATGTCTGAACTAAGGTATCAAATAGATGACTAAACGACTATTCGAAATGACAAGTGAATTACAACCCATCAGTCAGGATTAGGACCCATCTTCTGACACCACTTATGTTGTGTGTGTTAATTTTATATATGAGTGGCGGGACCTTTTGCTAGAAATCTGCTGAGAGGAAGTCGCTGAGGAAATTTTTTCGTATTTCGTTTTGTTGGAGCTGTCTGGCCTAGTGTTTGAACCGTGGCCTCACGTCTAATAAGCCAACACACCACCTACTAGACTACAGCGACGTTTTAAAGTTACATATGCTTAAATTAAGAAAAATATTTTTAATATCAGTGAAACGGGTATTCTTAAATAAACAATTTTATACTCTTAGGGCAATTTTTTAAAATCAAGATTAAACTCAAATTTTTCTCTACTTAGCTAATCTACAATTTTAATCAATCTTATGTTAAATGAATTTGGATTTTTTTTTCCATGGGAGTTTAACCTTGTATAACTGCAAAAATTATAAGCAAATGTTGCAACATTTCTCACAATAATTTGTTTTTGCATAGGACAGGAGAAACTGAGCGCGATCTTGTAGTACCACGGCTATTGCGTATAAGGCTCAGTCTGAAATGAATTCACAATTAACTTTCCATAAAGTGAACCAGTAAAGATTACGACCTAACTTCTCACATCACCTATGTTGTGTGTGTTCACTTTATACATGAGCGGCGGCACCTGCAGTTTAACGTTGACTTCGAAGGACGAATTTTTGAGAAACTTTTCATGGAAATTTTATTTACTCTTTCTAGCAAAAGCTCTGAAATCTGTCGAAAGAAGGTTGCCGAAGAAATATTTTTCATATTCCGTTTTGTTGGATATGTCTAACTTAGGGTGACACACTACCTGCTATACTATGGCGACATTATGATAACATATTTCATCAATTTGCAGCCATTACTCTGGTATTACATCGGTTGTCAAATAAAGCAGTGTTGCAAGCTTAAAGCTATAGACCTCTAAACCACCCATTATGAGAAACCTCATTTGACATATTTTCAATGAATGACTAAATGTAAGCTTCTGCATCTGCATACAATGGACTTTTAATATTTCATTTGCAATAGAAAACTAGAACTTTATCTACAGATGCTAATTCCAGTAATAAAAGTAAGTAACTAAGGGCCATTATTATTATTTCGCGTTAAAGTTGGGTTTAGTTAAAGGTGACTTTAGTTAAAGTGAACTTTAAAGTCATCTTTAATTTCTTTTCGTTATTACAACCTACAGATGAAATGAAGTTAACTTTTTTAAAAATATGGCAATGCCGCAGCAATGTCGATAACATAGATCAATTAAACACGTTTTTTTAAACGCAGTGGCAACGACGGGCTTCCTTTTCTTTGTTGTATTTTGTTTATATCTGAAGTTGCCATATTGAAAATAATATATAATATGGCAAGTTCAAACATAAACTTAACTTTAAAAGTTACTGGTAGGATGATCCTCCATTTAGCTTAACGCTCACTTCTACCTTATCGGCCACTTATAATAATGAAAAACAATTTATCTGCCCGTCAAAATATTCCCTTTAGTTACGGGAAATTGTAATAATGGCCCTAAGTTTATGAAAATAACATAATAGAATAGAATAGAATAGAATAGAATAGAATAGAATAGAATAGAATAGAATAGAATAGAATAGAATAGAATAGAATAGAATAGAATAGAATAGAATAGAATAGAATAGAATAGAATAGAATAGAATAGAATAGAATAGAATAGAATAGAATAGAATAGAATAGAATAGAATAGAATAGAATAGAATAGAATAGAATAGAATAGAATAGAATAGAATAGAATAGAATAGAATAGAATAGAATAGAATAGAATAGAATAGAATAGAATAGAATAGAATAGAATAGAATAGAATAGAATAGAATAGAATAGAATAGAATAGAATAGAATAGAATAGAATAGAATAGAATAGAATAGAATAGAATAGAATAGAATAGAATAGAATAGAATAGAATAGAATAGAATAGAATAGAATAGAATAGAATAGAATAGAATAGAATAGAATAGAATAGAATAGAATAGAATAGAATAGAATAGAATAGAATAGAATAGAATAGAATAGAATAGAATAGAATAGAATAGAATAGAATAGAATAGAATAGAATAGAATAGAATAGAATAGAATAGAATAGAATAGAATAGAATAGAATAGAATAGAATAGAATAGAATAGAATAGAATAGAATAGAATAGAATAGAATAGAATAGAATAGAATAGAATAGAATAGAATAGAATAGAATAGAATAGAATAGAATAGAATAGAATAGAATAGAATAGAATAGAATAGAATAGAATAGAATAGAATAGAATAGAATAGAATAGAATAGAATAGAATAGAATAGAATAGAATAGAATAGAATAGAATAGAATAGAATAGAATAGAATAGAATAGAATAGAATAGAATAGAATAGAATAGAATAGAATAGAATAGAATAGAATAGAATAGAATAGAATAGAATAGAATAGAATAGAATAGAATAGAATAGAATAGAATAGAATAGAATAGAATAGAATAGAATAGAATAGAATAGAATAGAATAGAATAGAATAGAATAGAATAGAATAGAATAGAATAGAATAGAATAGAATAGAATAGAATAGAATAGAATAGAATAGAATAGAATAGAATAGAATAGAATAGAATAGAATAGAATAGAATAGAATAGAATAGAATAGAATAGAATAGAATAGAATAGAATAGAATAGAATAGAATAGAATAGAATAGAATAGAATAGAATAGAATAGAATAGAATAGAATAGAATAGAATAGAATAGAATAGAATAGAATAGAATAGAATAGAATAGAATAGAATAGAATAGAATAGAATAGAATAGAATAGAATAGAATAGAATAGAATAGAATAGAATAGAATAGAATAGAATAGAATAGAATAGAATAGAATAGAATAGAATAGAATAGAATAGAATAGAATAGAATAGAATAGAATAGAATAGAATAGAATAGAATAGAATAGAATAGAATAGAATAGAATAGAATAGAATAGAATAGAATAGAATAGAATAGAATAGAATAGAATAGAATAGAATAGAATAGAATAGAATAGAATAGAATAGAATAGAATAGAATAGAATAGAATAGAATAGAATAGAATAGAATAGAATAGAATAGAATAGAATAGAATAGAATAGAATAGAATAGAATAGAATAGAATAGAATAGAATAGAATAGAATAGAATAGAATAGAATAGAATAGAATAGAATAGAATAGAATAGAATCGAATAGAATAGAATAGAATAGAATAGAATAGAATAGAATAGAATAGAATAGAATAGAATAGAATAGAATAGAATAGAATAGAATAGAATAGAATAGAATAGAATAGAATAGAATAGAATAGAATAGAATAGAATAGAATAGAATAGAATAGAATAGAATAGAATAGAATAGAATAGAATAGAATAGAATAGAATAGAATAGAATAGAATAGAATAGAATAGAATAGAATAGAATAGAATAGAATAGAATAGAATAGAATAGAATAGAATAGAATAGAATAGAATAGAATAGAATAGAATAGAATAGAATAGAATAGAATAGAACAGAATAGAATAGAATAGAATAGAATAGAATAGAATAGAATAGAATAGAATAGAATAGAATAGAATAGAATAGAATAGAATAGAATAGAATAGAATAGAATAGAATAGAATAGAATAGAATAGAATAGAATAGAATAGAATAGAATAGAATAGAATAGAATAGAATAGAATAGAATAGAATAGAATAGAATAGAATAGAATAGAATAGAATAGAATAGAATAGAATAGAATAGAATAGAATAGAATAGAATAGAATAGAATAGAATAGAATAGAATAGAATAGAATAGAATAGAATAGAATAGAATAGAATAGAATAGAATAGAATAGAATAGAATAGAATAGAATAGAATAGAATAGAATAGAATAGAATAGAATAGAATAGAATAGAATAGAATAGAATAGAATAGAATAGAATAGAATAGAATAGAATAGAATAGAATAGAATAGAATAGAATAGAATAGAATAGAATAGAATAGAATAGAATAGAATAGAATAGAATAGAATAGAATAGAATAGAATAGAATAGAATAGAATAGAATAGAATAGAATAGAATAGAATAGAATAGAATAGAATAGAATAGAATAGAATAGAATAGAATAGAATAGAATAGAATAGAATAGAATAGAATAGAATAGAATAGAATAGAATAGAATAGAATAGAATAGAATAGAATAGAATAGAATAGAATAGAATAGAATAGAATAGAATAGAATAGAATAGAATAGAATAGAATAGAATAGAATAGAATAGAATAGAATAGAATAGAATAGAATAGAATAGAATAGAATAGAATAGAATAGAATAGAATAGAATAGAATAGAATAGAATAGAATAGAATAGAATAGAATAGAATAGAATAGAATAGAATAGAATAGAATAGAATAGAATAGAATAGAATAGAATAGAATAGAATAGAATAGAATAGAATAGAATAGAATAGAATAGAATAGAATAGAATAGAATAGAATAGAATAGAATAGAATAGAATAGAATAGAATAGAATAGAATAGAATAGAATAGAATAGAATAGAATAGAATAGAATAGAATAGAATAGAATAGAATAGAATAGAATAGAATAGAATAGAATAGAATAGAATAGAATAGAATAGAATAGAATAGAATAGAATAGAATAGAATAGAATAGAATAGAATAGAATAGAATAGAATAGAATAGAATAGAATAGAATAGAATAGAATAGAATAGAATAGAATAGAATAGAATAGAATAGAATAGAATAGAATAGAATAGAATAGAATAGAATAGAATAGAATAGAATAGAATAGAATAGAATAGAATAGAATAGAATAGAATAGAATAGAATAGAATAGAATAGAATAGAATAGAATAGAATAGAATAGAATAGAATAGAATAGAATAGAATAGAATAGAATAGAATAGAATAGAATAGAATAGAATAGAATAGAATAGAATAGAATAGAATAGAATAGAATAGAATAGAATAGAATAGAATAGAATAGAATAGAATAGAATAGAATAGAATAGAATAGAATAGAATAGAATAGAATAGAATAGAATAGAATAGAATAGAATAGAATAGAATAGAATAGAATAGAATAGAATAGAATAGAATAGAATAGAATAGAATAGAATAGAATAGAATAGAATAGAATAGAATAGAATAGAATAGAATAGAATAGAATAGAATAGAATAGAATAGAATAGAATAGAATAGAATAGAATAGAATAGAATAGAATAGAATAGAATAGAATAGAATAGAATAGAATAGAATAGAATAGAATAGAATAGAATAGAATAGAATAGAATAGAATAGAATAGAATAGAATAGAATAGAATAGAATAGAATAGAATAGAATAGAATAGAATAGAATAGAATAGAATAGAATAGAATAGAATAGAATAGAATAGAATAGAATAGAATAGAATAGAATAGAATAGAATAGAATAGAATAGAATAGAATAGAATAGAATAGAATAGAATAGAATAGAATAGAATAGAATAGAATAGAATAGAATAGAATAGAATAGAATAGAATAGAATAGAATAGAATAGAATAGAATAGAATAGAATAGAATAGAATAGAATAGAATAGAATAGAATAGAATAGAATAGAATAGAATAGAATAGAATAGAATAGAATAGAATAGAATAGAATAGAATAGAATAGAATAGAATAGAATAGAATAGAATAGAATAGAATAGAATAGAATAGAATAGAATAGAATAGAATAGAATAGAATAGAATAGAATAGAATAGAATAGAATAGAATAGAATAGAATAGAATAGAATAGAATAGAATAGAATAGAATAGAATAGAATAGAATAGAATAGAATACAATAGAATAGAATAGAATAGAATAGAATAGAATAGAATAGAATAGAATAGAATAGAATAGAATAGAATAGAATAGAATAGAATAGAATAGAATAGAATAGAATAGAATAGAATAGAATAGAATAGAATAGAATAGAATAGAATAGAATAGAATAGAATAGAATAGAATAGAATAGAATAGAATAGAATAGAATAGAATAGAATAGAACAGAATAGAATAGAATAGAATAGAATAGAATAGAATAGAATAGAATAGAATAGAATAGAATAGAATAGAATAGAATAGAATAGAATAGAATAGAATAGAATAGAATAGAATAGAATAGAATAGAATAGAATAGAATAGAATAGAATAGAATAGAATAGAATAGAATAGAATAGAATAGAATAGAATAGAATAGAATAGAATAGAATAGAATAGAATAGAATAGAATAGAATAGAATAGAATAGAATAGAATAGAATAGAATAGAATAGAATAGAATAGAATAGAATAGAATAGAATAGAATAGAATAGAATAGAATAGAATAGAATAGAATAGAATAGAATAGAATAGAATAGAATAGAATAGAATAGAATAGAATAGAATAGAATAGAATAGAATAGAATAGAATAGAATAGAATAGAATAGAATAGAATAGAATAGAATAGAATAGAATAGAATAGAATAGAATAGAATAGAATAGAATAGAATAGAATAGAATAGAATAGAATAGAATAGAATAGAATAGAATAGAATAGAATAGAATAGAATAGAATATAATAGAATAGAATATAATAGAATAGAATAGAATAGAATAGAATAGAATAGAATAGAATAGAATAGAATAGAATAGAATAGAATAGAATAGAATAGAATAAAATAGAATAGAATAGAATAGAATAGAATAGAATAGAATAAAAAAGTATGGAATTGTGATATGAAAAATTTAAAGGACAAAATATAAATTTTACTTATTACTAGAATTATAATTTATAAGATGTTCTATCTTGTTGTGCTAGGATACAATTTAATGGTTGACATTGTGTTTAGGAATCTTAGCAAAGAACACAATATAATGTCGTAATAGGTTATTGGAATATGAGTTATAAATTGCTGAAATAATTTTGTAAAACTTCGAATAAATTAATGCCAGGTTTTCAATTAACTTTCAATGATATTCTTTGCGATACACAATATGACAATTTCATATTTAAATACTGAACGTGGCAATTCTATTTTAACATTGTATATTTGCATATACAGACGTACGTATGTATGTATGTATATTATAATTATATTTTCATACATATTTGTACTGAATTTATATGTCCATGGAATTGTGAATTAACTCATCAAATAAATGAATGAAATTAAAACGAGCATGAAATATATTGTCTAATATGTGCGTCCATTAGCTACATATAAAAGAAAATAACGTATGCAAACTATTTTGAAACCATTATTTTCTCAATAAATGATGTATTTATTTTCAATTTTATTTAATAGCTGATTTTAATCATGTCCCTCACATATACGAGTACATACATACATACATTCATATAATTAAAAACACATACTCATTTGCATGCATACATAGCGACAGATACGTAGTACGTGCATATTGAAAAAGAATTCGTTTAATTGGTATTAAATTTCAGCTATGAAAAGAATAAATATTGAGAGAGAGAGAGAGTTAGGGAATGTTATTATAGATTATGGCACCGTAACAAATTATTTTTTACATACAATAACAAAATAATTATAATTAAATACCAGTAAAATGAATATCATATTCAAATGTAGTCAATCCAATTGAATTTTCATAATAATTTTCTTTTGTTGTTGTTATTATTGTTATTGTTAATAATAATTCAACTGCATTTAGTAATCGTTATTACCGCTTATTTATTGTTATTAAATTTTTAATAACAATGTATTATGATCTTATGATTACATATTGCATTCAATATATTTTGTTTTTGTAAACGATACTTTACTAACTACCACTGGCAGTTGGCGGTTAAAATCATGTAAGAATCAATGAAGACGTGCAGCTCAATAAATGTTTTAATTAAATACTATTGTAGAATTACTAAATACTCATAAATAAATGACACTCAATTTAATTATTGAATTTTATTTTTGCTTTTTTTTTAGTTGCATAATGTCGCCATTAAATTTTCGTTTATTTCATATGTATTCGCAACTTGTGTTATGAATATTTTTATTTAATAAACATACATATGTACATACATATTCATGTACGTATATTTTTTAAGCAAATACTTTTTGGTTTTTAGACTTTAAAATTAATATTAATGCAATGCATTAGTAAGTATTCAGATGAAAATATTTTACTCTGCGGAGATTTATTTCCAATCTCAAATGACTAATAAACTCTCGGGGTTTAATTTCGGATAATTTTTAAGCTCTATAGCAATTACATTATCTTGCATTGTCGTAGTTGTTCGAGGTCTTACTCCCAAATGATGAATTATTACTGTACCTGACTTGTTAAGTCCACATTTGTCAGAAATTGCTTTTGGTTAAAATTCAACATTAAAATCGTTTATTATTCTAATGCTTAATCGTTTATTTAAAAAGTTTTTTAGTCTTCACTATTCTATATTGAAAAAAGTAAAAAATAATAAATAACGATAATCATGATACCTTATATGATAAATTTTTTCCGTAGACATATTTCTTAGCCCTTAGTCTTAGCATTCGTCCAGAATCATAAGAGCTTCCATTATCTTATAAACACCGAAAAAGTGAATAGTTTTAATTTTGTTAGATTTCAGAAATATTAAGTTTTTTAACATTTTTAAAATATTGTTACGTTTTTACCTTTTAAAAACGTTTTAAATATGAGCTCGTAGCTTGCAAAAGAAATAAGAATTAATTTGTATTTAGTTTTAATTAAAATTCTTTTTTATTCGCACAATTCTGTGTGCCACTGGTCACAACTTTATGTAAACAACAACAATTGCTTTGTTTGTTATTTCTCTGTTTACACCCTTTGCACAAACGATAACATTTACTGGACAAATGTTCGACTGATCTTTTTAATGGAGATCTTCAAACCACGATTAATCTCTTCAAACACACCGCATTTTCACACAAGACTGATTGAACTTTACTAACTCAGTCGCCTGCTTTGTCTTGCCTCTTATATGGCAAAGTAAACAGTCTGATGAATGTTATTGAAGGCGAACGTTCATGACTTCGCCTTCTCGGAATCTCTATAAATGTAAACATCGCTGTTTACATTTATTATTGTAGTGTTGTTGGCATATTTTTGTTTACTTGTTTACCATTTTTTATGCTGGTGTTTGTTGTTATATTTAGCAGTACGATACTATGTAAACAGGCTTGTTCACTGCATTCTTTTGTTTTTGTAGATTTTGTTTATAATTTTAACATTAAACGATGTAAAAGCAAAACACCAGTATCTAGATTTTTCATTTTTGTCACATATGTAAGGTTTCTTAAAAAATCTGTCGTTCGGAGACGACTTTAAACTGTAGGTCCCGCCATTCAGGTATAAAAATTAACACACACAACATAAGTGATATGAGAAGCAAGGTCGTAATCTTGACTGAAATGTTGTAATGAGGAATTATGTATGTTATGTAGTAGCATATTATATTATATTATAATAATCGTATATCATCTTCACGTATCCCATATTCCCTAACCGTGCGGGGTATTGGATCTCAGATTACGACCGATAACTATACTTTCCATATAGTCAAAGAATTTATTTATCTTGGCTCCGCCGTTACCACCAAAAATAACGTCAGTCTGGAGATCAAGCGCAGGATCACTCTTGCCAACAGGAGTTATTATGGTCTCAATAGGCAATTGAGTAGCAGAGACCTCTCTCGTACGATAAAACTAATACTTTACAAGGCGGTCATCCTCCCCGTACATCTTTATATGCAGAAGCATGGATCCTATTAAGCACTGATGCAGCAGCCTTGAGAAAAAAGTCCTACGCAAGATCTTCGGTCTATTACGAGTTGGCCATGATTTGCGCATCCGATCCAAACAGTGAGCTGTATGAATTCCTCAATGACATAGACGTTGTGCATCGTTTAACTTCCAGCGGCTGCGCCGTGCTCAGCCATGTCCTTCAAATGGAGAAGGATGCTCCGGCAAGATGGGTATTTAATACGAGGATTTGCGGAAGCCTGGAAATAGGACGACCTTGTTATCGTTAGAAGTACCAAATCGAGGTAGCCCTGTGATGTACAACTTAGTCTCAACGCACAACTCAACAATTTGTTGAGTATGAGTTGCATTAATAAAATTTATTAGAGAACTTGGCATAAGATGTTCGAATTCTTTCGCGAACTATAACAAAAACAATTCCTATTTGGATTATTCATTGAAACTTAAAGTCTTCTTTTGAAATTTCCAGCGTGGAAATAAATCTACCGAAATGAAATAATAGACGTTAAACCGTAAAATCTAAAATTTTATGCATTTTGTTGTGGTCATAAGTCCGAACATACGGATTGAGACAATTAACAAATTGAAGAAGAATAAGAACAGCAACAACCACAACAACAGCTAAAAGAAGAGGCAATTCTGAAGAAATTCTCAACGAAATTTATACGGCTTTGGAAAAGGCGCCACTCTCTTCTCTTAGTCAACTCTAGCTCTGTTACTCAAATACAACACGAGTATTTAAAAGTTCACAGTTATTTCTGCATGTTTTCTTTTACCATATTCCAGAGTAACAGTCAAAAACTAAAGAGGAACAAAAAACGAAAGGCGGACATGAAAACCGACCATGCAACTATCCATTGATTTTACCAAGTGGTTGAGTGGTTGGTTGTTTCGTTTTCACTGCTTATGGTTGAATTTATTTATTGTAGATGGAGTGGACAACAAATTGTAGGAACTTGCGCATACGAAGTGTACAATCAACAAGAACGACAATAACAACAATATTGGTCATGGTAACTTTTACCTTTTCATCCTTTAGGGGGCACAACCTACAATCGACAAATTGTATGGATTTGAACCCTCAAAGCACGCAAAACGAGAAAGAAGAAAAAAGGAAAACCCAAACCAAAACAACTCTGGGGAAAAGCATGCAACATGGACAAAATACCATGGACTGGGGTGACAGGAGAGTGGGTGTACAGCAAAACCGCTGTGTTTCGAAGCGAATGAATGATAGAAATGTCCACACCTACTTGTCTCTCAAAAAATATCAAAAAGGAAAATAAATTTAAAAAAAAACAAAAAATTGTTTTCCAGTTTTTGAGTTGAAACCAGTCATTTGATCCTATACACGGGCAAATTAACCAGACAGCGATAATTGTAATACCCTACAACAACTAAGAAACGGCAATTGCATTCCCATTTATACATTGTTGCTACAATAGTCCCCAGTGTTTTGGTAGTAATTATGCATAAGTATTAAAATACTTAAAAATAATAATAATAATAATAATAATAATATTTGACAACAAACAAATAATTAAAGACGCCCGAGTAACTATATACTGTAAGTTGTACATTTAATTGAGTAGAAACCAAAAATATTTTTTATATTTTTCGCACCCTCCAAACTTGTTTTATTTAAAAAAAACAACCTTTTTTTGAACATTTTTACACAAATTTATTGATTAATCAAATATTTTGGAACCGATTTCTAAAAATACAAATATTTTCGAAAAGGTAAAAAAAAAAGTAGTGCAAAATATGTTCCTTTTTTTCTTATTTTTCAAGTTTGACCATTAATTAAAAAATTTATAAAAACAATTATGATAAGTAAAGTAAAACGATTGATTATTTGATGAAATCGGACAAAAATTACAGCAGTCCCGCCACCCATGTATAAATTTAACAAACGCAATATAAGTGGTGTGATAAGCTACGTCGTAATCCTTGCTGAAATTGTAGTGAATAATTATGTATGTATGTATGTATTTTTAACAATCGAAGCCTTCTCTTGGTAAAAGTTCTTCACCCTATTCATCACTTAAGGTCCAGGAAAAATTTTGAAAATATTTATCTCTCCTCTTTCCAAGACATCTCTGAATTTTTAAAATCGTTGAAAAAAGTACATCAGTGTTTCTTTTTCGAATAAAACAAATTTGGAGGGTTAGAGGAATATAAAAAAATATATTTTTCAGTTTGATTCAACCAAATGCACAACTTACACTATGTAGTTATACGGATGTATTTTTACTGCCCCGCCCGGCAATTAATAATTTTCGAAAATATTTTAAAAAGCGATCTCTTAAAATGTTTGTACAACATTTTGCAGAGCTTCTAAAATCTGATGTTGGTGGTTTGAGTTGGTTTTCAGTCTGTAATATTCAAAACATTTTTGTCAGGAGACAATTATTATTTCTTAATCGGAAAGAACTGCAATTGAATCATCTGTATTATTACGAAGACATTCAGTGTTTATTTGGAAAACAATCAACGAGGTAATTACTTACTTACTTGACCATTAACAACCCTAATTACAGATTTCGGCCTACAATTAAAACAGGCGCCTCTACATGTTGCGCGCCTTATCATACCAATCTGTGACAGGGCTTCCTCGATTTGGTCCTTCCAACGCAAACAACATCGTCCTGAGGTAAACATTTTGCTCTATCCAATGATGAAATTAAAATGGTTTCTGCTACTATCAGTGTTCTCGGCCCAGTAACAGGAATAGTCAACTCCCAACGTTGCAAGTTAAAAATTACTTTCAGCTTTCAATCTTCACATATAAGAAAGGCTAGGGATTTCCAGTATATGCATCCTGGTAAATTATATACATATGTATCAATATTTTTTCACAAACGTTAACAACATAAAACAAAAAAGTTATTTCAGGAATGAATGTCGAAAAATTAAACAAAATTTTTTTTTATTATTGATATATTAATTAATTGTATATACAAAATATAAATTTATAACAAGTACTATTCTTCTCCTCTATATTTACTTACTTACTTAATTGGCCCTTAACAACCCGATTATCGGATTTCGGGCTGCCTTAATACATCCTCCCAGGCATCTCTTTTTCTTGGTTGGTCACACCAATCGATGACAGCGCTTCCTAGACTTGGTTTTCCAGCACAAACTAGATCGTTATTTATATAATTCATTTATTCAACAATTAAGAAATCTTGTGTCTTGGTCGGTTTCAGTCTCCTTGTATAGATTCTATCGTTATATAATGTGTTAATGTGATTCTGTAGTCGATATTTGTATTCAGCAGCTAATAATTGTATAACTTCTGTGATCTTCATGATCCCAAGTTATCTGTGCAGATCATTGATTGTAATATAATACGGCGCAGCGTCTTCAGGATTTCCTCCTGCATGCGTTCGATTATTTCAATTTGATTTCTAGCCGCACATTTCCAGATTAGAGCCCCATAAGTTCACACTGGTTTCAGTATTTTGTTGCAAACCAGAAGTTTATTTTCAATTGACACTGGAGGTTGTCTCCCAATGATCCATTTAAATGGTTGTTGATTTTCAGTTTATGTTCTATTGCTTTCGTCTTGATATGCTCATTTCATTTAAGTTTAGAATCTAGTGCCATTTGATGATATTTTTCCCGGTTTGCATATGGGCTTACAGAATTAAAATTTTTTTTACATTTTGCAGAGCAGAACGATTTCTTCACATAATCTTCACACCAAGCATAGTCTTCATATAAATTATTGTTACTTGAGTTTGCTTAAATTTGCTGTGTTCTTTAATGGAATTTTTGCTAAAAATTTTCAATTTTTTTTGGTTTTTACGGAAAAGTTTAACCAGCGTTATTTCACTTCAGCGAGCTCACAAAATTTGTTGGCAACTCCTTACAAAAACAAAACAAATTAATGCAGGCAACTAGTCTGTGTGGATAATAAACCAACAGTTGGACAAGTGATGACTCTGTTAAAAAGGAAGAGACTCTATATTTCATATCAGTTTTTATCAGTAAAAGTTTTCGAAACTTTCTTGTGGACTGTTTCTTATTACTGGGAGCGGAAACTTCTAGTTGACCATTACATATGCCGCACATGACTTGGGTCAACTCCAGCAACTCTTGGGAAAACTTTTTCATAAACACTTTTATTGTAAGATGGTCATCATAAGGGTTAATAATTGTTATGCCTGGCGTTGATAAGCATTTAAGAATTTCTCTGTTAAAATTTAAGTTCATCTTTTTTAAATATTTTTATTTTTTTAAAGTGAATTTGTTTGTTTTTTATTTCAGTTGTATATAAAAAAAGTGTATTTTATTTGCATATTTTTCATATCTCTTCAACAATTTTAAAAATTTATGGGTGTGTTTTTGTTCTTGTCTTCTTCGGAGTCTCATTTTGTAAACCACAAAACCATGGCATTGCTTATATCCGCCAAGGATATCTTTGCCTGAAATGACAGGAAACTTGTGTAACGGCACACCGTGCAATCCTTGTCTTGTCTCACGCCAAACAACTTAGAAGCCAGCGGTGATGTTGTGGCGCAAAAGACTGGCACATACTCTAGATTTCTTAAGGGTGTGGGTGCAAATGTTGCCTTTATAATCAAATGCTGAAAAGGTGGATTATTCGTATATCTTTACAGTCTGTTTCAATATTCTTGAGCTTTAAATGTATCTATGAAATGTTTGATTTCTGAAAAACGATTGAAAAATTTATACAGTTTGAAGATATATTTATAAAATTGACTTAAGTTTTTGGAAAATATTTTTTCAAAATAGGGAAAATGTACGAACAAAATTGGGACACATATTGTGATTGAAGGAAATAATTAATGTCAATGTACTTTCAACAACCTTCTGTTTTAGAAAGTATTGCTATAAACACAATAGACGCAATGCAGCAGGTGCAACAATTTTTCAATTGCAGCCTCAGGTAAGCTGCATGCACATTAATTATAATAAAGACAGCAGCAGCAAAGTATAAGCGGCAAAGTGTAAGCAAAACATATATATAAAAAATAAAAAAAAAACAGTTCATAATTCATTATCATTTTTTCGCGTTATAGCCCATTCATGTCGTTTTTAAAACCTCTATTCTATGTTACTGTATTGGCAACATTAATCCCCTCATTGCCAGTACAAATTTTCTTACTTACTTACTTACTTAATTGGCCATAACAACCCGATTAACGGATTTCGGCCTGCCGCAACACATCCTTCCAGGCGCCTCTGCTTCTTGCGCGCCTACGCCAGTTGGTCACACCAATCGATGACAGTGCCCCCTCGATTTGGTCCTTCCAACGGATACAAGGTCGTCCTCTTCGCCGACTTCCACAGATCCCCACATCAAATACCCGTCTCGCTGGAGCATCCTCCTCCATTCGAACGACATTGCCGAGCCAGCGCAGCCGCTGGATATTAATACGCTGTACAACGTCCATGTCGTTGAGGAGCTCATACAGCTCACTATTGTATCGAATGCGGAAATCATCGCCAACACGTACTGGACCGAAGATCTTGCGCAGTACTTTTCTCTCGAACACTCTCAAGGCTGCTGCATCAGTACTTAATAGGGTCCATGCCTCTGCGCCATAAAGAAGCACGGGTAAGATGAGCGTCTTGTAGAGTGTTAGCTTCGTCGTACGAGAGAGGTCTCTACTACTCAATTGCCTATTGAGACCATAGTAGCACCTGTTGGCAAGAGTGATCCTGCGCTTGATCTTCAGACTGACATCATTTGTGGTGGTAACGGCGGAGCCAAGATAAATAAATTCCTTGACTGTTTCAAAAGTATAGTTATCGGCCGTAATCTGAGAATCAATACGCCGCACGTCTCTACTTGTCGATAACATATACTTTGTTTTGCCCTGATGTCAATGTCGTCAGCGTACGCAAGCAACTGGACACTTTTTTGAAAAATAGTGCCACTGCGATGCACTCCTGCCTTTCGCAGAACACTCTCCATGACGAAGTTGAAGAGGTCGCATGATAAGGGGTCGCCTTGTCTGAAACCTCGCACGGTATCAAAAGGCTCGGAGAGGTCCATTCCTACCTTGACGGAGCTACAGGAATTGCTCAACGTCATTCTGCATAGCCTTATCAGCTTCGCAGGTATACCGAGCTCAGACATTGCGGCAAAAACACGATCCCTTATGAGGCTATCAAAGGCAGCCTTATAGTCGACAAAAAGATGGTGTGTGTCGAATTGTTTCTCGTGGGTCTTTTCCAGGATTTGGCGTAGTGTGAAGATCTGGTCGATGGTGGACTTACCAGGTCTGAAGCCGCACTGATAAGGTCCAATCAGTGTTTTGACGAGTGGCTTCAGTCGTTCACACAATACGCCTGTAAGAACCTTATATACGATAGGGAGAAGGCTTATACCCCTATAGTTGGCGCATATAATAGGACAGGACAGAGGACACTGAGGTTCCAATCGTTGGGCATACTTTCCTCTAGCCATATTTTGTAAATAAGCTGGTGCATGCGCCCTACCAACTCATTACATCCGGTCTTAAACTTTCATCCCTTCTCTTCTCTCTATAGTTATCGACAATGGCTCGCGTAGCGGCTGACTGCAACGTTTTCTTGTATGCGGCGTTTTTCTCTGCAGTTGCCTCGCGACACTCCTCATCGTACCATTGATTTCGTTGGGGTGGGCGTTCGAAACCAAGGACTGTTTCCGCAGTAGTGCGCAAGGAGTGGGAGATGTTGGCCCACAGTCCGCCAATGTCGTTGAGATTAGATGGGGAACGACGGAGCTTATCCGAGAGTTGAGCGGAGAACGCCTCAGCTGTCCTTTGTGATCGCAACTTCTTAACGTCCAGCTTTCGCAATGCACTAGAGTGCGCAGACCTCGAAGCGCTAATGCGCAATCGAAACTTGGCTGCGACAAGGTAGTGGTCCGAGTCGATGTTTGGACCTCTAAATGTGCGCACATCTAGTACACTGGATACGTGCCATCCGTCAATCACAATATGATCAATCTGGTTGGACGTTGATCGATCGGGGGACATCCAAGTGGCCTTGTGGATATCGAGATGTTGAAACTTAGTGCTACATACTACCATGTTACGCGCCGCGGCGAAATCGATCAGCCTCATACCATTGGAGGTAGTGTTCGAGTGGAGGCTGAACTGTCCGACAGTGGGGCCAAAGATACCTTCCCGCCCGACCTTCGCATTGAAATCTCCGAGGACGATTTTGGCGTCATGGGTCGGGCACTTATCATATACGTCCTCGAGTTTAGCGTAGAAGGCATCCTTAACCACATCGTCCTTTTCTTCCGTCTAAATCAAATCTTCTTACTGTGACTATTTATTCTCTCATTGCTGCGAAGAAAAACAACAGAATCTTTGCATGTTGTCGCGCTGCCTTTAAATAATCACTTCCATATACACCCATGTATTCGATTTTTGATTGTTTGCTGCGTTGCATCTATTGTGTTTATAGAATATATAATTTAATTTTAATTTATTAATGATGTGGTTATCGACAATTAGCATATGTTTTCAATGAAATTTCGCACAAAAGCCTAGGAATGATAATTTTACATTATTCTGGAACACTTCAGCCTCGAAGATCGGGTGATCTTTATGTCTCTGAGTAAATTATTTTAATACTTCTAAAGGTATCTAAGAGACAGATGTTATTAAAATAAAATAGAAACAATTGAAGCTTAGAAAGACAACGTGTACTATCAAGTTTCACCTTAAATTCGAATCGACTTATTTAAACTTACCCTCGGGTATAAATGATCATTCATGAAAAAAAACTAAATTTTGATAGCCACTGACAATAAAATGATACAGACACAGAACGTAAGTAACCAAAGTTAAAACCAAAGTTTTTATTTAAAATAGTTCTTCGAAATCTGATTCAAAGGTCGAAGCAACCAACCACACTTGCTTACTGCTACATATTAATAAACAAATTATTTTGGGTTTGTTTTCTAGACAGGATGATATTTTTATATATTCTCCAATTGAAATCAATAATAGATATTTTTATTACGTATATACTTTTGATACTTTTGCCCAAACATTTAGAAAAATGCCTCGTTCGCATCGTCAGACACAATTCTGGTTTCTTATCTTTTTAATTTTAATACTTATTGCTTTACTCTGCTTTAAATATTGTTTTTATGAACTCGTCTAATAGGGTCATAGAAAATCTGGGCGTAGAGTTTAAATTCCCGATAACAGGTAAAAGTTGAATTTAAAAATTCAACTCTTTGGATATGCCTTAATCAATCATGTTATCGAAATATGCAATCCAAACACGAACTTTTAATATATTTTAAATGCTTAATTATTTTGCGAACGCTTATGATTATAATGATTATGATCAGAATGCTTATTATTAGAACAGTTGGTAAAGGTTTTAAAGCAACTTTAGAAACTTTCTATAAATTTCAAAGCGGCAGGGACGTTCACCTTCTTGGGTACAAAATTCAAATAGCGACGGCAATACGTTCAATAGGTGATGAAATAAATTAAAGTCAATGTGGGTTGTTCAAAAAAGTCATCTTCTTCGATGAAGCGCATTTACATCTCAATGGCTTAATGAATACACAAAACTGTCGAATGCAATTCAAGGGAAACAAATACACCCAAAGCGAACAACTGGTGATCTGGTGCGAATTATGGTCAGGTAGTGTTAATTGGTCTCACTTTTTTGAATATGAGACCGAAATTGCTGTGACTTTTAACAAAATGCGTTAGTTAGGATAACTGAGTTCTTAGGACCTCAACTGGACGGCGTGAATATAGACGACTTGTGTCACCTGCCATAAAAAGAGAATTCATGAATAATTTCGTTACAACAGATCCGTGGTGGACATTTGTTTTTTATTTTATTTCATATTTAGACGAAAATTGTCTTCTTTCATTTACAATTTAATAAAAAATGCGTTCGAGTGACTCGAATCATTAACCAAAATTTACAGTCTTAGTTGTTGTTGCACTTACCAAAAAAGAAGCAAGCAAAGCAAACAAACATCCTTCTAGTGAGTATGTAGTGTTCGTACGCGAATCATACTTATTTTGTGATTCTTGTATATATTGAGTAATGGAGAGTGGAAATCAACAACATCATGCGTATTGTTAAGTATGAGTACGATGAGTACTTCAAACTTTGAATATGAGTATGATATTAAAATAAGTATGAATGCGTATAGGTTTCAAAAATTACGAGTATGATTCGATTCTACTCATTTTTTTGAATACTCATTGTTGATCGCTGATATCTATACAATATGTTATGACTGTAAAACACTTTTTGGCGCTTTAAAAAATGCATATCTTTCCATTTCAGTTCGGTAAGTTATTTTTTTTTAATCTGTTCAATTTTTCGCCCTCTGTCGACTTTAGTCAGCTGTGCATTACTTATTTGTATTTTTATTACATACTTTACTTTTTTGTAAATACATTTTTCTGTACAAAAACTTTAAATCTGCATGTAAATTAGAGCCATTCGTTTTTAAGTTGACGAGAGTGAATTTTTTAAAGTCGCCGTAGGTAGTGTGTTGGCTTATTAGAGATGAGGCCACTGTTTAAACCCTAGGTCAGACATCTCCAACAAAACAAAATATGAAAAAATATTTCTTAGGCGACATCCTCTCAACAGATTTCTGGCAAAAACTCGGAGCGTAAATAAAATTGCCATGAACAAATTTGTTGTTTGGACTCGACACTAAACCGCAGGTACCACCACTCATATATAAACTTAACACACAAAACGTAAGTGGTGTGAGAAGTTCGGTCGTAATCCAGACTGAAGGGTTGTAATGACAAATTATGTATGTATGTATGAGAGAGTTGTCTTACCATTCCTATGGATATACCCGTATTTCTTGCAAATATTGAACACAAATTAATGACTAGACATAGTTTTTCTTTATAGTTGAACCAATTGTTTAATATTTATATGAAATTCTTATCATTTCTGAATTTAAACCGCGATTTTGATTAGTGTCTGTTGTTTCAAAACTTGGAATTAAAAAAAAGGAAAAATTCATCTTGAATATTTAACTTGGCACTTTTGCTAAATAAAGTACTTATCAAAATCGAATAAAAAAGTGCAGTTTTTTGTTTTATTGGAGAACATAAATGTCTGGTATTCACACCAACGCAAAATTCAAATGCTTATCGAAATGAAGTTAATGGTCGTTGGCACAAACAACCCAAATAAATTTTATATCGACGAAACGTTGATAATAAAGTCTGGCGAAATTTTATGTTTAACAAGTGATTTTGAAATTTATTTCTACCGTAACAGATCATTCTTGGGCTGAGTGGATGTATACAAAAGCACTTAAATGGGAATGCTGGATACATTTTTTGAATAGTTGGATACCTAGTCTTATCTCCAAGAATTTTTTATTGTTCTCCTTCCACCTTTCGGACTTCTTATTACATACAACACTTGATATATTCTTTCTACTCAGAATTTAATGTTTTCTTTCTTTTTATTCTCGTTGCAGGTGATAATGCCATAAGTAAGTAAAAAGCTTTTATTTCTTCATTTAATTCATAACAAATTGGCTTCAACAGAAATACTTTTTAACAGAAATATTGCATTCAATTTGTTTTAAAAAAATTCTCGTCTTTTTTCCCTCTTTTTTTTCTTATTAACGTTTTACCATAAGCAAGCAATGTTGTATGTTGTTGTATTAAAGAAATAATTCGTTGTAGAAGAAACGCCACAAAACTTTTTTCTAAGAGGAAAATAAATTTAAAAAAAACATTTGAAAATTATACTCGTAATTTTTGGTGCTGTTGTCGTCTGGTCTTTGTTGTCACTGGGTTGGGCACTATTTCGGTTTATGGCAACAAATCTTAGTTTTTTTTTATGGTCAGAAACAAATTGTTTTCTGTTTATTTTTCCATTGGCAAGAAATTGCAATCCACTAGGATTTTTCTTGTTGTTTTTGTGTTTCTGCAAGCTTTTTAATTTGGTTATGGTCCAAAGAGTGTTTTTTGATTTTTTTTTTTGGTTTGTATAAATAGAAAAAGACTGAAGACTGAAACAGAAATAATATGTTGGGAAAAATTTTTTTAATAATTTTTTTCTTCTTTTCGATGAAATACAGAAGAAGAGGAATAACAACTGAATTGCGGTGTGAGAATTTTGTTTGAATTTCAATGCCATATTTAAGGAAAGTTTTTGTTTTAGGTTTTTTTGTTTTTCTTAATATTTTAATGATGTTTTTGAGAAATCCATTTTAAATTAGTTGAAATTAACCCATGCGGTCGCCGGGTTATTAGACGTAAAGCCCGGGTTCGTATCCCAGGTCAGGCATCACAATGAAATACAAAAAGTATTTCTTCGGCCACTTCCTCACTTCATGTATAAAATTAACACACACAACATAAGTGGTGTGAGAAACTAGGTCGTAATCCTGACTGAAGGGTTGTAATAACCAACTATGTATGTATGTATAGGAAAGTTTTAGATTTAGTTCTTAGGAAACAACTCAGTAACAACATTGCTAACATAGACATCCTTATAAAATAAACATGCGAGTTCAGATAGTTTCATGTGAATAGTAAGAATATCACTCGTTATACAGATAGCAATAAATATTATATATTGGAATTATAGTGGATAGGAAACGTATATTAATTTTAATACAGAGATTTAATGATAAAATTTTCAGTGGAAAAATCACTGTAGTCAGTATAACAGCTGCAAAACAAATTCGCAATCAAGGTACATATATAGAATCGGGACGTACATATAATTACAAAGCGTAGTGACCATTATCTCCCTGGAGAGTGTGTATTTGACAAAGTTTTCACTCAGTAACAAAGAAAAGTTGGAAAAACGAATCCATTGCTACAGATATCTGATAAACCTTATACCAAGAACATGATTTCAATTAAATCTACTTAGAATTCTTCCCACAAACCTTCTGGAATTGGCATCTTTTCTATTCTTTTCCGACTTGACAATCAGAACTGCAGGATTTTTGACCATTCGGAAATTCATAACCATACTTGTATAGCCAAAAATCATTTGGAAAATATCCATACCATCAAGGGAATAATTCTATATATTCCGTAATGAAGTTTTTTAAGACACAACTAGGCTTTAAGGCGGACGCTAATTTAAGCAAAGAGAACTTTACCTAAGACTTGATATTTCTCATTTTTGAAATCGATCACTATGCACACAATAGTCGAGTTTACATTGTAAGACGTAAAGGTTATGATGAATGAATTGCGTTTGCCATTCATAAGATGAGATTAATTGATGTATCAACAAAATAAAATGATTACCTAAGAGTACCTTATGTCTGAACTACATAGACTTGTGGTTCCAAGCAATAACAGCCTAAGTCAACTTATGTCAATTTGAGTTATCTATGATATCTCATTCTACTAACAAAACTTTACTTGTCTCTAATAATGTTATTTTTTTAAGTTTTTAATAAAAAAACATGTCGTAATAAAGCTTCATTAAATTCATAATAAGCGCTTAAGTATAAACAAATGAGACTTTCATTATCGTTTTTTATCTTATGCTTACCTTTATAAGTATTTTTAATTTTGGAAAAAAAAATTCGAATGCATTTTCCCAATTTTTTTAAAAACACTTCTCTGCTTACAAAAAGGTGATTTTTCTCGAAAGTATTACATTTGATTCAAGGTGTTATAGCTTGGGACCACAGCTTAATAGTCTACCTTGTATACATAATAGGAAATATTTGAAAAATTATGAAAGCTAGAATAGAGAAAGAGTATCAAATAGATCCTTCAAATAATTTCATACACTTCACAATCACAAATTTTACTTATATTTTGAGCATTCAAGAGCAGGTTTTTGACAAATTTCGGTAAAAATCCCCACAATTTTATAATAGCACTTCTCATTCGCCATCTAGAAGCCTGAATGAAATGTTATTAAATATGTTAACAATAAATTATTAAAAAATAGTTAATCGAATAATAAAAAAATTCTAGACAGTGAGTAAAGTGGAGTGCATTTTAACAATGGGTTAATCGTCGTAGTCTTTGTTGCTCTTTTTGTTTGTCCATAATTTAAATGTTTTTTTGTGGAAATAAAATTTATTTCTCGTTTTAACCACCTTAAAATTCATTTCCTTTTTGTTGTACTTTTATTTGTTGTTGTGTTTCTTTTTTTTTAGGTAAAAGCGAAACAATTTTTTTCTTTTTTTGTGATACAATTCAATGTGATTGTATGGTTGGTGTTGTTGTGGTTTTTAAAAGGTTATAACAAAAAAGAAGGGGAGGTGGACGGACGGACGGACGACTGCCATTCATCCAAAAGTTTTTGTGTATGCGATTAAGATAACAAAAAAAAAAGCATGAACAAAATTTACCTGAATTAAATTGAGTAACACGAACAAGAAACTCAAGAAACTTTTTATTTTGGTTGTCCATGTTATTGTTGTTGTTGTTGGCGGTATTTGTGTGCTTTTCAATAGAACGAATGAATGGTTACCAAGTTTCGGTTATTGTTGTTGTTTTTTTGTATGTATTTTTGATTTGGTTTTTATTTGGGATTTCATGAGTTTTTAATTCATGAAAAGATGGTCGTTGTTGTTGTTGCTGTTGTTGATTTTTTTACTTTGGCTGGAACGTATTATTTTTGTTGTTGTTTTTTGTTGTTGTTGTGGTTGTAACAAACAAAATGACGTGTTTCAAATGAAATAATAAAGAAGAAGAAGCATTTCGAATGAATGTAAACAAAGTTGTTTGTATCACGGAAACACGCTACCGAATTTCTTTCTCTACGCGTTGATTCTTTAATTTTCCCGAAATGTTCATTGTTGTTGTTGTACGCCGCGAAATAAACATATAATGCTATGCTTTTAGCCATATTTAATCATCGGTGGTTGACTGGTCTACAAAATAGGATTGTTGGTTCATACATACATATTGTACATGAGTGTCGGAAGAATGAAAAAGTTGCCATGACTTCAAAAGGAAATAATTATTTCTATTGAATGATGGAAATGTTTGTTTCGTCTTCTTTTTTTTTTGTACTTTCACACACTCTTAAAACAGATTCTTCGAATCTCCACCAATCAAAGCAAGCCGTTCAGGTACGAACGATTAGCTTTCAAATAAATATAGTCTGTGGAGGAAATATAAAATATTCTGCTTTGTTTTGTATTTTCTAAGGAAATCATTTTATACGGGTGTATAAATGGATACTCTATGATCCATTTCTCGATATATTTCGACCGCATTGTGAATCTTGTTCTATGCCACCCACTCTTAACAAGCATGACATTTAATATGCGAGCCATACACAGAAGAGAGTTACGGACCGAGTTTCCATCGGCGAATCGCTTTTGAACATGGTAATAGCAATCCTGATCACATGGACGGGCCACACATATAGGTAACGACACGTTGAAACTCCTTCGCCTATGGATGGCGAAAATTTTTTATCGAATTTTAATAAAACAAGATGGTTCCTTAAAGCTGGCGTTATAGATGTGGTGGATTTTTTATCAGTCAGTGATCGCCAAAACATAAGTTAAGTCTATCACTGAAATGTCCATCATCAATGGAAATAAATTCAATATCAATAACAGAAATCTTTTACTAAACTAAAGTATATTTTACTTTTTTCTAAAGTAAATTTAATTCTCTTTTGTCAATATATCGACACTTTTTAGTTGAGTTGATTATCGAGTAGGGGTTCGTATCAACGAAGTTTCTCAAAAAACCTGTCGTTCGGTGTCGATTTTAAACTGTAGGTCTCGCCTCTCCTTTATAAAATTAACACACACAACATAAGTGGTGTGAGAAGCTAGGCTTTTGAAGTACAAACGGATGCAAGATCAGTATTATAATATGAAAAAAAATATTCATTTCAAATTGTCCCACATATATACATTCCAACAATAGTGCACATATTTTCATAATTTTTTCATTGTATTCATTCTTCCAAAAGATGGCAGACGTTTGAATCAATAGACGTATAAAAATGCCTGCTTACTTCTACAATTTGGGTTATATTTATAGAAATTCAGCTGCTTATTTTTATATACGAGTACCATGCCTTATGCTCCTTCTGTAGCCACTAATAAAAAATTCATATTCGAAACAAGCCGTAATACAACGTTTCTTTCTTCAAGGCTTTAAGCAATATTTCCTTATTTTTAACACGCATGCAGAAAGAACTATTAAGCACAAAATGGTCAAGACAATAGACACAAGCTGTACAGAACATTGTAAATGTTTACACAAGTATATATATGTATGTATGTACATATGTATGTATAATGTCTTGTATTGCGATTATTATACTACAAACAAATTTACCTGTCATTCTAAACAATGCAGGGCAGAAGGACTATATGTTTATATGTCCTTAATATTACTTGTGTGTATTACTTGTTTGTATATGTGTGTGTGTTTTTTTATTTAGTTTGTGTTTTAATATTTTATCACTTTCTTCCCCTTTTTTTCTTTGTTTTTTGTTTTCGCATTTTTTACGCTCATTTCTAATGAAAATGTTTCACTCAAAATGGTTGGTTTCCTCACTTCCAATTTTTATTTTATACAAAATGGTTTAAAAATTGTTCAAATGCTTGTTAAATAATTTGTGTTCTGTTTTTTATGTAATTATTGTCCTTCATAGCAATTTGAAAAGAACTCAACGAGCGTATAGACATTGAGTTTTTTACATGTTGAGTGACCATATGTATGTATGTATGTATGTATGTATGTATGTATGTATGTATGTATGTATGTATGTATGTATGTATGTATGTATATATGTAATTGTTATTAATTGCTTGTTTTTATTTCGATGCCTTATTTCGCCTTTCTTTAGTTCATTTCATCAAAATACTAGAATACACTGTGTATGTATGTATGTATACGCAAAAATAGTCTTTGTGTAGATGACCTCTCTTGAACTCGTCTAAGTCAGGAACCCATAATTATTTCTGTAAGTGAATGTCAATGATCCATAAAGGAATAAAAAATTGAAGAAAAGTTGTGGGTGAAGGGAAATGCAAATAATTTCGTTGTTTATTTTGCACACAAAACTGATGCAAAAAAGTTTAAAATAGAAGACGTTAGTAGATTAACAAGAATTTCTTTGGACATGAGTACGAAAGTGTCAGAAATGAGATCTGAAATATTATGAGATATACATTCACATATTAATATAAAATATTGAATTATAATTCAATAAATAGATTTTATTGTTTATTTTATGAATTTTATACATTCTTGGTAAATTGTGAAGGTTAGGTTAGATTAGCGGGTAGCTTGCCGTTTAGGTAACTCATATGGCCCATTGTAATAATACGGATAAAACTGGCCAGTTTTTTTCAGTGACACGTTCGTCCCCATGCCTTGTTCTTCAAACATTACATAGATATGTTAATTTTTTCTGATTAACTTAACTTAGATACGAAGGTGGATCAATATGCCGTTGCCTGTTTGTATGAAACACAAGTTTTTGGAAAAATTTGAGGTCTTTACACTTTGTCTAAACAACGTTACTGAAATTTTTTATGCCTTAAAAAACAAAAAAAACTAGATTTGTTTGAGAGATGATTACATCACTGTAGATGAATCGCTTTCCTCCGAGCAATTTCTTGGATGAAGGAGCAAATGTTGTATACACACATACCATACCAAAACTGGTCTTTAGAACCCTTCAACCAAAATTATGACCTAACTTCTCACACCACTTATGTTGTGTGTGTTAATTTTATCATGAGTGGCGGGACCTTCAGTTTAAAGTCGACTCCGAACGGTAAATCTTTGAGAAGCTTTTCATGGCAATTTTTATATAATCTCAGAGTTTTTGCCAGACATCTACTGAGAGGAAGTCGCCGAAGAAATATTTTTTAATTTTTCGTTTTGTATGAGATGTCTGACCTGGGTTTTGAACCGTGGCCTCAGGTCTAATAAGCCAACACACTACCTACTAGACTACGGCGACATTACGTTACCCCAAATTCGATGACGTCTGTATTGAAGTGCAGAGCACTCGCATTCCGTTTCCTCCACATTATGGTAGTTTCTGCAGTAACGTGATGGGGCAGAAAGAGCCCCAGCGTCTCGTTAGAATTCCTGCGAAAGCGAATCGTCCTCTTGTAGAACTCAGGTAGTTCCCTGGATCGGACATCTTCTGATCCTTGAAAGATGACTTGACACTTGTTGATATTTAGTAAATTTTAACGAGTATACCCCTGAAAAATACTGACCAGAAACTTAAGAAAGCTTGTATTATTATTTAATTATTTAAGTCTGAATAAAAAGTACATACGTATATAAGTTTTAAGCGAAAATATGCCTTCAAATATAAGAAAAAAACGTCAAAATCGTTAAAAAAAAATAAATAAACTGAAAAGTTTTACCGTCGCTTATGGTATAAAAGGTTTCAAATCTTGTGTCAATTAACACTACTCCTTCTCATAGCATATTTGCCTAGTTCCAATACAATGCATTGCATAAGTAGGGGCCATCCCCTGAGTGTTGTTCGTACGAAAGAAAAATAATTGCCTTTGGTCTTCCTAGCGTAATATTAGAAGCTATATTCGAAGATTTAAAAATGATCTGCAACGGCAAATGGTAAATTAAGCTCAAATATGAAAAGTGTCAATCTTATTTCAAAATTCTTGGTATTGCTTGTTATCATTTTCTGCGAAAATGTTAGGGTATTTTCAGAACTTACCATTTTTCTTTAAATATCTGATCATTTCTTTTTAAGTTTATTTTACTAATTGGCGCTTTTATTTACTTAGGTTATCATCACAGGTGTTCGTAAATTATTTAAAAATATAATACTTTAGTGTATGTAAATTTTTAATTTCTAAAAATCGTCAAAATAAGGGTATAAATCGTCATATCGTTACGATAAATCGTCAAATCTGACAGCTATGTTGACAGTGGCATATACATAAGTTAGTATTGAAGTACCTGAATGATTCAATTAAATTCCTTTCCATGTTGATTTTATAAGTTCCTGATACCTCTGTCAGGTTCCTTATATAGTATGGGTTCAGTATATAGTATGGGTAAACCGGTAGGAATTGACTATCATCATGTTAAAACATTTTATATACAATTGTAGGGCATTAAGAAGTTGTATGCCACATTCTATCTCTTTTAATGTGTACAGTAGAGGATTTAATATGCAAATTGTAATCGTTTAAATCGCAATTATTTACAAGCGTTGTTACTGTTGTTAGTGAATGCTGATGTTTTAGCTGAAAATTTCTTCAATAACTGGCAACAGCCGTAGCAAAAGAAATGACATCAGGTCTGTTTTTTTCATATTCTATGTTTATCTAAACATTTGCCTATTTATCGTTCTACATATGCCGCATGCAATTGAAGTGTAAATTATTAATGTTACACACAGAGTGGAGGCAAATAGACCAGATTTATGGAAACAAGACCACAATGTTGTTTTTCTTTTCCTCTTCTTTTTTGTCATTTTGTCGTTCTTATCGCATTTTTAATTGCTAACAAATTAAGAGTTGAGCTAATTGAAAAAATACTCACTGTTCTCTATATATGTATGTACGTATGTATGTATGTATGTACACCCAATTTGGCATAAACAATTAGTACGGCATATCCTCGTTGACTTTGTAGTCGTTGTACTCTTTGTGTGTGTGTTTTTTTAAGCGCCAAAACTTTTAAATCTCTTCGTAATGTGATTTAAAAGTACTGAAAAACAAACGGTTTAATCACTTTCGACATGGTGATTAAAGTCTTTAAATACGTGCGTAAATTTAAAATATTTCAGATGCTCATACAAACACAGAAACGTATTGCAGAAGTTTTTTTTTCTCTTTAACGGCGTGTTAAAGAGAATAAAAGAAATTTTCATCATATTCACCCCTCTGTTATCGAAATTCTTTTTCTTTTTTTTTATTAAACTTTGTTGTTTTTTTTGCTGTTAAAATAAGAAAAGGAAGAAGGCGTTCCAAGTTGTCTTGTTAGAAGTGTGCGTACTAGACGACGAATGTTCATTTGTTTCAAGATAAAATTCGTGCCACCATTACCGCCCACCTACAGGATGTGTGTTACACAGGATATTCATACATTTCTGCGTTTTGCTTCTATTTTTCAACGCACACATTAAGATTGTTCTTTTTTTTTACAATTATTTTGTTCATGTTTTATATTTAACTTGTATTTTTTCTTCGTACATAATAAATTAAAAAAGGTATTTTCAACAAAATATCTTTAAAAATAAATTGTTCATTGATGGTCGATTAAAATCGATATTACACTCGTAAATATTTCTAGGCTTGGGATAAAATTAATAAAAATGTAAAAGAAATATTTTTAAATTTAAAATTTGGTTAATCGTTATAGCGTTTTCGTCTACATATTAAGAATGAAGGTTGCGTTTTAAAAAAGAAATACTTATCATGAATCTGAGCAAAATCCATATTTTGTTTATATTTATCGTAAATTAGTACTTTTAGTACTTTATTGGTATCGAAATTAGTTGAACAAGATACATATTTAAACTCATTATGCTATTTATTTCGTTTACATTTTGTTGTTTTATTTTATTTATCTTTTAATAAATAAAGCCAGAATATTAGCATAATCCCCGCGCAAAGCTCCATTTAAAAACGTGGAGTATGTCACATTTGTAAGCAATAAACCGGAGTAATTCCGGTTCGAATTTATGAAATTATGGGGTTCAAACGCTTCCAAATAACTCCAATCTCCTCAAGCAGCATAATATCAATAACAATGAATATGATCCGATGGTCTAGTTGGTAATGTGCTAAACTTTAAATGCCGTGGTTGTAGGTTTTATTCCGACTAGAGGAATGTTATGGTAGTTAATTGATAGATTTATGTATGACTTGAGATATGAGAATTATTTACAAAGCAATTCTCGAGAAAATAAAGCTACGAAGCTTTTACACTGGTCGGTAAAACAAGTAACAATGTTGTTACATTTTTACCTTTTAAAAAACGTTTAAAATATGAGCTCGCAGATTGCAAATAAAATAAAAATAAATTTGTGTTTAGTTGTAATTAAAATTCTTTATTATTCACACAATTCTGTATGCCACTGCTCACAACCTTATGTAAACAACAGCAATTGCTTTTCTTTGTTATTCATCTGTTTATACCCTTTGCATAAACAATAACAATTACTAGACAATTGTTCGACAGATCTTTGTGACGTAGATCTTCAGACCACGATTACTTTCTTCAAACACACCGCGTCTTCACACAAGACTGACTGAACTTCACTAACTCAGTCGCCTGCTTTGCCTTGCCTTTTATATGGCAGAGTAAACAGTCGGATAAATTTTCTTGAAGGTGAATGTTCGTGGCTTCGCCTTCTCAAGATCTCTATAAATGTAAAAATCGTTGTTTCATTATTGTTGTTTGTATATTTTGTTTACATTTATTCTTGTAGTGTTTATTGTTGTATTCTTGTTTACTTGTTTATCATTGTTATGCTGGTTTTTGTTGTTATATTACGTAGTGCGATAATTTGTAAACAAATTCATTGTTTTGTTTTTGTAGCTTTTGTTTATAATTTTAATGTTAAACGATGTAAAAGCAAAACACCAGTATCTAGATTTTTTTTATTTTCTTAACAATATTTTAAAAATAAATTTTTGTTGCAGACTCTCCCTTCTTACCGTTCTACTGGGACTACCCTTTCAGTATACCATAACAATGCTCTGCATGACTCATGGTTATATTCTGAATGTTATTAAAAAATCAGGCAAAGCCGTTTGTTGAGAAAGAATAGAACACAATTATAAAAAAGTGCCGCATTAATAATAATGAAATAGTTACTGTAGTAATAAATTTGCACATGAGGTCAATGCTTTAACATTCTGTTCACGACATGTTTGTGCATTTTTTTTAAATCAAATTGTAAAACTCCTTTTTCATAAGAAAAAAAAGAAAGTTCTTCGAAGAATGTTCTTTGCTATCTGCAACCAATGGATTAAAAAAATTTTCAATTCGACAATGAAGCGCGGTTTTAGAAGTCATTTTAAATGTTTAGAACTGAAGGAGTTAAAAGAAAAAAAAATAAACTTATAATAAGTAATAATATAAGTGTATACTCCGAAGAATCGACAAGAGAACCCTGTAGTCTAAAACTGGAAGAAAGGTAAAGACAAAAACAAGAACACCAATGTATCGTTTTGTACGAAAATAAGATCTCGTTCCATTAGTTTAATCTTCTGGAGATTAAAAAATAGGTAAATAGGCACTAGCACTAGGGGATAAGAGAAATAATTTAATTCTGTCATATCATCTGTCATATGTGTTTATTTTTAATTGTTTCTTTAATAGAAATTCAATGGAAAAATAACATTTTTGTAGATTTTTAATTCGAAAAGATTATGGTGGATCTTTTTATCGAGCACCACTTTTTGTTTCAGAAGGTTTTTTCACTCTTATTATAGATATGTTGAGGTTATAAATCCAGGAATTTAATTAAATTTCTTGGGGCCATTATTCCAACTTGCCGTTAACTAAAGGGAGGACTATAACGGGCAGATAAATTGTTTTTCATTATTACATATAAGTGGACAATAAGGTAGAGCGTTAAGCTAAAGGTAGGATCATCCTACCTGTAACTTTTGAAGTAAAAATTGTGTTTGAAGTTGCCATATTATATATTATTTTCAATACGGCAACTTCAAATATAAACAAAGTGAGCAAATACAACGAAAAAAAGAATCCCATCGTTGCCACTGTGCTTAAATAAAACTAATTAGAGCAGTGTTATCGGCATTGCTTCGGCACTGCCATATTATTGAAAAAGTTAATTTTATTTTATCTGTAAGTTGTTATAACGAAAATAAACTTTACAATTCCCTTTAGCTAAAGGCACCTTTAACTAAATCCAACTTTAACGGGAAGTTGTAATAATGGCCCTTAGAATTTTCTTTTTCGTTTCTGGTATGCCTGTTGTAATCCAAAGTTGTTCCATGAACAAAAACAAGTGGCCTCTTTATGTTGAGTTGCTACATCATGAGACGATATACTTTTAATTTATTTTTATTTTTAAGTTTATAAGTTTTTGATTTAAATAAAAGATGGTAATAAACTTCAATAAAAATAAAGGATAACCCTTGACGTGAAACGTGTAAAAAATGTAATTCTTATCAATCAATATGAAGGACTTGATGTAGTTACAAAATATCATATCGACGGCGAAGGCAGCCGATATGGTATGATTTTACATTTAATCAGCATATGTAATTAATGTAATTTTTATAACTTTTACTAGGTTTTAAATTTCTTTTTGTTTAATCGAAATCAGTTACAACAGGGTGATTATTCTGTACATCTGAATACATGTATATAATTGCGGTTCTAAACACATACGATTATATTTACAATAATGCACTTTTATCGGGTGAGCCATCTATCAGTTTAAATTTGAGCCGTCGGTTATTTCGAATCTGGCAATACTTATGTCATTCTATTCTGTCACAAAATTCAGTATATTATCTCCACTGCACGTAATGCATTGATTTATGCTTGAGCAACGTTGGAAGTCGCCGTGGTCTAGTAGGTAGTGTGGTGGCTTATTAGACGAAAAGACAGGGTTCGAGCCCCAGGCGAGACATCAAAATAAAATACAAAAATATATTTCTTCGGCGACTTCCTCTCAGCAGATTTCTGGCAAAAACTCTGAGAGTAAATAAAATTGCCATGAAAAGCTTCTCAAAAATCTGTCGTTCGGAGTCGACTTTAAACTGTAGGTCCAGCCACTCATGCATAAAATTAACACACACAACATAAGTGATGTGAGAAACTAGGTCGTAATCCTAACTGAAAGGTTGTAATGACCAATTATGTATGTTATGTAACGTTGGAATTTATTGGAAATTTAATTCCAAAACAAATTGCACGAAAATGTCGCACAAAATTTGGCCACAGGAAGGCAAGTTTATTGCTAAAGTTCATGAAACTGGTATCATTGTTGATGTGCCAAGATGTGAGCGTGCTCGTACACTCGTAAAGATTGAAACTGCGGCTGAGAGTGTCCATGAACACCAACTCATCGTCGTTCTTAAGAATTGAACATTTCACGCACCAGTTTATGTTGAGTTTTGTGAAGAGATCTCGGTATGACGCCTTACAAAGTTCATTGGTTCAAAGGTTGAAGCCGCGTGATCATCCGGTTCGTTTTCGCTTCGCTAGATGGGTCAGCGAGAAACTGCCCGATGATATCGTTTTTGCCAAATTTCAGCTTAGTGGGTACGTTAATAAGCAAAATTACTGTATTTCGCTTACACGTGATCTTACAGAGACCAATGAACCCATTACGAGTGGCTACGACTTGTGAAGTAGAGGCATCATTAGCTCATATTTCTTTGAAAATGAGGGCGGGGCAATCATTACGACCAATGGAGACACCTATCGCACCATGATAACCGATTTTTTGTACCCGCTCTTCATGGTATTGATGTGAACGATGTTTGGTTTCAACTGGATGCTGCAAATTTCTCATGGCACTTATCTTTGACACCCTTGTACTATTTTCTGTGGGGCGTCGTTAAAGAAAAGTGTTATGCCTACAAACCAGAGATAATTAAGCATTTGAAGGCCAACATTCGTAATGTCATTGCCTAGGTGCGACTTCATTCACTCGAACATTTTTTAGACAATATTTTTTGGAAAAGAAAACGCAATTATTTTAATATTTTCGTGAAGACAAATAAATGTGAAAATGAAAACTAAAGAACGCAATTATGAGTTTAGCTTTCCAATCTACGGTATAGTGACTGACACTATAATATTCTTATTGAATGCTAAATTTTTATTTGTAATTCAGTTAAAAGAGACAATTTTGATTGAAGAAACTCAAAATGACCAGAAGATTTACTTTTGTTGGCAATTTTCCCTTTTTATGCCAATTTATTTGAAATATTGTAGATTGAAACGAAATGAATGAAAATATAGAATAACTAACTAAACGCTTATTTAATGAGGAGATTTGCATAGAAAGTACTTTGGAAAATTCACAGTAAGGAATACAAATTCTGCAAGTTTAATGATTAAATGATACCAAATAAAGTTAAACATTTTACAAATTCCTTCCTGTATAATGTACTTCACTAAAATAATATTAAAGAGTATTAAATAAAGAGAGAACTTCCTTAAATTTCTATCTCTCCCTGTTTTGTATTTGTATTTGTCCTCCTCTTGATAACAAGAGGAAACACATGTGAAATCCATAATTAAGGATTAATTTGTAATTTTTTTTATCGGCAACAGTATCGTCTTCCATTTGTCTGCTGTTTAATGTTGAGTGCTGTCCAAGACAAAGTGGTCCAAAAAATGTGTTTCCATTTTGGGTTGAACGAAAATATTTTGTTTACTTTGACAGTGTTTTTGCTGTTAAACAACGAATACATCATTACGAAAAATTTCTCTGTACTTACTGTGTAACGCATTTATTTATTATGCTCTTATCGATGACTGTTGTCTACTTAATTCACCTTGATGAAACAACATTGAGTGGTAAACGACAAACGTTTCGTTTCCCATCATATTTTTTTCTCAATTTTTTTCTTTTTGTTTTTGTTTTTCATTTTTTTTTCTTATTGACCGTATGAATTGACGGTAATTTTCTTTGCCCTTCTTTAGTTCGTCTATCATGGGAGATGTCTGTCTGCCTGTGTAGAATTGGCCTCCTCCTACAAATTTTTCGTGGTTTATTTTGCTTAAAAAGAATTACAGGGACCCTTAAGTTTAATAAGCAGTTTTGTAAGTCTATGTGTCGGTCGGTCTACAAGTCTATACATTCATCTATACATACATATATACGTCTACTTGTCTATTTGGGTTCAAGCCCACATGTTTGCATCATTAATCATTGCGTTTCAAAACTGACACATTCATTCAATCAGCAGCGCATCGCTCCGCAACACCCAAACTTCTAAAAACAAGACAAAAATCAAGAAATTTATAAAAATTCTTCTTCGTTAGTCTATTATATTCTTTCTCTTTTTTTAATTTTTTTTGTAGAAATTTACTTTGTAATTTACCTTTTCAAAGCAAAAAATAATTCAATTGCTTAAATCATATTGACACTCATATTTGACAATGTTAAGGCCATTTATATAAATCATATTCAAATTAAAAATCTTACATTTTCATTTTATTTCCATGTATTTAAAATTCAAAGGGAAGAGAATAAAAAATAAATAAAAATTAAAATAAAAAAAACTAAGAAGGCTCAATAAATTAAAGGTTTCTCAAACTATTCGCCTTGTTAACTTTTATGCGTCCAAAATCTAGGCAAATGCAAAGAAAGCGTAGTAATTTTAAATCGTACTACATTCCAGCCTGTAGTATTTAGTTGTAGCTTTAGTCTTCAGAGCGTAAAAATTCCTTGAATTTAACGCAAGTGTTGCTTTGACTATGTTAGCTTAGATAATTTTGATCCTCATTTCAGACCACTCCTTAGTCACTAAGTACTCACCGTGTCCCACGAAAAGATTGCTAATCGTCTCGTTACAATTTAAAACAGTTCAAACTGGACGCCATTGCTCACATGTTTCCTGGTAGCATATATGTATGCACTTCCGCCTGGAAAACAACGTAGTGGTTAAATAGACGGAGGCATCATCTGCGTTGTGGTTGTACAATATAGGCAGCCCGTACTATTCTACTACCGTATTTAGAGTCATCCTTGAAAGCAGTCTTCCATTCTTCCTGATAGTATATTCCATGGAAAATAAAAATCTTTAGTAAACCTAAGTATAGACCTACATTTAGGCTTTGTTTCCATCTCCGCTCGCAGTCTAAGATCAAACTTAAGTGTCTACCTTGTGGAATATTTTTAAGTAAACAATTTTTGTTTTCCTTCTAATTAAGGAGATCTCCATATTATCCGCACGTTCAGCCTACACAAACAATATTATAAATCGTCCGCATGACAGACTGGTTTAAGTCCGTCAGAATACCTTTTCTCAATGAAATTTTTTCCTGCTTTTTTATGCTTTTGTACCAGATTCAATGAGACGATTAGCTAACTAACGATGCCTGATGATGGTACATGACTACCCAGGACATCAACTCTAACTCTATAGTACTGCGAATTATAAGTTCCTTAATCTATACTAAGCAATTATTCTCGTTGTATTTCTTCAGTTGAAGTCGTCATAGTATAGTAGGTAGTGTGTTGGCTGATTAGACGTAAGGCCAGAGTTCAAGCCCCAAGTCAGACATCAAAACGAAATTTAAAAAATATTTCTTCGGCGACTTCCTCTCAACGGATTTCTGGCAAAAACTGTGAGAGTTAATAAAATTGCCTTCAAAAAGTTTCTCAAAAATGTGTCGTTTGGAGCCGACTTTAAACTGTAGGTCACGCCAGTCATGCGTAAAATTAACACACACAACACGAGTGGTGTGAGAAGTTAGACGGTAATCCTGACTGAAGGGTTGTAATGGCCATTATGTTATGTATCCTTTAGTTTGTGATTCTAATTAACTTCCCTAATCGTCACCTGGCGAGTCACTTTGATTTAAAGAAGTTTCAATTATTAAACTGTGATGGAAAATGGTTAAAATTTAAAAATATTAAATAAAATAAAAAATAAATACGTTGTATATGGTAAGTATAAAGGGTGCTGATTTTAGTAGAATACAGTAATCCCTCGATTTACGTCGCAGTTAGTTCCAAAAAAAGGCGACGTAAATCGAAACGACGTAAATCGAATTTCATATTGCTCATACTACAAAGTAGTATGTTTTTAACAAGGAACTTAATAAAGTTACAGTAATCCCTCGATTTACGTCGCAGTTGGTTCCAAAAAAAGGTGACGTAAATCGAATGAGGACGCAAATTGAAGTTAGAGGGAACAACAAATTTGACGACGTAAATCGAAGGATTACTATATATCGATTCCTCCATTCTATAACGTTCTAAGTGTACTTAGAACGTTTTTAATGTTCTTGAATTTTTATTCTACGTTCTCTAACTTAAATACAGTCAAAGTTTGGTTAAGATGCGCCGATTCGTTCCGAAGTTATAGGGAAAAAATATACTTGGAATATACATATGGTCGTATGTCGCGTGAAAACTTTAAGAGCTCATAACTCAAAACACACTTTTACGACTTAGAACGGAGGCGTCGATATTGTGTTTTCCTTAAATTGTTCACCTTCTAGTAACGACGATACATACTGTATTTATATGTATGCGTACTCATGAAATTATTAATTTATATACACGGGTGCCGAGGCACAAACGCATACGTACACACTTGCATTTGCATTGTATTGGAGAATGGCTGAGTAAGTATGTTCATAGGACATGTTTAACATGTGCCGTTTGATGTTTAACACACTAAAACCCTCTTCTTCCGCTCCATATCGTGTAAACGTAAACATGTGTACGTACCAGTTTCTACTCGTTCATTTATAGTGTCGATGAAAAGAAAAACTTTTGAATTTTGAATTCCTTTCTGTCATAAGATCTTGTGTTCTTATTACCATTACCATTACTGTTGTTGTTGTTGTATTCAGACATAAATCATTTAAATCACTTAAACATGCATATGTATGCCTCGCGTTAAAGCATTAAATAAATCGCTTTGTTGTTATTGCTGTTATTGGTGTTGTAGCTGTTGTTGGCAATAATATTTCTTTTTTGGCAAGAAATCTTTGTTACAAAGCCATATAGCCATACAGCCATACAGGCAGTTATACATATGTACGTGTTCACCAGCAGCAGCATATGTTTGTCTAAAAGTATTTAAATATGAAACTAACAGCAACGACAACGACAACTACAACAACAATAGCGACAACAAATATTAACAAAAGGTGAAACTTGTACCAAACAAAACCCCACATACATATGTCACCATACACATGCATGTAGAAATTTACAACTTGAACATGAAACATTCGGTGTGAGTGTTCAACGGTTTGTAATATTCTCCACGAAGTATTTCTGGGAAATTTTACCGCATTTTACAGTAACAATCCCGACCATATCGAACTTAAATTGTAACCCAGTTTAAGCCAAATAGCTTGGGGGTGTGGGACGTTATATTTTCGCAATGGGTGAACTAATGGTGGAAATGGAAAAAAAAAGAAAAAAGCAAATGCAAGATTAGAGAAAACGGGAATAACGGAAAGGGGAGTGTTTTGAAAAAAAAAAAAAATTTGGAGCATAAAACTACGATAAATTTTGACTCTATTTTCGTTAAGCTTTTCATGACTTTTCACGCTTTTTGGGTTGTGTTTTAAAAACAATCACATTTAAGATGATTTGTGCACCCTGAACAGGTGGCAGAAACAATCTGTCACTAGAGTATTTCAAAATTCATACTATAATCTACAGACCTGGTCTAACGCCATACTCGTGCGAATAAACGTTAAGGGCTTCAAAACGGTTTTATTATGATTTTATTGTTTTAAAACTAAAATTCATTGAATATAACAGTTGATGTTCTCTTATTATGCAGCAAGAAAAAGTGTGCTTGGATTAATCAGTTCCTGTTTGAAATATTTGAAAATGCCTCACTTAGTGTTGCTTGATCACATAGCAAAAATAGCAGCCCTACGTGCATCCACTCAATGTGTCGTTTGAAATCTTTAGACTGATAGGAACAAGCAATAAAATAGGTAAAGACAATATTCTACTAAATTGATTTGGTAGGCATTTTTTACGTGAAGAACAAACTATAATTTTCAAATTCGGGTAAAAATCTAATCAAAGAAAAGCTACAGAGCTGACAAATTGTTTTTATTAATACAGCTGGAGTTTACTCTACAAATGAATACGTCAGACAACACCCACCTATGGTACTGAAAATTTTAAATATTGCCTATAATTTCCAGAATATGTCGAGAAGTGCCAAAAAAAAACGAGATATAGTAGTGATTGCGTTATTTTAATGTATTTCTTAAAAAATCATTTTAGAACACTGCGGCTATGAAATATTTACATTATCATCGTCTATAGTGAATTCTCAAATCGATTACGAAATTAATAATTTGAAGATCTCCGTTACAAAGATCTGTCGAATAATTGTTTTTGTTTAGGCAAAAGGGTATAAACAGAGGAATAACAAAGAAAAGCAATTGTTGTTGTTTACATCAAGTTGTAAGCAGTGGAACTCGGAATTGTGCAAATAATAAAGAATTTTAATTAAAATTTAACACAAATTTATTACGAGCTCACATTTTAAACGTTATTAAAAGGTAAAAACGTAAGAGTATTATACATATATACATATAATTTTATTTTTTATCGCTTCTTTGGATTTAGAGCCTTCAAAAAATCAAATTTTTCATTATTCTGTCACCTAAATCAGGCTAAATTTGACCAAAGGTATAGTATAAGTTGGTTTTAAGTATAGCCATTTTTTGGGGCTTATTCGTAGACACCTGCTGTTTATGAAAACATTGAAGGACCAAGCGTCTTGTTAAAACAACATTCGTTGGTTTCCAGATTATCCAATTCAGGTCAAAAGAAGCTGCTAACCATCGAGCTATCACGCTCACGAATGCCAGTGTTGGCCTGGCTAACGACATTGTCAAAGAAATATGATACCACCAAGCCTTTAATCCACACCAGTCAGTGGCCTTTTCGGGATGTGTTGGACGCCCTTGGGTCTCGTGTGGATTTGTGTCATCCATAATTCGACAATTTTGTTTGTTCACGTACCAATTCATTTAGAAATGGGTATCATCGCTGATTATTTAACGACAATTAGAATCAGTTGTCAACTTCTCTGGTTGCTCTTGGTGATTTGCCAAGACAATCTGAATGAATAACAACCAATTTGACAGGTTTAACTTCAACAAGATTTGGAAGTTCCCATTGGAAAACTTGTGTTATGAATTGAGTAGAATTCAGCAAACTTCAAAGTAATATTTCTCAATGACTTTGTGGTAAGCACTATACCACAATATCTGATAGATATTGTTGTAATAGACTTCTAATATAAATATTTTTCAATAAAATTTTCATAACTTTTGTCCGTTAAGCTTAAGATACGAAATATTTTTTCAAATCTTTTCATTGGACGATATGATATTTCTTCTTTAGAATAAAGACGTAGGCATTTTTACCACGTGTAACGTTTTTGTGACCCTGTATCCAATTTTTTATAACTTTCTTCGTTGGGGGTTGGTTGATCTAAATTTGACTGCCTTTAGAATTGGAACGAGAAAAAATGTACACACAATTGCAACTCCTAAATGGGAGTTAATGTTTAATTTTATATTTATTTCGTCTTATCTCGTGTAGTTAAAAAAAGAATGAAAAATAAAAAAATAAAAAATAAATGTTTCATATTTATTTATTGCTCAAACTCAAGGTAAACAACAAAATAGCCTTCAGACGAAACCGCCAAAACGTACAACAACAAAAAATGTGTATTCAATGTATCTTTAAGTACAATTGTATTTTGGAAAAGAAAAAAAAATGAAATAAAATAAAAGTTCATGCAATGTCATTCAGATTCAGCCTTCATACCAATAAAATAATACCACAACATGCAAAAAAAAACAAAAAAAAAATTAAAACACGGCAACAGAAATAACAGAATTTAAGAAATCCCAGATGATGGAGATGAACTAAAATCATCACACATTCAGTTTGGAGGGCTCGTAATTGCCAAAGAGCAAAAACAAAACAGCAGAAATAAAGAAAACACCATGACCACCCAGTATTAGACATGACATCATGATACAACAAGAAGACGTTTGTTGTTGTCATTGTTTGCATTTTTCATGCTTCAGTGTTTCCAAGTAAAATGGACACCGCCAAGAAAATGAGAAATATGAAAAGGCCGCAAGAAACGATATGAATGAAAAACCCTAAAAAGAACTGAAGAAATATTTTCTCAAACTTAAGAAGAAATGTCTTCAGTGCCACATCAAGTGACGTTCAATGCTGATACTTGTTGTGCTTTTTTTTTTCTACCACCGTTCGGTGACTTGGACGGACGCTTCTAAAGCAAATTTATCGTTTGAAGCAAAGAAAAATAACGAACAGTCACTTCCGCGCAATTTTTTTTTTTCTTTCTTTCCTTTTTTATTTCATATTCTTCATTTCCAGCTGCCTCGCCTTTGCATATCGTTTTTCTCTTTCTCTTCCATAAAAACGCTAAACTTGTTTACAAATGGCAAAAGTTTTTTTTTTTTTTTTCAAAGCGTTAGCTTTAGCAACTTTAATTTTATTCAGCTTTTGAAAGTCATGCAATATTATGTAAAATACGAAATTGCAAATAAAAATTCAAATATTTTCTTCAAATTGTTCATTCAATTCAATTCAATTCAATTCAAATTGAAGGCCGTGGATTTTTGCGAAGAAAAGTGATTTTTATACGTTTATAGGCAGTGAAAATAAATACGATTAATTGATACGTTTAATACATAAATCCATGTATAATGAAGTCTAAAACTAAATATTACCAAATACCGGTCAATCATAAACAAATTTCTTAATGAGATAAAATTATATCCGAACATCTTGTCGAACCTGGTGAACTAACTTGGTAATAAATGTTATAAAAATCATGTTATACAATGTAGAAATGTATAAAAGTTTATAAATCTATAAAGAATTGCTTTTATTTCACCACAGCGAAACTTATCGAAAAAATCAGAAAATCAGTTCACGAAATGTTAGAGAACTTACGTTCATTTTTAGAATATGGAAAGAGCGATTATCGAACGGTAATGTAATTTTGGTAAGCATTTGTATTGCTTTTCATATGCTAAAAACGAACGGTCCGTTAAGTTCCATGAACGTTCGGCTATTTCTAGCTTTAGGGCCATTATTACAACTTGCCGTTAACTAAAGGAAGGATTTTAACGGACAGGCAAATTGTTTTTCATTATTATAAGTGGACAGTATGGTAGAAGTGAGCGTTAAGCTGAATGGAGGATCGTCCTACTGTTAACTTTTAAAGTTAAGTTTATGTTTGAGCTTGATATATTATATATTATTTTCAATATGGCAACTTCAAATATAAACAAAATGAGGAAACGCAACAAAAAAAGAAGACCGTCGTTGCCAAAAAAACTTGTTTAATGGAGGAACGGTACTAACATATTTTTGAAAAAGTTAACTTTATGTTGTCCTTAGGTTATAATAACGAAAAGAAGCTAAAGGTGACTTTAGAGTTCACTTTAGCTAAAGTTACCTTTAACGACAAGTTGTAATAATGACCCTTAGAATTTTAAATGAAGTTTATGTTAAGTTGTTAAGTTTAGATATCCCAAACTATATTGCTATATAATGGTGACATTACAAAATATATGAAAAAACTTTACTCTGTTCTAGTTCTTCCTACTAAACAGGTTAAGTAGCAATATTATTTGTAGTTTTCTGGTAGTAATTTTCCGAGGTAGGTTCAGGTGAAACAATTACAAGGTTCTCTTTTGGACGAGCGCAATTAGTTACTGATACTGAATATCCGAAATATGTGAAGTTAGTACATGTCTCTAAAACTATAAATTATCCGACGTAGAGAATATTCTTTTTTGTCTAGAGATGCTAAAAGCCGATGGAAAAACAAGTTCTAAGTATGTAGAAAATAGAGAAAAAATGCAAACACAATAATCAGTCAGGATTACGACCTAGTTTCTCACACCACTTATGTTGTGTGTGTTAATTTTATACATCAGTGACGGGACCTACAGTTTAAAGTCGACTCCGAACGACAGATTTTTGAGAAACTTTTCATAGCAATTTTATGTACTCTCAGAGTTTTTGCTAGAAATCTGCTGAGAGGAAGTCGCCGAAGAAATACTCTTTGTATTTTATTTTGATGTCTGGCCTGGGGCTCGAACCCTGCCAACACACTACCTACTAGACCACGGCGGATATTTACCATCGTAAATATACTTTAATTTTAAATTTTGTAACTTTTCTTTATGTTTTAAATTAAATTATTTAAGTTTTTATCCTGACATTAATTTTATTTGTTTTTAGCTTAATTATTGACATTTTTATTTCAACCTTTATTTGTATTATTGTTAATTTTAATTGTATTCTTTTAATTTGCCTTGGATTGTTTGTTAGTGTGTGTGTTTATCTGTTTACAGCTTGCAAGTACATTGCTTACATTGCTTTTTCATTTTTTGACGTTAAATTTGACTTCTCAGCTTGATCGGGAGGAAGTTGGTTCCCATGATAATCTCTCCATCTTGCTACGAATTCTTTGCCGACAGACAACAGGTCTTAATATATGCCATTTGAATGCGCAGAGCTTCAATAATAAAATCGACGAATTCCACTATACATTTTCGAACTCGAAAATGGACGTTATTTGTATTTCGGAAACTTGGCATACATGGACTGAATGGATATTTCCTTTACCGCTCTGACAGACTTTCCCACGGTGGTGGTGTGGCAATTTATGTGAAATCCCACATTCTATGTAAACTGGTTGGTAGAAGTTCTGAGAATAATACCCATACTCCAAATATTGAATACCTGTTTATGGAGATAATTTAACTGTGGCAGAAAGCTTTTACTATGTACTGTGTACAGACCTAATAGGACTATCGACATTGGACCACTGATCGATGAATTAACTAATGTTTGCCTCGGTTACACTGACATCACAATAACCGGCGACTTTAATGCAAATGTTTTAGTGGACAGGAGATTAATGTTTGACCTAAGTGCCATAGGCTTGGGGTTAGTAAATGAGGTTATGCCCACCTACTTTACGTCATCTTCTGCTACGCTACTTGATCTTTTCTTTGTTGACAATTGTTCTAATCTGTTACTATATGACCAACTTTCTGCACCGGCTCTCTCCAGACATGAGCTTATTTTCCTGTCTTATGACTTCAAAATATCTTCGAAGGAGAAGAAAATAACTTTCCGGGATTTTAGAAATATTGACGTTCCATCATTGGAGAATGAATTAATGAGCATACCCTGAAACCGGGTTTTCTATATGCCAAATGTTGATCCATTGACAAAACTAAAAGATGGACACTTTGCCAGATTCAGATTCTTGCTAATTTGGAAAGCACATACATATATAAAATGTAAGCTCCCTGTTTGTTAATAGGAATATTAAATTTAATCTGAGTTCTAATTAAAGCTACTTATACTTTTCCGGTGCAAAAATATGAAGCCACCAAAATGTTTTCCTTATTTCAGTTATGGTTAAAATAGCAAAATTTCATAAAATATATATAAAAATCATTAATTATTTTTATAAATCATTGATTGAAATCCATAAAACTCTTTATATATATTGGAGTACCAGGACTTTTACAGAGCACTGTATGTACTTGAAGTGCATATTAAGGCGGACTTCCAAAATGTTAGTTGATTTGTGTTTGAACAAAGTATAGTGTTTCATAAAGCCGCTGTACAAAATATTTACAATGTATACTATTTTAAAACGTCGTCAATGTGTATTTTTAACGCAGTCAAAAAGGATTCAGGCATCGGATTTATAGTTGATGCAGTGCTTGATAACTTTGCATTTCTACATAATTTATATACCGTAGTAGAACTGCATACAAACTTTGTATTGATATATTCTGGAAGTCAGACAAAAATATTTTATATTTATACAAATATATTATCGTTATTAATTATTTTATATTTATTATATACATACTTACATATAGTAGGTATATTAAATTTGTAGTTTTAATTCTGTTTTCGAATTTAATTTTAACTTTAGATTTTTTGGAAACTGTATTTGCTATTTCAGTTGTATTATTTTATTTGAAATAGTATTTCGTGGCTTTTGTACCATCCAAAGGTCGATTGTCATGGGTTTTTTTTTCATTTCTAATAATTTTTTCTTATTCTTTCCCATAGGAAAGCGGGAAGCGCCATACAATTTCAAAGCAAACATTCAGGGCTTTACATGGTATTTGTGACTTTGCAGATTTTCTTATCCCAAATGAAAATCAGATATTTGAGAAGAATTTTTTTGTCTGATTTTTTAGATTTCCTTCTTATTTTCCATTTTCTTTGTTGCTTTTCATGCAATTACCCACAAGTTTTATTTATTTTCTTTAATATTTTTACTTTCATCGTTTCATTTTATTTGTTTGGTGGCGTATTACTTGCAGGTTCGAAATGAAATAAAAACTTATTTAATGGAAATGTAATCGAGTGGAAAGGCAAAATATTCGCCTTCTAAGTGAAAATATTTTATGGAGAATCATAATATTTTTTCAAAGACTTTAATTTATAAATTATAGTAATTAAAGTGAGTTTTTAAATGTAACACAGCACATGATTTCTTGAAGTAAAATAAAAATTTTTTTAATTAGGTTACCGTCGGTAAAGTTATTGCTGCTTTTTATACTTATTTTAAAATAAACCAAAAAATATTTATCTTAGTTGGTAATGTTAACACTAAATTTATATTTGTCGTTCATTTGACAACTTTTTTTTTAATAGAAAATTAAATTTTTAATTTTAAAATTTCTTAAAAAAATTTGTTCTTTTACCCAATTACAAACATAATTGGTCATGACAACCCTTTAGTTAGGTTTACGACCTAGCTTCGTGGGTGTGTTAATTTTATACATGAGTGGCGGGACCTAACGTTTAAAGTCGATTCCGAACGACAAATTTTTGAGAAAGTTTTCATGGCAATTTTATTTACTCTCAGAGTTTTTGCTAGAAATCTGCTGAGAGGAAGTCGCCGGATAAATATTTTCTTCAGATTTCGTTTTGATGTCTGACCTGGGAATTTAACCGAGGCCTCAAGTCTAATAAGCCAACACACTACCTACTAGACCACGGCTAGCAACATTATTATTATCAAAGCAAATGAAGGTATTTCGAATCACTAAATATTAGAATAAAATGTTAAAATATGACACGCGATACTTAATTATTGCGCCAGACGGGGTAGTAATTAATATTTGTAATTTAGCGTCATGCCTACTACAACTGCAATGGTTGCACAATAAAATTAACAAAAAAATAAAAAATAAAAAGAATTGCAAAACGTATTTTACTTTATATTTTATAAACTTTAAACACGTTTATATGTACATATTTACGATATTAAAAAAAAACCAAAATCCTATTGAATAGTTAAAATTTAATTACAAAACTGGAACCAATTTATAGTCACCGAAAGTAGAGAAGAAAAAAAAAACAACTGGACACACGTTACGTTACCAAACCACTAATTTGTCAAATGTCCGACAATCATACATTTGATTTCAGATGCAAGACATCTATCTGTCTACTGCTCTTTAACTACTTATGTACATATGTACACAAAGTTGGGTACAATTTTAAGCTGTTTAGTGAAACTACACTTTTTAAATAAAGACTTTACCGAAACAAATGATAAATTTACCGGCAATAAAGAAGTACAAGCTTAAAAGAAAAATTCATCATGAAACTTTGTATGAAGATGGCTTAGCAAAATAAAAACAAAAAAATTGTAAAAAAGAAAACAGACTTTACATTCACAAATAATAATAGATACACTTTGAATTCAATCCTTTTGTAAAAAAGACCAAAAACTGGCTAACGGATGGTACCCAACTCCATGCAAAAGCTTTTGACAATCATCTCTTCCATGTCGTCAAAAGTGAAATGGAAACTTTAAAAGAATAAACATGTTGAAAACAATCAATCATTCTCTCATTCATTCACTCACATTTAAAAATTTAAACTCTTGCATGGTGAAACGCAGTCATGATAAATAAGTGGTCATGGAATCGGTAGAAACGTCGTCAGACATTTGACAACAAATGTATCATGTATTGTGTTATAGTAAGTCATGAATGCTTCCAATACAATTGCTCTTAATTTTGTTACGATTAATAAGACCTCAAAAGACCACAATAAAGTAAGGGAAGGGTTAAAATGTAAGATAATAATACAAAATAATTATGAATTATCCCCGAATTAGAAGTTTTTATAGCTTATTTAGCCTAAATGTTCTAAAAGTCTTTAGAGCACTCATTTTTTAATTTCATTTTAAGTTGAAATCGATCTTCGAAGAAGAAACCACTTTTTAATGTAGTATTTCCATCTTTCGTATTCAGCGCCCAATAGTATTCATCAAGTGCTTTTGAACACGAACGCTAAGAAGAGAATCACCAGAAGCAAACTCTAAATTAAATCCCAATTTAAATTTATATTCAACAAAATTACTTAATGATAGAATACAAACTTACATTATTTTTGATCAGATGTAGAGTAGGAAGGAATGTATAGCCTTGACAACACAAATCTTCAGATGCTAAATCTTATCAGTCAGGAAACTTTAGCTAATAATTATCAAATTGTAAACGTTAATGTATAAGATTATGTGGTAATAAACAAGGTATCTTTTATTATATAAAAACGGAGATTTTTTATATATACGCTTTAACCCATTTGCCAATTTGGAAACACTTGGTTATAGGATTTATGGAAAAACTAATGCCATTTATGCATTAATAATTAATGGGAAGACCTATGGTTATAAAATTAAACAAATAAATTTGATTTACTTTTAGTGCCATAATACATAGATAAATTATACATAATTCACGACCTCGCTTCTCACGCCACTTATTTATGTATGTTGGGAGTGTTAAGTTTATACATGATTGGCGGGACCTACAGTTTAAAGTTTGAAAAATTTTCTTTACTCTGAGTCCTTGCCAGTAATCTGCTGAGAGGAAGTTGCCGGAGAAATATTTTTCATATTTCGCTTTGTTGGAGATGTCTGACCTGGGGTTTGAACCGAGGCTTCATATCACTAACACACTACTAGACTATGGCGATTTAGAACAGGGTTCGTCAAAAATTTTTTGGTTATGTGTTAGTGAGTAAGAGAGAGAAAATAAGTTGAGAGAATTTATTTATTTACAGCCATAGAAAAGTGTTAGTAATATAAGATATTTTTATTTTCATTTCATCAGCATACATATGTAAAGCTATATAATTTTGGCTTAATAATTTTAGATAAATAAAAATAAAATAAAAAATCAATTTTTTACTAAAAGAACATAAAGCTATCCATCTTTGGCTTAAAAATTATGCCATGTTTTTTAGATAAATAAAAATAAAAAGAATAAATAAACCATTTTTTATTAAAAGAAAAAAAAAGCGAGCATTCAAAGCATTTAAAAAAATTATACTATGCGACAAAATAAAAAAAATTAAAAACGCCCAGCTAATGTCATAGCCCATTTTTGACATAAAATATTTTTTGAGTGTCATTCTCAAATAAAATGATAAAGCATCCACCGCACATGTGTTCTTGCCGCAGTCTGATCGACAACTAAATGAAAAAACACAAGAATGCGTGTGAGTTCTCTTTGCACAACTGTGCTATGAAATGGTAAACTATGATTTAGAATCACACTCACATTTGAAAAATTGGTGAAGTGTATAATTCTTTAAGTACCTTTCCACAATGTTACTTTTGAAAACAACTAACCAGTTGTATCGGTGTACTGCAACGTTTTGCCTTTTTTTTCAAATTTCCTGAAACGCGAAAAAGTTTTCATTAAAGTTATTTTCTAACAAAACAAGTTTTTTTTCGAAAAATTCAATAATAATATAACGAAATATTTACATTTTAAATAAAATATTGTGTATTTTGTTAGTACCGGGTAAAGCTACTAAAGAAATACCAACAGAGAGCACCGGCCTCCGATGTTTGCTTTAAACATTTTGGTACTTTTATAGAAACCAAGTTTTTTTTTTTTTTTTTTGTAAACAAATTCCTGAGAGCACTTTCCTCTCTATTAAGAAAAGGTTCCTAATTTTTGGTAAAACCATAGAAAATGCTTCCTTTTTGAAATTCCACATAAACTTAGCTTTGATCAAAAATATACGATGTGGCAAAATTGACTGGGCCACTTAGGGACCATTTTGATACCACAGCATGGCTGCTAAGCAAATTTTTACTTAAAATCCATAAATAAATATCACAAAATTTACGTAATCTTTTATTACATTCCATAATTTGTTAGATATTCTAATCATAACCGTATTTATTTTAAATGTTCGTATAGGCAGGTGGTTTAAGAAAAAACGTAAACACTAAAATAAAATTGAAGTCTAATATTATGTATCATAGTTTAAAAGATTTATTTAAATTTAGAAAATGTAGCAAAATATAAATCCTGTCACTTGAACATTCTCTATCAATTGTGGTCGGATCTTTTTTAAATGATTTATATTCATACAGTTAGATCACCATTTAGCCATTATCGAATGTATCAGGTATTAAATGTATTCTGCCAAATTGCAATCAATGATTTCTCACTTCAGGTGGTCTTTGCAACACAACAAAGTTAACTTCCTGTTTGAAGGTGTTACAATTTTCTAAATAAGGATAAATGTATTATAAATCCAACAATCTCTTTCTACTAATTACAGGGGGTAATTTTCTTGGTAACCCTTTTCCTTATTCAAACTCATTGTTGTATTTTTTTTTCGGCTTCATATTTTTTGCTGTCGGTCTAATTCCAAACACTAATTAAAACTAATCTGTCCGACAAAATGTGTTTTCTTGGTTTTCCGAGTGTTTATGTGTCACAACAGAATACTTTTTCAAATAAATGTCACACAAAGTCATCAGCCCTTCATTAGTCTTTCGAAGAAAATATGCTTAAAGGGTATCACTCAGAAACAAAAAAAAAAACACAAAAAAAGGAAAAAAAATATGATTGAAGACATTTCATCTTCTAGCCACTAATTTTTCATTCTTCTATCAATTTAGTGTTTCAAATAACCCACAAGGCAAAAAGGAATTGCCCAGGAAAATAAATAAAATTGAAGTTGAATTGAAACAAAACGAAGATGTTTTTGAGTTTTAAATGAAATTTCTTTGTTCCTGACAATGAATCAACAAATAACCATTATTAGAGATCAACAAAGTTAAAGACATTTGTCTGTGGTGGTGGAGGGTGGAACATTTAACCCCTTTATGTTGTATGGAGATGTTAAAATGTGGCTCTTTAAGGAATAACGTACATATTGATTGGGATAACATATGAATATTTTTTAAAATATTTTTGTTACTGGATTTTGTTTGATTTATAAATCTATTGAACGTTAAATTTTGTTGTTGACTTTATTTTTGAAATTTTTTAATACATACAGACATACATACATAATTGGTCATTACAACCCTTCAGTCAGGATTGCGACCTAGCTTCTCCCACCACTTATGTTGTGTGCGTTAATTTTTTATACATGAGTGATGGGACCTACAGTTTAAAGTCGACACCGAACGACAGATTTTTAAGAAACTTTTCATGGCAATTTTATTTACTCTCAGAATTTTTGCCAGAAACCTGCTGAAAAGAAGTCGCCGAAGAAATATTTTTTCATATTTTTGTTTTGATGTGAGACATGGGGTTTGAACCGTGGCCTTACGTCGAATAAGCCAACACACACTCTTTTAACACATTTTAATTAATCTTTTAATCGATCTTAAAACAATTAAATGTGTTTCATTTTTTTCTTCGTTTTTCTCATTGTAATGACCACCATTTTAAGCGTTACAAATAATGGCACTTGATTAGTTAAACACATGATTTTTGTTATTTTATGCTCTGTGCCATGTAACTGAAGAACTCAACAATAAATCAAGTCAAGAAAAGAAACTGTTTCGGTTATTAAATTAAAGTCTTGCGTGTTTTAAGCCGTCAAAATCGGAACGTATAATTTTATGCAATTTATGCATAAAAATTTTCATGTTAAATGCCCGTAAATGTATCAATGCATGCTTGACATGACAAGCAATTGAAAATGTTCATTCTAAAGCATCGCATACGACTGAAATTATAAAAATAAATTGATTTTGATAAAATATTCGCGAATTTAGTAAAAAAAAAACATGCCACAGAAACTAGTTAAAGTTCTAAATTTACTTTAAAATCGTAATAATCATTGCAAAAGTTAAAAAAAGCAGCATAAAAATTGGTTTTTATTTATATTTATTTTCTTTGCTTTCTCAGCTACAACCTTATATCACTTAAATCTCTTTAAATTGAAAAACTTTAAAAATCTCTTTTGTCCCCATCGAAATTACTTGGATAAATTCAAAATCCTTTAGAACACTGAGAGAGAGGCAAACAAACAGTGTCGGCTTTGGTGAAAGTGTTTTTCTATACATACATACATACGTAATATGTATTATATTTTACAACAATAACAAAAAGTTCTTGTTCTTTTTGTTATCATTTAAGCCTGATTTACTTTAAAACTTCATAATTTTATAAATTCTATTCAACCATTTTCCATATTCTACGATACTCGTCTACAGTGTCAGTTACATTGTGTTGCACTGGGTGCTGTCAGTTTGGCATGACGCTCGCAAATATTTTTATACGAAAATCCATCAGGGATGGATAAGCAAATGGGATGGATGGTTGGCTGTCAATCAAAAACAAGGGAAACTTTCTTTTCATAAAAATTTACATTTTCTACACAAAATTTTTCGATTTGGTATGAGTTTTTGTGTACAGAAACATTCATATTTCTCGCGCGTTAAATCCTTATTTGAACAGTTTGTGGGGATAAAAAAATTTGAAAATTTTTTTATTTAAATTTCAATACAAAATGGCTGCTGCTTATAGATATTGAATGATTTAATGATAAAATAATACAATACGTATATATTTATTCCTTTCATAACAATAATAATTTAAAGTGAAACTGTTTAATATTAAAGACATATTATTTGAAATGAAAATATTGAAGAAACTTGAAGAAATCAAATATAAATTTCATAAGATACATAACATACATAGTTAGTCAACCCTTTAAGCAGGATTACGACCTATCTTCTCACACCACTTATGTTATGTGTGTTAATTTTATACATGAGTGGCGGGACCTACAGTTTAAAGTCGACTCCGAACGACAGATTTTTGAGAAACTTTTTCATGGCTATTTTATTTACTCCCAGAGTTTTTGCCAGAAATCTGCTGAGAGGAAGTCGCCGCAGAAATATTTTTCATATTTCGTTTTGATGTCTGACCTGGGATTTGAACCGTGGCCTACGGCGACCTCACAAGTTATAAACAAAATTTTATTTGCAAAAATATATGATTGTATATATGTATACCATTCCTGATATATAAAAATCGATCTAAAACGTTCGCTAGAAGACCGCTATTTTTATAGAACCTCTACAATCAGTGAAAAAAAGTTTTTTTTTAAAGCCGCTTGGGTACAAATATGTCTAGAAAGTTAGATAAGAGGTGTGACTGCAATGCTGACATTAAAACAAGTATGGGAGACATTAAATATTTATTATAGGCTTTTCAAAAACAGTGTTATTATACATACATACATACAGCATACATAACTCCTTTAGTATGTACAACACCCAGAAGGAGTATGCCTCCGATAGTGCGAATGAAGAATGATTTGGCGTTCCGCTAAACAATCGACAGCGAATAGATTTGCTCTTCGATAAATTTTCGGAAATAAGTTCCTTTATTTCAGCAGAGCACAATCCGTTGTAGGATCGAGAATCCATATAGCAATGGTGTTCCAATAAATTCGTTTATAGGCCCATACACCACAGTTGTGTTCCATTTTAGGTTGGATGTAAATGGTGTAGAAGGTAAGGAATTCAGTGGAGTGATAAAATCTGCATTGAAATAATATTTTATAAAAATTATGTACTTTAATTTTTTAAAAAATTCTCCAAATAGATATTAATTCAATTTAGAAATTTAAAGATTCTTATCATCGATAAATAAAAACTATATAAAAAATCTACAGATTTTCGAAATATCTTTGACAAAAAAATTTTTTTTCAAATTTGGGATTTAATTCGAAGTGAAACAAGAAATTAATTTCTCTTAAAAATTATGTTGAATCGAAGCTAATACGGTGTTCAGATATGCACCTTTATTGCGTAAGTCGCAATAAACGCCATTTTTGAGGTCAATATTTCATATAAAGTTTCAATTAATTATTGAGCAATAAATACGAAAATTGTTATAATATTGAGTAAAACTTAAAATGCAACACTGTCATAAGTATTTTCAGTGAGCATATTACAATTAACCGAATACTTTCTGTTGATATTTGACAACTCAAATGCCAACAACGACAAACAAAATAAAAATAATGTTGTTGAAACAATCAGCTGGCAAATGAATATTGAATAAGCAACTGAACTGCATATGTTATTATGTCTGAACTCTTAAAATATTGTACTCAATAAACCGAATATTGACTCAATAAAAGTGCATATCTGAACATAGTATAAGACTGTCAATATCAGAGTGGATACCCTAAACAACGCAACGACTTTTAAGTGTGATATCACTAACCAACAAACATGATAAATCTTATGAGCATTCAATTAATTACGGGCATGGCGGGTATGATGCTTTCGAGAACTGTGCAAATGTATTTAAAAAACGCACGGTGGAGTTTATGTATATATATTATTTGTATTTACATTTGTTTTATAATTTTAATAAATACAGAAGCCTTATACATCAATAGATAACAAATGATTCGATACATCGATTATTACAGTGAATGAATGAATTTATAACTGAATGACTGAACATACTATACAGACATTTTCAAAGCATTATATTTTTAAAAACCTACCTGTGGAATACTCAAACCGACCAGACAATGAACAAAGAATAAAATGTAAAAAAAAGAAAAAAAATTAAGAAATCAATGCGAAGATCATTAACATCGTCTACTCAAAAAATTATAGAAGAAAATACAAGAATTGTAAGAAAATCAGAAAAAGTATAAAGAAAAATAAAAAGATCATTAATAATACTCAATACTTTATAATATGCTCTCTCCCGCGTACAAATATAAAACACAATAAGTACTTTTGTTCAGTGCAAATATGAACAGCAACAACAGAAACGTACGTCTAACAAATTTCCGACCTGTCAACCAGACAAGACATCGAAACTGTCAAAGAAGCTTATTTTCACACTTGGATCATGACGAACAAAAGAAGTCATGAAAGCAAATAAATTATGAAATATAGTCCAGCAAAGTAAAGTGCAGTGGTTTTTAGCTTCTAAAGAGCTCCCAATTTATTTTTATTTTTTTTTCGTACTATTGTTTTGAGGGTACGTCAAAAATTGTAAGCTTCATGGCAGTTATTGTATTAAAAACACAAAAATATCTGACTACAATTGGAACCATAAAGTAAGAATTATGATTCTGATTATTCAATGACATGCTACAATGGCTCATTGTTTCCAGTTACCGGTACTCAGTAATTGTATTTTATTGGCTCAGAAAAATTCATTTTACAATATCCAAATAATATTTTACCTCAGCTTTATTTCCTATACGTTTCATTTGGAAAATACAAATGATTTTATACAATCGTGTATATTCTAGGAAAATATATCCAGAAATTGGATTTTTAATAGTTTAGTTTATATTATTTATTGAAGCTTCTATTTCAAATTGAACAAACAATTAATGATAAAATATTAAAAACTACTAATAAAATTGAAAATATAAAACGTATGTAAAAATATTCATACATTTTTTAGAGCCGATCAAATTTCTTTCCGGAATTTTTTAAAAATCTCTATGTTTCAGTTCAATCAATTGTGAGTTTGGTTTACTTCTAACTTAAAGCCTTATGGTCGAATTAGCCGAACGCTGACAGAGTGTAACGGAACGTAAGTGCGTTTAAAAAGCATACGAAAACAATACAAATGCTTATCGAAATTTCATTGCGGTAAAGTAATCGAACGTACGTTCCGTAGATGTTCGACTAATTCTACCTTTAAACACATATTGGATTAGAATAATACTATGTTCAGATATGTACTTTTATTGAGTCAATATTCGGTTAATTGAGTACAATATTTTAAGTGTTCATGCATATTCATTTGGCAGCTGGTTGTCTCAACAACATTGTTTTTAATTTGTTTTTTTTTTGTTGTCGTTGTTGACATTTGAGTTGTCAAATATCAACAGAAAGTGTTCGGTTATTTGTAATATGCTCACTAAACACACTTATGACAGTACTGTATTTTAAGTTTTACTCAATATTATAACAATTTACGAATTTATTGCGTAATAATTGATTGAATACGAAATATTAAGCTCAATAATGGCGTTTATTGCGATTTACGCAATAAAGGTTCATATAATTCAGATATGCGTATAAGAGTGCAAAAGAGAACTCGACAGAGTCTAAATACCACCTTTTAAATGAGTTCATTTTGTTTCGGGTCTTGAGCATAATATTGATCTTAATTAAGAGCTCTAAATAAATATAATTATATGTGATTTTCAAGTAGAGAATCATAGGAATTATTGTTCATCCTGGTTTTATATTCCCGTACATCTATATTGTTGAAGACATTTAATCTAAAAAATATTTTATTTAGGTATAATACATAATTGGGCATTACAACTCTTCACTCAGGATTATGACCTAGCTCCTCACACTATTTATGTTATGCGTGTTATCTAGATACATGAGTGGCGGGACCTACAGTTTTAAGTCGTCTCCGAAAGCCAGATTTTTTGAAAAGCTTTTCATGTCATATTTTATTTACTTTCATAGTTTTTGCTAGAAATCTGATGAGAGGAAGTCGCCGATTTTTGGGATTTGAACCGTAGCCTTACGTCTCATAAGCCAACACACTACCCACTAAACCACAACGACTTTTTCTTTCGGTATCCCTTGAACTTAATTTTCATTAATAATATTTAAGGAAATTTAAAAGTAATATTGTATGTATGTACATAATAATGTCTGTTTTAAAGCTAACGTATTAATTTTTTTTTTGTTTTTTTTTTCATTTATAATGATCATATTGGAATCATAATGCCAAAACGAGATATCTATTGTCAAAACAAACTCTGACAGACTGCAAGAAACAATTGCTTTTCATTCCACTTTTTTTTTATTTCGATTTCGTACAATAATCAAATCGGATTTGATGCGTTTTCTTTTCAACGTTCATATTTTTATTTTTTTTTCGATAATTTTTTTATTTATTCAGTAGCACATCATTCGCATTTGTTGCCGGTATAGATAAATAGATGGATGACTGGATGGATGGATAGATGGATACACATATTGAAATACATGTGTAGATGAATGAATAGATTCCATACATACACTTTGTTTTACACAGGCAACCAACAAACAGAGAATCTCTAAAAACAAAAAGACTACATTGTATATATTTCCATGAGAAATTGAGTTTTTTTTTTGTGGCTCAAAAGCCAAAATGATTAATGATTGCATCGTTCGTTATACGTACACGAGATATAAAAACAGACTTGTTGGTATGATTTGATATGATTTTATGTTTTCATGCTGATACAATTTGTATAGAAGTGTGCAAATGTATGTATGGTGTATGGCTTGGTGTGTCTTTGCAAGAGTCCTTGAATGCAACCAAAAATAATTTGTATTGCGTACGATTCGTTCGATACATGTATAGTGAGTATTTTATTTAGAAATGCCCTACAATACTGTTTTGTATTTAGCAGAGGTGGGATGCATATTTTATTAGGTATATACCTCACTTTGCGTCGTGGTTACGTTCCAAAAAACACAACGCAAAGTGAATTAGGATTTTCTATTGCAAACCATGTAAAGATCGAAGATAGGTCCAGCGTTACGAAAATACTACTTTTTAAAAAGAAAATTGAACAAAGTAAACAATTAAAAAAATAAAAGTAATATAAAATTTCATTACGTCCATACAAAAAAACAGAAAAAAACAAATTCAATTAAATAAAATAAAAAATTGACTACATTTTAAAAATGCCACAGTATCCCCGCTACACTTTCAGTACTATTTTATTATTACATATTTTATAGTTTCCGCTTTTCAACTATTAATGGATTAGCAACATGTTCAACGTAATGCCAAAGGTAGAATTAGTCTTTAGCCTAACGTCCATGCAACATACGTGGGTTTTTAGAGTACAAAAAGCAATGAGAACGCTAGTCGAACCGTAATGTAATTTCGGTAAGTTTTTAATTTGGTCTACATATGGTAAAATTAACTTATATTCCTTTACGTTCCGTTGGCATTTGACTAAGCGACGCTTTTACGTTTCGAATAAATTTTTTTTTTCTTCTGTATATGACAAACATGTATAACTCGTTAGGTTTCCTAGTCCATTCTGTACGAGTATTAAGTATAAATAAAAATATTTTTACAAAAGTACTATTTAATATAAAAAAAGTACTCTTTCAGTTATATTTCAGTACGATTTCAAAATTTCAATTTTACAACACCGATTGAAACTGAACTCTAAAATTAGAAAAACAAGGTGAAAATAAATAAAACTGTATTATTTGCAGTTTGAAAGGGAATAGCCAAGTTTTGATAGCATGGCGCAATTAGAAACAAAAGTCGTGCCACCTTTTAGAAAAAAAAGGAAATTACAAAAGAAAAAAAAATTAACTCGAAAAATTAGTACTAATTCAGCAGCGACGCAACTTTGAAAAAATGCAAACGAAACGACGCACAGCGAGGTATGGGTGTACTGTGTTTGTAACCAAGCTTGACGTGTATAAACATTAGCAAAGCACGCTAATTTAACCAAAATAAAAAACATTCTTAAACTCTATTGAATTAATTAAAAAAAAATTATATTCCGTAAATTGCATCCATCAATGGCATTTAAGGATCAGTAGTTAATCCACTCCGAGATGATCTCTGAACAATTGATCTGATCATCCGGTTTTCCATGCTTCTACTTTTTACCATCGGTTACAATTTTAGAAATATATTTACCTTCCATATCTGATATACAGTAGCATTGAATTTGCATAATACATACATATATTGTTATAGACAGGAAAAACGAAGAACGAAAAAAGAAAAAATAACAACAATTGCATTGATTGGATATAGAAAATGAAGGCAAAAAGAAAAAAAAACAGCACCAGCATCCGTTTGCATTCGTTGGCATTCCCATACATAAATACAATAACTTGAGCATTTCTGTAACATTTGTTTGCTTCTTGTTTATCTACGCTTTTGCTACCAATTGTAATGCACAGAATAAATTTTCTCTGGCCATTTCTCAAACATAAAAAATGATTTCATTTTTTCTTTTCCTCTTCTTTCATCTTCTTTCCTCTTGTGTTGAATAAATTTCATGTAACACTTGTGCAGTGACTTGAATACATTAAATCTGAATGAATTTACGAATGTTCACGCCTCTTGTAACAGTTCTAGATTGAACTAAAATTAAAAAATGATGTATTGTTTGTTGCATTGAATTGTTGTATTGAATCGATTTAAATATTGCAAATAATTTCAATTTAAATTGTGTTACAATACATACAATACATACATGCCATCAACATAATTTTTATTTTTATTCAATTGAAAGTAAAATGTTGTAAATGAAAATTGTTGCCTCAACTAAAAGAAATTTAATTGAGATATGCCTCTATGGTTGGGTAAACTCATTCTCCTTTAAGTATTTCAAATAAAAAATTATTTTATGTTTCCTCTTTTGTTTTTTTATTACAACATCCTCAAACAAAAGTATTTGCATTTTAGATATTTTAATGCTGATGTAAGCTGTTTTTATTTTTTTCAATATTTTTTTTCTTATGGTTGTGCCCCAAGATAAATTGGATACACTTTTGCGTGTGTACGTAGAATGTGTTTCAATTTTGAAGCCAAAGGTGTTTTTGGGCAGTTTGTCATTTGTTGACTGGACAGAATCATTATGTAACCACTAACGTGTGTCTGTTTTTAGTCCTGTTATTTTTGTTTTTGTGTCGTTGGCTTGTGTCTTTTGGTCGACCGCCTTTTTAACCAAATGACCAAATGGTCAACAGTTTAACAACCCACACATGTCCTTTATGTAACTTACTCTCCCCTGTCTATGTTTACCGTTTATAAAATATCTTCCTTTCCTTTTATAAACGAAAGAAGTTTCAACACTTTCTGTTGCACCAACCATAAATTAAAAATCCTCTTGGAAAAATATGCCGACAGGCTGTTTGTTAAACGAAAACTAAAACTTTTGTTTTACAAATAATTTGCACAAAAACAAAGGTATACTCGTACATACATTTTGTATGATAAACTGACAGAGGCTTGGATGAATGCTACATACTAATATGGATTTTTATTTTAGAATATACTTTCTTTGTTCATAAAATAATACAATAATTACCTTCCAATTTTAAAAACTCCTACAATACCTAACTAAATCCAACGTTATAACGTTTGTTGCAGTCGGTATAATTTTAAACAAAACCTCAACAAGCTTAGGGCCATTATTACAACTTGCCGTTAACTAAAGTCAGGATTTTAACGGGCTGATAACTTGGTTTTCATTATTATGAGTATACAATAAGATAAAAGTGAGCGTTAAGCTAAAGGGAGGATCATCCTACCTATAACTTTTAAAGTTCACTTTATCTTTGAACTTGCCATATCATATACATATATATTATTTTCAATATGGCAGCTTCAAACATAAATGAAATGAAAACTAAACTATAATATTACGCAAATCGAAACGACCTAATATAATTTAACATTAAAAACGATAAACAACAGCCGCATGATACGCATTCACTAACACTAAGAATACAATGAACGTGTTGATTATCTAAGGCTGCACACACATATATGTACAACGAACCTGGTTGCGCCTGGTACCAACAACAACATGTATGTGACAAAAAGGGATGGCAAGTGTGCAAAATACACAAGCAACAATGCGGTCGGTAAAGAACTCTCGAGAAGGCGAGAACAAGAACCTTCCGCATTGAGAACGTTCATCATACTGATTACATGCGTATATAAGAGGACAAGGCAAGGCTAGCAGTCAGTCTGTTATAATTCAGTCAGCCTTGTGTGAAGACGCGTTGCGGTTTGAACGTACAAGTGGTATTGCTTGCAAAAATGTTCTAAGCAGAGAAGATCTAACGAACAGTTGTTAGTGTTAACGCGGACAGAAGTGTGAAATAGAATAGTGTACAAGCAAATTATTGTTGTATCGTTAAGTTGTATACGATGGCACACAAAAGTAATGTAAAGAATAAAGAGAGTTTAAGAGAAAATAAACATATATTTGTTTTTACTTGCTTTGCAATTAACGAACTCATATTTAAAGGTTTTAAAAAGGTAAAAACAAATTATTTAAAACAAAAAACACAAAAATAAAAAGCTAAAACCTCAACACATAAATTTTATAAATAAAATGAATAAACATAACAAATAAAAAGGCATGCCATGCCGTTGCCTCACCGTTTTTAAAGCACTTGTTCAATTGAGCAGTGTTATCGACATTGCACCGGCACTGTCATATTTTTGAAAAAGTTAACTTTATATTATCTGTAGGTTGTAATAACGAAAAGAAGTTAAAGGTGACTTTAAAGTTCACTTTAGCTTAAGTTACCTTTAACTAAACCCAACTTTAACGGCAAGTTATAATAATGGCCCTTATTGTGCAAATTTTCCTGTTATAGAAAACTATACAACAACCTGATCTCATAACTGACACTTGACAGAATAGGGACTTAAATCAATATGAAGAAAATTTTCGGTATTTAGTAATTCTGATCCAAAGCGATTAAATATTTTTGAGTTTAGAGAGAATATTTTATTCTCTTTTAGGTAGGTAATCTGTGGGCTTACCAGACGCGAGCTTGTGGTTTAGGCGAAATAAGAAAAATATTTCCTCGATAACTTCCTCTCAGCAGTCTTTTGGCAAAAACTATGAGAGTAAATAATATTTGCCAAGAAAAGTTTCTCAAAAATCTGTCTCCGGTGTCGAATTTAAGCTGTAGATCCTGCCACTCATGTATAAAATTAACATGCACGACATGGGTCAAATGATAAGCTATTTTATAATTCTGACTAAGGGGTTGTAATGACCAATTAATTTAATATGTAAGACCTTCACCGATTTTACATATAAGATACAAGAATCAGTCCTTAATGAGATAAACAAAAAATTGGTACCATTTCGAGTGAAAGATTTACAATGCACTTATTTACTAATGGAAATACATACATATTGTTATAAAAATGGAAATGGTGTTATTAAAATGATAAACAAAAGTTACAAAAACAAAACAATGGACTTGTTTACATGATCAATGAATAAACAAAAATATGGCAACAACATCAGTAAAAAAAAGGGGATAAACAAAGTAAACAAACAGGCAACAACAACACCGAAAGGACAAACGTAAACAAAATACACAAACAACAATAATGAAAACAACATGTTTACATTTATAGAGATTTCGCGAAGGCAAAGTCATTCTCCTTTAAGAGCATCCATCAGACTGGTTACCATGCGATATAAAAGGCAAGACAAAGCAAGCAACGGATCAGAAAGAATTCAGTCAGTCTTGTGTGAAGACGCATTGCGTGTGAAGAGAATAATTATGGTTTGAAGATCTCCATTGTAAAGGTCTAACGAACAATTGTTAGTATGTACGCGGAAGAGTGTAAAGAAGAATAACAAATAAAGCAAATTGTTGTTGTTTAAATCAAGTTACCAAAGGTGGCACTCGGAATTGTCCGAACAATAAAGAATTTATTTAAAACTAAAAACAAATTTATTTTTAATTTATTTGCAATCTACAAACACATATTTTAAACGTTTTTAAAAAGGTAAAAACGTAACAATATATTAAACGATTTTAGAAATATAGGCACACTTATGTTCCATTCTATTAAATAAATGATTTTGAAAAGATCGCTATAACCAGGAGAAACATATAAAAATTTAATAGATTCACCTACAACTTCAATTATAAATATAAAATTAAATGTTTAAATGTTTTAGGAAAAATGTTGGCAATATTAGAGAAATATTATATTTGCTGATGTAATACTCTCGTAAACAAGTATATTCAATGGTGTGTCTGTTAAAAAAAATGCGTGTCCGAGGAATAAAATATTTTTCCACTTGAAAAATATTTTGCATTTGTAGCAAAATTTACTTCGAGTTTAAATTTGTGAGTTTAATACCAACTACTCTTGAACGCTGTTAGGTTATAATTTCTCAAATGCAAAAAGGTAAAAATGAAACTAAAGGACATCATAATTCATAGTGTCCCTCACAAGGGACACAAAGGATAATGTACCTAAAATGAAACAAATAATTTCCACTTATTTATACAGACACAAAGCACAAGTGCTTTTAAGTGTTAACAAGAAAATTACAACGTTAAGTATGTGTGTATCTGCTGCGTATGTATGTGGACGTATGGGTATCATATCGTATAGAAAAAAAGAGAAAAAAATAAGAAACTAAGTCCACATTTCTGGTGAAATGAAAACAGAAAAACAGAAAAACAAACCAACAAACCAACCCATAAATAATTGTAAAGTCAACCTTAAAAGTTTAAATCAATTTTCCTGAGAGTAGCGGAAATGTGAAACCATTAGATTGCAATTCGTTAGGAAAATTTTACTAAAACATACATACGTATACAAATACACACATACATACAATTCTATGACATTTTTGTGCAAATGAATTTGGTAGAGAATAGTTAGTTTACTTGAAAGCATTTAATGTCAAACATCGATACACAATTTTCCATTCGAAATAGAAAAGGAAGAAACGACCAAACACTTGAATCATTTGAAAGTTTAGATAAGTTTGACTTCGGATTTTCCGGTATTTCTTCTCTCATGCAGATGATGATGACGATGATGTTGATGGCGATGGTGATATTGGCAATATTTACGTACATTTCTAACTATGAATGGCCTTTTCATGTATCTCATACAGCAGTAGCAATGATGATGAGAAAACAACCACAGAGTCATTGCCACATACACTATTCACCCATAGATACGGCACGTATATTGACTTTACACATTCCTTTGAATACCAGTCACATGATTGTAAACATTGCATATGTACATACATATGTACATACTCATTGCATATGCATATACCGATTGCATTTACCATGTCTTGCTTATGCGTTTCAAATTGTCAATACTTTCGTATACTTTCTATGATGCTGATGATTTCCTTGTATTTCCATACATTCAATGAAAGGAAAATGCTTCCAAACATCTTTTGTGGCAAAATGAAGGCAATGCATTCGTTCATATCACTACAATAATGTGGCATTAAAAAAAACAAACAGAAACAGAAACAGAAACAGAAAGAGAAAGAAAAAAATTGTTGTGAACCATCTAAAGTGAATAGATTTGAATTTCAATAGAATTTCCTATTTTCCTCAATGTTTCCTTGTATGTTGGCTTGCCAACATAAATAGTTTTATCTGCTCCAGTTTTACTTCTTTTCCTGTATTGTCAATTGAAAGGAAATCATATTTTCTATCTTTCTGGAGATGACACTTCATGTTCAGATCAATTAAATTCAAAAAATATTTTTTTTTGGGAAACTTTATATGTTTTCCGCTGTTACATGCAGAACAAAATGGCAAAATTTTTAAGAACATCTAAAAATGAACACACACAAAAGATAACATTTTTGAGATGTGAATGTTAGGGCACGACTGGGTTATTTATAGGAACCGATAGGCAATATTCCCTTCTTAAATTTTAAGCCACCTCAAAATTGATTAATTGGGACTGGGATAGTGGTATACAGTTAAAAGTAGCACATACATACATAATCGGTCATTATAACCCTTCAGTCAGGATTACGACCTGATTTCTCACGCCACTTATGTTGTGTGTGTTAATTTTATACATGAGCGGCGAGACCTACCGTTTAAAGCCGACTCCGAACGACTGATTTTTGAGAAACCTTTCATGGCAATTTCATTTACTCTCAAAGTTTTTGCCAGAAATCTGCTGAGAGGAAGTCTCCGAAGAAATATTTTTTCATATTTTCGTTTTGATGTCCGACCTGAGCCGTGGCCTTACGTCTAATAAGCCAACACACTACCTACTAGACTACGGCGAATTCCTTGTCTCTCTATATCTATCATGCTTACAACAAAAGCACTTATGCAATCTTGCTTGTGGAGCACTAGTTAATGGCAAGTGGCAGGGAAGTTTGTTGACAAAATTTCGTTGTAATTGTTGGCAGTCATCTTGTCAACTATTCGCTGTATAGTTCCAACACTACCACGCCCCACGCGGGTAATGTAATGGCTTATGAATCATTTTTATTAATTTAAATTATTCGATGCTTGGATGTGATAACACATACAAACTTACTTACATCCAGCGATAGAGGATTGCCATACAAGTTCTCAAAAATAAAAAAAGGTTTTTAAAGTTTTACGTCTTTCTTATTTCTGACGTTTACACGGTACACGGTATTTTCAAACACTTGTTTTGTTTCGTACAGTTTCATCGTATTTGGCGGTTAAATAAGTAAGATGTTGTTAAAACATTAAGTAATTAACAAACGAAAACAACAAAAATTCTAATCAATCAATCAGTCAAGATTCACTTCAAATGAGACAAAACAAAACAAAACAAAAACAAAACATAACAAAACTTTAACAAAAATTGTAAATTGATCTGTTTGCGCTATTGTGCCTTATTTCGCTAGTGGGGCTGTTGCTTCTGGTGCTGCTTTTAGTTATGTTGCTACTGTTTTGTACGTGAAATCATTTTAATTAAATTGTTCGTTCAGTTTTAGTTAAAATAAATGAATTCCCATTAAGTGGAGACTTTTACAAAATTCTCTACACAAAATATATTTTAAATGATTTATATGTAATACTGATGTACCACAGACATACATACATAGATGGAACTGAATGAAAACAGGTGCTATGTATCACATTTGACATACATACGTATGTACATACAAAATACTACCTCGTCTTCTTCATTTGCCATGTGAAGAGTACCGTTACGATTTTACCCTTTTGAAAACGTTTACAATATGAGTTTGTAGATTGCAAATAAAATAAAAAAATAAATTTGTGTTTAGTTTTAATTAAAATTCTTTATTGTACGCACAATTCTGTGTGTCACTGTCCACAACTTGATGTAAACAACAACAATTTACTTTGTTTGTTATTCTTCTTTACACTCTTTTAAGTAAACACTAAGGGTTTAAGTTTATAACTTGCCGTTAAACTTGGGTTTAGTTAAAGGAACATTTAGCTAAAGGGAACTATAAAGTTACCTTCAAATTATTTTCGTTATTACAACTTACAGATAAATTTTTTCAAAAATAGGGCAGTGCCGGAGCAATGTCGATAAAACTGCTCAATTATACAAGTTTTTTTTTAACGCAGTGGCAACCGCGGGTTTCTTTTTTTTGTTGTATATGCTCATTTTGTTTAAATTTGAAGTTGCCATAATGAAAATAATACATAATATGGCAAGTTCAAACATAAAGTGACCTTTAAATATTAAAGGTAGGATGATCCTCCCTTTAGCTTGACGTTCACTTCTATCTTATTGGGTACTCATAATAACGAAAAACAATTTATCTGCCTCTTAAAACCCTCCCTTTAGTTAAGGGCAAGTTGTAATAATGGCCCTAAGAATTGTTCGGCAGATCTTTATAACGGAGATCTTCAAGCCACGATTATTCTCTTCATACGCAGCGCGTCTTCACACAAGACTGACTGAATATTTACTGACTCCATTGCCTGCTCTGTCACGCCTTTTATATCGCAGGGTAAACAGTCTGATGAATGCTCTTGAAGGAGAATGATTTCGCCTTCCCGCAATTTCTATAAATGTTGTTTGTGTATTTTGTTTACGTTTGTTCTTTGCTGTGTTGTTGTTGCCTTTTTGTTTACTCTTTTATCTGAATTTTTATATTGAATTTTTGTTGGTACATTTTTGTTTACTTGTTTGTCATGTAAACAAGTTTTTGTTTTTGTAGCTTTTGTTTACAATTTAAACGATGTGAAAGCAAAACACCATTTCCATTTTCGTAACAATATGTTTACTTTACTAAAATAAATTCACAACCAAACAGCTATTTGGACACAATTTTTGTTCATTTATGGAGATGCGGTATGAAAATAAGCAAATTTTCTACATTGAGGCCTGAATGCGTTTGGCTCTATGTATGGGACATTGCATACAGCCTAACTCAAAACATCAAACAGCTGATTTAGTGTAAATGAAATTCATCAAAAGAGCCTAGATTAACTTGGAACAATTTTCTGTTGTGCTGTTTTGAGTACGGAGTTTATTATTCAAATAAACTAGAAACAATTGAAGTTTTTAAAGACTAAAGGCGTGATGTAATATTCGATATTGAACGGCGCTATTTATCTATTTTTTCACATTTGTATGTGCTTAGCACTATGTCGCACTATGTGGCATTTACCCTGAAAATCTGGCCAAAAAGGCAAAAATGAATTTAAAGAAATTTAAGAAACTGAGTATGCAGTTCGATAGACAACAAAATTCTGCATTATGTAGTGAATCTTCACGACTTTAAGTTGAGATTTGTAGATTAGAGACGATGTCAAATTCAGGAAAGTGAAGAAAATTAAATGCGTTTTTGGTGTTTTTTTTTGAAATTTTAATAGGTTTATATGAAATTTTTTGTGGCTAAACGAATAGAGGTTTTATATTGATTTTTTTTTATTTGAAAGGTATGAGCAATTGCTACTTTCACTTATATATATATATATATATATCTCATATATTAATGTTAAAATTATTCGTTCAAAATTTAAAAATAATAAAAATTTCACATTTTTTTACCCAACCCAAAAAAAGATAAGGATTTTAAAGGTGAAAGTAGTTTTTAGTAGTTTAATATTATATATCACAAGAAAATATGAACTCTCTAAATTCAGGAACAAAAAAAAAAGTTTGCGCAAATTTGCGCCATTATTTTTGGCGATTTTTTGAAAATTTTACTTTTTTTTGAAAAATTAAAAAAATTAGACGCAGTGTAATAAAGCCATAGGCAATAAAGCTCAATAGAATGAGAAATAAAACTATATGGATTCAGTAGAAGCGATACCAATCGAGATGTTCTGAATAGGTTACTTTTAATCAGTGACCCTTTTATAAGCTGCAGTACACAAAAATCGCGAAGGAATAGAAAAGCATTTTCATCAGATACCATGAAGTTACTCCTTCCTGACATTGATAATGAAAATGATAACGATTTTAACGATTGTAGTTAGTTAAGTCTTTTTAAGCTAAGTATTAAATAATGTAAAATAAATATTATGAATAAATATTAATTATCATAGAAGTTTAAAAACTTAATTACATATGTATATCGACTATTATAACAATATGATATATGATCATAAATGATTCACATTCATATTAAACATGTTCATGTCGAATTTCATCGAGGTAATACAATTTTTAAGTCAATTATAATTGCTAAACATATTTTCTTAAGGGGCCCCATTTTGGACCTATGGGCAATTATGGACCGACCATAACAAAATTTGGTAATATGATTTAGATTTACAAAATACACGATCATACAGAATTTCAGCACGATACCGATGTTTTTAAGCCATTCATAAACGCAAACGTGAATTTCTAAAGAGGACTTTATATGGGGACCAGGGTCAAATGTGATCCGATTTTCACCAAACTTTACATCATAATTTCTTAGTACACAGAACTGATCAATTCTAAATTTTATCATGATTGTTGCATAATTACCACAATTATGTGTAAATAAGTGCAATTTCGAGGGGAATTTATATGGGGGCTAGACGAAATCACGGACCGATTTGAAACAAATCCTTGGGCCTAATTATCACTAATACTATCAAAAAATTCCAGCCATTAACTCATAAAACACTTCTATTAATTTTGGCCAGGTTTTCAGGCAAAATGCCACATAGTGTGTTGTCAGAATAGTTAACTTTACATAGTCTTTGACATGGTCTCCAATATCCCATCGACATTTTCGATTTTGTTTCTTATGAGGGTGCTATGGCATATATTGCAACAATAACAGTAACGAAGAAATGTAATTTGTTATGTTCTTATATGAACGACATCGGATAAATCTGATCTGGAGCCATTTTGGGTTTGCGTTGATGATACAACTGTTTACGATCAAGAGATATTAAACTTAGAACATATTAATGTATTTACAACAAGAATATACATATACAATGCCCTAAGACTCTCGTCATTTTCTTAATTCTTTAATGCAGTTAAAATGGAGGTACAAAAAATCTCCAAATAACAAATACTTAAATGCTGATTAAATTCGATATAATAAATTTGTATATACAATATTCAGATAAAGAGCAGATTTCTGGTAAAAAGTCTGAGAGTAAAAAAAAATTGCCATGAAAAGTTTCTCAAAAATCTGTCGTACGGAATCATCGTTTTGTACTCATGTGTAAAATTAACGCATCCATCATAAATGGTGTGAGACGCTAGGTCGTAATCCTGACTGAAGGGTTGTAATGATCAATTGTGTATTATGTATGTGAATATTGATCATTCAAACACGTCGTCAATTGTTTGGGTAACTGTAAAATTTACAGTGTAAATATTGATCCATTTTCAATGTTGTAAGTTTGTTTGTGTAATACACATCACCATGTTATGATTAAATATTTATGAATTTTATTTAGTGGGAGACATTTTTAATTGTTAAGCTGATATTTATTTTCTAAGTTCTATTTTGAACCAAATACCAATTTTATTTGCTTTGTGAACATTTTTTAATACTTGAAGCACTATTTTATATTAGTTATGCACTGACCGATGGCTTAACCCTTTTACTACGTTGTATCCGGGTGAATACATGCAGGTTTATTTACGTAATACAACCCCCAGTACGAAATTACCTGAAATTTTAACACATTATAACTCACTCATGTTTTCCTTACAATTTAAATTAATTGCCAATTTTTTTTTATTTAATATTCTGTAATAATAGTTTTGATATTTCTATAAGACCTAAAAAAATGAACATTAAAAATATTTGGCTATTGACTTGGTTAGAAAATGAAATGGATATCCAAGGCAACAACTGTATAGAGTTTCCGCAATGATATTGTAAACGGTGCTCCCGTAATATCAAAATATCAGATTTTTTTTACTCATCTGATAAAAATTTACAACGAAGGGGTTGAAGACATCTTATATGTATGTGTTTGTTATCACTAGCTCCTATTTTAAGAAATACAATTTAATTTTATTTAACTAATTTAAGTTTTAACGAAATGAATGCAATATTTCTTAACAATACCACCATCACCGCCACTATTTAACCACTACGTTCACAATAATACGGTTGCCTCAGCAGGGGCAATAGGGCCATCATAGGCGATAGAAAAGTTCAGAGATTTTATAAAGAATTTCTGTATTGAAAACGTCGCATGTCGCTTACAAGAGAATAATAGATAAATGAGGGCCATTATTACAACTTGCCGTTAAAGTTGGGTTTAGTTACAGTTAACTTTAGTTTAAGTGAACTTTAAAGTCACCTTTAACTTTTTTTCGTTATTACAACCTACAGTTAAAATAAAATTAGCTTTTTTAAATATATGGCAATGCCGGAGCAATGTCGATAACATTGCTCAATTAAAAAAGATTTTTTAAAAGCAGTGGCAACGACGGGCTTCTTTTTTTTTGTTGTTTTGCTCATTTTGTTTATATATGAAATTGCCATATTGAGAATAATGTAAATATATGGCAATTTCAAACATAAACTTAACTTTAAAATTTGCAGATAGGACGACCTTCCCTTTAGCTTAACGCTCACTTATACCTTATTGTCCACTTATAATAATGAAAAGCAATTTATCAGCCCGTTAAAATCCTCTGTTTAGCTAAATAAAATGTACGTGCATGTCACACACTCCGATCGGAAGGGTTTTAATTTTGTATTTACAATTCCTAACGTACATGTTTAATCTTCTACGGATTTCGATCGATTTGTAGAAAACCAAATGTTGACTATAAAAAGATTGCCTAACGTTAGAAAATTTTAAGTTATTTTTAAAAGAAATATAATTAAAAGCAAATAAAAATAGTTAAATATATACTCTAAGGGTCATTATCACCACTTGCATTTAACTAAAGATAGGATTTTAACGGGCAATAAATTGTTTTTCATTATTATAAGTGGATAATATGGTAGAAGTGAGCATTAAGATAAATGAAGGATCATCCTAGTTAAGTTTATGTTTGAAATTGTCATATTATATATTACTTTCAATATGACAACTTCAAATATAAACAAAATGAGCAAATACAACAAAAAATAGAAGCCCGCCGTTCCCACTGCGTTTAAAAAGAACTTGTTTAATTGAGCAGTGTTATCGACAATGATCTCCCACAGCCATATTTTTGAAAAAGTTAAATTTATTTTATCTGTAGGTTGTAATAACAAAAATAAGTCAAAGGTGAATTTAAAGTTCACTTTAGCTAAAGTTAAGTTTAACTCAATTTTAACGGGAAGTTATAGTAATGGTCCTTACAAGTGTAAATATTGTTTAATTTATTCATTAAAAGCGTTTCATTTACTTTTTTGGACTTGAATCTATTATGAATAACAATTCGAATATGGAATTTCCAAATGCTTTCATTTTCTGTGGAAACTACTTTCGAAATTAATTCCACTTCCGAACGGAATTGAATTCCGTGACAGGCCCGAGTATTAAATAAATTAAATTTTTCAAAGAGATATGTTGGGGAGGGAGATGTGTGTTAATTTGAAAATCCATTTAAGTTTGGTGGTTGGTTAAATAAATGAGTGTGTGAGTGAGTGAGTTGGTTCAAAATCCCATTTATTCATGTATCAAGTGAATGCAACTTTCAATTGCAGCTGAATTCGTTCCAGAGAATGGCTTGCCACGACGTTTACGTACCGCATACACAAATACCCAACTGTTGGAATTGGAGAAGGAATTTCATTTTAATAAATATCTATGCCGGCCAAGAAGAATTGAAATTGCAGCCAGTTTAGATTTAACAGAACGGCAGGTAAGATTTTCTTCTCTCGCCTTTACATAATGCTTCTAATTTACTTTAGGAGATGGTAAGAACTACGTATTGCCTTTGAATTTTTATTGCTTTAAATTTTTTTTGTTATACTTGATCTACTCTCCATATTTGACAATTATAAAGTCTCTGTTGTTTTTTTTTAAAGGTAAAAGTGTGGTTTCAAAATCGTCGCATGAAACATAAACGTCAAACGCTTTCGAAAACGGACGATGAAGACAACAAAGATAGCCTAAAAGGTGATGATGATCAGTCCGATAGTAGTAAGTGTAAATACCGCTTCTTTTTTCTGCATTTCTTTTTCTTATAACTTCCGAAACTATTTTTTATTTATTCATTCAAATTGAGAATTATTTAATCATCTGTACAGTTAATTTGTGGAATTTTCTGATAAGTTTGCAAAACTTATCTTTACTTATTGTTCTTTCTTTTTTTTTTCGAATACAACAGGAACTACTTTAATGAATAACTTCTAGAAAATAAAATATGTTATCAAAGTGTTCAAATGCACTTTTTGAGGGCACTATTATATATAACACGTGTATATATGTAAAGAATTTGATTTGATCAAATAATTTTCGTAGTTTATTAAAGAGCAGTTCGAGTTTACTTTCGAAATTCAAACAAAATACTCGACAGCAATATCTGACAAACGTCCATGCATGTTCATTAAGACGTGCTATTCATTTGATGAAAACATTTATGATATTTCGCCATAATTGTGCCCCTTACTCGTCAATTTCATGTTGATTGCTGTATTCAGTTGCGTCTAGCTCATGTTAATACAATTGAATTGACTGATACGACACCCATAAAAAGCTTTTGAGTTTTCCATTCATTTTTCATTCTCATAAATTTCTTGTTTCTATAGTACATAGTATCAGAGCAAAATACCTCTCAAACCCATATCCAAATAAATATGAATTCAGTCTAAAATAATAATTTATATCCTTTAAAGAAATAAGAAATAAGTAAACTTTTATTTTAGCTACAATTCAATTCCGGAACCAACAGAAAGCTTTGTAACAGTTTTGAGATAAGTACTCCGGTAAAAATATCACCCGCAGGTTTCAGATAGAACAAACGCCGATGAACTTGGCTCATTACACAAATGCTTTTTTCTTTCAGTGATAACATTTTCAGTAGACCGACTAGATTTTTTATTTTGTATTTATGTCTGTCGACTTTAATTTTTCGAAAATTTTTTTAATTGTAATTTCTAAATATATATATAAATACAAATTTGTATACGTATACAAATTTTCAGTTCAGCAGTTCGTTGTAACTATTTTAATACAGTAGGACCTTGATTATTCGTGATTCGATTATCCGGCAACATCAATTATCCGGGATGGAAAAAGAAAATTTTTTGCATCGACTTAATTTTATTTTGGATCGACTTAAATTTTTCTGCACCTTTTAACCGTGATTACCTCTATTTTCCGTGATTATAAGCAAAAATTTTTTTTTATTATTTTGGACAAACAAGCGAAAAAGGGGAATTCCCTCTTAAGTATACGATGAGTCAGAAGCAAACATGTAAACCTGTTTAGTTTAATTTAGAAATTTGAGAATTGCGGTTTTTTTATATTTTTGAAAAAAATCGGAAAATCGGTTATCCGGAATGCTTCCAGTCCCGACCATCACGGATAATCAAGGTAATACTGTGATTGAAATCCTGCTCCAGTATACAGAACAATTACACAGTGCAACAGTCAAAATATATGTTATATATATATATTATATATATGTTATATATTAATTATATGTTATATATATATATATAGTTTATATTTCTCGAACCCTACAATCTTGTCTAATTGACAAAAACGTTATTTTTGATCTTTTCACACAAAATTATTGATTACCTATTTCAAAATCCAAAATTTTTTGAAGAGGGGACTGACGAGCCTTTAAAATGCATAAACATATGGTTCAAATTTACATGTTATGAGTTTTCATCGGGTAAACTTGAAAAATATTTAATTTTTCTAATTTTTTCAAGTTTAGGCATTCTAAATTGCAAAATATAATTAAAAAATAGGAAATAGTTGGCGACGTTCTGAAAGTGCATTATCTTGTGAAGAAATTGACACTTCGTTTGATCAAATCGAAGAAAAATAATCGTAGTTATTATTTAAAGAGTATAACAGTCGTGTTATATTTTTTATATATGTCATCTTATCAAATGAACTTTCAGTTCGAAAATTTGATGAATCTTGATTATTTATCGCAAAATGTGTCAATTTCATGTTTACACGACTACCAGAAGTCCGCTAATAATTGTATTTTTTTTTTCAAATATTTTTATTTCTCTTTGCGCAAACATTGACCAACTTCCGGTAGTCGCTCAAACGTGAAATTGACACATTTTCCGATAAACAATCAAGATCTATTAAAAATTCTGTACATTTTTCAACTAAAAGTTCATTTAAAAAATATAATTATGAAAAATATAACCCGTCTGTTAGACTCTTTAAATAATAACTACAGTAATTTTTGCTCGATTTGATCAAACGACGTGTCAATATCTTCAATATCTTGCACTTTCTGAATGTCATCACTTATTTCAAATTTTTTGATTAAAGTATGGTGCTATGAACGGACAAACTTGAAAAAATATGAAAAAAAAATTCGCATACGTCAAGTTTACCTCATCAAACCTAATAGCATATTAAGTCAAATAATATATATATGTATATTGTTTTAAAGGCCCATCCCTCTCCTTTCTAACAAGGTTTAAATTTTGAACAACGATTCCGAAATGTTTGTGTAATCAATAAAATTGTAAGTAAAGTCCAAAAAAAACAGATTTTGTCAAATAAAACAAGTTTGGAGGGTTCAAAAAAATATTTTTAATTTCTACTTAACCCTTTCATGCCCGATGTTGCCTAAAGGCAACATTGTACATTTTTGTTCATAAATTCCGTAATTTTTAATTTTTTTAAAAGATTTTTTTTTTGCAAACAAGCTTGTTTAAAAACGTGTAAAACCAGAATACGTAGGACTCTGAATTTAATATCACTTCATATTTAGGCCATGACTAACAAACACATGTCCTTACAAAATTTTTAGCTCTGGCCCAAAAAATTCGGGCATGAAAGGGTTAACAAAACTCACAATTTTTCAATTTCAATTTTTTTTATTTTGTTATTGATCAATCTCCTTTTAAAGAATATGTTGTTTTTTCATTATTTTTTTTTTTTTTTTTGCAAATATATTGTAATCATTGCATAAGACGAGTATAAAGAAGATATATTTTTAACATTCTCAATACGCATGGTGGGTGTATAAAGCGAAAATATGAAGAACCACACTTCTTTTAACACAAGGCGCTACTGGTCCTGTTTTTTTTTATTATTAATTTTTCTATTATGTATAATTGAAAGTAATTTTTTATTCCAAACATTTTTTGATCTTTTGCGGTTAAATTTATTTCGATTCGAATAGATTTTGGTGTGGCCTTGAAACAATTTAAATAATTTTTTTTGTATCTTCAGAATTTCTTAAGAAATACGACTCGTAATACCTCGCAATGAGCAATATTTCATTGAGCGCTTGTTTGTAGACCAACTGGTTAGTTCGAAAAACAAATTCAATTTTATTTAAAGAAAAAAAAAATAAAAACGAATGTTACCACCTTTAATTTAAAAGAAAACAAAAAAAATGTATATTTAAAGGCAGGAATGAGAGAAAAAGTAAAACCAAAACAGCAATGATATCGAATGAAGCGTATCAATCACTGTCAGTGCAAGAAAATAAAGCGTATCTTTCTTTTGAAGTTTCTCTTGCTTTTTTTACTTTTCTTTAAATTTTGAACCAAATGTTATTTGGTTCCTTACATTAGGAAATAAGCAGTGAAAATATTGTACCATTATCACTATTAAAAAACACAGTCTGTCTGCAATAAGTATTTTATTAACATTTTATGCTCTGGAGGCTTACAAACGAATAGTTACTATACTGTACTGTACCGCGTTCTGTACTGTATCATGCAACTAGTTATTTCAAATTGTTAATTGTTCACTTTTCTTTATAGACTCAAATTCTAAGAAATCTTGTCAAGGCTGTGAACTGCCATCCGATGACATACCCGATTCCACTTCTAATTCACGAGGTCACAACAATAATACACCAAGTGCTACCAACAATAATGCCAGTGCCGGAAGTTGTAAGTGCTTTTTCCTTTTCATGTCTATTCTTTTTAAATATTCCATTATAAAAATAATTATTTTTATAAGCAGTGACACCAAATTCCACATTGGAGTCTGGCATATCTTCCAATCTTATGGGCAGCACCACCGTTTCTGGATCTAACATGGTTAGTGCTGATTCTAGTGTTGCTTCCAGTGGTAGTTTAGATGATGACATTATCGAAGAGTGTCCAATCAATAAAGTTAAGAAAAAAGATGATCAACACATTAAAAAGGAATCGGTGGTTTCGACTTCGTCCACTAAGATCTCTTCACAATTCAGTGGCTACGATTCGGCTATTACATTAGGCCTTGGTTCGGGTTATCGTCGTGACTCTGATACATCGTCGCAGCATAGTCAAGCGACGGCAAATAGTAATAGTGGTGCTAGCGGAGGCAAACGTCGTTATCAAAACTCAAATGCCGCAGCAAATGCCGCCAATATGGCAGATGGCAACCAGTCATTTTATTCAAATTACTATAACAATAACACCGGTAATAAACAGTCACAACAACAACAACAAGTGCAGTCAGCACAACAACAGCTACAGCAGCAAGCGACACCACAAACCCCAACACACGACTACTACGGGAAATATGACATTGAATTTGCCTCACCAGGTGCGGCGCCACATGTTGGAAATAGATTCCAGCAGCAACAGCAGCAGCAACAGCAACAGCACCAACAATTACAAAATGCAAATATGCCAGTACCGAATGGTGAATATCTAAGTCCGAAACCAGACTTTTTAGCAGTTTCTCAAAGTTCACCACATCTCAAACCGGGGAACGAAATGGCAACGAAACTAATTCAAAGTGGCGCCAATATTTTTCACCATCCACCGCCACCACCAGTATCTGGCACAGCTGGTAATCAGCAAATACAACAACCACTTTACAATCACCACTCTGGTGAGTCAATACCTTATAATGCCTACAATCACCATCCTCATCACGGTGGGAATTATGTGGGACCACCACAACAGCAAATACCTGGTGAATTCGATGTCGGTTATTATGATCCTAAAGGCCAGGGACCCAATAACGTTTATTATGAACAAATTAATTTTCAACAGCAACAACAACAAATGCCAGCTGAATTCCATCATCATCATCAACATCAACAACAACAGCAGCAGCACAGCATGCCACATATTAATTCAGCAACGGCTACCGCTTTGGGTATACACATGGAGGCAGCACCGCCGCCACCACCGCCATCATTGCCAGCAACACAAAATAACCAAATACAGCAACCATTTTACAACCACCACCACCATCATCATCATCACCATCATGGTGTGGAACAACAATATAATCCCCATAATCAACATGGTCACTTTACCCACCATCAGCTACATCAACAACCATTGGGTGGTGAGTATGAATTTCGAAAAACTCTTTCATTTAAACTCTAAAGAAAACCCTCGAGTAAATACTATGTGTTCAGTAGTAGTCCTTTCCGCACTGGCGTATAACGTATCCAAACTGTATAAAGTTAGGAATCCTTTTTTAACACAATACTTATTTGCTTCGATTTTTTAAAATTAATTTTCATTTTTTTATATTCAACATGGATTGAACAATAAAAAGTAATCTAAGCTCACCACCACTTGAAAATTTTAATTTAGTCTAGCCAGTGCCATAACATTATTTACCTTACAACTGAAAGGGGGCCAACATAATTTAGGATGTTACCGGCAAATGGATTTGAGCGAATTTAAAGTTTCATGAGACATGTTGTTGTGTATTTCGAAAGGGCACGTCGACTAAGATGACTGCTACCATACGAAAAATTTTATTGTGACGTTTTTCAATGTTTTCTAAGGCCCATGCTGAGGCCGACTCTCATAACTAAATATGAAAAATTCATATTGATTCTAGCATGAGTTGTCTAGCAAAAGATTGCTACACAACTTAATTGTGAAGTTTCTAAATAATCAATGAATCTTTGTTACTCTCAACTTCTACGACGATTATAATAATAAACTACGAGGTAAATATGAGTAAAGAAACATCGCTTTGATTCGTATGGGAGTGCAAGTTCCCTTCGCTGTAAATTTTTGTTCACTTACTTTTATACGCCATCGTTTCAACAACTTTTCTAATGTGAATATTCGTTTCTTTACGAGACGATATGTTTTATCAGAATTTATTTGGACAGCGGTATCTTTTTCGAAAATGAGGTGTGGTTATTATCGCCCTCTGACAAATATCTCTGTACGTAGTAAATAAACAGCAAACATAGGGAAATCCAAGTGTACTATTTTGGAAAACTTCAGCTTTAATAGGTTGTTGAATGCTTAAGGCCCTTCACCCTAGTACACAAACATACAACATCAAATTGGTCTTTACAACCTCTCAACCTTTCATTTGCAATGTTAATCCAAAATTTTTGAATATAATTAATATAACTTTTGTAATATTTGTGAAATTTGTATATGCAAATTATTAATTAAATCATTTTGTCATTCCATAAACAGTTGTACTGGATTTGATCAATAAATAATTTCTAACGCCACATATGTTGTGTGTGTGTTAATTTTATACATAAGTGGCGGGACCTACAGTTTAAAGTCGACTCCGAACGACAGGCTTTTGAGAATCTTTCAAGACAATAGATGAGTGCATGTTGTGAGAAAGGTTTTTGAGGTATGGAATGGAAACGTTACACTACACTTTTTATTGACCTCAGTGTGAGTATGAAAATTCAAGCAGCAGTTGCACCTTAATATTGTCACGTTTTTACCTCTTAATAAACGTTTAAAATATGAGCTTGTAGCTTGCAAATAAAATAATAATAAATTTGTTTTTAGTTTTAATTAAAATTCTTTATTATTCGCCCAATTCTGTGTGGCACTGCTCACAACTTAATGTAAACAACAACAATTGCTTTGTTTGTTGTTCCTCTGTTTACACCCTTTGCATAAACAATAACAATTACTAGACAATTGTTCGACAGATCTTTGTAACGGTGATCTTCAAATCACGATTACTCTCTTCAAACACACCACGTCCCTACACAAAACTGACTGAACTTTACTAACTCATCCGCCTGCTGTGCCTTACCTTTTATATGGCAAAGTAAATAGTCTGATTAATGTTCTTGAAGTCACTAACGTTCACCTTCTCGAAATCGCTATACTTTAAACATCGTTGTTTACGTTTATTATTGCAGTGTTGTTGGTATATTTTTGTTTACTTGTTTACCATTTTTTATCCTGGTGATTGTTGTTATTTTAAGCAGTATGATAATTTCTAAACAAATTTATTGTTTTGTTTTTGTAGCTTTTGTTTATAATTTTAATGTTAAACGATGTAAAAGCAAAACACCAGTATATAGATTTTTTTTCATTTTCGTAACAATATTTAACAACTTAACACTTAAAGTGTCGAACAGGTAAACTGTAGGTCCTACCACTCCTGTATAAAATTAACACACACAACATAAGTCGTGTGAACAATTAGGTTGTAGTCCTGACCGAAGGTTTGTAATGACAAATAATGTATGTATCTAAACCTCCCAGTTATGTTATAAATGACGCAACCCTTTGTAACTCTAACAATTTTTTTAAACGTTTTGCACGTTCTAATCAATATACTCTTAAGTAAAGCTGATCTATAGTATTGTCACTCTCTTCGAAATTATCTGTTGTTTTTTTTTTAACAAGAGCTGTTATACATTCGCGGAATAGATGGGCTCTAGTAGTATGTGATAGTAGTACGTAAAGTAACATATTTAATATAATAGTCATAGACTGGTTTATAATGTCTAATGACGACAGGCGTTAATTTTCTGTGCAATGACCACTGGTAGATTTCATATATTTTAGCCAATTTTACCCGCTAACTGCTAAATGTGTAGTCGGCTTACTAAATCTTGTGACTTGCGTCATGTGGCGATAGTTAACAAATCGTCTGCATATAAACCTAATATGTCCTCAACTAGTATCACTGATCATGAAATATTGTTGACTGTTGCAAAGCAAATAATATCTGGAATATTCTTCTTTCAAACTCATTTTCAATATTTTATTAATAACTCTATTTGAAAGCAATTAGCCCGGATCTCCAAAAAATAAACCTACCAGCTGGCAGAAAGCAAGTACCACCCAATGGCTGGAAAACGTTTAAAATAACTTCATTTTGAGAAATGAAATGTTCAATGCACATACATAATTGTTGTCTATACGTAGTCTTTTAAAGTCTTAATCTTGGGACTCCGTAGACACGCTCGAGTGTCTTTGGTGTCATATAACACACTCTTTTATTTAAAAAAATTTCTAAACGTCAAATGAGTATCAGATATTTAAAAATTTATTTAAAAATTTTAAATATTTTTTCTTGTTCACAAGAAAGTATACCGTTTGCTATTCAGAAATGGATCTTTGTATAGTTCAGTGTTTACTTAGCACAGCCTGGAATAATGCGTTAGGCCGTGAAGAGGTTAAAATTGTAATTGTAAATGGGAGTTTAATGTCGAAGTTCTTTGTTAGAGGAATTCTTTGTGTTGACTTGCTGTTAGACTTAAAAAGCCAACGTATGAATAATGGCTTGATGCATGTATTTTTTGTAGATGTATTTAGAGCATATCGTCTTCGAGATGATTTGCCTTTTTACTCTACAGTAAGCAGATCAATTTTTTTTAACAATTAAACAAATATTAAAATTGGAACTTGTTGCGTAGTACCATACTATGCAGTTTGCTCCACGCCTTTGTGAGATCATACTCTTGACAATTGATAGACTATTTTATACCATAAGAGGTATAAAAACATTATAGATGTAAAATTTTAGCGATTCTGATTAAAATGTTAGTTGCGAACATTTTCCACAAGTTCTTATTTATGTTTATTTGGTTTCAATTTTGAATGACGAATAATTTTAACAAACATTTTATGATATGTCAGTCAATTAACTCGAAAACTTTTTACTTTAATAAAAAAGTTCAAAGTACACATAACTCATTAAGATTCAAGTCTAATCGTCTTAGGCTTTCACAAAACGAAAACCTTTACATTTAAATGCGAAAAAAATAAAAATAAGATTGCCGCCGTATTTAACTCTTGACCACAGGCGTCATATTATAAGAACGTTAGTACAGACCACTCGTAATTTTTACCGGATATCTTAGATTTATAAAAAAGAGTATTTTTACAGTAATTGAAAAATAATTGTCTAGACGTATATAATTTCTAGGATATCCTGATCTAGGAAAAGTTGTAAAACTCCATACTTTAATTAAAAATTTTAAGAAAACTATGTGGAACATCCTAATAAATAAGTTGGGTTGTGAAAAAGCGACGAAACTAGACATTTAACACAAATTTGTTTCATTACAGATACTTTAACCGTTTGACTGCAAAAGCGCTGCGTTCATTTGTTACGAAAATCGCATTTGTGCTGCGAATTTCAGTGTAAAAATTTAGTCAAAAAGCAAAAATAAAATTAAAAGACGAGATATAGGGTCTTCTCTTTATACATAGGTTATTAGAATTTTGTAGATTTTTTTATTATAATAATTAATTGTAGTTTTAGAGCAGTTTTCGAATGTGCTCACCAGAATCGCTTAGCAGTCAAACGGTTAAATATATTATATTCAGCTACAAAATATAACAATTAAAAAAGGAAAATTTGCATTTGAAGTAAAAATGGTAAAAAATTATTGTTGTCTTACATATTACGCATATATGTACATATGTATGTTATTTTTTTTTAAGCTGTTCACCTCCTAAAAATTGTTATTTTAATTATATTGTTACCAAATAAATAAATCAAATATCAGAACCAATTTTTTCCAGCCGTATATCCAGTGCTTCTTCGAATCCGTTTAATCCCATTTTAAACATCTTTGAAGAATAACCCAAAAAAGGGATATAGTGAGTACTAAATAGTTTAAGTGTGTGCCACTTTACAGCTGTAGAGTAAAGTTGCTGGTCATTTGTTTATCGTATTGTATTGTATTTGTATATCATGTAATAATATAACAATAATTAAATATAATTTTAATTATATACGAGCTGAGTAACTTTGACCATATGCTCGGTGTAGTGTCACAGACCAGAGTCTCTGGTGGGAATCCTCACTTTAATAGTGGCTGCCTTCCAAAATGTTAGTTGCTTTGTGTTTGAACAAAGTATCGTGTTTCATAATGCCGCTGTACAAAATATATACAATGTATACTATTTCAAAACCTCGTCAATGTGTATTTTTAACGCAGTCAAAAAGCAATTAGGCATCGGATTTATAGTTGACGCATTGTTTGGTAACTTTGCATATCTACAAAGTTTATATACAGTAGTAGAACTGCATACAAACTTTTTATTGGTACATTTTGGAAGGCAGCCAGTCTAGCACACTACCCACTAGACTACCAGGGCACCCTGCTAAACTTTAAAAAAATTAATTTGAAGGAATATATATAGTAAAAGAAAATGGCGGCAATTTACATTAGAAAAAAAATATGATTTTGCATCTGTGTTGTATGACAGTGTGGCACTAAAACACACTTTTCGTTCAAATTTTCTTAAAGTAGGACAAAAATCCATCAGATTTTTTTACGTAACCAAACAGCTTCGTAGCATAGTCAGTGATGGACTTTACCTATAAAAAATACCGGTCGTGAATTCAAATTCGGGCGGCCCGTCGAGTTGTTTTGCATTTGACGAACTTTATCTCCCTTTTCTCCTTTCACGTTCCACATTTTATAATACACCAAGACATCATTTCTAAAAACTTTTTTTTTTATATGAGGCTTTTGTTAACGACGAACTTTACACAGCAACAAAATTAGGTGAGAGGTAAATATTCTCCTTGGCTCCCTGGCTGACTCACATAAGACAAAAATCAAAATTCGAGGGTTAAATCAATTATTTTCTGTTTGCTTAGGTTAATAATTATTATCATACTTCTAAATCGTTTCAGACAATCACGTTGTTCAGCCTATGCCTGGCGATGTCCTTTTAGATACCGATCCTCCACCACACATTCATCTACCAAGCGGCAATGGGCCAAACAACAATTTTGTCAATCCTGCTACGGTTCAGCCTCCCACGATGCCCTCACATAATACAAATTTCTCGCAAACTGGTGTGGCTTCAGGTCTCAACGGTCTGGTTGATAATTCCAATAGTTCATCAGATTTTAATTTTTTAAGTAATTTAGCAAATGATTTCGTACCCGAGTACTATCAATTAAGTTAGTTAATGTAATTTCTTAATTGCAAATCTATGCTAAATTAATTAATTAATTAATTGATAAAAAATAAATAATAAAATAATAAAATAATTACAGATAAAACAAAATCATAAATAATATTAATTTTAATAGTAATAATAGCAATATGGTGTATTTTCAAATTAAAACTCTTTCTTGTCTTTAATTATTGTAAATAATTTTTTTGTTTTTAATTTTATGTACAGTTTTTTTGTATAATAAAATGCATTGTTTAAAAAAATATTAAATTTAAATATGATTTAGATTTTAAGGGGAAATAATATTAAAAAACAGAAACTATTTGCATATTCAAATTTGTATATATAAATAAATAAATAAATAATAAAATAAATACGTATGATTATTGTGAACAGAAGCTGTAAACATTTTAATTTGTTTCCATTCCAACCAATAATTTTTGATATAATAAAGCCTTATTAATTTGTGTTTCGCAAGACTTTTACTCAATCTATTTTTAAAGTTTCGATTTCTAACGTTTTAAATAAAGTAATTACGACTGCTATTTACCTAGTGCAGCCAATCTTTATTTGATAGAATTTAATGCAAATACCAATGGAATTAGTCAACTATATCTTAAAATATAAATACACCAGTATTTCTCATTTTGTAAAATACATATTAGGTTCTCAAGTTAACTTGGCTACTTGATCTTAGATAATTTGGCATAATTTTCACTATCAACATTTCAGGCAGAATTTTTAATCAGTCACTCTGTTCAAAATTTCAATCTGTTTAATACTATGCGCTGTTCTAAATAAATCTATAAAAACATATTCCATTACATACATACAGTGGTGGCCACGAATTTCAAAAACGGCATATGACTGACTTAGTTGTGATAATATTTACAATCCAGTAATATCAAGTTTGATATTCTTTATTCTTCTATGTACCCTGTAATATTAAGAAAAAGTACCATAAGTACCATTATTTTATTTTGTTTCTTTTTTCATTTTGTTGCTTTTTGATCATATTATTGTAAAAACGTTTATTTGAAACTGGAATTTAAGACATTTCAGTGATTTTTTGGTATTTTTTGAAACTAAACGGTGAGCAACGAATGTTTTATTTTATTTTATGTTGGAATAAATAGAAATATTTAATTATAAATGGCCAGAGGTACTTGGAATTCCGATGCCGAGCGAAAACTGATCAAAAAACTAAAATTTGATGGAAAAATAGTATAAATGTTCTAGATACAAGATTTACAATGCGCTGGAACACATCAAGCAAGATGGTACCATCAAATATGTCAAACTACACCCTAAAGTAGCTGCTAATATTCCTTTCACGAGCTCAAGTAAAATAAGAAATAAAATTGCATTGGATTTTGATATTGATATTTCGTCTACGGCAATAAGAAGACAACTAAATGAGAAAAACTTGCGTGGGTGTATTGCACAACGTAAACCACTTGTGTCAAAAAAATATCAAATCCAGACTAGCGTTTTCGAGAGAATGAACCGGTGATATTTTGGAAAAATATACTTTGGAGCGACAAGTCGAAGTTTTGCCGCTTTGGCTCTGATGGAAAGCAGTACGTATGCCGCCTTCCAAACCTAGAGCATCACCCAAAGTACACCCTTAAAACGGTCAAACATGGTGGTGGAAACGTGATGGTGTGGGCAACATTTTCCTGGGATAGTGTCTCATTTACAAGATTAATACTAAAATGGACCAGCACGTTTACAAAAACATTCTAACAGACATTATGCTACCATTCGCTGAAGACAATAATGAAATTTAATGCATGATAATGACCCTAACCACACCTCACGTCTAGTGAAGAGTTGCTTTGAGGAAAACAATATCACTGTTTTAAAGTGGCCAGCTCAATCCCCGGACCTCAATCCAATTGAGAACTTGTGGAATGATATTGAGGAACATGTACGAGCAGTAAAACCAAAAAATTTAAACCATTTGTGGGAAGGAATCCAAAAAGCTTGGTATGAGATTCCAAAACAATATTGTATGGCATTAGTCGAAAGTTTACCCAGGAGATGTGCTGCTGAGATCCAAAATAAAGGATTTCCCTCCAAATACTAGGCTTTTTTTTATGAAGCTGAGCTTTACTTTAGTGAATTAAGTTTTATTTTGCCTATGTCTTAAATCCTTGACCAGGATAAAATTTGTGTTGATCTACATACATATATATATAATATGTAAATAAAAATTCTTAACTTAAATATATGTAGGTTGCAAAATATTATTAATTTTTCTTCCTAATATTACTAAAATCTTAAGAAAAATATCATGAACCTAAAATTTTTTTGATAAGATGTAAAATTTATCACATATATATAAGTAAAATGTCTTGTCTTAAATTCGTGGCCACTACTGTATATCATTAGTCTAAAATTTTGTATGAAAGAATGAAAAATAATTTTTTACCCTGACCAATGGAGGACCTATGCATTGGAAGTTTTGTTAAAACTCGCTTCGATGTTGAATAATTATGCGATGAATGAAATTTAATTAACATACTTCAACGACTTTTGCTAACTAACAAACAAATTAATTCAAATAATTAGGATAACATAAAGCATACATTGTTAGTGTTGGTCCGGTAGTGTTCCGTTACTATTTTTCCAATTTCCTTGGACACCATCAGAATATTAGAGTTTCTTAAACATCAACTCGCTTTGCATTTTCCATATTTGAATAATTTTTCAACGGTTCAAAATATTGGCTACCGGAATTGGAGGTTTTTAAGTTTCATCATAATATATACAGTCATCATTTCATAAGATTTCAAATTAATTGAATAATTTATCAAATATCAATCATGATGAAATGAATACAAATGAATACAAGGACGATTCTAATTAAGAAATAATTGTTAAATAAATAAACAATGAATTCAATTTTATATTTTTTATAATCTTTGAAGAACATCTAAATAATCCACACAATATTTTTTATTTGACATTTATATTTTTTTAATTACACTATGCGACAAAATTAAGAAATCGAATACACCCAGCTAACGACACACACTGTCGCGATTTCATATAACGAGTGGCCAAAAATAGAACGAGTGATAGTAGAGTAATGAAATTTGGTCATTTGAAGTCAAAGGATTCGTGTCCTCCCCATATATCCTGAAATTAAAAATTGCTACAACTTGGAGGAAGAAAAAGAAATGTTAATAAAATTTGGTACACTTATTAGTTTTAACATGCTTAACACTTCCTCCAAATTTCATTCAAATTGGAGCAAGAATACACCTGCCTTAAAAATGTCCTTTTTCAAAAAAGGATCAAAAAGACATAAAAAATTTATTATATACCTTTTTCGAATCGCAAATTATGATTTAAATGTTTTACTAACTAAATAAAATTTAATTTTCCACATTCCGTATATCCTTAGAAAATATTAAGGATAAATTTTTACTTCATTTTTAATTCATCAGTAGCATCTTGGTTTTAAAATTTTTGTTTATCGGCACTATGTCCGCTACTTCCATCAAAACCCCATTTACATTCTAGGAATAGATCATTCTGTGTATTAACTTCGAAATTATTTAATATACTTTTAGCTGTTTTATTTAAAATTTTTTGCAAAGGAATCTCTGCAGAAGTTTCTGATATATGAATACCAAAATTTTTTTGAATTCTACTCAACAAAACTCACAGCCAACACGATGTAATTAGCTGGATGTATTTTGACTGTCGCATCGTGTTATTAAAATATATAAATCTTTCAGATTATTTGAATTATTATGACGTAAAAAACATACAAATATAAAAAATAATTGATTTGATTTTATAAACGAATCAAATAAAAAATGCAGAGAACCTTGTAGAGTAATTGATAATAAAATAATTTCTTTTTAGTAATTAAAAAAATTATAAATTGTTTTTTAACATCGCAATTTCGTGTAACAATAACCAAAAAGCCAAGATATAAACACCAACGATCTTAACACTGAATACAAATTAAATTAAAGTATGAGAAATATTTGCTTCAATCAATTCAATTTTAAAACGGTTTGACGACATTTATTATGAATCAAATTAAGGAAACCGTTATAATTCTATAATGCTTTCTATCTATTAAAATAAATTTCAAAAAAACCAAGTTTGTGTGATCATCGAACCTTTTTATTCAAACTTATTGATGTCATTACATCGTCAAAATGTCTATCCAAAACGTTGAATTTTTCATAACTCTGGCGCATAAATTATGGTAACTTTGACCGAAGGCATGGGCTATGTTGACTTTGATCCAATTTCAAGATCTCAGTGGTCAGAACCCATCGCCTGTGCAAAAGATGACCATGCTGTCAAATAGCTTAGAATATCCAAGGTGGCATAATCTGGGTGGCACGAAGTACCGTCCAGTTGAAACCACATGTCGTTGGTGTTCTTTAATCATTTAATTCAGGCCATAACAAGTTGATATCCTCGACCTATAGTCTTGTCGTTGATAGTCATGATTTGACCAACGTCGTTCTCAAGAAATGTGGAGCAATGCCGCCGGTAGGTAAAAATATAATTAAAATAGTGACACTTTCTAGACGGAATCTCTGGATGGAATTTTGTTTGTTTACGTACCAATTCATCCGTAAATGGGTCTGAATGCGAAAGAGTCAGTTATCTGAATTGTTATCTGTATATGGCCGTCATTGGCTATTTTTCAAACCAGACTGATTCAATTACAATTAGTTTGACAGAACATTTTGTTTGATAGCTCCAACAAGTTTGCCGTTATCGGTAGGATTCATCCTGTATTAAAAGAGAAAGTAAAAAAAAAACTACGAATATGAGCTAAAAGCGATTGTTTGTAGCAAATAATCAGAAGTTTTTCTCAGAGTTATTCTTTTCTACCAGCATTGTGATACGTACTCGTACAATTGATATTATTTTCTGAGCAACGCTGTGATAATTATTTGTTTAAATAAAATAACGTACAGTATAAAAAAAATTTTACGTCAAAATACAAAAACAAATACAACAATAGAAGCAAAATACACAAAATCAACAAAACCCTTGACTAAGCTGATGTGTCTCTAATTTGTGAAAAATTGAAAAAAAAAAATTGCCATTGACATTTTGAAGATGGATCGATTTAGTGTCAACACTTCGATATCCTGTAGTTTTTTCCATTTCCTTTTGCTTTTATTCTCATTTAGACTTATATGTGTACGTTATATGGAATTTCATTTCAAGCTGTTTTCCACTTTAAAATTGTTTGGCAGCCAGACAAACAAACAATCCTGCTCAAAGAAAATTACAAAACATTTTAGTTTTTAATACGATATAAAATGTAATGCTTTAAGAAATCGCTCCATTAAATTATTTTTAAGATCACATGATCAAACCAATGAGAGGAAAAGATTCGGGAATATTGATAATAAGTTTAGAAATATGTGTATAGGTATAATACATCTCGCTTTACTCGCTTTCATTACTCAGTATCATTACTTACTTTCTTAATTGGCCATTAACAACCCGATTAACAGATTTCAGGCTGCCGCAACACATCCTTCCAGGCGCCTCTGCTTCTTGCGCGCCTATGCCAGTTGGTCACACCAATCGATGACTGGTCTTCCTCGATTTGGTCCTTCCAACGCAACTCTTCGCCGACTTCCACAGATCACCACATCAAATACCCGCCTCGCCGGAGCATCATCCTCCATTCGAACGACATGATCGAGCCAGCGAAGCCGCTGGATATTAATATGTTGCACAACGTCGATGTCGTTGAGGAGCTCATAGAGCTCACTGTTGGATCGGATGCGGAAATCATCGCCAACTCGCACTGGACCGAAGATCTTACGTAGGACTTTTCTCTCGAATACTCTCAAGGCTGCTGCATCAGTGCTTAATAAGGTCCATGCCTCTGCACCATAAAGAAGCACGAGTAGGATGAGCATCCTGCAGAGTATTAGTTTTGTCGTTCGAGAGAGGTCTCTGGTACTCAATTGCCTATTGAGACCATAGTAGCACCTGTTGGCAAGAGTGATCCTGCGCTTGATCTTCAGACTGACATCATTTTTGATGGTAACGGCGGAGCCAAGATAAATAAATTGCTTGACTATATCAAAAATATAGTTTTCGGCCGTAATCTGAGAATCAATACTCCTCATGTCTCTATTTGTCGATAACATATACTTTGTTTTGCCCTCATTTACTGCCAAAACGCCCTATGATGTCAATGTCGTCAGCGTACGCAAGCAACTGGACGCTTTTTTGAAAAATGGTGCCATTGCGATGCACTCTCTATGTCATTAACAGAAATTAAATTTTCTTAATTGTTGAAATCAGTTTAGATCAGAAAGTGTTTAGCATCAGTCAAATAAAAAATTTATGCAATGAATAATAAGACAAAAATAATAATAAAGAGTGCACACGAATAAAATTTTTTGTTCGTACTATTTGACTAATAATCTATATATATAATAATCTAAGTGTACATAGAACGTTTTTAATGTTCTTGAATTTTTAAATTCTACGTTCTGCCAAAATTTGGTTAAGATGCGCCGATCCGTCCCGAATATCCATATAGTCGTATGTCGCGTGCAAACTTTGAGAGCTCATAACTCAAAACACAATTTTTCGACTTAGAATGTTATAGAACGGAGGCGTCAATTTGTTTTAAAGTGGGAATTGGAAAAGAACAACGTTATGGAATAATAATATGTTTCATTGACAAAGTACAATAGCCGAGTTGAACATTGAAAAACTAATTAAACTGGTTGCAAAAGGAAAAACGAAGGAGTAGAAAAATATACAGGATTTACAGTATGTACTGTCAAAGAAAATAAATAAATAATAAAGATTTTAATAAAACTCACAACAATCTGTGGAAGAAAAGTGGTGCAAACACTGAAATACTTCAATTCTTTTGAATGTAATATTAATGCAAAGAAACTCCATTTTTAATTCTAAAATATTAAGCGGCTATTATATTAGCGATCTTCTCCTGCAGGCACAGTCTGATGAGAAAGGGTGTTTTGCTATTAGAAGCAGAATTGCTATAACACGAGTTGAATGACCTTATGAAAAGGACAAAATATCAAACAAATTTTATATTCATCAGTTCGGGTTTTTAAATTGAATTTTGTACTATTAAACGAGCTGGTCGGTTTGCCAACAGGTATTTAATAGTCGCTTTAGAGAGATATTTAAAATGATCTTTTTGAAATGGACGGTGATTTTTCACAAATGCCTCGATAAATGCCTGCAAAATCAAGTGTAAATTTTAAAGAAAAACTTTGTGTGAATATCATTATGTATTAGACTCAAACAATTTTCATTTCATTGATTCAACTCCTTTTGTCATTTGTATGCAACTAGCTAAAACGTACTTAATTCCGGTACTTTTATATGGATGTGAAATCTTCGCAAACTGCTATAGTGATGACAACCGAAAACTTAATATAGCATTTAATAACATAGCTAGATATGTCTGCCTTAAAGGGCGTTATGATCACATTTCTCATTTCGCTTACCAGATTCTTAGTATAAAATTGATTGATTGATAATTTCTTGAAAATTTAATGCCTTATTCTGCTTCATAAAATAATTCACACGAAACAGCCAAAATATTTATTTTGTTGAATTAAGTTTGCTAGATCCTACCGGGGTATGAAGATTATTCAGCAACGATTCAAAACTCCTCTGTCTCAGCGACAGTCTTTTATACACACCACTAGTCTTTGGAATTCCCTACCAAACTACATTTCAAATCTAGGCAATGCAAATGCGTTCAAAAAGGAGTTGTTTAAATTATTTTCATAATTAAAATTTTTATGACATTATTAGCTCCTTTTAACTTCATATTTATAAATTCTATGATTTTATTTTTAGGTTTATATCTTTATGTTTAGGTTTATATCTTTAGGTTCATATCTATATTATATTTTTATTCCTACTTTTTTAAACTGATTTTTCTAAAAATTTATCTTATTTTATATTTTTATAATTTATTGTCTTTCAACACTTTTATTTATTTCTACAGTATTGTTAGTTTTTAAGTTCCTATCTATATATATTTAAAAATGAATGTTTGTTTGTATGTAATTAATGGAATCATAAACTATGCATTTGATCATGCTATGATCTTTAGCAAAGTTGTTGCGCACAATTCGACGGAGATTTCTAAGTTGGTGCGATTAATTTCCGATAGATGGCGCCACTAAGAATTATTCAAAATGAATTGAATCGTAAACTATACATTTCATCATGTGTTGATCGGGCAAATAGCAGACATTTTAGCATTTATCATTTATGATTTTAATAACATTTAGTATAACTCATTCCCGTAAAATTTGAAACATTTTAAATTTGCAAAAATTTATAAAAATGCTGTTGTATTCAATTGGATTGGGTACGTTATGAGATTCTAATAAATTTAACACATTTTTCACGTCGTTCCCGTGCAATCATGCCTCCAAAGCGGCAAGCAATTGGTCGACCTACACCTCGAGCACGGAAGAAAATACCATTACGAGCATCAGAATCAGACGGGCAACTAGCATTGAGACGAGAAAATCTTCGAGTACATGCCGCTGAGACCCGTTGGCATGAATCACTTGAACAACGAGAAGTGAGATTAGAAACTGCTCGAATGCTGATCAGGCCTGTTCGTCTGAATCATCTGGACAACGGGAAACAAAATCAATAAAATGATTCAAAATTCAAATATATTTTAGTTGGTGGCGCAGAAACACGCACAGTGTACAGCTAGTATATTATATTTTTCTTTATATTTAAATTTAATATTTATATAATTTTTGTATTTTTTCACCTAATTTTGGTATATTTAATTAATGTTAATTTTTTATATCTTTTATATCTTATTGATTCTAAACATACACTGAGCGCCATAAGTGAGTCAACACTTTTGTTCTTAAGTATAAAAAAAAGTTCCTTTATCGTGAATTGTTGTTTTTGTTTTAACATTTTATAAGTAATAAATAAACGTTTTTATTTTTGGAAATTTATTCGACTATTCTTATTTACTTTTCTCGCTGTCCTAATAATATAAATTATTTCACTCACTTTTGGCGCTCACTGTAGAACTGTCACTTATACGATTTATATTTTGTTGTGCTATTTCAATAATAATAAATCATTAAAAAAATAAATAAATAAAGAAAATATTTCGTGCGCTCTCCTCATATGAATAATAATAGTGTGGAATAATTAAACAAATGTTGACTTTGCAGCAGGACTTATGGAACATTTTAAATGATTAACAAACGATTTAAGGTTAGAAACATACGTAAAGGCTTAGCGATTCAAAGCTAAAGCTTGTATACTAAAGAAGATACCTACATATTTTTATTTTCGTCCGATTAACTGTATACAATTTAAAATAAATTTTACCTTAAAATGAGAGCACATCGAATTCTACATTTCTTTCATGATACATTTTTTAAATACAGAAAAAACCTTTACCTTCCAATTACATATTACTGTTTTTGTTCATCTAATACGTACACATTTTAGCAACAACAAAATAAAAAAAATTTATGAAATTATATATACTCTGTACTTAATTTTCAACACATGATACTCGAGAGATTTCATTTTCTAAAAAAAAATAAAAGAAAAATAAAAAAAATATCAAAGATACCCGTTCTAAAATTAAATAGAAACTCTTCAAATAATTTTTGACATTATTTAGGTTTTAACACATCAACGTTGTTTTGTGAACGTTGTCCAATTGCTAATGTTACTGTTGCTGTCGTATGCTATCATGCGGTATCCTCTGCTTGGTGATCAATCTTAAATTTTCACCGCTTCTGTCAAAAATTCTCTTCCAGGAATTGTGGGTTTTTGGCAGGATAAATTTTTGTGTACGTCTCTAAGAGTGTTTTAGTAACAGTGAGTGAGTGACACCATCCCTTTCACATTCTCAGCTGGCCGTATTAAAGTAGCAGCCACAAAATGTTGCCCACATGATGTGAAGAATAGTTTCATATTGAGCGTTGTGCCATTTGCTGCGTTCCGTTTTACTTTAGAAATTTCAATGGCTTTTAGATTTTACGTGATGAACATTCAACCAAATGCCATCTTTTACATTGTTAACTACCAGTAGTTTGAGCATCAATTAAATCCTTTGGGACGTGTTTATTAATTTTACTCGAGAATACAAGGAATTTACATTCAATTATTAAGAATATTTTAAAATAAATTGTAAAAGGTTTCCATGTATACTAATTGAGAAATTGGTGTTTAATTAATTAATCTTCCATTCGACGAACTTATTATTAAGGAAACCACAAATTAAAGCTTTTATTTTATTTTTATCAATTTGTGTAAAAACTCTGTAGTGAATCGTGAAGAGAAAAAATTATTGAAAATAAATTTGAATACTTGACGTAATTGATGAACTAATTTATGTAGTTATGCGCGCGAAATTAGAAACTGTTTATATAAACCGAAGTCGTAGTGTGTTGGCTTATTAGACGTAAAGCCAGGGTTCGAGCCCCAGGCCAGACATCAAAACAAAATACAAAAAGTATTCAGCGACTTCCTCTCAGCAGATTTCTGGCAAAAACTTTGAGACTAAATAAAGTTGCCATGAAAATTTTCCCAAAAACCTATAGTTCGGAGTCGACTTTAAACTGTAGGTCCCGCCGCTCTTGTATAAAATTAACAGACACAACATAAGTCGTGTGAGAAACTAGGTCGTAATCCTGACTGACGGGTTGTAATGACCAATTATATACATATGTATGTTATATAAACCTTGTTATAAAAACGTTCTTAAATATTTTACAGATAAATCGATCACTACCTGTAAACAATTCCTTTTGGATAGAATCGTTATCACCTAATTCAAATAAAAAAGTCATTTTAATATCTTAAGACCAAAATCAATTCCTAACCACAAATCGACTAATTCTTGAAATTTTTTGCAGGCATTCTTTACAACCAGCGAAAATATCACATGAACGCTACTGTCTTTAGCTCTCATTCAAGTTCATATATTGTACGCTCTGGATTATGAGATCAGCGCAATATTTTTGTAGATATATAATTAATATTTATTTATCAAACATTACGATGAACGATGATTACACATACCCACATAAAACTAGCAGTCATTCGGCAATTATGTCTGAACGTATGCTCTGGCAAAGAGAAGGCAAATCGTATCCGAACCGATTTTTTTAGAATCGAGTGTTAGCAATCATAATAGGATCTAGAGAAGCTAATTGCTCGGTGCGACTGTGAAAATAAATTGTAAGTTTTTTATATTTCTCGAACCTTCCAAACTTATTTTATTTGGTATATTGTATACATAAACATATTGTTCGAAATTGTATATTTTGAATATTGATCGGGTAAATTTGGAAAATATTTCCCAAATTTTATTAAAAAATATAAAATAAGTGCTAAAAATCTGAAAGTACATTATATTGTGAAGAGTTTGACACTTCGTTTGATAAAATCAAAAATTAGAGTTGTTAGTGTTTAAAGGCTATTACAGCCGTTTTATATTTTTTAACACATATAATGTTGCGCAAAGCGACGTAATAATATTTGCAAAAAACGGAAATATTAGCTGACTTTGAGTTATCGCTCAAACGTGAAATTGACATATTTTTCGATAGACAATCAAGATTCATTGAAAATATTGAAAATTTTTATACTGTAAGTTCATTTTATAAAAATATATATGAAAAATATGATATGACGTTGTACACTTTGTACAATTTTTGTCCGATTATAGCTAATCTACAAGAGAATGCAATTTAAAAACTGTCAGCACGCTTATTTTATTTATTACAATACAATTACAATTTATATTCTAATTCAGGGGTTACCAAAAATTTTTTGGTTGTGTATTAGTGAGTAAGAGACAGAAAATAAGTTGAGAGAGTACAGCCATAGAAAAGTGTTAGTAATATACGCTATTTTAATTTTCATTTCATCAACATACATATGGGGAATTTCGTGTCAAGTGATCCAATTTTTAAAATCGATGTCTTCCGATTTGGATGAAATTTGCACCAAGGTTAGTACTATTGGATAGTAGGCCAGACACAAAGATCTATCAGTCAAGAACTGCCGGAGTTAGAGGGGGCCAAAGTTGGACTTTTTGGTCATACAGGGTTTTTTAAAATGTGTGTAACTTTTCACCTATTGGTCTTAGCAAAAATTTTTTGAGTTAAAAAATAATTTTTTTGGTAGATATCCCACTCGCATCAAATCGGAAGACATCGATTTTAAAAATTGGGTCACTTGACACGAAATTGCCCATATGTAAAGCTATCTATCTTTATCTTAATAATTTTAGATAAATAAAAATAAAATAAAACATCCATTTTTTATTAAAAGATCATAAAGCTGTCCACACAGAGAAAACTGAACCTAATAAATACATAGTAAATTAGAACAAAGTTTATAAGATTTCTCTATGGTTTTTTTTCAAGAAGAGATTCTTATTATTTTTATAAGGAAAACCTTTTTGAAAAAATCAAGAAGGAAACTTAGGGATTTTACTAGATAGTCTTCTTGATCTTTTTTAAAAGGCTTTCGTCTTAATTTTATTAGGCTTTCTTTTTGTTTTTTTTTAAGGTTTTCTTCTTGATTTTATTAGGCCCTCTTTTTGTTTTTTTTTTTTCAAAAATGTTTTCTTCTTGATTTTATAAGACTATCCCTTTATTTTCATAAATAATACTTCTTGATTTTGCTTGATATTATTATAGATTTTTTATTGATATATTTACTTGGAAACTAATTTAATATTTGATTTATTAATAATGATTTTGCACGAACAATATTTCTTCTCCATTCCTTAGTCCTGCTTTGAATTTAATCGGTATATTTTTGGTCCACCTTCTTGAATAAATTTTCAACGTCTTCGATTTCCATTTTTTTTAATATGTTTCTTGATGTAATTCCAACACTTAAAAGAATGTTGCACGTTCCATCACGGAGTTCCCAGGATTTAAAAATTGGGTCATTAATCAAAATTTTATTTGTTTTTTATAACATTTTTTTTTGAAATTAAATCAATTTAATTTTTTATTTAAGTTTACTTTGTTTTTTTTAAGAAGGAATATTTTTATTACTTTTTTCCACTTCTTTACTTGCCGTTTGTTAACTTTTTTAACAAGCCAGCTAATATAATCAAGAAGATATTCTTATTAAAACATTAATAAGATAATTTACACATGATCAAATAGAAACCTAATGAAATTAATAACGAAGACTCCTTAAAAAAAATTATTAAGTAGCCTAATGGAATCTATAAGAAAAACCTTTTTGAAAAAATTGATTATGTAGCACAAGAAATTAATAAGAAATTTTTGTTTTATTCAATTTAGAAGAAAACACAATAGAATCAATAAGTTTTTCTCTATGATTGTATTTTTTGTGACAAAAATGACGGAATTTGAGTAAAAAAATGGTAAATAACAAGTTTTCTTCTTAAATGTATGTGTTTTACGTCTTGAAAAAATTAAAAAGATTTATCAGATAAAAATAATAAGAAATCTCTACGAAAAAATCTTCGTTTCTTTCTGCTGTAATATCCCTCACTCCAAAAACGTTTCGTAGAGAAAATCTTCTTGATTTTATTAGGCAGTTTTCCTTCTGTGCATCGTTGGCTTAAAAATTAGACCACGTTTTTTAGATAAATAAGAATAAAAAAAATAAAAACCCATTTTTTATTAATAAAAAAAAGCGATCATTCCAAAGCATTTAAAAAAATTTATATGTTTATGCGACAAACTAAAAAAATGAAATAGGCACACCTATTGACATTTTTAACATAAAATATTTTTTGAGTATCATTCTGAAATAAAATGATAAAGCATCCACCAACCCATGTGTTCTTGTCGCAGTCTGATCGACAACTAAATCAAAAATGCGTGTGAGTTCTCTCTGCAAATTGCGCTATGAAATGGTAATCCCTGTTCTAATTATATACGAACGGAGTAACTTGACCATATGCTCGGTGTAGTGTCACAGACTAGAGAATATGGTGGGAATTGAACTCACGACCCTCACGCTAATATTCTAGCACACTACCTACTAGACTACCAGGGCACCCCACGCTTATTTTATATCTCATAGTTTTGCAATTAAGAATGGTCCAACTTAAAAAAAAAGAAGAAAAAACATATTTTCCATGTTTACCCTATCAAAACTCATAATATATAAGTTTGAATCATAAGTTTATGCATACCGTTTTAAAGTGTTATCTCTCCTCTTTTCAGAATACTTTCTCTGTTCAAAATCGGTTCAAAAATATTTGAGTGATCAAAAATACATATTGTTTGAAAAGTTTTAAAGAAAACAGTTTTTGTAAAATAAAACACGCTTAGAGGGTTCGAAATAATATATTTGAGATCTACTCGATCTAAGTCATACAGGCTATGCAGTTACCTTAAGTTAGGTTAGAGGACGTGTACTTGTCAATTAGGACAAGTACAGTACCCGGAGGTCGAATTGACCCATTGTACAACGTCCTAGTTTCTCACACCACTTATGTTGTGTGTGTTAATTTTTATACATGAGTGGTGGGACCTACAGTTTAAAGTCGACTCCGAACGACAGATTTTTATTTATTGAGAAACTTTTCATGGCAATTTTTATTTACTCTCAGAGTTTTTGCCAGAAATCTACTGAGAGGAAGTCGCCGAAAAAATACTTTTTGTATTTTGTTTTTGATGCCTGGCCTGGGGCTCGAACCCAGGCTTTTGCGTCTAATAAGCCAACACACTACCTACTAGACTACGGCGACTTCTATGCAGTTACTTGGGTGTATTTAATTTGTTGTTATAAATGACGTAAATGACGTAAATGGCATAATATATTCAATCGAATTCATTTATAAATATTTTACGATTTTCCAAAGGTGATTTTATAACTAGGAATGAACCACAAAACTTTCTTTTACAGAATAGTTTAACTTGTAAGGCGGCCTTAAAAATACAAACGATGCATGGGGTTACTGGGGAACAAACTTGCTTTCAAATTGAAAACTATATGAGTACATAGTTAATATTAATATTATTTTTTAATTTCCTATAATTTATCAAGAACTATTTTTGAAATTAATAAAAGGGATAAATTAGAGAGGGTTTTCCTTGGAAATTGTTGCAAATATAACTATTGTTTATACAAAAACAAAGTAACTTCTAGTAAAAAAAAATTAAATTAAAACACATTTTAATTTTGACAATAGCCCAGACTTATAGCTCTTAATTTGACTTAAAGTAGTCTTAAATCTAAAGTTACTTGGTCAGACATCAAATCGAAATACGAAAATATATTGCTTCGGCGTCTTCCTATCAGCAGATTTCTGGCAAAAACTCTGGGAATAAGTAAAACTGCCATGAAAAAGTTTCTCAAACAATCTGTCGTTCGGAGTCGACTTTAAACCGTCGATCTCGACACATTTGTATAAAATTAACATTTGCAATATAAGAGGTGTGAGAAACTTGGTCCATAATTCTGACTGAAGGGCTGTAATGACCAATTATGTATGTAATTAATTTGTCCGTTAAAAAAAAAATATACGTATGTTGAGGACTATAAAATAAGTGTTTGATTGTGAGATGAATCCATCGTTGGTGTGAAATCCCTTCCTACCGAACGATTTTTTTACGTTTAGAAACAAGAAGTAGTTACTCGATACTAAATCTGAAGAATAAGTTGAATGAGGAAGTGATTCGAAGCCGAATTCGTGGATTTTTTTTCTTTTTTATTGAAATTTTTCTTAATTTTTACAGAGTGAATATGAAATGTTTATATGTGTTATAAAAATAATATCCTCGATATTTAGCGGTTAGTATCCCAACCTGTCACGCGGCAGATTGGCTTTCACAACCTCATCGGGAAGAAACTGTTGACACTATTAGGGATAGGATGCAACGTGTTTTAAGGAAGGTCAGTGACCGGGAAAAACTGATGTAGTACTTTTCACGAGAGGGCACAAGCCGATGCCTTTTCGTCCACTAAAATTGCATAGAAAGAAACTGAAACTCAAGGACGAAGCACTTTTTCTAAGGCTGGTTCAGGATATGAAGCTATCCCGGAAACCGAAAATTATTAACAGACCGAAAAAGGCTTCCATTTGTCCTTCATGTTTGTAGCAAACTCAATAGACATTTGTGTAGCAGTGGTCAGACCCTTCTCGACCTACGGATGCCTAGTTTGGTGGGAATCTCTGAAAGGGACAACTAATTTGAACTTAATACGGCCATTACAAAGTTTTCCCTTTATAATAATTAGTGGCGCCTTGCGTGTTACACCTACAGTGATGGGCTTGTAATTAGCACTTATATTATATTTTATCCTTAAAAGATTTCATTTCTTTGTCTCATGCCTTTTAAAATAACTTATTGATTGCAGTTAATAACAACAACAATTATTCAAATTAACTTCCTTTTTTTGAAAATACAAAAAAATGTCGGAACAAACATTTCGCATACCAAGTATTTTGTTATTATTTGCTCAGTGAGATTTAAGGAAGTTATACTGGATTATACGGTTTCGTAATAATTCGATTAAATTTACGGGTTTTCTTGGAACCTGAGTAAAATATCTCTCTTTACATCTAAGTTTTGCAAAATTATGATAAATGTTCACAAAATGAAAAAAAAAATATTTCAGAAATTGAAACAACTAGTGACAGATACCTAAAGTTTGTCCAATAATACTGTCGTATAAAAATATCACAAAACAAATGCGGTCATTGGAGAGAGCCCAACTAAGGAATACTACTAATAACGCAGATCGTGTAAATGCGATATTAGTTTCCGAAATGCGGAAACTCGTTATGAAGGCACATAACATACGAATAAGGATTTAAATCCACGATATACATGGAAGGCAATTAAGCATAGAGAAGTTGTATAATGCAAGGGCTAGCTTCCGGACAGCATAGTGTGTGTGATTCCATTTGCTCATGAAAACTTTTATGTAAAATGGATTTTTATGCACGATAATGATAATAATGATAACACACTGTACGATTGGATAAAGTATTTAGAGGGCCAACAAGTTGATATTATATAATGGCCAGCATAAAACTCTTATTTCAGTCCAATTCATGGAACAGTCTTGAGACACAACATGAAAGATGTCATAGACTTCTTGAAAGCCTCTCTGGCATTTTATAATTGGTTATTAAAGAGAAGAATTGTAAAATAAAATAATTAAATTCAAATGATGATGATTTTGTCACTTTTAAGGGGGATGTGATTATTACATGACCAAGGAATTTTGTGCTTTTGATTTAAACTATCATTTATTCTTTCATTAAAGTTCCCTTTACCTCTTAGAATATTTAACTGTCCTTCACTTTAAAAAATACTTCATCTTTGTTTCCTACTAGAAGAAGATAGTATAGATGGATGTGCTAATTATAGAACCACCACTGTACATCCGCTATGGCTCTTTCAGCTTAATCTTTATTGTAGGGCGAATGGACAGTGACATAAATCGAATGACACTGCGTTACGACGTCCCAATAAGATTTATGACATCCATTCCTGACAAAGAAGTCTGGAAAAATGGCGCAAAGCACATGCTAAATGACTAAATTTATTCGGAATCAATCGGAATAGTTCGGCCTATAAGCTGCCGGATCACTGTAGTGTCTTTCAAAAGGAAAGGGGGTTATTACGGGGTATTGCATCGGTCGTGGACACTTTGCAATAATTTCTGCAGAAGCTGCAGAGATGAGTAAGAGAAGAAAACTGTTCTTGACCCACTGTATACATAGCCGGCACTGTGTCGTAGACGAAAAAGCTATCTTGTTGCCTACTATGCAGACGATCTCGAAAAAATGTCACATTATCAATCTGAGTCGCTTCATCAGAAGCCCCGAGTGGTTTTGGGACTAGAGGTTACTGGAAAACTGTGGTATCACAATGGGCGTTACATAGCGTATGTGTGTCAATCAACCGCCATGAATGAACAACCACCTCTGCAAACCTGCCTAAGTGGGCACAGTCAAACTAGGGATAATTTTAATTAAATTCGGGTTAATTTTCTTTTCTTGATTTCTTCAACCCTTTAGGGCCATTTTTTGAATGCAAGTTTAAAGTCGAGATTAATTTAATCTCCAGTTAAACTTCGTTTTCAGTTTTTGAGTTTACTTAATCTTGAGTTTAACCTTGGTTGGTTTAATTCAAGTAATGGTGTTATAGTGGTAATATTTACGATCAAAATATTTCAAAATATTTTTCATCTGATCCAGAAGCCGAGCATTACAATTTATATAAGCAACATCCATACAACATTTATTCATTTGAACATTTATTTTATTATTTTCCTTTCTTCTAAGAACAAAGCTAATCTGTCACTTTCAAGTTATATTTTTCCTTTAAATTTATTTTTGTTTCATTAACCAGCTTTTTCCAGATAAGCGGCTGATTGGCTAACTTACTGTAAGAGGTCTTAGGTCAATAAATTTGCAAGCGGTCGTTGTCAGTAGAGAGAAACTATGGATGTCAGCATGTTTTAGTTTTCACAGGAATTTCAATCAGCATTACCTCATTGCCCTATCTTATCTTGATTTTCTTTTCATTTAATATTTTCATTTCAATATTGACCCAAAAGTTATACAGAAATTACATTGAAAAGCAGTTGTCAGGTTATAGTAAAGCTCTAGGTATATAGAAATGAAATTAACAGCTCGTTTATATAAAGAAATCTACGGTTTAATTTATTGCATCAGGATTAAATCGAGTAACTACTCCGTCGAAAAAAACAACACTTTGTAGTATATCAGCATTATAATGACTTGAGGGACACAATCCCAGGTCGGGCAACTCCAACTAAACGAAATATGAAAAAATATTTCTTCGGCGACTTCCTCTCAGCAGATTTCTGACAAGAACTCTGAGAGTAAATGCAATTGCCATGAAAAATTTTCTCAAAACATCTGTCGTTCGGAGTCGACATTAAACTGAAGGTCCCTCCACTCATGTATAAAATTAACAAACACAACATTAGTGGTGTGAGAAACTACGTCCATAATTCTGAATGAAGCATTGTAATGACCAATTATGTATGTATGTAAACGAATCTAATAATGATCGGAAAAACCCTTAAAGTGTGTAATCTGGATAAACCGGCGTCGGTTTCAGAACAGTAAATTGGCAAAACAGAATGATTAGATGACAACTAATTTGACAAATGTTGCTCCAATATGATGGCTTGGAACTGTTAAAGTTTGAAGGTCACTGTTGGAAGACCCGATAGTTAGTAATAAACAAAAAAGGCTTGAATTAAAAATGTCTAAAAAAGAAAAAATTTGTTTAAATGTTCCTCTTAAAGGATTTTAATAATTGTCGAATATTTTCTTAAGTCATAGCTAAAGAAATGCTGAATTTGGATTCTCAATTCTAGAACAACAAATAAAATTTCAATAAAATTTAAGAAAGTTTTTATAATTGTGAAAGAACATCTTAAATAAACAGTTGAATGCTATTCGTAAATGGTTAATCAATATCGATTACAACATCTGTAGGAGTACATTTAGAAACATATCCATCCCACTGTATCACGAGGTTCCGAGGATGAAAATCTTCACCGATACCTTGTTCTGTATTGTTGGTTAAAAGGCGCAAAGTGGCATGCAAAACTAGATTTTTAGAGAGTTACACAGAGTCGCCGTTGGCAGACTTTTTCGTTGGTTAGAATTATTTGCTAACTTTAAAGATTGTCTGGCAGTACTGTATGCCAGTTTTCACAGCGTCAGTATATTTTCCACACCTTTATTGTGCGTATACCCTCATGTAATACGAGACCCTTTTCGCATTTAACACCGAATTTCAGAATTTTTTTTGTTGCTTTTGACTCGTTCTGTTTGATTTTAGTTTTTGGAGCCTGACCGATAGCTTCTTCCGTTCTGCCGCCAAGGTAAATAAAATTGTAATCATCCAATTATTTAATAGCCTTGCCTTGGATTTGGTCGGTGTCATCAGCAAATGTTTAATCGTTCAGATGTTAAATGTTTGCAGGGAGCAAAAGAACACTTCTTTAGCGCTTTTGCTAAGGAAACTATTTTATTAAATATAATCAGAAACATTGTTCCAGATTTAATTGAACTTGAGTTCAAATCTTGCTATCAATGTCATTTAATTATTTTTTATCACTTAGTGATGAAATGCATATGCATATGTACACTGCAAAAAACTTTTTATTTTATTCAATCACTGAAAAACTTATTGTGCAAGTAAAAAAAACTAAAGCTAAAGCCTTTTAGATACTTTCTGCTTTTTTTTTTTTTTTGTTATCAATGTGTAACGATACACAATCTTTAATACAAATTTTGTTTTTAATTGTCATTTATAAGTAAATAAAGTCTTTAGGACCGGCCAATACAAATGTGCACATATGTAAATGTTTATAAAGAAAACCAAACGAAGTAAACAATTCGGAAAAATAAACTTTTAATTAATTTTGTATATAAACTGATGCAGTAGTCAAAATTGTATCACTTACGTCTTGTCTCTACTTCTAAAAAGAACGACAACCACTTTTAAAAAATGGCTTTCAAAGTAAGTGTTTGTCGCCAATCACATTTTTTGTTTTTTATTAATTTATTTATTAATTTTTATTAATTTTTATTAATTTTTATTAATTTTTATTAATTTTTATTATTTGTATCATTGTTTATTATAGTTTATTGTCGCAATTGCTCTCGTTGCTGTAGCTAGCGCTGGTTACGTTCCAGCTACTCATGTTTATCACTCAGCTCCTGTCGCTGCTGTCCATGCTGCTCCTGTAGCTTTAGCTCAAAAAGTTGTTGTCAAATCGGAGGAATACGATCCCCATCCACAATACAAATTCAGTTATGGAGTTGAAGATAAACTGACCGGAGATTCCAAGAGCCAAGTAGAAGAACGTGACGGCGATGTTGTACATGGTGAATACTCCTTGATCGATGCTGATGGTTACAAACGCACTGTCCAATATACTGCTGATGATCATAATGGTTTCAACGCTGTCGTTCACCGTGAACCTTTAGTAAAAACTGTTGCTCCTGTGTCTCACTATGCTGCTCCTACTATTGTAAAGACAGTAGCTCCCCTTGCACACTATAGTGCTCCTGCAGTCGTTAAGACTGTGGCTCCAGTTGCTCACTACACAGCTCCTGTTGCTCATTACTCTGCACCCGTTGCTCATTACTCCGCTCCAGTTGCACACTACGCGGCTCCAGCTGTTGTTAAAACTGTAGCACCAGTCGCTACCGTTCATCATACTTCCTATGATGCTCCTACTTATGTGAAATCTGCTCCAGTTGCTCATTATGCTGCTCCTACCCACTATGACACATATGAAGCTCCATCATACAGTTATCATCACTAAATAATTTTACCAATGCCGAATTGTTATCCTTGCTTTTGCGATTTATTAATTAAAGAAATTAAGAAACTATTGTACATTATGAAATAAATATTGTTTTTTGGAAAATCTATCCAGCTATTGATAGCTTTCTGTTTCGATTTCATTATATACATACATACGATTATTTACCGTCCAAACAATGTTTTATATCCTAGTGACATTGGAACAAATGTTTCCTACAAAAATTATTTGTCGATATGTTTCGAAACACTAGGACTAAGCTGTTATATTCTTTAAATAATAACTACGGTAATTTTTGTTCAATTTTATCGAAGTGTCGATCTCTTCACAATATAATGTCACTTATTTTATAGATTTTAATTAAATTTTGAAATTAAGAATGGCCAAATTTGAAAAATTAAGAAAAAATTTTCCAAGTTTACCCTATCAAAATGCATAACACATAAGTTTGAACAAAATGTTAATGTATACCGTTTTAAATGCTAATTTCTCCTCTTTCTAAAACACTTTGGATTTTTAAAATATTTTCAAACATATTTGGATAATTAATAATTTTGTGTGAAAAGATCAAAAAAACCGTTTTTGTCAAATAAAACATGTTCGGAGGGTTCGAGAAAAATAAAAAAAGGATTTTTGAGTTCTACTCGACCTAGTGAATAACTCAGACTATGTAGTTACTCGGGTGTATTTTTACTGTCGCACCGTGTTATTTATCTTTGTAAACCTGGATATCAAACCAAAAGATGCCAATCTTTTCAAACAAAAATAAATTAAAAAAAAATATTTCTTTAAGCTTTCTTCTCTCAGCAGAAAGGAAAAAAGATTTCTCATATCTGTAGTTCGAAGTCAGTCGTCAAACTGTAGATGCCTCCGTTCGTGGATGCATTAATATATACAACACATGCAGTTTTTCAGTTTCTTGTAATGTTTCCTTTTGTAATTAGCTCAACAGCCTTTATTGCAAAATACAGAAACTCATAATACAGGAAAGGCTTCAAAATATGTATTTTAAAATACAGACTTATCTGCGTGATGAAAAGGTAAATATAGTAAGCCTGTACTGCAGCCCAACACACTATGCATTAGAGTAAGTGCGGGTTATGTGGCATACGCAATTGATTTCAGATCACCCGATTAAAATAAAAATACAGGTACTCTGGTACTCTTGTGAGTTGTATGCTAGACTACCAGGGCCTGAGCTGGTATATAATTAAATACAGTAAGACCGCGCTTAACGCGGGGGATACATTCCAATAAGTTGGAATCTTTATTCATTTCATTTGCACACGTATAATTACAACAAGTATCAATACAGTGTGCGATTTAGGGGAAACCCAATACTACCGCGTAATACTGAAACAACGTTAAGCGGAGCACCTTTAAGCGGAGTCTTACTGTACAAATTGTAATTGTATTGTAATAATTAAATAAAATAAAAATTAACCATATCGCAAGTAACGATGGTAACTAGGAACCCTCGCATGTCTGGTATTTGCGTTTTTGTATTTGTGCTTGTAGCAAAGATACCACTGATGTCTGCGTTCCAGAT